>CM039735.1:80342101-81663638 GCA_022539455.1 Dendrobium nobile | reverse complement strand
GCCAAATTCATTATGATGATGGTGCAATTGACAGGTTAATTCTCTATGAACTTTTATTTTCTTGATTAGAGCAATATAATTCCTCCCTTTTAGTATTTATCATTACTCTTTTGATAGGTTACTTAATCGCGATGAAATTGATGCGGAAGATGCTTCAGTTGATGATGAAGATGATGACTTGCTAAAAGCCTTCAAGGTGTTAACTTCACTATATTATTTCATATGCCTGAACTTTATTCGCGTATCTGTCCTATTTGCAGAACTGTTATAGTTTGATTTTAACATTATGCATGCAGCTATTAAGGATTATAGCTCGGATTGCCTCATGTTAAACTTTATAGTCTTCCAGATTCGAAGTTAGGGCCGTGAAGTTATTTTCTTCTTGGCTACCTTGACGTCGGAAACCTTTAATTTCAGTTTAACTTCATTGTTGGTTGGCTTGAAAAGGCTAGGTGGAAAATTTTCAAGTCATGTGAATGTACTTGGTCTCACCACCGTCTTATAGAATTTTCCCTTAAGTTTGAGGGGGACATTTCTATCACACAACAAGCTTGATGCATTCCTCCACTTCAACCATCCAACTTGAATTCTACTGATAATATCCCCATCTATTTCACCATCACTCTGAACAATAGATCCAAGATATTTAAAACGTGTACTCTTATTAATGACTTGATCGCCCAAAGTCATAATCCCTCCACTAGATCTGTTACTACTAAAATTGCACTCTATATATTTAGTTTTAGATTTACTCAAGCGAAAACCTTTAGACTCTAAGGTTGGCCTCTATAATTCTAGTTTACCTTCAACTCCCTCTCTAGTCTTATCAACAAGAAGAATATCATAAGCAAAAAGCATGCACAAAGATATATCATCTTGCAAATATCTAGTGAGAACATCCAAGACCAAAGAAAAAAGATATGGGCTTAAGGCTGATCCTTGATGTAATCCAACCGAAATAGGAAAATAGTTGGTCAAACCACCTTGTGTGAGAACACAAGTAATAGCTCATGCATACATTTCTTTAATGATTTGAATATAAGCATTATTAAGTCTTTTCTTTTCAAGAACTCTCCATAGCATTCTCTTGGAGCTTTATCATATGCTTTCTCTAAATTAATAAATATCATATGTAGATCCTCCTTATTCTCTCTATATTTCTCCATCAAACCTCTCAATAAATGTTTCGCTTCCATAGTAGACCTACCCAACATGAATCCAAATTGATTTTGAGAAACATTAGTATCACACCGCAACCTACGCTCCATAACTCGCTCGCATAGTTTTAAAGTATGACATATTAAATTAATTCATCTATAATTCGTGCAATCTTGTGCATCACATTTTTTCTTAAAAATAAGAATCGACACACTCATTCTCCACTCATCTAACATCTTTTTAGCCTTCAAAATAGCATTAAAATGTTTAGTAAGCCAAGAAATTCTTATCTCCTAAGCATTTCCACACCTTTGTTGAAATATCATTAGGTCCAATAGCTTTTTCACACTTCATTTTCTTTAAAGCCTCTCTAACTTCGGTTTTACTAATATGCCAATCTCTAACTTCAGTTTTACTAATACGCCAATAAAAACAAATATCTTTATTTTCATTTAGGGTGCTAAGGTCACTAAAGTCAATCGTATTCTCACAATCTTTATTAAAAAGTTTAGCAAAATATATCATCCACCTTTGTTTAATATCTTCTAAAAAAAGCACTTTTTGATCTTCATCCTTAATACACTTCACTTGAACTAAATCCTTACTACTCTTATCTCTTTATTTTTTCTTTTTCTCATAAAATAAAATGCTCCTGCATAAGGGAAATAAAAATCCTGGGATAATGATTTAACTTTTTTTTTTTTCGTAGTAGACTTTATTAATACTGCAACATAAATATTCTATCATGCATAAGCACTTAGATTTTTTACGTTTCAGAAGGGTAGATAATAATGGGCGAATATGTTAAATTTTGCAACCGATACTAAAATTCTTCTCGCAGAAAAAAGAAAATCAATTCTGTTTTGTGCCAAATACGTTTTAGTTTTGTTATTTAGAATTCTGATGACAACTTTTCAAGAAATAATTGCATGTTACCGTATCAACTAACATCTATAGGATTGCTCATGAATTTATGTGTTCTAGTTGTTTCCTTAGTTATATTTTCTGCAGTTGTATCATGCATGAACGCACCACATCTGATCCCTTCCAAAGTTGAGCATTTATGTACTTATTCAGTATTTTTTTATGGTCTTTAATCTAGCTTTATTTATATGCTTCTTAGTTTCTCACCTTGAAGTTCGTTTTTCTTTTTGCATTGTTATGACATTACTGATCTGCATGAACTGTTTGTTAATAATAATAATATCAAATTGCGGCCATTTTTAGGTGGCAAACTTCAAATACATAGATGAAGTTGAAGCTGCTGCGGCAAGGGAGGAGGAAGCTAAAAGGCAGTCTATGGCTGAAAACGGTTTTACCTCCAATCCTGATAGGGCCAATTACTGGGAAGAACTACTTAGGGACAGATATGAAGTGATCCAGATTGAAGAGTCTACTACTATGGGCAAGGGAAAGCGAAATCGGAAACAGGTTTTGTCTTCTATTCAACTTCATGAAGGGCATGATGTTTTTTATCATGCTGTAAATTTTCATTGATTAATGGTTTATTTTCACATTTTAGCTTGATTTTAGTTTATTTTTAATACAATTATCCATTAAGCACGTCACCCAGCCATGTCTGCACCCCTGCTGTCTTCGATTTAAAGAGTTCCTGTGCCTTGGTACATGAAAATTGGTGATCTTGGTATCTAAGTTATTGTTTGTTGGATTAGGATGCAAAATATAATTGTTCATTGCAGTAATATTAAGAAGTTTCTGATGTGAAACAACCAACGGAATTGCAGGATCTTATTAAGAAATTTGTTTCCGCAATGAAATTATAACATTAATGATTCACTAAGTTAAGATTTTCAGTTTTTGTACTTATTGACTTGCTTCTAGCATGTGGTTACACGTTAGATTAACAGAGCAATCCGAAAAAATGACAGGAAAATAGTAAACAAATATGCGATTAACAATAATCCACTACTTAACAATTAGAACTTTCACCTTAGAGTTTCCCTCTCGATCGTTCTTTGGAAGTAGGTTTAGCGGAGGACAAAAGTAAGCAAGCCCAGTGATGCCACTGCAAGACAGAGGATGCCAGAGGTTTTGATCAACGGAGAGTTGGCCGGAGTTGGAGAGACAGGTGGTCGTCCTGCGATCTTCCACGATCCTGTAGGTTGTTGCTCTTCGATGATGTCCGCCGAAGTAAAGAGAATACGCTCCATGTATTCTTCGACGGTGCCTTCGGACCCAAATTCGGGATCGAAGAACGGTGATTGAATGATGTCGACTTCCTCTTGAGAATCGTAAACGAATCCGTGATCAGCTTCCGGATCCGCCATGCATTCTTGTCGGGAGATGAAGGAGCACCAATGTAGAGAAGAGGGAGAGGAGAGGTGGAAGTGGCGGTTTGGGAGGGGTTGGGCTTGGCCGTGAGCTAGAGGGAGAGGGAGGAAGTGGGCCGTGAGGGTGGACGGGTTGGGGCTCGGGTGAGGGTGACTAGGGGCGGGTGGGCTAGGTAGAGGGAGGGAATTAATTTCAGGTTTCCAAATAATGAGAGGATTAATTTCAAATTTAGAATTTGAAATTTGAAATTAGGCTAGGAGGGAAAGGGGATTACTGGTGTATTAATGGGAGAGAGAGAGGGTGGGGTGGCCGGTCATATAGGGAGGAGAGAGGGGCTTGGGATTTAATTAAGTGGGGCCCAAGGGATATTAAATAAATTCTAATCAAATATGATTTGAATTTCAGATTTGATTAAATTTAAAATAACTTTCCCAAATTGTTTTATAATGAGAGGGAAAAGGTTTGAATTTCAAAATTGAGTTAAATTCCCTTAAATGACTTTCCTAAATAGAGAAAGACTAATTAGGAAAGTAATTTAATCTTTAGAGGAATTTGAAATTCAAAAGGGTTGGGTCAAGGGAGAGCCGGCGGCAAGGTGGGAGGCCAATGGGCGGCGGGTTGGAATTGGCGGGCTGGCAGTCGGCCGTGGGAGCTGGGAGGGCCACCGGTGGCTGGATCGGCCAAGAGAGGCCGGCGGTGGATTTATTGGGGCCGGTGGGGGATTGAGAGGGGGGTGATGCTTCGGTTAGGTAGGGGAAGAAGAAGATAGGTGTCGGGGAGGGAAAATTTAGAGAGATTCAAACCTCAAGTACCACCTCCGCAAGAACTCACAAAGAGATCCTCAAGTACCACCTCCTCAAGAACTCACAAAGAGATCTTGGGAATTTTCACGAACTCACAAAGAGATCAACAATAAGAAAATTTCATTCATCAACTTTAGAAAATAATACAAAGACTAAGCCTTCATATATAGGCCTCCAAAGCACAAAATGTAAAAGACACAAATGCCCTCAGGCTAGAACATGACACAAATCCCTCATAGGGGTACAAATGGAAAATTGAAAATTGAAAATTAAATAAAAGAAATGCATTAAAACACATAAATAAAAACTATGAATCGTAGCCGTCGATCTACGATCCTGCCGATGTCGAAATGTAAGGTGGATGTCCTCATCAGTTTCTCCATCGTGGGGTGGCAAAACGAGATTACAAATTTAGTCAACGGGTGCGAGTGTGGCACAAAGGAGTTACTGTAGACATGCATCAGCTTATGAAATTCCATCCTTATGTTGTCATGGTTTATATCTCAAGTTAACTACTTTTCAACAGATATAATAACAGCCAATATATAATATGTAAATCACCCAAGTCATATAAACATTGGAACACTAAATAATCTTGATGCAAGCATGATATCAAAGATGTAATTTAAAATCCCTAAATGAAAATAAAAAAAGTTTTCCTGTAAACTTTTCTATTATCACACCAACTTAAATCCATTTAATTAATTGAATTAATGTTCAAGCTCACCCAGGCCAAGTTAAGTCTTGTCTCAGGTTGATTAGTTTCAAATCTCCTTAGAAAATTTGTCTTACCATAGCACTCTAGGTAGTTTGTCTGGGACAAAAATTTTAATTAATTTGTTTTAAAAATCTATAACCTTGTAGAAGATAATTCACCAAGAAAAAGTTCAACAACATGCTGATGACCATTAGAAGGATGCAACGATGTGATATTTGCATTTATAGCAAAATGGACAACATAATTTGATAGTGAATATTTATTCTACCTCCTTCCATTACTTATGAAGTGAACTCTAAACATGGCATGAAAAGAAATACAGGAGGAAGCCTGGAATATCAAAGAGTTTAACTACCAACTAGTGATGGAATGGCAGTTCCACCCACCAAAATTTTAAAACTTTTCTCTTTTTTACAGTTAATTGAAACATTTTAGGCTGGTGTCTTCTAATATTAATGGGGCTCACAATTTATACCGATTGAATATGCATCTATGCTTTCATTTCTATGGCTACATATTGGTAACTAAAATACATCACGCAACCACCTTCATTAACGGGCCATAATTGTATCATCCTTCTCATGTATTTGGAGGACTTGTAAATGAAACGCATACATGAGGAGGCTTAACGATTAATAAATGAATAACCACATACAGCTTTATATTAGTAGTCTGCCAAGTTAAATTTCCTATGCATGCATGCATGTGGCTTAAGAACTTCATTAGAACTATTTTATAAATTGATGTGAAATTTTCTCCATGTTGCCTTAGCGTTAATTCACCCATAATGAAGAATCTTATTGCCGACCTTTGGAATGTACAAAGCTCATCACTTGCCAGCTGCTGTTCAAACATGTTACCTTGCCTGATGTGTGTGATTTCTTATGCTATTCAAGCTAACCTTTAGTGGTAGTTACTATTCATATAAATCCATTTCTAAACTATAATTCAAGTAATCTGATAAAGCTCCACTAAAAGCTTAGTACGTAGATGTCCATCTCAAAACAACATAGTACTTCAGCATAAAATTTATGATGTTACCTTCTTTTTTTGGCAACTCTTAAATCCCAAATGTCTTCTCTACCATTCTAATCCACTTCTCAACTGTCTCAATCTAGCCTGAGAGTTTGGAATACCAAGATGAAAATAGACAGCCGAATAGTAGTTTAATTCTTTTTTTATTAATATTATAAAAAGTCTAGCAATAATATCTTTTAAAATGAAGAGCCACTAAATAACACAATTTTGTCCATACGAAAATCATACATGAATTAGTTCGGTCTCATACATCTCAAACAAAATAATTGAAATGAAATTCATACTTTTCATACCTATATTTATTGTCTTCTATTCTTTTGTCGCCTGTTTAATTTAAAAGAGCATTTCCTGAAAGTAAATATCAACTGATGGATTGAGTTATACAACACCTCACTGGCTAATTACAATTATATATTATAGAAATTTTAAGAATAAATATAATTTGCATGGAAGTTTTCATGAGTAAAGCTTAATAATTTATTTTAATAGGAATTTATAACATGCACATTTATAATTTATTCAAGAAGAAAAGAGAATATTTATCATATAATAACTTGGTATTTGTAAAGAAACTTATCATATCATAATATATTTTTGTTTTAATAAAATACACAGTTATATGAGCATCGTTAAAATTTATATCATTTAGTGTGCATTCTTTTCATTTCCTTTTCTAAATTGGATGAAATAAAAATGCATTTTATCTAACATTTATAACAACATGAAGACATTTATACAAGAAATAGAAAACATTCTTTTAATCATTCAATGCCAAGTTGTATTATTAAAAATGTTTAAAAGGATATATGAGTCATTGCATCAACTTGCGATAAGAATTATCATAAAATAGAAATATAACTACCCACCTCAACCTTGAAATATTTGCTTTTATTTTTTAGTCCTTAGACTCCACCTCCTTATTTGAATGCTTATAATCATAATAATTCCCTTTAAGATATTGATATTAATTACTTCCATCTAATTATAAATATTTCCCTTAATAAAATTATTAAAATCCCCAACCATCCCTTGACATTTGATCCCATGGCCAAGATGAGAATCCGTTGGAGGCTCACCTTGATCACACCGATCTTTGTTAAATCCCAGTCGTCTCTTGACATTTGTTCTCACAGTCAAGATAGGAATCTGTGGGAGGCTCACCTAGATCACGACAATCTCTTTTCATATTTGGGTGGTTGATTTACTAAGGATTATAGTTGGGAAATTATGCATGATTCTGTAATTATTTATTTTTTTATTTAGATTTCAAGTATAGATCTATAAATAGGGATAGTTTTGTATAGCAAAATTAAGCCTTTTCCTCTACAATTCTCTAAATTTAACATGTTATCAGAGCCTTCATTTCCTTATCTGGAATTCTGAGTTTTTTTTACTACCGAACATTCTGAAGGGAAGACCTGACCTTCCCTTTAGAAAGTAGAGGGAGCAGTTTCCCGGCTTGTTCATTCTTACGTACGTTCAACTGAGATGAGGGAGAGTTCTACATCTTGTGGTTTTTGCATTAGATTGAGAGACACGAACATCTCGTGCGTCTTGTCTAGAGGAGTCGAGTGAGAACCCCGTGGTATTTGAATACAATCAAGAGAGATGAATCTGTTGTGAACCCCTCTCGCGTGCGTGCGTGCGACCGAACAGGATGAGAGAGGCGTGCGGCCAGAAAATTCTGCACTTGTTTTTTGGGCAGAACCAAGCGTAACATGGTGATGTATAAACATGTTGTAATCCACCATAGAAGTACCCTCATCCACACTCCTTATCAATAACTCAGCAGTTATATGAATGAAAGCGTACATATTGTTGCCCAAGATTCATAATTAAATGTGAAATTCAATTACGAATTACAAGATTATTAGTGCTTACAACTCTATTATGCCAATACTTATGGCAATGAGCCAATGATATTCAGATTAAATATCTTCACAATATTTACTTTCCATCTTAAATCCATTTCATTTACTTCAACAAATCTAAGTATCTGAATGCAAAATTAGGGGCATTCAAGGTTTTTGTAAAACATTTAACCCAAAAATTTCATATTTGCATAGAAACCCAAAGTAGGTTTTTATATATTCTAAAAGTACAATCGTACCATCTTCTCCCTTACAAATTATGATGGGAAGAAAAATAAATGTTGGTGCTTGTCTTACAACTTCACGTCTTCCATTGAGCGCTCCAGACAATTATGAGATTTTTGCATGCCCATGTGTCTTCCATCTACAGGTGGGCCCAACCTCTGTTATGCCCCCTTAACTCTCTTCTTCTCATCTTATGACTAATGCCACTTCAATCTTTGATCATAGCCTGCCATACCGTGAATGGCTTAGACATGGCAGGCCTAACGGTCCTATCTTTGGCATCAGTGGGTGGTTCCCTCTTTAGTTTTGATGAGGGTTCTAGCAAGCCCTTTTTTAGTTTGATGTAGTTAAAACTAATGCATTTTATCTTCTCTTTTTCCTGTCGTAATAAAATGGAATTAATCATGGCCAAAATTCGTGGTTTAATTGTATCTAAATGTTTTTTGTCAAGAACTATCATTTATCGTAAGATATTTGAACCTAGTCTTATTTCATATTTGTTCTTCCTTGTATGTTAAGCAGATGCCTGCTACTGAAGAGGATGAACCAGCTGAAACAGGCTCTGACGATGATGACTATTCCTTTGAGGAAGAATTGTCAGACACGGACGTTGGTCTACCTGGACAAACATCAGGAAGGAGGGGGCAACTCTCAAGAAAAAGATGTCGAGGTAATTTATTTCCTACATGCTTATATTGTTTATTGTACCAAAGGTATCATTTAAGAAGCATTGTTTACAAATTGAAAGCTACATTTGCAGTCGATTTAGCTGAACCACATGCCCTAATGGAAGGTGAAGGAAGGTCTTTCAGAGTTCGTGGTTTTAATCAAAACCAAAGGGCTGCATTTTTGCAATTGCTTATGAGGTCGGTTTCATATATATATATATATATATATATATATATATATATATATATATATATATATATATATATATATATATATATATATATATATATTATTTTCTTCCCTGAAATCTAAAATTTACAAATTGTTCTTATTGAGTTTCATGTGATAATTCTGTTAAGCATCATTCTCTATTCATCGATCCTATCAGGGCCTTTAATGTTTCATTTTTCTCACACATTTCCTAAATGAAATACTAATACTACAGCACGTTACATAGAAGGACGGACAACATTGGAGTAGCATTATTCAAAATGATTGTCTTGCACTTTGCCAATAACATCTTGAAATATTTAAAATTTTTACATCTCATACTGCTCTGTTGTGTTTAATCAGCATACGTTGTCCTCCAAATAAGTCAATGTTATATTTATGTATTCATTGATCTAAAGTGGGTTATCCAAGTTTCATGCTTAGAAAATCCCGTAACATCTTCAACTTTAGCTTTACTTGTTTCACCTGAAAATTTAATCTCCCTTTTTTTTAACAATTAGTTTTTAATTTTCTTTTGCTATGCTTCAATTACATTGCAGGTTTGGTTTTAGGAAATTTGATTGGAAGGAGTTCGTGCCTCGACTAAAGGGCAAAAGCATGCAAGAAGTTCATGAGTATGATGCCACTGATTTGCTCACAGAAACCATTTTTAATAAAAAATGTTTATTATCTTGCTTTTAATGTAATTTTAGTGAATCTCGCATTAATACCTTTACATAATTTATCTTAAATCTGTTGATTTTTCAAAGCTTGCTCCATGCTCTTATAATTCTTAAACAAAATTCGTACTATAGGTTTTTGGCTGATGTGAATTAAATTTTTTGTGTGATTTTTTCCACTCTATTAACTTTTACTTTCCTCTTATCTTGGCATTGGGTAGTAAATATATTTTGTTTTCCCCCAAGTCTCTTATTTTTGTCAGGTAATTTAATATCAAGTTTAGAGTTATAGGTTGAATGTGGATGTGGCGTATGGGTAAATATTTTATTGATTATGGAATAAAATTTTGAGATTTTCTTTTATAAGTGCTAGTTGATCACACCCTTCTCTCTCTCTCTCTCTCACTCACACACACACACACATTTATTTCTCATTTATCTCTACCCCCTTCTCATCTCTAGTCCAATTTCCTTCTCTTTATTAAATTGTATCAGTTCCTCGAACACATCTCGTTTGAGCTGCACGAAGCTTATAGCAGTCTTCACCCTTTGAAGACTTGCTCCATTGCTCGTGCAACTCTATGAAACCTCATACATTATCCCTATGCTATCAATTTGCGGGCTCACTACGCCACACACACACACACACACATATATTCAGTTTTGGATATTCCCATTTTAACCACTCATGCTTTCGATTTGAAATTGATAGGTTGGTTCCTCCGACCTGGGCCCAAACCGACCCGACCCAAGGGGGTCGGGTGTACTAGAGGCGGTGCAAACCGCCTCTCCTTACCGCGTAAGGGGGTCCACAGTTTCTTGCTTGCTAAATTGGGGACCAATGGGAATTTAATTCTAAATTAAATGCAAATATGGAAGGTAGGGAATATTTAAATCATTATTTTTATTAGGAAAGGGAGAGGGGGTGGTGGAGAGGCTTTAAATAGAGATGAGGGGGGGTAAGGGAGGGGCATGCTTAGATTGGAGTTCTCTTGGCGTCTCTTGAAGTTTTGGGCTCTAGACCTAGCGTCTAGAGATTTGGAGAGAGCGATCCTCCTCTCGAATAGAGGATCACTTGTATATTTGTTTTTGTTCTTTGCTTTGAGTTCTCAATAAAGTTCACTTTGCTTTTCTTATTCGAGCTTGATTATTATCGTTGTTTTTGATCTAATTTGAATTAGGGTTGCTTGTGAACTCAAGTAGATCCGATAGGATTACTTGTGAACTCAAGTATTTCCTATCAAATTGGTATCAGCGCATCGTCTTGGAACCAACGGTGGCTGAAATTTTCAGCGGTGAGTTCTCATATGGAGGACGACAACTCTTGCAAGGAAGATGGCCGGAAAGAAGGTAGAAGTTTTGGAAGGAGAAATTGGACAACTCAAGAATGACTTGGAAGGAAGATTTTCTTATTTTCAAAATCAGATTTCTACCAACAACGAAGAGATGGAAGGGAAGTTCGCAATCATGGAGGAGATGTTAAAGAAATTACTCGAAGTCAAGACCACCCCGGCGGCATCAGAAGCATGGAGGACTGACGATGGAAGAAGGGGAAACCCTAACTGGTTTTTCGAGATCGTGGATGAAGAAGGCATGCCTCCTCTAGAACCACTTTCTAGAGAGGAGATGAGCACCGGATTCAACAGAAGGCCTGAATTTCAGGGAAGGAAAGAGAATACTACTACCACGATGCGGAATTTGAAAGAGGAAGAAGGGAACCCGATATAGAAGGCAGGTATGACCGCCAAAGGGAAGATCATAACAACTGGGGAGCACGTCCTACTCACAGCTTTGGCGGTTATGGTGGATGCCGAGGCGATCCCAAGGTAAGGAAACTAAAGATGCCCGTCTTCGAGGGAGTGGACGGCCACGGCTGGATTTATAAGGTCGAACGCTACTTCACTGTCAATGGGATAACTGAGGAAGAAAGGTTAACTGCGGCTGGACTATGTTTGGAAGGAAAGGCGTTAGCATGATACCAATGGAGTGACAGAAGGGAACCCATCCGGACTTGGAGGGAATTTAAATACAACTTACTCGAACGTTTCCAAACCGATAGGGAAGGAGACTTCTACGAGCAATTCTTTGCGCTAACACAAGAGGGAACTATGGCAGACTACCGAGATAGATTCAAGTACTTAGCCAGCAGATTGGACTGCCTCTCAGAAACAGTACTGGAAGGAAACTGGATGAAAGGACTAAAACCGGAGATTCGGGGAATATTTACTCGAACAAAGAATGGTGTTCGAGGAACATCAAAGGTGGTTATCCAAACTCCTTGGCTACGAGATCCAATACAAGCTAGGTTTGGAAAATAAAGCCGCAGACGCTCTATCAAGATGTATAGGGGAATTACAAGGGCATAGTATCAGATCGAGACAAAGTATTCCTCAACCATTTCTGGAGAGAACTGTTCAGGTTACAGGGAACACTTCTCAAATGGAGCACTGCCTACCACCCACAGACAGATGGCCAGACCGAAGTAGTTAAAAGAAGCTTGAAGACCTATTTGAGATGTTTCGTATCGAAAAAACCTAAGCTATGGGCTAAGTGGCTATCATGGGCAGAATATTAGTACAATACGTCTTATCACTCTACTTCTCAAATGACACCTTTCAAGGTATTATACGGAAGGGATCCTCCCTACTTGGTGTCCAGTGGAAGTAGCAGCACTCCCGTCTCTTCTATAGAGGAGTATTTGGAGGAAAGAGATAAAGTGTTAGCAAAATTAAAAGAACATCTTCTAAGGGCCCAACAGATTATGAAGCAACAAGCTGATGGCATAGGAAGGACATCCAGTTTGAGATCGGGGAAAAGGTTTTTCTTAAGCTTCGACCTTACCGACAGAAGATAGTGGCTAATAGAAGAAACACGAAGCTTGCTCCAAGATACTACGGGCCCTATAAAATCTTGGAGAAAATTGGGGCAGTAGCATATCGGCTAAAGTTACCACCTACGGCTACTATACACCTAGTTTTTCATGTATCACAATTAAAAAGAGTCATTGGAGATTTTTTAAGCGGATCTGAATTACCCGTCACCTTAATTGAAGATCTAGAAGTAAGTTTGGAACCCCATGAATTACAAGGGGTGCGCCAAGGAGATGGAGGATTCAAAGTGGTGTTAATCAAGTGGAAAGAGCTTCCAGATTATTAAGCAACCTGGGAACCTTATGAGCAAATCAAGCAACAGTTTTCTTCCTTCCACCTTAAGAACAAGGTAGTTCTTTGGGAAGGTAGTATTGATAGGTCGGTTCCTTCGGCCTGGGCCCAAACCGAACCGACCCAAGGGGGTCAGGTGTACCAGAGGCAGTGCAAACCGCCTCTCCTTACTGCCTAAGGTGGTCCACCGCCTCTTGCTTGCCAAATTGGGGACCAATGGGAATTTAGTTCTAAATTAAATGCAAATATGGAAGGTTGGGAATATTTAAATCATTATTTTTATTAGGAAAGGGAGAGGGGGGCGGTGGAGAGGCTTTAAATAGAGATGAGGGGGGTAAGGTAGGGGGCATGCTTAGATTGGAGTTCTCTTGGCGTCTCTTGAAATTTTGGGCTCTAGACCTAGCGTCTAGAGATTTGGAGAGAACGATCCTCCTCTCGAATAGAGGATCACTTGTATCTTTGCTTTTGTTCTTTTCTTTGAGTTCTCAATAAAGTTGACTTTGCTTTTCTTGTTCGAGTTTGGTTATTATCGCTTTTTTTGATCTAATTTGAATTAGGGTTGCTTGCGAACTCAAGTATTTCCTATCAGAAACCTTCTCCTTCACCTCACCGAGTCCACCTTTTCTTTCTCCCATATTGGCTAGTACAAGGACTTGGATGAACCCCCACTTAGGTTGCCATCTCTTATCCCATTGGATCCTACTTCTCAGATATCCTCTTTCTTCCTCTCCATTGGAAGGTATCTCTAGGTAGCTACTTTTCTCGTTGCTTTGCAAATGTTGTTGGTGGGCTGAATTTTTTAAGACTTCATTATTCTCCATTTAACAACCATTTCCCTTTCCTTGTTTTCAAGATCCAATATCATCGTCTCATAAGCATCCGGACATACATCAAGGCATAGATGTTCTCTTCTTAACTAAAGTGGAGATCTTTTAGCTTATTATGCCTCTTTATTTTTTTATTGTCAACAATCTCATGTTGGTCACCCCAACTTGGAGATGATATGCAAATTTATATTTGATCTACACTTGTTTGGTAACTATTATGTTATGCTTATTGACAGGGGATGTAATTATTAGACTGTCTTCAGAAGTAAACTACGCCAATTTTTTCTCTTGATATTCATACTTCATCAATTGTTTCTTGAGGCATATACTAAAATAGTCTCCCCATTTTGACTCTTCCAAGGACTGCCTATAACTCTAATTTGGATTGCATTCTCTAGACTTCATTTACTTTTTTCTACCAATCCACTTTACATTCATTGGGTTCTATTTTTGACGAACCTTTGCAAGTAGATAATGCTATTGCTTGTCTTTTTAGACCTTTTCTAGCTAGAGTTTTGGTTGAGTTTGGCATTATTTCTTAGTTAAAAAAGGAGGTATGTACTATGGATTGGCTCCTTGCCCTATGGATATTAGCAAATTCTATGATATTGTTCTTCCTACAAAAATTTTGGGCATACTTTCTCAATATGCTCCAAAGCTCATCCCAATATGAGCCCAAGAAACTCTAATTACCATCGCAAGAAGTACAATCAAATGATGAGATTCATCCTTCTACCACTTTAGAGGGAAGCCTTTTATTAAGTTACAATTAGAACTTCGAACCATTTTTAGATTTTTCTTTGAAATCAAAGTTTTTGGTGCCTATTATTGTAACATGACACCTCTGTCCAATTTGTAAACATATTGATGATCAAGATACTCAACATTCTTATGATTCATTTGGAAGTACTTAGAGTGCTGGCTTTTTAGTGGATGGAAGGTTTCAAATTTCATTTACCAGGTGGGGAAAGTTGGTGAAAAAATCACATCATCACTCCCCTATATTCCCTAGATTTGAAGCTAGGTGATCAAAATGTGTCTTTTATGTTTTATGTTTTTAAGGATTTTGTATCTTAGGCTTTCATAATGTCTTTATCCTGTCTTGTGTACTTATTTTATTTTATTTTGTAGCAATTCTTTGTAATTATCTTTGAGGTATTTCAATCATTTTCTAGATATAATATTTCATTTTTAAAAAATCTGCTTCCTTATCATCATAGTTTATCGCTCTCATCTAATACTTACACGTCATGAACCCGTTGACAAATCTTTGCATCAAATTATTTTCACTACCACTCCTCCATGCATGATATGACATCTTCCCATACTTTGTTGTGCCTGACCTTCCTTCATGAAGCCACTAGGCACCCATAACCATTCGCAACCGCTCCTCCTTATTTGCATGCTACTTGCTTTAAAATTGTTGTGTTTTGCATCCATGCCTTATAGCCCTATAACCTTTCAATACTCTCTTGCAAGCAACCGTGCACATCCTACTCAAATTCACCACTAAACTCTCACCTAATCATGTAGCCATTTGACCATCCCAATGCTCATGCTCATCACTATTTCTTCTCCCACAATCCTCATAACTTTTTAGTCAATGGTTCTCATCAATACAACTTTTAACTTCTTTGTAGCCCACATCATACCTAAAATACACTATCTCCATGCCAATTTAATCTCCCCTGAACCCACGGTTCTCACATATAGCTTTATACCCCCTAAATTCATTATTCTCCGTGCAGTTTGAACCATTTTAATTTTGAAATATTTAAGTTTTACATTATTTCTTGATCTCTTTGTTAAACCATTCTAATACAGTTGAAAACCAAGCATTTTTATTCAGTCATAAACAAATACTATTTGGTAATCAATTTCTCAACTATGATGTTTGAAATCAAGGTTACATGAAACCAATTTTGTTGCATCCAAAATTGTAATCCATTCTTAAATATATTACGACCTTGAAATGCATTATTCTCACAGGGATGATGAATTTTATGCCGTAGCATTTGTTAGCAAGCTAGCAAGCTCGTTCTTCATCCTATTCTTGCATTCTTCATCCCTCTATTATAACATTAAATCATCATAGGCATTAAAAGCATGATATTTATTGCGCCTTTAAAAATAAGCAAAATAGATATCAATTTCTCGCTCTTCATATCCTAATCATTATTATGAGATTGAATTGCAATTCTCATGTTTTCTATCACGATGCTCACACACCCTACTCTTGATAGCATCAAGAGGAAAGTTATATAGTTCATATCATGATCATTATTGATCATATCGTGATGATTGTGTTTTCGCATAACCAACATCGTGTTCTTGATAGATCATATCGTGATCGTCGTACTATCTTACATTAACTATGTCATGATCATGATCAATCATATTGTGATGGCCATGCCTACTCTCATCTCTGATATGATTCCCAACCAAATTTAAACCATTATGATTATGCTTCTCCTAAATCTCATAAAATACGTAGTAAACTTAGGTTTCATGATCGCTACATTAGAATGGTACCTTGAGGAAATAAAAAATATTTAAGTTACTTCTTCATTTAGTTACTCCACTCTCAAGTCCATCAGTCCCACCATCTCACCGCTGCTTGCATGCCTATCTTTAGCCTGATGTTGTAGTTCGATCTGACCAAGGTTGTGAATATGATGATTCTATGCATGAAAATGAGCTTGAGCCATAACTTACGCTAGACACTTTGCCTGAGGTTTTCTTGCATGCTGTTCTCATTTCCTTCTCTTGTCTACATCGAAAGCTAGTTTCTTAGTGCAGCTTCAACATTTCTTCTGGCTTTCTCATCATTTGTTTTTGGCTCATTTTGTTATTTCAACTAATTAAGCTATCGTAGGAAAATAAAATTAGTGTGGTCTTAGAAAATTGTATTCTTCAAACAGTTACTTGCATTCCATGAAATTTTGTGGAAATTATCAATGTTAAGCTGAATTTTCTAGTTAACCTGCTTAAATTTTAAAATTTTGAACTTCTGAATATAACCCAACTGGTTGATTCCTGTAAAGGATACAGGGAGTTTAAGTTATCTTTTTCAAACTTCACTCCCATCTCTTTGGATATATGCAAGTGCCATTGAGTTTTTGTAAGGTTTTTAATGTAGATTGTAGACCTTCCTCGGATGAGGGATGGGGATGCGTGGTCGTTTTGGCAACCATTATACGAGTAGAAGTGCACATTGGGCTGACTCATGGGTGCCGCTGCACCATCCTGCTCTTGTAGGGGAAGATTGAGGAAGTATGACATAGCCTCATTTGAACTTCCACTATTGGGAAGTGAGACTTCTGTTATTTTTTTATTAAACTAAGAATTTAAACTGAAGGAAAATTCCATTTTCCTCACCTTCACTGTTTCCAAGGGTAAACTAACTTGCCCTTCGCAAGAAAGTTTGCTGAACCTCCATGACACTACTCTCCCTGCTTCCTAGTGCAAACAAACTTTATTCTTAGCTAGAAAGTTTGTTGAACTTCCATGCAGGAAAAGGAACCGATGGTAGCATACATAAAAATAAATGTTAGTTTACATATTTTGCTCCTTCTGATTGCTTTGTTATCTGCAAATTGAGGCGTCATTTTGTAGTTTTCTCGAACAGTTATGGCCGACTATTTATGGAGCATCTTACTGAAGAGTTAAATGATTCGCCCACTTTTTCAGGTGAGGTGAGCAAGTTTGGTAGAGTTTTACTTTATTATGTGATTTTTTGAAGTAATTTTTTTTCTTTACATACGTAGATGGAGTACCAAAAGAAGGTTTACGGGTAGATGAAGTACTGGTTAGACTCGGGACCATTCAATCCATAGAAGAGAAGGTATTACCGCATTGCCCTAGTTGGTAGTTTTGTACTCAACTCATAATATATACATGCACTTATGTTCCAGATTTGTATTTGACAGACTTGTCATCATCATTATTGGCCTTATCCCAATTGGAGTTGTCTTTTTTGTTCGTCTCATAAAACTTGGGCCAAGTTTTTAAAATAATTTGTCAACCTGACAACAAACTCCAACTTTTCTCATCCTAGCTTGGGACTAGCAATGGTGCTTTTTTATTTGTTCCGGGAGTTATTGCACAGTTAATTAGCATTTTATGAGTAGATTCTACTGTCTACAAAAAAACTATGGTCCATTGGTAACGCTGAAATAAAAAAAAAACAAGATATGAATTTTATACATGGAGGGGCTGAAGAAAATTTATCAATTTTTTTTAATAGTATCTAATATGAAAGATGAATCAAATGGTGCAGTCTTGGAAAATGTATAGTTGGCTGTTTTTTGGCATCAAGGGAGAGTACACATGATTTAGCCTCTTAAGAAAAAAAAAAAGAGTACCGAAGTTAAGTAGTACACCATTGATGATTTGAAGCATCTTAGATACGTGAAAGATCAAAACAAAGCTTTAGTTCTAGTTAAGATTTAAGAATAATGCTTTGGGAATTATCTATGTAAATTATGGTTAGTTTCCCCATGGTTCTCATATTAATCGAATTTAGATATTTTTATTCATTTGAGTGTATAAATAGCAATTTAGTCCTTTTAGATTTTTTTTTTAAAGAGTATAATCCATTAAACAAACGGCACTTTTTTCTTTTGGTGAAATGACTGTAAACTGCTTTAGTAGGGAGAGGAGAGACGAGGCTGAGTTGGTGGTTATGGCAAAGGGTATAGATTGTCTGTTTCCTTGTTTTATTTAAAAAGGATGCATTAAATAACCTTTTTTTATGCATGTGACAAGAATGTTAAATGTTTCATATAGGTGAAGGAGATTAAGATCCCATATGTGAATATGAAACTAACGTACAGACTTCTCTATTGTGTTGTGTGAATATGCTTTAAATAGCTTGGTTTTCATGAATGTTAAATTGAAAATTTTTTAAACCCATTCATTCATTTTAGCGAATCATGAAATTTTATAGCTGATAGAATTGGCTTGCACCACGTACCAACATATCTAAGCCTTTATATATTTACAAGTTTTCCTTGTTTTTTTGACGAATTGGATAAATCAAAACCATGTAGAAAAACTTCATGTATCAAAATATTTAGTAAATAAACCATGCCTTCTCAATTTTTTTAGAATTAGCGCTCTATTAAAACTGCAATGCTTGATAATTTTGCTAGCATTGTTGTTCTAATGTCTATTCTGTGGGTTATTGTGCACGTTCATTCTTACAGTCTCCGCTTTAACAAAGAAGGCCAAATATTTCCGGACATGTCAAACATGGAGAATGTCTCATTTTTCTTTTATACTATTAAATACGAAATAAATGTAAAATTCTCTTACCAGTTTTTTTTTTACGACAGTCTGAGATTTACATTAGACCGCCTACTCTACCTGATAATGATAATTGTTTGTTCTTTAAAGTTAGATTTGTTTTCACTTTTATGTTGCATTATTTGAGCTGTATCACAGACCAATGTTTATGGTGTTTTCTTTTATCATATTACAGTTGAGCTTTCTCTCAGAAAATCCTGGGACTCCCCTTTTTGCAGAAGGCATACAGTCATGGTTTCCTGGTTTGAAAGGAAGAATATGGAGGGAAGAACATGATAGTTTGTTGTTGAAAGCTATCCTAAAGTATGTGCTCATAATCTTTGATAATTTCTGATTGACAAGAAAATATAGACTCACTCAAATATACAGCAGCCAATATGGTCAAAATGTTCAATTATTTATAGCCATGTTTATATATAAACTTCTTCTGTGTATCATTCAATTATTCTACTGAGGAACAAATAGAAATTTGTTCGGTAAAATTAAGTTGGGGTATGCAATTAGTACCCTGCAGTTGATAGAATGAACTATGCAATTATTATGTTACTCTTTTTGAAGAGACGTCTTTCTTATGAAAATATGTTTATAATTTTTTTTGGAATATTCATGCCCAATAGCTTACAGCTATACACTTGAATAGAGCATATGATCACTAGGTGATTTCATCCTCATTTCTATCACTTGAAAATTTTATGTTACTATTGGACATTGCCTTTTTCATCTCATTTTTTATTTTTTTTATAAGGAAGTTTGACACATCATATAAACCATGTGGACGCTTCTTAAATAACTGTTTGGCACATTATTAATGCGCATCAGACACTTATTACACTCACTATGGCACTTCAACTATGAGAGTTATTCTCCTATTAAATTATCATATCTTACGTAGAAGCATATTATAATTGGGAAATAGAGAGAGGGCTTGGAGTAATGGTTATGTTATCTTTTATGATCTAGATGTCTTGTAATTTGAAGGATAATGATGTTTTCTTAAACCGTTTTTAGACCTCAAATTGGTGGGAGCTCCATTCATTGGGCTGTAAATTTCTATAATTATGATTGAAATGTTCTTTTCTTCCTATTGCACGTGCCTTTATCTTTTAAAATTATTGTCTCATAGCCTTTTTGTGTCATGTCTACATTCTTTTCTCCATGTCCGTGCTCATGTGCTCAAGTCGTCTAGTTATTCATGCATCAAGCCACCAAAAATTTTGCTAGTGTCTGTCACCCTTAAAAATATAAACTGATAGGAAACACTTGGATTCACAAGTGTTCCTAGCCAAAATCAGTAAACTGCAGCAGATTTATTGCTGTCCACAGCAGGAAACAGCCCAAAAACAGAGAAAAATAGGAGTTTTACACGAGAAATCTGAGAAAAATATGAAGAAAAACTCTTGTATTTCACTAGTAGATGAATAAAACAGCAAAGATACAATTGATCCTCAATTCGAGAGGAGGATCGATCTCTCCCAAATCTCTAGACGCCGCTAGAGCCCAAAGAAAACCTAAATCTAAGAGATCTCAAATTTCAGCCAAATTCAAGATACCCAAACCTTAGCAAAAACATTTATTTAATGCATACAAATCAAAAGGAATTCCCTAAACAGTCCCTACATTCAAATTTCTCTCTGAAACCCCTCAAAAATCCTTCCTAAAACGCTCTATATGAGCGGTCGGGCCGCTCGTTCTGGCGGAATCTCCGCCTGTTTTGCGATTTCTCCCCCGAACCGGTCCCGCCTGGACCGGTCCAGTGGACCGGTCTAACAATACTCCCCTCCCAAAGATCCACCTTGTCCTCAAGGTGGAAAGACGACACCCTCCATTCCTTCTTCATCACAAACAGTAAGAACTTGAAGAGTTCGGTCCTTACACCTGTGCCCTGGCGTATACCTCTCGTCACATCTGAAACAAAGCCCTTTTGCCCTCTTCTCCTGTAATTCTGTCTCAGTGAGCTTCTTGAAGTTATCCCCACTCCCTCCAACTGGCTTCTCCTTGGTGATCTCATTATTGTTGACTGATGTAGGCCCCTTTGATGCTAAAAGAGTGGTCGTAGTCTTGTAAGAGCCTCCTGAGCTGCTGCTCCTAGCTCCCTTCTCCAGATTATTCTGATTTTCTACCAGCTGTGCCAACTTCATTGCCTCCTCCAAGTCACTAGGCATCAGAACTTTAACTGCCGCTCGAATCTCTGCCTTCAACCCCTTCAGGAAGTTCCCCTCCAATACGCTATCCGATAATCGCTCCACCCTACTAGCCAGGTGCTCGAACCGATCACGGTAGTCTTCTACTGATCCCTCCTGCACCAGAGCAAAGAACTGCTCATAGAAATCTCCTCCCCGGTCGTTTTGGAAACGTTCTATTATGCAGTTTTTGAATTCCCTCCAGTTCCTGATAGGCTCCCTCCTGTCACGCCACTGATACCATGCCAAAGCCTTTCCTTCCAGACACAATCCTGCCGCCGTCAGCTTCTCATCGCCTGTCAACCCGTTGACAGCAAAGTAACGCTCCACCTTGTATATCCAGGCATGGCCATCTTCCCCCTCAAAGATGGGCATCTTCAACTTCCTCACCTTCGGATCCCTTCCGTTACCCCGGTACTCTCCATAACCTCCCATTCCTCGAAGATGAGGTGCTCCCCAAGTGTCCCGGTCCTCCCTCCGACGCTGGTATCCGAATCCGTCATCATATTCTCCTCTTCCCCTTTCAAAATCAGCACCTCGACGCTGATATTCTTCTCTTCTTTCGCCAAAATCTGCACTTCCCTCATATTCCCCCCTTCTGCCTTCAAAATCAGCACCTCGACGCTGAAAATCAGCACCTCGACGCTGAAAATCAACACCTCGATGATCATTTCTCATGCTCATCTCCTCTCTAGAAAGTGGCTCTTGAAGTGGCATGTCGTCCTCTCCCTCAAGGATCTCTACTGCCGGATTCCTCCTCCCCCGAAGCGGGTTTGGATTTCCTCCTACGCCCTGGTCGCCGACAGTCTCTCTTGCTTCCGACGCCGTCGGATTCGTCTTCATCTCAAGTAATTTCTTCATCATCTCTTCCATCGCCGCGAACCTCCCTTCCAACCTTTCATTGTTGGCGGTGATTTCAAGGAATTTTTCTTCCAAATATGCTTTTAATTGGCCAAATTCGCCTTCTAGGACTTCGATCTTCTTTCCAGCCATTTTTCTTTCTACGAATCACAAGAAATCTTCCTCCGAATGCCAAAAACCTGCTGAAATTTCAGGTTTTCAGCCGCCGATGGTCCCAAATCGATGCTCTGATACCAATTTGATAGGAAACACTTGGATTCACAAGTGTTCCTAGCCAAAATCAGTAAACTGCAGCAGATTTATTGCTTTCCACAGCAGGAAATAGCCCAAAAACAGAGAAAAACAGGAGTTTTACACGAGAAATCTGAGAAAAAAACGAAGAAAAACTCTTGTATTTCACTAGTAGATGAATAAAACAGCAAAGATACAATTGATCCTCAATTCGAGAGGAGGATCGATCTCTCCCAAATCTCTAGACGTCGCTAGAGCCCAAAGAAAACCTAAATCTAAGAGATCTCAAATTTCAGCCAAATTCAAGATACCCAAACCTTAGCAAAAACATCTATTTAATGCATACAAATCAAAAGGAATTCCCTAAACAGTCCCTACATTCAAATTTCTCTCTGAAACCCCCCAAAAATCCTTCCTAAAACGCTTTATATGAGCGGTCGGGCCGCTCGTTCTGGCGGAATCTCCGCCTGTTTTGCGATTTCTCCCCCGAACCGGTCCCGCCTGGACCGGTCTAACATAAACCTGAAACTTTCACGTACTTTATGCAGCCCCTTGTTACCATTTTCGTACATTTTGCTTGGCCATGCACCATGAAGTATGAACACTCTTAGAAAGTTGTCTGTCACCATTAAAAATATAAACCTGAAACTTTCTCATACTTTATGCTGCCCCTTGTTACCATTTTTTTTTACATTTTGCTTGGCCATGCACCATTAAGTATGAACACGCTTTGAAGGTTGTCTAACTGTCATTTTGTGTCCTTTGTCATCTATTCCACAACATAGTTCAAGACTTGCGCCATTTGATGTGCCTTATTCCCTATTTCTCAAATATGAAAAAAAATCTTTTTAATTTTTTAGCATCTTTTGGTCATGGCATGGGAGTGGTTTGTCACAAGCTCGACTTAATTCAGCTGCTATTATTTGTAAAATTCCCACTCCATTCTATTTTAGACTTACGTGCTACATCATGGTCGCATCACAAAATGTAAAATTTATTTTATAGTTGTCTTTGTGCTGAGCTCTTGAATTAATTTTCTTGTGGAAGACATAAGAAAATCGTGGTTATCCAAGCACTTGCTAATTCTGCTAGCATTTCATTTTTTTGTCATTTTACTTTCTAGTTTGACTTTTTTTCGTTTCCTTGAGTAACATTCCAAGCATAAGTTATTTTGTTTTTAAGGAACTGTAAGACGCTAAGACATGTCATTGTTATTAGAGATATAGTGACTTTGATTAATTTGTGTTAAGATTGATATTGAAGGAAAAGTATTATTTCAAAAAATTATTAAACTAAAATTTTGAAGTTAGGATTTTATTTATATGAGTAAAGCGATCTATTGTAAAGTATACTATTGGTTTTTTTCTATTTGAAGTGAAATTAAGTTAGCTTTGAATAGATGAATAATGATATATATTTAGGACAAGATGTATCCATTGAGATTTTTTAGAATTTTTTGTAGTATGATTAGCTAATCTTTTGCTGAGATGTAAAAGATGCATGGAATGGAAAATGATTGGAGAAGAAGAATTTTGTTGCCCCTATTTAAAAATGAAAGAAATATTTAGATTTGTTGTGCTTATTAGGAAAGTTAATTTATATGTAATAATGAATTATAGATGAGTTACTTGACAAAGTCTTAGAAAAATCACATTTCTATCGGGGAATAAATTTAGTTTTATGCCCATATGATTTATCATGTATGCAGTTTTTGTTCTTAGGTAGCTCATGGAATGGTATAAAGAGCATAGAAAAATACTCATCATACATTTTTTATTGATCTTGCAAACGCATATATTATAGTACCTTGAGAATTTATTTGTTGGCAATTATGTTGAAAATATGTATTATAGGTATGTTGAAGCTATTAAAGATATTCTTATTGAAGTATAGCCTTGTACTAGAAGTGATTGTGGAGCAACATAAGGGTTTTCAATTTCAAAAAACTAAATACTTCATGCCAAATGACTTGGCATAATAAATTTTCAACAATAATTTTTATTAATGGTGTAAAATAATTTAGAGTGTAATCATACCAGCATGAGTGCACTGGATCTCATTAGAACTTTATAGTGAAACATGCTTGGGAAATTTTACTACTAGGATTTGTGACCTTATCGGAAGTTCTTGTGTTCCACTCCATTTTTGTAGTATTCTTTTTTGTGATGGATAAGGCATTTGACTTCTAATCTGGCGATGGTGGGTTCATGTCTCATCGTGCATGTCTTGATTAAATTTTGAGCTATAAAAAATAATAAATAATTAATTAAATAAATTAGGTTTTTACAAGGGACTTAAATGAAGTATTAGTGTTAAGCTCTTAGGATTAGATATAATTGGGATATTTTGATTTCACTTCATATCAATTTAATTTGATGTATTCATATGTATGATTAGTTTGTTAGCAAAATGAGCTCTGCTGCTGGCGGGAGTGGATTAGGTGAATGTTCAAAAGAGCCATCTGTCCACGCCGTGTCCATGTCCTATATTTTTAAAAATTATTATATATTATATTAAAAAATTGTTATGCCGTCTACATGCCACACCCATGTCCTATATTTTAAAAATTGCTGTGTCTCGTGTCCGTGTCGCCGTGTCTGTGTCGGTGCATCATAGCTTGGAGTAGAAGTTAGAACAATTAAAAAATTTCTGAGAGTGCTAGATATCATTGTTTAAAATTGCACAATATGAGGTCTGCATCAGCGCAATTCCAGTAAAAAATGCCTCGAGGCTTACGCCTTGATCTATTTTTAATGAGGATTGCACCTCAGCTTGGCTGAGGCCCGCCTCACCCTACTGTTGTGAGTCATATGCCTCACATGGTTTTTATATATACTTTTATTAAAACTTGCCTAAATCCTAAACTAAAGCTCTGAATCGCATGAACCAGACGCGTCCAAGCCTGCCCGCGACAGCCCACGTTGTTTCCCCAGTTATTTGCCTGCACACACACGTCGATCAGTCCGAAGCTAGAGCCCAATGTATGGCTCGCCTCCAGTCGGAGTCAATGCGGCACGCTGAAGTTGCAACCCCCTTCGATCTGACTACACATTCTCCGTCCAACTGCGTCACCGTCGCAAGTAGCCACTCACGCCTCCGTAAGCACGTGAACTCCTGCTTGACTGAATCCTCGTCCAGCGGCCACACCCCACGCATGTGAACACAATCATCCACTCTTCCCGGGATTTGACCGAACTCCTGATCGCAATGTTCGTGCCAGTCGCCTTCACCCAGCAATTTGCTTACTTCCGTCTACAGAGAAATCACAACAATTTACCTGTTTGCTCGTTAAACGTGAACTACCTCGGATTTATCTAGACCTATTATTTAATACAAGACAATACATTGCCTTGTTATCAATTGCTTTAATCTAAGATAGTAAAATCAATTGCCTGCCCTTGCCTTATGCATACACAACTGCTCCAATCAATAGTATCAGTTTAAGCAACTAAATAAATGGTTATGTAATTAAATAAAACTTTTTATTCAGACAATTGTAAAGCAACAGGTACCCGCTCAAGACCCGCGCCATTGATCTTTAATCTGGGCTGAATATATTTTAAATTCAAAGACCCACGCTGTTGATCTTTGATCCAGGCGGTGGAATTTTAAAATTGAAGGCCCTATGTCGTTGATTTTTGATCTGGGTAGGATGATTCCTAATTCGAATATCCCACACCATTGTATCTTTGATACGGAAGGGTAGAAACCACGACGCAACCTCCCCTCGCGGGGAGAGGACGTCGGGAGGCTGCTAGATTCTCTTTTGGAGCTTTTGGAATGTAAGAAGTATAATTTGAGTGATTTTATTAATTACTTAAAATTAAAACTAATTAAATAATCAATTTTTTAACTAAGAATTAAAATATCACTTAATTAATTATTTAATTTAAATCAAATCCATTTAATTAAATAATTCATTAGTCAACTTTAGTACAATTTTGAAATTTGATTAATTGAGTAAATTTAAAATTAATTAAACAATTAATCACTCAATTTAAAATAAATTTAAATCTAACATTTAATTAATTAATCAAATTTAAAATAATTTCAAATTTTAATTATTTGAGTAAAATTAAGCTTAATTAAATAATTAATCATTCAATCCAAAATATATTAAATCTAATTATTTAATTTATTGAGTAAATTTAAAATTAATTAAACAATTAATCATTTAATTTAAAGTAAATTTAAATTTAATTAATTAATCAATCTTTAAAAAAAAATTTAAAATTTAATTAATAGAGAAACTTAAAATTAATTAAACAAGTAATCATTCAATTTAAAATAAAGTTAAATCTAATTACTTAATTAATTAACCAATTCAATCTATAACCCATTTAATGAATTAACCAATTTAAAACTCATTTAACTAATTAATTACTTAGTTAACAATAAAATGAAACAAAAAATGCAATTAAAAGAAAAAAAGAACTTTTACACTAATCAAAACTAAAACAAACTCACACCAACTAAACCAAACTCCTAAAAATTAAAGCTCTCAAACCCAAAACCTAAAACACAAACAAACTCTCAAACAAAGCTCTTGAAACTCTCTAATTCTCCAAGCAAGCTCCTGCAGGTGCAAAGCTCCAAATATCTGAAAACAAGAAATAAAACTAATCAGTACTATTAACAAAACTGCAGTGCAAGAAAGAAAGAAAACAAGTACTGTAAACAAAACTATAATACGAGAAAGAACAAACGAGCATTGTAACAAAAGCTACAGTGCTAAACTGAAAGTAAAAACACTACTATAACGAGAAAAAGAAATATTTAAACCAAAAACACTGTTGTAGCGATTGTAAAGAAATGCAAACTAAAGTACCTACTGTTTAATCTACCCTAAACAATAAACAAGCTCCTTCCAAAGGGAAGCAGTAAGTCCCAAAAAATTAACAGGCAACTTGTAAGGGAAGTCGTAAGACCTTTCCAAAAAAAAAAAACTTGATAATTTCTAAGGGAAGCAGTAAGCCTTGCTTTGAACAAAACTCACGGGCCACCTCACTAATAGGGTTAGGTTGTAAGACTCATCAACAGTTCACTTCTAAATGCAAAAATCATAAGACCTACCTAAATAACCAAGCAACTTCCAATGGAAGTCTTAAGACTTATTCTTTGAAGAACTTTTAAAAGAAGTATCAAATCCTCAACCAAAACAAATTAGGTCGCCTCGCTTATAGGGCTAGGTTGTAAGACCCACCTAACATGCAACTTCTAAATGAAGTTGTAAGGCCCACCTCAAAACTAAATCTATAGGCATCTTTCAAGGGAAGCTGTAAGATCTGCTATTCGAGAGATTTCTAAGAGAAGTATTAAACTCTCGACCAAACAAATAGGCAACTCTTAAATAGTGTAGTAAGTCCTATCCAAAACTAAAACTACAGGCAACTTGTGAGCAAAGCTGTAAGACCTGTCAAAAAATTAAAATTAAAATTAATAGGACACCTTATTTATAAAACTATATTTTAAGACCCACCTAACATGCAACTCTTAAATAAGAGTAGTAAGGCCTATCTTGAAGTTAAAATTAATGGACTACTTTTAAATGAAAGCAGTAAGGCGCACTTTTTTAAAACAATTGGGCTACTTCCAAGCGAAGCAGTAAGATCTGCTTTTAACCAAGCTATTAGATAAACTACTAAGCAAAGTATGTAACTCTAAAGGTCAAATAATCAAGCAACTTTTAAAGGGAAGCAATAAGACCTATCTTTTTTAAACAAACGTCGGGCTACTTCTAATAGAAACAGTAAGACCTACTCATTAAACAAACTAAACGGGTACTTTTAATAGAAGTAGTAAGACCCACTTCTTAAACAAACAACCGGGCTACTTCCAACGGAAGCCATAAGCCCTAAACCAATTCTAACAATCGAGTAACTTCTAAATGAAGTCATAAATCTCAAACTAAATTAACGTTTGGATATTCTAATATATGTAAATCTCAAACCACTATAAAACTATAACCCACACATCAATCTACTCGGAATCTTTTAGAGTGGGCAACCCATAGCAGCTAATCAGATTCCTTAGACACTACGATCAACAATCACTAGTGATGGTAGGCTGAAATTTATAGTATTCCCAGGACGACGAAACCATGTGATCTTGATCGGGTTTGCCTTCATCCCCCATAAATGAGACTAAAATGCCTAAAATTATTTATCCTTAATCGAGAGTTCTATCTTACGCAATAAGAGGGATAATTGACTATGAGGGCTTGCGCTCATAGGAATTAAGTATTCATATTTAACTAAACCCTGATACTATCCTTTGAAGAAATCTGGTTAAATATAATCTTCCTTAAAGAGAATGGAATCCTAAGTCTACGAAGTTGTATTCAAGACGAAGTGCCATTTTTTTGAGCAAACACAATTTACCATAATAAAAGCTTTAGTTTATTTAGTTTACACTATTTAATGATGCTCATGTACCATGTGCGGGTAATTCTGTCTTTCTTAGTCATTTCATAATGTCTGCATGTGTATAATAGAAACATAACAGAAGAGTGAGTGGTGTCCGTCTCTCGAGCATATCTGTCTCCTGTGTTTCATCATACATGTTCGTCTCCTGCATGCATCTACCTCTCACTTGGACGTCTCATGCTATCATGTCTCGTTCAGTTGTATTGTATATTTTTGTCCTTGCACCCATTTTCTCGCTCATTCTTAAAACACTTCAGCTTTATCCTACTTGTGAACACAATGGCAATTATTTATCAACATATGTTTTATTCTAATTAGAGCATTCAAAGTGTTAACTCTCTTATAGATATAATATTTCATGTTCTTTATGCAAGAACGGGCAAGAATTAAAAAAAAAATGTTAGTACTCATTTATTCACTAGGCTTTAAGCCAGACAATCTTGATGAATATTTTGTCTTTTTCTATGATATTATTATTATTATTATTTTCTAGCAATTCTTTGTAATTGCCTTGTTGTACTCCTATTATTATCTAGTTATTATATTCTGCTTTCTAAAAAAGGAGAGCAAAAGAGTTGAAGACTTCTTTTCATTACAATTTAAGTTTTAAGGATGCTCATCATGCAATTCAAATGAGTTTACTTTGGACCAGGCTTTCCCAAAAATTGACGAAGGCAAAGGCATGAATTGTCTTTATTTTTCATGGTATTATTTTAGTTGCGAACATCATGTTTTGTCCTTTAGCTTATTCTATTTTAGTCCTAATGATAAGTGGAACTATCATCATTCTTTGGATTTTAAGCACTTGAAAAAAATTCATAATTATCAGAAATGACAACCCATTACAAAGATTCCGATAGCTCTTGTTTTCATACATTAAAATAATGCTGATTTCATCAACTTAATCAAGTGTCTTAGAATCAATTTGTTTTTAGAGGAAGCTTTCAAGGTTTTGTTTTTGTACTTGTTTGATTTTTGTTTGCCTATATTATAATGCCACATAATGTTAAATGTCAAATGCTTTACCTAAGTAGAGAAATTCATAATGCCCAATCCTCTGTACATGATTGGCAAAGTTCACATGAACAAAAGAAACGTTTATTTGTCAGAAAATAAAATAAGATAATGGAAGATCTCCCATAGGGTCCAGTCTCTTCAATTGATAAAATAGCTTCGACAACATGAAAAGAAATTTTCCAAAGCCTGCAAAGCCTCAATAAGCCATGCAAAAAATGTTAAAGACAACCCATTTCACAAGCTTGGGGTTGAATGGGATAGGGATGGTTGGGTTACATAGTTATTGACTATCTTCTTCGCCAAAGCCCAAAAGATGGCCATATTGGGTACTTTCTCATATGATCATGCTTGATGTCTTCATTTTTTTCCAAACCCTAGTTCAACTAACATCAACAATACAAATTAAACAAGACTTCCTAATGGTTCAAGAGGTTTATAATTGAATCAACAATTCAACCTCATAACGTCTCAACTTTAATTATGTGATTCATATTTTGATCATGGGTTAAAGAATTAAAAAATTATCATGAGGGTTTGTGTAATCTCTACTAAAGCACCTCAATGTAAATCAAGCAAGAAATTGAAGAGTCTATGCTTTGATGATTGAATTAGTTTTTACGTGTAATAACTAGAGGGGTCTTCACTTAATATCATTCTCCCAAATCCCAATTATAAAGACAAATACTTTGAGCTATGTACCAAGGATGGGTTCATCATCAGAATATCATAATTGTAGGGGCTCATTGCTAAAATCAAGCACCCGATCACAAAAACAAACACTTCCGACTTTGTAACCTATAATGGACGCAACTCTTAAAATCATAATTAGATGGCAAACCAATATCAATTTATTCTAGTTTTCAAAGACAAATCTACTTAAGACAATCAAAGTATCTTACTCCTATGATAAGTATAATTGGCAATTATAATCAAGAGGGATGCTCACCCTAAAATTACTCTCTTAAATTTCAAGAATATATATTTAAGGTTCTATTATCAATGGGCGCAATCATTATAATTAAAATTGATGGAAATTTTCATATAATTCTAGTGCTCTATATAGATTAAAAAATAAAAGAAAAAATATATAAAAGCCAAAAAGCTCAAGAATAACTGATCACTTCATGCCCAGAGCAATAACTCATGCATCCTTTATAGCAATTTTCCATGGATGATCAATCTTGGTTTAATCAAAGCTCATAAAAAGCCAATGTCATATCTACTGTAATCATAAGCCCCTGATCAAGTGTTAGCTTGCTAACTAAAGCATCATTACATTATGGTGACGACCTAAGATCGAATTTCCCCAGTGGCTATGTCTATTAGTTGAGTTATAAAGCTCACTCGATGGAGCATTAGCCGTATGTTAGCTAAGGCCATCCTTAAAATTGGCCCCTCTAGCAAGCTTTTACTGTAAGTTTATGAGATATCTTTTGATGATACAACTAATGGTTGTCGACAAGAATTATCAAGTCAGGTTTAATTAGTTATTTTAGCTAATTAGGTAATCTATGACAACTTGGGATAGTTGAACCATGAGATATTGATCATGTTTGTCTTCATTCTAGACCTTTCTTTTTGAGCCTATAGAAGTATATCTTCCATTTTGCAACCTAAATTGTTGCTACTAAAGCAAAACATCATGGAGCCACATAATTGGAAGTTCTATGTAATGATTGAGAGAGTGCTTGACCATAGGGGCTTGCAACTTTGTCAAACCTTGAATTTGATTGTAATATCATCTCAAGAGGGAGCCTCTTATCTAATATCAAATATGCCTTCTAAAAGGTCATCTCTTAATCACTCAAATAGTAGCAAAGTTGGGTGGGGATTTTTCAAACCCAAAAATTATTATTTACCACTTTTGCAAACATACATTTTTTAAATTCTCATGTCTAGCTAGTGCAAAGACATGATATTTGAATTCTATGTTATGGAATACTTATGGTATATGCCATCGCCATTGTGGATTGGCACTCATGTTTTGCTGCTTCTACTTGTGCCTAGCGATGGTAACTTTATGGATTCCTAATATTTATGTAAAGTGGTTTGTGCATTAGATTATGTTTCTTGTTTGTTCCTAGATTGCAGTTATGTTTACATTCCTTGATGAATTTGTATTTTTCATATGTCATGTCTGTTGAATTTCAGGCATGGCTACGCTAGATGGCAATATATTGTTGAGGATAAAGATTTTGGGCTTGCGGAGATTGTTCGTCAAGAGTTGAACCTTCCTGTGATTAATGGACCTTTTACTGGTGCGGGTAACCAAGTAATTGACAGTTCAAAGACAGGAAACTCGGTAAATGTATGTGGTACAAATGTTGAACTGGCTGTATTGTTGCGCTACATAATTTTTTTTTATTCACCTATTGTTATGCAGGGTTCTTCAGAAGCTCCTAAGGCAAATCAATCAAATCTGGATTATTCTATGCTTTATCAATTTAGGGAAGTACAAAGAAGGATTGTGGACTTCATACGAAAAAGATATCATCTTTTGGATAAGGCTATAAATGCAGAGCTACTGAGAGAAAAAAATGTACGTTCTAAGTTGAGCTTCCACGAATTCTTCATCTGATTTAATACTGAAACTTTATTAGGATGGCTTTCATTTTATTAAGTTTTGAACTTGTTTGTTTATGTTGTGTTGTGGTACATTGAGGTATTCTAGCTAATAATTTATACATATGTGAAATTCTTCCTAGGTAATTACCCCACAATATCCTACGATTGTAGATAGCTTCCATAAGTTGTCACTTATCTCCTGTGTCCCATCACCATTTTCTTTTTAATGGAAAACATTTAATTATTGAGTGATCATTAGATCACCAATTCACCACTGACATGGTATATTGTTGTCTATGCCTTCCCATTTCTTGTGTTGTATTTTCATTCTCTTTTTAATGGAAAATAGTTAATTCTGGAGAGATTTTATCACTGCTGACACGGAATATTTTGGTTTTGAAGTGATCTATAATTTTCAATATCAGGCAGAAAATTTTACTAGATTGTTATTTTATGTTTCATGGTTAATGTGAATCAACATAAATCCTGGAAGAAGCATATACTTTTGGAGCCTGCAGAAATAAAAGTATCCTACTTTTATTGTTAATGAAGTTTTTATATCTGAGCTTTGATTCTGTGTTTGCTTTTATTGGGAAAGTAGTAAAATGTTAAGATGGAAATTGAAATGAGGGAATGCTGCTAAGAAATGTAATATTGCATTGAAAAAGAGTTACATTACCAATCACGTGCGGTAACTACAATCAATTCAATGCCTTGGAAACTATTCAACTAGCAAAAACTGTGGCTGGCTATTGATGGCAGAGTTAGTACAATTTCTGAAGAAGATTAATGGTATAAATGGAGTGATCAAAGGTGTGAGTGTTCTGAAAAATTTTGTCAGGAACTTTGTTTTTGTATGGCCACTTATCTAAATTTTCCCTTTTCTCTGCTTGTGTGTTTTTTTTTTTTTTTTTTTTTTTGTTCTGCCCTATTTTATTTTCATTCTGTGTGGCAGTAGAAGGGTTTTCTAGATAGGGGGATGGAATAAATTGTCCGATATTGGTTGGTGTTATAGTGGTAAGTGGAAATTGAAAAGGAAAATGCAGCTTATGTGCTTCAATTTCAAAAATAAATGTGTTGTCGGTCCGCTTGAAGCTCTTACTTAAGCTTAAGTCTCATCCTGGCTTATCATAAATGTTATAATGTCATGCTTTTGTGTCAGAACGGAATGCTTGTTGAGCAACATTTATATCCTAAGAATACATGTTAAGAAAATATTGATTGATATCTATTTGGCCTTAATGGAACCATATCTGGTATAATTTACAATGAAAATGTTATATGTTTATATTCAAAGCTTAGGCTTCATTCGGTACAACTTTTCTCTTTATTTATTGTTTGAAAAGAAGCTTTGATTAATTTGTGAAATGTATTTGCGAAATTCCAATTATATCTGTGCACCTTTTCTATAACATGATTAATGAGCAATATTACTGATTTATAGAGTAGCTCGTAATTCTGTAAAGAGTGTGATGCTTTGTTTCATGCAGTACAACTTGAACAGGCATCAACACAACCATACCAAACCAAGACTTTTGACTGGAACATTATTGTAGGAATGTTGTCAAGAAAAGTCACACATTTATGAAGATTAAAATTAATATTTTCTTAAATAACAATAGCAACGTATTGAAAAGTAATAGTTATCTATCTTAGAATATTTTTATAGTATCCATGATATATCAAATTTTAAAAGCATTGAAAGAAAATGGCTTTGTTATAATTATTTGTAGAAAAGTTAGTTGCTATTTCCATCTTATTTATCCTTATTTCTGTTAACAATGTTTCGTTCTTATGGAATCTTAGACCACTCCTTGAGAAATGCCTGTGCCTTGGTTACTACAAGTATTAGTAGAGTTTATTGATTATCTTGTAACTTTTAAATTTATTTCATTCACTAGATATTCATATATTCTTTCACATATTCTCAAGATTAACAGACTGTTTGTGTAATATTCTTTTGGCAGCCGTTCATATTATTTTTTTCTTGTTTTCAGTCTTATTGCGCATGGCCATAGTAACTGGAGTTGCATCTTACTGTTGCATTGGAATTTTTTCTAGGGTGGAGCTAAATTTTCTGAGACTACTCATGATTCTGATATTGACCCTAAGGCTACTGAAATTCTCAGCTCAGAACCTGCGGAGCCAAGCACTTTATCTAAAGAATTGCCTATTATGGAACCCATTGGTATTAATGTTATTTAATGCTTCTATCATGTGGTTTTAGATACTGTTAAATGCTGATACTTATGTTTCCATCATTATCTGCCACTGTCCGGATCCTGCAATTCTAGAAGACAACAGCATCAAGTTCTTACCTCACTATGTTGGGTCGGCTACTACAATTCTAGAAGGTTTGGATTAAAAAAAATTGTCCACATGAAACACAAAAGATGACAAAACTGGGCCTATTCATGCATAAAATTAAATGTAAAAATTATTCGACTCTATTCTTATATTAAAAAATTTTAGAATCATTTTTCTAGAAAATATATTGGATTTTTAGATAAGATAATACTCAAAGATTTTACCCTCTAATAGGACTTTATGATTTGGTTTGAGGTTTACAATAGATGCAAGCCCTTTAGTTAATTAACTCTTCGTCAATCATGAGAGAGAACGTTCCGCCAATTGTTTGTTGCATATAATTTCGTAATTATGGCATGATCATGGAGTTGTTCTCATCCCATGTGTTAGATTTGAGATCTTTTAGGTCAATTACCTTCCCTCTCCCTTTTAGAAATATTTCATGATTTTTGATCATTTGAGATAATTATTTTCATTCAAAATGTTTTGCAAGGTTAATATTTTGAAGCTTTCCAATTCGATGAAAATTGGGTATATTTAGTTGGGGTTCCTAGACTACACGACTGATTTTGAAGAGGAAACAAAGATAAGAAGTCTGAATTTCAACAAAGGTTTATAAAAGAGACTTTGGAAGATCCCAAATGTTGGATCTATGACAAAAATTATTGGGCACTAAATGATCTAAGACAAAAATATTATCTTCTAGAAAGAACTTTTAATGAAGACTAGTCGTTAGGCACTTAATGTTTAGCTAATAACACTAGTTTCTAGTTTTAGGATAGAGAAAGATTTGTTACCTTTGGCTTCAAGCGGATGATAGGGGAATAATGGCGAACCTAATCAAAATCCTTTGATTGTATCATCACAGGTTCTTATAGCCCCTAGTCTACTTAGTCAGTGGAGATAGTCAACTCAACATAACCAAAGGATCCTTGTTAGTAACCATAGATTGCATCATCCAATGGAGGTGAATGTGATTTGAAACTACTAGGAGTTACCTTGGAAATTAAAAGAAACAATTGAATAAAGCCTTGCTCACGACAATTTATAACTTGAATATAAAAGAGAATTAAGAATTTAAAGAAATCAACTTGCTTAGGCCAAAGAAGTGCTTTTGATGCTAACCGTACAATTTAATCAAAATTCTTGATAAATAACAAATATTACATGCTCGTAACAAAATCCATCTTTTAACAAAGAGATGTTCACCTTGAGTACCGCCTCACTCATGCACTCTTTGGGTTTAGTGGAGGAAGACGAGTCTAATGAAGAAGGATATTACCACTAGGAAGACGTCGCCGATGACCTTCGTTGACGGAGCGATAGCTGACGGTGGAGGAGGCGGTGGATAACCGACGATCACCCAATGGCCCGGTGGAAGATGCTCTTCAATGGACAAGGACAGTTGGAACAAGATGCAGTCGATGTAGCCTTCAACCGTTTCATTGTTGCCAAAGAAGACGTCAAAGAACGGAGATCCAAGTATGTTCGTTCTCCCTTGATCGTCGAAAATGAATCTGTGGTCGACTTCAGGATCGGCCATGCACCATAAGCATGAGGAGGAGAGAACACAAAGGGGCGACTAAAGGTGGAGATGAGGGGGCGGCTTGGGTGGGAGAATTAGGTTAGATCCGATAGAGGCAGAGAGGTTTTATTCCAAACCTAAAATTAATTTTAGAATTTGAGTAAATTTGGGGGGAAAACTAATTTGAAATTTGATTTCAAATTAATTGTGATTAAGGCATTGATTGAGGATTAAAGGGAAGAGGCCCAAGCATGAGGCCGGCGGCATGGAGGGAGAGGGAGAGAGGTTTTATTCCAAACTTGAAATTAATTTCAGGATTTGAGTGAATTTTGAGGGAAACTAATTTGAAATTTGATTTCAAATTAATTATAATTAAGGCATTGATTGAGATTTAATGGGGGGAAGCCAAACATGAGGCCGACGGCATGGAGAGAGAGGGGAATGGGATTAGGGGGATTTAGACTCTTTCCAAACAAGATATGAAAACTAGGCGGGAAAATAACGAATCCTCCAAAATTAAATTTCGAATGGATTCAAAATTTGGAAACTTTCCTTATTTAGATTTCGCAAATAAGGAAAGTTTTGAATTTCGAAATTTGAATTTTGAAATTCACAATTTTCTTCCTTTAGTGCTAGATCTAAATTAGGGAGTCATTATGATGATTGAAATCATCATCATGACTTGGATAATGAGTATGTGGCCGGCGGTCAAAGGGGAGGTGGGGGATTAGTCGTTGGGTTGAGGTGGACTTGGATGGTGGTTGGACTTGGGGTGGTGGAGCTAGAGGATGAAGTGGCTAGGAGTGGTTAAGCCACTGGTGGAGGTGGACTTGGAAGGGGACGGCAAGTGGAGAGGGGAAGGAGGATGAGGGAAACACAAATAAAATAGAAAAGAAAAATTATCACGAGTCGTGGACTCTTCCAACGACTGGTGGGCCTTGCACTTGCTCACCTCGAGCTCTCTCCCTTCTCTCTAGTGATCACACAAGAAGAAGAAGAAACACAAGAAATTTCATTAAACATTCATCAAAGAAATTACAACATATGAGACCACTATATATAGGTCTCCACTCATGAAAAGAAAAAAGTACGAAATTGCTCTCTGGGCTACAATAATAAAACAACTCCCCAAAGAGGTAAAAACGGAAAACGACAAATAACTAAATAACATATCATGATAACTGAATCAAAAGTAGAGGCACTGAATCCTGGCCTTAGATCTGCGATTCCTTCGTCAATAAACATGTCGGTAGTATCTGTCGATGTCCTCATCAGAATGTTTTCCTAAAAGGATAATTTTAAGTAGACCTTGACTAACATTGGGATTTGTGCCATATCAAATACACCTTATGATTCACCACGCTAGTATTTTTAAGCCAATGAGAACATATGGGCTCTAACATTAACAGTAATTTAATAATGTCATTTTATGGAAAAATCATTTGGTCAGGGGCTATGATCATAGCCATTTTTTAGTAGTGTCATTTGACAATAAAATTACTCGGTTGGATGATATATGTCTGTTAGACCGGTCTAGGCGGTCCATAATGAACCAGCCTACACGAGGTTGAACAAAGTTCCACCCCCTCCTGTTGCTGCCCAAATCGTGGGGCCCAGCAGCGCCCTTTAGGAAGATTTTTGGAGGGATTTAGGGGGGAAAATTCAAAGTATGGGCTGTTTAGTATCCCTTTGGATTGTATGCATTAAATAGTATGCTTTCCTAGGGTTAGGGCATCTTGAATTTGACTTAAATTTGATATCTCCCTTAGTTTGCTTGGGCTCTAATCGTCGGCTAGGGATTGAGAGAGACGAATATTCCTCTAAAATTGAAGATCTATTGTACGTTGCTTGTTTTCTTTCATCAACTATCCATTCAAGAGTTTTTTTTTTTGTTATTCCTCTACTACCTTCTCAAAATCTGCTTGGTGAGTTGCATAATTTTTATTTTCGGTGGGATATTTTTCTATTTTACATTATTACTTCCTAACAAATTGATATCAAAGCCCATCAACCAATGGTCGAAAGGAAAGTGAAAGTGTTGGAAGAGGAAACATGCCAATTGAAACAAGATTTTGTGGAAAAGATTTCAGAATTGGAAATCAATTTGCATCCGCCCATGAAAAAATGGACGGAAAGTTCACCATCGTAGAAGAAATGCTAAAGAAGTTGCTCAAATTCAAACTCAAAACAACGACATCATAGACGAAAGAGGCCACTGGCGGCCAAGAAAGTGGAGGAACCCCTAATCCAGTTAGGGGAAGAGAAAATCAAGAGGTGGAGATTTTGGACGGAGAAGATGAGATGTTTCCTTTAGAGCCTATATCCAAGGAGGAGATAAATATTAGGTATGAGCGAATGAGTGTTATTTTTGCAAGAAGAGGGGTGGAGTATGAGCGCGGGGTTCTGATTTGAGAGAATGAGGTGGGATTTTGAAGAACTGTTCGGATATGAGCGCAGTGGACAAGATCGGGAAACTTGGGGAGCACCTCCTATTCGGGGAATGGAAGGCCATGGGGGATTAAGGGGAAACAAAGGCGATGCGAGGGTAAGGAAGCTAAAAATGCTTATATTTAAATGTGATGATGCTCATTGGTGGATCTACAAGGTAGATAGGTATTTCATCATCAACAGGTTGACGGAGGAGGAGAGGTTGACGACAGCTAGCCTTTGTTTAGAGGGGAAGGCATTGCTATGGTACCTGTGGAGAGATGAGGCGACCCATTTGGAGTTGGAGGAAATTCAAAAACTTATTACTGAAACATTTCCAAACCAGCAGGGGAGAGAACTTCTATGAGAAGTTATTCCCTCTAACACAGGAGGTTTCTGTGGAGTGTCGTGACAGGTTTGAGTACCTAGCCAGCCGACTTGACCTGCTGTTTGAGATTGCTGAAGGAGAACTTCATGAAGGGGCTCAAGCCTAAGATCCAGGCTACTGTTAGAGTGATGAGGTCGTGTGACTAAGGAGAGGCTATGGAGCTAGCGCAGCTAGTGGAGGACCAAAAGTACCTGGAGAGAGGAGCCAAAGGCAACAGTTCAGGAGGCTCGTGTAGGATGACCACCACTTTCTTGGCTCCCAAGGGACCAGCACTGGGAAGCCTTTGTGAGGCCTCAAAGGAGAGACCTGTAGGAGGAGGGGGATTCGGGGGAAACTTCAAGAAGGTCATTGAGAAGGAACTACAATAGAAAATAGCAAAGGGATTATGCTTCAGATGTGATGAGAGGTACACGCCAAGGCATAGGTTTAAAGACCGAACTCTTGAGGTTCTCACCGTCTTTGATGATGAGAAGGCTGAGGAGAGAGGTGAGAGCGAAACAGTGGTAGAGGAGAAAGAAAAAACTGCATCTTGACATGGTTGAAGTCTCCTTAAACTCAGTGATGGGGTTCACCCTGAATCACACCATGAAAGTCAAGGAGAAATAGCAGACAAAGAGGTGGTTGTGCTGATCAACAGTGGGGCTACCCAAAGTTTTATCTCCAACCAGGTCGGTGATCAGTTGAGGGTGAAACTGGTGGACACCAGGGGATATAGGATGATGATGGGCACTGGGAAGGTGGAGATGGGTAGAGAAGTGTGTTGGGGAGTTGTACTGACTATGCAGTGGGTTCAGGTGAGAGAGAATTTTCTCCCATTGAAGCTAGAGAGTACTGATGTCATCCGGGGGATGAAGTGGCTGCAGACCTTGAGAGATACCAAGGTCAATTGAGGAGCATTAACGATGGAGCTGATGGCGGGGGGACAAAGGGTAATGATCTGGGGAGATGTAGAGTTGTCCAAGGCCATGGTGTCTCCCGAAACCATGGCCAAGGCCATACAGGAGGTGGGGAGAGGATTCTGGTGGAATTGCAGAGCTTAGAAGGGATCGGACTTGAGGAAGGGGGTGGCATTCCTCTTTCAGTACAGTCACTTATAAAACAGTTTAGTGAGTTTTTCAACCGCTTTAAGGCTTACCACCACCAAGTTAGTAGGTGCACACCATCACCCTGAGGGAGGGGGTGTCACCGATTAGTGTTTGACCTTACCGCTACCCCCAAATTTAGAAGGATGAGATTGAGAAGCTAATCCGAGAGATGTTGGAGGTGGAGATCATCTGGCAAGTGGGAGGCTATGAGCCCTTTTTATAGCCCAATCTTATTGGTCAATAAGAAGATGGGAGCTGGAGATTATGTGTGAACTACTGAGCCTTAAATAAAGAGACTATGCCGGATAAGTTCTCCATTCTGGTGATCGATGAGCTATTGGATAAGCTATGTGGTGCAATAGTATTCACCAAGATGGATATGAAGTCGAACTACCATAAGATCAAGATGAGAGAGGAGGATGTCCCGAAGACTGCATTCAGAACACACGAGGGACATTATGAGTTCTTAGTGATGTTGTTTGGCCTCACCAACTCCCATGCCACTTTTTAGTCCCTTATGAACAGGGTATTCAGACCATACCTCTGGAAGTTTGTATTGGTTTTCTTTGATGACATCCTGGTGTAAAGCAGAACAGAGGAGCATTTGAGAGTGGTCTTAAGGGTTTTATAGGAACAACATCTGATGGCCAACCTGAAGAAGTTTTGGTTTGCACAGGCCAGTGTGGAATACTTGGGGTGGTATCTCAGCAGGGAGTAGCCGTTGAGAATGCTGAACTTTCTTCTACCTAGGAACTTGAGAGAGTTGAGACGGGTTGACAAGATATTACAGAAGATTTGTGAGGATATAGTTGCATAGCCTGCCCATTGACGGAGTAGTTGAAGAATGATAGTTTTTATTGAGGAGAGAGCTATCCAAGCCTTTGAGAGATTGAAGCAGGCCATGACCATAGTGCCAGTGTTGTCCCTAGCAGATTTTAGGTTGGTTTTTGTAGTAGAGACTGATGCCTCATGGTAGGAATTGGGGGTAGTACTTATGCAAAATCACAGACCCATAGCTTACTTCAACCTAGTATTGACAACCTGAGCAAGACCGAAGTCAGTTTATGAGAAAGAGTTAATGGCCATCGTTTTAGTAAATCCATAAGTGATGACCTTACTTGTTAGGCCGGCATTTCATTGTCAGGACAAATCAAAGGAGCTTGAAATACTTGTTAGAGAGGATGGTGACTGAGGAGCATAAAAGGTGGTTGTCCAAGCTGCTGGACTATGACTTTGAGATCCAATTAGGCCTTGATTGGAGAACAAGCTGTCTGATGCTTTATCTAGGTGTATGGGAGAGCTCCATGAAATGGCCATTTCGATACCATTGATGGTAGATTGGGGAGTTATCAAAGAAGAAAGTGTGTAGGACGTTGAGCTGACGAAGATTAGAATGGATCTACTGAAAGATAAGAGCAGCCACCCAGGCTATTCCATAATGGGAGAGAGACTTCTCTACTAAGGGAGGTTTGTGATGCCACGAACCATGATTCATATTCCCTACATACTGCAAGAATTCCATGGGAGCGCTGTTGGAGGTCATTCCAATGTGCAAAAGACATACAGGAGATTGGCAGTTGAATTGTATTGGAAGAGAATGCATAAGGGTGTGGAGGAGATTGTAGTTAGGTGTGAGGTATGCGAGAAACAAGTACATGACTATAGCACCAGGGGGACTACTTCAACTCCTGGCTCTTCTAGACCGAGTGTGGGAGGAGATCACCATGTACTTCATATATAGGCTACCCCGATATGAGGGGGTTATAGTGATTTTAGTGGTGGTTGACAGATTGAGCAAGTATGATCATTTCATTCCTTTAGCATGGTTTGTGAATTGTGATTAGATATAACAGATGCCTCCTATGGAAATATATATGGTTATGCTGCTAAAAAAGTATGCAATCAAGTATCATCTTTTGGATGGTCTTAAGTCCGCATGCACACTAATATTGTGAATGTCACATTGGAGCAATAAAGTGATGGGATGATGAGATGTAGAGATTATTGCTCGGCCTAAGATTCATTCTCATCCAGCATTATATTTGGCTCCCAAAAGAGGGCTGACTATCTAAGCTTTCCTATTGACTCACATGTTGTACGAATTTTCACAACATGTTTTTCTCACATTCTCCTACATTCTCTCAGCTAAATGGAGTCTTCTATGTTTAACCAACCCTAGCCCTTTCTACACCAATTCATACCTTTCCAAACTCAAACTTAGGGTTCCTAAGGCATATTGGAACACATCTACATGAACTATAAGCTCTTGTAAGTATTTAATTATTTAGGAAGGTCAACAAATATAGAATTTTCTTGGTTGCAGTGCACTCACTTGTAGGATGAATTATTCTGTGCGGACGCCGAATGCCGTCCAGAGCCCAATGAAAATGCTCCAAGTCGCCCCCTACTCGGTACCGCGGTTCAGTATTGCTTGACGTGGCTGCACCTGATTCATCTCTGGACGGTAAGTTGTGTCCGGTGTCCGCACAGAATAATCTCTCCACTTGTAGCCCCCAAGGTTTGCTTAATTTGATGACCATACATAACGTTGATTTGCTGCTTGTCGCATTTGCCCTATTATTTTGCAACTTGTTTCTAATTTAGCTTTCGGTTACAGATCTGCAGGAATCTGCTTGTGATGATAATAGCGGTCGCCTCGAGATGATTAGACTTTACAATGGAGTAAGCAGTCAAGTTTGAAAATTGGTCCTTACTACTACTACATCCCATGTAGTTAGCTAATCATCCTTTATTATTTTGTTACTTCAGATGTGCGGGGTAATAGAATCCAACACCCCGGATGCTCTCCATGCGTATTTTGGCAACAGTTCTGCTGCTTCAAATTTAAGCAAAAATCTCCAACAGCTTGAAATTATATATGAAGATGTGCATCGAATTCTTACTGTATCCACTCAAAGCTCTGCCATGGAAACCTCAGATGTTAAGTTGGCAGAGGGCAGTGAGCATCAGAGCGAATCCAAACTCGGAAGAACTTCAGAGACAGAAAATATTCATGCCGAAGTTAAGGTGGCAAACATTTCTATTTGTGAAGAGAGCACCAACTCTCAAGCTTCAGATGAAAAGAAAGCTGGTGATATAGGAGATGAATCGAGCAACAGATAAAATAATTGTTCTGCAGATTCGTTAATGCATTTGCTACTTGACTTTCATTCAAGCAAATCTTCCTTGTAACCGAAGGTCTGACATTTTATTGAAATTCCCAGCTATTTATTGCACATGGGAATTGTATGTTTTATGCTTCTACAAATCTGGCATTCGTTACTGTTTAATGATAACAAATACATTTGTAGTATGTTTTCCCTTTGGTTGTCAGTTTTGGCTTGAGCCTGTTTCACATGATGCAATCTGAGCATGGATTTGTAAAAAGTAAGTTGGTGGTTGGGGCATGGAGAAAATATTTTGTGCGGAGTCCAGACGCAGAGTTATGTATGGGCTGTGTGTACACAGAGTGTACAGTGTACTTTTATTTTTATATATAGTGTGCACACACTCTGAATACTCTCATATCTAGACGTAACTCTGTGTTCGAACCTCACATGATAATTTCTTCGGGGCATGTGCTTCTTTGATCTAAAATGGTTCATTTATATTTTGAGATAGGTGCCTCCCATGATATACTCATCTAAATGCAAATTCAATTATTTTAAATTCATACAAATTAAAATTTGACCAAAATTTTCTACTTTTTTTTTATTATGGATTATGTTGGTAACTTTTATAATCTTATTTAAGAAAAAAAAATTCTCCAACCACTAAGTGATAGATTCATTCGTCGTACTTTCATAAATTATAGGGGTTTTTACATATATATATATATATATAAGTTATATCATGTTATTTACATATTTAGTATACATTTTTTTAATATTTTATGTCTATCACTTAGGCTTCGTTTGGGACGGCTTTTTTATTGCTTTCTAAAACGGAGTTTTAGTACAAAAATAAAAAAATTTGTACTAAAACTCCGTTTTAGAAAGCAGTAAAAAAGCCGTCCCAAACGAAGCCTTAAAGATTAAATATGGGTGTAATGAATGAAATATTAAAATTTATAAGGTGGTATATGATAATTATAATATTAAAATTTTAGGTGTTAGATATAAAAAATAGCATGATATAAAAGTGATAGGTATGAAAATCCCTCTAAATTATATTTGAATTTGATTTAATAAACTAGACCGCTACACGAATCTGCATATGAGCCGACCGGGAGCAAAAAGCCATACGTATCCGCTTCATAATGGATTGGAAGACCACGCAGCATCCATGTCTCCCGCTTCTTCCGCCCTGTCACTTCCCGAGCCCTCCACGTTTTGTTTCTCTTCGTCACCATTCACCACTCTCTGAAACTTTTCAATCTCCAAATTCTGCAAGTTCTCACGCTGCCTCTTATGCGGCATTTCTTCGAATCTCTCACTTGCATTCTTTGATTGCTGTCGTTGATCATGAGTCTCTACGTGCTCGTGTGAAGCTGAGGGCGGGGAATCACAATTCGAGGACGAAGACGGTGAGGGGGAATCGGTGCTTTGTTTGGAATGAGGAGTTTTTGTTCTGTGTGGAGGAGGGTACTGGGGAGGAGGAGGTCGAGGTGAAGACTTTTTACGAGGCGAGATGCGACGGCAGTGAGGAGCAGTTCGTCGGCTGTTTTCGGGTGCCGCTTTCTGCGGTTTTAGACGAGGGAAAGAAGACGCTGCCGCCGACGTGGTTTTCTCTGGAGGCAAAGCATTTCGCCCATGGTACCTCCAAATTTGAGGATTCCGGTGCGCATATATTTTCTTATAGTCACTTATTTTTCCTCGTGATGAGAGCATCGCTAATATCGATCTCCCTTCCATCTTTGACGAACCCCATGTTTTGAATTCATTACTTTTTTAGCCTAATTCAAAATTTACAAGAGATTTAACACAAGTTGAAGGAACTCGTGATTACCAAGAGGGACCTTGGACGTGGAATAGTAAGGATATTCCGTGTTTAACGAGCTCTGTTAGTTGCACAAAAGCTGCAACAAAGATTATAAAAGCTGTTTAAGGCAATAGAGGAGCTAGCAGCGCTACCTTAAAGCTGATGGGAAAAACATTGTAGTTATATCTCGTACTAGAACACCAAATGTACCATATGGTGATTGCTTTGTGGTTGATTTGATGTACAGAATTACATCCATTCCTTAGTTATCTTCACATGATGAGTCCACCCGTCTTGTTATATCTTGTTACATAGTTTTCTTCCACAATACACTAAATGAAGGACATTGAAGATATTCAGGTGATCACCATCCTTCGCTACAATAGGCACTCTAATTTCTCAATTGCTTTCTCTGCAGAGCTTCCTATCGCTGTAAGTCATTCATCTTATCCATCACCTTGCTGTTTTACACCAGAACAGTTGAAAATTTTTCTCTATATGAGGTAGACCATTATTCCTATCTTTGATTTCAATTGTTTCATTTTTCGATTGATTTCTCATATTTCATATGAATTTCATGGAAAAATTAAGATATATTGATGTTTTGACAACTTTTATGTATAACTTTTGATATTTTTCCAGTTTCCTCATTGTTCACATTTTTATGTTATTATTTTTTATCTTCAACAAATATTTTATAATCCTATGAATTTATGCTTTAGGCTGAATAATGTTTAGTGAGTGTAAAATCCTAATAAGTGTTAATCAGCTGTATGCTTTCCTCTAATGGATTATTAGTGGTTGTATGTTGGTTTGTTTATAATTTGAATTTTTTTTTTCTCTAAATAGATTATAGATGTTTGAGGAGAACTATAAATGTATTGGTAGCATCTCTAATCTTTTAGATTTGATCATGATTGAGAGTTCTCCTCTGGTCTCCTAATAGTTCGAGCTACAGTTTGGTCGAGCCGTGGCAGTATCAACGTGTCAAAATTATAAGTTTTCTATCATGGCAACAATATGATTATACTTCTTCATAATAAAATTATACTGAAATCTATCGTGACGATTGCATAACCGTTACAACAACAAAATAATATTTTCCAAAAATAAATGCCAAGATATTATCACATCTTTCAAAAGAAAAAAAAAAACTGACAAAATTAAATTCAAAACTTGAAACTATTCTTTTTAGTTTGCTGAGATCATCTCCAAGCGAATTGCATACCATTGTATGCCGTCTGCGAATCGCTGCATTCAAACTTCAAATCTCATGCAAAAAATCGGTAGGTGAATAATATGACGTCAATATTGGCGTCGAACTATTCTCCTATGCCAATAAAAGCGATTACCTTCGCACTCTGCTTAGCTTCGCAAAAAGCGCGCGAAACATGAGAGAGATGGTTACCTTCACAAAGAAGCGCTTGAAAAAAGAAAAATGGAGTTTCATTGGAGATTAACTACCGCATTTTGAAGTTTTATGGCATTTTTGAGTGAAAAATGGGGTTTTCGGTTGGAGATGCCCTAAATAGATTCCTTCGTTAGCCATTGGCATTTAGCCTAGCTGATACTATTATTCTATTGAAATGGTTGCTCTATTCTACTAGGTCAACAACTAGTTCTGCATTTTAGAAAATATTCATAATAAACTATTTTTAACTTCAAAAAGCATACTTCTTCATGAAAAAAGATGATATTGATGTTATACCTAAACAATATGATGTAGCACGGATGGGGTGGGGGATTTGAAAATTGAAATTAAAATTAAATGAGAAAAAGGGGGTGGTTAATTAAATCTCATAATTGGATATCCAATTAAGGAATTAAATAACTAAGGGGGTGAGGGGTTGGCAACATTAAGAGGGGCATAGGAGTTTATGGAGAGAGATTTAAATGCTTGTCAACTAGAAAACCTTAAATTAGGAAGGAATATTTAAATCAAATCCTATTTGAATTTGAAATAGGTTTGATTTGAATACTTTCCTAAAATAAGATAACTAAATTAGGGAAATAATTTGAAATTGAAATATATTTGAATTTAACTTCAAAAGCTTTTCATATTAAAATACATCCACAGTAGGAAAGAAGGCTATCAAGCAAGATTGACTCCAATCAAGAGCAAAAGGGGAAGGGGCAGCGGGTAGAGAGAGAAGGGGCTAGTTATGGGAGGAACTGAAATAAAAATTAATCAAGTCTTCAATTAAGGGAGAAAGGATTTAATCAAATACAATTTCAAATTAATTGGAATTTGATTTGAAGAATTTTCCAAAAATAGATTTAGTAATTTAAGAAAGGCTTTGAATTTCAAACTAACTAGATTTGAATTTAAACTTCTTTTCAAATTATCTTCAACCTAATTTAGGAAAACGAAGGAGAATGAAGGAGCGAAGAGGCTAGGGGTGAGGTGGTCGGCCGGCTATGGAGGTGGAGGGGTTTGTGGGAGAATTGGGCGATGTTTAGTGGGGAATTCTGGCCAGCGGTCAAGGGAGGAGGAGAAAATGATTTAGGGAAAGAAAGATATAACCGTGAGCACAGACACATCCTGCAGCTGACGGGTAATACGTTTCCCTTCTCCAAGGGACTTTAAGCCGCAAGCCCGGACCCATCCTGCTGTTGGTGGCAGCTCTGATTCCCTCCCATAGAAATCTCTCCCAAGTTCTCTCCAAAGAACACAAGCGCAAACCTTTTTTTATTAATAATTCATCATACCAATACAGTAGCAAGGACCTCTATATATAGGCCTCAGAAATAAAAGAAACTAAAATAAGACGATCATGCCCCTAGGGCTTACATAAGATTAGACCCTTAAGTAAGGGTAAAAACGGAAAATGTAAAATTAAAATAAAAATTACAAATAAAAATTTAAGATAACGTAGGACGATCACAGCCGTTGATTGACGGTTGGATGTCCGCATCATAAGACCTTTCAAAGATAGATCCGTTCATAAAGCTTACAGAAACAGTAGAGACAAAGCTAATGACAATGATAAAAATGAAAATCACACGTCTGATATTGGAGAATAAGGCCTGGCAAGCAAATATAAATCATTTTTCCTCCTTGCTGAGCCAGTCAATCCCTCATCAACATCAAATACCATTGGATCTGGAAGCTCCCAGTCAAAGTGATAGAGCAGAAGAGTAAGAAAATGCTCTATCCCAGCCAAAGCAAATCCCATCCCAGGACATATTCTACGCCCAGCACCAAATGGAATGTAATCATAATTTGCCCCTATGAAATCCACTGTACATTCTTTGAATCTGTCTGGATTGAAGCTCTCAGGATTCTCCCAATAGTCTGGATCTCTTCCAATTGCCCATGCATTCACCACCACCCAGCTTTTGGAAGGGATGGTAAACCCTAAAAGCTTAGTTTCTTTGTTGCAAATTCTAGGGATTAGCAAGGGTAGAGGAGGGTGCAATCGCAAAGTTTCCTTGATGATCATTTTTAGATAGTCGAGCTTATTTATGTCACTTTCTTCTATTACTGTTTTTCCTCTAAGGGCTTCTCGAATTTCAAGTTGAGCTCTATGCATGATTTCTGGATGTCGGGTTAGCTCTGTCATCACCCAATCTAACGTCCCAGATGTAGTTTCAGTTGCCCCCACAAGTATGTCCTTACAAAAAATATATATTTAAGATGATAAAGATTAATGAAAATAAAAAATAATTGTATTGTTTTTTTACTATTAAACTCTTTTTTTTTTTTCAATTGACTGCTTGATAATCAAAATTAATTTAAAATGTTGTGCTCTTACCAAGATGACAGCTTTGATGTTCTCTACGGCTAGCGGAATTTGAAACTCGCCATTCTCCTTCACCCTCAATAAAATATCAACAAAATCCTCCTCCCCATCCCCTTCCTTTGCTTCCCTCTTTATCACATGCTCTGCAATTATCTCATCCAAAATCAAATCAATCTCTCTCCTTGCATTCTTCATCCTCGCCCTCGACCCATCCAACACACTTATCACAAATCCTAACGAAGGAAACAAATCAGCCAGCCTCAACAAAGGCAGCAACATCATCGTCTCCTTTAACGCCTTCAAAAATCTCTCCCTGTTACTCTCCCAATCCTTGCCAAATGCCGCCCTCATTATATTCACATTCAATACATCCATAAATATTTCTGTCATATTCACCTTTAATGTCATCGATCCACTCCCCCTACCAATCCTTTCCACGATCTTCAAAGACTCCTCTTCTCTTATAAATCCAAAAAACTTCACCTTTTTTGAGCTTAGAAGCTCTTGAGTGCATATCTTACGCATTTGTCTCCAGTAAGGACCGTAAGGGGAGAAGCCAATACCAATGGAGTTGTAGGCAATGGTTTTGACGGCTAACATGGTGGGTCGAGATGCGAAGATTTGGTCGTGTGTTTTGAGTATTTCAGAGGCAGTGGATGAGGATGAGGCGACAATGAAATAGATCTGGCCTAGTTTTAGATGAAATAAAGGGCCGTATTTGCGTGCCAGGGAGAGAAAAGAGTGGTGTGTGAGGGCATTGATAGAGATGTGGTGGAGGCTGCCTATGATGGGGAGTTTCCATGGGCCTGGTGGGAGATTTGGCTTTGGGGTTTTGAGTAGATGGAGGAGAAGGAAGGAGAAGAAGATGAGGAGGAAGGAGAGAAGAAGATTAGGAAGTTGCAACATGGTTTGCTAGTTGTGATTAAGGGGTTTGTAAAATGTTTTTTATTTATAGGAATGAGAAGGTTCCCAATGAGTATGCCATGTGTTAAGAGGCCAAACAAAGTTGATGAAATGCTTGGTGGATTAGGAATAAATTATTAGAAAGATGAATGTTTTGACGCAAAGATCTATTTGTTTGTTTTCTATTTGCTTTTTTATTGTTATGGGAAGCCGGATGAAGCTTTGAATTCATCGCCTGCGCATAAAAGACGAAAGTCAACTTTAGCATAATAATTTTGCGAGTCTTGCAGATTTCTTCCTCTTCATATGTGGACATAGAGTTATGAAAAATAAGTCTTCGGACATCTCCTTAGTTAAATGAAATGAGAGGAAGTTTTCTCATGGATTTATGCATAAAAATTGACACAAAATATAATTAAATCAAAGATTATTTAATGAAAGAAAAAAAATATTCTTCGATAACATTTATAAATAATTATTTTATACAACATATAAGACAATTTAATTTATTTTTTATTATAAGATTAAATTATGAGTATTTTCTTGTTGCTTGTTAAAATATTTACAACAGTAGAAAGAGATATTTTAATATATTAGTATTTGTAAGAAGATCTAAATCAAAGATAGATGACAGAGGATCTCATGAGATACCAGAGTTTTTATGTGGAAAACTGATTAATGAAAAAAATCATGAGGTCTTATTTAATTTAAATGATTCAACTAATGTTTATAATTGTGGTCCTAAGTATTGATCAATATTCTTAGAACCCTAATGCTAAAAGATGGAAGTTTTTTAATAAAATTATAAGGAGGTTATGAAAATAACAATAATTTGCCAATAAATTATTTCATTGTGGTGGATTTTTCATCTAATCATCTCTCTATAAGAATCTCTATGTAGTTTAAATTTATAATTAAGTGAAGCTAATTTGTGCCAAATGGCTCCAAAAATAAAAAAATTAGCTCATTTGAGAGTGATTCACAGGTCAGCTATTGATAGGTTTGTGGTGGATACAATTTTATTTGTGAGTGATGTAGAGTTTTATTCCTAATAAATTATTTAAATATGGGGAAAATAAAAGAGAAAAAAATACTTAATTTTTTTTTGGCAAAGTTGTGAAAAAATGACTAAAAAAATACTATTAAAATATATAGTAAGGCAAAAAAAAATGATGTAATATATATATATATATATATATATATATGTATTGGTCGTTTCTTATGATAAGGCTTCTACATTTTAATTTTGAGTTCAACATTTTTAGTAGTTCCAATTATTGGATTTAGATTTATTCATAATTGACATCCTGTCATTGATTGCTACTCTATTTAGGCGGGGAGGGCAAGAAAAGGAGAGAAAATGGGCATAGAGAAGACCTCTGGAATCTTTTTTTTTTTTGTGAATAATAAAAATAGCATAAAAGATCCAAAAATGACTCTCAATTAGGGGTGTTGATATTTGACACGATCCGAAAATTCGACATGAGCCCTACATGAAAATTTTAAGTTTGAATCAACATGAATCCGAACAGGGTCATGTTCGGGTTAGAGATTTTGACCCGTTTGTAAATTCGGATCGAGTTCGAGTTGACCCACAAATAACTCGATTTTGACCCTGGAATTATCTTTGTCACGTTCGACTAACCCGGGTCGCGTCCATCAGTTCGTATGTCACATTCATCCAACGTTTGTCCTGTTGTTTCTCTTGCAACCGGCATGCATTAGCTTCGACGACAAGACGATCGGAAGTAACAATGACAAAAAGTCCCGTTGCCCTTGCCGGTGTCCCAAGTTGCCGCAACCACTGTTCATCCTGCTGCCCTTATTGGTGTCCCAAGTTGTCGCAGCTTGAATAACAGAATAAGCACACGAACGGGTCAGGTTCGAGTTTGTTTCAACCGAAACTCGACTCGTGACCCGATTTTGACAGCCCTACTCTCAGCCTCTTATTTATAGGGTTCAAAAGGATGTATGAGAGGATACATTTAGAAAGGTGATAAATAATACATTATTTGATTATTACAAACACATGGATAGGGCAATGGGGACACACATAAACAATCATTTTCTGATGTAGCTCTAAATGCAATTGTCAAGTCCCAATAGCAGGTGCTTTGGGTGAGTGCTTCTCGGGAAATTGTCAATACCAAGAAATTGACACCTGATTGTAGGGGTGTCAAAAGTTGACAAACCCGAAACCTGACCCAGACCTGACCCGGAAAAATCTGGGTTCGGGTCAACCCGTTTGTGAAACTGGTCGGGTCCGGGTTTAGATTTCTGACCCGTTTGAAAAACGGGTCGGCTTTGGATTGACCCGGAAACCCATGGGTCGACCCGTTTTGACCTAAATAACTGATTCACTATAGCCCGACCCGGACTGCTCTCTTAGACTCTCACGAGCCGCGACCTTGCCTGCAGGCCGCAATGCAACCAGATGCTTCCATGGGCGTGGTCGATGCAAAAACCTCCATCGGAGCTAGCTCGGACGCCAGTGCCATCACTGGGAGCTCCACCGACAATATATGTGGCGAGGTGGAGGCGATTTCTATCGAACGAGTCCCACAGGGCGGAGCGGACGTGGTCGAGGAGGCCGTAAAAGAGGACCTAATAGTAGAGGAGCTTTTGAAGATGTTGGGTGGTAGGTGGAGTTCGTCGGAGCGAAGGAGGTCCATAAGTACGCCGAAACATGCCATAAAAGAGGATCTGCGTCGCCTTCCCCCTACTTTCGCCCGAGATGCTCTTGCCTGCGTTAGGAAGAAATCAGCGGGTCGGGTTGGGTCAGGTCAACCCGCAATCTTTGCGGGTCGGATTCGAGTTCAAATTCCTGACCCGTTTAACTAAATGTGTCGAGTTCAGGTTGACCTGTTTATGCCTAGGCCAAGTCGGGTTCAAGCTGAACCCGACCCGTTGACCCGAATTGTCACCCATACCTAATGATACAAGTGGGGGGATTTTGGAACCATTAGGTGTCCGTTTTGAAAACCAGCTTCTCCATAATTTTTTTTAAATAAAATGGATTATTTTATGGATATTTTTCTATAATTTTTAAAATCCCAAAAAAACTATATGAATTTTATATTAAAAATTAGTTAAAATATATAGTTATATTAATATTTTGATGTTTATAGAAGATTTAACCTATTTCCATTTTCAATATTTTGATGTTTTGATTTTTTTTTTTCAATCAAATTTATATTTTCATTACAAAAAATGAGAATAGTTTTGTATTGGTAAAATTGCATAAAAAATATGGCATTTGCATGTAAACAAGGAAGACTAGTTGTTAACACTATAATTAATATAGTTTGACTCTTAAAATATAATACCCTACCCATGAGAGTGGGCCACTGAGCTTTCCTAAACATTGGTGGTGAGAGGGGGTATGATTTGATTTTGACGTATTATTTTGATTAGTGGTGAGAGAGGGTATGGTTGACAAGCATGATTTGAAGAGGATTAAAATTGTGCAAGATAGATATATCAAATATTAAATTCATTTTAAATTAAAATTTATGATTAAAGGCTAATCTATATAGATAACAATATGGATTGTTTTCATCTTTAAATTAAAACTAACAGAAGGAAAGATTTTTATTTCAAAATGATATCTTTAATTTTTTTTATACTTACTCTTTTAGGTAGGAATGTAAAAGAATAACTTCAGTAATTGAATAACATCACTCATACATAGAGGACTCATTTATATATATTTATTTAAACAACTAAATCAGCATAAACATTTTGTTAAGCTTGATATATAAATATATAAAACTTGAATAATTATATCCTTGCTCATTTTTATTAATGAGCATATTTATTATTGTTTAACAAGTAAGTCGTAAAAAGCTTGATAAAATATTTGATGATTCAATTTCTTGTTTAAAACTCATTATATGTGAATATGTTAATTATATTATATTCAATGCACTTCAAAAAGTTATTTATATTACTTAATGCGTAAGTATAATAAAGATATTGAAAAAATAGATAAATGGGCAGATTAAAAATATAAGTTCATTTTTTTATTATTGTTAGATAACTAAAATATGAATTCTTAATGAATGTATTAAAAATGATTTCGAATCACATTGAAATGAGATGTTGGAGAATTTCATCGTCAAGGGATAAAGAATCGTGCACTACCAAAAAACATGATGTTTTCGTAGTAGTTCAGAGCGGTAGTATATAAATCGCTGCTATAGAGAGGTATAGACAATGGTTTTAACCGCTGCTAAAATATCTTAAATATTCATAACTTTGGCAGCCTATTAGTACATGCAGTTTTAAAAGCTACGGTTGTAGGGTAAATATGTCTCCCCCCCCCCCATAACTTTCCCTAGCATTCGATATCACCTTAGCCCGCCATCCCAATCCCTCTCTGTCTTGGTCTTGATCCCTCCCTCCCTCTCATTGCTCCTACGAGAGCTTCAGGTGATCGATATTTGGGGATGTGGACTGCGGCTTTGAGATGTCGGTTGCGGCAATGGTAGGAATCGGAGGGTTAAAAGCCTCCAAACAAGAGGAACAACAAAATCAGAGGGTTCAACTGAAAACTTCGTCGAGAAGTAAGTTTATTTTTATCTATCATAAGAAAATCTTCTTGAATTATCTCACAACTCACTTCCTATGATGGCAAGATGAGTGTTCATAAGGTGAAGCTAAGTAAACTCATTTTGACCATCACTCGAATGTCATTATATGATTGTCATCTAACTCTCATCATCCAAATGCTATTGCCCAATTGTTATCTCCCAACCGGCATCACCTAATTGTAATTACACATCTATCATCATTCAATCACCACTGCTCGATAATCATTGTTTGTCCTGCATTGTCTAACTATCATTTGACTATGGAAGTTCAATCACCACCACTATACTGCAAACACTCAACTAACCATTGCAGCCCATTCATCATCATATAACTAACATCATTCGACTATGGCAATTCAACCGTCACCACTATACTGCAAACACTCAACTAACCTATTCATTTCCATATCACTCTTCAAAACTTCAATATTTTTAGCTATAACTATAAGAGATTAAAATAATGTTAAATCATCGAGATGATCGTCGAGAATGTGTAAGGATCATAGCTCTAAAGTTATTCTAATATCTAGGTTATCTCCAGTTTCAAGACCCCATCTCACTTATGTGAAAAATAGAAGTATATTTGTAGTTTTTTAGAGTGTTACTTTGATAGTTTTAGTTAAAATCCTAAAATACTCCATCAGCGGCGTGTGCTTATTTCTTTGATAATTAATAATTCATTCAACATTTAAGTGTCTTAATAACATCAAAATTGAGTGGTCATAAGCTTGATGGATTCCTTTTGTTAAGATGCTCATTTTGACTATAAGTACACAAAAAATGGAGATAATTGATTCTTCAAGCTACACATCAGTTGCTTGATTTGTGCTCATTATAAGTAGTCAAATCACTTTTTTGTGTCATTTGATTATCCGCACAAAAATGTTCAATTTAACAATGACAATTCAATCACCACCACTATACCGCAAACACTCAACTAACCATTGCAGCTCATTCGTCATCATATATCCACCATCATTTGACTATGGAAATTCAATCGCCACCAATATACCACAAACAGTCAACTGACATATCTATTTCCCTTATTAGTCTTCAATACTTCAATATTTTTAGCTATAACTATAAGAAATTAAAATAAAGTTAAATCGTCAAGGAGTAAGGCGATGATTGTCAATAATATGATGATCATAATTCTAAAGTTAGTCTAAAATATAGGTTCTCTGTAGTTTTAGGTCCCCATGTTGTTTATATGAAAAATAGAAGTATATTTGTAGTGTTTTACAGTGTTATTTTGATAGTTTTACCCAAAATCCTAAAATACTCCATAAACAGCTTGTGCTTATTTCTTTTATTATTAACAATTCGTTCAATATTTAAGTGTTTTAATGATATCAAAATTGAGTGATCATAAGCTTGATGGATTCATTTTATTGAGTTACTCAATTTGACTATAAGTACACAAAAAAATACAAATGATTGATTCTTCAAATTACACTTCAATTGATTGATTTGAGCTCATTTAGAATCAATCAGATCACTTTTTGTGTCATTTGATTATGCTCGCAAAGACGTTCAATTTGAATATAGTTTTTTTTTCTATGGATTTTGGTTAATCAAAATTAAATTTCGAAAGTTTCCCGTTAAAATAGTGGATTAAGATTTGTGCTTGATTGGTTGATTTTTTTAGTTATGTATTATTATAAATGGTGAGACTTGCATTTGATTATTTTTGGTTAGCATGCTTTAGAAATTATGGGGAATCTTTGGAATCATTGATTTCTATAAAATGCTTAAACTTATTTATTGGACATTTAATGTTATGAATATGTGATTGACCTAGATTTTTTTTTTTTTTTTTAATTTTATATTTATGAAGCTACATGTGTTGGTGCAAGGAAGTTCGACATCATAATCAAAATGTTGGGCTACATACTTATGGTCTCTATTTGATAAGTGGCTCTTTATTGATTAAGGGATAAATATTTTCTTTCCACTTGGGGCTCATTCGTTGACACTTATTTATTTGTGTGCCATAATTATAGATAATATATAACACCAACCATCTTGGAATTTAGGTAATTTATTAACTCTGAGTTTGATTATTTATTTTAAATTAAATGGTACTAAATTAATTATAGAAAAGTCCATAACTTCATCTAGGAGAGAGAGAATGCAAGTTGCTTAGGTGTTTGGGGGAGCACCACGGCAATGGGGATTTTGGCACTACAATATTGAGCTCTCTATTTGGGACTAGTTTTGAGAAGGCCATATATCGTCCTATTTTACTATCCATGAGATTCTAAGAGAATCTAGAAGATTATTTAGGGATGCTGGGCACTGGGATGGTGGGCATCGCAGCTCTAGGTCAAAATAAGTGTTTTTAAAATAATAAATATCTTAATCCATTTGCTAAGCACCATACCTCACCCAGCCATCCTTGTTGGAGAAGAGAAGAAGAGGAGAATGAAAAGAGAAGAGAAAGAAGAGAGAGGGTTTAGAGACTAGAACTCAGAAATCGTCCATTCAGCTAGTTAAGGAAATTGTCCAGCTCAAAATAGATAAACAAAATTATGCTCTATTTTTTATTTCAATTATGAACTTTCTATAAAAAGACATTCTTAAAAATGTGTTTTTTTAAGTTTAGGCAAAGTTTCACGGTGTAATTTTTAGTATAACACTCTATACTCTATTATGAACAAGTTGATTACAATAATGCAATTTTTTACCGATTAGCTTACTCTACATGAATATTTGAAAATTATGGATAAATGTGTCACTTCTAAATCTCAGTGTAGTTAACAAAATTTGTTAAATTGACTTTTTATATAATCTCTATAAATTTAGTAATATTCTTGAATCTTCGAGTAAATATCTAAATTTTAGGGGATTTTTGTACAACTACACGACTTAAACATATTTTATCTTAACTCATTAATTATACATCACATATGCATCATTGTGTATTTTATGATATTATGGAGCTTTATTATGAAAATGAAAGTGCATGTGAATTCTATGCTTGGCCTCAATGCAAAGCCTATACTAATATGTTTTATTCTGACCTCTGAATTGACTTTGTTCTAATTCTACTATGCATCTGCTTAAAAGTAGATGAGTGGTGCTAAAAAGTTAGTTATAAGCATTCATTGAATCAGGTGCATTTGTGCATCCATAGTAGCATGTGAGTTGTAAATTATTTTGTTATTATGATTTATATAATATAAACCTTGTTCCCTTATAGGTTAGGATAAAATTATAAATTCTCTATGTTTTTGTTCATTTAAATTTCAAGTTGTGAATTGGATTTTATATGGAGAAAGGTTGGCCTATCGAGTCTTTTACTCATATTGTTCTCTAAAATATTTTAGGAAAAAGGAAGGATCTTGCTGAGTAAATTAGTTCTAATAATGAGCAAAATTTTTGGGTATGCAAAGGTACACATTATTTTGTTACCTTAAAAGTTATTTAGATATTTAGTTCGAAATCATTGTATGATGCACTATTGCTTTGGGATTTTGAATATGATAAAAATTTGCAAGGGAGGTTATGTATATTTTGATGTTTTTTTTTTCTTTTTTGAAAAAAAAGAAGATAATTTTTAGAGTTAAAAATGTAATCGGGGATAAAGAAATTTGTAGGATTTGTAGGTTATTTTTTCCCTTAGGTCCTGAGGTGTTACATAATATATATTGGATTATGCGTTATTTATTTATAGTATTTTACATGATCACATTAAAATGATGCGATAGTTAGCTATGCCATTATACTTGTTGAACAAATTCCTAAGAAAATTATGTATATCATTTTGATTTTGAGAAATACATATTCTATAAACAAATCATGAACTATTTTGAATATGTAACATATTTTAATCATATTAATGATGAAATCTTCACTATAGGAAGTTTAATATATTGTAAATTTAGATAATGCATATGTATCTACATGATGCATGTATTGTTGATAAAATCCTCTCTAATAATCTAATATTAGCTTGTCGAATCGACAGGTCCACCAAGTGACAACTACTTTGAGAGATCATTAGATTTCAATAGGTTTGATGACCACATTTATGATATAGGGTATCATAGTAGGGGTGACTATGGATAAGAAATAAACATATATAAAAAAATATTATGATGATGGCATGTTAGTCATGTATGGATGTATAAATACATTATTCATGTGAGTGTTTAGGCATTGAATACAATGATAATCATTTTACATAATAAGTGCCATTAAATGATTTTGAAGAATATTATCTTTTATACATTATCTATAAATTTAATGATTTAATATACTCTTTTTTTTTTCTTTTTTAACTTCTACTCTTTCATTGCTCATATTTATATCACATGCCCATCCTTTATATTTTTCAGTGGGATTTACTTATTAATATTATTTATTATAAGCTCAACCCTATTATTTTATGAATAGTCAAATTATTAATTATTCATCATATAAAGTTATGTCATTGATTCATAATGATTTAATTCTCATATGAGATATTAGAATATTATTTTCATTCTAGTTTGGATTTCAGGCGTAACAAAGCCTATCGGTATTTCACAGCTAGGTTTCCTCCGGCTAGGGTTCCCCCGACGCGTGGGCTTCACCCCGCTTCGCTAGGCTTTTCGTCTTTCGGCTGGCGGTGTTGCTCTGGGTTCAGGGAAGTTTTCTTCTCCCTTTATTTTGTTGCTCCTTTGTCTCTTTTCCTGCTGGCTGGCATGGCCTCGCGTCGGCTCTTAGATCCCGGTTTGTTGGATGGATCTAAGAAGACATGCTCGTTTTTGGATGCTTTATCTAGGCATTCGTCGGATGCTATTTTTCCGCCTCTCAAAACGTGCTCTTTCCGTGGATTTCCTGCTGTTTGGATTTCGGAGGAAGAAATTTACTCTTTAGCCGCTCTTTTCTAGTTTGCTTTGGTCGGATTTTTTTCTTCCCATCGCCCTAGTTTAGATGTTATCCAGCGGTTTTTCTGTAATCTTAAGCTTTCAGCAACTTTACTTGATTTGCCTCATGTCCTGATTAAACTTGCGAATGATATGGATTACATTAGAGTTTTTTTGGCACCGTTTGTACCTAGTTTACAATTGCTATATGAAAATTACTAAGTGGCCGCCTGACCTTGACATTAGAGTGGAATCTCCGGTTATCCCAATTTGGATTTCTTTCCTGTCTCTTCGACCTCACCTTTTCGCACCCAAGATCCTCCACGCTTTAGGATCTTTATTTGGTCACCCTTTGAAAATTGACTTTGCCACCTCTCTTGGCTCGCGGCCTTCTCTGACGCGTGTTTTGGTTGAATTGGATATTATAAAAAGCTATCCTGAGAAGGTTTGGCTTGGTTCCAAGAATTTGGGTTATGTTCAGCAGGTGCAAATGGAAGTGTTTCTCCTATTTTGTGATCTTTGTAAATCCATTGGGCATAAGCAAGGTGATTGTCGTTCATCTTCCACTGCTACTAAGCTTGTTTCCTCTTCAAAACATGATATTCCTGCTACTCATGAAGCTGTGGGTGAGGGTGTTTTGAATGAGTATGTTAATCCTATTTCTCTGGGTATTGATCCGGATGTGCCTGTGTCTACCCCTGAGCTCCTCCCTGCATCCCCTGTTGTTGATTGTGATTCACTTGGTAGGTCTAATTCTAATGTTGTGCTTATGGATTCTATGGTGGATGGGTCTGTTCCGGCCATCCATGGCCAGCGTTTATGTGTTAACCCGCAACCTATTATGTCGTGTGCTACTTCTGTGCCTGTAAAATGTGGCTTATTTTTGGCTGAGGTTCCTTGTGTGCTTGCTAAGAAATCTGATTCCTCTATTTCGTCTTCAAAGAGTAACTCGTATGTTTACCCTGCGGGTGAGGTCTCTGCTCGTTTGGTTGCTCATACTATCTCTTCCCCTGTGATGCCTGCTGTTGTAGTTCATTGTCCTTTTGTTGATGTTCCAGTTAATTTAATATCACTGAGCTTTGTTTTCTCATGTGGGTGTCAATTCGGGGGAGTGTGTGAGATTACAAATTGATTGGCTTCAATGTTCGTCCGATTCCTCTTCGAAGTTTAGTGGGGATGAAGAACCTGAGGATGATTTTGCCTTGCAGCATGACCGACCTGTTATTTATGTCGCCTCTAGTGGGAGAGGCAGACATGGTAGAAAATAATATTGGGAATGTGGTGCTGATTTTGGTTGACTTTGCCTCGTCTCTATGCTGTTGGATTTATAGTGGTGGTGGGTTTTGGATAACTCGTCGATTTCCAATCTGGTTGGCCCGTGCCTAGTGGTGTTGTTTGGTTGGATTGGTTGGAATGCACTTTGGTTTATAATTGTCTCAATTGGGCTATGGCTGTGGGTTGCATTGGTTGGAAGACTCTTTGGTTTATTGTTTACTTTTGGTGGTTGTTGTTTTGCTAGAGCTTTGTTTCATATTTGAGGCTGCAATTTATGGTTTGTGGGCAATGATGGCTAGGGCTCACTTTTCTTAAGCCATAGCTCGTGGCAACCTTTGGTGGTGCGTTCCAAACTAGATGACCCTTGCCTGGCTTTGGAATGGTTAGAAGCCTCTACCAAATACTGAGTCCGATGGGTTGTTACCCCCTCTTATCGTATCTCTGTAGCTTTTTTCTTTTTATTTTTTAGCTTGTTGTTATCCTTTTTTAGTTGAAATAAATTTTTTGTTTAACAAAAAAAAAAAAGAATATTATTTTCTTGGTTAAATGAATTTAGAGCAAAATATGTTATTTTGTGCTCTTTTATTATAAGTTTTAATATTTAAATAATTTTATCTTGTAATTGTAATTCAAACAATATAATGAAATTAAAATCCTTACTTCTGAAGGGTTTGTAGTTGCATGGCTCTAAGATTTAATACAATCTTTCAATATAATTTAAATGTTAAATATTATATAAATAACTATAAAATTATAGATACTGAGATCTGCATGTAGATCCCCCAATCAGGAAATACAAAATTTACCGGTGGTGGGATTCCCGTATCATTCGGTCATCGGCAAAAATGCTCCAGTTCCCAGCGTTCATGCGGCAGTTCCCGTCGCCGCCTCTCATCTCTTCATCTACAATGCTTCCGTTGCTCGCATCCTCTCACAATGATGAGCTGCTCCTCGCCATGGAGGAATCTGAGCTCGAAGATCGGGTTGTTTTTTCCCCCTTTTCACCATCATCCATTGGTCTTGTGGTGCCAATGGTACAAGATTTCTCTTCCTACTTCTTTTTGTCCAATGCCGTGTTTTTTTTAGTAAAAAAACTCTTCGTTCGCTTTCTTGGATATGGTTGTCCTGCTAGGGTTTTGTGTTTTTTTTTTTTTTTGAATGGAAGATTTGAAATGCGGACCTATTTAGAGACATACTTCGAATCAGATGACAAAATAATGTTTCAGCTAAATTTTTGTGCTCTGAGTGATATAGTTCTAAAATCATGCCTGTTTCCTCGTATCAAAATTTCACAGATTTGTGTTTTTTTTTTCAATTATTGAAACTGCCTGCTAAGTACCTTTTATATCAAACTTTTACCATTATGTGATGTTTCGTTTTTAAGAGCACTCGCTGTTGATGAAGAAAGAGATCTGAACATTTTAATCGATACTAAGCGGAGTTTTGATATATGTAGCCTTTTGAATCACAGAATGACTGTTTTCATTTCTTGAACATTTTTTAATATGATAATTTTAATTCAATCTTGACCCAAAATGTCAGTCAGCTAACTGTAATTTGTATCCTCGGAATATGGGTGAAAATGGGAGCGAATAAAAAGCTTTCTATGAAGAAAAATCGTTTCCCTAAGGACTTCGCCAATAGAAGTCTTGTCTCGATCGGGAAGAAATAATTCCTATTGTTTTGATTGAGCAACTAATTCTGTCCCCAATATGCAAACCGCTAATCATCTCAAACTTATGCCATGTATACCTTATGCTTGACTGTAAATGAATCCTGCATGTTTTGTGTTTAAGAATTGCCGTTATACCATATTAACACTACTAATCATTCATTGAGTAGTAGTTATGCAAAACCCAAAGTCTAGAGTCTTCAAAAATATAAAATATTTATGTTACTCCACTGTAATTTTGAATAATATCATTCCATATTAACTAAGCATTTGTTGAGTTGTAGTTATTTGAAACTTAAAGTTTACCGTCATAAAAAAGTAAAAAACATAAAATTTTTGGTGTTGTAGTAATTTTGAATTATACTTCTTAAGCAGATAGAGTCTGGATATTTTGACTTTGGGCAATCAAGTCATTAACAAGAGTGCACGTTTTAGATATCTTTGGTCTATTGGTCAGTGATGGTGAAATAGATGGTGATATTATTAGTAGAATTAAAGTTGGATGGTTGAAGTAGAGGAATGCATCATGCTTGTTTTGCGATAGATAAGTGCCCATCAAACTTAACGGAAAATTCTATAGGATGATGGTGAGACCTGTAATATTTTGTGGCACAGAATGTTGGCCATTAAAAGAGGAGCATAATATTAAGTTAAGTGTTGCAAAAATGAGGATGCTCAGGTGAATGAGTGGTTTTACTCTTAGAGATAGGATACGAAACAAGCATGTATTTGAAAATGTTGGAGTAGCTTCAGTGGAAAATAAGATTAGAGAGAGTCGCCTTAGATGGTTTGGTCACATAAAATGGCAGCCTTCCGATGACCTGGTTAGGAGAGTAGATGTATTAGATTTGATTTATGTTAAGAAAGGCAGATGTATACCTGAAAAGACTTGGTTAGAAAATATTAGAAAGGGCCTTTCTTTATTACATTTAAATGAGAATTTGATTCTTAGCAGGGCACAATGAAGAAAAAAGATTCATGTAGTCGATCCCATGTAGTGGGATAAAGACTTGATATTGTTGTTTTTGTAGTTGTAATCACTTAGTTGAGAGTTTGTTTACATACCTATAATGAGCGTAATTTATGTTATTGTACTTGGATATTGGATTCTCCTCCTACTTAAGGTGATTCCTATTCTTATGGCGCGTCTTTGGGATCCTAGTCTTGTTGCTTCCTGTGACCTTATTTTATGCATGGGGAATGTATATGTTCTCAGTTTTTTGTTATTGCTACAATGGACTTCTAGGGCTTGGCCTATTCACGTGGCTTTTTAGGTGCAATGAGCTTTCATTATGCTCCTGTTCTTTTGATTATATTTGCTTCGAAGGATTTTTCTTTGGATTTACTAAAACCTTGTTGCAATCACTTTGGATTTTTATCCATGCTTACTTACAATGCCTATTATGGGGTAGCTTAACCTTTTATTGGATAGTTTTTATCAATTGTAAGGCATGAAGCGTTTTGGGAGAGGTGATCTTATTCAAATATTAGGCTTTCTTGTGAGTTAATTCTACATTTTTTGGAATCTTATTTGTCACTCTTTTCTTCTTTTTCATATGATTGATTGAAAGTGATTGGTTTCTTTCAGATCATTTACATTCTAGATCCACCTTTGTGCGCAAGATTGCAATCATTTGTATAATAGATTTAAATAATTCAAAGTCATTATTATTAAATTTGATTCAACATTCTAGCTTTTGTTTGCTTGATCTCCCTTATATGGTGTACGATTGATGACTTGATAGAGTATATAGACTCTTGGCGATGCCCTTTTCGATCTAGTTGGTGTGATATGAGAGACTATTCTCGATAGTTTTCATCAAGAAATCATATCATTAAAATTTCAACAAGCACGATGTGATCGATCTTTCTGCAATCTGATGCCTAAATATTGATAGTAGATTACTTAATAGGTTTCCTACTAATTTTATCCTATATATCATGGGTCCCCCGTTTAGGAGGATTTCACTCATATGAAATTAAAACTTGTGATGATGGAAAATTGGTTGCCTATCTTCCATGGTGTACCATTTAATATTACTTAGTAGCTGACCTTTCCTACCCATACGGAATGCCTTCTTTGGCTAATTTTTAGTTATTGTTGTCTTCCACTCTTTGTATCCAACCCCACGTTGTGGGATAAATGCTTGTTGTTGTATTGTCTTCCACTCTTTGTAAATGTATAATTTTGAAGGTATTCCCTACTCCAAAAGTAGATCATCCATGGTTGGTGGGAATTCTTTTGACTCATCATCATGCATGGATGGTTCAAAGGGTTTTATGTTCTCCATAATTACTCTTTTAAAACATCTCCTTTTATGACAGTAGTTGAAAGAGTTGACTCTAATATTTCTAACAATTTTAGAAGGCCCGCCTAATTGGTCTCAACATATTTCCTTCTCTTTTGAGGCAATCCTTGCTCAAATGTAACCAAACAAGAACTTTTAGTTGCAAAGAAACCTTAAAATGATGAAGATCATCACTTTCTTTGCATTTTTATTGGATCTTTTGTAGTTGTAAACTAAAAATGGCATTGCTTGGGTTGAAGCAATCTCCAAGGATGTGTTTCAGAATGTTTGTCAAGGTTGTGATCAATATGAGATATGAATAAAATTAAGGAGGCTATACATTATTTGTGAAGCACACAACTTCAAGGGGAGTATCCATACTACTAGTTTATGTTGACAATATTATCATAATAAGTCATCATAATAAGTCATGACTTTAAAAGAATGTGGAGCATAAAGAAAAAATTGCTCAAAAAATTAGGTAAGAAAATACTTCCTTTGTTTTGAAGTTGAACACTCTCAACATGAAATGATCATAGGATAATAGAAGTACATAACAAACAGTTGACCAATGGATATAGAGCCAAAACCCAAGTGAAATTCAAAAAAAAAAAAAAAAAACTTGAGCATTTATGAATACCTCGTATACAACGGCTCAGTTGACTTCTCCGTAAAACCAGCAATAAATCCTGCAAAAAAAAAAAACCTCGTATCGCTGCCATCTCTGTCAAAATCCACAACCTTCTTCTGCTCTCTGCTTCCTCTCCCATTTGTTCCCTCCACGAGATCCAACCTCCAACCAAATACAACCCGCCTCCCTCCATTGCCATAGAGATCTCATTGTCTCTACCTATTCCAACCCTAACCAAAGACGCAATCAATAAGCCCTCACCCAACTGGCCTAGCTTCTGCAATCCTGATCCAATCCGCAGCTTCCACCTTCCCATCTCTAAGCCCTCACCCGACGTCAGCGGCTTCGACATTCCCACATCCGAACCAAACCCAGTCGCTCTCATACCTTTGCTCGACCTCCATGTCAACTAGAGTCGCTCAGGCCGATTATATCTTGACCCCATCTGGTTCCTTCATTCCATAGAGAGAGAGAGAAGGAGAGAGAGAGAGACATAGACAGAGAGAGAAAAAAGAGAATAAGCTTCTACCCTACCTCCCTCTCAGCCGAGCTTCACACCACGGCCCCCATCTTCATTCCGCCTCCTACCCTAGACCTTGCAGCCATCTACCCGATCTCCTTGTCTCCAAGCTGCTCTTCCGATCGACCTCCCCAAGTCCCGATCCCAAGAAGGCCGAGCCCAGCCCTCACATCTCTGCTTCAACTAAGCTCTCTCTACCCAGGCCCTAATCCGACATCTCCACTTCTCAAATAGCCGGATCACATTAAACCTGATCAAACCCGTTGCCCCTTTGTTTATATTCAAACCGAGCCCAATCTATCTCACACAACTCAGCCCGATTCAACTTAGTCAAAACCCATAGTAATTACTCTCTCTCCCTCGCCTCAATATTTTGATATTATATGCATTTAATATTAATGTTATTATTAATACTAATATTAACATTAATGTTAATATCAATGCCATATATTGTGATTTGATAATAATGGCATTTTTTTAGTATTACATTGTTAATAATAATGATAATATTATTAGTAATATTATTATAAAAAAATGATAATATTACTATTCTTTTTTTATATTATTTAATATGTATGTATGTATACGTATATGTGTGAGAAGGGAAAAATACAAAAAAAAGTAAGAGATTTTTGTCCTCGCCGGCGGCACTGGTCATTGCAAAGGCATAACTTTTCTAACCTAAAAATCATGTTCTCGACACTAGCGACGAGCCGACAAACCCCCTACGCGCTCACGTAGCATAGTAGAGAGGGAAACCGCTGCGACACTTGCGACGAGATGGGTAACCCCCGAAACGCTCATGTAGCGTGAGGGGGACGAAAAATAAGTACTCATACATGGGGAAACGACTGTGCTCTTTCCAACAGATATCTGAAGACCCTTAAACGATCATGTAGCGGGCAGGATTGAAGAATTTGCAGCCGCGGTGTCATTTGACACCTACCTGAAGCACTCAAGTAGTGACGAGAGGAAGGCTAGTCTCTCGAATTTTTTCCTAAACGGGGGAGATGCCGGGAGGCTGTCGAAATTTGAACTGAAACACATAATGACTTGAGCAAATTTTGGATGGCAAAGAACTTTATTTTGAACATCAAAGGGACTGAATTCAAACAAATAAAAAAAGATTGAAAATCAAACTTGAGGAAGAAGAGTTTGAACTCAAAAGGATGAATGTAAATGAACTTGAGCATGACTTGAATGAACCACATGGGAGTGTATTTGTGCTCAAATTCAAATGAACTAAATGTTATGGACATGAGCTCAAATTGGACTCATACTTGAACTTTACAAGACAACAAAAGAATTCAAATGAATTTGAACTTAAGTAATGATCATGAACATCGTTACATGAAACTCTAATTTAAATAAACAAAATGCAAATGAACATATATGGAACTTGTGATGAAAAGAAAGACTTGCAATAATATATAACCTACAAACATCATTTAGTCACAAGTGATGATGAAGACTTATGCAATCAAATGCCACTATAAGGGTCTGATATGCGATAAACATAACATGGTGACACATGTGGATGCATTCGAGTGAATATCAACCTGCATGCAATGTTCAAATGAAGAATGCGGTGATATGTTTACAACCAATAACATAGAGTTTTTTCACAAGTCTTCATGCTCGATGAAATGTGGATATCAAACAAATGTTGAATATTATGCCCCTACACATGTTGTAACCCATCCCCAAGGCCAAAGAATTTGTACGATCAATTTGTTTGCAAGTGATAAGAAGATTCAAATGAGGGTTGGTTTGTAGCTAATATCAAGGGATTCACAAACAAATCCATCAACCTGCTTTCAACTAATGGGGGAAGCAATACACAATGAATGCAACACATCCACAAGCAAAGTGGAAAAGTCACAAGGAAAGTAGTCCGCCTACTATCAACAACAGTTAATGGGTATCTATCTCACAAATATATATAACAGTTTTCACAAATACTGAAATATACGCAAACAAATACATTTGTCCTATATAAATGGAGGGATTTGGTATTCAAATGAACAAGTAGGAGATTCGTTAGTGCACTACAATATACCTGCATAAATCATGTAAGTAGTGCACGATAGTCTATCTGTATGCAAAGGGGAAAATAACTGCAGTACAACGTCACACCACCAGATCCGCAACATCCATGCAAACGGACATAAGTTGTTTTACAAATATTTCAAAACACCCCCACACATGCACCGTAATCTGTATACACATAGGTACACAAAAGGGGGTATGCAATCATAAAACCAGCATAGGCCCTTGCGAGCATGTTGTAGGAACACATGTGACGTCTACGGATGCTATGCGGGTCTTCATAAATTTGAACCCGATCTTCCTAAGCATAAAAATAGGAGTTGACAAGGTTCAGCAAATAATTATAAAATACCCCCAAACACCCGCATGGGCCCCGACGAGCGTGTTATACACACGTGACGCCTAGGGATGTTGTGTGGGACAAATGTTAAGTCTAAATCCGAACCCGATCCTCCTATATGGGTAGATAGGAGTCGACACAGTTCGACCATTAAATAAATATGTAGCCGCAAGGACGATCTGAATATTTATTTTATACATTTATATTAGGCCTTCAAAGCCTTCAATAAGGAAGACTCACTAACAAAGGTTTGAAACCTACAAAACTTGATCCCCTATCAGCAAGTTGATTGAATCGACAAGGTTTAATCAATGGAAATGACCCAAACACCCTTATGATGTCCGTGTTGAACACAAAATCTCAACCAGAGGGGTTAATTTCAAATATTTTCAAAATGCCATCCAAATGCCCGAAAATCCAAACATCTCAAAATTCCAAAATCCAAAGATATTTAAAAATTTAAATTCTACTATTAAACACTTAAAGCAAAATTCATCCATAATCCGCAACAGTTTGCCTGGATGGACAAATTGAAATTTACTTCAACTCACATAGAGCTAATGCCTAGTCGAGAATATCACTAGGATTCATTCTCAAAATAATCTCCTGCCATTAAGGACGTGGTACGTGTCCTCGAACCGGCGATTTTGCCTCCAAATGGCACCACAGGATAAACGGTTATGATCCCGGGCCCTCTGAACCGAGTAGTTTTGCTGCCAAATGGCACCACGAAACACCGGTTATGGCTAGAGCTAATACGCTTCTTAGTGACATCAAATCCTTTAGAAATGAATAAATATGATATAATCGATATGGCAAAAAGCCCTTTGTTAACTAAGGTGGATTCAAATTTGTCCCCTTAGTCAAACACTCACCCCAGATCTACAATGTCCCCTTGGACGAAGCAACCTATGGCTGCCGACAAGGATCCTTCTGTCAGGTTGGGTCGACTACCTCTTTTGACTAAGTAGACCAGGGACCACGATGGCCCGGGATGACGGAACCATGGGATCTTGATCGGGCCCATTATCCATCCGCTTTAAGTGCAAGATGGCGAAATTTTCTATTTTAAATATCAAACTTTCCAAACTTCAAATATTTAAGCCCATGCTACTATTATATGCCAGATGCATGTATTTCCTACGTGTCTGATCGATGACTAGCCTTAATCGAAAGTTCTCTCTCGTGATTGGGAGGGGTAATTAACTATAGGGGTTTGCGTCTATAGGAAACCAGAACTCATATCATAAAGTCCTCGCAAAATGAGGGCGAAATCTCTGGGTAGTGTCTTATCTACAAACTCATCTGCCTTTCCAAAATTTATTCCAGAACTTAATCTGTTAAAACTCCCCTGAAAAAGAAAAGGACATGCGGGCGGAGGCCGGGGCCGAATTTTCGGAGCCCACACAAAGCTATTGAAAGAAACAAACAAGTTATAATGCAAATTTGTTGCGAGCCTTATGAAATAATCATAATCTTGAAGATGCTCCAAATGATACAATAGAAGGAAAAAACCTCATATTAAAAGCTGATTGAAAGACTTATCTATATATTTTATACGATATCTGATATTGTCTATGTTGTTGATGTGATGAATCAATTCATGCATAATTTTAAAGAATCACATATTAAGAGAATGTATAGAATTTTATAATATTTGAAGAAAAACTAATACAAAATAATTTTATTTAAAAAGGGAGAGGATTTGACTCTCGTAGCATATATAGATGTAGATTATACGATTTCTATGATTGATAGTAAATCAATTGCAGGATATTGCACATTTTTACGAGGAACCACATGAATTGGAGAAGTAAAAAAATAAAATATGATATCAAGATCTAGCACATAAGCCTTAATAAGATCTATGGGATTAGGAATTTGTGAAATGCTTTGGCTAAAAATTATATTACAACAACAACAACATGCCTTTATCACACTACATGGGGTCAGCTACATGAATCCTTCTTGTCCATTGTGTCCTTTTAAGAGTCAAATTCTCATTTAAATCTAAAAAGGAAATGTCATTTCTAATATTTTCTAACCAAGTCTTTTTAGGTCTACATCTATATTTCTTAATATAAGCAAAATCTAATATTTCTACTTTCCTAACCGGGTCATTGGAAGTTTACCATTTTATGTGGCCGAACCATCTAAGGCTAAAAATTATAGTGAAAGATCAAAAGTTGAAGGAGAAGATCCTATGAGGCTCTTTTATGATAATAAATAAGCCATCAATATTGAATATAATCCTGTGCAACATGATCGTTAAAAGCATATTGAAGATGATAAATACTTTATAAAGGAGAAGCTTGACACTTGTTTAATATATAATCTATTCACAACCACAAGTGAACAAGTTGCTAGCATTCTCACCAAAGAATTATTAGGGGTAGTCTTTAAAAGTATATTGAAGATGATAAATACTTTATAAAGGAGAAGCTTGACCGTTGTTTAATATATATTCTATTCACAACCGCAAGTGAACAAGTTGCTAGCATTCTCACCAAAGAATTAGGAGGGGTAGTCAAATTATTAGGAAAACTTGGAATAGATGACTTCCATTCATTCGCTTGAGGGAGAATGTGAACAGTTTATATAATTTATGCTAGCTAGGACCCACACTCACCAAGTTTTTCACCCTCTTTGCTTCCTCTTTTGTTGTCACCTCTTTATCTATGGGATCCCTATTGACAATTTATTAATTCGTGGACTATTACAATTATTCAGTGATAATTATTTTGCCAAATCATTAATTCGTAGATTATTATAATTATTTTGTAGTTATTATTTCCTATTTTTAGATATTTTATGGTAGAAGCTATGATGCACCGATACTTCTCCTCAAAGAAGCGTGCAGTGTCCGACACCGTGTCCGACACGACACTCGTCCGACACTCCTCCAACACGTGTCGGACACGCCGAAAACGTGTCTGATTAAAAAAATATTAAAAATAAATTGGATACGCGTGTCGTATCTTAAATATTTTATAATTTTTTTAAAATATAATTTCTTATATTTTGTGAGATTTAAACTAAATTTCTTATTTCATATCCACAACACCAAATCAACATCTGCATTTAATACTCATTCATCGAATATTTTCATTTTCATTTCTCTTTTGGCAGTGAAGGTATTTTCATCTCCTCTCTTTTTGCACAATTACAAATCTTTCTCTTGTTGAACCAGAGTTGAAAGTAGTGATATTCAATGATGATGATATTGAAGGCCAAAAACAAACCTCTAAAGCTAATCCTAATAGTTGAAGCTTGAATGCTTGATGTTGTAGTAAGTGAGTATTTGCTTATATTTTTGTGGTTATACTAGATATTTTGTATTAAATATTTTATATTATAAGCTACACAAGTTATCATGTCATTCATTTATTATTGTTTATCATTTTTAATATGATATTACATTAATATATATACACTATATAAAAAAATGTATTGCCGTGTCCGCGCCGTACCTGTATCCTATATTTTCAAAAAAACCGTGTCCCGTGTCCGTGTCGCCGTGTTCGTGTCCGTGTCCGTGCATCATAGGGTAGAAGCTATCTTAGTATTGTGTGCATGCTACACAAATATCATAATGAAATACTAGATCAATTATCTCCAAATTTTGTTAGTTTCTTCACCAAAATATGAATTTTATGGATTCCCTTCAAAATTATTTGAGATTTTTCTATGTAAATTTTAGTCACACGATCAATAGCCTGGGAAATGGAGAATAAAGATCAAAGAGGCTTTGTGGACAATATCCCAGACAAACTTTAAGTGGGGTCTTTATTGTGAAGTGCATGGCTTTATTGAGGTTGAATCCTAGAAGTCACATGTTACTATCCCAAGTTTTGGGATGCTTGTTGTTGTACTATCATAATAGATGCACGTGGTTTTGTTCAGAATCTTTATTTTGTCATCAGTTTGCGGATGAAAAACAGTACTCTTCATTCCAGCATCTATTTTGGTCCATAAAGAGTTCCAAAATTGGCTTAGGAAACAATTATTTTGATTTGTTATATTTGATTTTGGTAATCCAATGTGTGTCTATAAATGCTAGAAAGTCTGGCATCCTCCTTGCATTTTATATTTTTTTCTACAATAAATTAGAATAATTATCTTTGAAGATTTATCCACAACGACATAGAGATAGCACGGCCTCTCTTTACTTTTTTAGCAATTCTTTTAGAAATTTATGGGGATGCTTTCTGTGCATAATTATGGTTCTAATAACAGTGCATATAAATTCAACTTCTTATTGACAAGTTTTGGGTGCTATAGAGAATACACCCTCTGAGATACTTGCACTTATTTCATATTTTGCTAGTAAATATATCATTATAAGTTCTAAAATATTTTTTTCACTCCAAAGTGTCCCAAGTGTTAGCACCTTGAATGTGTGGGCCTCCCTTATTTATTTGGACTTAGCCTGCAATTTGATATGCACAATATTTTTCCTTCTCGTTTTCTCCATGCTCTTTTTTTAGTTTCCTGAAAGAACTGGTTTTTTCTTGATTATACTTGAAAGCTGAATGAAGAGGAATTGGTGTATCAGCTTGTCTAATATTTTTTTTATTAATATTAGCATCAATTAGTTGGCAGAAAGTTAGCATTGACAAAAAAAAAACAATTATACTTTTGCTTTTTATTTATTTTTTTTTCCATCTAAATTTATTTAAAAAATAGAGGAAATCATAGAGGCTATATATTTAGTTTTTCATATGATGAGAGGATCTATTTTGAGCAGTAAATATGAATGAATCCTTGCTGCGATGAGATCGAGCAGTTTGAGCTTAATGTTTTTTTTTTTTTTAATTTGAGCTTTCTGTGACAGCTAATGAAGACGTAAATTTATTTATTTTTTAATTACTTTTCTGTTATCATATAAAATGAAACTTTCAGGGAGTATTCTTTTTTTTTAGGGAGTATTCGATCATCTGACTTCATTGTTGTACGGAAGAAATTATAAAAGTATTCCCAGTCGAACTCATACAAAATTCTGCATTGATAATTGTGGTGATAAACCAACAAAGCCAGCTCATTCACCCGTTATAAACATGGAGAAATTAAAATCTTTAGCCGGACAAACAGAGTTTGAAGAAACTCCTCCAGACCATGAAGAACAGAGGTTTATGCATGACAAAGAAGAAAATCTACCACGTCCACGTCTGTATATAAGACATGCAATTCGCCAGGGATTGCGTGAGAAATTCCTCATGATGAGAGCATTGCTGATGTCAATCTGTACTGCCTCAAGTCTCTCAGAGCAAACTGGATTTAAAGATTTTCTTGGACAATACCAAGGGAGAAGAAACTATTAAGGAAAACATAACAAGGATGGAGAAGAAAGTAGGAAAGAAGGTAAGACATGTACAGATTAAGCCACCACATTCTTTACTGATTGTTCTGCATGGCTGCCAGCTAAATCCTAAGGCACCTCAGAAGAACTTGACATTCAAGAAAATCTTTTCCCTACCACAAGAAGAGTTTCTGATTAAAGATTTTTCATGTTATTTGAAGAGAGAGCTTCCACTGCAGGTATGGTTTTGTTCGAATCCTTTTATTTATGCGGAAGAAAATGTCAGATATGAGTAAATAACTTGATGTGAAACAAACATGCAAGGGAGTTACTTTAGGAAATTATAGAGAGCAATTTGAACAAAGTAATCCAAATTAAAATTATCATTTGTAATAAAAGAGTGAACCTAAGAATTCTTAGTTTTAACTCGCTTAGGCAACGAAGAGCGACATTCGATTAACCAATCAATTCAAGAAAATGCAAAGAATAATTGTACGCTACGACAATAAACAAGAATTCACGAATTAATAAAGAGAACTTTCACCTTTGGAGCCCATACGCTCAACTAATCTAGGCTTTAGCGGAAGAAGCATCTCCACATTAGAACCGAGGTCACTCCGAGGAAGAGGGACCCTTAGATCGTCGTTCTTGGATAGGTAGCCGAAGCTTGCAATTCTTGGGCAGCGATTATACGTCCCAGGTTGCCCGAACAGCAAGTTTCAAGTGATCGAAGCTCTAACAGCAACCATGGAAGGTCTAGACGGTGATGGGATGAATTCTGTGGCTGGCCTGCCTGCATGGGAGTGCAGAAATCTGATTGGCAGCAGTGTGTCTGACTTCTAGCAAGCTCGGACAGTAGCTAGGCATTAACAGAGGTTGTAGACAATCTCTGGCATTCTTGGGAATTGCTTGGCAGCAAATTAACCTTGCTGGGATCACAGACCAGCAAGCAGCAACTGCCCAAAACGGAGGGCAGCAAGCAGTAGGGGCCGGCTAAGGACAGGGAGAAGGGTGGCCGGTGTGGTGGTGAGGGAATTCCAATTCTTTCTCAAGGGGGAAGAGAAGAATTGATTTCAAATTTCAGATTTTGAAATCTGAAATTAAAATCCTGGAGAAAACTGAAATTAAACTTGAGAGGGAGGTGTTTAAGTGGTGATGAGGTGGCATGTAGAGAGAGAAATGATAGGGAAAGGTGGCCGGCCATATGGGAGAGAGAGAGAGGTTTGGAATTAAATAGGTGGGGACCACAATTAATTGATCAAAATCTGAAATTTAAAGTTCAGATTTTAATTATGTCATGTAACTCCCTCATTTAAAGGAAATTGGGAGAGAATTTGATTTTCAAATAATTGTAACTCCTCTTAATTAATTCCCCAAATTAATTGGCTCAATTAATAAGGTAATTATGGAAAACTCAAATGTGCAAGGGGAACCAAAGGGGCCGGTGGTATGGAAGGTGGCGGCTAGATTGGCCGGCGTGGATCTGGCCGGCGGGTGGCCTGATGCTGGCCGGCGGGTGGCCGGCCGGTGGTGGCTGTTTTTCTGGCCGGCGAAATAGGAAGGGAGGGGCAAGGTGGCCGGCGGCTTAGGGTTGCTTGGAGCAAACAGCGGCTAGGGCAAGGAGGAAGAGATGGAATCTTCTGAAGATTTGATGACTACGAATTTACTAACCTCAAATGTCTTCCCGTTGAATTTCGACAAGATTAGTTAGCACGAACTAGAACTCACAAAGAGATCTAGTCTTCTCCGGCGAACTCACTAAGAGATCGAGGGTGAAGAACTCACCTAGAGATCTTCTTGAACTCACAAAGAGAACACATAGTAGTAAATTTCATTTCATCCCAAACTAACTATTACATGAGAAGGGCCATATAAATAGGCCTCACAATGTCAAAGAAAAATAAAAGACTAAAATGCCCCTTGGGCTACAATAGCTATCAAATACCCATAAGGGCAAAAACGGAAAAACATAAAGTAAAAATAAACTACTACATAAGATGATGAAAATACAACTCATGCTCGTGGCTGTCGATCTCCGGCGTCGAAAATGCTGACGATGTTGTCCTCATCATTCTCCCCAGGTGGGAGAAAACTCGACCCCGTCGAGTAGATATCTATGGAGCCCTCGTACAACTCTAGAAGATCTGGGTCTAGGCTCTGTAGTTCGTCCCTGTCAATCCAAGTATCCTCTATCTCTGGTGGCCCTATCCAATGAACTCGGTATCTTCGGCGCCCACTTTCCTTTGGGGAAATGACCTCCTCATCTAGTATTGCTTCGACTTTCTCCGCTATAGGTGAGTAGGGTAAGTTGGGGAGTGGAGCTAGGCTGGGGGATCTCACCAGGTGGGGTCACACAAGGCTAATTTAAAGAGTGGATTTTGGGGTTAAGATTCGGGTCCTTCAAAGGCTAACAGGTCTTCTATATTAAATGTAGGATTCATGTTAAAGCCTCAAGAGAGGTCCAGTACGTAGGCATTACTATTAACCTTTGAGATTTCCTTAAAAATGTTCGGTGTTTCGAGCATGCAGCTTCCCGTACCATCACAAAGTCTCCAACTTTGAATGCTTTGGACCATCTTTTGTTATCAACAATAATTTTAAGATGGATGTTATTTTGTTCAATTTTCCTTTTAATTTCGTTGAGTAACTCCTGAAGGTGAAATGCAGATGCAAATGCAAGAGATCGAGTGTGCATGATGAATGACAAGACTCATGGGCTTACAAAAGTTTAAAACAACAGACAAAATAGGAAGACAACATACTACAACACTCACACAACACGATGCTAGGACAGATGGACGAGTCACAAAAGAGGTCTAAAGTGTTCGGTCTAAGGGAACTGGTGTAGGAGGAGTGATGAAGACGTTCTTAGCTACCAGGGTACTTCTATGGGAAGTCTCAGTTAAACTCGTAGGTAGTCTCCTAGTGGGAGTAGCGTAACTGAACAGATTAATCCAACTAGGACAGAGATGGTCCTCATCATGGTAGGGCGAGGCTATAACGGGCAAAAAGTAGGAATCAGGAATAAAACAGGATGATTGGTCCTGACTCACATCCATAAGGGGATATCCCAAAGATTTGTCGGCCGGTATGGGACTTATAAGATGGGGAAAAGTTCCTAGGACATATGTGGGTACCACAGTAAGAGAGAAATCTGGAATGACACACGTAGTCAAATATAAATTCAAAGGAGCAGCTCCAAAGTTAGATTCTAATGAAACAAACGGAGGCTCATTATTCAAATTAGGCTCAAAGGATTTCAGACTCAAGGTACTGTCTTCTAAAGTAAAATCAGGTTTGGTTTTAATCTTAAGATCCGTAGGTTCCGTTTCACTTAAATCATGTGACAAATTCGATTGACTTACATTCAACTTGAGATTAGCTAAGTCGCCATCAGAACTATCCAAAATTAAATCAGAGTTATCCGAATTCATCTCAGTAATTAAATTAGAATCTTCCAATTTTAGTTTCATTGTGTTCAAGGTCAGATCAATCTCTTTCGGGATCAAATCAATATTGTCCAGGCAGACCTTATTCAAAGGGATATCGTCAATGATATTAGACTCAAGAGGGGCTAAGGTCTCGAGGTTAAAAGGTTCTAGACCTCCTAAATCAGGGTTTAAGTCCGGCAGGGGGTCTAACTCAATCACTTCAGTCTCATCCTCAAAGAAGTCCTCGTTATTGATAGTATCCACGAAATGGATGTATTCAGGTTCAGTAAATTTCTTCTTTTTACTGCACTCCTTTATTAAAATAACACTTGTAGGGTCAAAGATTGGGGAGGCTAAAGGTTGACTGAGCTGGTTAAAAGTAGGTCCAGGTGGGGAGTCATAAGAGATTTGTCCCACCGAAGACTCAGTAGCGGGTCGGCCATCTAGGTTAAGTGAAGACCCAAAGGGTGGGGAGGCAACCCTGATGTTACTAATGGATGGGTGGTCTCGACCACAGTAATGTCCACGGGTTGATCCAACAAAAGAGGTAAGGTGGTGCTCTAGATAATGACCACTAGTAGAGGGTTGATATTTTAAATTAAGTTCTCTCCTCATGTCTTTCCAAGTAGGGTACTCACCACGAGACTCTTTATGATCTTCCAATCTCATCCAAAATTGAAGAGCTCGACCTCTAAGGTGAGTCTTAGCAAGGCTAATCTGGTGGGACTCAGGGATATGATAAGATTCAAAATAATCCTCTAGTTGTCTAACCCAATCCCTACAGTAGTGTGGGTCCGAGGAACCATCAAAGGTGGGTAAACGGTAAGGTGACTCTAAGTGATGTCGTTGCTGCCTAGGATCAGGTCTAGGTTGATAAGTCGAGTGGGGCATCCTCCGATTAGCATGATTGACCGACAGGGGCGCGTACCTCGAGTGAGGATAGTTCATAGGTTTCTCCGTCATAATTCTAGTCATATTTCCCACTAGGTTAACGATGTAATCTAAACTCTTCTGGAGTCTTATCGGGTCCATTGAAAAGTGTTAAGTGATACTCAAAGATTATTGGGTGTAAGGGACGTCATTGAGACAACAAGTAGGCTCACTTAAACTCACTAAAGGGTGTGAAGGTAGTTTGGACAGCAACTAAGACAATGCATAAAGTTATCTTAAGTGTTTAGGAAGGATTTTAGGATGTGGACAGCAAGTGAAAGAGTCCTAAATTTTCCCAAATGGTGACTGAACGGTGCAGGAATTAAGTAGACAGCAAGAGGGGTTTAATGCCTAAGCTGTCTAGGTGTTAGGGAAAGATCCGAGAGAGTGGACAGCACCTAAACAAGGACTTAAAGTTCGCTAAATGATGGGTAAATGCTGCAGGAACAGTGAGGACAGTGGTTATACTTAAGGTTGTGATTGTCCTAAACAAGTGGAAGCAAAGTGGGTTTAAAGGCAGCAGCACTCTAACACTACCTAGAATGTCTTAAACCTTAATGTATGCATGCAGGAATTACGACTAAAGCAGTGAAAACAGTGAAAATGTCTTATCTACGCATTGATATGCATGCAAATTTCAAACTACAATTAGAAGCTAGACCCTAGGATGCATCTAGCACAAGTCAAGCATGCTAGCCATGCTCTGATACCAAGATGATGTGAAACAAACATGCAAGGGAGTTACTTTAGGAAATTATAGAGAGCAATTTGAACAAAGTAATCCAAATTAAAATTATCATTTGTAATAAAAGAGTGAACCTAAGAATTCTTAGCTTTAACTCGCTTAGGCAACGAAGAGCGACATTCGATTAACCAATCAATTCAAGAAAAGGGAAAGAATAATTGTACGCTACGACAATAAACAAGAATCCACGAATTAATAAAGAAAACTTTCACCTTTGTAGCACATACGCTCAACTAATCTAGGCTTTAGCGGAAGAAGCGTCTCCACATTAGAACCGAGGTCACTCCGAGGAAGAGGGACCCTTAGATCGTCGTTCTTGGATAGGTAGCCGAAGCTTGTAATTCTTGGGCAGCGATTATACGTCCCAGGTTGCCCGAACAGCAGGTTTCAAGTGATCGAAGCTCTAACAGCAACCATGGAAGGTCTAGACGGTGATGGGATGAATTCAGTGGCTGGCCTGCCTGCATGGGAGTGCAGAAATCTGATTGGCAGCAGTGTGTCTGACTTCTAGCAAGCTCGGACAGCAGCTAGGCATTAACAGAGGTTGTAGACAATCTCTGGCATTCTTGGGAATTGCTTGGCAGCAAATTAACCTTGCTGGGATCACAGACCAGCAAGCAGCAACTGCCCAAAACGGAGGGCAGCAAGCAGTAGGGGCCGGCTAAGGACGGGGAGAAGGGTGGCCGGTGTGGTGGCGAGGGAATTCCAATTCTTTCTAAGGGGGAAGAGAGGAATTGATTTCAAATTTCAGATTTTGAAATCTGAAATTAAAATCCTGGAGAAAACTGAAATTAAACTTGAGAGGGAGGTGTATTAAAGAGGTGTTTAAGTGGTGATGAGGTGGCAAGTAGAGAGAGAAATGATAGGGAAAGGTGGCCGGCCATATGGGAGAGAGAGAGAGGTTTGGAATTAAATAGGTGGGGACCACAATTAATTGATCAAAATCTGAAATTTAAAGTTCAGATTTTAATTATGTCATGTAACTCCCTCATTTAAAGGAAATTGGGAGGGAATTTGATTTTCAAACAATTGTAACTCCTCTTAATTAATTCTCCAAATTAATTGGCTCAATTAATAAGGTAATTATGGAAAATTCAAATGTGCAAGGGGAACTAAAGGGGCTGGTGGTATGGAAGGTGGCGGCTAGATTGGCCGGCGGGTGGCCGGCCGGTGGTGGCTGTTTTTCTGGCCGACGAAATAGGAAGGGAGGGGCAAGGTGGCCGGCGGCTTAGGGTTGCTTGGAGCAAGCAGCGGCAAGGGCAAGGAGGAAGAGATGGAATCTTCTGAAGATTTGACGACTACGAATTTACTAACCTCAAATGTCTTCCCGTTGAATTTCGACAAGATTAGTTAGCACGAACTAGAACTCACAAAGAGATCTAGTCTTCTCCGGCGAACTCACTAAGAGATCGAGGAGGGTGAAGAACTCACCAAGAGATCTTCTCGAACTCACAAAGAGAACACATAGTAGTAAATTTCATTTCATCCCAAACTAACTATTACATGAGAAGGACCATATAAATAGGCCTCACAATGTCAAAGAAAAACAAAAGACTAAAATGCCCCTTGGGCTACAATAGCTATCAAATACCCATAAGGGCAAAAACGGAAAAATATAAAGTAAAAATAAACTGCTACATAAAATGATGAAAATACAACTCATGCTCGTGGCCGTCGATCTCCGGCGTCGAAAATGCTGACGATGTCCTCATCATAACTATTGCAGGGTCGAATTTTCATATCAGCCAGAATTGTAGGATTCTACTCAAACTTCTTTGGTCATAAAACCAAGTTCTTTTTTCTCTGGGAGGACATTGAAGATATTCAGGTCATCCCACCATCCTTCGCTACAATAGGCACTCCGGCTCTGCTGATGATCTTAAGGAGTGGTCGTGGCTTTGATGCTAGACATGGTGCAAAATGTCAAGATGGTGAAGGCAGATTAAAGTTTCAGTTCCAGACATTTGCATCATTTAGCATCGCAAGCAAGTATGATTTTTTCCTAGTTTTCCTAATCTTCTGAAATAAATAAACTTATCCGAAAATGATCATATAACTTGTTGTAAATAGGACAATTAGAGTTTTGTGGAGAACAAAAACTACCTCCTATGAAGACAGAGCCTAGTTAGAAGAAGACCAACTGGGTCAAGATGGCAAGACAAATAAGAATGATGATAGTGAATCATTATCAAGCAATGAGGACACAGCTAATTTCTCAAAGCTTTCTCTGCAGAGCTTCTTATCGCTGTGAGTCATTCATCTTATCCATCACCTTGCTGTTTTACACCAAAAATTATCCAAATCTGTTTAGAATAAAGTGATAGTTCTAATATCATGGGAGAAAGCAGGATCTTATTCACTTCTTAAACATTTTTTTAAATTAAAAATTGCAGATGGAGTTGCTTATTGAGGTGTTTGAAGGAGGTGAGCTAGAGAAGAAAATAATGGAGAATGTTGGGTGCCTTAATAATTCATCAACAGAATGGAAGGAAACGAAGCCTGATATTCATGATAGGCGTCTCCATTATAAATTCAATCGATATTTATCAATTTTTGGAGGTGAAGTAACCAGCACTCAACATAGAACACCTACTGCAGATGGTAATGGTTGGGTGATTAATGAAACCATAACACTTCACGGCATTCCTTTAAGTGATCATTTTCATGTAAGCTCTGCCTTTTACCATATGTTCCTTCCCTGTTTTTGCTTCTTCTAATCGGTTCTTCGGTTTTTTTTTTTTTTTTTTTTAATTATCTGCTTTGCAAGGTCAATCTGAAATACAACTTAGAAGCCCTCCAGTCCATGTCCCCATCATGCCAGGTTGATGTTGTCATTTGTATAACATGGTTGGAAAGAAGCAAGTTCAGGAAGAGGATCACAAGAAACATTTTTGAAAAGCTAGCTCATAGATCAAAGGAGGTTTTTGATATCTTTGATTTCAATTGTTTCATTTTTAGATTGATTTCTCTTATTTCATATGAATTTCATGGAAAAATTAAGATATATTGATGTTTTGACAACTTTTAGGTATAACTTTTGATATTTTTCTAGTTTCCTCATTGTTCACATTTTTATATTATTATTTTTTTATTTTCACCAAATATTTTATAATCCTATGAATTTATGCTTTAGGCTGAATAATGTTTATTAAGTGTAAAATCCCAATAAGTGTAAATCAGCTGTATGCTTTCCTCTAATGGATTATTAGTGGTTGTGTTGATTTATATATAATTTGAATGTTATGTAATCTTTTTTCTAACTAGATTATGGATGTTTGGGGAGAACTATATATGTATTGGTAGCATCTCTAATATTTTAGATTTGATCATGATTAAGAGTTCTCCTCTGGATAGTCTGAGCTACAGCTAGGTCGAGTCGTGGCAGTATCAATGTGTCAAAATTATAAGTTTTCTTCATATGGTTGGATACTACATAGAGTTCTCAATAATGAGAATAATAGGAAACTATGACAGAAAAAGATCAAGATATTGATGTTATAACTAAACAGGACCTTTCAAAGATAGATCCGTTCATAAAACTTACAGAAACAGTAGAGACAAAGCTAATGACAATGATAAAAATGAAAATCACTCGTCTGATATTGGAGAATAAGGCCTGGCAAGCAAATATAAATCATTTTTCCTCCTTGCTGAGCCAGTCAATCCCTCATCAACGTCAAATACCTTTGAATCTGGAAGCTCCCAGTCAAAGTGAAAGAGCAGAAGAGCAAGAAAATGCTCTATCCCAGCCAAAGCAAATCCCATCCCAGGACATATTCTACGCCCAGCACCAAATGGAATGTAATCATAATTTGCCCCTATGAAATCCACTGTACATTCTTTGAATCTGTCTGGATTGAAGCTCTCAGGATTCTCCCAATAGTCTGGATCTCTTCCAATTGCCCATGCATTCACCACCACCCAGCTTTTGGAAGGGATGGTAAACCCTAAAAGCTTAGTTTCTTTGTTGCAAATTCTAGGGATTAGCAAGGGTAGAGGAGGGTGCAATCGCAAAGTTTCCTTGATGATCATTTTTAGATAGTCGAGCTTATTGATATCACTTTCTTCTATTACTGTTTTTCCTCTAAGAGCTTCTCGGATTTGAAGTTGAGCTCTGTGCATGATTTCTGGATGTCGGATTAGCTCTGTCATGACCCAATCTAATGTCCCAGATGTAGTTTCAGTTGCCCCCACAAGTATGTCCTTCCAAAACATATATATTTAAGATCATATAGATTAATGAAAATAAAAAATAATTGTATTGTTTTTTAACTATTAAACTCTTTTTTTTTCAATTGACTGCTTGATAATCAAAATTAATTTAAAATGTTGTGCTCTTACCAAGATGACAGCTTTGATGTTCTCTACGGCTAGCGGGATTTGAAATTCGCCCTTCTCCTTCACCCTCAATAAAATATCAACAAAATCCTCCTCCCCATCCCCTTCCCCTGCTTCCCTCTTGATCACATGCTCTGCAATTATCTCATCCAAAATCACATCGATTTCTCTCCTTACATTCTTCATCCTCGCTCTCGACCCATCCAACACACTTATCACAAACCCCAACGAAGGAAACAAATCCGCCAACCTCAACAAAGGCAACAACATCATTGTCTCCTTTAACGCCTTCAAAAATCTCTCTCTGTTACTCTCCCAATCCTTTCCAAATGCCGCCCTCATTATATTCACATTCAATACATCCATAAATATTTCTGTCATATTCACCTTTAATGTGGTCGATCCACTCCCCCTACCAATCCTTTCCACGATCTTCAAAGACTCCTCATCTCTTATAAATCCAAAAAACTTCACCTTTTTTGAGCTCAGAAGCTCTTGAGTGCATATCTTACGCATTTGTCTCCAGTAAGGGCCGTAAGGGGAGAAGCCAATACCAATGGAGTTGTAGGCAATGGTTTTGACAGCTAACATGGTGGGTCGTGATGCGAAGATTTGATCATGTGTTCTGAGTATTTCAGATGCAGTGGAGGAGGATGAGGCGACAATGAAATAGATCTGGCCTAGTTTTAGATGAAATAAAGGGCCGTATTTGCGTGCCAGGGAGAGAAAAGAGTGGTGTGTGAGAGCATTGATAGAGATGTGGTGGAGGCTACCTATGAAGGGGAGTTGCCATGGGCCTGGTGGGAGATTTGGCTTTGGGGTTCTGAGTAGATGGAGGAGAAGAAAGGAGAAGAAGATGAGGAGGAAGGAGAGAAGGAGATTAGGAAGTTGCAACATGGTTTACTAGTTGTGATTAAGGGTTGGTAAAATGCTTTTTATTTATAGGAATGATAAGGTTCCCAATGAGTATGCCAAGTGTCAGTTTAGGGATAAATTATTAGGAAGATGATTTTTTTGTTTTTTTTTTTGGACAATTAGAGGAATCGTGCCCGGGTGAGATGGGAGGAATCTGGAAGATGAATGTTTTGATGCATAGATCTATTGGATTGCTTTCTATTTGCTAATTTTTATTGTTATTGGAAGCCCGTTGCAGCTTTGAATTAATCGCCTGCGCATAAAAGACAAAGGCATCTTTAGCATTATAAGTTTGCTGCAAGTCTTACAGATTTCTTCCTGTTCATATTTGGACATAGAAATTATAAAAAATAAGTCATTGGACATATCCTTAGTCCAAGTCCAATGAAATGAGAGGGAGTTTCTCATGGATTTATGCGAAAAGTTTGACACAAAATCTAATTAAATCAAAGAATATTTAATGAAAGAAAAAAATAGTCTTCTATAACATTTATTAATAATTATTTTATACAATGAAATATGACAATTTAATTTATTTTTTATTGTAAGATTAAATTATGATTATATTCTCGTTGGGTGCTAAAATATTCGTAACAGTACAAAGAGATGGTTTAATATCTTAGTATTTGTGGGAAGATCTAAATCACAGATAGATAAAAGATGATCTCATGAGACACCAGAGTTTTTACTTGAAAAAGTCATTAATGTAAAAAATCATGAGGTCTGATTTTATTTAAATGATTTCGCCGATGTTTATAATCATGACCAATATTTTTAGAAGCCTAATGCTAAAACATAGAAGTCTTTTTAATAAAATTATAAGAAGGTTATGAAAATAACAATAATTTGCAAAAAAATTATTTCAAAGTGGTGGATTCTTCATCTCTCTATAAGAATCTCTATGTAGTTTGGATTTGTAATTAAGTGAAGCTAATGTGTGCCAAAAGATTCCAAAAATAAAATAATTAGCCCATTTGAGAGTGATTCACAGGTAAGCTATTGATAGGTTTGTGGTGGATACAATTTTTTTTGTGAGTGATGATGTAAGAGTTTTATTTCTAATAATTTATTTAAAGAGGGTGGGAAATAGAAGATAAAAAATTTCTAAAAAAAATTTGGGTAAAGAAGTGAAAAACCGACTTTAAAAATACTATTAAAAATATATAGTAAGGCAAAAATAAATGAAGTATGTAATATATATATATATATAACACTTACATGGCATTATGGTCAACAAGAGGCTTCTACATTTTAATTTAGAGTTCAACTTTTTTAGTAGTTCCAAAGTGTTGGATTTAGATTTATTCATAATTGACATCTTGACATTGATTGCTACTCTATTTAGGCGTGTTGGGCAACAAGAGGAGAGTAAATGGGCATAGAGAAGATCTCTGGAATTTATTCTATGTGAATAATCAAAATAGCATAAAAGATTTAAAAATGACTCTCAACTAAGGGTGTCAATATTTGACATGACCCGAAAATCAAATACGAACCCGACACGAAAATTTCGGGTTCAGGTTAACCCGAATCAGAACTAGGTCGGTTTCAGTTTAGAGATTTCGACCCATTTGTAAATTTGGATAGGGTTCGGGTTGACCCGGAAACCCGGAAACAATCCGATTTTGACCCGGGAACAGTCTTTGTCGTGTCTGTCTAACCCGGGCCACGTCCGTCAGTTCATATATCACGTTCATCCGTCGTTTGTCCCGCTAACTCTGCCACTACTGGCATATTGGTGCCATTGTCACTGCCGCAACCATCCTGCATTTGGCTTCGGTGACAAGAGGATCAGAGGTAACAATGACGACAAGTCCCGCTGTATTTGTCGATGTCCCGAGTTGCCGCAAGCGCCATTCGTCCCTCTGCCCTTGCCGACATCCCGAGCTACTGCTGCCTGAATAACAAAAGAAACACGCGAACAGGTTGGGTTCGGGTTCGAAAAACTGACCCGTTGATAAAAATGAGTCGGGTTCAGGTCAGGTTAGATAGTGCCTGTTCAATTTCAGGTTCAATCGAAACCCGACTCGTAACCCGATTTTGACAGCCCTACTCTCAACCTCTTATTTATAGGGTTCAAAAGGCTGTATGAGAGGATACATTTTAGAAAAGTGGTAAATAATACATGATTTGATTATTACAAACACATGGTATAGGATTATAGGGCTACACATACGCAATCATTTTCTGATGTAGCTCTAAATGCAATTGTCAAATCCCAATAGCAGGTGCTTTGGGTGAGTGCTTCTCAAGAAATTGTCAATACTAAGAAATTGACACCTGTCAATACAAAGTGGGGGGATTTTGGAACCGTTAGGTGTCCATTTAAAAAAACGATTTCACCATAATTTTTTTAAATAAAATGGGTTATTTTATGGATAATTTTCTTTAATTTTTAAAATCCCAAAAAAATTATATGAATTTTATATTGAAAATTAATTAAAATATATCATTATATTAATATTTTGATGTTTATGAAAGATTTAACCTATTTCCATTTTCAATATTTTGATGTTTTTGTTTTTTTTTTTTCAATATAATTTTTATTTGCATTATAAAAAATAAAAATAATTTTGTATTGATAAAACTTTCACCACATAAATTTTGATATGTAATAGATGTTAATATGAGCATTTTGACTAGAACATATTAAATTTTCACCGATTAAAATAAAAGTTATGATTTTTTGAAGTAAATGCATAGTAAATAAATTTAATAAATTTCCCTGCATTTTATAATTATTGCATTTGATATATGATATTGATCTACATTGCATAAAAAATATAGCATTTATATGTAAGCAATGAAGGCTGGATGGTAACACTATAATTAATACGGGTTGACTTTTAAAATATAATACCTTACGCATGAGGGTGGGTCAATGAGTTTTTCTTTAAATAAAAGATTGGCGGTGTAATTCTAGTTGGAATTGCGCTGACGGGTAGAGGGTAATGAGTCTTAACTGATTATTAACAGTCACCTGTGAAAATAAATGATTAATATAAATAAATAAAAGATAAAATAAGATTAACAACTGGATAGCTATGATATAATATATGGAATGATGACAATATCACATTAAAGTTGGATATTATGCTTTACTTTTCATAATTATACTTATGATGATATTTATTTGATAACACATTAAACTGATTAACATATATAACTGAACTCATACTAGCATTAATATTGATATAACACAACAAAGCATACTAATATGACTTATTGAGTGATAAACCACTTTACATATTTTTCTTAAAACTTGATAGTTGATAAATCTCTTATGACTTTACTAATCATATTATTTTTATTACTAATTTTTTATATTTTATTCCTCATATTAAGTTATGATTGATATTGACTAGAACTGAACATATATATTGATTATTTTGTCTTGCATTGAAAGTAATGATAGATTTTTGCTTACTTGCTGGACTTTTATGCTCAATATGTGGTTTTTATGAATTCAGGTTAGGGAACAGGTCAAGGCCAATTGGAGTGAGACTGATAGAGATTCTCATATTTTTGTGTTTATATTTTTCCTTATTATTTTGTAGTTGAAAGTTTGTGATAGAGTAATAATTATGCTGATCTTCTGGTTATAATATAGAGAAGAAATATAGTGCAATATTCTGATATGCAATTATTAGTTGTTTCACTAGATACAAATTTTTTTTTTTAATGATTTATAGAAGATGGTTGATTAATTAAGAAGATAAAATATATAATTCTTCCAAATTTGATTATGGGGCGTTATATGAGTCTCCTTTACTAGAGTTAGTTTTCTCATGAGACAATACCACCTTGGTCAAAACCTGCTAAGGGGACTTCCTTAGTTAAACATGTCCAAGGCATGCTTCCTTGATCGAGCTCCTTTGAGATCAACTAAGCTTACCTCAAAGGAGCACTGCAAAAGCGATGCGCTCATCCACACCAACAAGATTCAACCCCCTCTCACCACTAATCAAAACAAAACATCAACATGTTGGTTTACACCCTAATATAAATATATAAGCATGTATGATTTGATTTTGATGTTTTGTTTTGATTAGTTGTGAGAGAGGGTATGGTTGACAAGCATGATTTGTAGAGGATTAAAATTGTGCAAGATAGATATATCAATTATTAAATTCATTTTAAATTAAAATTTTAAAATTTATGAGTAAAGGTTAATCTATATAGATAATAGTATGGATTGTTTTCATAATCGATTTACTATGAGTTTGATTCTTTATTTTAAATTTTTTCATTAGGTCCTGAGGTGTTACCATAAAATGTATTAGATTATGCTTTATTTATTTTTAGTGTTTCACAGGATCACTTCAAAATGATGCGATAGTTAGCTATGCCATCCTAAAAAAAATATGTATATCATTTTGATTTTGAGAAATACCTATTGTTCATGCAAATCATGAACTAGTTTGAATATGTAACATATTTTAATCATATTAATGATGAAATCTTCACCATAGAAATTTTAATATAATATAAATTTAGATAATGCATATGTATCTACATGATGTATGTATTGTTGATAAAATCCTCTTTAATATTAGCTTTTCGGACCAAAAGGTCCACCAAGCGACAACTACTTTTAGATATCATTAGATTTCAATAGATTTGGTGATCACATTTATGATATAGAGTATTATAATAGGGGTGACTATGGACAATAAATAAACATATATAAAAAATATTATGATGATGGCATGTAAGTCATATATGGATGTATAAATACATTATGCATGTGAGTGTTTAGGCATTGAATATAATGATAATCAATTTACATATAAACTTTTATGAACTCTAATGTATAGTAAGTTCCATTAAATGATTATGAAGAATATTATCTTTTATACATTATCTATAAATTTAATTATTTGATACACTTTTTTTTTCTACTCTTTCATTGCTCATATTTATATCCCATGCCCATCCTTTATAGTTTTCAGTGGGGTTTACTTATTAAGATTATTTATTACAAGCTCAACCCTATTATTTTATGAATTTTCAAATATTTAATTATTCATCAAATAAAGTTATGTCATTGATTCATAATGATTTAATTCTCATATGAGATATTAGAATATTATTTTCTTGGTTAAATGAATTTAGAGCAAAATATTTATTTTGTGCCCTTTTATTATAAGTTTTAATATTTAAATAATTTTATCAACAATATAATGAAATTGAAATCCTTACTTTTGAAGGGTTTGTAGTTGCATGGTTCTAAGATTTAATACAATTTTTATTTGCAAACAAATAGTTTTTAGAATTTAATTCATATTAAAGATATTTATATTAAAGAGAAATATAGCTTTATATACCCATCAAACGCAAAATTGATCAAATATGCTCGCTATAAGAAATTGAAGGCTTCGTTTGGGACAGTTTTTTTACTGCTTCTTAAAACAAATTTTTAGTATAAAAAAATAATTTTTTATTAAAAATTGATTTAAGATACAGTTAAAAAACTGTCGCAAATGAAGTCTTATATATATGCCACAATGGTTATATATTTGCACATCTAAAGTTTGAATTTTAATATTTACTGACATAATATTTTAATATGTAAATCATATAAATGTTTATGTATAAAAATATATTTTATTTTTGGAAATTAATTTTAAATATAATTTAAATGTTAAATATTATATAAATAACTATAAAATTATAGATACTGAGATCTGCATGTAGATCCCCCAATCAGGAAATACAAAATTTACCGGTGGTGGGATTCCCGTATCATTCGGTCATCGGCAAAAATGCTCCAGTTCCCGGCGTTCATGCGGCAGTTCCCGTCGCCGCCTCTCATCTCTTCATCTACACTGCTTCCGTTGCTCGCATCCTCTCACAATGATGAGCTGCTCCTCGCCATGGAGGAATCTGAGCTCGAAGATCGGGTAGTTTTTTTTTTTCCCCTTTTCACCATCATCCATTGGTCTTGTGGTGCCAATGGTACAAGATTTCTCTTCCTACTTCTTTTTGTCCAATGCTGTGTTTTTTTTTTAGTAAAAAAACTCTTCGTTCGCTTCCGTGGATTTGGTTGTCCTGCTAGGGTTTTGTTAAAGATTTGAAATGTGGGCCTGTTTCGAGACATACTTCGAATCAGATGACAACCCAATAATGTTCTAGCTAAATTTTTGTTCTCTCAGTGATATAATTCTAAAATCATGCCTGTTTCCTCGTATCAAAATTTCACAGATTTTTTTTTTCTGCCTGCTAAGTACCTTTTATATCCAACTTTCTCCATTATGTGATGTTTCGTTTTTAAGAGCACTCGCTGTTGATGAAGAAGGATACCTGAACATTTTAATCGATTACTAAGCAGAGTTTTGATATATGTAGCCTTTTGAATCACAGAATGACTGTTTTCATTTCTTAATATGATAATTTTAATTCAATCTTGACCCAAAATGTCAGTCAGCTAACTGTAATTTGTATCCTCAGAATATGGTTGAAAATGGGAGCGAATAAAAAGCTTCCTATGAGGAAAAATCTTGTCCCTAAGGACTTCGCCAATAGAAGTCTTGTCTCGACCGGGAAGAAATAATTCCCATTGTTTTGATTGAGCAACTAATTTTGTCCCCAATGTGCAAACCGCTAATCATGTCAAACTTATGCCATGTAGACCTTATGCTTGACTGTAAATGAATCCTGCATGTTTTGAGTTTATGAACTGCAGTTGGACCATATTAACACTACTAATCATTCATTGAGTATTAGTTATGCAAAACACAAAGTCTACGGTCATAAAAATTATAAAATATTTATGTTACTCATTTGTAATTTTGAATAATATCATTCCGTATTAACTAAGCATTTGTTGAGTTGTAGTTATTCGAAACTTAAAGTTTACCGTCATAAAAAAAGTAAAAAACATACTATTTTTGTGTTGTAGTAATTTTGAATTATACTTATTAAGCAGATAGAGTCTGGATATTTTGACTTTGGGCAATCAAGTCATTAACAAGAGTGCACGTTTTAGATATATTGGGTCTATTGTTCAGAGTGATGGTGAAATAGATGGTGATATTATTAGTAGAATTCAAGTTGGATGGTTGAAGTAGAGGAATGCATCATGCTTGTTTTGTGATAGAAAAGTGCCTCTCAAACTTGAGGGAAAATTCTATAAGATGATGGTGAGACCTGTAATGTTTTATGGCACAGAATGTTGGCCATTAAAAGAGGAGCATAATATTAAGTTACATGTTGCAGAAATGAGGATGCTCAGGTGAATGAGTGGTTTTACTCTTAGAGATAGGATACGAAACAAGCATATACTTGAAAATGTTGGAGTAGCTTCGGTGGCAAATAAGATTAGAGAGAGTTTCCTTACATGGTTTGGTCACATAAAATGGCAGCTTTCCGATGACTTGGTTAGGAGAGTAGATGTATTAGATTTGATTTATGTTAAGAAAGGTAGATGTTGACCTGAAAAGACTTGGTTATAAAATATTAGAAATGACTTTTCATTATTAGATTTAAATGAGAATATGATTTTTAACAGGGCATAATGAAAAAAAAAGATTTATGTAGCCGATCCCACTTCGTTTGTATTGAAGTTGCACACTCTCAACATGAAATCATCATAGGATTATAGAAATACATAACAAACCTATTGAAAGAGGCGGACAAGTTATAATGCAAATTTGTTGAGAGCCTTGTGAAATAATCATAATCTTGAAGATGCTCCAAATGATACAACAGAAGAAACAAACTTCATATTAAAAGCTGATTGAGAGACTTATCTATATATTATTTATGATATCTGATATTATCTTTGTATTTTATGTGATGAATCAATTCATGCACAATTTTAAAGAATCTTATATTAAGAGAATGTATATAATTTTATAATATTTGAAGAAAAACTCATACAAAATAATTTTATTTAAAAAGGGAGAGGATTTGACTCTCGTAGCATATATAGATGTAGATTATACAATTTCTATGGTTGATGGTAAATCAAATGCATGATATTGCTCATTTTTAGGAGGAAACCACATGATTTGGAGAAGTAAAAAAAATTTAAATATGATAGCAAGATCCAGCGCATAAGCCTTATTCAGATCTATGGGATTAGGAATTTGTGAAATGCTTTGGCTAAAAATTATACTACAACAACATCAAGCCTTTATCACACTGCGTGGGATCGGCTTCATATCCTTCTTCTCCATTGTATCCTGTTAAGAGTCCAATTCTCATTTAAATCTAAAAATGAAATGTCATTTCTAATATTTTCTAACCAAGTCTTTTTAGGTCTACCTCTACCTTTCTTAACATAAGCCAAATCTACTACTACTTTCCTAATTGGGTCATCGGAAGGCCGCCATTTTATGTGACCAAACCATCTAAGGCTAAAAATTATAGTGAAAGATTAAAAGTTGAAGGAGAAGATCCTATGAGGCTCTTTTATGATAATAAATAAGCCATCAATATTGAATATAATCCTGTGCAACTTGATTGTTAAAAGCATATTGAAGATGATAGATACTTAGGAGAATCTTGAAAGTTGTTTAATATATATTCTATTCATAACCACAAGTGAACAAGTTGCTAGCATTCTTACCAAAGAATTATTAAGGGTAGTCTTTCATAAATTATTAGGCAAACTTGGAATAGATGGCTTCCATTCATTCACTTGAAGGGGAATGTGAACAGTTTGTATAATTTATGCTAGCTAGGACCCACACTCCCTAAGTCTTTCACCCTCTTTGCTTCCTCTTTTGTTGTCGCCTATTTATTTGTGGGATCCCTATTGATAACTTGTTAATTCGTGGACTAATACAATTATTCTGTGATAATTATTTTGTCAAATCATTAATTCTTAGATTATTAGAATTATTTTGTAGTTATTATTTCCTATTTTTAGATATTTTCTGTTAGAAGCTATCTTAGTATTGTGTGCATATTACACAAATATCATAACCAATTTTCTCCTATTTTTGTTAGTTTCTTCACCAAAATATGAATTTTATGGATGCCCTTCAAAATTATTTGAACTTTTTCTATGTAAATTTTAGCCATATGATCAATAGCTTGGGAAATGGAGAAATAAAGATCAAAGAGGCTTTGTGGACAATACCCCAGACAAACTTTAAGTGGGGTCTGTATTGTGAAGTTAATTGCTTTATTGAGGTTGAATCCTAGAAGCGACATGTTACTATCCCAAGTTTTGGGATGCTTGTTGTTGTACCATCATAATAGATGCATCGTGGTTTTTTTCAGCATCTTCATTTTGTCATTAGTTTATGGATGGAAAACAGTACTCTTCATTCTAGTATCTATTTTGGTCCATAAAGCGTTCCAAAATTGGCTTAGGAACCAATTATTTTGATTTCTTATATTTAATTTGGGTAATCCACTGTGTGTTTATACATGCTAGAAAGTCTGACATCCTCCTTGCATTTTATATTTTTTCTACAATAAATTAGAATAATTATCTTTGAAGATTTATCCACTACGGCCTCTCTTTATTTTTTAGCAATTCTTTTAGAAAATTATGGGGATGCTTTATGTGCATAATTATGGTTCTAATAATAGTGTATATAAATTCAACTTCCTATTGACAAGTTTTGGGTGCTATAGAGAATACACCCACTGAGATACTTGCATCTTATTGCATATTGGGCTATTAAATATATCATTATTGGTTCTACAATATTTTTTTTCACTCCAAAGTGTCCCAAGTGTTACCACCTTGAATGTGTGGGCCTCCCTTATTTATTTGGACTTAGCTTGCAATTTGATATGCACAATTGCCTTAGATAATTTCACCTTTTAGAGCAAACTTTGAAGGACTTTCTCCAAGTTCTCCAATATCCCTTTGAAGAAGGAATTGGTCTAGTGCTACCATAGAGTATATGCCCTCCAATTTATTTGCTGACATCTTGTTGTATATTTGGCCAATGAATATATCATTGTAGTGTACAAGCACCTTGAATGTGTGATGCGAGCAAAACTAGAGTAAAGAGACAAATTAGAGAACACCAGGACAATACTTAAACCAAACTCGATTCAATTGTAGCTTGCAAACATCCAAACAAACTTAGGAAAAACAAAAGCCAAATCAAACGAAAACAAAATAAAAAATATAAAAACACTATCCTCAGTATAACCGTCTAGCGGTCTCCTCACATGCAACAAAAGTAGGAATTTAAGAAAATTGTGCTTAGGCTTGCAAACCAAGTGTCCACTACTACAAAAGAGTCCAACGTCCTTTCCAAACTCCTCGGCAAATGTCTCCAAATTTCAGCCTACATACTCTTCCAAAGCTCAAGAAGAAGGATACAAGTGGAGTGGAACTTGCGTAGAGAAGAAGGGGTTAGAAGCCAAGACGAAATAGAGAAGAGAAGAAGGGGATGAAACAAGCTCTCAAGCTTTTCCAAGGAGAAACCCTCAGGCTTTTGTAGAGTTTTTACTGACAATTTTCAACAACCTTTTCCATGCCAAAACATCTCCATTTTATAGGAAAAAGAGAGGTATCAAACAACCATAACACCTCCAACCGAACCAATTAGATTTAGGGAAATAAAAAGCCAACAGTCACAACACAGCAACCCCAACCCGGTACAGGAAACAAAGAAAAGCATGCCATGGGAAACCAAACAAGCAGCCATGGGAAACCCAGCCAGCAAGGGACCCGAGAAGCCCGCACAAAGAACGGAACAGCAGCACGGGAAAACAGCCAGGGCTACGGGAATAGTAAAAACCAAGAGGAAACCGAAGAGACAAAGGGAGGAGAAGAGGCACAAGTCCACTCCACAATAATGAGCTTGAATAATTGCATACCTTTATGAATTTATGAGCTAGGGAGTGCATTAAATCTCCAATCATTGAGCTAAACTTCAGCTCAAACATTTATGAGCTAACACCAAGTAGAATTCCAGCATTTTGAGCTCAACACCAAGCAACCAAGGCCTACCCGAGAGCAGCCACCACACCAAACCAAAATCAGCAAGCAGCCCAAGGACAAAATGGACTCAAAAGCAAGCAAATCCAAGGCTTGCCATGCCAAGCACATTCCTACCATGATCATTGGAAGCCCAACCATCATAGGATAGCATAAACAAAAATAAAACACAACTAATATTGTTCAAAATACAATAAAACATAAATAAACCAAAATAACTGAATGCATCAATGTGTGGGCCTTTGAATATATTAAACCTGGTTTGCAAAATTTGATGTGTGCAACTACCCTTCTTTGTAGAGAATGTTATCTTTTGGAGCAAAATCTGTTGGAGTTTCTCCAAGTCCTTCAATAGCCCTTCAAAGGAGAGGTCTTCTAGCATCATTCTATTAATCTTCTTGCATAGAAGGTTTTGCCTACATATTACTTCTAACAAGAAAACATAAGGGTAGCCAGGAGAGCATTGTCCGTTATGTGGCAACCCCCTTCTCATAGTTGATAACTAGGTTGATATATTAGGGGTAAGTCATCCATTTCATATGCTGAAACTATTGTAATTTTATATGAGTTTGCAAATACTAAAGTGGCCTATAGTTTTTATATACCACAAATTCCTTTCTAGAAAGTAGACACACCAAATCTTCATTGCTTGATTCAATGCTATCAATTCAGTTCATATGAGCTCCATGGAACATCTTAGACTGATAAGTAATGAGTCTCCCATCTTGCATTAGTTTGCGGCCCATTGCATATCCAATAGCAACCTCCTCTAGTTTTAATGGTCATTGTAAAGTTGGTAAGGCTAACACAGTGGCGTCGCATATCTTTTTCTTTAATAAGAGAAATGTATCCCCTTAATTCTCCATTCAAATTTAACTTTGGCCCTAGTCAAAACATACCGAGGAAAGTATTGAAAAATGATGGATAAGTTACAGATTTGTTGATTGGCTCTCCCAACGCTCATTAGATCAGTCATTGTTTGTGGTCTAGACCATTCCTTTATTGCCTTTACCTTTTCATGATCAATCTTTATCTCTCCATTACCCATTTCAAACCCTAGGTAGAGAAGGAATGGATGCAGGACAACTCAGAATTATATTTCCTAATGCAACTACTATGAGGCGTAATATAATTTCATGCAAAAAATTGAAGATTTTTTATTCACAAGTTATATTAATTAATTTAGCAACTCATTTTCTTTGAATAAAAATAGACAAGACTAGAATCTAAAATCAATTGATAATAACATGATAAAAAAAATTGAGAATATATGCTAGAAATAAGAAACAAATAAAACTGATGCCAAATAAAATTTTTTGATGTATCACTTTTGTATCAAAATTAAGAACATTAAACAAGGGAAATAGCAAATTTTATTTATGAAATGAACATAGTACAAACTTACAAAAATAAGAAAAAATTAAGGCTCACGTTGATATCAGGAGAAAACTTCCCCTAAATTCGACGGTCGAATGAATCACACATCCAAGTTGCACTTAGAAGTTTGAAACTTGAAGAAATTGTAGTCAAGACTTAATTATTTACATGCTTTAGAATATCTATTTATCAACTCGCACTCTTATGTAAGTAAATGTGATTGGTATAAGATCAAACTAATTTAATTCTAGGTAACCATCATATTCACACTTTAAATCTTATCCAAAATTTGTAATTAAAATAATCACAAACTTGAATTTTTCTCTGAGAATAGAAGGCGGTAATGCAAGATTCATGTAATAATATTCCCGCTACAGTCCTGCACTATAGTTTCATTGCAAACCACCAGCACCAATCTACTTGACTTTAAAAAATTCTACTCAGATGAATTGAGCCTTTGATATCACCACAACCATAGGTTGCGCTTGAATTAAACTGGATATTATCTAAGAACCAACACAATCTAAACTCGTGCCAAATTATATAAACCAATCCATCATTAGAAAAGAAAAATACAACCTTTTTCATGGCCATCATCACAAGCATGCCCATACTACTAAACTATAAAAATAAAATGAAATAAACCAACTTTTAAAAAGAAATAATTTTTTTCCAATCATTGCTTGATGCAAATGCTTTCGACAATAATAAACATATAGATTTCCATTAAATCCATGGTTTAAGATTGCGCAATTAGAGGCGCGCCTCAAGGCGCGTCTTTGCGCAATTTAACCAAAAAACGCCTCGAGGCTTACGCAATTCTGGACCTGGCTGAGGCGTACGCCTCACCTGGACTGAGGCGCGCCTCAGAGGCGCAATTGCGCAATTCTGGGTGAGGCGTACGCCTCACAGACTAGGTCCCACCCACTTAAAATAAACCCTCTTCCTCCCTTATACCCGCACGGGCTCCCTCATTTCCGAAAAAATACCCCTTCCAGCTCTCTGTTCGCGAAAACGAAAGCGTCCCGCACGGTCGGTCTTGCTTCCCGCCGCTCCTCCCGCCGGCGCCGCCCCTCTCCGGCGAAGTGGAAACTTCCGGCCACCCTCTAGGAGTACTCCACATTGGATTTTAGGTATTTTTATTAAGTTTAGGAATATATTTTGCAAGTTTAAGAGAAATTAGGGTTTAGTTTTTTTTAATTTTTTTTTGTGTATTTGATTTTTTGCTTTAGGAGACATGGTTAGAGGTAAAGAAAAGACGAATACGTCATTGCGGAGGGACCCTTCTTGGAAGTATAGTGTACAAGTTGACATTGACGGCGGAGAGAAGAGCTATGTCTATTTAAAGTGCAACTTTTGTGAAAAAGTTGTGAAGGGCGGAGTAACCCGCATGAAGGAGCACTTATCATGCTCTCACAAGAACGTAGCACCTTGTGCAAAAGTGCCGGACAATGTGAAGGAAGAAATAAGTGCTTACATGAAGAAAACTACCACTGTCAAACACTTACAACAGCAGCAATTTGATGAAAGGGTCGACCAAGGTGCCTATTTTGGGAGCGAGAGTGGAAAGGGCTCTTCCTCCACTATACATAATAGAGGTGCACGGGGTCCTATGGATCAGTACATGACTACTGCAGGAGCAGATAGAGGAGAAGCAGAGATGATGCCTGCAGCTGGTACTAGAGAGGGTCGGCGACAGGTTTGCATGGACATTGGGAGGTTCTTTTTTGAAAATGCAATACCATTTAATGTTGCTACATCGCCTGCCTACTTCAGTATGATGCGGTCTGTAGGATTGTATGGAAGAGGGTTGAAAGCACCTTCTATGTATGAGTTGCGCACTTGGATTTTAAAAGAGGAGTTGCAGAACACCGAGCGAACCATTGATGAGATTAAAAGGACATGGATTGAGACAGGTGTGACTATAATGTCAGATGGATGGTCTGACATGAAGAGTAGGAGTTTGATAAACATCCTTGTCAACAATCCCTATGGTACAGTGTTCTTAAGATCTGTTGAAGCTTCTGATGAGGTGAAGAATGCTACATTCATTTTCAATTTACTTGATGGAGTTATTGAGGAGATTGGAGAGCAGTTGGTTGTCCAGGTAGTGACTGATAATGCCAGTGCATACAAAGCAGCTGGTCAGATGTTGATGGAGAAGAGGACACACCTCTATTGGACACCTTGCGCAGCACATTGTATTGATCTCATATTGGAGGATCTTGGTGACTTACCTCAGCACAAGAGTGCTCTTGCTTGGGCGAAGAAGATTACAAAATTCATCTACAATCACTCTTGGGTGTTAAGCTTAATGAGAAAATTTTCAAAGAAAGAAATCATTCGACCTGCAACCACTAGGTATGTTCATATTTTTTATGTTGTAAATCATTCCAACTGTATGTTCATAGTTTTAACATTTGGGCACTGTGAATCTATAGATTTGTCACCTCCTATTTGACACTGCAGAGCTTGATGGAGGTGAGGCAACCTTTGGAAGCCATGTTTACATCAACTGAATGGCTAAACTCTGCTTGGGGTAAGAAGAGTGAGGGAAAGGAGATAAGAAAGATAATTCTGAATGATAAATTTTGGGCTACTGTGACCTATGCCATTTTGAGCACGAGACCCTTAGTGCAAGTTCTACGCTTAGTGGATGCAGAGAAGAAACCAGCTATGGGTTTTATTTATAATGCTATGGATGAGGCCAAGGAGTTGATTGCACATAACTTGGGAGGAGAGGAGGCAAGTTATAGGGAGATTTGGGATATCGTTGATGCTCGGTGGGAGGTGCAGTTACACCGACATCTACATGCAGCAGTATATTATCTTAACCCTCAATTTCAATATTCAGAGAAAAAATCTTCAAATCCGGAGATTAAGCTTGGTCTATATCACTGTATGGAAAGATTAATACCGGAGCAGGCAGATAGGGAGCTTGCAGATTTACAGCTTGTTCTGTTCCGGAATAAAGAGGGTTTTTTTGGTTTGAATGCAGCAAAAGCAACCATTTCTAAACGGTCTCCAGGTATAATTAATTTGGTAAATGCAATACACTTTATTCAGTTCTGAATTTTGATTATATTTTTTTCTTGAAAACAGTTGAATGGTGGATCCAATTTGGTGATTCCACCCCTGAGCTACAGAGTTTTGCTGTGAGAGTGTTGGGCCTCACTTGTTCTTCTTCTGGGTGTGAGCGAAATTGGAGTACATATAGTCAAGTGCAAACCAAGAGAAGAAATCGACTATCTACACTCAGAATGAACTCCCTCATATACATAATGCACAACAAGAGGTTAAGAGATAGGAGGTTGAGGAATAAGGGGTTGAAAGATGATGAGGACCAGTTGGTGTTTGATGATTTGTCGTCTGATAATGAGTGGTTCATAGATGATGAGGCATATTTGTCATTATCAAACTTACAGGTAGAAGATCTAAATGTGGATGTATTGAGGGGCGAAGCAGATCAAACGGGTACATCCACTAGTACCACACCGCACACATCTACTAGCTCTGCAAGTAAAGGTATATGTTCTCTGCCAGTCTGCCTGATAATGAGTGGTTCATCCAATTAATATGCTAATGATCTTTTCTTTTAATGAACAGGGAAGAGAAAAGTGAGTCATGTTGAAGATGAAGATGACATGGCATTCATAGATACAATTGGAGAAGAAGATTCACTTGAAGACTTATTTAGTGATGGGATATAATTTTATTTTATATGTTTTTTGTATTTTGGGAGTTTTGTTAAACTAATATTTTGTGATTTTGTACTTTGGGACATAATTTTATTGCATCTACTTTCTTATTTTCCAATATTGCTATTATTTTCCTGCTAAAATCCTTAATTTTTCATTTACGCAATTCTGTGTTCGTGAGGCTTACGCCTCGAGGCTTACGCCTCGCCTCACGGACGAAAACCGCCTCGAGGCGCAGTTACGCAATTTTAAACCTTGATTAAATCTACCCAGCTTGGTCAAATTATATTCCAATTTCAACATTTAATACCATCAAATAAATAATAATATAAATTTTGTACTTCCTGCGAACTAATCTATGAGTTATTGCAAGCATGCATGTCTTATGATGAATAAAATCTCTCTTAAATCCATCATTAGAAGTGGATACAACATCATCATCGATAATAGTCTCATGAACAAGCTATATTGAATTTTTTAGTCAAAGATTGGATGTATTTAAGAAATGAGTGAATTCAAGAAATTTATAGTAAGCTCATGAAATAAAGTCAACTCTTGCGCATTAAAATTTGACTTTATATTAGAATTTTCTAAAATTTTCAATTTTTGTGCATTAGTTTATATGCATTGAACAACATTTAATGGTCATCCTTTCCTTGCATTATATTTTTTAAAAAAATACTATGAAAGTATTTCAGGAATTTTACACATCATGATGTTATTATGATGCTTAAATTTAACATACCTCTTGTTCACAGCAATAAATGCTTGTGATTTTCATAATTAGTAGCCAATTCTGCCAATATCATGTAGATCATGCATACATTGTTCAAATGTGATACAGGGCATGCATGAAAATTTGATTTAGATAAGGAATTTTGCACGGTTAATGAGTACGAGCAAATTAATTAATTCTTTATGGTGATTCACACAAGCTTAGGTCAAGTTACTTGCGAGAAGTAGAAATCACATAACAATCAATTACTCTTGACGTTGCAAACGAAATGGGCTTCAACAAGAAATCCCTAATTTAACAATAAGAGTAATGCTATGAAAGATATCTCACACAACTCCTACTAAATACTAGACTTTAGCCGTAAGAATTAACACAACTTTTCATGAGTCAATTAGAACTACAATTGAGAGCGACTAAAAGATAAAAGAGTATGAGGAAAGATCACCCAAAGCTCCGGTGTGGTGTTTATGTCCTTGAGCGGAAGTAGAAAGCAACCTCGATTCTTCTCGATGTCGTTGGAGAACAATTTGAACTTTAAAGCCAGCGACACAGCAATAGGAGATTGCTACGATTGCTGGACAGCAACTTTGACACTTGGGAAATTTTGGACAGCAAGTATCCAACCTGGGATCGCGATTCTGGACAATCCCGGGCGGCAACGGTCGCGTCTAGAGGGGTCGGACAGCAGCGAACTGCTGCTGGAGTCTCTGAACAACAGATAGGTTGGAAGGGTGGACAACCACTAATAGCATCCAGAAATTTCTGGACAGTAAGCAAAGATGTGTAAACAGGGTGTCTAGATGTAATGTACGTGGATATTAACTAATTAAATAATCAATCTCATATTTTGATTGGTTACTAATTAGTGGACTTTTCAAACTTAGGCATCTTTAATTAGGGAAGTGTGGGGAATTGAATTAATTAAATAATAAATCTCAAATTTGGGGTTGATTAATGATTAATGGACTTTCCAAACTTAGACCACTTTAATTTAGAAAGATTCTACTTTCAAATTCTCTTGAATTTGAATTCAAATAATTTCCAAATCAAACTAATCTATTTTAGGAAAGGGCAAGGGGGCAGCCGGCGGCTTGAATGAATGGGGAAGGAGCCGGCGGTTTGGGGTGGTGGTGGTGGAGCCGTCGGTGGGGAGGAAGGAGGCTTGGGGGTGGTGAAGAGGGTGGTGGGGTCGGCAGTAAGAGGGGCAAGGGGTTGTGTTGAAAGGCTTGGTGGTGGGAGAGGGGTTGGTGGGGAAAGTTGGCTGGTGGCAAGTTAAGGGTGTCTAGGGAATCCGGCGGCTAAGAGGAAATGAGATAGAGAGAAAAAGAACGATAAAACAAACCACGAACCCGGCCGTCTCCAAGGTTGGTGGGTAGTCCATTTTCCCTCCCTAGGGATTTCTCCAAAGTTCCCTCCTAGAACTCTCACAACTCAAGAACACATGTGCAGGAATTTTCTTCTAATTCATTCATTACCCCTCAAAGAAGAAGAGGGAGGAAGAAGAGGGAGGCTTTAAATAGCCCATGCAATGAGAAAATAAAAAGTACTACAATGCCTCTAGGGTTTACACATACCTAAGCCCTTAAGTAAGGGCAAGAAAAGGGAAAAGCATAATAAACTCCATAAAATAAAAATAATACATCAATCATAAATATGAAAATCAAAAGTACCGCTATGTAATCGTGGCCGTAGATCAACGACCACGCCTCTAGTAGACTAACCATGTCTTGATGTCCTCATCAAAATGATTATGCAAATGTGTTAGATCTTTGCTTAATGCACCGATATTTAACCTAGATGCATCCCAAGAAACTTCAAATACCTTATTAAAATAAAACAACTTAAGTATAAATTTATTAGTAAGTTTTTCTTTGATTTTAATAAAAACAAAAACAATAGATTTAACATTTTCTTTTCAGACTATTTATGATTGGGGCCATAGTAGTACTAAATCTTTTAATAATCATCTATTAAAAATAGCTAAACTATGAAAACATTGAATATCAACTATATTAGTAAGTTTGACCGGTCATTAATCTCTTTAATCTTATTAGAATTAACTAATCCATATCAAGACAAAAAAAACCTAGGAAGGTCAGAAATGGATCTATGAAATAGCATTTTTTTTTAAATTCGGATATAATTTTTTAGCATATATAACCATAAATATATTCCTAAATTACTCCAAATGACATTTTCTTGTTTTGCTATAAATTTAAATATCTTCAAAGTAAATAAAAAAAAAATTTCCATTGAAATGTCGTAATACATGACTCATTATTACCAGGTACATAGGTTAATTCTAAAGGCATTAATATCCATTCATATAATTCAGTTTTAATTTTAAAAGCGATCTTTCACTATTCACTTTTTTCTCATTCTAATTTAATGACATCCGTTCCTAAAATGAATTTAAAAAAATATTAGGACATAATTTATCTTATTCAACATATTACATATCATCCAAATGAAGTGTCTACGCACATCCTTCAGCTGCCATTTTTCTTTGGTGTAAGCAACGCATTTACATTTCAAGGTCAATATTTTGTTTTTTCTAATAAATTCCTTCATAATTAAATCCTTAACCTGCCCCTTAAGTTTTGCACGTTTTAAGGAATTTTTGCTATAATAAGGTAGGTTAGACAATAAAGATATAAGAACTAAATCAATAGCATGATGTATGTCTTAGTGATAGTATTCATCTGACAAATGACTTTAAAATCATCCAACGCTTGATTTCAGTGAAGTCACAACTTTTGGTGTCAAATTATTTTATTCCATAACTACTGCTACGTAGATCACTCTAACAACTACTAAGATGTTAAATATACTTATTGCTTACTCTATTTTTCAAATGCTTATTTATTTAGAATATGCAAAGAATTTTTCACTTTATTGGGAGTGTTAGATTCTTATGCAAATTCAAATTTATCTTTAGGCTTTATAGGTTTCAAAGCCATCATTCTTATATTAGTTTTGAAAGCAAATGTATTATACCTCCTAAAATGAGTAACATCTAAATTATACAACCATTGCCTATCCAAAATAGCATGAGCAACATATATATGTAACACATCACATCAAATTCTATCAATATAGATTGAATCATAACTAGACATCTCTAAGACATAAAAATAGCAACTTCATTTATTCAAGCTGCTTTATATGGTTGTTAATGTGATTCAGGGTTAAATCTCATGCACCACAACATTCATACAACTACCACTATCAATTATAAGTTCACAAAACTTCTCCATGTTTGAAATGTTTTTGAAAATTTGCAACTCTCTTTCAATTAAATTCAACCTTAGGATGATGCAACACATGAAATTCAAAGAATTATCAACTAAAACATCACCCTAGAATCATTAATTTCTTTTTTTTTTTTTTAATTAAACTCATGAACGTTATCAAAATCCTTGATTTTAGTTTCTTCTTCCTTCACATTTAAAAATGGTGAGTTGGCTATGTATGCCATGTTCTGACTGGAATACTCATTAGCATAATGAATAGTTTGATGACACTTCAAACATGTTTTGACAAAAATCTTAGGTTTTAGGATCATTTTGTAGAACCCAGGTATGAAAGTCTGCCTAATTTAAAATGATTTAATTATAGTTTTCCTTTGATCTAATTTGCCTAAAAACCTGCAAGTTCTGACTGGAATACTCAGTAGCAAATATGTTTTGATAGAAATCTATAATTAAAAAAAACATGCAAATTCGGACTGGAACACTCATTAGCATAATGAATAGTTTGATGACCCTTCAAACATGTTTCGACAGAAATCTTAGATTTTAGGATCATTTTGTAGAACCCACCTATGAAAGTCTGCCTAATTTAAACTGTTTTAATTATAATTTTCCTTTGATCTAGTTTGCCTAAAGCTCCATAGTTATTCAACAATACAAAAATATTTGTCTTGTAATTTGTTGACGGTCATTAGCATAATGACCTATTTGATGACTCTTAAAATATATTTCGACAGAAATCATATATTTTAGGATCTTTTTGTGTAACCTACATATGAAAGTCTGCTTACTTTAAAGTGATTTGAATATAATTTTCCTTTGGAACTAATTTGTCTGTAGTTCCATAGGTATACAACGACATAAAGTTATGAATTTGAAATTAAGAGATCTTAAGGCACCACCATACTCATATTTTCTTTGGAAATCATTCTCAAATTATCTTGATTTCAAATTGTACGAAGAATTTTTTTGTATGGATCATCTTCCAGTGGTCTAGTTTCATCTTTAGAGTTCTAAAGGAGAAACTTCTTTATTGAGCATTTAGTCTTAGTGAATTTTATTAAGAATATGATTCCAACTTTGATTTACATGATAGGCTATTTACTGATATTTATCAATTGAGCTCTTTGTTAGGCTCAAAACTAATATGATGCAGTGGTTGCCTAAAAGAACCTTATGGTAAAATTAATGAGATATTGTTTCCAATTAAATATGAATTGTTTGATCATAATATCAATTGATCTTCTTACTACGTATGTTGATTAATGTAATAAAAAATAAGGTGTTAAATACTATAAACATCTCTCAACTAAAGTTACTAAATCATGTAATATACTTCTTAACAATCAGATTTTGCTTGTGAAGCTAATCTTTTCTACTATTGATTCTTTCTACATTTGGCATACTATCAGTTATTTACATGACTCGACCATAACTATTTTTTGCAGTGGAATGAAATTAGAAAGGCAAATAGCAACCTGCCTGTAATTGGGAAGGCAGGTCATGACTACAAGGAAGATATAGATGCTGATGCTGAAGATGATGAGGCAGATAATCTTGAAGAATCTGATGGTGATGAATTTGAGCAAGAAACAGGTTAAGTTTTGCAAATAACTCTTAGCTTTTGACAACTAAGATATGTACAAGTTTCTCAAGACCTTAGTTTTCCTCTGAATTTTCCTCCAGAATGTTTTCTTAATCTAAATTCGTTGTCATGGAGGTTCAGGTTTTCTGCTTCATGTTAATCCCATGAAACCATTATTCCACATATGCTTCATGAGCTTGTCTCTATTTCATTGAAGTTCTGTTTTGCTTCACCTTTTGTTGTGTTTAAAAGTATTTTCATCATCGCCTTCTTTTAAAATGTTATTCACTCTAGCGTTTGCTTGCTTCCACTTATTCGACCACTTTTGCTGATTTAACTATAGAGTTTTGAATATTCTTGATCTCCTGTTTTTTTTTTTCTTAAACTTTGTAGAGGTTTAACAGTCTTCTCGATAAATACGCCAAGCTTCAAACTTTGCATATTTCCAACAATAAGCTTGGCAAACTTCACGTTTGACTTAATCAAGTTGAAGGAAACCAGCTAAGATTTTGCTGGCTTCAATGTGAAACACTTCCAAACAAAATAAATAAATAAATAAAAGCTTGTTTCAGATCATAATTCCCTCTCTCAACGTGACTTATTTTGACGCACTTAGTTGGAGCTGAATTTTGGAAATGCCTTTCGGCGAAGTTGGCTTCAATGATATCTGGTTGTTTTGCATGAACTCACTTAAGAATTTTGTTTTTTCGCACTTGGTTGAGAGCGAGGTTTAAAATTGCGTCATTGGGTATTGAGGCGTTTTTCATTCATGAGGCGAGGCGTAAGCCTCAAAATCTAAAAATTGCGTAAAGTAAAAAATAAAAGTTAAAAGTGATTTTTTATATAATACCTAAATATTATGTTAAAGGATAGTATATTAACTTTCCATTGAACTATGAAGTAACAAATTTATATACATATGAAACAAAAAATTACACAAAATATAAAGTGATAAGTAATAAATTATATGAAATAAAATTGAAATCCAAATATCACATGAGAAAAACAATATAAAATATATGAATTGCATAAACGTATCAAGTTTAGTTCTAAATTTTTTATTTCTCAGTTCCTTACTCATTTACATTTAATTACTAATAATGTTAAAATAATTGACAAAAAATCAAAAGCCATATGTACTATTATTACTAAGAGAATTTTTATTTGAGTCCTCATAACAAATTGACCTCTCATTTTCCTCATCATATAGGGTCCAATACCTACAAATCTACTTATTTATTTATTTCAATCATCTTTTTCTTTCGTAAATGTTTTTCATCAACATAAAATTAGAGTAATATTTAAATTTTTATAGGAGATGGTGGCAGTATGCGAAGTGATCCCCGGCGGCGACAATGACGGTGGTGACTATGGCGAAGGCGGTGGGCTGGAGATTGAGGTAGTTGAGACGAAATTTAGGCTTTTGTATAGGATTTAGCTAAGTTTTAAATAAAAATATACATAAACAAAGCGAGGCATGCCTCATGCCAGCGAGGCAAGGCGGGCCTCAGCCAAGATGAGGCGTAAGCCTCATAAAAAAAGCTCGAGGCATAAGCCTTGAGGCGCTTTTCATTGAAATTGCACTGAGGCGGGCCTCAAGGCGATTCTCATATTGCGCAATTTTAAACAATGGTTGAGACTTACAATGATTTTCAAGATAGTAAGAGAAATATGTGAGATCACATCTTTCTATTATTATTTTTATTATTTTATAATTTTGCACAAGAAGTAAAATGAGAGTTCCATGCTTCCAAGAGTGGAACTCTTGAGAGCTTGAAAATGTGCGCGATAAAAGTGTAGCGGAATTCCAAGCTCTCAAGAGTGGGATGGGTTCCAAAAATAAGAAATTTTTATACAAGTTTTGCCAAATAAATATTTGAATTTGATTCAATGTTTGAGTTCCTATCATTTTCAATTATTTATGTCAAAACAAAGTAGTCTTTATAAGATGCTTGATGCTATGTTGAAAGGTGCTAGAAAATTTAACTTGTTATGTAGAAATGTTTACCATTAGTGAATATGATGAACAAATAAAGTGATAAAAAATTTAACTTGTTATTGTACAAGTGTACAATGTGTGAATTATTATTAGATGAGTAGTGCTAGTTAAGGACATTATTAATTGATGTGTTACTCAACCATAATTTCTCACACTTTTGATCAATTGAGTTGATCTTATAAATATAAGAACAATACTAGGTAATGCTGATAAATGATTGATTAAAATTCTATTTGGGATGATTACAGCTATCGATAAAGTTGGTTACAAAGTTGTTCTAGGAAAAGTGTAATTTTATTCGATATGAAATTTGGATGATTTTGGCTATAGCTTTTATGACCAAAATTGGAATATCATAACAAAGTAAGAATGTTATATTCAATCAAACTATCTTGTAGAATGACATTTAGCAATGCAAGAGAACATGCCTCCATTATTGAATAAATTGAGCTTGAGGAGATTTCTGAAGATAATTTGTAAGAAATTGGTCATGCAATTCCTTTAAATATTCAGACAACCTAAAGCCCAGCACACCTGTGGTTGAGTTGAGTGGATTAGTAGATCTCAAAGGATAAGGGGGCACTGCAAAACAATTGTCATTTTGAGATCAATGGCTATTATAACAAGAAAAAATACAATGCAAGATTTGTGCTAAAAAGTTTTTAAAAACCAAATGACAAATAAATTAATATTAAAATATCAATTAAACTCCATAGATAATTGAGAGAGGTGCCCCATTGAGCTGATTCTCTTAAAAGATAATATATTGTTATTTTAATATGCAAATTGGAGATAGATTGTGAATCTAATCTATAAATAGGAGATTATTATTTAGTGAAGCCTATATTTTCTCAACCCAGTCCTCTTGATTTGCTCCAGAAGACCTTCAGTTTTTCTTATCTACATAGACCTCTTGAGATTACATCATTATAGGATATTATTTTTCAGTGAAGCCTAAATTTCCTCAACCTTAGTCTTCTGTATTTGCTTCAGAAAACCTTCCTTTTGTTTCTCTTTATCCACATTAGCCTCTTGAGATTAAATCATTATATATTAGAACACTAACACTAAAACTTAAGGAAGGAGATATTTAAGAATGTTAGGCCCACTTGGAAATATTGTATTGCTGTGTTGTCCTCATTGATCCAGATTAAAATTTAATCTACTTTACTGATAGATTTTTTTATGATATTCAAGCCATGAAAAAGACAGCTTTGGCTTAGACAGTCGCGCAATTCTTAGTTTCTAAAGATTATTCTTTATGTTATTGGATAATATCTTCATCCCACATAAGCATGTTGATTATAGGAAAGCTCAACCTAAGCTTACTAAAGCTTCGTTTGGGATAGTTTTTTTACTGTTTTGTAAAGCAGTTTTTTAGTATAAAATTTCTTGAAAGCTCAATCTTAAGCGGTCAAAAGCTGATCCAAATGAAACCTAAACTATTGTTCGACTAATATTTGAGTCCTAAGTTTGAATTTGAGCTCAATTCAACAAATTCGAGTTAGCTCAGCTCGCTACTTATGGAAGGAGATAAGTGAATTTATATTAGAAATTAAAGCATTTAAATTGTAAACATAGTGTCAAATAGAAGAAATAAGTAGAAAAATATGAGATCAAGAGGATGACTAAGTTTCTTAGACATCCGATGAGCCAAACTGAGCAAGAACTGATTCAATCATGCTTGTTAGGTTTTCATGCTAAGCTCATGAGTTGAAGTCACATCTGCTTGCAGAAAATGGTCTATAAGATAAACTCTATTCAATATTGCAGATCTGTCCATCATTTTCATAATGTGTATAGTACTTTGGCTATATTGAAGATGTGGAAAGGAGTTTACTGTGACCAGCAGGATATTTTCTATGGCTGGTCAGTATAATATCTCTACGAAGGTTTTATTTGGGATGATTTTTTTATTGTTTTGAAAAAGAAAATTTTATACTAAAAAAATTGCTTTTGAAAACAGTCCTAAAGCTATTCCAAACAGTTCTTATTTGCTTTTATGTTTACCTCTTGGGAGTTATGAAGATTTTGTTTGGTTCTCAATAATATGTTTGGTATTTGTTTTTTGTTTTCGTTATATTTACTTCGTACTGATATTTATTTTGGAAATGGGCCTGGGTCCCGATATGGGCCAGGGAAGGCCTAACTCGGCCTATCATTTTGATTACAATTATCTCCAATTGAGCTCATTATTTTTATTAATATCATATTTTATATAAAGATGTATATGTTTTTACATAAATGGTTTTTTTTTTTTTTTACTTTTGTTAAAAATGTAAATTTAAAATGATGAAAGATAAATATGATATGTTATAATAATTCATAAAAAATTTCCTTTGTTATTGATATATTTGATAATTACTTATTGGATTTGTAATTTGACTTTATAATAAAATAATAATAAATGAGTAGTTATTAATCATAATTTGTTTATTTATAAAAAAAATGCTGAAGAACAATTACAATATTAATAGGGTCCAAATTGCATATAGTTGTACCATTGTGGATTCCTAAACAGCGATTCGGTGGAAGGCATCATTCGCCTCCACGCCATGGGCTGGCCCACTAAGTGCAATCCAGTCGGCAATATGCCAAGCCTCGCCACCTACGGGCACCACACGACACGTCAATCTGACCCAATGGGCCCAGATGTTGGCCCACCACAGCACATTCAGGAGCCAAGCATGTCATGTGAATTTGTTTTGAAAAAAAAAATCAAAATTTAATTAGAGTGAATATTAAAATTACTAGATTTATTTTTATGATCAATATAATACATAAAAATTAATCAAAATTATACTATACATTTTTTTCTTTCAAATCCGTTTTAACAATAAAAAAAGATCAAGATACCGTTTGATATTTTGCTTCACCTAAGCCCTTAACGTAATCAAGGTGGAGAGAGAGAGAGAGAGAAAGAGAGATGCATGAATTGCCCCAAATTTGTGGGACCCGAGTAATAAGTTCCAAGATGCCAAATTTAAAATGTTCGGAAGACGGCTCATCTTGATTTGTTGGCTGAGAGCTTAGGTTATTAACTAAGGGGTCTTGAATTCAAATTTTGTGTGCGCGATGTATGTGAGTCTACATTAATTAACCTAAATGTACAAAAAAAAAAAGTTTGGAATAGTTAATAATTTCGACTTTTAGCAGTCTCGTAAGGGCTTCTCTAACGGAGCGTCCAACTGAGTCGTATTCAAAAAGATATTTTTGTATTTTGAATAGTACAGAACCAATAATGACGCCGTATTATTCATAAAAGTAATTTTAAATATATATACATATATATAAGCAAATAAAATTTATTATGCGAAAAATAATATAAATATCATAGATTGTAAATAGCAATTTTCACCATGTTTTTTTAAAATAACTCAAAAAATAAGAAAAAAAAATGATAGCCAAACAAAATTATTACACATCTCATCTTGGCTAATTGGTTAAGAGTTTTTATGTATGCGTTGTGTGTGTGAGTTTGCTTTAAATAACCTAAATGTCCAAAAATATATAGTGTGAAAAATAAAGTAGCAAAAAAAATCCCAAAAAGATCCTTTAACCTCTAATTTATGCTTTGTTTGGGACTACTTTCTTACTATTTTTTAAAATAATTTTTTAGCACAAAAAATAAAATTTTTATAAAAAGCACTAAAAAAGCCCTCCCATACTGAGCCTTAATCATAACATTTTACTTCAAATCAAGTAAAAAAATTCATTGTGCAAACAGATATCTTTAATGACAATACACAACATTTTTTCCCATAAAAATATTTAACAAATATGCAACGTAGCTTCATACAAAGCAAACCCAACATATTTTATTTTTATTTATGAATACAAAAGTTTTATAAAAAAAGTATTTTCAGATGAGAGAGCGACATAAATCCGAATTAATATTTTTGAAAATTTATTTATTCTATCTAAACTTTTGCAACTGATAATATGTGTTGCCAATTGGATTCCACCATAAAAGACTGATCCAGCTAGAAAAAAAGAGTCTGGCTTCAGTACGTCTCATCAGAGGATGTTTTCTCAAAAAAAAAAAAAAAAAATTACTAACAGGAAAGCAGGAATAGCCTATTCCTATTGAAACGTAGCGAACAATTACTGCAATGTACAGACAAAATCATCGTTCCGTCGTGAGATCCTCTCCATTACTTTTAATCTGCACATAAACAAAATAAAGTTCAGTCAGAACCCTCACATAAGCTACAGTTATTTAATTGATTTAACTGTGATATAAAGCTTAGTCGATCAATCACGAATCATTAAAATCGTGAAATAATCTTCGAACAAAAGAAATTACATAAACAAACAGAAAAGGAATGAATTTTACAAAAATAAACATATATATAAATATATATGTAAAAAAAAAAAAGAAACTATTAACGCAACACAGGAAAAAAATGTGGATGGAACGGAACGATAACGAGAACGCAACCACGGCTGAGAAGGATCAACGAAGCGACGAAATGGATGCCAACGGCATGGGTTTGATCACAAGGAGTTAACGAAGGCATATCGATAATCACAGGGGAGTCCCATAAGAGGAGATATTGCAAAAGAAGTTAGGTTTTATATTTGGAGATTTTGAATTTTTACTGAATTTTTTTATTATTATTATTTAGTAAAGTTCTTGCCGTTCGGCGATCGATTACATTACAATATAGAAGTTCCTCAGTTCATCCTCCGTTCAATTTCATTACCTTTTTTTTTTTTAATCATCTTCCTCGCCACATCAACCCATTATTGCCAATAGTTTCCGTGGTGAATAAGATGGCGATACGGTGCAGCCGGGATCTCATAGGCCTGATGCCCAGGGAACCAGTGCCTGCCGCCGGAGTTACCGGACCGAACGGAGAACCTCGCCGGAGAAGCGATCTGGCCCATGCACCGGTTTGCCACGGCATGATCGGGATACCGCAAAGGCGATTTCCCTTTCACCGATGCCGGTATCGGCGCCGGATTAGCGGATTTGGGAGATTTCAACGGCGTGGGATGCAGAAACGCGCGGATCTTGAGAGGGATCTGCCGATCACGGCTTGCGAGATCATATTCCTCGATGAGATTTGCGAGATCCTCATCGGAGGTGATGGAGACAAGCGCATCGAGATCCTCAGTTGGAAGCTGGCATCTCAGATTCACCGCATTCCATCCGCACATCTGCCCCATCTTCATCTGGAGCTCTGTTCCCAAATCGAAACCCCGATCACAGATCCGAATAAAACAACCGAAAAATAATATACTGGCTAGGGTTTTGTAACAAGAACGGACCACTTATAGGAAAAGGAGACTGACCTGAAAAGGGAATGGAGCGATCGACCGAGAGGACGCGGGTCTCGCCGCCAACATACCGGAGTTTGGCGTCAGGGTAACGGGGCAGGATACGGCCGCCGTAGCTGCAGACGAACTTGACGGTGCTGCAGTGCTTGACGGTACTGATGTCATCGAATGAACCGAAAGAGGCGCAGGAAGAGGACGAGTAAGACGAGGTTCCCACCATGATTTCGCCGCCGGCGAGTTCTGAGTTACCGCTATTCTGCTGTGGTGTTCAGTTAAGAGAAGAAAAAGCTCAGGGTCAGGTGAGAGAGGCAAAGAAGAGGATTAGAGATTTGCTTGCTTCCGCTGCTGCTTCAAGCCTATTCATGGCTCCCCCTTGCCCTTATTTATAGTAATTTCGAGTAGAATTACGCCTAGGAAAGTCTCGCATGCGACGCAGTTTAAAATATTATTTGTTAACAGATTTGAGATTTCCATAATATTCGCCGTAATTATTTCGAATCCGGAAACATGTGGCTGGCCGTCTATGAAATTATATTTTACTTAATTAGTAGCTTATGTGATATTATTTCTCTTCTTTTTTTAATATTTTAGGTTTCGTTTGGGACGATTTTTTTATTGTTTCTCAAAGTAATTTTTTCGTTAAAAGTTTTTAATTTTTATACTAAAAAATTTCTTTAAGAAGCAGTAAGAAAGCCGTCCCAAACGAACCATTATTCCTCAAAAAACTTGAGATCACTTTTATTTTATTTATATTTTGATATAAAACAATATATATTTGAAATTTTAAAAAATATTATTTTATTTTTATTGAATATTAAATAAATTCATTCAAGTAACGGCAATAATTGGCCAGTAAGGCAAATGGCCATTGGGACTTCCTATTTTAGAAATAATTAGAATATTTCAAATTTATTTTGAGTGTGTTTAAAAATAGCTTAATTTATTTTTAAAATAAAAAATATATTAAATAAATATATACTTTAAATATAAAAAATTATCATGCCCGTGATCAAATTACATAGCATACATACAAATCCAAACACAAAGTTTTCACACTTAAAAGAAAAAAATATTGCTAACTTCTTCATCCAAATATTATTAAAAAATCACTCAAATTGAAAAAAAAATTAAGTGAAAATCCAAAAATAGGAAAAATTATAGAACTCGAGTAGTGTATAATAAGTAATACACTTCATTATAACTAGATAATTCTTGAATGCAACATAGATATGGATTATGGAAGATGACTTTTATTTAGGGTAAGTATGTGTTAGGGTTGACATCAAATATGATAGGTAATATGTTTAATCATTCTCTTAGTAAAACGTAGATCGCTTAATAGGAAGGTGGGTATTAGCATTGTTGCGTGTTAGAAAATACGCGGCGGTAGAGTTTGTAAATTTACGTCCGAGCGTTGCACGTAAGTTTAACACACAAACAGAAAAGAGGAGTGAACACCAAGAGTTTTTACGTGGAAAACCCAAAAAGGGAAAAAATCACGGGGTTCGATTCGAGTATAAGCTCGTCAAAATCGGAGACCGTTTGGTAACTCAAATTGCGGTTTGAACCTTCCAACAGCGCTTTGAACCCTCGATTCGGACTCATTTGGGCTTGGATTGGGTTGATCTTGGTGTCGTTGGGTTTGTATTTCTGAGACGCTCAGTTTGACTGTAAGCTCGTTGAAATCGGAGTTCATATGCTCCCGAAATTAATTTTTGAAGTTTCCAACTAGCTTTTGCCTCGAGATTCGTGCCCGATCAAGATGATTTTGTGATGCCGTATCAAGCATTAATGATAATAATGATAAGTGTCGATGATGGTGGCAAAGCCAAGCGTTGGCCAATGTGGCAACACAGGACATTAGCATTGCTGATGACATTAGGCATCAATGTCGTTATGACATCAAGCATCAACTTTATTTATGATGTCTGGTTTTGAACTTATCAATGACTATAAATGACAACCATGTTGGCAATGTTGGGTATCAAGCTAGTGGCAATATTGAGGTTTAATATTTGTGACGGCGATGAGCATTAACTAAGGTTATCAAGCATGTTGAGGATGATGGGTATTGATTTTGTGAGTAACATCATACATCAATATTCTTGGTGAGGTTAAATATCAGTTATTTCTATGATGTCAGACATTTTGGTTTGAGGAGATATAAGGCATTAGTGGCACTAGTGCAACTTTACTAGTAATAAAATGCATTCTCCATGTTTGTAATGATGGTTGTCAATTTTGATAGAAATAACAATCATCAAGGAACATTGAACATTGGCTTTATCAACAAAAATGTTTATCAGTCTTAGTAACAATGGAAGGTGACAATCTTATTGGTAATTATATGTATCAGTAGGGGTGTCAATTTTGGGTCACGGGTCGGGTTCGGGTCGAACTCAAAACTGACCCGGGTTCAAACGGGTCAGAAATTTGAACTCGGACCCGACCTGGGTAGGTAAACGGGTCGAAAATTCGAAAACAGACCCGACCCGGCGGGTTACCGGGTTGACCCGACCCGACCCGCGCGGCAGAGAAGGAGCTCGAGTTTCGTGAGCGCGACAGCAGGAGACGGCGAGCACGGCAGCGGGCTACGACGCGAGGCGCGAGCACGGCACAGCGGCGGCGTGGCAGCGCGGGTTCGGCAGTGGCAGCGCGGCAGCGGGCGCGGGGCAGCAGTGCGAGGCAGCAGGGCAGTAGCACGGGGCGCACGGGGCAGAGGGCAGCGCGAACGGGGGCAGCGGGCAAGGAAGCGGGAAATTCAATTTTTTTTTTTTAATAAACGGGTTTTCGGGTTGACCCGGCAACCCGCCGGATCAACCCGAACCCGATCCTTTTTTTCAAACGGGTTGAATCTGCGAACCCGAAGCCAACCCGTTATTCAATTAGGACTTTTTTAATATATTAAGCTATTCGTAATATTAGCAAAGTGCTGTTATGAATATTAGGAAAAAGTTTTTTATTGCTATGCTGGAAAATTCTAGAATTTGTAAGGTGCAGGTGTAGATTAGAAGCCTGGTTAAAAAAAAAAAAAATTTAAATGATGTACTTTTGAAGAACGGCTATTACACGTGTCGCCAGTGCAGCGTGGCCGAATGCATTTCGTCCACGGATTATTTGGCAGTCCAACAATCCCTCATACTTAAGTTTTACCTTTGTACTTATATTTAGGCGTGACGATATCATAGCTCATATGTGCTCTTATATTATGGGTATTCAAATGAGTCAAAGTGAGTTTGAATTACTTGTAATTTGAATTCGAGCTTCATTTTTTAATTATATATTTTTTTACTATTTCCTAAAATAAAATTTTAATACAAAAATTTTTAATTAAAAAAAATTTATAATAAAACTTTTTTTTTTTATAGAACCAATCTTAATTTTATGAGTTTGACTACTCATATATCAGCTCATTTATTATAAAAATATAAAATAATTTTGATTCAATCAATTATTATAATAAAATAGTAATAAATAATAAATTAGAAGAAAAATAATAAATAATCATTTTATATAAAAAAAGTGTGATATAATTCTTAAATATTTTGTAATAATTTTTTACTTACTCCTGAATGCTAATATATTTTAATACTATTTTATATTAATATTTTAAAAGAGCAAACTTTCAAGGTAACAAGTTGTGTCGAGGGGCTTGGTCAAATTTGGCTCGTTAGATGATTGTATTTGACTCACGAGCATTTATCAAGTTGAGCTCGAGCGAGGCATGAGTCAGTTGAACTCACTTACACCTCTAGTTGAAGCTTTTGTGGCTTATAACTAATCATGATCCTTTGGTAAGTGTTAAGTCATCATCTTGAAATTTAATTTTTTTAAATTCATTGATTCAATACATTAGTTTTAACAGCCCAAACTCGTAATTATCAAGATATTGTTCGCTTTGGCCTAAGAGCCTTACGGTTTTGTCATGTAAGTGTAACTTTTTAGTAGGTCAATCATCCTAGAATTACTCTGGGATGAACACGCTTAATTGCAGAGTTTTTAAATAAAATTACAACCATTGCACCAAAACGCTCATTGATGTTTAAGAGTTTAACTTCTTTTACTTAAGGGGTTTCACATTAGCATCTCCCACACCTCCTTAGATCATCTCCAACCAAAGAACTCATTTTCCAGTCCAAAAATACATTAATACTTCAAAAAGCAGTAATTTATCTCCAATCAAATTCTATTTCTTAGCACAAAAAATAATACTATGTGTATATTCTTTCTCAATCACACGTGCTAACCTTCCTCCCCTCTGCTTTCTCTGTTTTCACAAAAATTGTGTTTATGAATATTGCAGCTGCAATATTGGCGTCATTCTGTTCATGAACTAGAAAATAATGTGCCTTTTGTTGTTCGATTGGAGAAATCCGCGGACGCCATAAAGGCGTATAAAATTTGGTTGGAGATTACCTTAGTTTTCATATTGCATCCCCATTTTATCATAACAACATAATTTCCCTCTTGGTTTTTGACTTTTCTCCAAGCCAATATTACCTAATCTCAGTTTTGGTATCCTCATCAACCCTAATTTACCTTCACAAGTCCTTAAATTACCTTTTCCTCCCTCTAAAATCCCTATAATTGGTCCTAAGACTCAAGGAGTTTAACAAATTCTAAAAGTGTGGAGTTATGAGTAAACCTAATTTAGATTAACTTTGATTTGTTACTATATATAATTATTAAAAAAATTAAAAACTGAATATTTGCCAATTAAATAAAATCAATCTTATTGCATGTTAGGAAATCCGTAGCAATAGAGATTAAATTTAAATGTTTGAACTTTCACAAAGATCCAACATACACAAATAATAAAATGTAATAGATGCGAGAATTTTAATGTGAAAATTATAGAAAGGGAAAAAAATCATGAAGTCTTGCACAAATAAAGAAATCCACTATATATGTAAGTTACAGGAGTATATTCTTCACTTTAATCTGAGAAAATTGGATTATAATGTATGTAACAAAAGTTTGTGATTGTTGGAGAATGATGGAGATGTAACAATTTGATGGTGTGAGTCAAATGTCACTGAACAAATGACAGAGGTAAAATAATGATAGTCATATGCTAATAGTGGAGGTTTTAACTGCCACACAAACCACTGCAAAAACCCCTTTCCTGACAGTTGCAAAACCGCTGCGCAAAATCTCTTGCAACACAACAATTAAGACGATTTTGTAGCTATTTTGAAAATGCTGCATGTTTTTTTGTGGCTGTTAAAATCGCTGGGAAAGCCCTTTAAAAATGCTACAAAAGCTATTTTTCTTATAGTGTACATGACGATGTTCTGGAGATGACAATTGGATGATAGTAGCAGGGCGATGACGGTGGCAATCAATGGTCATCGGCATTGGACATCATGTAAAGCTCTAGAATTCTTTAGATTTTTCATGTTCTCTCTTAATTTAAGTATAGTTCTCCTTCGTGTTGATAATGGAGATCTATTTATAGTACTTTGCGCATGAACATTTTTGATAAATTAGCTAAAATCTCATAACGCTTCATAGGACCGCTCATAGCAAGTCCTTCGATCAAAACTATTTACTTTACATTTAAGCGCTTTAATGACCTCAAAATCAAGTGCTCATTGGATTGTCTCGCCGAACTCTTGCTTTGACTATAACATAAAAGATTCGAAAACTATTTAGTCCTTCAATTAATATTCCAATCGTTTCTAACTATCTTTCAAGTGCTTGATTAAAGCTTGTTTTGTCTTGGATTTGAGCTACTTTGATGTTATTGGATAAGTTTTATCAAGACACTCAATTTAAGTATAAATTTCATGAAGTCGGTCTTCAAATAATTTAAAATTTAATTATTAAATTTTTAAATATTTTATCATAATTCATGCTAATCAAATTTATATTTTTGTAAGACATATCAAAACAAAAAACTTAAATCATAGAATATTAATTTTCAACATTTTGTTCTTCACCCTCAGAGAATTTGTCCATATTTGCACTTTCGGTTCCTTAATTCAATAAATCCTTTGCTCCCTCTTGATGTTAGTTCTCTTGCTGTTTGTAAATAAATAAAATTAAATTTATTTAAAAGGGGAAAGAACAATTATTTAAAAAAATAAAATATTAATTTCTTACATTTGTTCTTCGCAGTGAAATTTCTCAGTGGGGCTTAAGCAGGGCATTGAGCGCTTTCCGGGTAATTTCGTTTAATTGAAATTTAATGAACCAAATAATAATAATAGGAAAAGGGTCCTTTTCTTTTAGAACGACAAAAAAGGGTAAAGACTAAAGCGTGGCATGACAATAACAACCTTAGCAAACTGTTGGCTTAGGGCCACACAAATGACAATAAATTATGTTTGGTAAAATTGTAATTAAGATTATCTTAGATTATTAAATTTATACTTAAGGAAGTATTTATATTATATTAATCTTAAAAATTATTTAAAAATTTTTAATTTATTTTGATCATAACTTGTCCAAAAAAAAAAAAAAGAGCTCGTGCATGCAGTAGTGGAACCAGAAAATGTATTTAGCAGGGGAGGAGCTAAATTTTTTTATTTTTTTTTCCTTCAACTTTTTAAATCCGGAATTGAAATCAAAATAGTAAGTTTTAAAAATGATAAAACTTTGATAGTGAATTAGTTTTTTTTTTCTTTCACAAAATGACTTTCAATCATCAAATCACTTGATTATTGCTAAAACGAGTTCAATATATTAACTAAATACGTGATATTAAAAATCTCATTGCACAAAAACAAATCATAAAATCTCTTTAAGATCGATTCAATATAGGATTAAGCTAATATCAACCAAGAAAAAAAATGTAAATGAATAGGAAATTAAATAGAGAGTGATTTGAATGGACGGCCGATCTTAAATCTCTTGATTGATGTTATTTTATTTTATTTTCCTTCAACTTTTTAAATCCGGAATTGAAATCAAAATAGTCAGTTTTAAAAATGATAAAACTTTGATAGTTAATTAGTTTATTTTTTTCCTTCACAAAATGACTTTCAATCATCAAATCACTTGATTACTGCTAAAACGAGTTCAATATATTAACTAAATACGTGATATTAAAAATCTCATTGCACAAAAACAAATCATAAAATCTCTTTAAGATCGATTCAATATAGGATTAAGCTAATATCAACCAAGAAAAAAAATGTAAATGAATAGGAAATTAAATAGGGAGTGATTTGAATGGACGGCCGATCTTAAATCTCTTGATTGCGGATCATTTATTAAACATTTAAATGTCTCAGTCATATAAGAATTTGGCGATCTTGGGCACGTGCCCCCCTTGCCCCCCCTTCCCTCCGCCTATGCATGCATGCACTTGAAAGTAAATCAAGTTTAATTATTGCTTAATTAAATGAGTTTTAGATGGTTTAGTTAATATTATTAATATGTCATTAGAAAAATCATTAATCACATAAGAATTTTGATGTAAGAAATCTTTAAGATCACATGAACTCCAATTTTATGAATTTCATAATTGTATTAAATGTCCCAAATTTTTTGTGCTTACCCTGAAAAATGAGTGGCTTGATGAAAAAATTCAACAACTTAGGATTACTCAATTTCAAGGTTATTACTATCTGATCGAGTGTTTTGGGATTGTTGTAATATTTACCAAACTTTATGTCTAAAAAAGCATAAATAGACCCTCATTATTCATATGAAATGAGGCTTCGAGATCGGGCCTATGGCCTGACGGTTGATGGAAGACATTCCTCCCGATCTCATCCAGGCTCGAATCTCCTAATCTACTAAAAAAAAAGGAGCTTCAACATGACTTGAAATTGTAAAGAGTTTGAAAATCTAAAAAAAAAAAAAATCTAAAGCTTCACTTAACGTTTGACATTGACGATCACTGCAAACAATCAAAGTCGATCGTTCGTTATTACTTACTCATCATATCAAAGTAGGTGATGCACATAATTTGTTTCCTTCTCTGAAATTTTTATAAAAATTCTAGTATCTTCTATATATAAAACTCCCTACTTTATATATTATGTGCTGGATTTTCAAATAAAACTAAAATAAGAAACATTATTTTTATTATCATGAACATTCTAAAATATAATAATTCTTTAAATTTTGAAAATAAAAATAAGTTCAAAGACTTGTGATAATGTAGATTTTAATTTTAAATCTTTAAAATATATAGGCATACATTAAATGAGCTTCCTAATGAGCCAATAGATTTGAGTAAGGATAAGCTCAAACTTACCTTATCGAGCATTGCATGTATCGCTCTAACTTCACCATGCCATATGGTGGAACTTAGGCTTTGTTTGGGACATTTATTATATTATTTTTTTAAAGTAAATTTTTAATACAAAAATTTCTTGAACTCTAAATTTTTTTACTAAATAATTGTTTTAAAAAGCAGTGAGAAAGATGTCTCAAACGATGCCTTAGGATATCTTCAATCGAAAACCTCATTTTCCACTCTAAAATGCAATAAAATTTCAAAATTAAGTAATTCATCTCCAATCGAACTCCATTTCTTCTCCTCTTTTGTGCTCTTCTTCATCTCACTGCGAAGGAATCATCTTTCTCTTCTTTCTCGCTCTTCTTCCGCAAATCATGTAAGCCTTTTTTTTTTTTTCGTAGGTGAACAGCGCGATGCCAACTATTCACTCCGAGAGATTTTTCTAACAATTTTGCGTTCGAATGGATCGTTTGGCAGACAACATAAACTTATTTACCATTCGGTTGCGGATGGTCTAACTGGGAACAACATTGCTAACAAATTTATCATTCATTCACTCTCTTTGACATTTGCATATTTTTCTATTGCTATTATTTTTTCATAAATTCTTATCATCTTTTATTTTTAAATTTTTTTAGAAAATATCATTTATCAAAAAAATTTGTACTAAAAATTGTTGCAAAAAGTAGTAAAAATTTTATTTCAAATAAAATATATATCTTAAGCTTCGTTTGGAATGACTTTCTTATTGTTTTCTGAAACTATTTTTTAATATAATTTTTTTTTAAACTTTTATACTTAAAAAGTATTTTAGAAAGCAGTCCAAAACCAAATCTTAGACCTTGTTTGGAATTTTTTATTGATTTTTAAAACAACTTTTTATTAAAAAAATTTTATCCCAAAAAATTACTTTAGAAAGTATTCCTCACCGAGGCCTTAATTGGTTTACGTTATATCATTCATAAAATTATCATTAAAAGATAATATTCATATACTTTTAATTGCTCATAAATAAAAAAAAAAAATCTCGAAAATTGTGCGAGTAAGTGCTAGATTGATTTGGAAGGAAGATATGTTCAAATGCCAAGTTGGCTTATAATTGGCTGGATTATGTGTAGGCTCCACAGCTCAGCCTCCACTGGGCCAACTACTGCAATAATTCGATCCGTTTCCATTAGAAGCTAAAACTCGGAACTTTCATCTCCACAGTCTTCTCTATTTTGATAATGATTTCTGAGGCGGTGAGCATAAGCAGCTTTATCCGCTTATCCCCAAGCCAGAATTATAAGCGATTATTTTATTTATAATTCTATGAGATATTCGAATTTATCAAAGAATAAATTTTCCCCGGCGGCGACGGCGAGCTTGAAAATTTGTCAAAGATGGCGAGGCACACGTCGCGGCTGCGGTGGCCGTGCGCGAGCAAGCCGACGCGTGGTCTGCGTGGATATGTAAATAGGCTGCGCGCGTCATATATAGGTGTACTATAAATGGTTCGCTAATTTTAAAATATTTTATCAATTGTCGGGTTTATTATGTAATATTTGAAGAAATTAATCACATTAAAGATATTATTAGTATTAATTTTTTAAAATAAAATATACAATTTTAGGGCAATTTCTCTGGATTATCATTTTGGACAAGTACGTGCTTAAAAGATGAATTGCTTTGACAGGTGGCAACTCCAACTAGGCCAGCAACAAATCTTTTATAATATTTGTCAACTGAAATTTAAATAATTTGTATTAATGATTATTAATTTTAATTTGATTAGTAATTATAAATTTTAGAGTGTTAAAGAAAGTCTTTAATAAGTCAAGAATATGATTGGAGAAGGGAAATTTGAAGTCATTAAAATTCGAACGGCTCGTCGAGCTCAGTCGTGCTCCGCTGCAAACTCCTTCGTCGTCACGAGCTTGCCATCACGTCCGCTCATCCGTCGTCGAGTTCTCAATTCTCACTCGCTGCCGAGATCCACTGGATCTGATCCAGTGTCCCAAGCTCAACTCTAGATAAGATCCGCCGTCAACATCGTTGTCACGAGCTCATTATCGCGTCTGCCATCAAGATCGCGTCCGCCGCTGAGATCTAGCATCCCGAGCTCGTCATCATGATCGCCATTGAGTCTCGAGCTCTTTGACGCGGTCGCTGTCGAGATCCAGTGTCCGCCGTTCGGCCGTCGAGTCCCGAGCTCATCATCGTCATCCTGGTCACAGCTACCCAAATTTTTTTCCCGCCTAGTCACACACACGAGCTAGTCGACGAGCCGACGAGTCGAGTCGGATGTCTGTTCGAGCTCGAGCTCGATAAGCCATCGAGCTCAAAATGGTGTTCGAGCTCGACTCGCAAGCTCGATAAGCTCAACTTGTCGAGCCAGTTACCGAGTCGAGTCCGAACTGACTCGCGAGTTGGCTTGACTCAGTTGAACCACTAATACACACATTTTATGACTATACAATTTAGCTCACAATTAAAGTATTGGTCGTTTGCTTGATTAATATAAAGTAGACCAGACTCGGGCAGGCACGTACTACCGGCCACCATGTCGGCCGGTTGTCTAGCTGATGCAGTTGGTGGCAAGTATTTGACCTTCTGCGACCGTGGCGACACGTGGCAATCGGTAGAGAACGTGTTGCCATGTGTCTGAACGACGAGACGGCTCATTAGTCCTCTCTGTAAGATTCGGATTATGATTACCACCGAACTTTAATTGACATTATTATGATTTTATTCTATAACTCACATCGACAAGAACATATCAAGTTTCGGTTTCGTAACCATATATAACTTTGTCGTATTCTTAATTAATTAAAATATTTTAATACTCTGTATTTTTAAAAATCCCTAAGAAGTCGGCATACTCACCCTTTGGGTTGATCTATAGTCATATAGATATATAATATATGCACGTTTCTAATATTTCTTTTAATTTTTTATAATCTTACTAAAAATAATAAAAAAACGCTTATTTTAAAGTTTAATATATTTTATGCATACTGTGTATTAGAAAATTCATAGTAATAGAAAGTGAATTTTAATGTCTTAACTTTCATCCAACATAATGAACATCAGAATTTCTATGAGGAAAATTTAAAAGAGAAAAAAGTCACTAGGCCTGGTCCATATAAAAATATTAGTTTTGTGTGAAATTTGATTGTGTCGATCAGTCGGATTATTTATACTATTGTCTCTGAACTAAATATCGTCAGGGGGCATGACTCCCTCTGCTTGGGCTATATTATAGTCTCATATTACTAAAAAAACACTCTTTCATAAATTTAATTTCAGATTTATATAAAATAATTTTTAATTAAAATAAATTAAATATTTTATATTTTAATTAAACAAATTTACATTTTTATTTCAAAATTTAAGTAAAAAATAATTTTATTTGAAATTTTCAAAAAGAGAAAAAGCCAATATGTCTGGTCCAGTTAAAATTATTAGTTTTGTGTGGAATCTGATTGTGCTGCAGAGCCTTGTATTGGGTACTCATACTCACACCCACCCACGTACCCATTCATACCCAATGGGTATGGGTACGCTAATGACCTTATGAGTGGATACTCATCATCCGGGGATAAAACAATTAACATTGTTAAACATTATATGTCGTATATTACAACAATCCTCGCCACGATAAATTATGATATGCAGCTTGAAAGTTTGCAATCAAAGCAACGGGTAACAAGCCTGTATTCAAAGCATGGAAAGTTGGTGGGTATTGGTGGGTATAGGACATCACAAAAGTCACCATGGGTGGGCATGGGTACCCAACATGTACCCCATGTAGGGTTTTGTTGTGTCGATCAATCGAGTTGTACTGTTGTCTCTAAACTACATATCATCAATCGAGCTTGTCGAAGCGTTCCGGGGGCAGGCCAGGCTCCCTCTGCTTGGGCTATATAATACTCTCATATTACTAAAAAAACACTCTTTCATAAATCTAATTTCAGATATATATAAAATAAATTTTAATTAAAGTATAAAAATATAAAATAAATTTTAATTAAAGTATATTTTATATTTTAATAACACTATTTACATTTTTATTTCAAAATTGAAGTAAAAAACTATATAAAATTCATACATAATGATAATTTATCATTTTCTATCCCAATTTTTTATTTGCTCATCAATAACAAAGCTCAGGCAGGCATGCATAAGATGTCGTTCTCACTTCTCAGGTGGTGCATGACGCGACTTGTTAATTTTCTTAGACGTAAATGGCTGAAGCGAAGCCAAGGAAGCGTGCAAGCTTGCATCTGTTAGGTTTTAGTTAGCCTCGCAAGTCCCATCAAATCTGAGGAGATTCAATGCACGTAAGCTTCCATATGATGATATGGGTTCATATATAGGGAATTACTGCTAATTACAAAACTAATTACTTCAATAAAAAACATCTTTTCGAGTTCAAAAAATCAAAAGAGAATCTTAATCATGATTACTGGGGAGTTAGGTAAAGCGAATTAGTTAGAAAAACCAGAAAGAATTAGCATAATTATGCTAATCTCGCTAAGTAAAAGGTCAAATAATCCCTTTAAGAAGAGGATCGATGCTCTACTACAGTTTGTATGTACAGTAGGTTTTGGGAAGCTTGCCGCTCTTCCATTGCTCTTAGAGAGCTGTGAATATTAGGGCTTAGAAGAAGTAGGGAGCTATATATGTTATATAGTTGTATGAAGGGCTTGTAGTTATGACCTTGCATGGTTGAGACTTGAGAGGATTGAATGAGGATTGGTTTTGCAAGAAAGACGACCCATGCGCATGAAAGCAGTCGACGTATCATGTCTTGAACCTGAGGTGTGTGCATCCGGCATGCTGTGATAGCATGTTCTAGATGATACATGTTGGGGCCAATCATTAAAACAAAAGGCAGAAAGCACATTAATGCTCAACAACATTCGAGTGACCCGTAGTAGAACGCTACAGGAAAATGTTTGTTTACCGGCTAAGTTTATCGGCGGAATTTTTGGCGAATAAATTATCCGCCGGTATTTATCCGTATGTATAAGTGACGGTTCACCCGGCGGATTTTCCATTGGAAAATAAGCGACGGCTTTTCCCATGGACTAGACGCCGAAAATTTACCGGCTGATAAACCGCCGTTTTAACAGTTGGACTATGTAAAGTCGTCTTTTAATTACGGCGAAATTTACGCCAGAAAATACAGGTGAAATTTCCGTCGGCTTACTTAAACCCAAAGAACCCTATCCGGCGAAATATCCGCCGGAAATACTGCGTGAAAGAGCCTTATTTCTCTTTATGTGACGATGCTCATCTCATTTCATTCTATTTTGCTCTCGCACTCACCTCCGTCACCTCCAGCGCTTCCGTCAACTCTGTTGCCTCAGAAAAATTGCCGCCGATAATTTCGGCGGATTCTTCACCGGATTCACCGGAAATACCAGCCACAAATTTCCGCCGAAAATTCCAGCGAATAAAACACCGAAACCCAAACCAGGGAAACGACGTTTCTACTTCCCTTTTTTGCCGGAATTCCTCTGGTATGTTCTGTCAAAAATCTACTGTAAACGAATAATATCTAAAATCCGTCGGTAACAAGTGATTTTCCTGCAGTGTAATTTAGGGTTATAACTCTTGACTCTTGAGTAGTTTATTTGCTACTCCATGAACATGAGTCAAGACCGATGTAGCTAGAATGATGGCACGAATTTGTGTTAAGAGGCATATATAGTCATTTTAAGCTCAGTGGTATTGAAAGTTAACAGAGAATTTCTTCCGCCTGAACAATCTCACACAGCTCCCAGTAGCTAGCTTTTTGGCCAAGATTACCAACAAATATGATAGAACAGGGATTGATTTGGGTTGTTCCCTTAGCAAGGACAGTACAAGATCAACTGAGATCTATCCTTCCAAGAAAAAATGATGGCGGATCCAAGGTGATTCAATGTTGTTGCAGAGGAGAGCGGGTCTACGGCCGAGTGGTCAAGGGAAGAAATTTGTCCCATCTCACCCGGATTCGAATCGATCCCCTAACTGTCCAAAAAAAATATTGTTGCAGAGTGGCTCTCTTCAGTGCTACTCTTCTCAGAGAACACAACAAGAATTCATAATTATTTAAAGATGGTGTAGAATGGTGATAACTGATAAGACTTTGCCTTGAAAGGCACATTCATTCTCAGAAAATATTGTGATGAGGATCAGTACTGGCTGAGACAAGCATCCAACATGGCTTCTCCAGTAGTTTTTTATATGATTTGAACTAGCTTTTTGGCCAAGAGTGCTCAACACGTATTCCAAATTCTTGAATGGTAATATAATACAAGCTACGGCAAATCTCTAAAAGCAGGAAGAGGTAAGGAAACTCATTAAGTAGCTAGCTCAAATAGATAGTTGAGAACTCCATATTGTTTGCTGTTTCTTGTCTCCTTGAGCTGTATATTTTATGCTGGTGCTGTAAACAAAACAAGTAATTGTTCCTTGATTTTATTATCTAAAATCTTCTTAGAATTGTATTTGTATTGATATGTTACCAAAAATAGTCTTGGTCATGCACGATTCTAAAGGCATATTCAAGTTGAAAACTTTCAAAATTAAATTCGGGATCATCTGAAATCTAATTTCAATAAAATTATAGTCAAACTGAATGTCTCAATTAACAACACCAAAATCGGTCCAACTGAGCCCAAATGGGTCCAACTCAAATTAAGGCCCGAACCACATTTGGAAGGTTCAAAATATTATTTGGATGACAAAATGATATCCATATATATATATATATATATATATATATATATATATATATATATATATATATATATATATATATATATATATATATATAGTCAAATCGAGCGACTCAACGAGACAAATCCAGCGAACCTAAGAACACTGAATTCAATAGCTCCAACACCACCGCCAGTGAACCCCCGTCCACTACCATCGGACCACCGCTCGGCCGTCGATCACAGCTGAACTTCCTCCCGGCCACCGCCGGACTTCAACCCGACCTTCATCGGACCACCGCCAGTCCGTCGAGCGTCGCCGGACTTCCGCCCAACCTTCATCGAATCATCTTCCATCATCTAAACTTCTGGCCGGACTCCGCTGAACTTCTGTGCACCCGACCATCATCAGACATTTGCCTAACTCTCTAAACTACTGTAATTTGACCACCTCTAATTCAAGGGATAAATCAACCTTCGTAATTCACTCAAATTTAGTGGAATCTATTCACCTAGGCGAGGCCCAGTGGTTTTTCCCTCTTTGGGCTTTCCACGTAAAAAAGATCAAGTATTTTATTTCTCTCTATGTTTGTGTGCTGAATATCCGTGCATCGCTAAGACAGAAAGTTTACGCACTCCACCGCCGTGAATATTCTAGCCCGCAAGATGTATAATAATTATTTTTAATTACACTAATATATATGAACAATTAAAAGACTAAATTAACTATATTAATAATTCATGAAATCATCAATTAATCATAAGTAATATATCATTAATAAAATAATAAATTTATTTATTTATTAAGTAGAACATTACATTTTTATGAAATAATTAAAAAGTTATTTGATGGCTTAATAATTAACATATCTTAATTTTTTTTATTAAAAAAAATGGACTGTTGAATTGCGTTTTGTTTATTTGCTTGGTCATCCATCCATTAGATTTTGTTAGAGCAGAAGAGGTTAACTGAGTAGATCGGGATTAATTAACTGTTAGTGAAACTAATCCAGATAAGAATGATGTGGACGATGCAATATGCTTATGAAATAGTATGGCCCATTTCATGTAAGAAGACAAGCTTCATGTTTTTTTTTTTTTTTTTTTTGAGAGTTGAGCTTTAAATTTGATTTCGGTCGTATTCAATTCAAGATTTAAATAATAAATTTTAAAAATTTTACTAATTAATTAAAATTAATTGGTATTGCATTTGATTTAGAAAAAATTTATTTGAAAATATTTTAGTAAAAAAAAGTCAGAAATTAGAATGAAGCTCAGTCTTGAAATCTATTTTATTAAATTGAGTGCAATATTAATTATTTATATATTATGACAGGATAAAATTATTAAAATTTTGCTTGGGATAATTTTCTTATTGCTTTCTCATTAAATGTAGAGAAATATATGCATATTTTTTTATTATTTGAGAAAAGTGAATATTTTTGGAATTAATGAATTTACTGGACCTTAATTAAGTTTTAAATTTATAAAACCGAATGATTTAATGACTAATTTTTTAATATGGGAAGAATCACAAACTATTTTTATAATAATAGTATAGATATATTAAGATGTTTATAAAAAAAAGATCAAAATGAGTACCATAATTTATATGAATAAAAATTAAAATATACATATAAGAAATTAGAAAATAGATTTAAATTTATAGAAAAATGATCCGTTTTAAAAAATGGGTCGGGTCAACTAGTGACGGGTTAATTTCGGATTAGACCCGAATCCGACCCATGACCCGATTTTGACAACCCTAAACATGCTCCTTAGGTAGAGAATGTAACTCTATTTATAGTCTTTTTGAGAGAGGTATTTTAATAATTTTGGCTATAATTCAAAACACACCATTATGCGGTACATATTGATTATCTTGATTGTAGATCAATTAATCATGTCAAAATTGAATGATCTTAGACTCATTAGATTCGTCTCATCAAGCAACTCAATTTGACTATAAGCACGTAATATATGAAAACCATTTACTTCCTAAATTAATATCAAAAGATTTTAAATATCTTTTATGTGGATCAAATCATTTGTGGCGTCAATGTGTTCATTTTGTTCAAAGCTTGATCCGACTATAAATTTGCTGAAATTGGAGTTCCGATGGTTCAAAAAATCCAATTTAAGTACCACATCTAGATTTGTGCTAATCATGCAATTTTTTTTTTTTTGAAAGCACATCAATAAAATTTAAAAATTATATTTTAAAAAAGTTCTTTCAGTACATCTTAATCAAATTTTAATCATAATAAAAGCTTAAAATTTATTGAAATTATTTTAAATATTGAAAAAATATTTAAAATTTAAATTACACTTATCTTAAATAAATTTAATCATTTTAAATAAAATTTTATAAAAAATTATTTAAAATATCTTCTTTTTTTTTTTTCCTCAATCGCACTCAATTGGATACCAGCCGAGTGGGCAAGTTGGAAGGAGCCGTGGGAGCTAAGGAAGGATGGCTTTTTCAAACGCTTCTGTTCGGCTTTATTCCTTTTTCTGCTTTTTCTTCTACAAAAATAGAACACTATTTATTGTTACTCATATCTTATAGTTTATTCCAACATAATATGCCAAAGATATCTATTGGGCATATTATATAGGATCCAACCATCATTAGGCATTTGCCTATCATTAGGCTTCGTTTAAGACAGCTTTCTTACTACTTTTTAAATCAGTTTTTTAGTACAATTTTTTTTGAACTATAAATTTTTGTAGTAAAAAAAACTGTCACAAATAAAGTCTTAGCTGAACATTAGAGATAAATTCTTATAGAACATATTAAAACATAGACATGATATTCAAATTTAAAAAATGTAATAATTATATATATATATATATATATATATATATATATATATATATATATATAAATATATATATATAAATTAAATATGGTAAATACAGCAACAACATCAAGTCTTTGTCCTACTACGTGGGGTCGACTACATGATCCTTTTTCTCTATTATGTCAAGTGTCAACTTAAAATTCAAATTCTCATTTAAATCTAAAAAAGAAAGATAATATATAATATTTTCTAACCACGTATTTTTAAGTCTACCTCTATCTTTCTTAACATAAGTCAAATCTAGTACCCCTACTTTCATAACCGGGTCATCGGAAGGCCGCCGGTTTATGTGACCAAATCATCTAAGGCAACTCTCTCTAATCTTATCTTCCACTGGCGCCACTCCAACCTTTTCATGTATATGCTCATTTCGTATCCTATCTTTAAGGGTAAAGCCACTCATCCACCTGTGCATCCTCATCTCTGCAACACTTAACTTAGTATTATGCTTCTCTTTTAATGGCCAACATTCGGTACCATAAAGCATTGCAGGTCTCACCACCATCTTATAGAATTTTCTCTTAAGTTTGAGGGGGACTTTTCTATCACACAACAAGCCAAATTTATTCCTTCACTTCAACCTTCCAACTTAAATTCTACTGATAATATTCCTATATATTTCATCATCACTCTTAACGATAGATCCAAGATATCTAAAACATTTACTCTTATTAATAACTTGATCGCCCAAAATCACAATCCTCTCATTAGGTCTAATGCTACTAAAATTATACTACATATATTCAGTTTTAGTTCTACTTAAGCGAAACCATTAGACTCTATGGTTGACCTTCATAATTCAAGTTTATCTTTAACTCTCTCTCTCTAATCTTATCAACATGAATAATATCATCAGCAAAAAGTACACACCAAAATACATCATCTTGCAAATATCTAGTGAGAACAAATACGGTAAATAGTAAGTGAAAAAAATAATTAATGTTGTTTTTTATCAAATAGATAAGTAAAAATTTGACTCATTAGCCGCCTTCAACTTAGTAGGATAAAAGGCATATGAGCTGAACTCGATGAGTTGGCAAGTCATATTTGAGTCAAATTAGACTCAACTAGTTAGCTAATAAGCTAACTGATTTAAAATGTATTAATATAAGATGGACCTAAAATTTATTAAAATTCAAATTTAAATCTAAAATTTTTAAAAATTCTCTCTTTCTTATATCGACTGGTTTTCTTAAATACTTATCCCCAAATTATTTTTTCATCTTTCTAACATTCAAAGAAAATCTCAGGTATACTTTCTTTGGCTTCGTTTGGGGCAGCTTTCTAACTACTTTCTAATTGCTTTATAAAGTAATTTTTCAATACAAATTTTTCTTTAATTATATACACATACAAAAAAAATATATATTTCTTATCTCCAGACAATTTGCTTACTCAAATAGGATAAATCAAAGAAAGGGTGAGGGCACCCACAATGAGTTTCGGATAAGAGGCCCATCCACCAGGGGGAAATGATAGTGGGCTCATATTGGGCTTCAAAGATATGGTTTTTATTTAAAAGTGGGCTTATTTCAAGCCTAAAGCAATATAATCTCATTCTTGATACTCTACTAAAAAGTTCTCCAATGATGTGGGATAATATTTATAAATTGGACTATTATATATTATCACATTACTTGTTCAGAAAAATTCTGAAACTTGTTTGATTTCTGCAATAATTTTAGGCTTCGTTTGATACGGGTTTTTACTATTTCTTAAAACAATTTTTTAATACAAAATTTTAATTTTTTATTAAAAAATTATTTTAAGAAGCAGTTAAAAAACAGTTCCAAATGATGCATTAATCAACATGAAACTGATGAGGATTTTCTTTTAGCAAATAGCTCAAAATTAGTTACCATGAACTCAAAATATGCATAAAGCCATAAATTCGAAAACATCATCATGTATTAAATCATATGCATAGGCTCTAATGAAGCTTCAAAGCTTCCCTTTTGTTATGAAAGAACACAGAATTGTTAGAGTGAGGTTTCGTTTGGGATTGGGATAAATTTAGACCGCTGTATTTTTCATGTTTTCAAGAAATTTTTGTACCAAAAAGTAATTTTATAAAGCAGTAAGAAAGCCGTACCAAACAAAGCCCAAGTCAAAAACCAACTGTGTATCCTTGCTTTTCTTCAAAAGAGGTGGATAATTCATTAAGCTCAACAACTTCTTTCTACTGCTTCCATCAACAGAAGTTTAGTTCATAAAACAAAGATCTGTTATTTCTTATCCTTGCATAGGATTTCAAATAAGTAACAAGAGCATTTCAGCTGACAGATCCAAGAAAACAGTAAAGACAATAATTTGGGGGACTTGCAAAATAAACTATGAGAATGATAGAAAGAAAAGAATTCAGAGCTAGCAACCGAAAGACTTTCCCTTTCTGTTGTTGCAAAGCAATCAGCAATGGCGCACAGTGACGACGTGCCTCCGCCGTGGTTTATAGCAGACCATCATCAAAAGGAGAGCAATGATGATGGCGATGAGGAGTTTGGAGAAATCAGGCCCTCCATTTTCTGTTTCCTCACAGCAGATCTTTCCCATAGTTTCACAGCCACAGAGAAGAAAAGGATAGAGAGAGAGAGAGAGAGAGAGAGAGAGAGAGAGAGAGAGAGAGAGAGAGAGAGATATTCTTCTTTGGTTTGTGATGGAATATGTTAGTTTGTGATGATTAGATCAATGTTTGCCATCCTTGAGCTGGGCTAGTGGAAGCTGGTGGGATGATAATTAATCAATGGGCTAGTTAGCTGGAACATCGCTATCAAGCTTTTTTCACATGTTTGTCATAAAGTAAAGAGGCACATTAGGGACCATCTCCATGAGCCGCCATGACTTTTCCTTATATTAGAAGCCCTCATTGTTAGCCCTAAATCGGAAGTAAAATTCAACTATTGCAATTCCGGAGCAATGACATAAAAAATTTGAGTTCCTTCTATATTTCTTTCTTGATCATTGTAACCGCAGCATTATCATCATATCTAATTATCGTGTTGTTGTCATGTTTGAGTTCTTTACACGTGTGTACAATCACAACGTTAATTATCTATGATCTTTGTAGAGGCATGTTAAGTTTCTAAATTTTGTATTTGTATGTTACAAACTCAGAGGATCGAAGGATGACGGTGATTCAAGACGACAGTGACTCTAAGAAAACACAAGATTGAGAGGGGGAGAGAATCACAACAAAGAAGCGTTCGATTGTTTTATTCATAAACTGTTAGGATTGATCCAGTTTTAAGTTAAATCGTTCTGCAAGATATCACATTTATGTAATTATCTATATATACATGCCATAGGTTGATGTATAATTTCAAGAAAACTAAATAGAGCTTTAGATTAGTTTTCCTCAAAAAATTATCTCTTCTCTACCCCTCTCTCTCTCTCTCTCTCTCTCTCTCTCTCTCTCTTCCAAGAAGCTCAAGAACTCCAACATTCTACATAGACTAATACTCTCCCACAGTAGATTTATTGCATTACAGGACACTTAGGCTTCGTTTGGGACGACTTTTTTATTGTTTTCTAAAACGGAGTTTTAATACAAAATTTTTTATTTTTGTACTAAAACTCCGTTTTAGATAGCAATAAAAAAGCTGTCCCAAACGAAGCCTTAAAAGGACATATTACGCACCTATTATTCACTATGTACCTATTAATAAATAAATAAATAAAAACTCATTTTAACATATTAACTCAATCTGATGACTCACAGTAGTTTGCATTTCCTCATAACATGAAGTTTAAATAATTTATCTTAGTTAAACGGTAACTTTGTTTCCAGTAAATGCTTCTTAGAGCAGGCGAAACATTTCACCGTGAAGGTACAATTCCTTCACTAAGTACAATAAACAATTTGTAGGTTTGGTCAACATCTTCATTCATCATTCATTTTATCCCAATTATTTGAGAATCCTTAACAGTAATCAATCATAATGAAACGTGACAATATTGTTCAAATAGTAAACAAACCATTAAATAAAAAAGAAAATTCAGATTAAATGAACTTCAGAAAAATGTGCAGTACACGGGGGCTCTCAAATAACTTGGAATTCCGACTTCCAAGTTCAATCTTATCTCATGTATAATCAGCTATAAAGGAAACTCAAATAAACACAGAGATTAAGAAAGTACCAAGCAGAACCGCCTGTTCCTCATGATTCCAAATGTTTCTTTTCCTCCAGCTTACATTTCTCCGATCATGGCGTATTATCAAACTGTTATCTTCTCTCTTCCTTCGGAAGACGGCACAATATCCGTATGGAAAAGAGACGTGTTTCTCCTTCACAAACAATGGAATTAATGACTGGCTACATTCACATGTCAAATGAAGTTTGGCAAGAGCTTGGTGAGGATTAATGTGTAAATTACAGACAGAAAGGCCCCAACAGGAATGGTGACCACCCAGCTAGTGACAATCTCGCGAACCGTCTCCGCTCTCACACTATTCAGGCCACGAGCAAAACCGACACCCATGACGGCGCCGACAAGGGTGTGAGTAGCTGAGATTGGTAAGCCAAGCTTCGATGCCACTAGCACCACTGATGCTGCAGCAAACTCAGCTGCAAAACCTCTGGTTGGTGTTAACTCTGTTATCTTCTTTCCTATGGTGGCTATAACTCTATGTCCCCACATCATGAGCCCTGCCACTATTCCAAATCCACCCCAGGCCAAGACATCTTTGGGGATGACAATCTCAGTCCCTGCCATTCCTCCTTGGAGAATAGATAGAGCAGCAGCGAGCGGGCCAATAGCATTCGAGACATCATTGCCTCCATGTGCAAATGACATGAAGCATGCAGAAAGGACCTGCATGTAGCCAAAAACGCCATAGACAATCTCCAACTGAGCTCCTTTTGGGCCAGCAATGTCTGCTAAGAAACCGATGTTTTCGAGATGAGGTTTATCTTTCTGCACTGGCTTCTCAGCTTCAGAGCTTAGCAGGTGGCCAAGTTGTTTATGTATGATTCTGTTCACAATAAATGCACCAATGCTTCCACAAGCTAAGGCTTGAACAAGTGCAATTGGAATAATCTTGCTGAGTGGGAATGCGGCAAAGGAGATTCCTGTAACGCCAAGGAAAACTGCAACTGGTGCAGAAGCTGCAGCAGCTTGGCCTGGATTATCAGCACTGTACACAAACTAAAGAGAATAGAAGATCAGAAAATTGATGCATCAAACTCCTTATGTGGATGTTATTAGACAATTGTGAGCATACCCTGCGGATGCATTTATAAACAATGAAAGATGCTGCGGCTCCCATGACAGGGGATATGACCCAAGATGAAGCTACTCGTGCGAGTGAACTCCAGAAAACAGCTCCAATGCCACCATAGACTAGGCCAAAACCAACCATGGCACCTACTATACAGTGTGTGGTGGAAACAGGCCAGCCATAGAAGGAAGATACCTGTGAGTAACAAAAGTCAATTTGCCGATCTGATTAGTTGACAAAAATGCCATTAGCATATGCAGCTGCAGTCAATCAAATGTAAATGAATTGTTCATAGAAGTTGCAGATGGTTGTAATTTCTGCAATTTAACTTCACACCTTAAAAGAAACAATCAGGTACTTTGCACGAGAATTCTCTCAAAAAGAACAGTTTGGTTGCAAGACTAATTTGAAACTGGTGAGTTGTGAAGAAGGATATGAGTAGGTCTTTTAGGAGCGGTGTAATGAAACCTATAAACCTCAAGTACTACCGGATCAATTTGAAAATGCATGGCTTAAGCCCTAAATAGAGACTTAGGCTTCGTTTGGGACGGCTTTCTTCCTGCTTCATAAAGCTGCTTTCTAGTAAAAAAATTAAAATTCTTATACTAAAAAACCGCTTTAAGAAGCAGTAAGAAAGCCATCCCAAACAAAATTTTATTATATACTGATGTAGGCGGGGGGGGGGTCAAAATAAGTTAAGTTGAAAATTTTGTAAGCTTCTACTAAAGTCAGCTCATTAATGAGCTCCTTCTTCTTATTCAACTCATAAAGTATCATTATTTGGTTCATTCCACATTACCTTTGACTCTTCGGTTTCCCCATTTTGGTTCTTCTCCCCTTGGCTGCCCCATTTTCTTCTATAAATTGGTGATGTTTTGTAATGTTAAGAAGAGAGAGTGTGTTATGGCTGATTTTTGGACTTAAAAACTTGCGGGTTTTGTTTGATAGCTTGCGAGCTATGTATCCCCTTCTCCTTCTTCTAGAATAACTTGCGAGTTATTCCTTTTTCGTCTTGACTTCTAACCTCTTTCTTCTCTCCGCAAGTGACCACCCCATAAGTATCTTTCTTCTCGGCGATTGGCAAGCAAGTTCAGATGTTTATTTTTATGTCATAAGTTTGTAAGAGTCGTCTTTATCCTATAAAAGTTGTATTTTATTTAAATGTCGTATTTTATCTATTTTTGAGTATTTTGTGTATTTTCTTATTTTCCTATGAAGTCTCTTTTCTTTTGCTTGCAAAAAATTGGGGTCTTCCTAATTTTTTGCTTGCATCAATTTAGCATCAGAGCCTAGGTTTGTGTCTTCCTAGGTTTTTTCGTATCTTTTTTTAAGTGTTTAAAAAAAATGGAAAAAGACAAAAAAATTGAGTCAGTTGTCGAAGAAAATCAACCAGAAGCTTCTGAAGTCCAAATTTCAATGGATAAATGGGTTCCGACGGAAGGAAGTTCAACGGATCCCCTACAAAATGAGTTATACAAGCTTCAGATGAAGATGCATCTATGTACTAAGCGATATATGAAGAAAAAGAAATTTCTACAGGATTAATTCAAGCATGAACGAGAATAAATTCTGAAAAGGTATGAAGCCAAGATTCAAGAGCTAGATGTGCTTCCTTCGTCTCCTCGGAATAAATCTAAAGCAACCTCATCGAGAGATGAGTATTTTCAACCGGAGGAGAATTGATGTAGGCAAGGGGGGGGGGTCAAAATAAGTTAAGTTGAAAATTTTGTAAGCTTCTACTAAAGTCAGCTCATTAATGAATTTCTTCTTCTTATTCAGCTCATAAAGTGTCATTATTTGGTTCATTACTTTTAACTCTTCGATTTCCCCATTTTGGTTCTTCTCCCCTTGGCTGCCACATTTTCTTCTATAAATTGGTGATGTTTTGTAATGTTAAGAAGAGAGAGTGTGTTATGGCTGATTTTTGGACTTGAAAACCTGCGGATTTTGTTTAATAGCTTGCGAGCTATGTATCACCTTATCCTTCTTCTAGGATAACTTGCCAGTTATTCTTTTTTCGTCTTGACTTCTAACCTCTTTCTTCTCTCCGCAAGTGACCACCCCATCAGTATCTTTCTTCTCGACGATTGGCAAGCTTTTTAGATGTCGTTTCTATGTCAAGAGTTGTAAGGTATTTTATGTTTGTCAAGAGTTTTTTGGTGATAATTTTTTAAGCAAAACCTGAGGGTTTTTTAGGATAGCTTGCGAGCTATGCCTCTTCTCTTCGTCTTCCTCTAGGAAAGCTTGCGAGCTTATCCTCTCATTCATCTCGGCTTCTTACCTCTTTCTTCTCTCCGCAAGTTCGACGTCAATTGTATCTTTCTTCTCAATTCAAGAAAAGCAAGTTTAGGTGTTTGTTTTTATGTTATAAGTTTGTAAGAGTCGTCTTTATCCTATAAAAGTTGTATTTTGTTTAAATGTCGTATTTTATCTTTTTCTGAGTATTTTGTGTATTTTCTTATTTTCCTAGAAAGTCTCTTTTCTTTTGCTTGCAAAAAATTGTGGTCTTCCTAATTTTTTGCTTGCATCATATACTTACTATCAAGAAGAGTAGACCAAAAAGTAATCGAAATTAGGCATAATATACCAATGGTTAAATGCATTTTCAATCCAAAAACTTGGACCTATTGGTGAGAGCCACCCAGTCTTGAATCTTACATAAAGATGTTAGAAAATATTAAAGACTGATGATAGTAACTAACTACATGAACTACACGTTCTTAGTTGAATCATCGACTCTAATCCACTTATTAAATAGTGTGAATCAAAGGAGATGAAAATTGTGCAGGAAAAACCAATAATCACACAAATTTCAACTCAAAAGCTTAACTTTATAGGTGAGAATCAACAACTTGATATTTATAGTATGAAAACATTTTTAACCATCTAATACAGAACTAAACAAATTTCCCTCATGTGAGAAATCTGTAAAATTATTGGACCCCTTATTATCACCACTATCTCCCTAGAAAAAATGGATTGAGAATTGAAATCACCCAAATTTGCAAGGATATGTGGCCATAGAAATTCGAGCAGCACTTATTTGCGCAAGTACAATTAGTAGTGGCATCAAATTTGCTATAAGAAGCAAGATTCATGCAGGCCAATATAACCAACTAAATGAGAAGATCATAAATCCATATCCTCCATGAAGTATCAATTTTGCCAATGCATAACCGTTTTTTCATAATTTGTTGATGAGGGCATCAGATTTCGACATGTGTACCATCGCCGGGGACGACGATCGACGGCCCTGATTCAGAGCCTTTGTGATGCTTTAGTTCTTTTTTTCATTAGTTTACTTCATGTTTCCGTTTGTACCCCTATGAGGGATGTAGCACTTATTGTAGCCCAAGGGCGTTTTTGACTTTATGCTTTTTATTTTTTTGTCAGCCTATATATAAGGCTTGTATCATTGTATTTGGAATATTATTGGATGAATGAAATTTTTCTATGTTCTCTTTGTGAGTGCAATGAGGATCTGTTGGTGAGTTCTTCTTCGAGATCTCTTAGTGAGTTCTCTAGGTAATTGTAACCCTAGCGTTTTCTTTCTTCTCCTTTCCTTTCCTCCTCCCCTCAAGAAACTCTACACAAAGTTTCCCCAAGCCTTGCCGCCGGCCTCTCCAAGGTTTTCCCCACCACCGGCCGCCCCTTGCCGAGGGCTAGTCCTCACCGCCGAGCCCCCCCCCCCCCCCCCCCCCCCCCTCCCATTGAATTCACATGCAAAATTTGAAATTCAAGTTTTGAATTGTTTCCTAATTTGGAAATCCAAATTAGGAAAGTATTCATCATTAGCCAATTTCAAATTAATTTAATTTGGAATTTCGAACACCTCGCCAAGTCATCAAAATCAATTTGAAACCTATTTCCTCTCTCCTCAAACCTCTCTCTCCCTAGCAATCCCGCCGGCCTCCCCCCCTCTTGATTTGTCATTAAGGAGTTAATTACTCCTTTTCCCCCCAATTTGCAATTTGAAAGAAATTGAAACCTAAATCTCCTCTCCACTTTTGGATAAAACTGAAATTAATTTCAGTTTTATTTCCCTCACCACCCCCCCTCTACATCTCTCCCGCCGGCTCCCCATTGGCTCCCCATTAAGGGAGCATTAATCCTCCTCCTTTAATTTGGGATTTCAAATTAAAATTCCAATTAAGCTTCCCTCCTAAAATTCTAAAACTGAAATCAATTTCAGTTTTGGCTACAACCCTTCTCTCCTTCCTCCATTACTCCACCGTCGGCACCCTCCTTCTCCCTCTACATCCCGCCGATCTCACCCCTCCCCCCCCCCCCCCTCCTTGGAGAGTTTGTGACGACAACCACCCATTCTCCTCTCAAACGATGCATGGAGGTTCCCGAATGGAACTTCGGGTTTGAGTACGACAACCGTGGACGAGTAAACATCCTCCGGTCTCCTTTCTTTGACGTCGGATTCGACTTCGACGACACCGTCGAGGAGTACTTGGACCGGATCCTACCCGCTCTAGTGGAGTCCATCGACGATCATTTTTCTGTCTACACTTGGATCGTCGAAGGCTGTCGTCTTCCACCACCTCCACGACCCGCGCCGACCTCTTCCTCCCTACGGATCTACAGCACCCTTGCTCTAGGAGTGATCTCATCCATCGTGTGGTTCTTCTTCTCCCAACAAGCCTAGGAGTAGGTAAATGAGAGCGGCCTCAAGGTGAGCAATCGCTTTGTTAACCCTGGGATTCTAGTTGACTTCTTCATTTGCTTTACGTTTATTGTAGTTGTTATTTTCTTGGTCTTGCTAATTTAGGTGTAAGTGCTTGCCTAACCATAGTTGAAAGCTAAAATTTCCGAAAAGCTTTAATTGAGAACAAGATTGAATTTGCAATTTCATCACTTGAATAATATTTTGTTAGATTTCTAAATTCAATTCCTGGAATTACATCATTTGTCAACATCATTTTCTTCAATTGGCATAAAATTGTACAGATCTCTTCTTATTTATTCAGGATGTGTAGTTTGTGCGACTCATTTTTCCAAGTTACTTAACAAAATTTTACAGTACCATTTCAGTTTCTACAAATCATTATTGATTTGTACTTTGCAAAGGCAATTTTGGACCAGAAAAAAATGCCAGACATCCTGTTAAAAAGGCAATTTTTTAAAAAGGATCACCCTTTAATATTAATTAAGCTAAAAATATATATTAAAAATTTTTAAGGAGCTTAAATGCCAGAATATAAGTATTGAAAACACAAAAAAAAATATATGTTTTGAAAAAAATCATCATTTTCTTAAGAAAATACAAAATGAGAAAACATAAAATCATTTTGTATTTTCTTAAGAAAACACAAAAATCTAATGCTTTTTCTTCAGAAAACCAAAATTTGTTTTGTATTTTCTCAGGAACACTACACACCATTTAGTCATTGGATCACCATGCAATTTTTACAGTGCATTCATGAGCTTTTATTTTGAATGAGAAAATGTAAATTTACTTTGCATTACTATAGAAAATGCAAATTAAATTTCTATGTTGTGCAATCAAATATTTCTATTGTATTATCCTGGACCGAGCATCATCGATAGTCATTTGCAAAGGTCATTAGTGGTTTAGTGATTCTCCATTTCCTTCTTCAAGCATTTTTTAGGTAAATTATTAATTTTGTATTAATTTTTTGTTTGCATTTTGTAATTGTCTACAGAATAACATTAAGTCCTTTTAAAAAATTTTAATTAAAATGTTTCATTCTTATTATTTTTAGCTTTAATTTTGATTTAATGGGTGTTTATGATTAACAAAATTTGAGCAGAAATTAAGATATAATTTACATAAATCTTGCGTGCTGAACTATTTATCTCTCTATCTCCTTCCCTATCTCTCTCTCTCTTCTTCAATCACTTTTCTGTTTTTTATTCCTCCCATTCTCTCTCTCTAAATAATATATGCATATGGCAGCACGATCACCATACATTTTTTGTACTGTGCGTTCAAGTGTTCTTATTACAATGGTCTGACCACAAATTTTCAAATGTTTCCACTGTGCTTTCACTAGAATTTACATTGGCTGCTAGAAATAGCAATAGATGCTTGCTTATTTCATCAACAAAAAACGTCATTAAGTGCCATTTCTTAGTCATTAATGGTTTATTGATTTTTCATTTCCTCTTTTAAGCGTTTTTAAGGTAAATTATTATTTTTGTATTTTTTTCCACCTTATTTAAAGAAATTGTCAACTAAATTATACTTATTTTAAATAAAATTTTATTTATTTTATTATTTACTTAATTTTTCATAAGAAAGGGGTTAATAATGCTTATATTCAAGTCATTAAAGATATATATGCAAGAGCTATTACTTGTGTTCAAACACAAGGTGGTTTGACCAAGTATTTTTCTATTTCAGTTGGATTCCATCAAGGATCAACCTTAAGCCCATATCTTTTTTCTTTAGTCATGGATGTTCTCACTAGGCATGTGCAAGAGGTTGTACCCTGGTGTATGTTTTTTGTTGATGATATTCTTCTTGTTGAGACAACTAGAGAGGGAGTTGAAGATAAACTTGAGTTATAGAAGTCAACCTTAGAGTCTAAAGGCTTTCGTTTGATCTGATTGATACTCAACAAAGATTTTGCACTTAGTCCAATATACTTCTTACATTCTGTAAGTCTAACCCATTAAAGATCGATCCAACTCATGTTGGCTTCTCCAATATAGCCTACATGACGATCTGTTTGAAGATGTCTACATGAACCTCCCTCAAGGATACATAGTTCATGGGGAGAACTCATCAAAATAAAAGGCTCGTATGCAAGCTTCATAAATATCTATATGGGCTCAAGCAAGCATCTCAACAATAGTATTCTAAACTTTCACAATCATTATTACAATTTATTTTTACAAAATCTAAGGCTGATTACTCTTTGTTTAGAAAAGGTATTAGAGCTAACTTGGTGACTATATTAGTATATGTGTACAATATTATAATAGCAAAACCAAATGAATCAATTGTCACCTCACTCAAGCCCTTCTTGCACACTCGGTTCAAGCTCAAGGACTTGAGAATCTTAAATATTTCTTAGGTCTAAAGATGGCTCAGCATAGTCTTATCCCAACGACATTACAAGTTGCAACTTCTAGAAGATACCAAGCTCTTGAAGTGCAAATCAATGATCGTATCCATGGATCCCAAAGAATCACTCAGCCTGGCAAACGACAAACCCCTCTACAACACCTCCCAATACTGATGATGAGTGGGTAGATTAGTCTACCTCACTTTATCACAGTTAGACATCACTTTCACCATACACAAACTAAGCCAATTTTTGGCTCCACCATAGACTACTTACCTAGCCACAACTCATAAGCTCCTTAAATATCTTAAGTCCAAAACCCGAACATGGCCTACTCTTCCCCGGTACATTGTCACAACAGCTTCAAGCCTTTACTGACGCTGACTGGGGTTTTAATCCCATCTTTTGATTCTTCCTAAATGATTCACTTGTTCATTGCAAGGAAAAAGAAATAACACAATATCTCTAGATCTTTACAGTAAGTAAAATATCATTCATTGCTTGTCAGTGTCACTGTCACGTTGGCTCGCTCAATTTCTACAGAATTTACCTACCTTCAACAACTCTTAACTCTGATCTTCTACAATAATCAAGCTCACGTTCCACGAAGAGATCAAACATATTACAGGTGGAAGGCGTTGGTGTAAAATTAGCAGCATTAGCAACACAGTTAAAGGCACTACCATTGCATTCCCAAGTCTTCATCTGCTCCAAGTTTAGCAAACCAGATACAATCATTACAGAGACAAAAGAATAAACACTGAGTTAAACAATCTAAGCTCAATAGATAAATTAAAAAGAAAACAAAACGGAGAAGCATTTGAGTAATAAATATCTGTGGAAAGTATAACAAACCTGCAACCAAGTACCCGAAGCAGCCAACGACGAAAGAAGCCCAGCAAACAGCAACGAATCCTTCTCATGAAATACCGACGCCACAAGGATCCCCTTCTGCATAGTATTTGTCACATGAGTTCCCATTAGGAGCGCCCCGGAGAACTCCAGCACCGACGCGATCACTACCGCCTGCAAAAGCGAGAGCGCCCCGGAGCCCACCGACGTGCCCATCGCGTTAGCCACATCATTAGCTCCGATGTTCCACGCCATGTAGAACCCGGAAAGCAGCGTCACGTAGGTCAGAGCCCTAATCTTCGCGCTTGCCGCCGACGTCACCGGCGCATCACAAGGGGTAAGCTAAGCGCTGCCAGCACTAAGCAGGCGCAAGCCGCGTAAGCCACCCTCGATGAGACTCCTAAGGCCCGCGCCATCTCCGGAAGATCACTGCTTTCGGACAGTTTGGGGGTTTCGTCGTCCTCGGCGGAAGCGTAAGACGAGGCGGTGGCGGATGCGGGGTGGAAGTGACGGAGTGGAGGGCTGGAGTGGTAGAGTTTGAGGTGGGGGATAAGGCTGGTAGGTCGGCAGGGTAGGAGAATGGAGGTGGCGGCGGGTTGTTGGCGGAAGGAGAGAGGGAAGGGAGTTGGGACAGAGACAGAGGAGGCATTGGATCGGGAAATGGAGAAGAAAGGGGAGGAGGTAGAAGTCATGGCAGAGGAAGAGGAGGATGGGAGACCGAGGAGGAAGAGGCATTTCGATCTTTGTTTTTGGAGAATTGGAGGTGGAAGAGGGTGGGCTTGGACTCAGAGAAAATGAGTGGTGGATGTGCTTCCCCCCTCATCCATTCATTTCGCGGTGTGGGGGGATTGGACATCGGACACAGCTTACGTTCGGTATTCACAGTACTGAACAGTACCGAGAGCTCGGTACGGAGTAGTAGATGATGTGGCGCATGTTCATTGAACTCCGAACACGTCCACTGTCCGAACCTAATAATTTGCCCCATTTTCTGGTACTTTTTTAGGAGCAATTATTAGGTGCGGACACCGGACTTAGAGATCGTCCGAATTACTGGATGCACTACGTATCCTCTGCTTATACTATGCTTATACTCTGCATATATTCTGCTTATACTCTACGTATTTATATATACACAGTAAATAAGCAGCAAATCTTCACAAGTAAATATTTACTACTTATTTACTGCATATTTACAAATATGCATTATATACACAATAAATAAGCAGAGTGTAGGCATAATTTAAGCATAAGATATACAGTATTCGGACGCATCTCTACGCCAGGTAACCTCACCTAATCATTGCTCTTTTTTGACGGCATTATTCCTCTCAGCTTCCAACGGTAGCCGGGCCGGCTGTAGCGGGTGCCGGAAGTTTATCGGGTCGAATACACTTTTATTATTTTATATCCGTATTCCAATGCGAATTCGAAACAAGCCTCCGTCAGGCAAATTTTAGTTTATCTAAATGGGGCAATTACAATAATGCCATCAAAATTTTTGGTTATTAAAAAGCTATCCCCTAATACCAACCATAATAACATTACGATGCCTTGAAAATCACTAAAATACTATATGTTTATTTTTTTAGGATTTATTAAAAAGGAAATTTGAGTCGAAGTAATTATACCTTAATTTAATAAAAAAGAGCTTTATAATCAGATTAAAATTGGATCAAAATATTCTAACATAATTTTTTTATTTCTTTATTAATTTTTTTTAAATCAATTAATTGCAACACATATGTGCTTGATAATTTATAAATAAGTGATTAAAGTAACCGTCGTAAATAAAAGAATTTGGGGACCTACAACTACGAAAAAAGGAAAATAATATAATAGCTTCCAAAATTTTCACTCACACAACCATTTTCAATTTTCAATATTTTTTTTTTGATAAACTTAGATCAGTTAAAGCAAATTCACACATCACATTCATAAAACTCAAGGTCTCTTTCGCTTCGTTTGGGATAAATTACTACTTTCTAAAGCAGATTTTTAATAATTTTTTTAAAGAATTTTTTGTACTAAAAAACTATTTTATACAAAAGTATAAAAGCTATCCCAAACAAAACTACTAATAATATGAATAAATTACAATAATTAAAAAATACTTCTTTTTTAAACAATGTATCACTATCAAATGAATGCCCAACAACATGATTTTAGAATTGGAATTAATTATTTTGTACGGAGACCAAACAAAATGCGCCACATCACCCATGTGCTCGGTACCCCGGCTTGGTACTACTCAGTACTGCTTGTCACCGCAGCTCTATATCGTTGACGTGGCGCATTCTGATTCATCTCCAGACGACATTCTGCATCCGGTCTCCGCATAAAATAATTTCTCTAAAATTGGAGCCTTGAGAAGAGGTTCTATCATACATAATCCAAATTTTAATCAACATGACTTTCAAAGATTATATAGTTACATAGAGACGAGAAAACAACAATAAATCCAAAAATTAAAGAAAAAGTTCACCACGAACAACCAAATCATTTGAACTTCCATAGCTTACAGATAAAATATGATCAATGCAGAAGATCGTAATGCATTATCCTAAATAAAATCACTGAAATAAAATGCATCAAAATTTCAAAACGAGAAGCTGCAATTGAAGCTTGTTCATATCGCATTAGATTATGATTAACACGAATAAATACACGTTGCCTTACAAATTAAGCTAAAGTTCATAACAGTTAAGACCTGCAAAAGAATAGAAAAAGATTAGCAAATTTTACTGCAATAATTAAAGCGAGATGATGTGAATATGTGAAGAGAAATTATTAGGCGCAGAGTCCGGACATAGATATACGTCCGGACTCCAATAAAATGTTGACACATGAAATAGACACGTAGATATTCAATTGAATTTATTTTTTACTTTATATATTTAACGTGTCCGCGGAAATTTAAGCAAGCGTGGGTACGAAGATATGCAAGCTTCATAAATATCTATATGGGCTCAAGCAAGCATCTCAACAATAGTATTCTAAACTTTCACAATCATTATTACAATTTTATTTTTACAAAATCTAAGGCTGATTACTCTTTGTTTAGAAAAGGTATTAGAGCTAACTTGGTGACTATATAGTATATGTGTACAATATTAATAGCAAAACCAAATGAATCAATTGTCACCTCACTCAAGCCCTTCTTGCACACTCGGTTCAAGCTCAAGGACTTGAGAATCTTAAATATTTCTTAGGTCTAAAGATGGCTCAGCATAGTCTTATCCCAACGACATTACAAGTTGCAACTTCTAGAAGATACCAAGCTCTTGAAGTGCAAATCAATGATCGTATCCATGGATCCCAAAGAATCTCTCAGCCTGGCAAACGACAAACCCCTCTACAACACCTCCCAATATTGATGATGAGTGGGTAGATTAGTCTACCTCACTTTATCACAGTTAGACATCACTTTTACCATACACAAACTAAGCCAATTTTTTGCTCCGCCATAGACTACTTACCTAGCCACAACTCATAAGCCCCTTAAATATCTCAAGTCCAAAACCCGAACATGGCCTACTCTTCCCCAGTACATTGTCACAACAGCTTCAAGCCTTTACTGATGCTGACTGGGGTTTTAATCCAATCTTTTGATTCTTCCTCAATGATTCACTTGTACATTGGAAGGAAAAAGAACTAACACAATATCTCTAGATCTTTAAAGTAAGTAAAATTTCATTCATTGCTTCTTAGTGTCACTGTCACGTTGGCTCACTCAACTTCCACAGAATTTTAGACTACCTTCAACAACTCTTAACTCTCATCTTCTACAATAATCAAGTTCACGTTCCACGAAGAGATCAAACATATTACAGGTGGAAGGCGTTGGTGTAAAATTAGCAGCATTAGCAACACAGGTAAAGCCACGGCACAACAATTACATTCCCAAGTCTTCATCTGCTCCAAGTTTACCAAACCAGATATAATTATTACAGAGAGAAAAGAATAAACACTGAGTTAAAAAATCTAAGCTCAATTGATAAATTAAAAAAAAAAAATCAAAACAGAGAAGCATTTTGAGTAATAAACATATGTGGAAAGTATAACAAACCTGCAACCAAGTACCCGAAGCAGCCAACGACGAAAGAAGCCCAGCAAACAGCAATGAATCCTTCTCATGAAATACCGACGCCACAAGGATCCCCTTCTGCATAGTATTGGTCACATGAGTTCCCATTAGGAGCGCCCCGGAGAACTCCAGCACCGACGCGATCACTACCGCCTGCAAAAGCGAGAGCGCCCCGGATCCCACCGACGTGCCCATCGCGTTAGCCACATCATTAGCTCCGATGTTCCACGCCATGTAGAACCCGGAAAGCAGCGTCACGTAGGTCAGAGCCCTAATCTTCGCGCTTGCCGCCGACGTCACCGGCCGCATCACAAGGGGTAAGCTAAGCGCTGCCAGCACTAAGCAGGCGCAAGCCGCGTAAGCCACCCTCGATGAGACTCCTAAGGCCCGCGCCATCTCCGGAAGATCACTGCTTTCGGACAGTTTGGGGGTTTCGTCGTCCTCGGCGGAAGCGTAAGACGAGGCGGTGGCGGATGCGGGGTGGAACTGACGGAGTGGAGGGCTGGAGTGGTATAGTTTGAGGTGGGGGATAAGGCTGGTAGGTCGGCAGGGTAGGAGAATGGAGGTGGCGGCGGGTTGTTGGCGGAAGGAGAGAGGGAAGGGAGTTGGGACAGAGACAGAGGAGGCATTGGATCGGGAAATGGAGAAGAAAGGGGAGGAGGTAGAAGTCATGGCAGAGGAAGAGGAGGATGGGAGACCGAGGAGGAAGAGGCATTTCGATCTTTGTTTTTGGAGAATTGGAGGTGGAAGAGGGTGGGCTTGGACTCAGAGAAAATGAGTGGTGGATGTGCTTCCCCCCTCATCCATTCATTTCGGCAAGGGGGGGGATCGGACACAGCTTACGTTCGCTATTCACAGTACTGAACAGCACCGAGAGCTCGGTACGGAGTAGTAGATGATGTGGCGCATGTTTATTGAACTCCGAACACGTCCAGTGTCCGAACCTAATTATTTTTTAGGAGCAATTATTAGGTGCGGACACCGGACTTAGAGATCGTCCGGATTACTTGATGCACTGCGTATCCTCTGCTTATACTATGCTTATACTCTGCATATATTCTGCTTATACTCTACGTATTTATATATACACAATAAATAAGCAGCAAATCTTCACAAGTAAATATTTACTACTTATTTACTGCATATTTATAAATATGCATTATATACGCAATAAATAAGCAGAGTGTAGGCATAATTTAAACATAAGATATGCAGTATCCGGACGCATCTCTACGCCAGGTAACCTCACCTAATCATTGCTCTTTTTTGACGGCATTATTCCTCTCAGCTTCCAACGGTAGCCGGGCCGGCTGTAGCGGGTGCCGGAAGTTTATCGGGTCGAATACACTTTTATTATTTTATATCCGTATTCCAATGCGAATTCGAAACAAGCCTCCGTCAGGCAAATTTTAGTTTATCTAAATGGGGCAATTACAATAATGCCATCAAAATTTTTGGTTATTAAAAAGCTATCCCTAATACCAACCATAATAACATTACGTAATACTATATCTTTATTTTTTTAGGATTTATTAAAAAGGAAAATTGAGTCGAAGTAATTATACCTTAATTTAATAAAAAAGAGCTTTATAATCAGATTAAAATTGGATCAAAATATTCTAACATAATTTTTTTATTTCTTTATTAATTTTTTTTAAATCAATTAATTGCAACACATATGTGCTTGATAATTTATAAATAAGTGATTAAAGTAACCGTCGTAAATAAAAGAATTTGGGGACCTACAACTACGAAAAAAGGAAAATAATATAATAGCTTCCAAAATTTTCACTCACACAACCATTTTCAATTTTCAATATTTTTTTTGATAAACTTAGATCAGTTAAAGCAAATTCACACATCACATTCATAAAACTCAAGGTCTCTTTCGCTTCGTTTGGGATAACTTACTACTTTCTAAAGCAGATTTTTAATAATTTTTTTAAAGAATTTTTTGTACTAAAAAACTATTTTATACAAAAGTATAAAAGCTATCCCAAACAAAACTACTAATAATATGAATAAATTACAATAATTAAAAAATACTTCTTTTTTAAACAACGTATCACTATCAAATGAATGCCCAACAACATGATTTTAGAATTGGAATTAATTATTTTATACGGAGACCAAACAAAATGCGCCACATCACCCATGTGCTCGGTACCCCGGCTTGATACTACTCAGTACTGCTTGTCACCGCAGCTCTATATCGTTGACGTGGCGCATTCTGATTCATCTCCAGACGACATTCTGCATCCGGTCTCCGCATAAAATAATTTCTCTAAAATTGGAGCCTTGAGAAGAGGTTCTATCATACATAATCCAAATTTTAATCAACATGACTTTCAAAGATTATATAGTTACATAGAGACGAGAAAACAAAATAAATCCAAAAATTAAAGAAAAAGTTCACCACGAACAACCAAATCATTTGAACTTCCATAGCTTACAGATAAAATATGATCAATGCAGAAGATCGTAATGCATTATCCTAAATAAAATCACTGAAATAAAATGCATCAAAATTTCAAAACGAGAAGCTGCAATTGAAGCTTGTTCATATCGCATTAGATTATGATTAACACGAATAAATACACGTTGCCTTACAAATTAAGCTAAAGTTCATAACAGTTAAGACCTGCAAAAGAATAGAAAAAGATTAGCAAATTTTACTGCAATAATTAAAGCGAGATGATGTGAATACGTGAAGAGAAATTATTAGGCGCAGAGTCCGGACATAGATATACGTCCGGACTCCAATAAAATGTTGACACATGAAATAGACACGTAGATATTCAATTGAATTTATTTTTTACTTTATATATTTAACGTGTCCGCGGAAATTTAAGCAAGCGTGGGTAAAGCATAGTTAAAGCGCAACAAAAGAACTGTCAAAGCGCAACTAAAGCACAATAAAAAAAAAAAACACAACAAAGGAGCAGCAAAGAGCAACTAAAGTGCGGTTAAAACACAAAAAAAAGTGCAACCAAAGTACTCTCTACATGTCAAATTTTAAGTGGATGTCCAGACGTATCTCTACGTCCGGACCCCACACCTAATAATTTCTCATATCTGAAACACCTGATTTTTCTTTTGGTCAGGTTTCTCTCAGGGAGCTCTCCTGGAGATTCTGCGGAACATGTCTTTGATATTGTGGGAATCAGTCTCTGCTTTTAGTTTTTTTGATTGTTTTCCATTGCTAGTCCTTGCCGTCCCACCCTTTCCCTGGAAGATCAAATGATAAATATCGGACTACACCGCAAAAAACCAATTTGCACATATCAACGTTCTCAAGAAAACCAACCTTATGTGAATGAGAGGACGCAACTGATTTCTCGGAGAAAAGAAGGTCATCTTCAAGTCTTGGTGATTCTTTCATGGTCTCATTTAAATCCAACCTGTAAGAAAATGGAATCGAGTATTATAAAATAAGAGTGTTAATGTGAAAATTCTTAAATAAGTTTATCTGCAGTGGGTTAAAAATCTTACTTCAAGTGGCTGCAAAGGAGTCTCAACCAGGGGTCATCTTTTAAATATTCACCCAATATGGAAACAGCCTCCTTCACTGTTAAATCAATGATTGCAAACATTTCATTCCAAAGTAACCAGGTGGCATAAAACCAATAAAAATGAAGTTTATAATTTATAGTTTCTACACATAGGAGCAGTTACATTAGGACAGTTCATATAATTATTAAAAGCTCTTAAGCATTCTTGCACATTCACCTCGCGAAACACCGCCACAACTGATTTCCATAGTCGACCACCAAGGCATAAAGCCTCCCCTATTTTACACAAGATCTGTGTACTTGGGAATTACTCTACCTATGCTCTCTAGAAACAACAATGCATTGGACTTTGGTCTTCACCGCATCAACCTCTCCATCGACGCTCTCTCCATTGATAACTCTATCGACGTTGCCAATTGATAACTTCAATTTAAGGATCTCAATCGTTCCTTCTTCAGCATAGATATGATTATCAACTCTTTGCGTCTAATTCACATTATTCTCTGTTTTATGGATCAATCAAGCTCCTTTTGAGACAATCACAGCTTTTGGAAACCAAACATTTGATAACTTTTTTTTTTTAATTTAAATTTCCATTCAATAAAAGGCAATTACAACATAGGCCCAAAAATAGACAAACCCAAAATACATCAGTAAAAGGAAAGAGAGCACAATCTCCAACAAATGGGCAATAATGACGAAGGCAAAAGAGCCAACCAACCAGACTCAAAAAATGGCAAGAGGCTCCCTGCAACCACCCCCAGTCAGGCAAGAACCATCCATAGCGGCAACACCCACAAAACACGAGTAACATCCCAAAAGCCACAAAGGCAACCGTCGAGCACACAAGCATGACCACCAAGGTTGCCAACAAGCCAAGACCAAGAAGATGGTGAACAGAGAGCTGCCTCATCATCGTCCAGAACACCAATAAATTTGACACAATTGAATCGCACAACATCGAAAGAGAGGGGGTCAACCAAAAGGACTATTTCTTCTTAGTTTTACTTCTACGCCTTTTGCCACCGCCACTGGATTCTACTTGATCAACAACACGAGACTCATAAGCATGCTCATCGAAATCATCATCCGCCCCCCTAGGCCGGAGTAAGTGAATCATCCAGCAATTTTGACTGATCCAAACTTGAGTTATTCAATGACAAAGTCAGATGGGCTTTCAAATCCTTATTGGACATAACCGAAATTGGAATATCAACAACAACTGCTTTTTCCTTTGACACATCAATAATAGGAGACAAGGCCAGCTCTAATGAAGTTAACGGTGAGTCAAGAGAAGATGACGACTCATACAAAATAACCTTATTAACATCACAAACATCTACTTTAAGGCCATCCACAACCGGACAAGAACCATGAACGGTTTCAACATTCGGAACTGTATTAGCATCAGAGTTACCAACATCAATGGAAGGCACATCCATTCCAATAGCAGCGAGAGACCGGAAGGAAGGGGGATCCGAAACTAAGGATTAGGATTAAGACCAAACATTTGATAACTTCATCTCTAGTAACTACTATTTTTAAACTCAAGTTGACAACTTCTATGCCACCTTAAGTTTTTGTTTCTGTGAGTGTGGGATGGTGTTGGATGTTGCTACATATATAAATTATCATGCGTGAGCTATTTAGAACAAGAATCAGCACTATTTATTATTCTCCTTTTATTGTATTTTCCTTTGTTTCCTATATATAAGCCCATATATGCTTGTACTTAAGAATTCAATGAAGATATAATCGTATATAAATTATCATATGCTAACTATTTATAACAAGAATCTGCACTGTTTATTATTGTTATATTTCCTCTTTCTTGAAGATATTCTAGTTTTATTATATTTTTCTTTCTTGCCTATATATAGGCATATATGCTTATACAAAGATAAGAATTCAATAGAGTTATATTCCTTTTCAAATCTCTCTTCTAACCTATCTAATTCATTTTAGAAAACTTTCAACTTGACGAAAAATCTTATAAGAAGCAATTTCAAGCAGGAAATCCAAAATTGCATCATAACCAATATTTATAAAAAACAAATATCTTTAAGTTTTAAGAGGTAATAATAGAAACAAACTAATTTAGAAAAGCCATTTATTTCCCTCTTGGTGGTAATTTTTATTAATCAAAGTGGTTGTACCTTAGTTCCCCACAACTTTTGGTAATCGGTCGATTTATTTTCATCTATGATGCGCCAATACTTCTCTACAAAGAAGTATGCAATGTCTGACATGTATCGAATATGACATGTGTTCGACACGCATCCAATACGTGTCATGCATGCCGAAGACATGTCCAATCATTAAAAAAATATTAAAATAAACTGGACACACATGTTCGACACACTTGTCTTTAATATTTTGTGAATTTTTTAAAATATTATTTATTGTACTTTAAATTTTTATTTAGTAAAAAAATAAAAACTAATTTTCTCATTTGCTCTCTATAGCACTAAATCAATCTTTCGTACTCAATATTTCATTCCCCAAACATTCCCATTTCATTTCTCTCTAGCAGGTTCCGACTAAAGTTTCACAACAACGCATGAAGTCATCTCTCTAATATCATCACAACATCAATGTTTTAAAATCATCTCAACATTGAAGCTTGATATTGTTTTGACATTGATGCTCGACGTTAGTAATTTTTACACCCACAATCACGCCCCCATGCCGTCTTGACGCTTCATCTTTTTCCACTGTCATCTCAATATTGACAACTAACATCATCTCGACATCGAGGGTCGTTGTATCCACGTGGATGATCGATGCCCATTGCACAACATCAATATTCAACTTTCGACAACATTATCATCTCCCCTCTCGAAACCTGACACAACATCCATGCCCAACTCTCGACCTCCTAATATTAATCATTTTAAGCATAGATTCTAATTAAATGACTTATTATTTTTTAATTATTCTTAATATTCTATTTATTCAAATTCTACACTATAATTAAGATATAAAAATTATAATATGACATCCAACATGTTTTTGTGTCCTATATTTTCATTAATTGAACTGTCTTGTGTCCGAGTCAAGTTGTGTCTGTGTAACTGTATCCGTGTCTGTATATCATAGATTTTCATTCGTGATAGATGAGAATGGTAACACATTATGCTATGGTGAAGATAGATATTATCATATTTTATAGTTTGGAAAGGAATAATTATAATAATTATGCTTAGTTCGAGACAGAAATTATAAATTATTAAAAGATATTTCTTCATCATATAAACATAAATAGCCCAAATTAGTAAGCATTCATAAACTTCCAACCCGCAAGACATTTTTTTATTAAATCATCTACAAATCACAAGGAATTGCTCTACACATAGAGAAATAGAAGCTTAAGGCTGTCCAGGCACCAAAAGTTCTTGATAATATATCAATATCATATCCTAAGGAGGATGCAAATTACTTGTTAGGTGCAATGTACATACACGTCTCCTTTTCTTCTTGAGCAGCATAATTTTTGTCCAACTTTATTAATGCTGTTTTTAAGTGCTGAACCTGAAATATTACAAAGCAGGAAAATCCATCATAAAATTTACTTCTAAAACCACATTTTTTCATATCAGGATTTCGATAAATTTAAGTTGTTCCCTTAACTGGAAAAGTAAAGGAGAAATCCAATTGAATGCCAAGATTCAAGTTAATCATGATTACTATCATACTTGTCAATATCGAATAACGCACGATAACAGAAACGTTTTGGTGGGGACAGCGCATAGCCTATGGCATGATACACACTATTTTAAACAATGCATAAAAAATTTAAAAATTATGAAATACAAATACAACTAAATCCGACATTCTTTTGAGTACCTAATAGTATTAGAGGTAACTGATGCTAAAATGTATACAGTAGAAAAATTTTGATAGCAAAAATATCAAACACCAAAAAAGATTCAACAAAAAGGATTCAAAAGAAAAAAAAAAGGCTACAAAACAAAATATAAAATATCGGCAAAATGTGCAAAACAGTTGATAGGATAGCAAAGAGCAATGATCCAAGAATTTATAAAGACATCAAAAAAGAAAACCATGCAACTAAAAATGCAAAAGCTCAAGCAATATGAATTGCCTAGATATCTACCTTTGTCAAGCCCTTCTCCTTCATCAAGGATGCTTTGAGTGTTTGGCTTCAACAAGTGCATTCAGACCTTTGTCAATCAAGAAGGTTTGAGTGTTTGGCTTCAATGAGAGCAAAAAGATGGGCGAGAGTGGTTTTGATGCGGACATCGATCAGAGATTCAAGCATGTGTATCGCCGGAGACAGCGCAGATCGACGGCCACGATTCAGAGTTTATATTTCTAGTTATTTATGTATTTTCTTTATGCATTGTTCTTTTATTTCTTGGAGTTTCCTATTGTACCCTTAGTATGAGTTGAGTCATGTTTGTAGCCCCAAGGGCAATATAGTCGTTGTATTTTCTTTTGTGTTGGGACCTATATATAGGTCATTTCTAGTTGTATTGAGGTTAATGATGATTTGGAATGAAAATTTGCTTTTGGTTTCTACTTCTTCTTGCATGAAGGCTTGAGAAGGGAGAGCTCCAGGGGAGCAAATCGCAAGGCCCACCAGTTGTTGTAAGAGTCCGCAACTCGTGGTTAATTTAGTTATCTTCTTGTTCCTATCCCCTACCATCATTTTCTCCACCTCCACCATAAAAATTCCACCCCTAGTCCCTTATTGCCGTCGGCCTTGGAAGCTTGCCGTCGGTCATCACCCAAGTCCCGGCCGGCCACTTCGCCGGTAATCCCTCGTCACCCGCCCGACTCTTTCCCCAATCAAATTTTAAATTTGAAATTTGAAATTTGAAATTTAAAATTCTTTCCTAATTTGGAATCCCAATTTAGGAAAGTTTTGATGATAAATTTCAATTTCAATTTAATCTAATTTGGAGTCATGATAGAATACTCCACATCATCATCCTAAATTAGAAACCTCTCCCCCTTAATTCCCCTCTCCTCCTCCAAGTATGCCGTCGGCCCCCCTCATGGAAATTTCCCATTAAATGCTAGTTTAATGCCTTGACCGTTTTGAAATTCTAATTTGATTTCGAAATTTTCCCTCCCGAATTACTTAAAACTGAAATTAAATTCAGTTTTAAGTTTCAAAACCCTATTTCCACCCTAATCATGCCGCCGGCCACCCATGATGAGCCTCTTTATTTGCTCATTAATTCTTCCCCTTAATTACATTTGAATTTTGAAATCCTCTTCAAATTATTCCCTCCAAATACAATTAAATCTGAAATTTATTTCAGATTTATGGAGGAGTTGAATAGGATTGACTTCCCCAAACCCTAGCCCCCTCATCTTTGGAACCCGCCGCCCCTTCCCCTTGGAGATCCCGCCGACTCCCTCATCCTTCTCCCAAACAAGGATTCCCCCTTTCCTTCCACTAGTTCTCCACTCCGTGTAGAATCCTCTACGCCAAGCATGTATGGCGGATCCGGAACTTGAGTGAGGTCTTGTGTTCAACGCCGACGGAAGCATCAACATCCTACGATCTCCGTGCTTCGACGTAGGATTTGAAGACGAAACCACCGTGGAAGAATATTTGGAGAGAGTTGTCCCGATCCTTGCAAGCATTTTCGACCGACCATTTTCAAATTACAATTGGAGTCTCGACAGTCAAGCATTCACGCCATCCTCGTCACCGTCAACTTCTCCGTGGCTAAAGGCCATTGGTGTGGCCACCTTCTTCGTGGCATCGTTGAGTTTGCTAAAGGCCTTCTCCCGCTAAACCCGACTTGAGTGTGAGTGAGCAAGGTACTCGTTGTGAACTTTCTAAACATTAGTCGTGGGATTCTATTATTTTTCCGCATTTGCTTTATTGTATAACTTTTGGGATCCGTCATTAATTGTGCCTAATCACTAGTTGTAACCGCTTATCATATCATTTCGTTAACAGAAAATTGCTTGAATCTTATCTTACGAGAAGTCTAATCTTACAGTAATAAACTTTGTGATTCTTAATGAATTTCATGTGCAATTCTTGAACGTATCACATCAGGTTTCGCTCTTGACTTGTGGAGTTCAGAGATGGAGACAAGAGAACCAAGGATGATTTGAGGAGAGAGAGATAAAGATGCAAGCAAGGTTGTGAAAACCGGACCGGACAAAGAACCGGAAGAAGGAGAGGTTCAAGGTTCGACCGGTCGAATCGGGATCGAACCGGATGATGTAATAAATACTAATATTATTAAAAATTTATAACATTAATAGAATAATTATGTGAATTTAACATCAAATAATATAATTCTAAGAATTTAAATTATATAATTTTAATAAGTTATCTCTCAATATAATTAAATTAAATTGAAATGATGAATATATTATAATATAATTGTAATTTATAAAATATTTAGTTAATTATATTATATTTATGAATATCTAATAATTTAACTATAATTAATTTTTATATTTCATTATAATTATAATAAATGAGATTCTTATAATATACATTATAACAAATTAAAATTTTTAATATAATATATAAATTTATAATATTAAATTTAAAAATGTGTAATAAGAATAATATTTAATATAATATATAAATTTATATTATTAATTTATAAATATACATCATAACTAATTTATAATACAAAATTTAAAAAATTTTGCACCCAACTAGCCCAAATTTGTGGCCCAATCAGCCCAAATTTGTGGCCCAACAAACTCAATTTAATGGCCCAATAAAGCCCAAGCTCACATTTAAGCTCACATAACATTCATGTACTCTTTTTTAGTCCCACATCATGAAGGAATAAGAGATAGTTGGCTTTTGGCTCTATATATAGTTCCCTCTTTTCAAACAAAACTTGTTTCATGAGATGACAACCATATATTATGGTGTAAAAAATCTCATTATTTAATAAAAAAAATATTTTTTAAAAAAGTAATGAAGTAAATATATATTATTTATATTTTATTTATCATTAAATTTTTTTTTTTTTGAAACCGGCCGGTTCTTTCAAACCCGGACCGGTTCGCCGGTTCACCGGTTGAACCGCCGGTTCAGTCCGGTTCAGGCCGGTTCTCTGCGAAGCCGGTTTTTGAACTGGACCGGATCGGACAACTGGCCGGTTCACGGTTGAACCGGTTGAACCGGCTGGTCCGGTCCGGTTTTTAAAACCTGGGATGCAAGGCATACAACATTCTCGAGTGGAAGCAAAAAGAAGCCAAGAGATGGATGACCCGAGAGACAAACATGTGAGAACTTTAGCCTTTAGGACCACTTGATGCCTTAACTATTCTAACAAATTTTAAGTTGGATAAAATAAAAACTAGTTACCATAGAATAAATAAAACAAATATTTATTCTAGACTAAATAAAACAAATATTTATTCTAGACTCTAATTTATAAAAATTAAAATGGCGCAGTTATTGATGCTTTATGTTGTGTTATTGCCCATGAGAGCACAAATAGGACGCATCATTTTCAATATTATAGGGGCTTTGTGCTATGCACTATTGTCCATGATAGTGCAAATAGGGCGCATCATTTTCAAACAAAACAAATGGCACGAAGTTAGCCTTGCCATGACATATGCCATTTTGTACTAATGGCATGTATCATTACTGTTTATAAAAGGGACCACTAACATAATCAAGACGTACTCACACATCAACTCAAACCAAATGCAAGTTAAATATGGCATTCCATCAAAGAAAACTGATGTGTTACGATATCAAAGTAAAGCTTTATTATATTATTTTCTTCCATGTGGTAAAATAAAAGAACAAGCAACACCAATTTTTCTTACTTAAACTCTATATGAATTTATGCATATTTGGAAAATAAAATGGGTCATCTTAGTGTCTAGAATTGCCAAATGCAAATATATGATGACAAACACAAAATCACACAAGCACAAAAAAACTTTAAAATTCACCAAACCATAATTTACACAACTATTTGTTCCATTATATGAAGACTATAAAACATATAAAAGCCAAGACAAAAAAAAAATTAATACATATCTATTAGCAATAATACATAGAAATTTAGAAGCATGAAAACCATACATGCTTAAATGAAAATCATATCATAGTAAAAAATCCCGATTGTACTAAATTTGACAAAATTCAATCCCAAATGCAAACAATGATAAAAAAAATCATGAAATAAAAGGAGAAAATAATAACTGCCTAAATTTTCAAACTTTAAATTTTTCATGTGATTCAACAAGTATGGATCAACCAACCCAGTAAGTCGGTCAAATATAGCATTAAAATAGTAGATTTGGCGCGATAGGTTGAGTGGGATGATTAGTTAGCAACCTCGCTAGACCCATTTTGGGGTTGGTCGGCCTAAATAATGTTGTTCAAGGTGTTTCCTTATTTAAGTAGATAAAACCCAGATAGATTTAGGTAAAAAGTTGGCTAGGCAAGAAACTAATCAGGTCAGCTTAGTTAGAAGGCCTGACCTAATGAAAGGCAGGTTGAGTAGGGCATTGAGCTAACCAAGTAAGATAAGTAACCTAGTGAATTGAAATCCATTCTAATACTTGAAATTTTTTACTAGTGGATATGAACCCATTTGAGACAACTTGTTGAACTTGTTTATTAGGCAACTAGTTAGCCAACGAGAGGTAGGACTGCTCAAGCCAACTAGAGCTATAAATCTACAATTTATTTAAGTTGTGTCAATCATTTTAATAGTTACAAGAGAATCATTAGTGACCCTCTTTTTTTCACTTGAATTAAAGACTACCTACAAACATTAGAGAGAGAGCTCATTGGGTAGTGACAAATGTCTAGGACTCCAAAAATTGTTGCCAAAAATTAGTGTGGTGGACAATGCTAACAGGATCATCGATCAACCCGTCACTCTAAGACTTGTTACCCCAGTGTGTAAGGCTACTATTCAATTGAGTGATTAAGATAAGAAGCGTGTCATGCGAGGTTGAGCCTTGTTGATATTAAGAAAAAGGATTTCCAAGATACCAAATAGGCTTTGGAGAGAGTAATCGACCTCAGAACTTCATGGCTTCTTCAACTGAGGGATTCTTAATCCATTCTAAGTAGTTCATTTTTCACATGATTAAATTAGATTTTCTAGTTTCTTCTCCATGTTCAGTTGGTGACAAATGCATATGTAGTTGCATAAAAGATTACTCACAGCATATGATGCACCTATACATACGCGAGGATACGAACACAATACAACATGAACACGAGATACATCTATTAGTGACATACAAGATGTTAGTGGTGGAGGCATCTGTAATAGAAAAGGTCTTGAAGAAAGATGAAGTGCTAAACTTGGGAAAAAGCCTAGAAAAGAGGCCAAAAAATTGCATAAGAGGTGCCTTGGAACATTCATTATTAGATAGTGACAAATTTTAATGACTCAAAAAATGGGACCAAAGTTCTCGCAATATCGGCACACATGAGGCCCAAAGCCAGATCCATCAATAGGAACAGAGTATTATGAACAAAAGCAACAATAGAAGAGTCAGTAAGGTCAACGTTTGGCATACCTGTCATTTTTCCTCCAAAAAAAAGTTTAATTATGGTAGTATCATAGGTGATAAGGAGATTGTGATTGATAAAGAAAACACAAATTAGTTCAATTCATCATAAAGAACCATCCGGAACTGAATGAGACAATGATATTCATAGTGCTAAAGAATAGCCTAGTTCAAAGTCATCAAAAAGAACCATCAATAACTGAATCAGATAACGCTACTCACGTTGATAAAGAATAGCCTAAAAATCATCTTCAATCAAAGCTAGGTAAAGCTGCTTCCAAATAGGATGAACTTAACCAAAAAAGTATAAATAGTTTGTTCAAAAAAGAGTAAATTGTTTGTTCAGGTACTTGATGGAAATTGTAAATAGTGTGATAGTTAATAAAGATGTAACATCCAATTGTAAAGAGTCGAGTGACAAGAAAAATTCATATGGCCTTTGTCATATTATAACTATAATTTGAGATTGAATGCTAAGAGAGAATGTATCGTGCATCTATTTAATAATTTTAATAATTTTTGCAACCCAAACCCTCTTACATTTAAAAAGGTTTTCTACATATTTATTTAGAAGTTTGGCTGGTGAAAGTTGATGCAGAGAGCATCTTAGCTAAATTGTTCCTTAGGCATATGTTAATTAGTTTGTTATGAGTTTATTACAAGTCTTCTAGAATCTTCTAGAATACTCTAGGTTGTCTCTATTTGAGCATTATATATGCATGAAATGTGCAAGAGGAAAGGATCATATGATGAATATTATCTCTATTTTGAAGCTTTGAAGCTTGAGTTCTTCTTGTTCCCTAGATTAGGATCAAATCCTTCAAGCAGGTCTGATTCTTCCGACGATCCAACTACATCAGTTTGGTATCAGAGTCTGGAGCTTGCGAAGATCGATGGACTGCAGAAGAAGGTCGATTGTCGACGGCGATCGAAGTCGAAAAATAAGAACGGTGGTCGACGACCATCAACACCAATGAAGGGGAGCTATCAACGATGATGAAAGCCGTATAGCCTTCTATCAGGATCGAATAGACAAAAACCTTCGGGCAATAAGGAGAATGTGAATGTCGTCGGCAACCATACCGAGGTATTCATCTTCGCCTTCGCTCCTCTCCTCCGCTTCACGTGATCGCAAAGGGTTCCGAAATAAACCGATTGTGGTTGACAACTACCCTCCACTCGAACTCCCTCTCTGCTGGCGTGATCCGCCACCGGAGTATCCGCCGCTCGAGCTTCCACTGCGATGGTGAGATCCTCCGCTCGATCGTATAGTTCGCAACCATCCCGGGGCCGTCTTCACCGATTCGTATCTGTTCCAGCATCATCCGCCTCCCGCGGACATGAATCGCCGCACACCTCCAGCGAGCTCAACCAAGCTTCCGCCTCATGATTCGCCTACATTTTCGATGCTCCAGCGAAATGCAGCCCTTGAGCTTACCCAGCAATCCCACCTTCCATGTTACTTCAATTCGCTCTCAATTAGTGCGACTTTGGCACCTTTGCTCATGCCAACTGGATCACCTGCAATATCATCACCGTCTCCACCTCCAGTGTCTCCTTCCGAGCACGCAGGAAGAGATGCAAGCTCATGCGAGGAGCCTAAAAGTTCATTCCCTTCATTCGATTCGATCCTCAGACTCACACTTGGGAGACGTCATCCATTGTTGGATTGGGTCATGCATGCAACAACAAGAAGAAGAGTTTTCGATCCTAATCGAATATGCGGTCCCGATCCTGATCAGCCCCAAATCTGCTCCAGATCTGCTTAAGAAATCTTCAAGAAATCATACACCCCATCAATTTTGGGGCAATGGACATAACGAAGACAACGAGTCGTCGCGACCTCTCAAAATGGTTGTCACAAAGCTGGCGAAGCATTGGACTGAGAAGACTCTTGAGGACCTGACAGAGAGAAATTGGAGCGTCTTCCGTGAAAATTGCAACATCTTCTACAAGGAGTCTCGTATCCCTCCACCGATTCGCAAATGGAGCGAGAGTAAGCTCAACACTAAGCTTCTTAAGGAGGTTGAGAAGGCTGGTTACAATAAGCCATCTCCAATCCAAATGGCAGCCATTCCTCTAGGTTTATAGCATCGTGATGTTATTGGCATTATCACGAACTTCATAGCTGCCTCGGATGGCCTTCTCCAACTCCTTCATCTTTCGTCCAACAAACTCACTGACAATCACTCGCCGAATCTATGCTTCGATAACAAACTATGGACTCTAAGTGCTCTCGGGAATTTCCTCTTTGGTCTGATCCCAGAATTTCTAGGCCGATGCTCATCTCTAAGTCGTATCCAAATGGGTAAAGACTACCTTAATGGCTCCCTCCCGAGAGGCCTCTTTAACCTTCCTAATTTCACTGAGGTTGAGCTACAGGACAACTTCCTCGCCGACGAACTCCCCGCCAACAAATTCAGAATCTCGTCCAATCTCGGCCAAATCACCTTATTGGACAATTGCCTCTATGATCCTCTACCTTCCTCAATCGATAAATTTTATGCTGCCCATAAGCTAATAATTAATCATTTAGGTAAGTTTTGCAGCATCGACCATGTAATCAAGATGTTCGACAAAATGGCGAAGCCAGATTATGCTATTGGACCTGATACCGTCATCTTTAACAACCTCATAAACAGGCTTTATAAGGTGGGGAGGACTTATGAAGTACGATCCCTTCTAAATCATATAAAAATTCCTCTTGGCAATCCAAATATCATAGACTTCAATGGTCTTCTATTATGTCAAAATGGGAGGATAAGCGAGTCCTCAAGCCTATGGACTTCAATGGTGCCAACAAGAAATATTGAATTTGTCTTGAATGTGGCAGAGGAGAATGAAGAGAACAAATTAATTATGATTGCTGGCTTATACAATAATGATAAAGCAGTTGCATATGGTGCTGCATAAGCATTCTAAGTGGAGAAGGTGGCAATGAGACCAAAGTTATTATCCCCAGGTTAACTTCTCAGCTTACAAACAGGTTGTTTTTTTGTTGATGGTCAAACAGATACAAAACAACAAGAAGCTCGTGTATCCACTAAGGGAAGGTCAAAGGTACTCATGCAACTAACGAATAAGTTTATGGATATGCATCAAAGATACAAAGTCTTCGACCCAAGAGGGTTGATCATAATTTCTACATCTATCCTTCTCCCGACGATGCGCCTCGACGGAGTCGAGCCCTTTTGACGCAATGGGAGAATGATGCAGAGCATCTTAGCTAAATTGTTCCTTAGGCATATGTTAATTAGTTTGTTATGAGTTTGTTACAAGTCTTCTAGAATCTTCTAGGATACTCTAGGTTGTCTCTATTTGAGCATTATATATACATGAAATGTGTAAAAGGAAAGGATCATATGATGAATATTATCTCTATTTTGAAGCTTTGAAGCTTGAGTTCTTCTTGTTTACTGGATTGAGATCAAATCCTTCAAGCAGATCCGATTCTTCCGATGATCCAACTACATCAAAAGTTCATTGCCCATGAAATAATCCCACACTTGACATCCTTTGAGAAGTCTCGACTTTCTTGGCTCCAAATCATCTAATTGGAGCCATTCGAAGTAGTGGCAATCATATGCTAAAATTTATACATGATTCTCACAGGGCAAGAGATCACGAGATAGAAATGAGGTGGCCTACAAAAGACTAGAAGGGAAACCATAGCAATGGCCAAAGGCAATACAGGATCAATAAGCCTTAATTCAATAGTGGTTGACAATGTAAGAGATTGTCTGGATCTTGGCTAAACAATAGAGTAGTGGTGATCGATAACCGAAGAGGTCGTCCGATGAGGAGACAAGCGACCTATAGATCACAATCTAGGCCTAAAGAAATATGAAGAATCTAGAAAAGTTAGGTGAAGAAATCTATAGAGTGAGCTAGTGAGAATGGCCTTTGCATTGGCTATGGGGGAGCCAAGGCAAGATCGAGAGCTCAAGGGTTTTGACGAAGAATCTAAGAGAAAAGGAATAGCTCTCTCTATGAAATGGATAGTGAACAGAGGAGATTAGGAAACCGATGCTTGGATACCATGGGAAAAGACAAGGAAGAAATTGATCTTCATTCCTTATATTCAATATATAAAATATACAAGTTTATTTATAGGCACAAAGTGAGATCCAAAAAAAACAAAACAAAACAAAATATTCACCATCGTGATGAAATATCTAAATGATGAATAGTGAAGATCCTTGTTATAGATATTTTGAATGGTCAGTAAAACATCGTGATAATAAAGCTAAATGTGCTTACGAAAAGTTAAAAATTTAATGAAATCTTTAATTTACATAATTTAAGCCATTTATGAGATTTTGTTTATGTAATAAGTTATCTTCACCATTATCAAGATATTCATACACTTTTCCAAGTTCTAAGATGGGCAGAAAGGCCTAAAAAAACTCTGGAAGCTTGGCTTCTAAAGAGAAGTCATCCCACACCATCCTGCTGAGAAACCTCAGACACACAAAAAATAGAAAAAAGTGCAATCAAAACTCAGAAAATGCTGAGGCAATTTCCCAAAGAACGCATAAGAAAAATAAAGTAAAATAGCAGTTAGCAAGTATATGGTTCGCAGTATCTGTTTACTTTGAGCTAATAAAGAATTATAGAGCTTTACATTTTATATCTAAAGGTGTTAAAGAATAAAGAGAAAGTCTGAATATGAAACTATCTCAAAAAAATAGCATTAAGCGAAAGTGGCACCTTACAGCACAGCCAACTTAAAACCTTTGAATCATCCAGCCTGAAAAACTTCAAAGAACCAATTTCTGAGAAAAAAACAAGAGAATGAACTCAATTGAGTTGAGACAAAAAAATATATGAATTTCATCCAGACAAGACCCACTTGGCAACCAGACAACAGGGAATCTGTAAATTATAGGGATATACAAAAAAAAAAGCTTTCTTTAGAGCGCTATTTTGATTTTTATGCATGATCGGTCAAAAACATTAATATGCTGTCATTTGATAAATCAATAAGTTTTTGTTTACTGTTATGACAAAGAAAGTCTAACAACCTGCTAAAATATAGAGATATTGGAGAGAGCTTTTAATGATGAAATCCTATAAACTGTGAAACAAACAAAGTTACAAATGAGTGCAACCTAAGACAGACAAATTCCTGAATTGTCCGAGTAAATCCTAAAAGAGAAAAGAAAATTGAAAGCCAAGCGCGACATACAATTGACTGGCTTCTGGTAATGGATCAAATTGCGATCTTTTTTGTGAACAGCAATTGTAGGCAGTATGAATGTGTGATTTATCAAACTATAAGCACTGGGGTTTTTTCGGAATGTGCAAAATTCCTGAATATATCTATTTAGATCTAACTTGATAATGCAGTTCCATAATGCAGCAATAAAGGCGTTGAATTGATGGAAAAGAAAGATATCAAACAAGGCAATTGCAATTCACAAGAACGGAAAAATTATTGATCTGCAAGATTAGAAATAATTTTGATGACTCTTTGCTGGTTTTCTTTGATGTTTTCTCCTTCAAACAATATCATTAGGCTCCTACTTGGTTATATGTGTTGTTCTTAAAAGTTAATAGGCATACTAGCAATAGTCTATATTTGAGTTGGATTTTGTTGCTGTGAGCCTGTGTTCAAGTTTCTATTGTACTTGTGTGTGGATAAATAATCCTCGATATAAAGAATAGAAAGTATTAAAATCTCATGAGTATGTTTACCCATTTTTTCTGTCAAAAATTAATTTAAGGTTTCAAAACCCCTACAGTTTTTCTAAAGATGTATTTACTGAAATATGAGGAGAAACTTTCAACTAATGTAGCTGTCCTCAGCCCTAGAACAGAACAAGAGAGGTTATTTCATCAAACAATTTCCTATAGATCAATAATTGGTTAAATCCACGATGTCTCTTGAAATTAAATAAAAGAAGTTACCTTTAACCTCACAAACCAACTGCATAGATAGTTCTGCAAGTGACACCAGGCACTGATAACTTGGATAGTCATTATTAAATAAAATTTCATCAATTTGTCTAAACATTCCTTGTTCTTTTCCCTTCTACATTTTTAAGAAACATACAATCATCAGTAAGAATTCTAAGAGCATTAAAAGCACAGATGAAGAGGGAAAAAAGTTAGGAAAGAAGGTATCATAATAATAAAAACCAAATATGATTATACAAAACAAAAAATGATAATCATTTCAAAAGACTAAAATACATGTTCATGACATCTCATAGTAGTGATTAAAAGTCAAAAAAAAAGGTGTTTGGGAAGAATTGTGTGATAATTATTAATTAAGAGCCATACATAAAAGATAACAGAGTATGAAACTTCCAGCCAAAGAGGGAAATGAATAGAGAAGTTAATTACAGCCATACCTCTACATCAGAGAAAGTGATGCAGGACATATTTGAAGTTATGATTTAGATAAGGATTTTGCACACTTAATGATTAAGAGCAAGTTAGTTAAGCTTTATGGTGAGTTAAACAATGAAATAAACACAAAGAGCGGTAAACGCAAGCTTAGGCCAAGTTACTTGTGAAAAGTTAAAAACCACATAACAATCAATTACTCTTGACGTTGCATACAAGATAAGTTTCAACAAGAAATCTCTAATCTAACAAAAAGAGTCGTGCTATGAAAGATCTCTCACACAATTCCTACCAAATACTAGACTTTAGCAGAGCGTTGCAAGATTTTGCATGAATCAATCAAAGCCACAAGGAAGGATCAACGAGGAAGGTAAGAGAAGAGGTAAGAGTTCACCCTTTGTTAAGATTCAACCTTCTCAAATGCTTGGACAGCAGTTCGTGGCTGCAGGAACCTTTGGACAGCACACTTCAACATCCGGAAAACCTCTGGCAGCAGTTGGAACCTTCTCCAAACAACTAGACAGCAAGGAGGGCGGTTAGACTCCCTGGACAACACCTGAACAGGGAGTAAACAGCAGCTGGGATCCCATCTGAACAGTATTATTGCTGAGTTAGGGGAGTCCGGGTAGCTTCCTCTCTGTCCAGAATTTCTGGACAGATATTGAGCTATTCAGGACTATGTGGGAAAGCTAATGGGTGGAGAGATATGTGCATAGGATTTGCAAAAACCAAAGGGGGCGGAGGCTTGTTAAAGGGAAAGGGAGAGTTAGGAGGGAAAACCTTGAATTAATTCCTAAAGTGAGAAGGAATTAATGGGTTGACATTGAAAAATAATTTGAATTTGGGGAGAAGAGGGAAGGGGCCGGTCGTGTGGGGATCTATTTGGGATTTGATTGGAGGTTTTATGTGGGCTCCGAAAATTCGGCCCCGGCCTCCCCGCCGCGCGATTTCTTTTTATTCTGCGAGGGAGTTTTAACTGATCAAGTTCCGAGGTAAATTGATGTAGGCAAGGGGGGGTCAAATCAAATCCTAATATTTGATTTTTGACTCCTCTAGCTCATTAATGTCTAGTAAAAAAATTAGCTCATTATGAGCTGATTTTTAGTTCATTTATTGAACTAAAAATTAGCTCATTATTTCTTAAAATGATTTTTCTTCTTTCCCCTTTTTTCTTCTCATTTCCTTGTCCCTTCCCCTTCCTCTTTTCTTCTTGTCTCTTGGATATCCGTGGCCTACTCTTAATTTGGCTGAATTCAATGCATTGGAGAACCGTGACTTGCTTTTAAATTGGTGGCTGAATTCAAAGCATTTGAATTTATATCTGAATACTTTTTCCTTTGGGAGTCCATCCGGTCTCAGATTTCCAACAGGGATGAATTTACCCGTGACTTTGCTGCTTTGAATTCGGTCTGCTTGGTGCCGTGAGTTACCAATGCTTCCTGCTGGCTGTTTTCCGAAAACTGTTACTATGCTGCTTTGAATTTCGGCCTGCTTGCTGAAACCGTGTGGAATTTTCTGTGCTGGAAACAGTGACTTTCTGCCCTGCTGTTTGGGATTCCTGTGCAGGAAATTTAAGGCTTTTATCATTCCATTTATGGGGATTCTTGGGGCTGTTTGGTGGCTCTGATTGGGGAGGAATTCCAAGAGTTTTTTTACTGTTTTCTGTGCAGTTTTCTACTGTAGTTTTTTTGGTGTCTTTTAGCCTTCTTCTAGGTGTCTTTTAACCTTTCATATTCTCTAATATTTGGGCTGTTTGGCTGCCCTTTTTGTGCCTATAAATAATGTTGTTTGTGGCTGTTTTAGAATGTTAGTTAAGTGATATGATGATAATTTTTGGGACAAAAACCTGAGAGGTTTTTACTTTGGAAATCCTGCGGGCTCTTTCCAATCTTCTTCCCCTCCTCCTATGGAAATCTTGCGAGCTCTTTCCAACCTTCGTCTTGGCTTCTAACCTCTTTCGTCTATCCGCAAGTGCCATTCCATTGTATCCTTCTTCTCAAAGTAAGCAAGTTTAGGGTGTCTTGTTTGAGTCATCTGTAAGTGTCTTGTAAGAGTCAAGTTTATAAGTCTTTCCTTTTATATTATATAAAAAGTTTGTTTTGTTTAATTTGTCTAGTTTTTGTAAGTTCCTCTTTCTTAGAAAGGTAATGTTTTTGTGATCAAAAATTTGGGTCCCTCTCCCAAATTTTTGATTGCATCATAAATTTTGGAAGGCAGATGGGTTTGTAAATAAGACACTACCCAGAGATTTCGCCCCCATTTTGCGAGGACTTTATGATCTGAGTTTTGGTTTCCTATAGGTGCAAGCCCATATAATTAATTACCCCTCCCAATAATGAGAGAGAACTTTCGATTAAGGCTAGTCGTCAATCAGATACGTATAGAATACGTGTTATCTGGCATATAGTAGCAGCAATGGATTTGGATTTGGAAAATGGAATTTGAATGATTGATATTTGGAAAAATTGATATTTAAAATAGAGAAATTGCACCATCTTGCACTTAAAGCAGATGGTGGGGGAATGGATGATAGACCCGATCAAGATCCCATGGTTCCGTCGTCCCGGACCATCGTGGTCCCTGGCCATAATCGCTATCTATGGTGCCATTTGACGGCAAAACAACTCGGTTCAGAGGGCCCCGGGTCATAACCGTTTATCTGCAGTGCCATTTGGCGGCGAAACTGTCGGTTAGAGGACACGTACCACGTCCTTACTGGCAAGAGATTGTTTGAGAATGAATCCTAGTGATATTTTCGACTAGGCATTTGGCTCTTTGTGAGCTAGAGTTTATTTGAATTTGTCCACCCCGGCAGACTATTGCGGAGGGTGGATGGACTTTGTTTTAAGTTTTTTATGATTAGATTTCATTTTTAAATATTTAGATTTTTGGGATTTTCGTGGAGTTTTGGAAGACATTTGAAATTATTTGGGAACCCCTCCGGTTGAGATCTGCATTCAACACAGCCATCATCGGGGTGTTTGCGGTCATTTCCATTTAAAGCTTGAACCTTGTCAACTCTTTCTGGCTGTCGACAGAGGATCGGGTTTCGTATGCTCTATGCCCTTATTAGTGAATTCTTAATGTTATAGGCCTTGAATGCCTAATATGAATGTATTAAGACAAATATGACGATCGCCACAGCCGTATATTTGTTTGTTGGTTCGAACCCTGTCGACTTCTATTGACCCGTATAGAAGGATCGGTTTCGAACCTGAATTCACTTGACAACCCGCGCAGCATCCCTAGACGTCACGTGTGTACCAATAACACGCTCGCCGGGGCCCATGTGAATATTTGATTACATTTACCCCTTTTAGTGTGCCTATGTCTATACAAACTATTGTACACGTGCGGGGGGGGCATTCTTGGAATAGACGTCTTCTGTCTGCTTGTACGAATGTTGCCGATCCGGTGGCGTGGCGTAGCAGCTTCTGAATGGAGTTGTTCGCTACTTCGTACAGGTAGACTGTCGTACACTACTTGTTGCCTTCTGCAGGTGAATTGTAGTGTATCAACTAATCTCCTGCCTTGGATCATTGATGCTTGCATTCATCGTAGTTTGTTTGGCATTTGTTCGTAGATTTTATATAACATTCGTAGCGGGGCTCTAGTAGAAGCTCGTGGGATCTTGCATACACTGTATTCACTTGACATTTTATTCGTGGATGACATTTTGTGTATATAACGGTCTTCTATAAGGGCTCGTGGATGCTTACATCTGATGTATGTCGTACATTCTTACTGATGGGAGAGTGATGTATTCACCTACACTTGATTGCATGAAGGTGGTATTCACTCTAGATTCTCAAATACCTCTTCATTATTAGTTCACTATATGTTGATACCAGATGCCTGTAGAATCCCTACTGTATCACCGGGTGTATTGAGACATCTTTGCACATTTCATTATGTCGTTAAGTGCATCTCTACTTCATCTTTCTTATGTATGCTTGCAGAGAGTGTCACTGTCATCATGCAGCTCGTATGTTCGTTGTATGTCAATTCTCTTTATTTGTAAAAGTTTGATGTAAAAATAATCATTATCCTTTTGGTACTTATGTCTCGTTTGACCTGAAAGCTTTGAAGCATTCATAGGGAACTTAGTATTTAGTTAGTGTATCGATCCACTCGTCGATTGCTATTGATAATAATCAGAATCTCCTTGCCATCTCCATTAATCATTGCTTGAAGATTCATTGCTTCTAATATTGTAAATGAGCCATTATGATCCAATGGCCTCTTCCTAATGCTATGATTTTGATATAAAATCATATTCTTCATGCTCTTCTTGCTTCTTGAAATCAAATTATGCTTAAGAGTTCTTTGCGATAAACTTGAGATTAAGCTCATCGATCCTTTCTCTCCAATTGAGATAATTGATACATGCTGATCACTATTGCTCACATAGATTTCATCACTTTTTGTAAAGAATTTGCATATGAGATTCAGGTGGGTCACCTTCCTTAATTAGCACTTGCATCTCTATTGGAATGATAATTCCTTAGTGGTCCATTAGGAATTTATATTTCTATTCGAATTAGGCCTCTTATGAATTAGTCACATTAAGACTCAAGTTTTATTAAGTTGTGCTCATCCTTATTGCAGCCCATATCCAAACTCGAGTCAAAGTTCCTTGTAGTTCAAGTTCAATCTTGTTTCAAAGGTCCACTAAGTTCTTACTTGAGTTCAAATACCAAACTCAAATTCTTGCTCTTGTAGTTTCGTTGAGTTCAAGTCCAAATGCACAAGTTCATGTTTAATCTCATTTGCACATTTTTTTATTTGGATTCAAGTTTATTTAAGTAGATTAAGTCAAGTCCACAAGTCCCGTTTGTTCCAAGTCCTTGTCTGTTTTTCAGACAAAAATTCGGCAGCCTCCCGGCGTCTCCCCCGTTAAGGGGAAAATAACAAGAGGCCGCCTACCCGCCACGTCACTAAAGACGTGCAAGGTTGGTGTTGGTGAGACACCGCGGCGGTTGTATTTTTATTTTTCTCCCACCACGCGCACTAAAGGCGTGCTTGGGGCGGTTTTCCGGTCCGCCACGAACATTGAAGTAAGGTTTTGAGTTTTAAAAAAGTTCATACCTTCGCGGAGTTGTCGGGGTTGACACGTGGATCGAGGGGTCACTCGCCTACCTCGTCGTAGGTGTCGCACCGGGTTCCCTACTACCACGCTCACTAAAGGCGTGCTTAGGTGGTTTGCCGGTCCGACACGAACGCCGAGGAAGGAGAGTGGAGGAGAGCTGGAGGTTGGATCGAGGATCGAGGGAAGAGCACTTGTATTTCCTCCACTTTATTAATTATAATATAAAATTATAATTACCCTTGATTAATTATAATTAATTATGAATTATTATAATTAATCATAAATATCTTTAATTAATATTAATTAATTTTAATTAAAAATAATAATAATTAATCATAATTAAATAATATTAACTTTAATTAAGATTAATTATAATTAATTAAAATTAATTATGATTCATTACTTACAATTAATCATAAATAATTCTAATGATTATAATTAAATTAATAATTATAGTTAATTAAAGTTAATTATAATTAATTAAAATTAATTAATTAATATTAATAATAATTAATTATAATGATTATAATTAATTAGAATAATTATAACTAATATAATTAATAGAAATTTTAATTAAAATTAATTAACATTATTTTTAATTAAAACCCTTAATGTCTCTCCCCTCCTCTCTCTGCTTACGGGATTTGGCCGAATGAGCGCGCGGAAGGGAGAATGTTACCTTCACACAGAGCGAGCTCCAGTTGTAGCTTCCGATCAAAATGTCGTGCCTCCCGATCCAACAGGAAGGAGACGTCGTAGAAGGAGCGGGGTCGGACGGCGGCAGAGGTAGGGAGGATGATCTCTCTCTCTCTCTCTGCGAAATGAAAGGAGGCGAAGGTGGAAGAGCTCGAGAGGAGTTCGGATCGGCAGAAGATCGGGAGAGCTGTGGCAAGAGAAGCTCGACAGGGGGTTTCGCGTCTGTGGGAGAGGCGAGAGCTACTGGAGGCGTCGGCACAGGCAGAGGTGGTCGGGATTTGGCTTTGGGCGATGGCGACGGGAAGATGTCGGGTTGACCAGGGTCGGCGTCGCAGGGGGTTTGGCCGGCTTGGTCGGAGCTGGAGGCTTGTGGAAATCGAGAGCAGCGAGCTGAAGAAGGTCGTGGGAGAGAGCCGCAGGCTATGAGGGATTTGCAAACGGGTAAGAGCTTCGTTTGGGTCCGATATTTAACGACGCGAGCGGAGCTACGGATCGCCGAATTTGAGCAGGATTTACGCATGATTTTCGGGATACGACGCAGACGGCGCCGAACGACTGGATTTGCGGAGGATTTCGTGGATCCAGCGATTTTACAGGTATTTTGATTTGATTTTGATTTTTTTGCTGGGTTAAAGCTAAGAGGTCAACATTTTAAAGGAGAGCATTTATTAGGATGGGGATGCTAGGTGGGCCGGTGGCATTAAGAGAGGGAGAGGGTTTTGAGGAGGGGTTTTAATGCTTGCCTTAATGGGATCTTTAATTGAAACCAAAGAAATTAAATCAAATCCAATTGGAATTTCATTTGGATGAGAATTAGGAAACATTCCTAAAATAGATTTCTATTTTAGTAAACAATTCAAATTTCAAAATTGATTTGAAATTCGAAATTAAGATTTTCCAAAACTGGAATTATATAAAAGCCAAGATTTAATGGGGGTTGAAGGTGGAGGGAGGGGAGTGAAATGGAGGCCGGCGGTCTCAACTAGGGTGATGGTCGGCGGTTGGGTGGGGGAATGACAGGGTCGACGGCTATGGGAGGAAGGGAATTAGATGGGGTGGTTGGTGGCTTAATGGAGGAGGAAGGGAAGGAAAAGGAACAAAAGAAAGGTAAGTGAGAAGAACCACGAACCCGGCCATCTCCAAGGTTGCTGGGTAATCCGATTTCCCTCTCCTAGGGATTTCTCCAAGACTCACAAACTCTCACATCAAGAGAGCAATACACAGGAAATTTTCTTTCATATTCATCATTAGTCCTCAAAGAAGAAGTGGGAGGCTTTAAATAGCCCCTACAATGAGAAAATACAAAGTACTACTATGCCCCTAGGGCTTACACATACCTAAGCCTTTAAGGGCAAAAATGGAAAATCATAATAAAACTTCATAAATAAAATTAATACATCAATAATAAATATGAAAATCAAAAGTAGAGCGGTGTAATCGTGGCCGTAGATCGCCGGCCACGCCTCTAGTAAGCTTTCCATGTTTTGATGTCCTCATCAGAAAGATTCTTTCCAGAATTCAAAAATATGACCTCAAGTCATAAAAGTCAGCCTAATCACTGCTCCGTGTACTCCCTTTTATAAAATAAACAACACAAGACAATTGATGATGCCATTTATTTCACCATATGGATTGTCTGGTTGGTTTCACGAGTTCAATTATTTTACCCATGCATGCCACAGCATACATCTTTATCCACTTTTTTTCTATAATGTATTGCTTCCTCTGAAAATCTTACGAGCTTCAGCAGAGATCAACTAGCTAACTCATTACTATTAAACTTATGTAACTGAGTTTCCTTGCTATCTCCACACAAATAGGTCTCTGATCCAGTGCATCCAGTGCATATGATTAAAATACTCAATCCAATAGTTTCCACATGAATTCTTGCTTTGTCACGTATTCCAAACTAGAAACTTTATCATCATTAGCCTCAAATTAAATATTTCAGATCGGATTTAGGAATTATCATCCTCCATTTATTCCTACTGTCTTTTATGAGGTGTTAAACTTATTTTAGGTAAATCTTCTTGCAGCTAAGTAGACCTTATTCTTTTAGGATGGGAAAAAATAGGCATAAATCCTTTATTCATTGCTTCATAAGATCAAAATGCTCCAACATGTAAAAAAAAATCTCTACTTCCTGTTAAAAAGGAAATCTTTGCTTGTTATATCAGCTTCAAGTGTGTTACTTCAGTTGACTTTAGAGTGCTTATGTAGTAGAGTTATGTGATAACAATCTATAATGTTGATCTAAGTTTTGGCACAAATAGAAACTATTGTTGGAGTTGGTTGTTGGTTTCCTATGGTGCCTAAGTACTACTTCCATTAAGTGGGAGGTGAGTGATTATGATCGAATAACTGCTTGTGCATGAGAATGGAGATTGGGATCATTATTTTTAATTGGTGAGGAAGCATGCTCCGTGCTCTTGACATGCCAGGTTGTATGAGTTTCGCTTCATTAGCTGAACTCATGGCATGAGAGAGAAAGAAGTTGACTTTCTTACTTCACAAAGTTACCAAAGTTTGGTTAGACGGGTAGTGCTACATTTGGGTAAATTTAATCTTTTGTGGTTACTATCATAAAGACTTGCGATTAGAGGAATGTACCCTAGTACTGTTGGTTGGTTTAGTGAAATTTAAAGAGAGTTTGCGGTTGGTATCAGACTAACTCTTGTTGGGAAGGACCTGAATACAATAGTTTATGTTGTTGTTGGGTAAATAAAGAAATCAGCCCTAGTTCAATAAGGAATAGAACAATTCGTCACTGTTTTCCCCTTTTTCCAGTGGCATGATCCATCTGTAGGTGCTATAATCTCCTCATTTCTGTAATCTCATTCTGTTCATTATATCAATGCTAGAATAACCAAAGGTAATTCTTCATATAACTCAATACCATATGACATTGTGCTGTCACTGGGGGTCTAAATGAGTCGAGTCGAACTTGTTATCGTTGACTTGAGCTAATAGATTGATTAATTGAGTTCGTGCTCTGGCCTAATTTTATAAGTTTGAGTGGGCTCACAATCTAACATTTATAATAAAAAGAACAAAATCATTATTATTCAGGGAGTTATTATAATAAATGGTAAAAAGAAAAAAATTCAATGAGAAATGATAAGAAAACACTTACATGAAGAGAAATATAAATTTTAAATATTTTTAGCAACTTTATGCTAAACTTATTAAAATTTTGTATATTTTAAGTATATTTAATATTACTATTTTTAAACGAGTTAGATCATGTGCTGACGAGTTAATTCGAGGCTAGCTTAAGTTTGGCTTACTAGCTCATCGAACTCGGCTCATAAGCCAGTTATCAAGTTAAAATCAAGCCAGCTCACGAGTCAACTTGACTCAATTACACCCCTAGCTCTCCCTCGTCTCCTAGTTTTATGAAACAATACGATCACCATGACTTCCCACTCTTTCTCAAACACATTCACGCATCCTAACATGTTGAGTCAAGTCGCCTTAATAAAATTGACAAGCAACAACTATCCTTTATGGGTTGGTCTTATATAGCCTCTTGTTGATGGGGAAGGCTGATAGAATATGTTGAAGAATCCCTAACTGATCCTCCAAGTTCAGTAAAGAAACTTCCAAGAGAAGGTAAACTATAGTGAGGTCCAAGATTCCATTAAATGATCTAATTGAATGGATTAAGTCTTAGAATATATCTTATAGGAAGAGTGGCTCGCTCGAGAAATATCATATAAAAATAATAGCTTGAATTTGCACTTAAAGGAGAGTATGAATTTTCAAAAATGGATGTTCTCTTTTCAACAACGGTAGCAAGATTCTCATAACGGAGTGAATTCAAATTTCAATTATTTTATTTTGGCCCGCACAACATTCTCAGACCTTAAATTTAGGACTTTGATGCATTTGTCAGAGCACATGTGGCTAAGTTAATTTTATAATTGATTCTTTTAGATGGAGTGCACATCTTTCTATGCATATGCATAGCTCACTTCTCTAATTCAACATACACACATACGCTTTTTTATGTACTTACACAATACATCTGCATGCTTTTCAATGCATGTATATGATGTATATGCATACTTTTCAATATACTTATCTCATTTTCGAAGCATCTCTATTGTATGCTCGAATGCTTTTTAGAGCATTTGCACAATATACTTATACGCTTTTCAATGTACTTAAATGCTTCTAAATGATGGCATGCTTCTTGAAGTAGTAGCACACTTCCCAAGATAATTACATGCTTCTCATATGAATATATGCTTCTAGAGATGATTGTATGCTTGTCAAGGTGATTGCATGCTCATTAATGCAATTGCACACTTTTCCACACAACTATAAGCATATCAAGGCAGTTGCACACTCTAAATACATCATAAATATTAGAATCCACGGCAGCCTCATTCTTACTTTCATATTCTTCATAATAGCCCTCGTGTAATAATTATATCATTCTCGAATTCTAACACATTGTCATCTTCTAAATATTCATCAATTATAACCTTTATTTTAACTCTCATATTAATTAACATTGGATTCAACATAATATAAATTTTCATTCTTCTCATCATCAAATGCATGTCTCCATTTTCAATTTTAAACATATTACTCTTTTTTGTTATTAGTCATTCATCGTTAGAAAATATATTATTAAAAACCAAATGATTTATTTTATCATCAGTTATTTGTCTCTATAATTTGAAGTGCTTCTCTTTAAAGTTTTTATTAAATATACACAACCATTCAACCTTATTCATTCGCCGATAAGCTAATTTGTTTATTCTCTTTGTATAATAGAATAAAGTATATATATTGTTAATAATAATAATATATAATAAAAAATTATAAAACTTAACTATAATGAAATGTTGCCTCGAAACACCTTGAGGCATTAAGCCTTGAGGCGTGTTCCTCATTTAAAAAAGGCGTAAGCCTCACTAGCACTAGCAAGGTTTAAGCCTCAAGGAGCTCATTGTGCGCCTTAGTTCGAGGCGAGCCTTAAGGTGTGCGCCTCGAACGATTTTTTAAACCATGAGGGAATGGGAAATTATGAAGGGAACGGAGGCGATCTGAGGGTGAGGAAGCAGAAGATGCCTATTTTTAAGGAAGAGGATGCCCATGGGTGGATCTATAAGGTGGAAATGTACTTTACCGTCAACAGGTTGAAAGAGGGGGAGAGATTGACAACAACCGGGATGTGCTTGGAAGGGAAGTCTTTAGCATGGTACTAGTGGAGGCATATGAGGCAACAGATACGAACCAAGGAGCTTAAGGATTGCTTGTTGGAATATTCCTAAACTAGCAACCGAGGGGACTTCTATGAACAATTCTTCTCTTTGATGCAGGAGGGGACAGTGGTGGAGTACCGTAATCAATTTGAGTACCTCGCCAATCGGCTGGATCGACTTCCAGAGATTGTATTGGAGAGGAACTTTATGAAGGGACTGAAAACAGAGATCCGTGTAGCGGTTAGCGTGATGAGATCTCGTGACTTGGGAGAGGCTATAAAGCTAGCTCTGTTGGTGGAGGATCAAAGCTACTTGGAGAGAGGAGCAGGAGGAAGCAACTCAGGAGGCTTGTACCGGATGAAAACCACTTTTTTGGCACCTAAGGAGTCGACACTGGATACTTTTCAGGAGACCTAAAAGGAGAAGATGGTAGTTGAAGACCCGAAAATAACTTCAAGAAGCTCACAGAAATGGAGTTACAAGAGAACAGGAAGAAGGGCTCCGTTTTAGATGTGAGGCGAGGTATACATCGAGACACAGAAGCAAGGACCAAATTCTTCAGGTTCTCCCCGTTTGTGATGACGAGGAAGCTGAGGAGCAAGACATCTTTCTACCTTGTGGACAAGGCGGGTCTTGGGAGGGAGGTATTGTTAGATTGGTCCAGCCAGTCTATACACTGGACCGACCCGTTTCTAAGGGAGGCGAAACAGAGCCCGCCTTAAATCCCTGTCGCTCGAAACGCAGGGGCCAATATAGCTGTTTAGGAAGGATTTTTTTGGGAGTTATGAGGGAAATTTCAAAGTATGGGCTGTTTAGAAATTTCCATTTGAATTTTATGTATTAAGTAGAGTATGTTTTGCCAGAATTAGGACATCTGGAATTTGACTGAAATTTGATATCTCTCTTAGGTTTTGGGTTCTAGCAACGTCTAAAGATTTGGGAGAGCCAGATATTCCTCTCCAATTCAAGATCCACTTGTATCTTGTATTTTCTTTCGTAAAACATTCAATAAAAAAATATTCTTGTGTGTTATGTTCCTAGTTTTCTTGTTGTTGGTTTTCTGAAATTGCTGAAATCATATTTCAGCCAATGCTTTTCCTAAATTTGTACAAGCACTTCCTATCACAAATATCAACCAGAAGCATTTCATTCAGTACAGTGCATCAAACAGAATCTTAATACAACCCTTCCCAACAAAATATATCATCAACAGAAATCTCCCGCTACAACATGCAAGCATGGTCACAAGCTTAGCATCACTTATAGCTAAACAATAGTTCTCACATACAAAAAATAAAAAAGCTTGTAACTATATACAGTGGTCAAGGAGTTTTCTTCGGTGAAAAAGAAAATATCGCATTATTTCAGAAATGACATAGCTAGTAAACGAATATAACCTTACACAGCAACTAGCCATGAACTAAATCATAATGAAATGTGCTATTTTTTCTCCACAATTTTTCCGGCATTGTTTAATCGTGCATTACTTTCAGCAAGAGAAACGCATCTCATCTTACATTGTTCATTACCTTTAATCGCGCATTGCAGAAAATTGGCAAAAAGATGAAAATAGGATCAACGGGAGTGCTAATGTATAAGCTACCATCTGCGACAACAAGGAAAAAACAGAAGTTTGAATTAATCAAATCTCAGCCTATTATGACTAGAAATCTCACTTAAGAAGTTAGATTCTTATATGATGCTATGCGCCTCATGGAAATATCAAATGAAAGAGATGAACCATTCCCTTAGAATTAATTATAAAAAAAAATGCAACCAAACATTGCTAAAATGTCATTCTCTGCTGAAGGATGCCCAGGCCCCTACCATCAATCAACACTGAAAACTATTTTTATAAATAAGATCATAAAGATGATTCTTAAGAAGGTATGATATGAGAAGAACTTCCATCCCATTTTTTTACTCTCCAACCCTCTAAAATCATGGCAACTGACACACAGTAACAAGAACGATATGTCCGGAGCTCTATTTATCTCTCAAATTCAGGTAAAAAAAGCTGCCCACATTCCTATTGTTCAACTAGTTTTACTCATCTTCATGATTGCAGGGAAGATTGCAGTTAGTATCGTATCATACCATAAAGCTACAACCGTGCTTAATGATGTGCATGTTATCCCGCTTACATTGATAAAAACCAGCTTAAACCCCCTGGTGATTCTCCCGGAACTTGCAGTTTAAGTGAGGGTAATTGGGACTTTGGGCATTTAGTATGAGGCCTCAACTCTAAATAGGGGACCGAAATATTTCGGTCCCCCATTCATGTTTGCGGACCGAACACGAGAGGAGCAGGGGAGGCCGCGGGTAGGAGGCGACGCCGGCTTTCCTAGGGCTGGTTTCCGACGACGATTCTCGAGGGAAATTGAAGGGAACTTGTAAGTAAGGCTAAGGTAAGTAGTTTGCTAGTGTTTCATTTCCTCTTCCTTGAGTTTTCTCTAAAAGAATGAAATTAGGGTTTTAGGAAAACTTGAGTTTTCTTTAAGGTTCCTTTGAGAAAAGTTTAGGGAAGGGTTAGGGGAAGTTTTTAAACTCTAATGTGAAGTGTTTTTGTAAAAAATATGAATTTTTGAAAATTAGGGTTTTGCTCAAAAATTGTTTCTTTGGAAATGTCTTCACAAATGAGGTTTCTATTAACCTAAGGAGGCTTCTAATGGAAAAATATTGAATGAATGATGAACGTTTTGATTTTTGAAATTTAGGACTTTTTCCCTAATCATGGAATTTTGATCCCTATAGTTCTAATGGGCTTTTGGAAGAATTTTAGAGACTATTATAGGGCTTTTTCATGAAATGCAAGTTTGTCTAAATTATGGTTTACTTTAATCTGAAAATTAAGGATGTTTTAATTAATGTTTGGTTGTAGGAAGAATGTTTGCTTATATAAGATCCATGATTTTAACTAAACCCTAATTGAGAGTGAATGGAAGTGAGAGATATCATGAATGGTGGAGGGGTTTAACTTGAAAGCGTAGTTATAACATTAGAAAGAACCCTTTTATTACTTTAGAATTAGGGGTTTAGGATATTGTATAGGGATTAGTTACTTATGCTTTTCTTTGTATGTCTCTTTTAGATATTAACTGTGTGGAGGGAAAGAATTTGATCGGACAAAGAAAGAGGTGCACGGACTGAGGTAGGTGGAATGGACTTTCTTATAAATTTAGACAACTCTTCTTTCATTGCAATTACATAGAAATGATAAATTCTTTTATGCTCATTATGAAACTCTTATGGCTCATGTTCCCTTGAAAGTTCATGGACACTTGAAGCAAATGCAAAGGTTCTCTTTATGCAAATGTGCAATTAATGAATGAATCTCATGCTCATTTCTCTACTCTTACTATACATGTCTTTCTTCTTTACATGCAAAAGTACACATAAACATAGCAAGCATGCGTATCTCTAAGGAAACATACACTTTGTTAGTTTATGAATGATTTACATAAAGCATCTCTTATGGTTATATAAGTAATAAGTGTATGTGCATGTTGACGCGGGAGTATCACATGGTAAAGGATGCTCTTATGAGCCATGGTAAAGGAGGCTCTTATGAGCCACGGTAAAGGAGGCTCTTATGATCCATGGTAAAGGATGGTTCCTATGAACCAATGATAAAGGAAATGGCCAAATTTTATATACCTAATCAGTACAAGTGATACTCCCGAGACGGGTGTTATATTTACATATTATATTATTATGAACATTTTATATTCATGTTATATGCATTTGAGACTATCATGTGAGGTAAAATGTTAAAAGAAAAATGGAAATGTTATGAAAGGAATAAGAACTTGAAGGTTGAGGAAAAGGTATGCATCTCTTTGAGCAAAAGTTGATATTTGTTATTGATTCTTTTGTTATAATATTAAAGCATGTTATAGTTTACTTTTATTGGCTCTAAATTCATTTGAATTCCATTCGCACCTATTGAGTTTATGACTCACCCTCGTTGTGGGAACACTTTTAAGGAGGATCTAGGAAGGGTTAGATGGCAGACCAACCACCGCGCACTTACTGTCGTAGGGAGACGACGGGCGACAGGTTCTTTTGAGTTTTGTTATTTTGTTAATAGATAGATGTTTGTAGATTTTTTAGAGAGCTAGATTTTTTTTGGATCCTCTCTTATGGAAGAACTCTCTATGTATATGTTTCTTTTGAAGATGAATGAGAAATGAAAATTTATTTGAATTTGCATAAGTGGCTCTTTCATTTTTATAGTAAAGATGTTAATTTATGTTGGATGATTTAATGTTATGCTATGGTAACTTGTCTCTTTTTCTGTCCAACCTCTGTTCCCGCCACGCACTTGCGAGCTAACCGGGCCGGGTCGTGACACGGGACACGGCAATTTTTAAAAATATAGGACACGGGTGCGGCATGTACACGGCATAATAATTTTTTAATATAATATATAGAAATTAAGGTGACATTATAGTAAAAATGACAAGCAATAATAAATCAATTTCATGATAACTTGTTTAGCTTATAACATAAAGATGTTTAGTACAAAATGTCTAATACAACCACCAAAATATAAGCAAAAAATTATTTAGTACAACATGGAGGATTGAAGGTTCAACTACTCAATAGAGGGAATGATAGAAATAGATTCAGATGTTGGTCTTTGGACTTCAATATCATCATCATTGAATATCATTGCATGTACTGAGCGGTACCGAGCATATACTAAGCAGTGCCAAGCATGTACTTAACGGTACCGAGCATATATTGAGCAGTACCGAGCATGTACTGAGCAGTACCGAGCATGTACTGAGCAGTATCGAGCATATACCTAGCAGTACCGAGTGGTACCGAACATGTACTGAGCAGTACCGAGCATGTACATTAGATTTTTCAACAATGAAGAGATGAAATGGCGAAATCCACTTACAGGTCTTGGCTCTCTTGCGCGCAGAAGGTGCTCTGTTTGGCCTTGATTGCGAACTTTGCCTCGGATGACCACAGAAATCACGCAAGAATGAAGCAATGGGAAAGACAAACTCTCCTTGGCCTCAGCTCGAGCAGAGATGACGAAGGAACGAGAGGCGAAGGCAACGGGCTTCGTTTGGTGTCGACTACGAGCTCTCCTGGCCCGCCCTAGAAAATTTCTTCCGTGGATCGGAAAAATAGGGCTTCTAGTTCGCAGAAAAGGCAAAACAGAATGAACGATTTATCATTTAATAACCGGACACGCGTGTCCGATTTTAATTTCAATTTTTTAAATTGCGACACTCCAATGCCATGTCGAACACGTGTCCATGCCATGTCCGACGCGTGTCCGTGTCCGACACATGTCCGACACTGCATACCCTCTTTAAGAGGTGTGTCGGTGTATCATAACTTAATCCTCAAGTGAACTAAAAAGAAACAAAGCAACTTGATTGAATCAATACGATAACCAGAGAGTCCGTGTGCATTCAATCCGGTAATGAACATAAATTGATGACAATGTAGGATCTAAAAACAATTTCAGAAACCAAAGAAATAACATATGGCATGCATAATAAGCTGCCAGTCTTCCTCCCTCTCTCTGTATTTCTCTCCCTGAACTAGGTTAGCTAGTAAATATTTCTTGCATTCTCTTTTTCTATGTACGCTATGATATCCCTCCCTCTCAAAAGTAAAACTAACGCTGCTTGTAAAGTTAATTACCTTTTCTCATTATAACGCCACAATGGCTGGCCCTACCTCCCTCTTATTCCTCCCTCTCAAAAGTAAAACTAACGCTGCTTGTAAAGTTAATTACCTTTTCTCATTCTAACGCCACAATGGCTGGCCCTGCCTCCCTCTTATTCTTTTATTTTCAGCCAAGCGTATCATATGCATATCTACTCAAGGAAGATGAGATTAATTAATAAAGTAACCATTTGCATCCCTCCAAAAGCAAATATTTCTCGACATCATGCTAATTAAATCCATGCTCATAAACTTATTGCATCAAGAAATCCTGCATTAAGAATTCTAGCTGTAAATGACGTCTGAGTAGAGCTGCTGTTAAAACGAGAATTTGAGAGGGAAAAGCTTGAAATTATTCATTACAATCTTCCCTATTTATAGATCTATACAAGATATCCTAATGAGAAAATAATGAATTGCAGATTTAATACATAAAAATCTTTCCTAAATTCGTTCCTTAATTATGGCGTGATCCATGAGAGTATCCCACGGATTGATCTTTGTGTCCGTCAGATCCTTTGTACTGCGAACGGCTGGATTTCAACACTCTCCCTCAAGTTGGGAAATATGGATCTATCATCCCCAGCTTGTCAATCATTCTGAGAAAGGCAGAACTGTCCAATCCTTTAGTAAGGATATCTGCAAGTTGATCCTTTGATGATACATGGTCGACACTTACTAGACCACTGTTTAGTTTTTTCTTTAATAAAATGTCTGTCCACTTCTATGTGTTTGGTCCTATCATGCTGGACTGGATTGTGGACTATGCTGATTGCTGATTTGTTATCACAATGTAGCTTCATAGGGTCATCCCACTTAACCTTTAAGTCTTCTAGGATTATCTTAATCCATAGTAGCTCATATATTCTCAAGGCCATAGCTCGGTATTCTGCTTCTGCACTAGATCTTACCACCACATTTTGTTTCTTGCTTCTCCATGTCACTAAGTTACCTCCAAGAAATGTGCAATACCCAGAGGAAGATCTTCTATCAACCGGTGACCCTGCATAGTCAGCATCTGTGTATACTTCTAAGGTTATTCCTTGATCTCTCTTAAAGAGAATTCCTTTTCCTGGTCTTCCTTTTATGTAGTGTAATATCTTGTCTACCGCTTGCATGTGAATCTGCTTTGGATTCTGCATAAACTGACTGACCATGCTTACAGCAAATGCTATGTTTGGTCTAGTGTGGGAGAGGTAGATCAATTTCCCTACAAGTCTCTAGTAGGTCCCTTTATCTACGTCTGGATCTTCTTTCGCTTCCCCCAGTTTAAGATTAGGTTCTACTGGTGTCGGTGCTGGTTTACAAGCTAGTTTACCTGTTTCTTTTAGAAGATCTTTGATGTATTTCTGTTGTGAAATGAAGATTCCTTTACTGAAGTGAGCTACTTCAATTCCGAGGAAATATTTTAGTCTACCAAGTTCTTTGATGTCAAATTCCTTAGTAAGACTTTTCCTTAAACTGACTTTCTCCTCTTCATTATCTCCAGTTAAAATGATATCATCAACATACACTAATAATATTGTGACTCCCCCTGAGTCTGAGTGTTTGAAGAATAATGTATGATCCCCTTGACTCGGTTGATACCCATTCAGGAGCATGAATTTAGAGAACCTTCCGAACCAAGCCCTTGGTGATTGTTTGAGCCCATATAAAGCCTTTTTTAATTTGCACATCTTGTTACCTTCAGATTTTTCTTTAAACCCTGGTGGTATTTCCATAAATATCTCTTCTTCTAAATCCCCGTGAATGAGTGCATTTTTCACATCCAATTGTTCCAAAGGCCAGTTGTACTTGGCTGCTAGTGAGAGTAGTATTCGAACAGTATTCATTTTGGCTACAGGCGCAAACGTTTCTTGGTAGTCAATGCCATATGTTTGAGTGAACCCTTTTGCCACCAGTCTTGCCTTATATATCTCCAGTGTGCCATCAGCTTTGTATTTTACTGAGAACACCCATTTGCAGCCGATCGATTTTTTCTCTATTGGTAAATTGACGATCTCCCATGTTTTGTTCTTCTCCAGGGCCTGCATTTCATCCTTCATGGCATTTCTCCAATTTTTATCTGATAAGGCCTCAGAAACATCTTTAGGAATATGGATATCTTCTAATGTAGCAAGAAAATTTTTGTGTGACGATGAGAAGTTGTTAAAGGATATAGAGTTGTTTATAGGGTATAAGGAAGGTGGTGAGTTTACCTTATTTCCAGGAGATGGTTCAGATTCTTGGATCTGCTTTGGAGCGCAGCTTGAGCTTGTACATCTAGAGTAAACCTTTCCAAATCTAATAATAGCTTTGTCATTTGTTTTCCTATCTTGGGTTTCAGGTGGATTGTTTTGAGGTGGTGGAGGAAGGTCGAGAGGTTCTAGTTCATTTTTCTCATCTTCTTCAAGTTTAGTCTCCCCCTGAAGATGAGTTTTTGAAAAATAGGAATTTTGCTCATCAAAGGTAACATCAATAGAGACAAAGGTTTTTTTGTGGGTGGATGATAACACTTATAACCTTTTTGGGTAGCTGAATATCCAACAAAGATACATTTGAGTGCTCTTGGATCTAATTTTCCTCGCTCCTGGCTGTGAATATGAACATAAGCAGTGCATCCAAAGATTTTGGGTGCAAGAGTATGATGTGTTCGAAACTCTGGATAAAAAGAGGACAAGGTCTCCATTGGAGTTTTGAGGCCTAAGGTTGTTAAAGGTAATCGGTTTATGAGATAAGCTGCAGTTAAAAGAGCTTCCCCCCAATAGGATTTATTTTTATTGTAGTGAAATAGGAAAGCTCGGGTGGTGGCTAGAAGGTGGCCATTTTTCCTCTCTGCAACCCCATTTTGTTGTGGGGTGTGAACACATGAGGACTCATGGATGATCCCTTCACTCTGGAAGTAGGAGGAAAGGGTTTGGTTGAAATAATCTTTGGCATTATCGGAGCGAAATCTCCGTATTTTTACCCCAAATTGATTTTGGATCATGGAATGAAAGATTGGAAGAATGGTACTAACATCAAATTTATTTTTAAGGAGATAGATCCAAGAGAATCTAGTGCAATCATCAATGAAAGACACAAACCAGCGTGCCCCAGAGATATTGGGGATTTTTTAGGGTCCCTATATATCACTATGAATAAGGTAGAAAGGAGTGTCACATCTCTCACTTTTTGTTTGGGAATGAGATTCTTTTATGCTTGGCCAACTCACAAGTTTCACAATGAAAATTTTTATTTTCTATTTTCTGGAAAAGTTGTGGATACATATGTCTTAGGATATCAAAAGATGGATGTCCTAGTCTATAATGATGAAGTCAAATAGTAGAATTCTTATCGACTAGGGATAACATAGAGCAACTATTTTTAGATTGGTTTGGTTCTTCCAGGTAGTACAATCATGCTTTCTCCTTAGCAAGTCCAATCTTCTTCCCCGATCTCTGGTCCTGAAATAAGCAATAAGTAGGGTTAAATAAGGCTTGGCAATTATGATCATTGGTAAGTTTCTGTATTGATATTAGATTTGTGGATAATTGTGGTACGTGGAGGACATTTTTCAGGGTGAGTAAGGGAGATAATATGATGTCTCCTTGGCCAGCTACTGTGGTAAGAGAACCATCAGCAGTGATGATTTTCTTGTTGTTTGGGCAAGGAGTATAGTTTATGAGGTGGGTAGGTGAGTGGGTCATGTGATCTGTGGCTCCTGAATCAATTATCCATAATTCCTTTAGATGATTTCTGAAAGCGCTTAAACTAAAAGAAATTGGAGTCTTACCTGAGAGTGCAAGTGAAGAAGAAGCATTTGGTTTTTCAAGAGATACCAGGAGTCGTTTTAATTTATCAATATCTTCTTTATTGAATTCTCCAAGGCTGGACTGTGCTTCTGGCTTACTTGTGGTATTGTTGGCATGTGATGCGCTCCTTATTTCACCCTTTTGATTCCACTCCTTGTTGGGAGGTTTTTCATGTATTTTCCAGCACGTTTCCTTTGTGTGTCTTGACTTTTTGCAATAGCTGCACCAAAGTGAGTCCTTGCCTTTGAACTTTGAAGAATCTTTACCCTTCTCCTTCCATGACGATTCTTTGTTCATCACCATTGCTGAGCTTTCAACTGCCTTCGGTTCTAACATCACTCCTCATCGGCTTTCTTCTGCGCGGATGAGGGAAATGGTTTCATTGAGTGATGGTGCCTCCTCGTTGCCAAGAATTTGAACCCTAATTTGGTCAAATTCTGCATTTAGTCCTGCAAGAAAATCATAAACTCTATCTTCTTCAATAAAGTTCTTTAGGATCGCCGCATCTTCCGGATATCTGGTTTCTATGCACCTATAGTGATCAAGTTCTTGCCATAAATTTTGTAGAATGGTGGCATACTCCGTCACGGTCTTACTCCCCTGCTTCGTGCTTCCAACTTTGATTTTAACTTCAAAGATTTGAGCCGCATCACGAGCTTTGGAGAAGGTTTGTCTGGCCGCATCCCATATGTCCTTTGCAGTCGAAAGGAACATAAATGTATCACTAATTTCTGGAGTCATTGAATTCCACAACCATGACATAATCATGGAGTCTGCTTCATCCCATACCTCAAATTTAGGATCTCCTTCTTTCGGTCCTTCTCCAAGGAGGTGATGTACTTTCCCTTTCCCCTTCAAGTAGGTCCTCACAAATTGGGACCACTTTAGGTAGTTCTTCCCATTTAGACGATAGGAAGGTTGAATGCTTTGAAGGTCACCTCGTCCTTGGTGCGCCATAGACTCCTCATTTTGCTCAACGCTTTGGGAGGAATTAATTTCAGACATTGGGTAGCAATGAAGGCTTCCAAAAAATTTCTTTTTCGTTCGACAATAAAGGTCGATTTTTTTTTATAACCTTCCTGGACCGGACCGATCCAAAACTCAGCTAGGGTCCGCACGCAGGGAGCCACTCGTTCAGTGTCTCCTTGCTTCACAGGAGGCTTCTTCGACTCCTTATTCTTCCTTCTTGTCGGATCAGGCTCCTTGCCTGTTCGACTCGGCTCCTTCGGCGCTCCTCTTCGTCGACTTCGCTACTTCGTTGGCTTCGTTCCTTCGTCAACTTTCCTTTCGGTCGGATCGGGAGCCGCTCGAGCTTTCGTCGACAACCCTGGAGGAATCGGAGCCTCCCTCCGTCGACTTCGCTCCCTTTTTCTGCTTCGACCGTGCCTGGCGGAATCGGAGTCTCCGTCTGGGGAAGTAACTGGCGGAACTGAGGCTTCCGTCTGCGGCAATTCCTTGCACGATCGAAGGCTTCGGTTTCAGAATTGGGTCGGCGATGAAGGTCGGCGGATTGGCACTGATACCATGTTAAAACGAAAATTTGAGAGGTAAAAGCTTGAAATTATTCATTACAATCTTCCCTATTTATAGATCTATACAAGATATCCTAATGAGGAAACAATGAATTGTAGATTTAATACATAAAAATCTTTTCTAAATTCGTTCCTTAATTATGGCGTTATCCATGAGAGTATCCCACGGATTGATCTTTGTGTCCGTCGGATCCTTTGTACTGCGAACGGCTGGATTTCAACAGCTGCATAGTCTTCTTCAGATTCCCAATCAAGAACAAAAGGAAATTGCGTGATATGAGCTTAGTTTGGAGCTATTAAATACAAAATCAATGCTTGCTTGTATTAAGGACTTTTATGGGAAGCTCGCTTACAATCGCTTGATAAGAACCATCAATGCTACTATTCTATACTACTCTATACTATAGTATAGAGTAGTAGTATTAAGGGCCTTTATGGGAAGCTGACTTACAATCGCTTGATAATACTATTCTATACAACTACTTCTCTATATTATATATACTACACTATATAACTACTCTAGAATATATATATACTACTTTGTACCATATATACTACACTATACTATATATATACAACTCAATACTATATATACTATTCTATACTATTACTATTTTATACTATATATGCTACATCATAATACTACTACTACTACTCTATGCTAAATACAAATACACTATACTATATAACTAAACAGCATTAAAATACTACTCTATACTACTACTCAATACTATTTATACTACTCTATAATATATATACTACAACTATTCTATACTATATAACTACACTATACTATAATACTACACAATACAACTACTATTCTATACTACTACTTTATACTATATATATTATATACTATATTTACACTACACAATACTACTACAACTCTATACTATATAACTACATTATACTATATATATATTACACTATACTACTACTATTTTATACTACATAACTATACTATACTATAATACTAGTCTATACTAATACTATTATATATACTATATAATTACACTATACTATATATACTACTACTATTCTATACTATATATACTACATTATACTACTACAACCCTATACACAATAACACTACTACTCTATATTATACTACTACTACTATTGTATACTAAATAACTACACTATACTATAATACTATATATACTACTACTATTTTAAATTATATAACTACATTATACAATAATACTACTCTATACTACTACTATTTTATACTATATATACTACACTATACTACTACTACTCTATAGTATATTACACTATATATAACTATAATATACTTTATATGCTACTACTCTATACTATGTATACTACATTATACTAGTACAACTTTGTATTATATAACTACACTATATTACTACTACTTTATACTATATATACTACACTATACTACATATACTACACTATTCTAATACTACTCTATACTCTATATACTACACTACAATACAACTACTCTATACTACATAACTACAATATACTATATATAATACACTATACTACTACTACTCTATACTATATAACTACACTATACTATAAAACTACTCTAAACTACTACTGTATATACCACACTATACTATTACTATTCTATACTATATAACGACACTATACCATATATACTACACAATACTACTACTACTCTATACTATATAACTACACTATACGATAATACTACTCTATAATATATATACTACACTATACTACTACTACTCTATACTATATAACTACACTACATTGTATATAACTACACTATAATACTACTATCCTATATTATATAACTACACTATACTACTACTCTATCTTATATATACAATATACTATATATACTACTCAATACTACTACAACTCTATAACCCTATACTATATATACTACACTATACTACTACTACACTACAATACAACTAATTTATATTGTATATAGTATATACTACACTATACTACTTCTACTCTATGCAATATAACTACAATATACTACTACCACTCTATATTATATAACTACACTATACTATATTACTACTTTATACTACTACTACTACTCTATAATATATATACTACATACTACTACAACTCTATACTATATGATTACAATATATGATAATACTACTCTATACTATATACAATAACTATACTACTACAACTCTATACTATATATATTACAGTATACTACTACTACTTTATACTATATAAAAACACTATTTTATACTATTACTATTTTATACTATATATGCTACACCATATTACTACTACTCTATGCTAAATACAAATACACTAAACTATATAACTAAACAGTATTATAATACTACTCTATACTACTACTCAATACTATTTATACTACTCTATAATATATATACTACAACTATTCTATACTATATAACTACAATATACTATAATACTACTCTATACTACTACTTTATACTATATATCTACTATATACTATATCTACACTACACAATACTACTACAACTCTATACTATATAACTACATTATACTATATATATATTACACTATACTACTACTATTTTATACTACATAACTATACAATACTATAATACTACTCTATACTAATACTATTATATATACTATATAACTACACTATACTATATATACTACACTATACTACTACTATTCTATACTATAAATACTACACTATACTACTACAACCCTATACTATATAACTACACTATACTACATATACTACACTATACTATATAACTACACTATATTATAATACTACACTATACTATAATAATACTCTATACTACTACTACTTCATGCATGCTCTATATACTATACTATACTACTACTACTATATAATATATATACTACACTATACTACTAATACTTTATACAATATAACTACACTATACTTTATATACTGTACCATACTACTCTATACTATATAACTACACTATACTACATATACTACTACTACTCTATACTATATAAATACACTATACTACATATAATACTACTACTACTCTTCTACACAAAAACACTACTCTATACTATATTATATATTATACTACTACTACTACTATTGTATACTAAATAACTACACTATACTATATATACTACTACTACTTTAAATTATATAACTACATTATACAATAATACTACCCTATACTACTACTATTTTATACTATATATACTACAATAGTATAATGTAAAGTAGTACTACTAAACTACTATACTACTATATACTACTTCTACTATACTACATACTATATATTATACTACTACTACTACTATATACTACTATACTACTACTACTATACTCTTATATACTACTACTATATACTACTATACTACTACTACTATACTCTTATATACTATACAACTATATACTACTACTATACTATATTACTATATACTATACTACTACTACTACTATATACTACTATACTACTACTATATACTACTACTACTACAATACTATACTACTACTATTATACTACTATACTATATAAAATTATACTATTACTATACTTTACTACTACTACTACTATACTATACTACTACTACTACTATATTAATATTATACTATACTACTATACTACTACTACTATACTACTACTACTACTATAATATACGATATTATACTATACTACTATACAATGTTTAAAATTGCGTATTCGGGTATTAAGGCATTTTTCATTCGTGAGGCGAGGCGTAAGCCTCAAGGCGTCTTGAGGCGTAAGCCTCAAAATCAAAAGATTGCGTAAACATAAAATGATAAATTTGTTATATGCTAATGAGTGAATAATATAAAACATAAAAAAAGTATAAGATATGAAGTGAAATCAAAATATCTCAATAATAAGACAACATGAAATATAGTTCAACTTAAAATTCTATCTTTCCGAAATCCCAGTATTCTTTTCATTAACATATAACTCCGATTTCCAAAAATAAATAGCAATGACATATCACATAAGAACTCATAAGTCATCAGCACTGTCATCACTAAGGGGTTCTTCATTTGAATCATCATTATGATGAACTGCTCTCTCCCCTTCCTCCTCTCCTATAGAGTCTAATGTCGGGCATTTACTTCAAGATTTATGTAAGTTTTAATATATATAGCGTGAGGCGTAAACCTCATGCCAGTGAGGCGAGGCGGGACTCAACCAAGTTGAGGCGCAAGCCTCATAAAAAAAAACTCGAGGTGTAAGCATCGAGGCGTTTTTTATTAGAATTGCACAAATGCGGGCCTCAAGGCGAGCCTCATATTGCGCAATTTTAAACCATGCTACTATACTACTACTATATGCTACTATACTACTATACTATATACTACTACTTAACTACTATACTATATACTACTATACTATATACTACTACTATACTACTATATTACTATATACTACTTTATACTACTATAATATATACTACTATAAACTATATATAATATATTCTATACTATACTATATGCTACTATACTATATACTACTATACTATACTATATATTATACTACTATATACTATACTACTATATACTACTATACTACTACTATACTATATACTATACTACTACTATACTATACTATACTATACTATACTATACTATACTATATACTAGTAGTATACTACTACTACTACTTTACTACTACTACTATACTTCTATACTACTATACTACTATACTACTACTATTATAATATACTACTACTACTATACTACTATACTACTATGCTACTATACTATACTATACTATACTATACTACTATACTATATTACTATACTATACTACTACAACTATACTATACTACTATACTACTTCTACTTCTACTATACTATACTACTACTACTATATACTACTATACTACTATATACTACTATACTATACTACTACTATATACTATACTATTATACTATACTATACTACTATATTATACTATAGTACTATACTATACTATACTACTATATATATTATATACTACTATATATTATATTACTACTATACTACTACTACTATACTACTATACTATACTATACTATACTATATACTACTATTATACTATAGTACTAGTATACTACTACTACTATACTATAGTACTAGTATACTACTACTACTATTATTGCTACTACTATACTACTATACTATACTACTATACTATATTATATTATTATACTATACTATACTATACTACTATACTACTATATACTACTACTATATATATCATATACTACTATATACTATATTACTACAATACAATACTACTACTATACTACTATACTACTACTACTACTATACTACTATACTATACTATATTATACTACTACCATACTACTATACTACTATACTACTATACTACCATACTACCATACTACTATACTATACTACTATACTACTACTATATACTACTATACTACTATACTATACTACTACTACTACTACTATACTACTAGTATACTACTATACTATACAATACTATACTATACCACTACTACTATACTACATTACTACTAAACTATATACTACTATACTACTATACTACTATACTACTACTACGATAATATACTATATACTACTATATTACTATACTTTACTACTAAACTACTATACTAATATATACTACTACTACTATACTATATACTATATATTATACTACTACTACTACTATATACTACTATACTACTACTACTATACTCTTATATACTACTACTACGATACTATACTATATACTACTATATTACTATACTATACTACTAAACTACTATACTACATACTATATATTATACTACTACTACTACAATATACTACTATACTACTACTACTATACTCTTATATACTACTACTATATACTACTATACTACTACTACTATACTCTTATATACTATACTACTATATACTACTACTATACTATATACTATATACTATACTACTACTACTACTATAGTATATTATAGTAGAATAGTATAGTAAGTTGTATGGTAGTATTGTATAGTATAGAGTATAGTAGTATATATATTATAGTAGTAGTAGTAGTATATAGTATAGTAGTATAGTATATAGTAGTAGTATAGTATAGTATAATATATAATATAGTATAGTATATATTAAAGTATAGTAGTAGTAGTATAGTATAGTAGATAATTAATTAATTATAAAGTGTAGTATTGTAGTAGTAGTAGTATACAGTAGTATAGTAGTTGTAGTAGTAGTAGTATCGTAGTATAGTATATAGTATAGTAGTAGTATAGTAGTAGTAGCATATAGTAGTATCGTAGTATAGTAGTATATAGTATAGTATAGTAGTAGTAGTATAGTAGTATAGTAGTATATAGTATAGTAGTATAGTAGTATAGTAGTATAGTCGCATAGTAGTATAGTAGTAGTAGTATATAGTAGTATAGTATAGTATTTTAGTAGTATAGTATAGTAGTAGTAGTAGTATAGTGTAGTTCTAGTAGTATAGTATAGTATAGTAATATAGTATAGTATAGTAATATAGTATAGTATAGTATAGTAGTATATTAGTAGTTGTATAGTCTATAGTATAGTATAGTAGTAGTAGTATAGTAGTATAGAAGTATAGTAGTATAGTAGTATAGTAGTATAGAAGTATAGTAGTATAGTAGTAGTATAGTAGTATAGTAGTAGTATAGTAGTATAGTAGTAGTCTATACTATTACTATACTACTATATACTATACTACTATACTATATACTACTACTACTACTATAATATATATACTACTATACTCTATACTATACAATACTACCATACAACTTACTACTACTATTCTACTATAATATACTATACTACTATACTATTATACTATACTATACTATTACTATACTACTATACTACATACAATACTACTACTATACTTTGCTACTACTACTACTATACTACTACTATACTATACTATACTACTACTATTATACTATACTATACTATATACTACTATACTACTACTATTACTACTATACTATACTATACTACTAATATACTACTAAACTATACTACTATACTATTATACTACTACTATTATACTACTATACTACTATACTACTACTACTATTATTATACTATACTACTACTGCTACTACTATACTACTACTACTATATACTACTATATTAATATACTACTACTACTACACTACTATACTATACTACTATACTACTACTATTATACTACTACTACTACTACTATACTATACTACTATTATATACTACTGCTATACTACTATATACTACTACGATATACTACTACTATACTACTATATACCAATATACTACTAAAATACTATACTACCAATACTACTATATTACTACTATACTACTACTATACTATATACTATACTAGTATACTACCACTACTATACTACTATACTATATATTATACTATATATTATACTATATACTATATTACTACTATATTATAGTACTACTACTATACTATTATATTACGATATATTATACTACTACTACTATACTACTATACTATACTAATACTACTACAACTATATTATACTACTATTACTATATACTATACTACTATACTACTATACTATACTACTATGCTATACTATACTATACTATTATACTATACTATACTATACAACTATACTACTATACTACTACTATACTATACTACTACTAAATACAATATACTATACTATATACTACTATACTACTATATACTACTACTACTACTATACTACTATACTATACTATATATTATATGATACTCTATACTATACTATACTACTACTATTATACAACTACTATACTACTATACTATATATACTACTGCACTATATTACTACTACTACTATATACTACTATACTACTACTACTACTACTAAAAGTACTATACTACTACTACTATACTACTACAATACTACTAAACTTGACTTCTACTACTACTACTACTATTATACTACTACTATACTATACTACTACTATACTATACTACTACACTACTACTACTATATACTATACTATTATACTACTACTACTATACTATACTATACTACTATACAAATATTATTACTACTATTATATACTATACTACTACTACTATACTACTACTACACTACTACTACAATATACTACTACTACTATACTACCTCTACTATATACTATTATACTACTACTACTATACTACTACTACTACTATACTATACTACTATTATATACTACTGCTATACTACTATATACTACTACGATATACTACTACTATACTACTATATACCAATATACTACTAAAATACTATACTACCAATACTACTATATTACTACTATACTACTACTATACTATATACTATACTAGTATACTACCACTACTATACTACTATACTATATATTATACTATATATTATACTATATACTATACTACTACTATACTATAGTACTACTACTATACTATTATATTACGATATATTATACTACTACTACTATACTACTATACTATACTAATACTACTACAACTATATTATACTACTATTACTATATACTATACTACTATACTACTACTATACTATACTACTATGCTATACTATACTATACTATTATACTATACTATACTATACAACTATACTACTATACTACTACTATATACTATACTACTAAATACAATATACTATACTATATACTACTATACTACTATATACTACTACTACTACTATACTACTATACTATACTATATATTATATGATACTCTATACTATACTATACTATACTATATTTTCATCTGGTCAGAGAAAACCAAGAGTTTAACTCTCCGACCCCCTCTGAAATGAAATTTTAATGATTTACGGACTTAACACAGCCCTTCGAGAAACGGTAATCCGTCATTATATGCTAGATAAATTTAAACCATTTAGAACATGGTATCGAAAGATCTTTTCTGAAGAAGAAAGAATTAACTTCTCTAATCAATATTTTGATGAACTAGAATATTTACATCAAATTGGTAAAGCTACCATCCCATTTGTATATTGGTTTACAACCAAATTAACTTCAAATATTCGAATGATTCAAGGACATTCATCTAAATCAGAAATTGTAATGAGCCAATTTGGAAATATTCCATCCGATCAAAATACCATAAGAGAATTTGCTATTATAATCAAGCAATTAAATTTTACAAATCAAACCATTCAGACACTCATGACATACGTAGAAAACATTGACAAAAAATTAGATTTATTACAAAATAAAATCAATCAGGTTCAAACTACAATTGATCAAAAACCACTTCTGGTAAAACCGACAGAATCAGTACGCTCTGGAATAGTTATCACAAAACCCATAATAAAACTTCCACCACCAATAAAAATAAAATTCGATGAAGACCTCAACATGTCTGAGGTAATTAAACAAATCAAGACCCAACAAATTACAACATTAGATGAAATATCATCAGTATCGTCAGAAAATGGAGAAACAAACAGTAGTACCAGTGAGTACAATATTGATCAATTAGAAGATCAATTTAAAGCAACTAATCTTAATCCCTCATTATCTTTAAATAAACTAAAATATCCTAAAAAATCATTGAGCAAATACTATTACCAAAGACCATCACCTAATGATCTTCTTTATGAAGAAGAATTAAATGAACAAATTTCGTATGATCCTAGACAATTATACGAATGGAATTTTGACGGTCTATCTGATTATCAAATCCACAAAACTGTGCATAGAATGCTAATCTATGCTACTGTCGCTCAAAGTAAAAACAATAAACCCTGGGAAGTAGTCCAAATTATTGTTAATGGATTTACCGGAATCCTAAAAGGATGGTGGGATAATTATTTAACCCAAGCAGAGAAGAATGATCTTCAAAGTGATAAAAATCTACTAGACCCGTCAAAGCCTAATGAAGAAGCAGTATATACACTTATACATAATATCTTAGAACATTTCTTAGGCTATATGTCTGATAATAGAGAACAAATGCGTTCTCTCCTACAAAAATTAAAATGTCCATCTTTATCACACTTTAGATGGTATAAGGATGTATTCATGGCGAGAGTGATGAATCTCTCCGATGCAAGTTCAAGTTATTGGAAAGAAAAATTTCTAGAAGGACTTCCTGCAACCTTTGCAACCAAAGTAAAAGAACAATTAAGAACGTCAAATGGACAGTTAACATTTGAATATTATACATATGGTCGTATAATTAGTGAATGTATTAAAGTTGGCATTACACTTTGTAATGATATTAGAATGCAACAACAACTTAAACGCGAACGTATATCCGATCGCAAACAATTAGGAGCCTTTTGCGAGCAATTCGCATGTCCAGGCCCCTTAACTAAAAGGGAAAAAACCCTAGCTAAGAAAAAGGCCAATCGACACAAAAATAAAAAATTTCGAAAGAAAAGTTTTTCTAAAAATTCATATAAAGAAAAATTTAGAAAAAATCATGAAAGCACTAACCAGTTTCAAACCAAATCTAAAAAGAAAGCTATTAAATGTTTTAAATGTGGAAAAATGGGACATTATTCTAATAAATGTCCTATGAAAGAAAAAATAACTCAATTAAATTTAGATAATAGTACTAAAGAATTATTAATGAAAATTCTGTTAAACTCAGAAGAGTCAGACTCAATTGACTCATCCAATCACTCTACATCTGAAGAAGAAGAAGTCGAATCAAATTCTGATTCATCCTCCTGTTGTGATAATTGTAATAATAACAATTATTACCAAGCTATTGTTGAAAAATCAGGACTGTTCGTTCTTACTATTGAACAAAAAGATCAACTCATTACAATGTTAGCAAACGTTCAAGATCAAAGAACTAAAGAACAAATTATAAAATTACTAGGTACTTCTGAAGACCCTAGTTCTTCACAAACTATAAAATTTCCTAATTATTCTATGAAAGAGGTTCTTGACCGTTTTAAATCAAAAGAACAAGAATTGCATCCAACCCCATCTACATTATCCGAATTAAAATTCGAATTAAAAAGATTAAAAGGAGAAATGCAAAATTTAAAATTAGAACAAGATAAATTATCTGTTCGATTAACAAATCTCGAATTAGAAAGACTTCTAGATCAACCTGATCCAGAAGAAATACCTCCCATTTATAACAATAATACTTTAATCAACTCACTTCAAAAAGCCATAATTCATAAATGGTTTATCTCTATCAATTTAGTAATTAATCAAGCACTTGTGCTTAAAAATTTAACCGCTTTAGTAGATAGCGGAGCCGATATGAATTGTATTCAAGAAGGTCTCGTCCCTTCAATCTATTTTGAAAAAACTACTCAGCAATTAACATCTGCTAGTGGTAATAGTATGAACATTGAATACAAACTCTCTCAAGTAGCAGTATGTCAACAAGACTACTGTATTAAAACTCCATTTTTATTAGTTAAAAACTTATCTCAACACATTATCCTAGGAACTCCATTTCTATATAAGATAATGCCTATCACTACTAATGTTGAAGGTATTACATCTCATATTACTAATCCTCCAATACTTTTTAAATTTATCACCGATCCTAAAGAGATCATCTTAAATGAAATTCATAAATTTAAAAGAAAACAATTGCATATAAATTCCTTATTCCAAGAAATTCAAAATCTTGAAATAAAAAATCAATTAGAAAAATCTATTGTTAAAAATAAAATTCAAGACATAGAAAACCACATTAAAATGAATATCTGTGGAGATAATCCTATAAGTTTTTGGAATAGAAAAACACATTGTGTTAGTCTTCCTTATATTGACACTTTTAATAAAAATCAAATTCCAACTAAATCACGACCTTCACAAATGAATCGAGAGTATCTTACTCTTTGTCAAAAGGAAATTGCAGATCTATTAAATAAAAAAATAATAAGAAAATCTAGCTCTCCTTGGAGTTGTACTGCATTCTATGTCATGAATGCAGCAGAAAAAGAAAGAGGTAAACCAAGGTTAGTGATTAACTACAAACCTCTAAATCAAGTATTAAAATGGATAAGGTACCCTATTCCTAATAAGCGAGATCTTCTCAATCGATTAGCACAAGCTAATCTATTTTCTAAATTTGATTTAAAATCGGGATATTGGCAAATCCAAATCACAGAAAAATATCGTTATAAAACAGCCTTTACCGTACCATTCGGACAATACGAATGGAACATCATGCCATTTGGCTTAAAAAATGCTCCTTCAGAATTCCAAAAAATTATGAATGAAATTTTCAATTCATACAATAACTATATAATAGTATACATCGACGATGTATTAATTTTTTCTAAAACAATCGAAGAGCATTTTAAACATCTTAAAACCTTTATTTGGCTAGCTAAAACAAATGGCTTAGTAATCTCAGAACCAAAAATCAAATTATTTCAAACCACTATTAGATTCTTAGGTCACACTATTACTAATGATACTATCGTTCCAATTCAGAGAAGCATTGAATTTGCGGACAAATTTCCTGATAAAATATTAGACAAAAAACAACTCCAGAGATTTCTTGGAGCATTAAACTATGTATCTGAGTTTAATCAAAATCTTGCCAAAGATGCGGCCCCATTATTTAAACAACTACGAAAAAATGCCCCTCCATGGAACGATCTTTGTACTAAAGCCGTACAAATCATTAAACATCATGTTAAAAATTTACCTTGTATTACTTTAGCCAATCCTACTTATTTAAAAATAGTTGAGACAGATGCATCTGATCTCGGATACGGAGGAATTCTTAAACAAAAAAATCCTTTAACTAATAAAGAAGAATTAGTTCGTTTTACTTCAGGATTATGGAATCCTACTCAAAACAAGTACTCTACGATTAAAAAGGAAATGTTAGTTATCGTTAAATCTATTAACAAATTTCAAGATGATTTGCTTAATACTACCTTTTTACTTAGAATAGATTGTTCCTCTGCTAAATATATTTTACAGAAGGATGTTAAAAATCTTGCATCAAAACAAATCTTTGCCACATGGCAGGCTCAACTAGCCATTTTTTATTTCTCAATTGAATATATTAAAGGTAAAGATAATACTTTACCTGATTTTCTAACCCGTGAATACCTTACAGGTACACCTACCACTAATGGATAACGAAGGATGGCGCACTCCTAAAGGGCGCTCTATCCCACCAGTCCCAAATAGAGGACGAGGGTGGCCAGCACTCCGCGGATTTCCCCGCGGAAGAGGACGTGGCCAAACAGGCCGCGGACGAGGAGAAATCCCTCCTCCCAAAATGATTCCTTTAAAAACATATCTCTATGGAGGAGAAGAAGAGCCTCTTATCAATGAGCCTAATCTAGCAGAAAAAACTTCTGCTAAAGAAAATCAACAAACATCTGAAATGTTTGAACCCATTCTTAAAATTACCGTTGAACATCTACTACATTTAAATCCAGAAGACAAAGACATTTCCTCACCATGGATTATTTTCAAAAAATATTTGAATACTACCTCATTTACGCAAGACTCTTCCTATGATAGAGAGACGTATGAATCTATTCTTATCCATCTTCAATGTATCGAAGTTATCCATCATTACGATGATAAACGAAACATTACCTATAGTCGTGCTAACATTATTAGCATTATCATCATAAAGACTGGGAATTACCCCTTTTCAAATCCAAAAATTTGATATCCCATTACCAGATGGTAATATTAAAACTTGTTCTTTTAATTACTGGACTTATATCCAAGCAATGCATAAAGCTTTTTATGTATTAAATCCCACTCACTCTCATTCTTGGATGTTTATCCTAAATCCAGAAATCCTCAATAATCCTATTCCATCTTGGCTCTACCAATGGTGGGAACAGAAAGGGGCAACCGTTCCCCTATTACCATCTGAATTACAAACCAGTTATAATTCATGGGTGGAATCTTCTCCTCATCTCCGAATGATTAAAACGGAAGATTTCATAGAAGGAATGAGTGAATTCTTTTTCTTTACTCAAGCCCAAATTCCTTGGATATGGTCTTGGAATTTAGAATTTAATCAGGATGCCTCATTAAATATTAAATGTTTAATGAGAAATTTTTCTATAAAATGATGGTCTGCCATCATTATTGATGATAAAAGAAAGCAAATTGATAAGGTCATTCAAAATAACCTTATCAAAAATCAAAGACAACCTCCTACAGCTGAGTTTTCCTTAAAAAATCTTCAAAAATCATTCAAACAACGCTACCCTCATGAAACTCCCGAGCAAATTAAAATTCGCCTCCAAAAGGCCTATTGGGAACAAATGACTCAGTTATTTCCTGATGATGATATGACCTCTTAAAAATCCGATGATACTATTCCTGATGCCTGGGACCACTCCACCATTAAACCAGAAGATACAGGACCCAGCCACCGTCCTGGAAAAGCTCCACTCACAGAAGAAACAGACAACTTTTAGAATACGGGAGCTGTAAAGGCAGAAGAGTACTGCCTTTTTACGTGTAGTTATTCTCCATTATCTCCAAAGGACAATAGCCTCCTAACAGCTGGTATGCACCAACATAGTGGAGAATAATTTATGTAACTTTTCTATTTTAATGTCCTAGTGGGTGTACTATTTGTAACTTTTTCTATTATTCGTGTCCTAGTATGTGTACTAGTTAAACCCGTCTCTAAGAAATCTTCTCTATAAAGAGAGTATGTACGAGAGAAGGGACACAGTTTGTATTACTAAGCTTTGAAGTGGAATAAAATTTGACTTTGAGCATTGTAATTTTTCTTATTCGTTTTCTGCAACTCCTTTTCGCAATATTTATTATTTAAGTTTGAAAAGTTTTCCGCAAATTGGTATCAGAGCCATGAGTGAGTAGTGTTACTCTGCTTGGTAATTTTCTAAGTCTCCGTTTTATTCGGGGCGGTAGGGATGTAGTTAGTATCTGATGTTGTAGTCTTGCTTAGCAGAATTACTGGTATTGAACCTTGGCAGTAAATCCCTCGCTGATGGGTTGTTAGTCCTGGATGGTTCTTGTTTTTAAATATATCTGATATTGTAGTCTTGCTTAGCAGAAGAATTACTGGTATTTCTCCTTTTAAATTTTTTAATTCGAATTTTAATTCGGATAATGTAGATGGGTTTGATGCAATTCTTGTTCTTTGATTTAAAAGGTCAAGAACCACTTTCATAGAATAATTACATATACTAGTCTATACTAATACTATTATATATACTATATAATTACATTATACAATATATACTACTACTATTCTATACTATATATACTACATTATACTACTACAACCCTATACACAATAACACTACTACTCTATATTATACTACTACTACTATTGTATACTAAAATAACTACACTATACTATATATACTACTACTATTTTAAATTATATAACTACATTATACAATAATACTACTCAATACTACTACTATTTTAACTATATAATACTACACTATACTACTAACTACTCTATAGTATATTACACTATATATAACTATAATATACTTTATATGTCTACTACTCTATACTATGTATACTACATTATACTAGTACAACTTTGTATTAATAACTACACTATATTACTACTACTTTATACTATATATACTACACTATACTACATATACTACACTATTCTAATACTACTCTATACTCTATATACTACACTACAATACAACTACTCTATATTACATAACTACAATATACTATATATAATACACTATACTACTACTACTCAATACTATATAACTACACTATACTATAAAACGACTCTAAACTACTACTGTATATACCACACTATACTATTACTATTCTATACTATATAACGACACTATACCATATATACTACACAATACTACTACTACTCTATACTATATAACCTACACTATACGATAATACTACTCTATAATATATAAACTACACTATACTACTACTACTCTATACTATATAACTACACTACATTGTATATAACTACACTATACTACTACTATCCTATATTATATAACTACACTATACTACTACTCTATCGAATGAGTGCTATTTTTCACTCCAATTGTTCCAAAGGCCAGTTGTACTTGGCTGCTAGTGGAGATAGTATTCGAACAGTATTATTTTGGCTACAGCGCAAACGTTTCTTGGTAGTCAATGCCATATGTTTGAGTGAACCCTTTTGCCACCACGTCTTGCCTTATAATATTCCAGTGTGCCATCAGCTTTGTATTTTACTGAGAACACCCATTTGCAGCCGATCGATTTTTTTTCTCATTGGTAAATTGACGATTCTCCCATTGTTGTTCTTTCCAGGGCCTGCTATTTCATCCTTCATGGCATTTCTCCAATTTTTATCTGATAAGGCCTCAGAAACTATCTTTAGGAATATGGATATCTTCTAATGTAGCAAGAAATTTTGTGTGACGATGAGAAGTTGTTAAAGGATATAGAGTTGTTTATAGGGTATAAGGAAGGTGGTGAGTTTACCTTATTCCAGGAGATGGTTCAGATTCTTGGATCTGCTTTGGAGCGCAGCTTGAGCTGTACATCTTGATAAACCTTTCCAAATCTAATAATAGCTTGTCATTTGTTTTCCTATCTTGGGTGTCAGGTGGATGTTTGAGGTGGTGGAGGAAGGTCGAGAGGTTCTAGTTCATTTTTCTCATCTTCTTCAAGTTTAGTCCCCCTGAAGATGATTTTTTGAAAATAGAATTTTGCTCATCAAAGGTAACATCAATAGGACAAAGTTTTTTGTGGTGGATGATAACACTTATAACCTTTTTGGGTAGCTGAATATCCAACAAAGATACATTTGATGTGCTCTTGGATCTAATTTCCTCGATCCCTGGCTGTGAATAGAACATAAGCTGTGCATCCAAGAATTTTGGGTGCAAGAGTATGATGTGTTCGAAACTCTGATAAAAAGAGGACAATGTCTCCATTGGAGTTTTGAGGCCTAAGGTTTGTTAAAGGTAATCGGTTTATGAGATAAGCTGCAGTTAAAAGAGCTTCCCCCAATAGGATTTATTTTTATTGTAGTGAAATAGGAAAGCTCGGGTGTGTGCTAGAAGGTGGCCATTTTTCCTCTCTGCAACCCCATTTTGTTGTGGGGTGTGAACACATGAGGACTCATGGATGATCCCTTCACTCTGGAAGTAGAGGAAAGGGTTTGGTTGAAATAATCTTTGGCATTATCGGAGCGAAATCTCCGTATTTTTACCCCAAATGATTTTGGATCATGGAATGAAAGATTGGAAGAATGGTACTAACATCAAATTTATTTTTAAGGAGATAGATCCAAGAGATCTAGTGCAATCATCAATGAAGACACAAACCAGCGTTTGCCCCCAGAGATATTGGGATTTTTAGGGTCCCTATTATCACTATGAATAAGGTAGAAAGAGTGTCACATCTCTCACTTTTTGTTTGGGAATGAGATTCTTTTAATGCTTGGCCAACTCACAGTTTCACAATGAAAAATTTTATTTTCTTATTTCTGGAAAAGTTGTGGATACATATGTCTTAGGATATCAAAAGATGGATGTCCTAGTCTATAATGATGAAGTCAAATGTAGAATTCTTATCGACTAGGGATAAACATAGAGCAACTATTTTTAAATTGGTTTGGTTCTTCCAGGTATACAATCAGCTTTCTCCTTAGCAAAGTCCAATCTTCTTCCATCCTCCTGTTCCTGAAATAAGCAATAAGTAGGGTTAAATAAGGCTTGGCAATTTATGATCATGGTAAGTTTCTGTATTGATATTATTTGTGGATAATTGTGGTAGTGGAGGACATTTTTCAGGGTGAGTAAGGGAGTAATTTGATGTCTCCTTGGCCAGCTACTGTGGTAAGAGAACCATCAGCAGTGATGATTTTTCTTGTTGTTTGGGGCAAGGCGTATATAGTTTATGGAGTGGGTAGGTGAGTGGGTCATGTGATCTGTGGCTCCTGAATCAATTATCCATAATTCCTTTAGATGATTTTGAAAGCGCTTAAACTAAAAGAAATTGGAGCTCCTTACCTGAGAGTGCAAGTGAGAAAAGCATTTGGTTTTTCAAGAGATACCAGGAGTCGTTTTAATTTACAATATCATCTTTATTGATTCTCCAAGGCTGGACTGTGCTTCTGGCTTACTTGTGGTATTGTTGGCATGTGATGCGCTCCTTATTTCACCCTTTGATTCCACTCACTTGTTGGGAGTGTTTTTCATGTATTTTCCAGCACGTTTCCTTGTGTGTCTTGACTTTTTGCAATAGCTGCACCAAAGTGTAGTCCTTGCTTTGAACTTTGAAGAATTTTTCCTTCTTCCTTCCTGACGATTCTTTGTTCATCACATTGCTGAGCTTTCAACTGCCTTCGTTCTAACATCACTCCTCATCGGCTTTCTTCTGCGCGGATGAGGGAAATGGTTTCATTGGTGTGGTGCCTCCTCGTTGCAAGAATTTGAACCCTAATTGGTCAAATTCTGCATTTAGTCCTGCAAGAAAAATCATATAACTCATCTTCTTCAATAAAGTTCTTTAGGATCGCCGCATCTTCCGGATATCTGGTTTCTATGCACCCTATAGTGATCAGTTCTTGCCATAAATTTTAGTAGATGGTGGCATACCCGTCACGGTTACTCCTGATTCGGCTTCCTACTTTGATTTTAACTTCAAGATTTGAGCCGCATCACGAGCTTTGGAGAAGGTTTTCTGGCCGCATCCATCATGTCCTTTGGCAGTCGAAAGGAACATAAATAGTATCACTAATATCTGGAGTCATGAATTCCACAAACCTGACATAATCATTGACTTTTGTTGCTTCATCCCATACCTCAATTTAGGATCTCCTTCTTTCGGTCCTTCTCCCAGGAGGTGATGTACTTTCCCTTCCCTCAAGTAGGTCCTCACAAATTGGACCCTTAGGTAGTTCTTCCCTTTAGACGTAGTGAAGGTTGAATGTTTGATAGGTCACCTCGTCCTTGGTGCGCCATAGACTCCTCATTTGTCAACGCTTGGGAGGGAGGAATTAATTTCAGACATGGGTAGCAATGAAGGCTTCCAAAAAATTTCTTTTTCGTTCGACATAAGGTTCGATTTTTTTTTATAACCTTCCTGGACCGGACGATCCAAAACTCAGGAGGGTCCGCACGCAGGGAGCCACTCGTTCATGTGTCTCCTGCTTCACAGGAGGCCTTCTTCGACTCCTTATTCTTCCTCTTGTCGGATCTAGGCTCCTTGCCTGTTCGACTCGGCTCCTTCGGCGCTCCTCTTCTCGACTTCGCTACTTCGTTGGCTTCTTTCCTTCGTCAACTTTCCTTTCGGTCGATCGGGAGCCGCTCGGATTTCGTCGACAACCCTGGAGGAATCGGAGCTCCCCCTCGACTTCGCTCCCTTTTCTGCTTCGACCGTGCCTGGCGGAATCGACGTCTCCGTCTGGGAAGTAACTGGCGGAACTGAGGCTTCCGTCTGCGCAATTCTTGCACGATCGAAGGTTCGCGTTTCAGAATTGGGTCGGCGATGAATGTCGGCGGATTGGCACTGATACCTGTTAAAACGAAAATTTGAGAGGTAAAAGCTTGAAATTATTCATTACATCTTCCCTATTTATAGATCTATACAAGATATCCTAATGAGGAAACAATGAATTGTAGATTTAATACATAAAATCTATTTAAATTAGTTCCTTAATTATGGCGGTTATCCAGAGAGTATCCCACGGATTGATCTTTGTTGTCCGTGATCCTTTGTATGCGAACGGGCTGGATTTCAACAGCTGCATAGTCTTCTTCAGTTCCCAATCAAGAACAAAAGGAAATTGCGTGATATGAGCTTAGTTTGGAGCTATAAATACAAAATCAATGCTTGCTTGTATTAAGGACTTTTATGGGAAGCTCGCTTACAATCGCTTGATAAGAACATCAATGCTACTATTCTATCTCTCTATACTATAGTATAGAGTATAGTATTAAGGCCTTTATGGAAGCTGACTTACAATCGCTTGATAATACTATTCTATACAACTACTTCTCTATTTATTATACTCACTATATAACTACTCTAGAATATATATATACTACTTTGTTCCATATATATCTACACTATACTATATATATACAACTCAATACTATATTACTATTCTATACTATTACTATTTTATATAACTATATATGCTACATCATAATACTACTACTACTACTCTATGCTAAATACAAATACACTATACTATATAACTAAACAGCATTAAAATACTACTCTAATACTACACTCAATACTATTTATACTACTCTAATAATATATATACTACAACTCATTCTATCTATATAACTACCACTATACATATAATACTACCACAATACAACTACTATTCTATACTATACTTTATACTATATATTTATATCTATATTTACAAATACACAATACTACTACAACTCTATACTATAAAACTACATTATACTATATAATATTACACTATACTACTACTATTTTATACTACAAAACTATCTATAATATAATACTAGTCTATACTAATACTATTATATATACTATAATTACATATACTATATATACTACTATCATTCTATACATATATATACTACATTTACTACTACAACCCTATAACACAATAACACTACTACTCTATATTATACTACTCTACTATTGTATACTGTAAATAACTACACTATTACTATAATACTAATATACTACTACTATTTTAAATTATATAACTACATTATACAATAATACTACTCTATACCTACTACTATTTATTATACTATATATACTACACTATACTACTACTACTCCTATAGTATATTACACTATATATAAAACTATAATATACTTTATATGCAACTACTCTATACATGTATACTACTTATACTAGTAAACTTTGTTTATTATATAAACTACACTATATTACTATACTTTATACTAATTATATACTACACTATACTACATATACTACACTATTCTAATATACTCTATACTCTATATACTACACTACAATACAACTACTTATACTACATAACTACAATATACTATATATAATACACTATACTACTACTATCTATACTATATAAACTACACTATACTATAAAACTACTCTAAACTACTACTGTTTATACAACACTATACTATTACTATTCTTACTATATAACGACACTATACCATATATACTACACATACTACTACAACTCTATACTATATAACTACACTATACGATAATACTACTCTATAATATATATACTACACTATACTACTACTACTCTATACTATATAAACTACACTACATTGTATATAACTACACTTAATACTACTATCCTATAATTATATAACTACACTATACTACACTCTATCATATTACATATACTATATACTACTCTATTACTACTACAACTCTATACTATATATACTACTCAATACTACTACAACTCTATAACCCTATACTATATATACTACACTATACTACTACTACACTACATACAAAACTAATTTATATTGTATATAGTATATTACTACACTATACTACTTCTACTCTATGCAATATAACTACAATATACTACTACACTCTATAATATATAACTACACTATACATATATACCTTTATACTACTACTACTTCTCTATAATATATATACTACATACTACTACAACTCTATACTTATGATTACATATATGATAAATACTACTCTATAACTATATACAATAACTATACTACTACAACTCTATACTATATATATTACAGTATACTACTACTACTTTATACTATATAAAAACACTATTTATACTATTACTATTTTATACTATAATGCTACACCAATATTACTACTACCTATGCTAAATACAAAATACACTAAAACTATAAACTAAACATATTATAATACTAACTCTATACTACTACTCAATACTATTATACTACTCTATAATATATATACTACAACTATTCTATACTATATAACTACAATATACTATAATACTACTCTATACTACTACTTTATACTATATATCTACTATATACTATATCTACACTACACAATACTACTACAACTCTATTACTATATAACTACATTATACTATATATATATTACACTATACTAACTACTTTTTATACTAACATAACTATACAATACTAAATACTACTCTATACTAATACTATTATATATACTATATAACTACACTATACTATATAATACACTTAACTACTACTATTCTATACTATAAATACTACACTATACTACTACAACTATACTAATAACTACACTATCTACATATACTACACTATACTATATAACTACACTATATTATAATACTACACTATACTAATAAATACTCTATACTACTACTACTTCATGCATGCTCTATATACAATCCTATACTACTCTACTATATAATATATATACTACACTATACTACTAATACTTATACAATATACATACACTATACTTAATATACTGTACCATACTACTCTATACTATATAATACACTATACTACATATACTACTACTACTATATACTATATAAATACACTATACTACATATAATACTACTATACTCTTCTACACAAAAAACACTACTCTATACTAAATTATATTTATACTACTACTACTACTATTGTATACTAAATAACTACATATACTATATATACTACTACTACTTTAAATTATATAAACTACATTACAATAATACTACCCTATACTATCACTATTTTATACATATATACTACAATAGTATAATGAAAGTAGTACTACTAAACTACTATACTACTATTACTATTCTACTTATACTACTACTATATATTATACTACTACACTAATTCTATCTACTATAATACTACTACTATATCTTATATATACTACTACTATACTACTATAACTACTACACTATATCTTTATACTATTACAAACTATATACTACTATACTATATTACTATATACTATAACTACTACTACTACTATATACTACTATACTACTACTATCATACTACTACTACTACAATTACTATACTACTACTATTATACTACTATACTATATAAAAATATACTATTTACTATACTCTTACTACTACTACTACTATACTATACTACTACCTACTACTATATTATATTATACTATATACTATACTACTACTACTATACTACTACTAACTACTATATATATACGATATTATACTTACTACTATACAATGTTTAAAATTCGTATTCGTATTAAGGCATTTTTCATTCGTGAGGCGAGGCTTAAGCCTACAAGGCGTCTTGAGCGTAGCCTCAAAATCAAAAGATTTGCGTAACATAATGATAAATTTGATATATGCTAATGAGTGATATATAAAAACATATAAAAATATATAGATATGAAGTGAAATCAAAATATCTCAATAATAAGACACATGAAATATAGTTCAACTTAAAAATTCTATCTTTCGAAATCCCAGTATCATTTTCATTAAACATATAAACTCCGATTTCCAAAAAAAATAGCAATGACAATATCACATAAGAACTCAGAAGTCATCAGCACTGTCATCACTAAGGGTTGTCATTATTTGAATCATCATTATGATGAACTGCTCTCTCCCTCCTCCTCTCCTATAGAGTCTAATGTCGGCATTTACTTCAAGATTATGTAGTTTTATTTATAAGTGGAGGCGTAAACCTCATGCCAGTGAGCGAGCGGACTCAACCAATTGAGGCGCAAGCCTCATAAAAAAAAACTGAGTTAAGCATCGAGGCGTTTTTATTAAATTGCACAATATGCGGGCCTCAGGCGAGCCTCATATTGCGCAATTTTAATACTGCTACTATACTACTACTATCTGCTACTATAACTACATATACTATTATACTACTACTTAATACTATACTATATACTACTTACTATATACTACTACTATACTACTATATTACTATATACTACTTTATACTATATAATATATACTACTATCACTATAATATAATATATTCTATACTATACTAATCTCTACTATACTATATACTACTTATACTATACTATATATATACTACTATATTTTACTACTATGATACTCTATACTCTATACTATACTATATACTATACTAATACTATACTATAACTATACTATACTATACTAATACTATACTATTACTGTAGTATACATATTACTATTACTTACTACTATACTCATACTACTATACTACTATACTACTTACTATTATAATATACTATACTATATACACTAAAACTACATACTTTACTATACTATACTATCTACATATACTAACTACTATACTATACTATACTACTATACTATTATTACTATACATAACTATAAACTTTACTATACTACTACTATACTTCTACTTCTACTTACATACTACTACTACTATATAATACTTACTAATATCTACTATACTATACTACTACTATACTATATATTATACTATACTATACTACTATATTATACTATAGTACTATACTTACTATACTATATATTATTATATACTACTATTATATATTACTACTATACTACTACTATATACTACTATTACTATACTATACTATACTATATCACTACTATTATATTATAGTACTAGTATACTACTACTACTATACTATAGTACTAGTATACTACTACTACTATTATTGTACTACTATACTACTATACTATACTACTATACTATATATATTATTATACTATATATACTATACTACTATACTACTATATACTTACTACTATTATATATCATATACTACTATATATCATATTACTACAATACAATACTACAACTATACTACTATTACTACTATACTATACCTACTATTAAACTTTATACTAATATACTCACTACCATTTACTACTATTACTACTATACTACATATACATACCATACTACCATACTATATACATATACTATACTACTACTATATACTACTATACATACTATACATACTACTACTACTACTACTATACTACTATGTTTATATACTATACTATAAATACATACTATACCACTACTACTATACTACATAATCTAAACTATATCTCTATACTATATACTACTATACACTACTACGATAATATACTATATACTACTAATTTACTATACTTACTTTCTAAATACTATACTAATATCATACTACTACTACTATACTATATACATATATTATACCTACTACTATATATACTACTTACTACTACTACGATACTCTTATATACTACTACTACATACTATACTATATTCTACTATATTTACTATACTATACTACTAAACTAACTATACACATACTTAATTATACTACTTCACTATACTATACTACTATACTACTACTACTATACTCATATATACTACTACTTATACTACTATACTACTACTACTATACACTTTATACTATACTACTATATACTATCTACTATATCTATATACATATATACTATCTACTACTATACTATAGTATATTATAGTAGAATAGTATTAGTAAGTTGTATGGTAGTATTGTAAGTATAGAGTATAGTATGATATTATATTAGTATGTAGTGTATATAGTTATAGTAGTATAGTATATAGTAGTATATAGTTAGTATAATATATAATATAGTATAGTATATATTAAAGTATAGTAGTAGTAGTATATTATAGTAGATAATAATTAATTATAAAGTGTAGTATTGTGTGTAGTAGTATACAGTAGTATATGAAGTTGTAGATAGTAGTAGTATACTAGTATAGATATAGTATGTGTAGTATAGTAGTAGTAGCTATAGTAGTATCGTAGTATAGTAGTATATAGTATAGTATAGAGTAGTAGTATAGTCAGTTAGTAGTATTAGTATAGTAGTATAGAGTTAGTAGTATAGTGCATAGTAGTATGTGTAGTAGTATTAGTAGTATAGTATAGTATTTTAGTAGTATAGTATAGTAGTAGTAGTAGTATAGTGTTAGTTTCTAGTAGTTAGTATAGTATAGTAATATAGTATAGTATAGTAATATGTATAGTATAGGTATAGTGTTATTAGTGTTGTCATAGTCTATAGTATAGTATAGTAGTTAGTAAGTATAGTAGTATAGAAGTATAGTAGTATAGTAGTATGTAGTATAGAAGTTAGTAGTATAGTAGTAGTATAGTAGTATAGTAGTAGTATAGTAGTTCGTAGTAGTCTATACTATATATTACTAATACAATAACTAATTTTACTCTCTATACTATATATATTTATACTATACTCTATACTATACATCTCCACCAATCTACAACTAATCTACTATAATATACTTCTATTATATTTACTATACTAACATTACATACTACTATACTACTCAATATACTACTACTTTGCTACTTACTATTACTACTACTATCTATTATACTACTACTATTATACTATCTATACTATATACTACTTACTACTACTATTACTACTATACATACTAAATACTAATATACTACTAAACTTTACTACTAATACTACTTATACTACTATTATTTTACTACTATCCTACTATACTACTAAAAATAAAAAAACTACTGTTAATACTATACTACTACTACTACAAACCTATACTACTATATACTACTACTATTAACTATACTACTACAACACTACTATACTAACTACTATACCAAAGACCATACATACCTTATACAACTCCTATAGTCTATATACAACTATTACTACAATTTATAAACTATATACTCTACATATACTACTACATATACTACATCTATACCAAATACTACTAACAATACCCTACTACCAATACTACTATAAAACTACTACTACTACACCTATATACTCTACTATGTATACTACCACTAACTATACTACGACTCCTATATACTTAATACTATATACTTATTATACATCTCTACTACTATACTATATACTACTCATATAATACTACTACCTATACTCAACTATAAAAATACTATACTTACTAACTATACACCTACTCACTAACTATATCCTATCCAAAAATACCAACACACTAAAAAATACTATAACAATATTCTATCAACCTCTACATACTACATATATACTCCTATACTAATATCAATACTAACCTATACTAAACTACAAACACTACTATACAACCTCACTCATACTATACTACTACTACTATATATACTACTATTATACTACTACTACAAATACTACTAATTATAAATACTACTAATCCACACTACTACATACACTAATAACTATACCATACTACTCAAATACTACTACCTACAAACTATTATACCTACTAACATTATACACTCAATCTCTACACAACTAACAAAACTACTAATCTAACATACAAAATTCCACCTCCACCTATATACCTACTCACAACTACTACCTTACTACTACCCAACTACCACACAACCTCACTACCATATACTACTACCCCTCCAACAAAAATTATACAACCAACTACTACATACTATTATACTACTTACTATACTATACTATACTATACTATACTACTACACTACTACTACTATACTTACTATACTATTTATACTACTACTACTATATATACTATACTACTATACAAAATATTATTACTACTACTTATATATATACTACTACTACTACTTACTACTACTTACACTACTACTACATTACTTACTACTATATACTACCTCTAATTATATACTATTATAACTATACTACTATACTTTACAACTACTACTACTATACTATATACTATTATATCCTACTGCTAATACTACTATATACTATACGATATACTAACTACTATATATATCTTACCAATATACTACTAAAATACATATACTACAATATACTATATTACTACTATACTACTACTATACTATATACTATATAGTATACTACCACTACTATACTACTATACTAATATTATACTATATATTATACTATATACTATACTCTACTAACTATAGTACTATACTTTATATTATACGATATTTTACTCTACTACTATACTATATATTACTATACTACTACAACTATATTATACTACTATTACTATATAATATATATATATACTATTCTTACTACTTGCTATATATATATACTATTATACTTACTATATATACAACTATCTACTAGACTACTATATATACTATACTACTAAATACAGATTACTATACTATTCTACTATACTACTATTACTATACTACACTATACTATATACTATACTATATATTATCATGATACTCTATACTATACTATAGCTATACTATATTTCATCTGGTCAGAGAAAACCAAGGAGTTTAACTATCCGACCCCCTGAAATGAAATTTTTGTTTACGGACTTAACACAGCCTTCGAGAAACGGTATCTCGTATTATATGCTAGATAAATTTAAACCATTTAGAACTGGTAACGAAAGATTTTTTTGAAGAAGAAGAATTAACTTCTCTAATCAATATTTTGATGAACTAGAATATTTACATCAAATTGGTAAAGCTACCATCCCATTTGTAATATTGGTTTACAACCAAATTAAACTTCAAATATTCGAATGATTCAAGGACATTCATCTAAATCAGAAATTGTAATGAGCCAATTTGGAAATATGTCCATCCGATCAAATACCATAAGAGAATTTGCTATTAAAATCAAGCAATTAAATTTATAAAATCAAACCATTCAGAAACTCATGACATACAGTAGAAACATTGACAAAAAAATTAGATTTATTACAAAATAAAATCAATCAGTGTTCAAAATACAAATGATCAAAAACCACTTCTGGTAAAACCGACAGAATCAGTACGCTCTGGAATAGTTATCACAAAACCCATAAAAACTTCCACCACCAATAAAAATAAAAATTCGATGAGGACCTCAACATGTCTGAGTAATTAACAAATCAAGACCCAACACAATTCAAACATTAGATGAAATATCATCAGTATCGTCAGAAAATGGGAGAACAAACAGTAGTACCAGAGTGAGTACATATTGATCAATTAGAAGATCAATTTAAAGCAACTTATCTTATCCCTCATTATCTTTAATATAAACTAAATATCCTAAAAAATCATTGAGCAAATACTATTACCAAGACCATCACCTAATGATCTTCTTTATGAAGAAGAATTAATGAACAATTTCGTTATGATCCTAGACAATTATACGAATGGAATTTTGACGGTCTATCTGATATCAAATCCACAAAACTGTGCATTAGAATGCTAATCTATGCTACTGTCGCTCAAAGTAAAAAACTATAACCCTGGAGTAGTCCAAATTATTGTTAATGGATTTACCGGAATCCTAAAAGGATGGTGGGATAATATTTAACCAAGCAGGAGAGAATGATATCAAGTGAGTAAAAATTACTAGACCCGTCAAAGCCTAATATGAAGAGCAGTTATACACATTATACATAATATCTTAGAACATTTCTTAGGCTATATGTCTGATTATAGAGAACAAATGCGTTCTCTCCTACAAAAATTAAATGTCCATCTTTATCACACTTAGATGGTATAGGATGTATTCATGGCGAGAGTGATGAATCTCTCGATGCAAGTTCAAGTTATGGAAAGAAAAATTTCTAGAAGGATTCCTGCAACCTTTGCAACCAAAGTAAAAGAACAATTAGAACAGTCAACATGGACAGTTAACATTTGAATATTATACATATGGTCGTATAATTAGTGAATGTATTAAAAGTTGGCATTACACTTTGTAATGATATTAGAATGCAACAACAACTTAAACGCGAACGTATATCCGATCGCAAACAATTAGGAGCTTTTGCGAGCAATTCGCATGTCCAGGCCCCTTAACTAAAAGGGAAAAAAAACCTAGCTAAGAAAAAAGGCCAATCGACACAAAATAAAAAATTTCGAAGAAAGTTTTTTCTAAAAATTCATATAAAGAAAAATTTAGAAAAAATCATGAAAGCACTAACCAGTTTCAAACCAAATCTAAAAAGAAAGCTATTAAAGTTTTTAAATGTGGAAAAATGGGACATTATTCTAATAAATGTCCTATGAAAAGAAAAATAACTCATTAAATTTAGATAATAGTACTAAAGAATTATTAATGAAAATTCTGTTAAACTCAGAAGAGTCAGACTCATTGACTCATCCAATCACTCTACATCTGAAGAAGAAGAAGTCGAATCAATTCTGATTCATCCTCCTGTTGTGATATTGTAATATAACAATTATTACCAAGCTATTGTTGAAAAATCAGGACTGTTCGTTCTTACTATTGAACAAAAAGATCAAACTATTACAATGTTAGCAAACGTTCAAGATCAAAGAACTAAAGAACAAAAATTATAAATTTAACTAGGTACTTCTGAACGACCCTAGTTCTTCACAACTAAAAATTTCCTAATTATTCTATGAAAGAGGTTCTTGACCGTTTTAAATCAAAGACAAGAATTGCATCCAACCCCATCTACATTATCTGAATTAAAAATTCGAATTTAAAAAGATAAAAGGAGAAATGCAAATTTAAAATTTGAACAAGAAAAATTATCTGTTCGGATTAACAAATCTCGAATTAGAAAGACTTCTAGATCAACCTGATCCAGAGAATACCTCCCATTTATAACAATAATACTTTAATCAACTCATTCAAAAAGCCATAATTCATAAATGGTTTATTCTCTATCAATTTAGTAATTAATCAAGCATTGTGCTTAAAAATTTAACCGCTTTAGAGATACGGAGCCGATATGGAATTGTATTCAAGAAGTCTCGTCCCTTCATCTATTTTGAAAAAACTACTCAGCAATTAACATCTGCTAGTGGTAATAGTATGAACATTGAATACTAAAACTCTCTCAAGTAGCAGGATGTCAACAAGACTACTGTATTAAAACTCCATTTTTATTAGTTAAAAACTTAATCTCAACACATTATACTAGGACTCCATTTCTATATAAGATAATGCCTATCACTACTAATGTTGAGGTATTACATCTCTCTATTACTAATCCTCCAATACTATTTTAATTTACACCGATCCTAAAGAGAATCATCTTAAATGAAATTCATAAATTTAAAAGAAATACAATTGCATATAAATTCCTTATTCCAAGAAATTCAAAATCTTGAAATAAAAAATCAATTAGAAAAATCTATGTTTAAAAATAAAATTCAAGACATAGAAAACACATTAAATGAATATCTGTGGAGATAATCCTATAAGTTTTTGGAATGAAAAAACACATTGTGTTTAGTCTTACTTATATTGACACTTTTAATAAAAATCAATTTCCAACTAAATCACGACCTTCACAAAATGAATCGAGAGTATCTTACTCCTTTTGTCAAAAGGAAATTAGCAGATTAATAATAAAAATAATAAGAAAAATCTAGCTATCCTTGGAGTTGTACTGCTTCTATGTCATGAATGCAGCAGAAAAAGAAAGAGGTAAAACCAAGGTTAGTGATTAACTACAAACTCTAAATCAAGTATTAAAATGGATAAGGTACCTATTCCTATAAGCGAGATCTTCTCAATCGATTAGCACAAGCTAATCTATTTTCTAAATTTGATTTAAAATCGGGAATATTTGGCCATCCAAATCACAGAAAAATATCGTTATAAAACAGCCTTTACGTACCATTCGGACAAACGAATGGAACATCATGCCATTTGGCTAAAAAATGCTCCTTCAGAATTCCAAAAAATTATGAATGAAATTTTCAATTCATCAATAATATATAATAGTATACTTCGACGATGTTTAATTTTTTTCTAAAACATCGAAAGAGCAATTTAAACATCTTAAAACTTTATTTGGCTAGCTAAACAAATGGCTTAGTAATCTCAGAAACCAAAAATCAAATTATTTCAAAACCACTATTAGATTCTTAGGTCACACTATTACTAATGATCTATACGTTCAATTCAGGAGAAGCATTGAATTTGCGGACAAATTTCCTGATAAATATTAGACAAAAAACAACCAGAGATTTCTTGGAGCATAAAATATGTATCTGAGTTTAATCAAAATCTTGCCAAAGATGCGGCCCACTTATTTAAACAACTCGAAAAAAATGCCCCTCATGGAACGATCTTTGTACTAAAGCCGTACAAATCATTTAACATCAGTTAAAAATTTACCTTGTATTACTTTAGCCAAATCCTACTTATTTAAAAAAGTTGAGACAGATTGCATCTGATCTCGGATAGGAGGATTCTTAAACAAAAAAACCTTTTAACTATTAAGAAGAATTAGTTCGTTTTACTTCAGGATTATGGAATCCTACTCAAAACAAGTACTCTCTACGATTAAAAAGGAAATGTAGTTATCGTTAAATCTAATTAACAAATTTCAGAATGATTTGCTTAATACTCCTTTTACTTAGATATAGATTGTTCCTCTGCTAATATATTTTACAGAAGGATGTTAAAAATCTTGCATCAAAACAAACGTTGCCACATGGCGGAGGCATAACTAGCCATTTTTTTATTTCTCAATTGTAATATTAAAGGTAAAGATAATACTTTACCTGATTCTAACCGTGAATACCTACAGGTACACCTACCACTAATGGATAACGAGGATGGCGCACTCCTAAGGGCGCTCTTCCCACCAGTCCAAATAGAGGACGAGGGTGCCAGCCACTCCGCGGATTTCCCGCGGAAGAGGACGTGGCCAAACAGGCCGCGGACGAGGAGAATCCCTCCTCCCGAAATGATTATTTAAAAACTATCTCTATGGAGGAGAAGAAGAGCCTCTTTATCAAATGAGCCTAATCTAGCAGAAAAAACTTGCTAAGAAAATCATACAAAATCTGAAAATGTTTGAAACCCATTCTTAAATTAGTACGTTGAACATCCCTAGCTACATTTAAATCCAGAAAGACAAAGACATTTCCTCACATGGATTATTTTCAAAAATATTGAATACTACCCATTTACGAAAGACTCTTCCTATGATAGAGAACTTTGCCTCGGATGACCACAGAAATCACGCAAGAATGAAGCAATGGGAAAGACAAAAACTCTCCTTGGCCTCAGCTCGAGCAGAGATGACGAAGGAACGAGAGGCGAAGGCAACGGGCTTCGTTTGGTGTCGACTACGAGCTCTCCTGGCCCGCCCTAGAAAATTTCTTCCGTGGATCGGAAAAATAGGGCTTCTAGTTCGCAGAAAAGGCAAAACAGAATGAACGATTTATCTTTTAATAACCGGACACGCGTGTCCGACAGCGTGTCCGATTTTAATTTCAATTTTTTAAATTGCGACACTCCAATGCCATGTCGAACACGTGTCCATGCCATGTCCGACGCGTGTCCGTGTCCGACACATGTCCGACACTGCATACCCTCTTTAAGAGGCTGTGTCGGTGTATCATAACTTAATCCTCAAGTGAACTAAAAAGAAACAAAGCAACTTGATTGAATTCAATACGATAACCAGAGAGTCCGTGTGCATTCAATCGGTAATGAACATAAATTGATGACAATGTAGGATCTAAAAAACAATTTCAGAACCAAAGAAATAACATATGGCATGCATAATAAGCTGCCAGTCTTCCTCCCTCTCTCTGTATTTCTCTCCCTGAACTAGGTTAGCTAGTAAATATTTCTTGCATTCTCTTTTTCTATGTACGCTATGATATCCCTCCCTCTCAAAAGTTAAACTAACGCTGCTTGTAAAGTTAATTACCTTTTCTCATTATAACGCCACAATGGCTGGCCCTACCTCCCTCTTATTCCTCCCTCTCAAAAGTAAAACTAACGCTGCTTGTAAAGTTAATTACCTTTTCTCATTCTAACGCCACAATGGCTGGCCCTGCCTCCCTCTTATTCTTTTATTTTCAGCCAAGCGTATCATATGCATATCTACTCAAGGAAGATGAGATTAATTAATAAAGTAACCATTTGCATCCCTCCAAAAGCAAATATTTTCTCGACATCATGCTAATTAAATCCATGCTCATAAACTTATTGCATCAAGAAATCCTGCATTAAGAATTCTAGCTGTAAATGACGTCTGAGTAGAGCTGCTGTTAAAACGAGAATTTGAGAGGGAAAAGCTTGAAATTATTCATTACAATCTTCCCTATTTATAGATCTATACAAGATATCCTAATGAGAAAATAATGAATTGCAGATTTAATACATAAAAATCTTTCCTAAATTCGTTCCTTAATTATGGCGTGATCCATGAGAGTATCCCACGGATTGATCTTTGTGTCCGTCAGATCCTTTGTACTGCGAACGGCTGGATTTCAACACTCTCCCTCAAGTTGGGAAATATGGATCTATCATCCCCAGCTTGTCAATCATTCTGAGAAAGGCAGAACTGTCCAATCCTTTAGTAAGGATATCTGCAAGTTGATCCTTTGATGATACATGGTCGACACTTACTAGACCACTGTTTAGTTTTTTCTTTAATAAAATGTCTGTCCACTTCTATGTGTTTGGTCCTATCATGCTGGACTGGATTGTGGACTATGCTGATTGCTGATTTGTTATCACAATGTAGCTTCATAGGGTCATCCCACTTAACCTTTAGTCTTCTAGGATTATCTTAATCCATAGTAGCTCATATATTCTCAAGGCCATAGCTCGGTATTCTGCTTCTGCACTAGATCTTACCACCACATTTTGTTTCTTGCTTCTCCATGTCACTAAGTTACCTCCAAGAAATGTGCAATACCCAGAGGAAGATCTTCTATCAACCGGTGACCCTGCATAGTCAGCATCTGTGTATACTTCTAAGGTTATTCCTTGATCTCTCTTAAAGAGAATTCCTTTTCCTGGTCTTCCTTTTATGTAGTGTAATATCTTGTCTACCGCTTGCATGTGAATCTGCTTTGGATTCTGCATAAACTGACTGACCATGCTTACAGCAAATGCTATGTTTGGTCTAGTGTGGGAGAGGTAGATCAATTTCCCTACAAGTCTCTAGTAGGTCCCTTTATCTACGTCTGGATCTTCTTTCGCTTCCCCCAGTTTAAGATTAGGTTCTACTGGTGTCGGTGCTGGTTTACAAGCTAGTTTACCTGTTTCTTTTAGAAGATCTTTGATGTATTTCTGTTGTGAAATGAAGATTCCTTTACTGAAGTGAGCTACTTCAATTCCGAGGAAATATTTTAGTCTACCAAGTTCTTTGATGTCAAATTCCTTAGTAAGACTTTTCCTTAAACTGACTTTCTCCTCTTCATTATCTCCAGTTAAAATGATATCATCAAACATACACTAATAATATTGTGACTCCCCCTGAGTCTGAGTGTTTGAAGAATAATGTATGATCCCCTTGACTCGGTTGATACCCATTCAGGAGCATGAATTTAGAGAACCTTCCGAACCAAGCCCTTGGTGATTGTTTGAGCCCATATAAAGCCTTTTTTAATTTGCACATCTTGTTACCTTCAGATTTTTCTTTAAACCCTGGTGGTATTTCCATAAATATCTCTTCTTCTAAATCCCCGTGAATGAGTGCATTTTTCACATCCAATTGTTCCAAAGGCCAGTTGTACTTGGCTGCTAGTGAGAGTAGTATTCGAACAGTATTCATTTTGGCTACAGGCGCAAACGTTTCTTGGTAGTCAATGCCATATGTTTGAGTGAACCCTTTTGCCACCAGTCTTGCCTTATATCTCCAGTGTGCCATCAGCTTTGTATTTTACTGAGAACACCCATTTGCAGCCGATCGATTTTTTCTCTATTGGTAAATTGACGATCTCCCATTTTTGTTCTTCTCCAGGGCCTGCATTTCATCCTTCATGGCATTTCTCCAATTTTTATCTGATAAGGCCTCAGAAACATCTTTAGGAATATGGATATCTTCTAATGTAGCAAGAAAATTTTTGTGTGACGATGAGAAGTTGTTAAAGGATATAGAGTTGTTTATAGGGTATAAGGAAGGTGGTGAGTTTACCTTATTTCCAGGAGATGGTTCAGATTCTTGGATCTGCTTTGGAGCGCAGCTTGAGCTTGTACATCTAGAGTAAACCTTTCCAAATCTAATAATAGCTTTGTCATTTGTTTTCCTATCTTGGGTTTCAGGTGGATTGTTTTGAGGTGGTGGAGGAAGGTCGAGAGGTTCTAGTTCATTTTTCTCATCTTCTTCAAGTTTAGTCCCCCTGAAGATGAGTTTTTGAAAAATAGGAATTTTGCTCATCAAAGGTAACATCAATAGAGACAAAGGTTTTTTTGTGGTGGATGATAACACTTATAACCTTTTTGGGTAGCTGAATATCCAACAAAGATACATTTGAGTGCTCTTGGATCTAATTTTCCTCGCTCCTGGCTGTGAATATGAACATAAGCAGTGCATCCAAAGATTTTGGGTGCAAGAGTATGATGTGTTCGAAACTCTGGATAAAAAGAGGACAAGGTCTCCATTGGAGTTTTGAGGCCTAAGGTTGTTAAAGGTAATCGGTTTATGAGATAAGCTGCAGTTAAAAGAGCTTCCCCCAATAGGATTTATTTTTATTGTAGTGAAATAGGAAAGCTCGGGTGGTGGCTAGAAGGTGGCCATTTTTCCTCTCTGCAACCCCATTTTGTTGTGGGGTGTGAACACATGAGGACTCATGGATGATCCCTTCACTCTGGAAGTAGGAGGAAAGGGTTTGGTTGAAATAATCTTTGGCATTATCGGAGCGAAATCTCCGTATTTTTACCCCAAATTGATTTTGGATCATGGAATGAAAGATTGGAAGAATGGTACTAACATCAAATTTATTTTTAAGGAGATAGATCCAAGAGAATCTAGTGCAATCATCAATGAAAGACACAAACCAGCGTGCCCCAGAGATATTGGGGATTTTTTAGGGTCCCTATATATCACTATGAATAAGGTAGAAAGGAGTGTCACATCTCTCACTTTTTGTTTGGGAATGAGATTCTTTTATGCTTGGCCAACTCACAAGTTTCACAATGAAAATTTTTATTTTCTATTTTCTGGAAAAGTTGTGGATACATATGTCTTAGGATATCAAAAGATGGATGTCCTAGTCTATAATGATGAAGTCAAATAGTAGAATTCTTATCGACTAGGGATAACATAGAGCAACTATTTTTAGATTGGTTTGGTTCTTCCAGGTAGTACAATCATGCTTTCTCCTTAGCAAGTCCAATCTTCTTCCCCGATCTCTGGTCCTGAAATAAGCAATAAGTAGGGTTAAATAAGGCTTGGCAATTATGATCATTGGTAAGTTTCTGTATTGATATTAGATTTGTGGATAATTGTGGTACGTGGAGGACATTTTTCAGGGTGAGTAAGGGAGATAATATGATGTCTCCTTGGCCAGCTACTGTGGTAAGAGAACCATCAGCAGTGATGATTTTCTTGTTGTTTGGGCAAGGAGTATAGTTTATGAGGTGGGTAGGTGAGTGGGTCATGTGATCTGTGGCTCCTGAATCAATTATCCATAATTCCTTTAGATGATTTCTGAAAGCGCTTAAACTAAAAGAAATTGGAGTCTTACCTGAGAGTGCAAGTGAAGAAGAAGCATTTGGTTTTTCAAGAGATACCAGGAGTCGTTTTAATTTATCAATATCTTCTTTATTGAATTCTCCAAGGCTGGACTGTGCTTCTGGCTTACTTGTGGTATTGTTGGCATGTGATGCGCTCCTTATTTCACCCTTTTGATTCCACTCCTTGTTGGGAGGTTTTTCATGTATTTTCCAGCACGTTTCCTTTGTGTGTCTTGACTTTTTGCAATAGCTGCACCAAAGTGAGTCCTTGCCTTTGAACTTTGAAGAATCTTTACCCTTCTCCTTCCATGACGATTCTTTGTTCATCACCATTGCTGAGCTTTCAACTGCCTTCGGTTCTAACATCACTCCTCATCGGCTTTCTTCTGCGCGGATGAGGGAAATGGTTTCATTGAGTGATGGTGCCTCCTCGTTGCCAAGAATTTGAACCCTAATTTGGTCAAATTCTGCATTTAGTCCTGCAAGAAAATCATAAACTCTATCTTCTTCAATAAAGTTCTTTAGGATCGCCGCATCTTCCGGATATCTGGTTTCTATGCACCTATAGTGATCAAGTTCTTGCCATAAATTTTGTAGAATGGTGGCATACTCCGTCACGGTCTTACTCCCCTGCTTCGTGCTTCCAACTTTGATTTTAACTTCAAAGATTTGAGCCGCATCACGAGCTTTGGAGAAGGTTTGTCTGGCCGCATCCCATATGTCCTTTGCAGTCGAAAGGAACATAAATGTATCACTAATTTCTGGAGTCATTGAATTCCACAACCATGACATAATCATGGAGTCTGCTTCATCCCATACCTCAAATTTAGGATCTCCTTCTTTCGGTCCTTCTCCAAGGAGGTGATGTACTTTCCCTTTCCCCTTCAAGTAGGTCCTCACAAATTGGGACCACTTTAGGTAGTTCTTCCCATTTAGACGATAGGAAGGTTGAATGCTTTGAAGGTCACCTCGTCCTTGGTGCGCCATAGACTCCTCATTTTGCTCAACGCTTTGGGAGGAATTAATTTCAGACATTGGGTAGCAATGAAGGCTTCCAAAAAATTTCTTTTTCGTTCGACAATAAAGGTCGATTTTTTTTTATAACCTTCCTGGACCGGACCGATCCAAAACTCAGCTAGGGTCCGCACGCAGGGAGCCACTCGTTCAGTGTCTCCTTGCTTCACAGGAGGCTTCTTCGACTCCTTATTCTTCCTTCTTGTCGGATCAGGCTCCTTGCCTGTTCGACTCGGCTCCTTCGGCGCTCCTCTTCGTCGACTTCGCTACTTCGTTGGCTTCGTTCCTTCGTCAACTTTCCTTTCGGTCGGATCGGGAGCCGCTCGAGCTTTCGTCGACAACCCTGGAGGAATCGGAGCCTCCCTCCGTCGACTTCGCTCCCTTTTTCTGCTTCGACCGTGCCTGGCGGAATCGGAGTCTCCGTCTGGGGAAGTAACTGGCGGAACTGAGGCTTCCGTCTGCGGCAATTCCTTGCACGATCGAAGGCTTCGGTTTCAGAATTGGGTCGGCGATGAAGGTCGGCGGATTGGCACTGATACCATGTTAAAACGAAAATTTGAGAGGTAAAAGCTTGAAATTATTCATTACAATCTTCCCTATTTATAGATCTATACAAGATATCCTAATGAGGAAACAATGAATTGTAGATTTAATACATAAAAATCTTTTCTAAATTCGTTCCTTAATTATGGCGTTATCCATGAGAGTATCCCACGGATTGATCTTTGTGTCCGTCGGATCCTTTGTACTGCGAACGGCTGGATTTCAACAGCTGCATAGTCTTCTTCAGATTCCCAATCAAGAACAAAAGGAAATTGCGTGATATGAGCTTAGTTTGGAGCTATTAAATACAAAATCAATGCTTGCTTGTATTAAGGACTTTTATGGGAAGCTCGCTTACAATCGCTTGATAAGAACCATCAATGCTACTATTCTATACTACTCTATACTATAGTATAGAGTAGTAGTATTAAGGGCCTTTATGGGAAGCTGACTTACAATCGCTTGATAATACTATTCTATACAACTACTTCTCTATATTATATATACTACACTATATAACTACTCTAGAATATATATATACTACTTTGTACCATATATACTACACTATACTATATATATACAACTCAATACTATATATACTATTCTATACTATTACTATTTTATACTATATATGCTACATCATAATACTACTACTACTACTCTATGCTAAATACAAATACACTATACTATATAACTAAACAGCATTAAAATACTACTCTATACTACTACTCAATACTATTTATACTACTCTATAATATATATACTACAACTATTCTATACTATATAACTACACTATACTATAATACTACACAATACAACTACTATTCTATACTACTACTTTATACTATATATATTATATACTATATTTACACTACACAATACTACTACAACTCTATACTATATAACTACATTATACTATATATATATTACACTATACTACTACTATTTTATACTACATAACTATACTATACTATAATACTAGTCTATACTAATACTATTATATATACTATATAATTACACTATACTATATATACTACTACTATTCTATACTATATATACTACATTATACTACTACAACCCTATACACAATAACACTACTACTCTATATTATACTACTACTACTATTGTATACTAAATAACTACACTATACTATAATACTATATATACTACTACTATTTTAAATTATATAACTACATTATACAATAATACTACTCTATACTACTACTATTTTATACTATATATACTACACTATACTACTACTACTCTATAGTATATTACACTATATATAACTATAATATACTTTATATGCTACTACTCTATACTATGTATACTACATTATACTAGTACAACTTTGTATTATATAACTACACTATATTACTACTACTTTATACTATATATACTACACTATACTACATATACTACACTATTCTAATACTACTCTATACTCTATATACTACACTACAATACAACTACTCTATACTACATAACTACAATATACTATATATAATACACTATACTACTACTACTCTATACTATATAACTACACTATACTATAAAACTACTCTAAACTACTACTGTATATACCACACTATACTATTACTATTCTATACTATATAACGACACTATACCATATATACTACACAATACTACTACTACTCTATACTATATAACTACACTATACGATAATACTACTCTATAATATATATACTACACTATACTACTACTACTCTATACTATATAACTACACTACATTGTATATAACTACACTATAATACTACTATCCTATATTATATAACTACACTATACTACTACTCTATCTTATATATACAATATACTATATATACTACTCTATACTACTACAACTCTATACTATATATACTACTCAATACTACTACAACTCTATAACCCTATACTATATATACTACACTATACTACTACTACACTACAATACAACTAATTTATATTGTATATAGTATATACTACACTATACTACTTCTACTCTATGCAATATAACTACAATATACTACTACCACTCTATATTATATAACTACACTATACTATATTACTACTTTATACTACTACTACTACTCTATAATATATATACTACATACTACTACAACTCTATACTATATGATTACAATATATGATAATACTACTCTATACTATATACAATAACTATACTACTACAACTCTATACTATATATATTACAGTATACTACTACTACTTTATACTATATAAAAACACTATTTTATACTATTACTATTTTATACTATATATGCTACACCATATTACTACTACTCTATGCTAAATACAAATACACTAAACTATATAACTAAACAGTATTATAATACTACTCTATACTACTACTCAATACTATTTATACTACTCTATAATATATATACTACAACTATTCTATACTATATAACTACAATATACTATAATACTACTCTATACTACTACTTTATACTATATATCTACTATATACTATATCTACACTACACAATACTACTACAACTCTATACTATATAACTACATTATACTATATATATATTACACTATACTACTACTATTTTATACTACATAACTATACAATACTATAATACTACTCTATACTAATACTATTATATATACTATATAACTACACTATACTATATATACTACACTATACTACTACTATTCTATACTATAAATACTACACTATACTACTACAACCCTATACTATATAACTACACTATACTACATATACTACACTATACTATATAACTACACTATATTATAATACTACACTATACTATAATAATACTCTATACTACTACTACTTCATGCATGCTCTATATACTATACTATACTACTACTACTATATAATATATATACTACACTATACTACTAATACTTTATACAATATAACTACACTATACTTTATATACTGTACCATACTACTCTATACTATATAACTACACTATACTACATATACTACTACTACTCTATACTATATAAATACACTATACTACATATAATACTACTACTACTCTTCTACACAAAAACACTACTCTATACTATATTATATATTATACTACTACTACTACTATTGTATACTAAATAACTACACTATACTATATATACTACTACTACTTTAAATTATATAACTACATTATACAATAATACTACCCTATACTACTACTATTTTATACTATATATACTACAATAGTATAATGTAAAGTAGTACTACTAAACTACTATACTACTATATACTACTTCTACTATACTACATACTATATATTATACTACTACAACTACTATACTACTACTACTATACTCTTATATACTACTACTATATACTACTATACTACTACTACTATACTCTTATATACTATACAACTATATACTACTACTATACTATATTACTATATACTATACTACTACTACTACTATATACTACTATACTACTACTATATACTACTACTACAATACTATACTACTACTATTATACTACTATACTATATAAAATTATACTATTACTATACTTTACTACTACTACTACTATACTATACTACTACTACTACTATATTAATATTATACTATACTACTATACTACTACTACTATACTACTACTACTACTATAATATACGATATTATACTATACTACTATACAATGTTTAAAATTGCGTATTCGGGTATTAAGGCATTTTTCATTCGTGAGGCGAGGCGTAAGCCTCAAGGCGTCTTGAGGCGTAAGCCTCAAAATCAAAAGATTGCGTAAACATAAAATGATAAATTTGTTATATGCTAATGAGTGAATAATATAAAACATAAAAAAAGTATAAGATATGAAGTGAAATCAAAATATCTCAATAATAAGACAACATGAAATATAGTTCAACTTAAAATTCTATCTTTCCGAAATCCCAGTATTCTTTTCATTAACATATAACTCCGATTTCCAAAAATAAATAGCAATGACATATCACATAAGAACTCATAAGTCATCAGCACTGTCATCACTAAGGGGTTCTTCATTTGAATCACCATTATGATGAACTGCTATCACCCTTCCTCCTCTCCTATAGAGTCTAATGTCGGGCATTTACTTCAAGATTTATGTAAGTTTTAATATATATAGCGTGAGGCGTAAACCTCATGCCAGTGAGGCGAGGCGGGACTCAACCAAGTTGAGGCGCAAGCCTCATAAAAAAAACTCGAGGTGTAAGCATCGAGGCGTTTTTTATTAGAATTGCACAAATGCGGGCCTCAAGGCGAGCCTCATATTGCGCAATTTTAAACCATGCTACTATACTACTACTATATGCTACTATACTACTATACTATATACTACTACTTAACTACTATACTATATACTACTATACTATATACTACTACTATACTACTATATTACTATATACTACTTTATACTACTATAATATATACTACTATAAACTATATATAATATATTCTATACTATACTATATGCTACTATACTATATACTACTATACTATACTATATATTATACTACTATATACTATACTACTATATACTACTATACTACTACTATACTACTATACTATACTACTACTATACTATACTATACTATACTATACTACTACTATACTATATACTAGTAGTATACTACTACTACTACTTTACTACTACTACTATACTTCTATACTACTATACTACTATACTACTACTATTATAATATACTACTACTACAATACTACTATACTACTATACTACTATACTATACTATACTATACTATACTACTATACTATATTACTATACTATACTACACTACTACAACTATACAATACTACTATACTACTTCTACTTCTACTATACAATACTACTACTACTACTATATACTACTATACTATACTACTACTATATACTATACTACTATACTATACTATACTACTATATTATACTATACTACTATACTATACTATACTAAACTATATTACTATACTACTATATACTATACTACTACTATACTACTACTACTATACTACTATACTATAATATACTATACTATATACTACTATTATACTATAGTACTAGTATACTACTACTACTATACTATAGTACTAGTATACTACTACTACTATTATTGCTACTACTATACTACTATACTATACTACTATACTATATTATATTATTATACTATACTATACTATACTACTATACTACTATATACTACTACTATATATATCATATACTACTATATACTATATTACTACAATACAATACTACTACTATACTACTATACTACTACTACTACTATACTACTATACTATACTATATTATACTACTACCATACTACTATACTACTATACTACTATACTACCATACTACCATACTACTATACTATACTACTATACTACTACTATATACTACTATACTACTATACTATACTACTACTACTACTACTATACTACTAGTATACTACTATACTATACAATACTATACTATACCACTACTACTATACTACATTACTACTAAACTATATACTACTATACTACTATACTACTATACTACTACTACGATAATATACTATATACTACTATATTACTATACTTTACTACTAAACTACTATACTAATATATACTACTACTACTATACTATATACTATATATTATACTACTACTACTACTATATACTACTATACTACTACTACTATACTCTTATATACTACTACTACGATACTATACTATATACTACTATATTACTATACTATACTACTAAACTACTATACTACATACTATATATTATACTACTACTACTACAATATACTACTATACTACTACTACTATACTCTTATATACTACTACTATATACTACTATACTACTACTACTATACTCTTATATACTATACTACTATATACTACTACTATACTATATACTATATACTATACTACTACTACTACTATAGTATATTATAGTAGAATAGTATAGTAAGTTGTATGGTAGTATTGTATAGTATAGAGTATAGTAGTATATATATTATAGTAGTAGTAGTAGTATATAGTATAGTAGTATAGTATATAGTAGTAGTATAGTATAGTATAATATATAATATAGTATAGTATATATTAAAGTATAGTAGTAGTAGTATAATATAGTAGATAATTAATTAATTATAAAGTATAGTATTGTAGTAGTAGTAGTATACAATAGTATAGTAGTAGTAGTAGTAGTATTGTAGTATAGTATATAGTATAGTAGTAGTAGTATATAGTAGTATAGTAGTATAGTAGTATATAGTATAGTATAGTAGTAGTAGTATAGTAGTATATAGTATAGTAGTATAGTAGTATAGTAGTATAGTAGTAGTAGTATATAGTAGTATAGTATAGTATAATAGTAGTATAGTATAGTAATAGTAGTAGTATAGTGTAGTTCTAGTAGTATAGTATAGTATAGTAATATAGTATAGTATAGTAATATAGTATAGTATAGTATAGTAGTATATTAGTAGTTGTATAGTCTATAGTATAGTATAGTAGTAGTAGTATAGTAGTATAGAAGTATAGTAGTATAGTAGTATAGTAGTATAGAAGTATAGTAGTATAGTAGTAGTATAGTAGTATAGTAGTAGTATAGTAGTATAGTAGTAGTCTATACTATTACTATACTACTATATACTATACTACTATACTATATACTACTACTACTACTATAATATATATACTACTATACTCTATACTATACAATACTACCATACAACTTACTATACTATTCTACTATAATATACTATACTACTATACTATTATACTATACTATACTATTACTATACTACTATACTACATACAATACTACTACTATACTTTGCTACTACTACTACTATACTACTACTATACTATACTATACTACTACTATTATACTATACTATACTATATACTACTATACTACTACTATTACTACTATACTATACTATACTACTAATATACTACTAAACTATACTACTATACTATTATACTACTACTATTATACTACTATACTACTATACTACTACTACTATTATTATACTATACTACTACTGCTACTACTATACTACTACTACTATATACTACTATATTAATATACTACTACTACTACACTACTATACTATACTACTATACTACTACTATTATACTACTACTACTACTACTATACTATACTACTATTATATACTACTGCTTATACTACTATATACTACTACGATATACTACTACTATACTACTATATACCAATATACTACTAAAATACTATACTACCAATACTACTATATTACTACTATACTACTACTATACTATATACTATACTAGTATACTACCACTACTATACTACTATACTATATATTATACTATATATTATACTATATACTATATTACTACTATATTATAGTACTACTACTATACTATTATATTACGATATATTATACTACTACTACTATACTACTATACTATACTAATACTACTACAACTATATTATACTACTATTACTATATACTATACTACTATACTACTATACTATACTACTATGCTATACTATACTATACTATTATACTATACTATACTATACAACTATACTACTATACTACTACTATACTATACTACTACTAAATACAATATACTAACTATATACTACTATACTACTATATACTACTACTACTACTATACTACTATACTATACTATATATTATATGATACTCTATACTATACTATACTACTACTATTATACAACTACTATACTACTACTATATATATACTACTGCACTATATTACTACTACTACTATATACTACTATACTACTACTACTACTACTAAAAGTACTATACTACTACTACTATACTACTACAATACTACTAAACTTGACTTCTACTACTACTACTACTATTATACTACTACTATACTATACTACTACTATACTATACTACTACACTACTACTACTATATACTATACTATTATACTACTACTACTATACTATACTATACTACTATACAAATATTATTACTACTATTATATACTATACTACTACTACTATACTACTACTACACTACTACTACAATATACTACTACTACTATACTACCTCTACTATATACTATTATACTACTACTACTATACTACTACTACTACTATACTATACTACTATTATATACTACTGCTATACTACTATATACTACTACGATATACTACTACTATACTACTATATACCAATATACTACTAAAATACTATACTACCAATACTACTATATTACTACTATACTACTACTATACTATATACTATACTAGTATACTACCACTACTATACTACTATACTATATATTATACTATATATTATACTATATACTATACTACTACTATACTATAGTACTACTACTATACTATTATATTACGATATATTATACTACTACTACTATACTACTATACTATACTAATACTACTACAACTATATTATACTACTATTACTATATACTATACTACTATACTACTACTATACTATACTACTATGCTATACTATACTATACTATTATACTATACTATACTATACAACTATACTACTATACTACTACTATATACTATACTACTAAATACAATATACTATACTATATACTACTATACTACTATATACTACTACTACTACTATACTACTATACTATACTATATATTATATGATACTCTATACTATACTATACTATACTATATTTTCATCTGGTCAGAGAAAACCAAGAGTTTAACTCTCCGACCCCTCTGAAATGAAATTTTAATGATTTACGGACTTAACACAGCCCTTCGAGAAACGGTAATCCGTCATTATATGCTAGATAAATTTAAACCATTTAGAACATGGTATCGAAAGATCTTTTCTGAAGAAGAAAGAATTAACTTCTCTAATCAATATTTTGATGAACTAGAATATTTACATCAAATTGGTAAAGCTACCATCCCATTTGTATATTGGTTTACAACCAAATTAACTTCAAATATTCGAATGATTCAAGGACATTCATCTAAATCAGAAATTGTAATGAGCCAATTTGGAAATATTCCATCCGATCAAAATACCATAAGAGAATTTGCTATTATAATCAAGCAATTAAATTTTACAAATCAAACCATTCAGACACTCATGACATACGTAGAAAACATTGACAAAAAATTAGATTTATTACAAAATAAAATCAATCAGGTTCAAACTACAATTGATCAAAAACCACTTCTGGTAAAACCGACAGAATCAGTACGCTCTGGAATAGTTATCACAAAACCCATAATAAAACTTCCACCACCAATAAAAATAAAATTCGATGAAGACCTCAACATGTCTGAGGTAATTAAACAAATCAAGACCCAACAAATTACAACATTAGATGAAATATCATCAGTATCGTCAGAAAATGGAGAAACAAACAGTAGTACCAGTGAGTACAATATTGATCAATTAGAAGATCAATTTAAAGCAACTAATCTTAATCCCTCATTATCTTTAAATAAACTAAAATATCCTAAAAAATCATTGAGCAAATACTATTACCAAAGACCATCACCTAATGATCTTCTTTATGAAGAAGAATTAAATGAACAAATTTCGTATGATCCTAGACAATTATACGAATGGAATTTTGACGGTCTATCTGATTATCAAATCCACAAAACTGTGCATAGAATGCTAATCTATGCTACTGTCGCTCAAAGTAAAAACAATAAACCCTGGGAAGTAGTCCAAATTATTGTTAATGGATTTACCGGAATCCTAAAAGGATGGTGGGATAATTATTTAACCCAAGCAGAGAAGAATGATCTTCAAAGTGATAAAAATCTACTAGACCCGTCAAAGCCTAATGAAGAAGCAGTATATACACTTATACATAATATCTTAGAACATTTCTTAGGCTATATGTCTGATAATAGAGAACAAATGCGTTCTCTCCTACAAAAATTAAAATGTCCATCTTTATCACACTTTAGATGGTATAAGGATGTATTCATGGCGAGAGTGATGAATCTCTCCGATGCAAGTTCAAGTTATTGGAAAGAAAAATTTCTAGAAGGACTTCCTGCAACCTTTGCAACCAAAGTAAAAGAACAATTAAGAACGTCAAATGGACAGTTAACATTTGAATATTATACATATGGTCGTATAATTAGTGAATGTATTAAAGTTGGCATTACACTTTGTAATGATATTAGAATGCAACAACAACTTAAACGCGAACGTATATCCGATCGCAAACAATTAGGAGCCTTTTGCGAACAATTCGCATGTCCAGGCCCCTTAACTAAAAAGGAAAAAACCCTAGCTAAGAAAAAGGCCAATCGACACAAAATAAAAAATTTCGAAAGAAAAGTTTTTATAAAAAGCCATATAAAGAAAAATTTAGAAAAAATCATGAAAGCACTAACCAGTTTCAAACTAAATCTAAAAAGAAAGCTATTAAATGCTTTAAATGTGGAAAAATGGGACATTATTCTAATAAATGTCCTATGAAAGAAAAAATAACTCAATTAAATTTAGATAATAGTACTAAAGAATTATTAATGAAAATTCTGTTAAACTCAGAAGAGTCAGACTCAATTGACTCATCCAATCACTCTACATCTGAAGAAGAAGAAGTCGAATCAAATTCTGATTCATCCTCCTGTTGTGATAATTGTAATAATAACAATTATTACCAAGCTATTGTTGAAAAATCAGGACTGTTCGTTCTTACTATTGAACAAAAAGATCAACTCATTACAATGTTAGCAAACGTTCAAGATCAAAGAACTAAAGAACAAATTATAAAATTACTAGGTACTTCTGAAGACCCTAGTTCTTCACAAACTATAAAATTTCCTAATTATTCTATGAAAGAGGTTCTTGACCGTTTTAAATCAAAAGAACAAGAATTGCATCCAACCCCATCTACATTATCCGAATTAAAATTCGAATTAAAAAGATTAAAAGGAGAAATGCAAAATTTAAAATTAGAACAAGATAAATTATCTGTTCGATTAACAAATCTCGAATTAGAAAGACTTCTAGATCAACCTGATCCAGAAGAAATACCTCCCATTTATAACAATAATACTTTAATCAACTCACTTCAAAAAGCCATAATTCATAAATGGTTTATCTCTATCAATTTAGTAATTAATCAAGCACTTGTGCTTAAAAATTTAACCGCTTTAGTAGATAGCGGAGCCGATATGAATTGTATTCAAGAAGGTCTCGTCCCTTCAATCTATTTTGAAAAAACTACTCAGCAATTAACATCTGCTAGTGGTAATAGTATGAACATTGAATACAAACTCTCTCAAGTAGCAGTATGTCAACAAGACTACTGTATTAAAACTCCATTTTTATTAGTTAAAAACTTATCTCAACACATTATCCTAGGAACTCCATTTCTATATAAGATAATGCCTATCACTACTAATGTTGAAGGTATTACATCTCATATTACTAATCCTCCAATACTTTTTAAATTTATCACCGATCCTAAAGAGATCATCTTAAATGAAATTCATAAATTTAAAAGAAAACAATTGCATATAAATTCCTTATTCCAAGAAATTCAAAATCTTGAAATAAAAAATCAATTAGAAAAATCTATTGTTAAAAATAAAATTCAAGACATAGAAAACCACATTAAAATGAATATCTGTGGAGATAATCCTATAAGTTTTTGGAATAGAAAAACACATTGTGTTAGTCTTCCTTATATTGACACTTTTAATAAAAATCAAATTCCAACTAAATCACGACCTTCACAAATGAATCGAGAGTATCTTACTCTTTGTCAAAAGGAAATTGCAGATCTATTAAATAAAAAAATAATAAGAAAATCTAGCTCTCCTTGGAGTTGTACTGCATTCTATGTCATGAATGCAGCAGAAAAAGAAAGAGGTAAACCAAGGTTAGTGATTAACTACAAACCTCTAAATCAAGTATTAAAATGGATAAGGTACCCTATTCCTAATAAGCGAGATCTTCTCAATCGATTAGCACAAGCTAATCTATTTTCTAAATTTGATTTAAAATCGGGATATTGGCAAATCCAAATCACAGAAAAATATCGTTATAAAACAGCCTTTACCGTACCATTCGGACAATACGAATGGAACATCATGCCATTTGGCTTAAAAAATGCTCCTTCAGAATTCCAAAAAAATTATGAATGAAATTTTCAATTCATACAATAACTATATAATAGTATACATCGACGATGTATTAATTTTTTCTAAAACAATCGAAGAGCATTTTAAACATCTTAAAACCTTTATTTGGCTAGCTAAAACAAATGGCTTAGTAATCTCAGAACCAAAAATCAAATTATTTCAAACCACTATTAGATTCTTAGGTCACACTATTACTAATGATACTATCGTTCCAATTCAGAGAAGCATTGAATTTGCGGACAAATTTCCTGATAAAATATTAGACAAAAAACAACTCCAGAGATTTCTTGGAGCATTAAACTATGTATCTGAGTTTAATCAAAATCTTGCCAAAGATGCGGCCCCATTATTTAAACAACTACGAAAAAATGCCCCTCCATGGAACGATCTTTGTACTAAAGCCGTACAAATCATTAAACATCATGTTAAAAATTTACCTTGTATTACTTTAGCCAATCCTACTTATTTAAAAATAGTTGAGACAGATGCATCTGATCTCGGATACGGAGGAATTCTTAAACAAAAAAATCCTTTAACTAATAAAGAAGAATTAGTTCGTTTTACTTCAGGATTATGGAATCCTACTCAAAACAAGTACTCTACGATTAAAAAGGAAATGTTAGTTATCGTTAAATCTATTAACAAATTTCAAGATGATTTGCTTAATACTACCTTTTTACTTAGAATAGATTGTTCCTCTGCTAAATATATTTTACAGAAGGATGTTAAAAATCTTGCATCAAAACAAATCTTTGCCACATGGCAGGCTCAACTAGCCATTTTTTATTTCTCAATTGAATATATTAAAGGTAAAGATAATACTTTACCTGATTTTCTAACCCGTGAATACCTTACAGGTACACCTACCACTAATGGATAACGAAGGATGGCGCACTCCTAAAGGGCGCTCTATCCCACCAGTCCCAAATAGAGGACGAGGGTGGCCAGCACTCCGCGGATTTCCCCGCGGAAGAGGACGTGGCCAAACAGGCCGCGGACGAGGAGAAATCCCTCCTCCTAAAATGATTCCCTTAAAAACATATCTCTATGGAGGAGAAGAAGAGCCTCTTATCAATGAGCCTAATCTAGCAGAAAAAACTTCTGCTAAAGAAAATCAACAAACATCTGAAATGTTTGAACCCATTCTTAAAATTACCGTTGAACATCTACTACATTTAAATCCAGAAGACAAAGACATTTCCTCACCATGGATTATTTTCAAAAAATATTTGAATACTACCTCATTTACGCAAGACTCTTCCTATGATAGAGAGACGTATGAATCTATTCTTATCCATCTTCAATGTATCGAAGTTATCCATCATTACGATGATAAACGAAACATTACCTATAGTCGTGCTAACATTATTAGCATTATTCATCATAAAGACTGGGGAATTACCCCTTTTCAAATCCAAAAATTTGATATCTCATTACCAGATGGTAATATTAAAACTTGTTCTTTTAATTACTGGACTTATATCCAAGCAATGCATAAAGCTTTTTATGTATTAAATCCCACTCACTCTCATTCTTGGATGTTTATCCTAAATCCAGAAATCCTCAATAATCCTATTCCATCTTGGCTCTACCAATGGTGGGAACAGAAAGGGGCAACCGTTCCCCTATTACCATCTGAATTACAAACCAGTTATAATTCATGGGTGGAATCTTCTCCTCATCTCCGAATGATTAAAACGGAAGATTTCATAGAAGGAATGAGTGAATTCTTTTTCTTTACTCAAGCTCAAATTCCTTGGATATGGTCTTGGAATTTAGAATTTAATCAGGATGCCTCATTAAATATTAAATGTTTAATGAGAAATTTTTCTATAAAATGGTGGTCTGCCATCATTATTGATGATAAAAGAAAACAAATTGATAAGGTCATTCAAAATAACCTTATCAAAAATCAAAGACAACCTCCTACAGCTGAGTTTTCCTTAAAAAATCTTCAAAAATCATTCAAACAACGCTACCCTCATGAAACTCCCGAGCAAATTAAAATTCGCCTCCAAAAGGCCTATTGGGAACAAATGACTCAGTTATTTCCTGATGATGATATGACCTCTCAAAAATCCGACGATACTATTCCTGATGCCTGGGACCACTCCAACATTAAACCAGAAGATACAGGACCCAGCCACCGTCCTGGAAAAGCTCCACTCACAGAAGAAACAGACAACTTTTAAACTAAGGGAGCTGTAAAGGCAGAAGAATACTGCCTTTTTACGTGTAGTTATTCTCCATTATCTCCAAAGGACAATAGCCTCCTAACAGCTGGTATGCACCAACATAGTGGAGAATAATTTATGTAACTTTTCTATTATTAATGTCCTAGTGGGTGTACTATTTGTAACTTTTTCTATTATTGATGTCCTAGCATGTGTACTAGTTAAACCCGTCTCTAAGAAATCTTCTCTATAAAGAGAGTATGTAACGAGAGAAGGGACACAGTTTGTATTACTAAGCTTTGAAGTGGAATAAAATTTGACTTTGAGCATTGTAAGTTTTCTTATTCGTTTTCTGCAACTCCTTTTCTGCAATATTTATTATTTAAGTTTGAAAAGTTTCCGCAAATTGGTATCAGAGCCATGAGTGAGTAGTGTTACTCTGCTTGGTAATTTTCTAAGTCTCCGTTTTATTCGGGGCGGTAGGGATGTAGTTAGTATCTGATGTTGTAGTCTTGCTTAGCAGAATTACTGGTATTGAACCTTGGCAGTAAATCCCTCGCTGATGGGTTGTTAGTCCTGGATGGTTCTTGTTTTAAATATATCTGATATTGTAGTCTTGCTTAGCAGAATTACTGGTATTTCTCCTTTTAAATTTTTTAATTCGAATTTTAATTCGGATAATGTAGATGGGGTTTGATGCAATTCTTGTTCTTTTGATTTAAAACGGTCAAGAACCTCTTTCATAGAATAATTACATATACTAGTCTATACTAATACTATTATATATACTATATAATTACATTATACTATATATACTACTACTATTCTATACTATATATACTACATTATACTACTACAACCCTATACACAATAACACTACTACTCTATATTATACTACTACTACTATTGTATACTAAATAACTACACTATACTATATATACTACTACTATTTTAAATTATATAACTACATTATACAATAATACTACTCTATACTACTACTATTTTATACTATATATACTACACTATACTACTACTACTCTATAGTATATTACACTATATATAACTATAATATACTTTATATGCTACTACTCTATACTATGTATACTACATTATACTAGTACAACTTTGTATTATATAACTACACTATATTACTACTACTTTATACTATATATACTACACTATACTACATATACTACACTATTCTAATACTACTCTATACTCTATATACTACACTACAATACAACTACTCTATATTACATAACTACAATATACTATATATAATACACTATACTACTACTACTCTATACTATATAACTACACTATACTATAAAACTACTCTAAACTACTACTGTATATACCACACTATACTATTACTATTCTATACTATATAACGACACTATACCATATATACTACACAATACTACTACTACTCTATACTATATAACTACACTATACGATAATACTACTCTATAATATATATACTACACTATACTACTACTACTCTATACTATATAACTACACTACATTGTATATAACTACACTATACTACTACTATCCTATATTATATAACTACACTATACTACTACTCTATCTTATATATACAATATACTATATATACTACTCTATACTACTACTACTCTATACTATATATACTACTCAATACTACTACAACTCTATAACCCTATACTATATATACTACACTATACTACTACTACACTACAATACAACTAATTTATATTGTATATAGTATATACTACACTATACTACTTCTACTCTATGCAATATAACTACAATATACTACTACCACTCTATATTATATAACTACACTATACTATATTACTACTTTATACTACTACTACTACTCTATAATATATATACTACATACTACTACAACTCTATACTATATGATTACAATATATGATAATACTACTCTATACTATATACAATAACTATACTACTACAACTCTATACTATATATATTACAGTATACTACCACTACTTTATACTATATAAAAACACTATTTTATACTATTACTATTTTATACTATATATGCTACACCATACTACTACTACTCTATGCTAAATACAAATACACTAAACTATATAACTAAACAGTATTATAATACTACTCTATACTACTACTCAATACTATTTATACTACTCTATAATATATATACTACAACTATTCTATACTATATAACTACAATATACTATAATACTACTCTATACTACTACTTTATACTATATATCTACTATATACTATATCTACACTACACAATACTACTACAACTCTATACTATATAACTACATTATACTATATATATATTACACTATACTACTACTATTTTATACTACATAACTATACAATACTATAATACTACTCTATAGTCTATACTAATACTATTATATATACTATATAACTACACTATACTATATATACTACACTATACTACTACTATTCTATACTATAAATACTACACTATACTACTACAACCCTATACTATATAACTACACTATACTACATATACTACACTATACTATATAACTACACTATATTATAATACTACATTATACTATAATAATACTCTATACTACTACTACTTCATGCATGCTCTATATACTATACTATACTACTACTACTATATAATATATATACTACACTATACTACTAATACTTTATACAATATAACTACACTATACTTTATATATTGTACCATACTACTCTATACTATATAACTACACTATACTACATATACTACTACTACTCTATACTATATAAATACACTATACTACATATAATACTACTACTACTCTTCTACACAAAAACACTACTCTATACTATATTATATATTATACTACTACTACTACTATTGTATACTAAATAACAACACTATACTATATATACTACTACTACTTTAAATTATATAACTACATTATACAATAATACTACCCTATACTACTACTATTTTATACTATATATACTACAATAGTATAATGTAAAGTAGTACTACTAAACTACTATACTACTATATACTACTAAACTACTATACTACATACTATATATTATACTACTACTACTACTATATACTACTATACTACTACTACTACTATATACTACTACTATATACTACTATACTACTACTACTATACTCTTATATACTATACAACTATATACTACTACTATACTATATTACTATATACTATACTACTACTACTACTATATACTACTATACTACTACTATATACTACTACTACTACTACTACAACACTATACTACTACTATTATACTACTATACTATACAAAATTATACTATTACTATACTTTACTACTACTACTACTATACTATACTACTACTACTACTATATTAATATTATACTATACTACTATACTACTACTACTATACTACTACTACTACTATAATATACGATATTATACTATACTACTATACTACTACTATATGCTACTATACTACTATACTATATACTACTACTATATACTACTACTATATACTACTACTATATACTACTACTATACTACTACTTAACTACTATACTATAAACTACTATACTATATACTACTACTATACTACTACTATACTACTATACTACTATATACTAATATATACTACTATACTATATACTACTATATACTATACTATACTATATTCTATACTATACTATATGCTATTATACTATATACTACTATACTATACTATATATTATACTACTATATACTATACTACTATATACTACTATACTACTACTATAATACTATACTATACTACTACTATACTATACTATACTACTACTATACTACTATACTACTATATACTATACTATATTATACTATACTATACTATACTACAACTACTACTACTATACTACTATACTTCTATACTACTATACTACTACTACTACTATACTACTATACTATACTATATTATACTACTACCATACTACTATACTACTATACTACTATACTACCATACTACCATACTACTATACTATACTACTACTATATACTACTATACTACTATACTATACTACTACTACTACTATACTACTAGTATACTACTATACTATATCACTACTACTATACTACATTACTACTAAACTATATACTACTATACTACTATATTACTATACTTTACTACTAAACTACTATACTAATATATACTACTATATTACTATACTTTACTACTAAACTACTATACTAATATATACTACTACTACTATACTATATACTATATATTATACTACTACTACTACTACTACTATATACTACTACTACTATACTCTTATATACTACTACTACGATACTATACTATATACTACTATATTACTATACTATACTACTAAACTACTATACTACATACTATATATTATACTACTACTACTACAATATACTACTATACTACTACTACTATACTCTTATATACTACTACTATATACTACTATACTACTACTACTATACTCTTATATACTATACTACTATATACTACTACTATACTATATACTATATACTATACTACTACTACTAATATATACTACTATACTACTACTATATACTATTACTACTACTACTATACTATACTACTACTACTATACTAGTATACTAGTATACTATACAATAATATACTATTATTATACTTTACTACTACTACTACTATACTATACTACTACTACTATACTAACACTATATTATACTACTATACTACTACTACTACTATTATAATATACGATATTATACTATACTACTATACTACTACTATATGCTACTATACTACTATACTATATACTACTACTATATACTACTACTATACTACTACTTAACTACTATACTATAAACTACTATACTATATACTACTACTATACTACTACTATACTACTATACTACTATATACTAATATATACTACTATACTATATACTACTATATACTATACTATACTATATTCTATACTATACTATATGCTATTATACTATATACTACTATACTATACTATATATTATACTACTATATACTATACTACTATATACTACTATACTACTACTATACTACTATACTATACTACTACTATACTATACTATACTACTACTATACTACTATACTACTATATACTATACTATATTATACTATACTATACTATACTACAACTACTACTTTACTACTACTACTATACTACTATACTACTATACTTCTATACTACTATACTACTACTACTATACTATACTATAGACTATACAACTACTAATATACTACTATACTATACTATACTATATTACTATACTATACTATACTACTACAACTACACTATACTACTACTACTACTATACTATACTACTAAAATACTATACTATACTACTATATACTACTACTACTATACTACTATGCGACTATACTACTATACTACTATACTATATACTACTATACTACTATACTACTACTACTATACTATACTATATACTACTATACTACGATACTACTATATGCTACTACTACTATACTACTACTATACTATATACTATACTACGATACTACTACTACTACAACTACTATACTACTGTATACTACTACTATTACAATACTACACTTTATAATTAATTAATTATCTACTATACTATACTACTACTACTATACTTTAATATATACTATACTATATTATATACTATACTATACTATACTACTACTATATACTATACTACTATACTATATACTACTACTACTACTATATTATATATACTACTATACTCTATACTATACAATACTACCATACTACTTACTATACTATTATACTATAATATACTATACTACTATACTATTATACTATACTATGCTATTACAATACAACTATACTACATACAATACTACTACTATACTATACTACTACTACTACTATACTATACTATACTATACTATACTACTACTATTATACTATACTATACTATATACTACTATACTACTACTATTACTACTATACTATACTATACTACTAATATACTACTAAACTATACTATTATACTATTATACTACTACTATTATACTACTATACTACTATACTACTACTACTATTATTATACTATACTACTACTGCTACTACTATACTACTACTACTATATACTACTATATTAATATACTACTACTACTACACTACTATACTATACTACTATACTACTACTATTATACTACTACTACTACTACTATACTATACTACTATTATATACTACTGCTATACTACTATATACTACTACGATATACTACTACTATACTACTATATACCAATATACTACTAAAATACTATACTACCAATACTACTATATTACTACTATACTACTACTATACTATATACTATACTAGTATACTACCACTACTATACTACTATACTATATATTATACTATATATTATACTATATACTATATTACTACTATATTATAGTACTACTACTATACTATTATATTACGATATATTATACTACTACTACTATACTACTATACTATACTAATACTACTACAACTATATTATACTACTATTACTATATACTATACTACTATACTACTATACTATACTACTATGCTATACTATACTATACTATTATACTATACTATACTATACAACTATACTACTATACTACTACTATACTATACTACTACTAAATACAATATACTATACTATATACTACTATACTACTATATACTACTACTACTACTATACTACTATACTATACTATATATTATATGATACTCTATACTATACTATACTACTACTATTATACAACTACTATACTACTATACTATATATACTACTGCACTATATTACTACTACTACTATATACTACTATACTACTACTACTACTACTAAAAGTACTATACTACTACTACTATACTACTACAATACTACTAAACTTGACTTCTACTACTACTACTACTATTATACTACTACTATACTATACTACTACTATACTATACTACTACACTACTACTACTATATACTATACTATTATACTACTACTACTATACTATACTATACTACTATACAAATATTATTACTACTATTATATACTATACTACTACTACTATACTACTACTACACTACTACTACAATATACTACTACTACTATACTACCTCTACTATATACTATACTACTACGACTATACTACTACTTTACTATACTACTATATACTACTATACCATATACTACTACTACTACACTACTACTATATACTATACTACTATACTATTATACTACTATACTATGCTATATACTACTATACTACTACTACTATAATATACTATACTACTCCTATGCTAGTATATACTATACTATACTACTATACTACTACTATATACTACTATATTATACTACTATACTACTACTATATATTATACTACTACTATATTATACAATGCTACTATGCTACTACTATTGTACTACTACTATACTATAGTACTACTATACTACTACTGCTACTGCTACTACTATACTACTATATTATACTATACTACTATACAATATTATATTACTATACTATACTATACTACTACGACTACACTATACTACTATACTACTTCTACTATACTATACTATGCTATACTACTACTACTATATACTACTATATACTACTATACTATACTACTATACTACTACTATATAATATACTACTATACTACTATATACTACTACTATATATATTATATACTACAATATACTATATTACTACTATACTATACTACTACTATACTACTATACTACTATACTACTATACTACTACTACTATAATATACTATACTACTATACTACTATACTACTACTACTTTTATACTACTACTACTACTATACTATACTACTATACTACTACTATATACTATACTACAACTACTATACTATACTACTACTATACTATACAATACTATACTATACTACTATATACTGCTACTACTATACTACAATACTACTAAACACTATACTACTATACTACTACTATGATATTATACTATATACTACTATATTACTATACTATACTACTAAACTACTTTACTACTATATACTACTATTACTATACTACTACTATTATACAACTACTATACTACTATACTACTATACTATATATACAACTGCACTATACTACTACTACTACTATATACTACTATACTACTACTACTACTACTATACTACTAAACTTGACTTCTACTACTACTACTATTATACTACTACTATACTATACTACTACTATACTACTATACTACTACTACTATATACTATACTATTATACTACTACTATACTATATTATACTACTGTACTACTATATTACTACTATTATATACTATACTACTACTACACTACTACTACAATATACTACTACTACTATACTACTTCTACTATATACTATACTACTACGACTATACTACTATATACTACTACTACACTACTACTATAAACTATACTACTATGCTATTATAGTACTATACTATGCTATATACTACTATACTACTACTACTATAATATACTATACTACTCCTATGCTATACTATATACAACTATACTATACTATACTATACTATACTATACTACTATACTACAACTATATACTACTATATTATATTACTATACTACTACTATATATTATACTACTACTATATTATACTATACTACTATACTACTACTATTGTACTACTACTATACTATAGTACTACTATACTACTACTACTACTACTACTACTACTGCTACTATGATACTACTATACTACTATACTATACTATACTATACTACTGTATAATATTATATTACTATACTATACTATACTACTACGACTACACTATACTACTATACTACTTCTACTATACTATACTATACTATACTACTACTACTATATACTACTACTATATACTATACTACTATACTATACTACTACTATACTATTATACTACTATGCTGCTGCTACTACTACTACTACTACTACTATACAATACTACTATACTACTATACAACAACTATATACTTATATACTACTACTACTACTATACTATACTACTACTATACTACTATACTACTATACTATACAATACTATACTATACTACTATATACTACTACTACTATACTACAATACTATTAAACTATATACTACTATACTACTATACTACTACTATGATACTATACTATATACTACTATATTATTATATTATACTACTAAACTACTATACTACTATATACTACTATAACTATACTACTACTATACTATATATTATATATTATACTACTACTACTACTATATACTACTATACTACTACTACTATACTACTACTATACTCTTATATACTACTACTATACTATACTACTACTACTACTATACTATATTACTACTACTATACTACTATACTACTATACTATACTATATTATACTATTACTATACTATACTACTACTACTATACTATACTACTACTACTACTATATTAATACTATACTATACTACTATACTATGTTACTATACTATAATACTACTATACTACTACTACTATAATATACGATATTATACTATACTACTATACTATACTACTACTATATACTACTATACTACTACTACTACTATACTACTACTATATACTACTACTATACTACTACTTAACTACTATACTACTATACTACTACTATAATACTATACTACTATACTACTATATACTACTATACTACTATACTACTATACTACTATACTACTATACTACTATACTACTATACTACTATATACTATACTATATTCTATACTATACTATATACTACTATACTATATACTACTATACTATATTATATAATATACTCCTATATACTATACTACTATACTACTATATACTACTATACTACTACTATCATACTATACTATACTACTACTATACTAAACTATACTATATATTATACTATTACTATACTATACTACTACTACTACTACTACTATATTAATATTATACTATACTACTATACTATATTACTATACTACTACTACTATAATATACGATATTATACTATACTACTACTATATACTACTATACTACTACTACTACTATACTACTACTATATACTACTACTTAACTACTATACTATATACTACTATACTACTATACTACTACTATAATACTATACAACTATACTACTATATACTACTATACTACTATACTATATACTACTATACTACTATATACTATACTATATACTACTATACTATATAATACTATACTATACTATATACTATACTACTATATACTATACTACTATACTACTATATACTACTATACTACTATATACTACTATACTACTACTATACTACTATACTATACTACTACTATGCTAAACTATACTATACTATACTACTACTATACTATATACTACTATACTACTACTATACTACTATATACTATACTATACTACTATACTATGGGAAGCTGACTTCCAATCGCTTGATAATACTATTCTATACAACTACTTCTCTATATTATATATACTACACTATATAACTACTCTAGAATATATATATATATATATATATACACTACTACTACTACTACTTTGTACCATATATACTACACTATACTATATATATACAACTCAATACTATATATACCATTCTATACTATTACTAATTTATACTATATATGCTACACCATACTACTACTACTACTACTCTATGCTAAATACAAATACACTATACTATATAACTAAACAGTATTATAATACTACTCTATACTACTACTCAATATTATTTATACTACTCTATAATATATATACTACAACTATTCTATACTATATAACTACACTATACTATAATACTACTCTATACTACTACTATTCTATACTACTACTTTATACTATATATCTACTATATACTATATTTACACTACACAATACTATAACTCTATACTATATAACTACATTATACTATATATATATATTAAACTATACTACTACTATTTTATACTATATAACTATACTATACTATAATACTACTCTATACTAATACTATTATATATACTATATAACTACACTATACTATATATACTTCACTATACTACTACTATTCTATACTATATATACTACACTATAGTACTACAACCCTATACTATATAACTACATTATACTACATATGCTACACTAAACTATATAACTACACCATATTATAATACTACACTATACTATAATAATACTCTATACTACTACTACTTCATGCTCTATATACTATATTATACTACTACTACTCTATAATATATATACTACTAATACTTTATACCATATAACTACACTATATTTTATATACTATACCATACTACTCTATACTATATAACTACACTATACTACATATACTACTACTACTCTATACTATATAAATACACTATACTATATATAATACTACTACTACTCTTCTACACAATAACACTACTACTCTATACTATATTATATATTATACTACTACTACTACTATTGTATACTAAATAACTACACTATACTATATATACTACTATTGCTTTAAATTATATAACTACATTATACAATAATACTACCCTATACTACTACTATTTTATACTATATATACTACACTATAATACTAATACTCTATAATATTTTACACTATATATAACTATAATGTACTTTATATGCTACTACTCTATACTATATATACTACATTATACTAGTACAACTTTATATTATATAACTACACTATATTACTACTACTCTATATTATATATACTACACTATACTACTACTACTCTATAATATATTATATTATATATAACTATAATATACTTTATATGCTACTACTCTATACTATATATACTACATTATACTAGTACAACTTTATATTATATAACTACACTATATTACTACTACTCTATACTATATATACTACACTATACTACATATACTACACTATTCTAATACTACTCTATACTCTATATACTACACTACAATACAATTACTCTATACTACATAACTACACTATACTATATATAATACACTATACTACTACTACTCTATACTATATAACTACACTATACTATAAAACTACTCTAAACTACTACTCTATATACCACATTATACTATTACTATTCTATACTATATAACGACACTATACCATATATACTACACAATACTACTACTACTCTATACTATATAACTACACTATACGATAATACTACTCTATAATATATATACTACACTATACTACTACTACTCTATACTATATAACTACACTACATTGTATATAACTACACTATACTACTACTATCCTATATTATATAACTACACTATACTACTACTCTATCTTATATATACAATATACTATATATACTACTCTATACTACTACTACTCTATACTATATATACTACTCAATACTACTACAACTCTATAACCCTATACTATATATAAACTATATTATATATACTACACTATACTACTACTACACTACAATACAACTAATTTATATTGTACATAGTATATACTACACTATACTACTTCTACTCTATGCAATATAACTACAATATACTACTCCCACTCTATATTATAGAACTACATTATACTATATTACTACTTTATACTACTACTACTACTCTATAATATATAACTACACTATACTATATATACTACATACTACTACAACTCTATACTATATGATTACAATATACGATAATACTACACTATACTATATACAATAACTATACTACTACAACTCTATACTATATATATTACACTATACTACTACTACTTTATACTATATAAAAACACTATTCTATACTATTACTATTTTATACTATATATGCTACACCATACTACTACTACTCTATGCTAAATACAAATACACTATACTACATAACTAAACATTATTATAATACTACTCTATACTACTACTCAATACTATTTATACTACTCTATAATATATATACTACAACTATTCTATACTATATAACTACACTATACTATAATACTTCTCTATACTACTACTATTCTATACTACTACTTTATACTATATATCTACTATACACTATATTTACACTACACAATACTACTACAACTCTATACTATATAACTACATTATACTATATATATATTACACTATACTACTATTATTTTATACTACATAACTATATTATACTATAATACTACTCTATACTAATACTATTATATATACTATATAACTACACTATATTATATATACTACACTATACTACTACTATTCTATACTATATATACTACACTATACTACTACAACCCTATACTATATAACTACACTATACTACACTATACTATATAACTACACTATATTATAATACTACACTATACTATAATAATACTCTATACTACTACTACTTCATGCATGCTCTATATACTATACTATACTACTACTACTCTATAATATATATACTACACTATACTACAAATACTTTATACAATATAACTACACTATATTTTATATACTATATCATACTACTCTATACTATATAACTACACTATATTATATATACTACTACTACTCTATACTATATAAATACACTATACTATATATAATACTACTACTACTCTTCTACACAATAACACTACTACTCTATACTATATTATATATTATACTACTACTACTATTGGATACTAAATAACTACAATATACTATATATACTACTACTACTTTAAATTATATAACTACATTATACAATAATACTACCCTATACTACTACTATTTTATACTATATATACTACACTATACTACTACTACTCTATAATATATTACACTATATATAACTATAATATACTTTATATGCTACTACTCTATACTATATATACTACATTATACTAGTACAACTTTATATTATATAACTACACTATATTACTACTACTCTATACTATATATACTACACTATACTACATATACTACACTATTCTAATACTACTCTATACTCTATATACTACACTACAATACAATTACTCTATACTACATAACTACACTATACTATATATAATACACTATACTACTACTACTCTATACTATATAACTACACTATACTATAAAACTACTCTAAACTACTACTCTATATACCACACTATACTGTTACTATTCTATACTATATAACGACACTATACCATATATACTACACAATACTACTACTACTCTATACTATATAACTACACTATACAATAATACTACTCTATAATATATATACTACACTATACTACTACTACTCTATACTATATAACTACACTACATTGTATATAACTACACTATACTACTACTATCCTATATTATATAACTACACTATACTACTACTCTATCTTATATATACAATATACTATATATACTACTCTATACTACTACTACTCTATACTATATATACTACTCAATACTACTACAACTCTATAACCCTATACTATATATACTACACTATACTACTACTACACTACAATACAACTAATTTATATTGTATATAGTATATACTACACTATACTACTTCTACTCTATGCAATATAACTACAATATACTACTACCACTCTATATTATATAACTACACTATACTATATTACTACTTTATACTACTACTACTCTATAATATATAACTACACTATACTATATATACTACATACTACTACAACTCTATACTATATGATTACAATATACGATAATACTACTCTATACTATATACAATAACTATACTACTACAACTCTATACTATATATATTACACTATACTACTACTACTTTATACTATATAAAAACACTATACTATAATACTACTCTATATCATATAACTATACTATACTATATATACTATACTATACTATACTACTACTATTCTATATTATATATACTACACTATACTATACTAGACAACAACAAAAACAGCATGGTGAAAAACAGTCATGGATCTTTTTTCCATTTTAGTTTGTGAGCATAACCATGGATCAAAAAGCAGATTGAACCAAACTTCTTAAAAAGAGAAGCAGAAGCAACACATTACCAAGTGAAGCCTAAATTAAAGACAATATTTCCAAGCTTAAAAACAACGATTTCACAAATCAAACTAGTAAAAACTTATGTGAAGAATTGAAACATTCAAATAATATTTAGGACACCATATCCGAAAGAAAATCAGTATATGAATGCTATTTTGAAAAGGAAATTTAATCAAAATAATAGAGTTACCTTCACATACATAATCCCCTAGGAACCAAGAACCATAAGACTGCTTAAACCAGTTAAATTCTTGAAGAAGGCCGTCCTTTAGCATATACCATGTTGAATTTCCTGTTAAAAATATCAAAAAACAAAATATGTAAATCAAACTTTATCATGAAGTATGCAGAACAAAAGAGCGTGGTTTAATAAATGGTCACTTCAATGAGTTCAATAAGAGATCAAATGCCTCATCTAAGTAGTAAGTATAGTGGCAGCTGTAGTAATGGTGATATCCCCATTGAATAAAAGGTAATCATGCTGATTGATGCACCTTGGACGTACAAACAGTAAATAAAAGAGAAGAACAGCATAGGAACATCAAGATAGGGTTGATTTTCTTATTTCTTCTTCAATAATAAAGCAAGAGCAATTGATCTACTATTCGAGAGGTAGATCAGCTCTTCCACAAACTCTAGACACCGCTAGGAACTCACAACAAACACTGAAAAAATAAACTCAGCCGTATCCTACCTTAAACCATAGACAAACTCCCCCTTAAAAAGTCCTAGAGCAAAATAACACAATTAAAACCTTCCTAATCAGCATAAACATAATTTAGGAAACCTTTCTAAATAAATAGAATCTTCCTAATCAACATAACCATAATTTAAGAAAACTTTCTAAATAAATAGAACCTCTTCCTAATCAACATAAACATAAGTTAGGAAATTTTCCTAATAATTAAACATGATTTAGGAAACATTCCTAAACAATTAAACATGATTTAGGAAACATTCCTAAACAATTAAACACTTTCTAAATAGCATAAACACAATTAGGAAACTTTCCTAAATAACTCCCCCTTTGATTAGGAACCTTCCTAAACAACTTCCTAAACCTTCCTATCAGCACCTTTCTCTCGGAAAACATAAAGCAATATTTTGAGCATTAAGTACTTTCTTGGAACCTTCATGAAGTTCTTCAATTCAACTACTATAATTATTCCATTCTCTCATCCCAAGACCCTTGGTCGGTCATCCCTCGCATTGTCTCTTTTCTCATGTGATGAAATCCCATGCAAAGGTCTATATGATTCTTGTTGAATAAATAAAAATTTAATTAGGAGCTGAAATACTTTTCTCTCTCTTCTTCCTTCAAGTGAGGAATACTTGAGCGTGAGCAGCTCCCTTGGAGAGGGACTTCCAAGGAAAAGAACAATAACCAAAGCGCAGGACTTTTCATGGAGGTGTCTTTAATAATATCATTTTTTATACATTGCGGATCAGTTAAGTTTCCACCATAAAATTACTCTAGTATTAACGTTGTTCATTCTTCATTTTGTGTTCTTTTCTCGCTTATTTGTCACACTCTGTTTCACAAAATATTCAAAAAATTACTTTCATTAAGTTTGCATCTCTTCGTGAATCTTCAATTAGTCGCTAGTCATAGTATTAGTTAGGTTTAATTGAAAGAAATGACACAGATTTACACTTCAAAAATTCATAATCAAGCTTCTCGCTTCATCTTATATCATAAATGGTATCAAAGAAGTTAATCCTTGCTTTTGCTATTGCAAAAAGTTATAGTTTGTTATAAGTTGATTTCTGCATTAGCAATTTCTACATTAAAAATTCCTACAAAAATTGCTTTTTGTCTTTAGCATGTGATCTATGTTTACTTATCAAAATCAAGTTATTTTCTATATATTACTGCTTTATTAGGCTACTTAAATATCTTGTTTCAGTTAAAAGTTAATTACATTTGCATATTATTTTAACATCAAACATTCACCTTTTGAGTAATCAAGACCTTTTGTATTTGTTAAACTATCAACAAACACCTAAGCTTATCAAGATTACACTAATAAATTTGTCAAGTCGTTTTCATTGTTGTGAGACTGACCTAACGTCTACTTTCTTGGTCAAAGCCTTAGCTAGGCTTTGTTCTAATGGCAACCCAAAGTGGTCATCCATATCAAGGTTTCTCTATGAATCGTAGGTGTGATGACACTCCCATTCTCCTAGAAAAACAACTATAGGACATGACCTTCTATTGCAAGTTAGATAACTATATAATTTCCCTTGAAAATAGACTATTAGGTCTCAACCCGAAGCAAATACAACCAAGGACACAAAAAGAAGAGGATGATCGTAAAAGTTTCCCTACAAATATGAACCCTGTCTCCTCCTCCGAGAAAACCAAGCTAAACAGTTGGATGCTTATGAGTAGATATGTCAGGTGCATCTTGTCCCATGCCACGTGCACAACATCAGCGACACTATAAAGAGGTTCCTTATGATATTGATCATCATTAAGGCACCTCACGATGTAATTACTAAGATCTCGATGATGACATCACTCGAAAAATTAAGGTAAAACCCTCTACTTTGATAGTTGTCTAAACCAAAAAGTGTCCATGGGACTATTTATGTTCTTCTTTAAAGATTTGAGGAATCAAAATAATCTTTTAATATAATTTGGGACTATTTTTTGTCTTTCATAAAAATTCAAGGGATCAATTTGATCGTTTTTCCGAATACTTTAACTAGATGACCATGTGAAGGTTCACGAGTTAGATTTGCTTGAATGAAGTTAACTGCACACAAAGACCTATTAGGTCAATGTGGAGTGACAACACCATCACTTGGGTCATTCGCCCATTAGACTATAGCATGAGATGAAAAAGACTCTAAAACTAAAAACATCTTCCATAAACATTCCATGATCAACTCTTTGATGAGTTGACTACACTGCAGCAAAGATACATGTCCATTTCCCATTACATGATTCGATTCAATGACTCATGATTTGTTGCAATGTCATAAAGGATTCTCAAAGCATCATCTTGAGATTCCGCTCTGTATTGTGTGTGGGTATCAATTGCTCACTTGATAGATTTACACTTGTGAAAAGTATTTCTACGTCACCTTACAGATTTAGCAATACCGACAAGTTCAATCTCATGGGGGACTTTCAACTTCCTCTGGAAGTAGCTTGTAGCTTAAGTTGGCTTGGCAATTGTTTTCTAATCATAAGAGAACCAACGATCCTAAGGGACAGAACGTTGTTGGAACATCTAGTTACAAAGCTTCCAATATTATGTACTTTACTATGCCAAAACAAGCCACTATTATAATTTCCCCCAGCAAAACTTCTCAAAATAACTTGCCTCATCTGATCATCTCAATGATCAAGTGGACTGTGACCCTATGAGGATGGCAATGACACCAAGGAGGCATTGAACAGGTTAGGCTTAGTTGTTGTTCATTGTCTTATAACCACTTTGAGAATAAGCACAGATTGGAGAGACCATTTTCAATACTACTTCAAAAGTGGCGACAAAATGTATAGATACGTCATTAATGACAATTACATCAACGTTGTTACTACTTTTTGTTTTGACTAACACAATCAAACTTAGCCCTACACGGTAGCATAGGTGGATAAGAACTCAATTGCCATTTTCCAATATTATCTTAGCCCAATCCAGTTAACTACTTATATTGATCATATAGTTTTGTTGTAGCTTTAGTGCACTACCTTCTTTTGTTGCGTTAATTTCTCTCTTCTTATTGGTTTTCTGGTTTACAAGGTATCAATGAGTGGGTTTTGATGTAAGACTAAAGGGTAAACTTAAGAGGGTCTGTTTAGGATTTAAGGAAAGAAAAGAAATTGTGGTGGGGCTATTTTGAAAAGAGATGAATATTTTACTCATTCCTAAATTAAAAGGAGGTGATGATTGGCATGGGGGAATCAAATGGAGGGGTGGCATTGAACCAGGAGGGGTGTGCATGTATCATATAAGACTAATAGGAGTGAAGGTTGATGGAGATTTTCATGGCATGGTTTTAGGAGATGATTTTGAATGATACATGGTAAGTAGGACTTTTTTAATTCAAGAGGCTATCAACATCCCATCTTGAGTGAGAAGCTTGTGGATCCTAGTTTGCATGGATATTTGCACGAATCCCTAAGAGAGGTCATAACCAAGAAGCTTCGTGCAATAAAAATAAGTGCCAAAATAGAGAGAAAAGGAAAGAGGACATTAGGACTTTTGTGGAGCAATTACAATGCATTGATTTATCCTAATACCAGTTGATAGAGATCAAGCACTAGTAAGATCAACCTTAGTTCCTAGCCTTGATCGCAAGAAAGACAGCGAGAGAGGCTTTAGATGATTGCGAGAAAGAAGAAGCTCGAGGGAAAATAGAGGAAACTCATTCAGGGACAGAGAGGATGAAAGCACTAAGCTAACATCCCCTATTTATAGATCATAGAGTTTTATATACATTAAAACTGATGTAGGCAAAAGGGGGGTCAACTCAAACCCAAAATAAGTTGGTTTTGATTTCCCTTGAGCTTACAAACTCAATAAATTTTGAGCTGGAATTTAACTCATTTATGAGCTGATTTTTAGTTCATTTATTGAACTAAGGGTTAACTTATTATTAATTAAGTTTTAAGTTCATTAGTTATCTTAATTAATGTAATTTTTATTATAGTTTTTTATGTTTTAAATTTAAGTTGTCCCTTGGATTCCAAAATGGCTTTTGGAATCCCAAGGTTGTTTGTTTTCCCGTGCCTTGGCTCCTTGGCTTCCACGGTTGGCTTTTCCCGTGCCTTGGCTCCTTGGTTCCCACGGTGGGCTATTGGTTTTTTGAGCTGGGGGGGCCTTTCCATGCCTTTTGGCGCCTCGATTATGTGCGGCCTCTTTGGTTCCCGTAGCTGCTTCTTCGGTTCCCTAGCTGGGTTGTTTTCCCGTGAAAAGCAGGGGGCTTTTCCGTGGCTTGTGGTGTTTGGGTTCCTATGGGAATTCAATTAGTATGGCTGTTTGTATTCCCACTTTCATACCTATAAATATGAGGGGTTATGTAATGTTTTAAAAAGAGACAGATATGAATTTTTGGAAAAGAAATCCTTGGGATTTTCTTGGAGAAGCTTGCGAGCTTTGTCCACCTTCTACTTCCACCTCTTTGGAAATCTTGCGAGCTCTTTCCACCCTTCTTCTCGGCTTCTAATCTCTTTCGTCTCTTCGCAAGTTTACACCCCACCTGTATCCTTCGTCTCTTAAGTAAAGCAAGTTTAGGGTGTCTTTTTTTTATTTGAGTCAAGTTTGCTAGAGTTCAAAGTTTTTAAGTCGTTGTTTGTAAGTATTTTAATTTCTAAGTCTTTCTTTTATTAGAAATGTAAGAGTTTGATCGTCTTATTACGAGCTTGTAGTTGTTTGTCTTCGTCCTGTGGGCGGAGGTCCTCGGGTTCCCCCCATCCCCCGGATTTTTGCCCGCATCATTTGGTATCAGAGCAAGTTAGGAAGTTCTAGGTTTTAGTTTGTCAAGTCAAGTCTTGTTGTGTGAGTCTTGAGATTATTGTAAGTTTTGTGAGTCTTAAAAGTATTTTGAGTCTAAGTTTTTTTTAGGTTGAGTCTTTCTTTGAGACTTGTTTTTTGAGTCATTTAAAAAATGAAAAAAAAAAAAAGACAAAAAGACAGAAGAAAACAAGCCAGATGAAATTGAAGATCCTATGGATAGATGGATTCTATCAAAGTCATCAAATCCTCTGGAGTATGAACTGTACAAACTTCAATCATGGATGCACTTACGTACAGAAAGGTACATGAAGAAAAAGCAGCGTTTACAAGATCAATTTCTGAAGGAACGAGATGAGATCCTGCAGAAATATGAAGATTTGATCAAAGAGCTGGATGCGTCGTTTTCACCTCCTCCAAAGAAAGCAAAAACTAACTCGTCGGGAGATGAGTTCTCAAGAAGGGGAGTCTGATGTAGGCAAAGGGGAGGTCAACTCAAACCCAAAATAAGTTGGTTTTGATTTCCCTTGAGCTTACAAGCTCAATAAATTTTGAGCTCGAATTTAGCTCATTTATGAGCTGATTTTTATTTCATTTATTAAACTAAGGGTTAGCTCATTATTAGCTAAGTTTTAAGTTCATTAGTTATCTTAATTAATGTAATTTTTATTATAGTTTTTTCTTGTTTAAATTTAAGTTGTCCCTTGGGATTTCAAAAGGGATTCCAAAATGGCTTTTGAAATCCCAAGGATGTTTTTTTCCCGTGCTTTGGCTCCTTGGCTTCCACGATTGGCTTTTCCCGTGCCTTGGCTCCGACGGTGGGCTGTTAGTTTTCCGAGCTGGGGGGCCTTTCCGTGCCTTTTGGCGCCTTGGTTCTGTGCGGCCTCTTTGGTTCCCATGGCTGCTTCTTCGGTTCCCTGGCTGGGTTGTTTTCCCGTGAAAAGCAGGGGGCTTTTTCGTGGCTTGTGGTGTTTGGATTCCTATGGGAATTCAATTAGTATGGATGTTTGTATTCCCCCTTTCATACCTATAAATATGAGGGGTTATGTAATGATTTAAAAAGAGAGATATATGAATTTTTGGAAAAGAAATCCTTGGGACTTTCTTGGAGAAGCTTGCGAGCTTTGTCCACCTTCTTCCACCTCTTTGGAAATCTTGCGAGCTCTTTCCACCCTTCTTCTCGGCTTTTACTCTCTTTCGTCTCTCCGCAAGTTTACACCCCACCTGTATCCTTCGTCTCTTAAGTAAAGCAAGTTTAGGATGTCTTTTTTTTATTTGAGTCAAGTTTGCTAGAGTTCAAAGTTTTTAAGTCGTTGTTTGTAAGTCTTTTAATTTCTAAGTCTTTCTTTTATTTGAAATGTAAGAGTTTGTTCGTCTTATTACGAGCTTGTAGTTGTTTGTCTTCGTCCTGTGGGCGGAGGTCCTCGGGTTCCCCCCATCCCCCGGATTTTTGCCCGCATCAAAAACAAATTATTATCAAATCATATCTAACTTTATGGAAACAAATTAAATATAAATCCAATTTAATCATGTCTTGATCAAATCCATAAATCAAAGGTTGGTTAGATGACTCAATGTCATGGATACAAGGGAGGTAAGAAATTGTGGACAAGCCAATGGATTATTTCCTCTCAAGTTTGTTCTGCTTTAATTTCCTCTTTGGTAACAATAGCATTAATTTATTGTCCATATAGTAAAACTATTGCTCCAAATAATTTTTTATCAATTTAACTGCAGAACATAGTTTGATTGCTTAGTGGCCTACCCATACCAATAAAATTTTAATTTATAGAGAAATTTGAAAGAGACAGAGAGAGATGAGGGAAAAAGGTTGACAGCTATAGTCCTTGAGCTAAAAGTCATCTGCTAGAGAAGAGAGAGATATATAAGAAAGATATACAGGAAAAAAACTAAAATATGAAATTTCAAAATTGGAATCAAATTTTTATTGCAACAAATAATACCTATTTATGCTAAAAAAAACTTAGAATCAACATCCAAACTAACTACAAGAATCAAGGAGATGATATTTCTTGTGGGTGCAAATTAGTCTGATTGCTAAGGGCCTTAAAAGTAGTTGTCACAGCCTTGAGTTTGAACCTCATCTACAACATAACAAATCACATCATATAAATATTTGGGTGGGCAAAAAAAATGAGAGGATATCTCCTTAAAAATTAAATTCTAAAACCAATCTCCTAACTTCTAAATAACCAACCTAAATATAAGGATTGGCCAATAGGAATGGATAAACAAAGAGATAAGAACCAAAGTTCAAATGAAATTCCAATTATTTATAAGCTGAATGAACCAAAAAATCCACTACCTAGCCCAACCTGATAGCTCCCAAGGGACTTGTGACACCTGCCCATGTTCTTATGAGCACTTACTTATTTTCTATCAATTTCTAGGTTTCTTTTTAACCAATCTTATTTATTTGTGTGATGCCCCATACGAATACTATAATATTTTGCGCAGGATTTGCTCTCCAGATGAACATGTATACAATGCCAAATCAAATGTACGACTAACTCAAGTAACTATGATATGATCCAATGTACTATAGTGCAATATGATTGGCATAATCTAATATGACGGACCTTTTAGAGTTGTCGAGTATCCAATATACAAATAGTTTTCAATAAAGTGTTTCCAAACTCAATGTAGTATTTTATAAATATTTTTTCATATTTTGTAGGCAATGGATTGAATCAAGCAATCAGCTTCATGTGTAACTTAAACTCTTTTTTTAAGCTGCCACATGTTTAAGACTTTGTCATTGGATTATTATTATCATTATTACATATAACTATATAAAACTTTTATTTCCATCCTAAATCAAACCAACGCATTGGAGAAATAAAGAGGCTAGAATTTGATTTAAAGTTTGAGCAAAATTGGAAATTGATCTGAGTGAGGTAGACTACTATAAGGTTTTTCTCCTTGTGTTTTCATACAATGGTTTTCTATGGAATGAGGATTTAGAAGTGATTTCTGGAACCGAAGAAGACAAAAAAACAAGGATTAGTTATACATAGCCCTGGCACGAGTTGTGGGGAATTGTGAACAAGCTCGTGGATGATTTTTTCTCTTCCTCTTCTCTCTATTGTAATTTCCCCGTTGTTGTCCAAATAGAAAAATTACTATTACAATAAACCTCAAGTACATATCAAAAAGTGCAGCCTTATCTAGGCAAAGAACTGCATGCAAGAAAAGGCGTTGCTACAAGCTCCATTTATAGTATCGCAATGGAAAATGACAGAGATGATCACAGCAAGAACTTGTAATTAGAAATTTGGATGATAGACAGTTCTATCTAAAACTGAACATCCACTTCAGCTAAAAAATTCAAAGACAAATATACCTGATTTTGGATGAATCAAGGACAAAATGCATCCCTCGCCACTTCTATTTTCACTCCGATTTCCGTCCTGTGAGACTTCCAATGCAATAAAAATAAGCAAATACAACCATTCATGATAAACATTGACCAACAGATTAACTAGACCGATCGGCTAAACCCTACACAAGACGAGAACAGTAAAACACTGCTCTTGTTAATACAATAAAAGATCACAGCAAAGCAGCAAAGAGAAGAATAACGATGACGGATTGATGGCACCGATACAGTAACAGTAAAATGTTGTAGGCTTACTGGGACAGATCATGAGACGGGGCTCCTTCATTCCATCGTACCACGCCATGCCAACCAGAGCTCCCAAGCACCGTCGACTGGACTGCGCGGATAGGCGAGGGTTCCCACCTTTTAATGTCCTCAAAAGGCCTGACGGTTTATTTTGGGTTGGACTACCCAATAAACCTTTACTGGGCTAGGCCTTCAGCACATAAATATTCAGCTGGGCTTAATATGGGCTTTTATAACAGAATAACATCGCACAAGTTTTACTTGGCAACATATCTGAAACTTTTTAAGATGCAAATAAAAAATATAAATCATCAAAGTTATTTTTCCATATGAAAATTAATAGACTTCAAATAATATAAACATGGTTGCGGGCTAGTATATTCGTGGCGGTAAAGTGAAATAATGTTTTGTCCTAGCGAACATAACTTTTTTATGCGAAAAATCTAAAAAGAGAAAAACAACGGGGCCTCGCCCAGGTGAGAAGATTCCACTATACATGAGTGAGTTACAAAGCTTAACTCGTCCCTTACCTTAAAAATGGTGAAATTACAATAGTTTGGAGAGTTGGTCGAGCTTCATATAGGTACTCGAGAGCTTGTAATGATTGGGAGATTATCCAACAAGTGTTGGTGCCCGGAAAGAGATTCGACGACGACCGAGCGGTGGTTCGACGACAGTCAGCGACCATGGAGGAGGTCTGGCAGTGGTTTGCACACTGGAGGTGGTCTGGTGGTGGTCGACTGTCGGGTGGAGGTCCGGCGGTTGGCGCCCAGGTGGTGGTCTGGTGGCAGTTGGGGGTCAAGAGGTCCTATGGTGTCCAACGTAATAGTACGACAGAGGTTGATGATCGGTCAAAAGTTCGGTAGTGGTTTGACGGCCAAGCAACGTTTTAAGTTGGCCGATGGAAGTTTGCTTGCAGTGGTGCTTGGGGTGGAACTCTAGATCCTTGAAGCCTCATAGCTCTCTCCAATCTCTAGCAAAATGTCCCTTTTATGAAGGGGCAGCAGACTATTTAAAGATCTTTGTGAGCAGCATGCCCTATAAATATGAGGCAGATTAGGAACGAATATGGGGCACTTCATCGGATGGCTTGTATTGTAAGGGTGTCAATTTCGGGACACGGGTCGGGTTGGGGTTGAACCCGGAACTAACTCGGTACTATTTGGGTCAGCCCAAACCCGACCCATTTTTGCAAAACGGGTTGATTTGGACCCGAACCCGACCCGCTTTGTGTCCAGGTCGACCCGAATGACCCGGGACCGGCCAAAAATTGCTAATTTTCGGGTTAAATGGGCCAATCTCGGGTTTCCATGTAAAAAAAATGGGACAATTTCGAGTTATTGGGTTAACCTAAATCTGACCCGATTTTTGAAACGGATCAATTTACTAAACCCAAACCCCAAACAGTTTTGGGTCCGGGTTGACTCTAACCCAAAATTTTCGGGTCGGGTTCGAGTTGGATTTTCGGGTCATGTCAAATATTAACACCCTATCATATTGATTCCCCTTATCATAGATTGTTTATTTGACATTTAAGTATCTTAATGATATTGGAATTGGGATATCTTTGGCTCGTTGGATTCATTTGGCGAGCTGCTCGATTCGGCTATTTATACTTGGATATCCTTTGATTATCCAATTAATGCTTTTAAGTTTCAAAATGAGCTTTGGTCCATTGATTTGAGTTTATTTGGGCTCGGATTGGACCAATTTTAGTGTCGTTAGGTTTATTTCTTTGAAATGTTCAGCTTGATTATAAATTTGCTAAGATAAAAGTTCGACTTTATGAATATATAATTTACAGTATCTACCGTCATTTTAATGATTTTGATTCAAGGTAATGTGTAAATGGTTTTGTGTGTGTGTGTGTGTGTGTATTGATATTTATTTATTTATTTCATTGACCATTTCTTTAACAATGATTGCTTTATTATATATTTACAAAAGATGAGTAGATTGATTGGTGTATTAATTGCTGCGGATTAATAATAATCATCTTAATTTTATTTTTTGAGATGATAATCAAAATGGTCTCCTAACTCTTTACGAATGATCAAAATAACCCTGATTTTTTAGAAGTCGAGTTTTAGTCCCTTAACATTTTCAATAGGGATCTAAACACAAAAAGACTATTTTAATCCCTATTTAAAGAGTCAAAGAAACACATTTGTACTTTTATATATCCGATAATTATTTTGATACTTTAGACAAAGTTTGTGTACCAATTCAGACATTTTCTCTTTATTTTTTACTTCATCATCAAGAGCTTATTACTCGAGGAATTAACTCGTTCAAGTTACAATATATGATTTTAGTTTAGTTGGAGCCAACTCAAGCAATATCATATTGATCATAACCTGAAAATTGCTCCATGTCTCATTAGACAAATAATTTGTTCAAAAAAGGTATCAGGTTCAGGAGAAATTATTACATGCGGTCATCATATCAGACTGTTCTGAGGCGAATCAGGACGTGTCATATCACCCGGTACACATCACCAGTACAAAACAAAATGGTGACATGGCGCGTCCTAATTCACCTCTAGATGGCATTCGGTGATCAAACGTAATAATTTCACTAGGTTCAAAGATAGAAAGGAGAAATAAGATAGTGAAAGATTGTTACAATATAAGAGAGATTAATAAGAATGCAAGCTACAAGCTACATGAATTTTTCATAGAGAAATCTATTACATGGACTCTTTTAGACCCATAACTCCATAAGGATATGTATATTATTACACTACGGGCGAGATTGTCCATGTATGTTCCTTAATGATGACTAACATGCATATAAGTTTTTAATAATTGTCGGTACTCATGATCATATTTCTTTGGCTAACAGCTGTCTCAACATCTCATTGATGTCATGTTCACGTCAACTAAGACTTCATTTGGGACGGCTTTCTTATTGTACCTTAAAGCAGCTTTCTAGTATAAAATTTTTAACTTTTGTGCTACAAAGCTGCTTTAAGAAATAATAAGAAAATTATCCCAAACGAAGCCTAAATAGATGATGCAAGCTGTTTTTTTTTCTTTAATGGTGAGCTATATATAGATCTCAGAGTTTATAACTTGAACGCATAATCTTAAATGAATATATATCTGCCAAGTCATACTCTCGTAAGCATACATAATATGTGAAGCCAAGTGAATGACTACTTGTTGTTTAGTGTCAAGCAGCTGTCTTAATATCCTTCTTTGGTCCAGCTTGATTTGGACATACACTGCTAACCATGGAGAGTATAATTTGGTGAAGTTTTTCTTTGTATTCAAGCCTAAAACAAATGGAAGAAGCTTTGGAACAGTAGATAGACCATCGAACGTGTTGAGTGGGGGCTAACCTTATCAGTGTTGACCCTGCTTGTTCAGATCTTCAAACAACTCTTCTATTCAGAGATTATTACGTGCGGAGTCTGGACGTGTACGGAAGACAATTCAGACACGCCACATCACCCAATGCATTGTGTATTGGGTGACGTGACGCATCCGAATTGGCCTCCGGATCGAACGCATCTGAACACCGCACGTAATAATTTTCCCTTCTCATCACTGAGTTAAAAGGCCTATGTAAATTTATATTAATAATATTAGATTAGCCACTAAGTAGAATTTGATTAGTGTATGGTAATTATACATAAATTAGCTTGGAGGGATAGATTAGGTTGTTTTAATTTGATCTCGAGGACTAAGCATATCAACACATACATTTTTTTTTTTTCAGTGTTAGAGAATTTTAAAATTTTCCCCGTCAATCGAATTCAACATATGAAGTTTTTACTATTTATAACCTTATCACGCATATATAAAAGATCAAACTTTATTTATAGAAGATCATGCCTTGAATAATTATTAGGCCATGGGCCCCATCCACTCGTCTCATTGTATGTAGAGGATTATACCATATATAAATATCAAGATACGTAAAGGAAAGTTTTAAAGAAAATATTAGGCTCGTCATTCTATCCTTCTTAGCTAAGTTCTAATGACAATATCAATTAATTGGAGAGTGACTAAAACAAATTTTTAACTATCAAAGAGCTCACATTTTCTTAAAGATGGGTTAATTTATGCAAGTTCCATAAAAAAAAAGCATAAATTCACACTTTATAGTAGATCTTTGTGTAAAAAGTTTTTATTTATTTAATGATGATGAATTCTTTATAAATTGAACAAATATAAATATTTATTATTGCAATTTTTTTGAAACAACATTTTAGAGTGATTTTCATGAAATGTTTATTAAGATTATGTAAACATATTTTAAATGCTTAAGTACTAAATCATTTGAATTTCATGGTGTGAATGCTCACAACTTGTGGAGCCCTCATGTGGTCGACATCATATGATTATGAAAATTAATCGAAATGCAAATCATTTAGCATCACTATTTTAAATTATAATGCATTATCCTCGACAAAAAAGATGTCATTATAACTTAATCAACATGACCAACTCGGTCATGTCAAGCATTGTGATTGGGAGAGCCTCATAGAAACAATAAAAAGTTTGGGTCATGACATCCTCATCAATTTTTTCCATTATGGATACTTTCAAAATCGTTAAATTTGTATTAGTTGATTGCGATATAAATTTTAATTGATTTACTCATAGCACAGATCTCAAGATAAATCCAATGGTTCATAGGCTCATCCTAATCAAACTTTGATAAGGAAATATTAACAAATTTTTTTCATTCAAATAGTTTAATCTGAATCTTGTTCGATATGTTTTTTAATTGATCGATTAAATGAATCAAATTTCGAGGTAGAATGTCGGGCTCAAATTAGATTTTGATATATCCGCATATGATGCACACCATTTTGATTCCTTTATATTAATAAAAGTACAATTTGTTCATTTATAATAAAGAAATCAATTTTAATAATCCAAGGTATCTATCCATCTACCTATTTTGTTTTTACTTGGCCTATGCTCTTATGGACAAATTTTTTCTCTCACTCTCTCTCTCTCATAAAAAGGAGCAAAAAATCTATATTGATTTGGTAGCTCTTCTTGATAAGAATTACCATTTCTTGTTGAATAAAAAAATAATCAATATTATTCATAGAGATCCATATAACTATTTATATATATACTTTTAATTATATTTATTATTACTATTTTTAATTTTAAGTTCATGAATTGGATTAGCTTATAATATATAATATTTAAATCAAGTATAATTTCAAAATTATAAAAAATATATATGTTGAATAATATTTAAAGTCTATTTAAGATAGCTGCAGTTTTTTATTAGGTGATTATAAAATTATTTTGGGAAAGACATTTTTTTGAAAACTACTGTAAAAAATAGCCAAATAGAAACTATGATTGCGAACTGAAAAGCATAGTAGTAAGAAAATTGTCCCAAACAAACTCTTTGCAAGAAGAAAAAAAATAATAAGTTTTTTTTTTTTTAAATAGAGTATTTTAAGGAACTTCGAAACTGACTTCTCGTAAACCTATAGTTCAAAGCTTCCTTATTTTTTCAATTGTTAATTAATTTATCATTGATAAGTTGTGATAATATTATCCAATATTTTAAAACATTATAAACATGCTGGAACTTTTATGATGACAATCATTTGTAAGAGCTAAAGTATATCTAAATATCATTGCATCACTATCATATGAAATTATTCTAAAATTATTCATCCACATTTATTATGATTAGGTTAGTAATGCTATTTTGCTAGCTTAAATTGGGAAGAAGTCATTTGTTGTTAATTGACAAGAATTGGTTAGAACTCAGTACTCACCAAATTTGAAGTTGCCTAAGTCGTAAGTTGCCAAAAATAATATCTTAGCTTATAATTTAACTCTAATTTGATCATCAATACTAATCTACTTAGGCTCCTCTCACTCATCAGCATACATTGTATTATGCATGTCTATTAATGTTTTCACCGTTCATATTAGAGAGGCTCAAATGTTGTTAAAATTTAAAATGACATTCATGATATATATATATATATATATATATATATATATATATATATATATATATATATAAAGGGGATTCAAAGAGAGTGATTCAAAGTGAGTTAATCATGTCACTCTCTTTGAATCCATGATCTATCTCTTATTACTAGAAACATGGAGAAATTTAGTTTGATTTGAACATTTTAAGGAGACTCCAAACTTTCTCTAGTACCACCTCCTACACTAACTTCAAAAGACAAATCATAACAGTCTCTAGCACCTAAAAGGCTTTGAAGAACTCCATCGCACTTCTAAATGACATACAAGTTTGAAGTGAATCCCTTCTTTATTCTGTCACCTCATTCTAGTACAAGCTCTTAGATATGCAATGCTTAGAACTTGTTGTTGCTTAAGCAACACTTGCTCATGGCCTTTAGGAACATCTTTTTAATCAAGTCCTTTGCTTGCAACTAAATACTTCGACAAAATTGTTTAAGCTGGTCAACAAGCATATTAATGAAAATGATTATAATCATGAATTCGACTTTTAAGTCACTTAATTCTAGTCTCGTAGAGGATTTACAATAGTATCCCTGAAATCATTAAAGCAATTCATGTTAACCTTGACCCAAATTTGCTATGAAACGACATCACCAGCAACATCATAAAAGTTTTATTATAAGAAGAGAAAGATGGATATGTTGACCTATGGTCCCTAAAAATGGTATTGTCAACTTAACAATCGAGGTACACAACTTACACAACTCTAAAAGTATCACTAGCCGAGTTTATATATGCCATCAATGATAGGGATGCTAACTTGATCATGACCAACATCTTACTTTGCCAAAATCTTTTAGTAGGAGATCCCTTCTTTGTACGTTTGAGGTCAAGTTGACCTTATGTTGAATTATAATAAGTTTGATCATCAACTCAACATTCTCTATGAAAAAAAAAAAACTTATTTTTATATTAAAAAAAAATTCAATCCCTATCAATTAAGCCTAACAATCCATAAAGTTGAATGAGAATTTTTTTGTTAATTGACAACATTATGAAGGGATGATCCACTATCATTAATGAGGTTTACAGTTTTACAGAACAATCATATATTATAACTTGGGTTCTGATAGGCTTCACTCATACTCTCAAGTTCCCAATGCACTTTTCCCATATCCTTAACTTCCATCACAAGTGAGGATTCCTTATTGGATACTTGCTATTTCAAAGTGATGGTGACATCGCGAGCTTTTCGCGTTTCATCCTTCTCCATCTTGATAATCAACTATGAATGGCTCTTTCCTTATTGGAAGTGACTTCCAACTCTTACATCTTTCAACTTTATTTTCAACAAATTCAATTTTATTATCATACTTTGGTATATAATCACTTATTCTTTATAATTTATTGATAGGAAGCCAACTTCTTGGAACTCAAATTGTTTTTGCAAAGCCTCGATATAGATAATGTTAAATGACACCTTCTCCAATTTCTTAAGCAGAAATGTCAATATATATATGACCAAAATAGTAGAAGATCTAATTCAGCTCCTCCTTTAGCTTTGAGGAATGAGCACTAAAGCCGATGTTGGTTTCATTGAGCACCCTCACCTAAACAAAGACAATCATGTCCTCTTAATTTGCAATTATCATTTGATTATGTACTTCTTGGATGGTATTAGACACACAGGAGGGCTCCTAGGCTCATATATATCTTAATGAGCATTGATGCCGTATCTTTTTTAGTTTATACAAATTGCATATCAAATAACTAATACAACTTTAATTTAGATTTTGACAAAATCCTAAGAACCCGCTTGTCATGTTTGATCCTATCCAAGAAAAATGTGAATTTAAGCACAACCAATCAGCTCGACACTTGAAGTTGACCCAATTGATTTACTTTCTTGGGTTGGACTTAGGCATAGATATCTCCACTTACTATAATCTCCTATATCCAATTGTCGATTAGAGTACTAATGTGTCGGGCCCGACTTGAACAACGACTTTACATTCACTTGACTCATTTTTCACGATTCAACTTGTTCCAAACTACTATTCAATGCACAAAAATACACCCAATATGTATTCCACTCATCAAGCAATGTGGAGAGCTTAGATTTTCGCTTTTAGCTTCAAAACTTCAAGCCATTGGAGAACAGCAAATGCATTACAGGTCATGACAACTCAGAAACAGTTGTTTATATGTAGTTCCAACTATATAGACTATATAGAACTCTGTATGGATGAATAGAGCAAACTTGGTGGAGAGACCATCCATGTGAATGATAATGGCCAAAGGAATAAGGTGACATAGATGCATGCTTTTAGTATCTAAAGATTGTGAGATCTATCTTGCATAAGCATCAGAAGATCATACACATCCCTTTAAAAGTTAAGATTTACAAGTTGACCTTGAATGTTGTTAATTAGATTAAATAAAAAAAAAAGAGTCACAATTAATTTTAAATCATAATAATGTATTATAGAGGAAATTGCAACTACATATATATTAATTTTTTAACTTTCTTTTTAATTTTATTTACATTGTGATACATGCTTTTAGCACCACAAGTTGATGAGATCTACCTTGTTCAACCACTAAAAGATTCTTAAACTTTTTATTTTTACTTATCGGACCCTTTAAAAATGATGATTTATCAACTGCTATTGAATTTTTTTCAACTATATTAAATTTGAAAAAAATAAAAAATTTTGTATTTTTTAAATATTAACATAAAAGAAATCTAATTAGAAGACAATAAATTTAACATCGAACAATATATTTTAAAATGTTCGTGTTTAATTATCTCATATTTTTGTAATAATTATTTAATATTTTATACCTATACTATTTTGTTGCATAATAAATTTATAAAATTAATCATATTCAAATATTACAAAACTTTCTTATGATCCCTTGGCAAAAAAGATAGACTTCATATCATATATGCACTCCATAATGATCATATAAGTGATATACAAAACTCAAAAAAAAAAAAAACTTTGCAAGCCTTTAAAAGACATAAAATATTGTGACTTTTAAACAAGAAGAATGCGATTCCAACTCACTCCACTATCCTTGCCAAATCCCACTATGCACATATGAATCTAATTAATGGGAAGTTTTATAAGCTAAATTGACAAACCATGCTCATGATTTGTTCTACAAAGTTAGTCTTTGATAAGTGCGGCATTGACCTACCACTCGATAGGCATTACATTTGATAGAAAGAGCAAGTAAATTGTGTAGAGATAAGGCCTAAGATATTGTCTTGACCCAAGTGACTAGCCAAAGCACTAAAGTTTAATTTTTATATAAAAATTTCATAGAGGGACATATGAGACATGCAAGGTAAGGCTCCCTTAATTAAATAGCAATTATGAATGCTATAGTCCTAGGTGAATGGGTGTTCATGTTGTATTATTTAAATGTTGGATATCTTGATAGATATAAAAAAGAGAAGATAATGGATACGATTAAGATCGTCAACATTTTAATTGTCCATGCACACTCTGAGTCACACAAAAAAAAAGTATAATCATGCAAAAAGTAACTTTTTTTGCGTGCATAGCATTTAGCTTTCATTGGGCAAATGAAGTGCTTTGGGTCTCTTGGGGGAATGTAAGACAAACAAATTCTTGTGTGGAGGAGTTGATAGTATTGCCAATGACAAAGGTTTTAAATCATGAAGAAAAGTTCACAATCATAGAATGAGAATTATTCTTTTAAAGATGTTAATCTTTTGTTGAAATAGTTCTTATGGTGATTTGTTAAGCAACGCTACTTTGAATTCAATATTACAACAGAGAACTCAAAGAGATTTGAATATTTTGATAACTGGTGGAAGGGGCGGTGGGCAAGGGAGTTCTCCAAGTTTTCTCATTTTCTTCCTTTTCTTTCCTCCTCATTCATCCTCACCCCTCATGTGAAGAATGTGAGACTAATTATAATTTTTTGGGAGCAGCATGAATAGTAAATATGGAGAAGATCAAAAGCATACTGGGAGTTTTCCATCGGATGGCTCATAGTGATCAATTTAATCATAAGCATTTATATTTTAGATGCTCTAGAAATGTTAGAATTGAGTGATCTTGGGCTTGTTTGATTCGTCTCATCGAGCCGGTCAATTCGATTATAAGTATGTCATATTTGAATATCATTTGGTAGTCTAATTAATGCTCTGAAACTTTCAAATATACTTTACATTTGATTTGGGCTCGGATTGAATCAAATTTGATGTCGTTGGGTTAGTCTCCTTGAGATGTTCAATTTGACTATAAATTTACAAAAATTAGAGATTAGATGATCCCTATTTTAATTTTTAGAACCTCAATCTCATATATTACATCGAAACTCGTGCCTATCAAGATGAATTTTTAGTAACATATCAATTTTGAAAGATCATTGATTACTTAAAGAAAATGAAATTTGTTCAAGAAAATAATAAATTTATTTCCTCGCATATGTAAAGTTATAATCATCATAGATTTATGACACATTTATTTATGAATTTAAAATAGTAGTTAACTTTAAATACATTATGAAATCTAATAATTAAATTATCTTTTTTTTTTCTTTTTAAACATTATTTTGAGTTTCAACATAATCTGTAGGCCATAAAAATACAACAAAATTAGCCATCTGTTTAATTAAATAATTTGTAGAATTCATCATTAAATCGCAGTTAGCATAAAGTTTCTCTTACTAATTAATCACATAAGAAAATATTTTCCTATTTCTTAAACATTATGATTTTCTTATTATGTTAAAATTTCACCAGGAGAAAATATGCAATATAGAAAATAAATTATAATCGAATTTTAACTATTTAGTATGAAGCAAAAAAAAAAAAAAAAACTGTCATAATTAATAGTATAATATCAAATGAATGCCAATTGTTTTCTTCCACTAGGATTAGAATATTATGATGGCGACTTCTCCATGTACACAATATAGAATGATGATGCATTATTGTTTCCCTTACGTTCTATCATAAAAACATATTATAATAAAGTTAAGCTATAATCCTTTTTTGATGTGATTAAACAGTAAGGCATATCTTATTAAACAGTTTTTTTAGCAAAAAAAAATTAATTTAAGAAATTTTTTATTAAAAGTTTACTTTTAAAAGTAGTATGAAAGTCTTCTCAAATGAAGTCTAAGGCTTCATTTGAGACAGCTTTCTTATTGCTTCTTAAAGCTATTTTTTAGTACAATTTTTTTTATTTTTTTACTAAAAAACTGCTTCAAGAAGCGATAAAAAAGTCATCACAAATGAAACCTAAATGATCGTATTTTTGTTTAATTATGACTTAAAATTATATTTTTTTGTCATTTTCACTATTCAGGTAGATAGCTATTGATAATGTGATTAAAAATTTTCATTAAACTTTTTATAAAATGGAAAATGCATGGCCATCATTATTCACCATCTTTTTTAGTTAAATCAAATTAATAGTATTGTGAGATAGAAATATTGTACTCATCTCAAAAAGTATTTAGCGGCTGTTTGCTTTAATTAAAAATGAATGCATAGTAAAATAGAATGTGGTATAAAAAGAATGTAATGCATTTAAAAGTTTTAAAGTTATTTAGGTTAGTGTAAAATAAATGCGGTGTACAGTGATGGGCGATAGTGACGGACTGACGGTGATGGTGGCGATCAAGAAGGAGGCAACGATACCTACATATTAATGGCAAATAATTTACAATATATTCAGAAATCAGTCAACTCTTATAATTTTTAAATATATCAAATTTGAACTAGACGATGAATTTCAAATACACTTGTAATAAAGACAAAAAAAAAGACAGAGATGGAAAAATTATATAATAATCATATAATAAAGAATTTTTTTAGTGGGAGCAATTACCCCCGCCCCCAAAGAACTATACGGAGTTCAGCCTCTGGTTTGAAGTAAAATGAATGTAATGTAAGCAACATAATGTTATTGCCAGGGGGGGCTGTCCTGTGGCGGTGGTCGACGAGGTGCAATGGCAATGGTGGTGCATTTGCGGTGTATTTGAAAATCGTCCAAATCTAATGAATTCAAAATACACTCAAAATGCACTGCATGCTTAAGGTATTTGGAATGCAAGTCTTTTATGCTATGCATTTATGAATTACTTTACACCCTAAATTCAGCAAAACAAATCACCCTAAATTTATTTGAAAAAAAAATTATGAAAAATATTCTGAGCTTGTTGATATATATATATAGCTAAACGCCTAAATGGAGTCGTATGCATGATATCAGATGAAAATGGCTTCTATTAATCAAATGTTCATATATTCTTACGGATAGTTAGCCAAAGAAAGAGTTGCGCACCATGCAATGGTTGACTGTTGTCCTTATCAACCGTAGTTTTATGTCCTCATCATGGTTGCCTTATAACTTATCTCTCATCATTTCTACATTAAAAATCTTATCGCTAACTTTATAGCAGCCCCAATAATTGTGCCTTCTTATTAAAAATATTAAATTGTTATTTAAACTTTCACTCAATTAAAAGTTAATAAAGCTTTTATTTTATAGAAAATTTTATTTATCTCTATTTTTTTTTATCATTTTTAATTTGAGAAGATAAGCCTTTGTAATTCTAAAATAAAATATAAAAAAATATTGTTATCTTATTTCCTTTCATTTCTTAGGTTTTATTTGGGTTGATTTTCTGCCAATTTTATTTAATTGATAATAATCATAATTTAATTTGACTTTTTTTTGTTAATTTTTAACAGTTTTTCAATGGGGTGTGAAAAATGGGTTGCGGGTTGAGTTTGGGTCGAACCAGACAGTGACCCGCTACTGTTCGACACGACCCGAACTTGTCCTATTTTTCCAAACGGGCTAGATTTTGCAATCCGGACCCGACATGCCAAAAAATGGGGTCAACCCGACCCGACACGGATGACCCGAGGCTGGGCAAAAAATGCTAGGTAAAACGCGGATTCACAGCGGGTGGGACGTGGCACGGTGCGACCTCCAACCAAACCGAACATGGCATGGTGCGACTGAACATAGTTAGGGCTTGTCTGCTTGGAATTGTGGTGGGTGGTTCATGGGCGGTGCGATTGGACGCCGTGTTGTGTCCGACACTGCTCACTCACACGCTGATGCATCAGACGCGGACACTCATTCACGCGATGACGCTGGGTTGGACGTCGACGAGATGTTAGACGCAGCCAATCGGTAACTCACTCATGCGACGTCGCCGACAAGATGATGTCATGAGCTATGTTTCCAAGTCAACCTGAGTTAGTTTTAGGATTCTCTTCTTTTACTTGTTTTATAGATTATAACTATATGTGATAATTTTATTATTAGGCACGCAAGCCAACCTATCATTATACCCTTTCTATACCAAACCCCCATTTAGAGTTTATAGTGATGAGACTAACCCATTGTACATGTTCCATATATATATATGTATATATATATATATATATATATATATGTATATATATATATATATATGTATATATATATATATATGTATATATATATATATATGTTATATATATATATATATGTATATATATATATATATATATATATATGGTAGAGGGAGAGTTTTTCGTTTTAGTGTTGCATAATGATTTGTCATGTATAAATACATAAAAGTTAATAGAATACAAAAAATTTTTTACATGTAAAACATCAAAAATAGGGAAAATTACTAGATTTAACCCAGTTGAAATAATCCACTATATATGTGAGATTACATGAATTCAATTTTCCCCTTTGGAGAAAACAATATTAGAAAGTGTAGAACAATAGCTTTATGCTATATGAATGTACTAGAGAATGTTAGAGGAGTGATGAAGGGTAATGACAACAATTGATTGATTAAAGTTAGGCTTCATTTCGAATAGTTTTTTTGTTGCTTTTTAAAGTGATTTTCTTATACAAAAATTTATTGAACTAAAAATTTTTGTTCTAAAAATTTATTTTAGAAAGTATAAATAAAGTTGTCTTAAACGAAACCTAAGACAATTAGATCAAGAGTCTATGGTCGAGCGGTAGTAATGATTAATAGCTTTTAGGAGACAGCGGTGAGGTGATTAAAGTCTAATGACATTGTTTGGGAGAAGGCGGTCGTGCAATGACAATTGCTGGTGTTGATCGTAGATATTGATTGTTGTGCAAGGCTTTGTAGTTCTTTAGATATTTGAAGATGAAATGGTAATTATTAGGTTGACAGCTGATGATGTACTTGTTGATAAAGATGATGATTGATTCCAATTACAAAAAAATTGTTGTTGGCTTATGAGATCCAAAAAAAAAAGAAAAAAAGACTAATTGAATGACATTGATAAGAGAAGACAATGATAAGTGAGTGTTGGAGTGGATTTGATATTCAGGCAACAATGACTCAATTAGTAAGAGCCCAACCAACATTATAAAATGCGAACAAAAAATACATTAATATTGCTTTATGTTACGACATTATTAATGTGAACAATAAATACAAATTGTAGATCATTTAATAACTTTATCTCTTTTAAACTTGTTGCGGGCTAGAATATACGCGGTGATAGAGTTAGTAAATTTTTGTCTCAGCGTTGTACGGATATTCAGCACACAAACATGAGAGAAAAAGAAACACAAGAATTTTTACATGGAAAACTCTGGAAAGGAAAAAAAACCACGGGGTCACGCCCAAGTTGAAATGAATCCATAAGTGTTTGTTTGAAAATACAAGAGGCTGATTCATCCTTAAATTTTAGGACGATCAAATTATAATGCTTCACTTCCGGATTGAAATCCAATCACAACGTTGGGCAGAGTTCCGACTTCACTTGGAGATCAAGCAGAAATCTGGCGTCCTTTGGAGATCGAGTAGAATTTAAGTGTCATTCGGAATTTGGGCAGAATTTCGGCGTCGGGCAGAACTCCGGCGTCACTTGGGAAGAATTCCGGCATCACCCGGGCGTCCGACAGAATTCTGGCGTTACTCGGGCGTCAGGAAGAACTCTGGCGGTGGTTGAGGAGGAGTTATTGTCTCCTATCTTTCTCTTCTCTTATTCTCTTCTTCTTGCTTCTAGCTTGGGTCCCCTCTCATAAGAAATGAGGGGTCTATTTATAGATATTATGGAATGGCATAGCTTATAAATAGGTGTGAGATCAGGGGCAAATATGGAGTGGTAGAATGGATGGCTGATATTGAATCCCTTGATCGTGCATCGTTCATCAGAAATTTGAAGGTATTAATGATGTCGGAATTCAACGATCTTGGGCTTGTTGGATTTGTCTTGTCAAGTCGCTTGATTCGACTATAAGAACGTCATATTTGAAAACCGTTTGGTAACTCAAATTATGGTTTGAACTTTCCAACAACGCTTCGAGTTCTTGATTTAAACTCATTTGGGCTTGGATTGAGTCGAATTTGGTGTCGTTGAGTTCGTATTTTCGAGACACTCAGTTTGACTATAAGTTCGCTGAAATTGGAGTTCAGGTGATCCCAGATTTATTTTTTGAAATTTTCGGCTCGATTTTTCCTCGAGATTCGTGCCTGATCAAGATAATTTTTTGAGAATATATCAAAACTATTATTTAACAAATCAAAATTATTATATAAATTGAGAATAAATGTAATAATGTGTATATTATTCAAATAATTGACAAAGAAATTTTGGAACTCTCATATGCCATGATCCAAGCCTATTAAAATCTTGCAAAGATAATCATCAATAAAGACTGTATTTTGCATGCATTCAGAGTTTGTTTGAGATGATTGTAATTTTTTATAAAAATTGTTGTTGTAAATTGAAAGCAACTTTCTAGCAAAAAAAAAAATATTAAAACCAATAAAAAATTAATAACCAAACATAAATTATAGTAGCTACCCCAAAAGAAGCCTCAAATCTCCTTATCTTTCTTGCCATAAGCTGATAAGCAAAACTCCATTTCATTTTTATTATTCACAAAATGGCCAAAAAAAAAAAGTTACAAGCTTACAATAATTTATTTTAATATTACTTTTTATAGAGCCCAAAGGATAGCCATCTGAGCGGGACCCATGGCATAGCAGCTCCAAGAAGCGGGCGAAGGAAGATGCTGGTGGTGGGACCATGGTGGCGTGGCAATAACTCCACCTTACCTCTTCTTTACATGGGGGCACCATGTCACTGTTCTTACCATGACAAGTTAGTGCATCTATCACCCACCACCGACCCCTTCTCTTATCCCTTTTCTTATCGCGCTCTGATCACCGCTTTAGCTCATTTGCTAACGTCACCTCCGGTGATCTTAGCGCTGTTCGCCAGCCGCCCTAACATTCATTAAAAAAATAAATAAATTAAATTTTGAAAATGTTTTTTTATTACTTTTAAAAATAATTTTTAAAATAAAAAATCTTAATAAAAATATTATACTAAATTTTTTTTTAAAAAAATTGTCTCAAATAAAACTTAAATAGAACAAACAGATTTAAATTGTGAGAATAAATTTTACTATAAATATAGAACATGAAAATAAATTTTATGGAGTATTATCTTATTTTAAAAAGTAACAAATAAAATATTTATAATAATTAAATAAAATTAGTTTTCTCATCATATTCTTTTATGTCTCAAATCAACTACAAGGGTCTATTTGTTGTTGGAGATTAATTAATTATTTTGTGCGGACGTATGCCGAACGTCATCCGGAGACTAATCAGAACGAGTCAAGTCAATTTTTCGCTGTGTACCGCTTCTCAGTACTGATCGGTACCGCTTGATACTACTGTTTGGTACCGCTGAAGTGGTTGCACCTAATTTGCATCCGGATATAGAGTTGTGTCCAACCTCCGCACAAAATAAAATTTACTATTTGGGACAACGGTAATTTTTTATAAAATTAGTTGTGGGGAAAATAGTTTAGCTAGTATGATTGTAAAAAATAAATTCTTATCATAAAAAATTCTGAAAAATAAAAAATAATAATAATAAAAAATAAAATTATAATTATTATATAGAAATAAAATAATTATGATTATAATTTTTATAATTAATCCAGGAGATAATGCTTGGCACAACTGTCAACCCAAATGGTGACATTACCCTCCCCTAATGGTGTCTAACTCTATTGTGGTCAGCGTTCAGAATCCGGTGAATCGGTGATCCCCTGATAAGCAAACTACAAGCGAGATTAGCTTGTATTTTGTTAAGTAAACTCTAATTTAACTGAACGTACCCCCAATTTGCTCAACCTACGGAGTGGCTTTAGGAAGAAGAATACTATTCGAACAGGCGTGGCAATATCAAAAGCGATATTGCCAACCTTTCCGTATTGGGCTAGACTCTAGAGAGATAGAGATGGAGCGAAATGGGGGCGAGGAGAGAGGCCACGGGTTTTAGCACTTCCGCGCGACTATAAATTCACGTGAAAGGGCCTCGGTCACGGCTGTATCGGTGCGCTTCCCTTTCTTGGCGGCGGCGGCGGCGGCGGAGAGGGAGGCAGAAGAGGAGGGGGGAAAAGGGAAAGAAGGCAACGAGGTCTGCTGTATGTCAGATCGTAGTGACGAGGGATATTACGGCGGATTCGGAGAGCTCGCAAACCCATTGCAATGGCCGCAGCTGAGGAAAAGACGACGCCCAGATTCTCTAGCGCCGAAGCCGTCAGCGGGGGCGCCGGTGGGGGAAAGGGTGGCGGCGTTGGAGCGGCGGCTGGATGGGCTGCAGAGGATGCCGCTGGAGGCCACGGCGGTGCAAAGACTATGAACGCCGGTGTTCTTATCCGGCCTGTCGATGATTTACCGGATCCCCCGGCAAAGCCTTCTACCAAGGGTAAGCGAAACGACTCCTCACAGGCGATCGGACCTTGTTTTGTTTCATGCAATGTTTTTATTCGTATGTTGAGGGTGGAAACGGTCTGCCTTATGTTCCTGTTATCGTGTCTCTATTTTTTTGGGTTTCTGTGGCATAAGTTGTTGCGGTGCGGCAGTGGGTAGCTGAGGTGGATATCGCTTTGTTGAGTAGAAGTGAAGGAAAGAAGAGCAAATGGACGACGGCAAGTCGAGAGACATGGAGTGAGTTATTTGGGCGCAGAAGCCGTTATTTGCCACAAGACTGGAGTAACTTGTGTAGTGTAGATCGGTTTTAAGAAGCTTAGGAGAATCTGGATGAATTGGCGGATGATTGAATTCAATTTCTATGCGAAAACTTGGGTATTAGAGCAAGAAAATATCCAAGACTAAGGATGCAGAGAAACTTTTTGGTCATTATATTGTTGGTTATGAGTAGGGCTTATGTAGGAGGTGCCTCAGGTTTGGAGTTTCTTCCCCCGCTGTCTCTGTTTCTCTTTTATAATTTCACTAAGGAAAATAGTTGGATTGGTATGTTGAAGGGGGAGGTTTTCAGAATTTATATAGTTACTATTTCATTTTTAGTGTTTTTTTTAATGGAGGGTGTAGGGGGAAAGAATGATCGAAGAGATGGCAGGAGGAATGCTTGGGAATATCATATCGTAGCCCGTGGAATGCTAGCTCAAGTATTGGTGAACATCAAAACAAGCTTTCATGCTGCTTGCCATTGAGTATAGCGAAATAATGTTGTTATAGTTTTCCTTGATTCAGCCACATGTTTAATTATATATGTCTCATAGATAAGTTATCAATTGTATGAGCATATCCTATCTTGTGTTGGATTTATATTACCTTTGTTTGATCGGCTAATTTTTTTATTTCCAACTTTTTTGCCCTGATATGTGTCTAATGTATAAGTTATAATTGTGGCGATCATAAGTGTTTACCGCGCTTGTTAGATTTCTTCTTTTCTAGTTGTAGGTTAGTGATCATTTGAGGTTACTCCCCTAGGCCATACTTTGTCTCCACCAAATATCACATTCATGTAACTGACACCAATTGTAGCTGATGAAACTTATTAAAATTCAAGATTTCATTAGATGTTAGAGAGACTTCTAGATTTTTTCTTAATGTCTTTGCAACTTCGTTTACTTGGTTTCAATGTTCAATATAGCACAGGAGATGGAATGATCATTGTCATATAGGTCATAATGTCATATAGACATGTTTTCTATGTAGCTTTTTCTGAACCCTTGATATGTATAGTCTACCAGAACATGAATACATGATTATCCTTTATGCCATAAATAACTTACTGCCCTAGAGGTTTGGTTGGCTCACTGTAGTTTAATTTTGGAATGTTGACGTGTAGTTCAAGGTTTGCAGTCGTCATAAGCACAAATTAATTTCTTGTTGATTTTTTGTTTGATTGGCGTAGATGATGAATGCCTTAGGCCACCGTGCATTACCCTAGGTGCTCATTTAGTGAAGGAGACACTAAAAAAGAAGTAACTACTCTACTTAAGAAAACATTTTTATTCCCTCACCAACTTTGACACCTGTTCTTGAGAAATAACTCTCGTTATTTTGTTCGAATAATAGATGCATTTATCACTGCTGTTACTCTTTTGATATTGAAATTCATTTGATTTAACATGGGGTTTCTTTGGTTGATCAAAATTGGGAGGAATCAACACTTTCAAGTTGTAGAAATGAAAGTTGGGGAACCACTTTAAATAAATCTATGGTTTAAAGTGGTACTTTGTTCTTCCCATTTTTTGTTGTGGAGGAAGTGGAATAACTTTGATAAAATTGTCTAAATGTGTTTGCCTAAATTTGTATAATATATTATGCACGTTCTTCCGGTCCACTGTGACCAGCAAGTTAACCACTCTTTTCTCGAGATTACCTTATACTATTCTCTTGCAATATCAGATGCATTCATTAGTAAGATTTCTAATTTGCTCTAGAATTTTTATATGCTTTTACATGGGTCATATTTGTTTATTTGTGAGTGGAAGGAAGTGGCACTTCCTATTTGGAAATAGAATTGGGGGAGCTATTTCTAAGAAAGAAGTTTGTGTGCATGCTTGGTTGTGTGTTAAGTGATGCTTCCTATTACTATTGTTTGGCTCTTTATAAGTGGAGTAATGCACTTGTCCTATTACTCATTGTTTGGCTCTTTAGAAGTGGAATAATGTGTTTGTTGTTGTTTGTTAAGTTTACTCCATGTGTCCTATTACTCATTGTTTGGCTCTTTAGAAATGGAATAATGTGTTTGTTGTTGTTTGTTAAGTGACGCATCCTATAACTCACTATTTGTTTCTTTAGAAGTGGAGCAGTGTGTATTATGTTACTCATTATTTGGTTCTTTAAAAGTGGTGTAATGTGTGCGTCTATGTATAAATTATAAAGATGGCTCGTGTGTTTATATTCATACAAATGTGTCGACAAAAAATGACATATATATATATATATATATATATATATATATATATATATATATATAATATATATATATATATATATATATATATATATATATATATATATGTGTGTGTGTGTGTGTGTGTGTGTCCGCACTCATACACACATATTAGATGAATGACTTAGTTCAAATACGTATCAGCTTGGTTGATCATGCTTACATGTATTGGACTCAAGCTCAACTTGCCTATCTTCTAGTTGATCTAAGGGTCAGACTAAGTCATCTCTATCGGGTTTTCTTGTCCACGATGCAACGTTGTAGAAATCATATTAAAATGATATATCACATTCAAGTAAACAACATATGCATCTGGCTGCTCTTAAACCCAGGGTGATAAGTCTCAACCTACTTTACATTTTCAACAACCAATTATCAATTTGAATCCTCCTATTAAAATTCAAACTATTCAAAGCAAGTGGAATTGGGTCTTTTTGTGGATATAAGCCTCATATTTTACCAATCCATCATGCTGACTCAAAGCATCAAGTCAATTAAGCAAAATTAAATCTTTGGGCCACCTTGCCTATAGGACAAGGTCTTAAACCACCTTTTGGGGCCTCTATAATATTTGAGTTACAAGCTCCATATATAAGCACACCAAAAACTAAGGTTATACGCAGTGGCGGAGCCAGAAAATTTATTGAGGGGGGGCCTAAATTATTTTATTAAAATATTCCCTCAACTTTTTTCATCCAGGCTTGAAATCAGTATAGCCAGTTAAAAAAAAATTATTTAAAAAATAAAATACTAAATATAAAATGAAGTGCACTTACAATTTATACATTATGTTCTTCATTTTTTGAAATAACTGAATAATAAATCATTGTAAATACAATCTAAAATTTCTTTCTCAATATAAGCGATTAAAATATCGTTCATTCACCGATTTCCAATTCGATTGTATAACCGATTTTTTAAGATAGGCATTGCAGAAAATGCTCTTTCAACTCTTGTTGTTACAATGTGTAGTACTAATGCCAACTTCAATAGCCTAAAAAAAGGAGATATAATATTTCTCCATAATCTTTGTGCAAGTTTAGATTTGTGAACTACATAAAAAATAAAAATTATAAACTAAATATAAAATTAAGAACGAAGCACAAAGCGAGTTTTTTGGATTATACTAAACAAGTAAACAAACAACTAGATTAGATATTGAAATAAGAAAATAGTAAATAGTAAACCAAATTAATTTTTTACCTAAAATACAACAAATTTATATTTCTGATTTTTTTTTATACTAAACAAGCAAACAAGAAAGTACATTGGGTATTAAAATAAGAAAATATTAAACAGTAAACTACAATAAATTTTTACATAATATTGAGATTAGATCAAACAAATTCAGATTTATTATTTTTTTTATCCTAAACAGTACACAGTAAAACAGTAAAATTTTTATTTTAGGTAAAAAAAGCTATAACAAAAAGTATATATAGAAAATAAAATAACAAAAAAAAAAAAGTTTCTTACCTGTGTATCCGACCAGATCCAAGACGGAAGGGAGAGCTCAGAGCTGCCGCTATGAGCGAAATGGGAAAGCAAGGGAGGACAGCGGACACACCGGCGGACGGCGAACGCATCGGCGAACTAACCGCGACACCGGCTGGCGGCTGGTTCTGGAGTTCTGCGACGAAGCAAGCGGGCTAGGGTAAACCTTATTTTTTTTACTAATTGGCACCGGCTTATTCTAAACAAGCACAAAGCGAGATTTTTGTGCGACACTTTGTCTTTTTTCTTTGAATCGGAATTCGTGAAGGAAGCTTAAAAGGCAATAGCATAATACCTATTAATTTTCCTAATTGGCACCGCCCAAACCCTCCAATCGGCAAACCTTGTTTTTTTTTTTCCGGAGGGGGCACGTGCCCCCGCAGGCCCCCTCCTCACTCCGCCGTTGGTTATACTTATACGCCCCGACCTTCTGGCTAACTCATAGGTAGAATAAAAAGTCTCATCCTAATTAAACTTGATTCTTCTAATATTTGTAAAATCTAAAATGAACCCATACTTAGGTTGGCCCCCTTTTTTATAAAACCACCAATGAAAACTAAAAGCCATATTTGTTCATCCTAGTATGCTCACGATAACTAAAAGGTGACAACCTGTGGTTTCTAACCATATTTCATGGACATTACATATTACAATCCTCGAACTTTACTGTGTTGGTATGCTAGTACTAACGGAATGACGAAACCAAGGAATCTTGATCGAGTCTGTCCATTTTTCCAAACTTACCCCATTAATTTAATTGAAACCCGAAAGTTGAGCTGAGACTAAAAATCGAGTCTATGTAAAAATCAAGAGTGTTCTCCTATAAGATGCCGGGATAATGAATTATGGGGATTTGCTCCTATTGGAAGTTTTGATCTCAAATCTATATGAATTATGGTTAGAATATTAGGAAAAAATTGGTGAAACTAACCTTAATATACATCTCTGAAAATTAATGCCTAAGTTTAGGAGGGGCTGGTGCTTTTGTTGTATGATCACACCTTGCACGAATCACAATAATTATTCATCTACTTGATAAATATGAAATGCCCAATTTGTCTATGCCATTTTCCAAGACTAGCAAATTTGAGGGATATCTTTAAGTATGCACTCTTTGGAAGCGCATAAAATGAATATTGAGGTGAGCATTATGATTTTATATGTTTTAATTTTTGTTTTGTTTGGATAACATGCCTGTGATGATTATCCTATGGAGAACCGTATTCTCATATGTTTTGATCAGTCATTAGATTTGGTTTACTATTGTAAGTCATTTTGATGCAACTCCTGGACTCGCTAGGTTAGCTGTATCCAATTCTTTATTTCAACATGCTTCTAGTCTTTTTTTTTTGTCCAATCACTAATTCTAGAAATTTTCTGTTATTCTTGACTGTTGATTTGGTTTCAGGTTTTTTTTGCTAGTTTCAGTCTTTTGTTAGTCCTGTTGATTGTGTTAAACTTCATGCACTATAACAAGAACCGCAATAAGAGTTTCACATGGTCTGACATTGCCTTCATTAGCTGCTTACTTCTTCAGCTATTTTCTTCTGTGGTCGTTTTCTACATTTATGTTTCTTTCTACTTCTTCCTTACCGGACATTGTAGCTTTTATAGGTTATTGGGTTGCTTGCTTTCTTGGCATTTTACTGTAACCGAAAATCTAGAATTGTATGAAGGGAATTTTGAAGTAGTAACTTATTATATTACTAAACATATGGTTAAAAACTAGTTCTTGTTGGAATTCACGTGTGTTGAATTGAAACTTATAGTATTAGGACAGATATTAGGAGATTATGAGAATCTACTTATTTTGGGTATTTTTGGGTTAAAAATAAAGTTGAATGGAGGGATAAAATTTTTGTTCCTTTCAAATTTTGATTGTTGATGGATGTTAATTCTTCAAGAACTTTATTTTGGTTATTTTTTGGGTTACAAGACCTTTCAGGTATTTGAAATTAAAGTTGAATGGCTGGATAAAATTTTTGTTCCTCTCAAATTTTTGATTGTTTATGACTTAAATTCTTCGAGCACTTGCAAGTTTGGATGATAACTTTTTGGCGTTTTTTCTTTTTTGCCACGGGAGACCTAGATCTTCTAATTTGGTATTTATATAATTCTTCTGTTTTTTTTTTTAACTACTTAATGATTGATTTGTATGCATTAATAAAATATTGTCAAATTTGATGAGTGTCAGCTTCCATTTTTATATTGTGCATATTAATCAATGTATAATTTTATTTGTTTTCAAAATTTTTAGGGAATTTCTGATGTTTGCTACTTCCAAATTATCATTATGAGTAAATGAACCATGTCTTTTTAATATTGCATCAAAAGTGACTAATTTTTGCTTAAGTTAATTGAGAACTACGAATTTTTATTTTTGTGTATTTTTTTTTACTAATTTTATCCTAGATTTGCATAAGTGAACCCTAAATCATATAAAATTCTATCGTATATTTTGCCTATAATAGGTCCTGTAGGAAAGTTCTCAAGGATGTTAAATGTCAGGGTAAGTATAAGTAGGAACACTCGTTTAAATTTCAGGGTAAGTATAAGTAGGAAAACTCGTTTAAGTTACGTAGTTTTGTTTCCTTGTGAAGTTTGACTGATATAAATAAGGTGTTATTTTAAGAATAAAAATTATGATATTGTACATCTTTATTTAATTACTTTATTTCTCTTTATTTGGTATTATGCAGGCATCCAGGTGATGCCGAGGGCTCAGACAAGCCACCCTTTAGATCCGTTATCTGCTGCGGAAATTTCAGTGGCTGTAGCAACAGTTAGAGCTGCCGGGAAGACCCCTGAGGTTGGATATCCTGCTTGTTGAGATGCTTTATGTACATTTGCTATTATTCTTTATAATTTTGTCTTGATATGAATCATTTGGTAGATCATCATGTTTCATTTATGGGATATTCTGGCCGTTAAAAGCATTTTTAATTGATACATTTCTAGGTGCGAGATAGCATGCGATTTGTTGAAGTAGTTCTTTTGGAACCAGAGAAAAGTGTTGTAGCCCTTGCCGATGCCTACTATTTCCCTCCATTCCAACCATCACTGCTCCCAAGGACAAAAGGTGGTCCTGTCATACCCAGTAAGCTTCCGCCTAGGAGGGCTAGGCTTGTGGTCTACAACAAGAAGTCAAATGAGACGAGTATATGGATTGTTGAGCTGACAGAAGTACATGCAGCAACTAGAGGTGGTCATCACAGGGGAAAGGTCATCACGTCAGATGTAGTTCCAGATGTCCAACCTCCTATGGTATGATTTTTTAAAGAGAGTATGACATAGGATTGAAGAAATATGTTTTGCTAATTTTTTTAATTCCTATCTTTGAATTTGTGTTTAAAATGCTATGCATTACCGGCAAATATCTTCAAACTTTTTTGGATTGAATTTACTATTCTTTACACTCTAGTTGCACCTGAACTTTTTTATATCTTGACTATATTCAGAATTTCATGCAGTTAAAGAAATGTATATCAGAATAAAATTAAATTATTAGGGTTGTTTTTAAGTGAGGTTCTTCCTAATGATATTTCTCTTGTAGTTCTCTTGTAGTTGAAGATTTTTAAGGTAAGAGTCACTTAAAAAGCTTGGTAGACTTCCCTGCAATTTTTACTGTAGAAAAGGGTGAATATGAATTTAGATGTCTCACCTATTGCTAAAGATATTCGGAGTATTCAAAACAAGAAGAGATCCAAAAGTATAATAATAACCTGTTTTATCTGCCTCATATGGCTCGACTTATGCAAATATTTGTTGCAAAATTTTATTTTTAAATCAACTAAAGCCATTTGACATTAAGCGTGAGTGTAAACAATGATTTTCAGTATATTTTGATACGTTGGGCACTAAATAGGCATCAGTATATTTTTAATTTTACAAACATCCTGTCATAAGAAATAATGATGGACAACTAAAGCTGTCTTACAAAGCTATAAAGCTAATCCTTAATACTTTCCTATCACACAACATGCCTGATTTATTCCTATCACACAACAAGCCTGATGCATTCCTTCACTTCAACCATCTAACTTGAATTTTACTAATAATATCCTCATTTATTTTACTACCACTTTGAACAATAGACTCAAGATATCTAAAACATATACTCTTATTAATGACTTAATCGTCCAAAGTTGCAATCCCTCACTAGATATGTTACTATTAAAATTACACTCCTATATTCGGTTTTAGCTCTCCTTAAACGAAACCATTTAGACTCTAAGGTTGATCTCCATAATTCAAGTTTACCTTCAACTCTCTTTCTAGTCTTATCAACAAGAAAAATATCATTAGCAAAAAGCATACACCAGGGTACAATCTCTTGCAAATGTTTAGTAAGAACAATGACTAAAGCGAAAAGATATGGGTTTAAAGCTAAGAAATTCTTTCATCTTCTGAGCATTTCCATGTCTCTATTGTAATATCATTAGCTTCAACGGCTTTTCCATATCATATTTTTTTAAAGCCTTTCGAACTTTAATTTTACTAATACGCTGATAAAAACAAAAATCTCTATTTTTATTTAGGGTGTTAAGTTCACTAAAGTTAATCGTATTCTCACACTCTTCATTGAAAAGCTTATCAAAATATCTCATTCACCTTTGTTGAATATCTTTTTTGATAAAAAAACTTTTTGATCTTCATCGCTAATGCATTTTACTTGAACTAAATCTTTGCTTTTCTTATTTATTTGCATGACTAACTTATACATATATCCTTCGTCTTCCTTAGTATATAATATATTACAGAAATCATTAAAAAATAAATTTTTTGCATTGCATATTGCTTTCTTAGCCTTTTTTTATATCTTTTTTAATTTTTCGAGCTTTTACACAAACTAATTTTTATAATAAAGCTTCTTATTTTTTAACTTTTCTTGCATATTTTGATTCCACCAAATTTTTTTTACTATTATGAGCTTTTATTTTTAATACTTCGAGCATATCCTTTACAACATTCCTAATATCATTAACTATTTTTTCTCACATAACATTAATTTCCTCATATATAGTCAAAATCTTAAGATTTTGAATCTTACTCAATATTTTTGTTAATGTTCTTTAAATGCCCTCTTCTACTCCTAAGACAATATTTTACTTTATTTTTCATATTTTATCCTTCATCTTAAAGTTCAAAACTAAAAAGTGATACTGAGTATATAAACTTTCATTCAGAATAATTTTATAATCTTTGTAATTTAAATGATATATTTTTCTTATAAGAAAATAATTAATTTGAATTTTACTGTATCCATTCTTATAATTGATGAGAGGCTCCTCCGTTTACTTAAATAAAATATTAGCAATCACAAAATTAGAAGTTAGAGCAAAATCTAATATGGTCCAATCACCTTTATTAGTAGCTCCAAATCGACAGTCCCCATAAATATTTTTAAAATCTTTTATCTCTCTATCAACATGTCCATTTAAATCTCCTCCTATAAAAACTTTTTCTTTAAGAGATATCTTTTGTAGTAATTCTTCTATGTCATTCCAAAATTTTAATATTGAACACATATACATACTTACTTGAGAATCATAAGTATTTATAATATTAATGATCTTAGCATCAATAACAATCTTTAAAACTATAATTTTATTTTCAATTTTATTAATTTCTATAACATTATCCTTCAAACTATTATCTATAATCACACTCACATTATTTATAGTACAAATCCTACCTGAATACTATAATTTAAATCGCAAACTATCAATCTCCTTAGTGTTCTCTCAACCCATTTAGTTTCCTGAATACATAGAATATTTATCTTCATATAAATCATAATATATATATTAATTTCATTAATTTGCCGGTAAAAGAATATATATTCTAAGTTTCTATCTTAATTATAATTTCATGAATTAGCTTCTTTGTCCGCATTCGCCCATGATGTGAGAACTTTGCTTATTTAACATTGCACCCGGGTGTTGGTGCAGCATTATCATGGGTGCATAAAGTGGTCTTATATCTTTAAATTTTTTTTTAATAATGAAACATACCAAAAGAATATATGTATTTTCAAGTACTATATACTTTTTTAGAAATTGCAATTTTAATAATAAGCAGTTGTTGAAGTTGAATAATGAACCTGAAACAGTTCAATTCACTGAAGTCATTGAATCTGAAACTTTTGGCCACCATACCGAAAACCCAAATGAAAACTTCGGTTAAAATTACTTTGTTTGGTCTGTCAATTATATATGGTCCTGATTTATGTAATATGCTTGTCTTGATGTTGCCTCACAAATACAGGATGCTATGGAATATGCAGAATGTGAAGCTACAGTAAAAGATTTCCCGCCATTCAGGGAAGCCATGAGGAAGCGAGGCATTGAGGACATGGATCTGGTTATGGTTGATGCATGGTAAAACTGTTTTTTATTGTTCCACTGCCATTTCTAGATTTATTGTTGTTTTGTAGTTAAGTTATTTCTTGTTCTTTTATGTTTTTTTAATGTTTTTTTTTTTAATTTTGTTATCAACTTATTTCTGCAGGTGCGTTGGTTACTATGGCGAGGCAGATGCCCCTAGCCGCAGATTGGCTAAACCATTGATCTTTTGTAGAACTGAGAGTGACTGTCCCATGGAGAATGGTTATGCTCGTCCTGTTGAAGGCATCCATGTTGTTGTTGATATTCAGAATGTGGTGGTTATTGAGTTTGAGGATAGAAAGCTGGTACCTCTACCTCCTGCTGATCCGTTGAGAAACTACACTTCAGGGGAAACACGAGGAGGTGTCGACCGAAGTGATGTGAAGCCTCTGCACATTCTTCAGCCTGAAGGTCCAAGTTTTCGTGTCAATGGTCACTTTGTTGAGTGGCAGAAGGTATTTTTAATTTGTAGTGTATGCATTTTCTTCTATTCCCAATGTATGTTAATCATAAAATTCTTATACTGAGCGCAAGTGTTATTTTTCCTGGATCAGTGGAACTTCCGAATTGGTTTCACTCCTAGAGAGGGTTTGGTAATCTATTCTGTTGCATATATTGATGGTAGTCGTGGACGTAGGTCAATAGCTCATAGGTTGAGTTTTGTTGAAATGGTTGTTCCGTACGGAGATCCTAATGAACCTCATTACCGGAAGAATGCATTTGATGCTGGTGAGGACGGGCTAGGAAAAAATGCGCATTCTCTAAAGAAGGTTAATTATTCATCTTATGCTGGGATTTTCTTATAATTTTTGGTCCCTATGCTAAAATTTTGTATGTGCTTCATATTTTACGAATCTCAGGGGTGCGACTGTTTGGGCTTCATCAAATACTTTGATGCTCATTTTACAAATTACACTGGTAGCGTAGAAACTATTGAACAATGTGTATGCTTGCATGAAGAGGACCATGGGATTTTGTGGAAGCATCAGGATTGGAGAACTGGCCTTGCAGAAGTTAGACGCTCAAGAAGGCTTTCTGTGTCATTTATATGTACAGTGGCTAACTATGAATATGGTTTCTTCTGGTATTTTTATCAGGTATCTCACATTCAGATGAAGATCATGCTTCACTATTTCCCTTTTCTTTCTGCTGAAAAGAAGGCAGTTTTATTGGTTATTCTTATATCTGCACGTAACAGACATTGATTTTAAGTATTTTTTTACAAGCTGCTAACTTGATGATATAACTTGGGTAACTTCATTTTTATGCTATATTTTGAAGGCTTAAGATGCATGTTTGATTTTTTTTTACTTTCATATTCGTTGATAAACATGCTTAATTTCTCATTTCTTATGAGATGCAGGTCTCCTTCTAAATTTGATAAAAAGGTGATTTATTAGTTTGTGCTTTAAGCTGACAGCAAATTCTTGTAGTTGGCCGTAGTCATTCTAATGCATTAATCATTTTAACTCCATTTGCAAACCTTCATATAGTATGAAGGTTTTGCTTTGAGTAGATTTAAAATTGAATACATATAGTATAATTTTAGCAGTAATATATCTAGTGGCGGGATTGTGATATTGGGTGATCAAGTCATTAAAAGAAATGCACGTTTTAGATATCTCGGGTATATTGTTCAAATATATGATGAAATAGATGTAGATATTATTAGTAGAATTCAAGTTGGATGATTGAAGTGGAAAAATGCATTAGGCGTGTTGTGTGATAGAAAAATATCCCTCAAACTTAAGAGACAATTTTATAAGATGGTAGTGAGATCTGCAATGCTTTATGATGCAGAATGTTGGCCATTAAAATAGAAGCATAAAACTAAGTCAAGTATTGCAGAGATGAGGAATTTCAACTGGATGAGTGGCTTTACACTTAGAGACAGAATGCAAAACAATTATATATGTAAAAAGGTTGGAGTAGCTCTAGTGGCAGATTAGATTAGAGAGTGTCTTCTTAGATGGTTAGATCATGTAAAATGTCTGTGATGAGGACATCGGAAGATCAATGATCTGCGGCCACGATCTTCTTTTGATCATTATTGTATTTGATATATTTTATTTTATGTTTTATGAGTCTATTGTATTTCTTTCCGTTTATGCCCTTGCTTAAGGGCCTCGTCATGTGTTTGCCTTAAGGGCAATTGTGTCTTTGTATTTTCTTTCTTTCGTTGGCTATTTAAAGCCTCCTCCTCTTCATGTAAGGAGGATGAATTATTGATAATGAAAATTTTATGTTCTTGTTGATCTCTTAGTGAGTTCTTGTTGATCTCTTAGTGAGTTCATGTTGATCTCTTAGTGAGTTCATGAGAGGAGAAGCCCGAGGAGGGCGATTAGCAATACCCGTCAATCTTGGTGGATTCCAAGGTTCGCGGTTTTCTTATCTTTCTTTTTCTTTTTCTTTTAATTTTTCTTGCATCGAATTCCCTCCACTTTCATTCCGCCACCAAAATACCCCTTGATTCCCCCCAAATTCCCCCTCCACAATTCCACCCGCTGGGCTAGCTCCTAGCCACCTCCACCCAAAGCCAAACCCGCATCTTCCTCTTGCCGCCGCCCCCACCAAGTCCCCTTTTTTCATTGTGATGATGATCTCAATCATAATGCTATCTTCCAAATTTAGTTGGGCTTGAGAGGGAAAATTGGAGTCAATTTGAAATTCAAAATTTGAATTTCAAAACTTTCCAATTTTGGAAATTCCTATTTAGGAAAGTTTTATTCATGACTTCAATTTAAATTTCAAACAAATTGGAGGTTATAACCCATTGATTTAGCGAGAGACTCATAAAATTTGAAATTCAAAATTTGAATTTCAAATAACTTCCAAATTTTTCCAAGCTATATTTGGAAGGTAGCTCCACAAATTCCTCCATCCATTCAAACCCCCATGTCTCCCAAAATCTGATTTCAATTCCACCATAACACCCTTTCTATTTTAGCCCATTAATTTAGGAAGATATTTAAAATTCAAATTCAAATATTTGAATTTGAATTCTCTCTTAATTGCTCCTCCCCTAATTTAGGAGAGGTTATCAATTAAGTTAAATCTGAAATTAGATTCAGATTTATCTCCTCAATCATCTTAATTGCTTGGGCCCACTTACCCTCTCATTAAATCTTGCCAAAACTCAAATTTTCTAAATTGGAATTCACGTGATTCCTTCTTTCTCCTGCTGGCTGAACTTTCCAACTCCTGTACATTAAATTCCCCCCCAAATCTCTTCCCAAATTCACTCTCCCGTGGAGTTTTCTGCCTTCTAAGGTTGCAGCCAGAAAATTCCAGCAAATGTCACTGTTTTCTCAGCAACTTGGAGCTTCAAAGTTGCTGTTTTACAAGGCCAACCTGCTGCCTAAGGGCCCCCAGCTTTCATACAATTATGGTCCAAGTTTCTGGCCATCTCTAGGATTTCTGTCCTGAACTTTTTTCAGCAAGGAGTTTTGCTGTCCAGCCCTCCGGAACAATACCGTTCACTATCCAGACTTTTCTAGACATTATTGGATTGCTGTCCAGGATTTTCCAAGTACCAAAGCTGCTGTCCAGCGATCATGGCAACCTCCTATTGTTGTCCCGCTGCCTCTAAAGTCCAGATTGATGTCCCGCTGCATCTCGAAGGCTCATGGTAGCTGTCTACCTCCTCTCAAGACCCAAGCACCCACCGGAGTTGTCTTTCCTATTTCTTTGGGGTAACTCATCCTCCCAACTCTTTATTCTCTTAGTTGTTTCTCACTTATGGTTTTAATAGATTCATAATAAGCTTGTTAATTACTCTCTGCTAAAGCCTTAGAATTAGAGAGTTGATTGAGCAGACTCTAACATAGTGACTAGTCTTGTTGTTAAGAAAGGGATTTTTGTTGGAACCAATCATGTTTGCAACGTCATGGTAATTGACTAGTTTACAATCTTAACTTCCACGCATGTGATTTAGCCTGAGCTTGTTTTATCGCCTTATTATTTTATCTTAGCGTTCAAATCGGCATAAGTTTTATTTAGAATTGTTCTTGAACTGTTAAGCGTGCAACTTTCCCTAAGCAACTCTTGTTTCCATATATATGTTTCACATCAGTCTGCCTTCCGATGATCCTGTTAGAAAATGTATTAGATTCAGCCTATGTTAACAAAGGTAGTGGTAGACCTAAAACAAAGTATTATGAATGATATTTTTTATTAGATTTAAATGAGAATCTCGCTCTTAAAAAGATACAATGGAGGAAAAGGGATTTATAAAGCCAACCCTAAATAGTGAGGATAAAGGCTTGTTTTTGTTATTGTTGTTGCAAACTTATAGATAGAAATAATTTTCAACCGTATAGGTATTGCTTTTGATTTTTATTTTCTATTCATGTTTTGAGCCCGTTTTATGACATGTAGACCAAAATGTAATTCATCTATAAAGAACTACTTAGATTTTGTTTAGCTTATAACTTTCTTATGAGCATGCATGCTTAGGTTTTGTAAAATTCAGTTACTCATGTTAAATTTCCTTAGATTTTATTTCATTGAATTTGATTTGGATATATATCAATTATTGTGATTTTTTTTAGTTTGAGCCACATTTTTTGTCCTTGATGTTTAAATTTACAATTAGACTGGTTATGCTATATTAATCCAAATGTTAGGCAATAAAAAAGTCATTGATATCTAAAGGTAGGTGTAAAAAATGAGAATGCTTAGATGAATATATGCTAAAATTAAAAAAGATAAATTGATGAATCAATATAGTAGAGAAATAATTAGAGTTTCATCTATTGAAAATGAGATAATTAAAAATAAACTTGGATGATTTGATCATATATATAATGAATAATGTAGGTAGTCTTAGGATCTAAGGATTTCTAATACAATTCTAATATGAGGTATCAAAAAAATCAGGCAACAAGCAAACAAAAGTCATACATTATTGGAATATTTAAATATTATATGCTGCCTTCAATAAAAAATAGAAGAAAAACCTAATAAAAATTGATTCAGACTAAAATATAGTGGCATTATTGTAGAAAGAACAACTTGAAATCCATGATCATGAAAGAAAAATAAATGCTCTGAAATTTACACACTTGTTGATAATTATATTGTACAAATTTGATTAAAATCAAACCCTTTCAAACCATCAACAAAATATTGAATAAGAGTAAAAGATTGGAAATAATTTATTGAAAGTTTCCCTCTCTTTTACACAATGATAACCGCTCTTGGAATTTATCAAATTTATCACTTGATCAAAGAATTGAATCCCTGGTGTAGAAGAAATATGACTACTAACCAAGGTTTTATTTAAGTACTAGCTGTGGTTTTTTACATACCTAATACCTCCATTGATAATCATAAAACCAGTATGGTTTTCGTCTTCATCAAACACTATAGCCACCCATCCTTATCGTCCATTGAGCTTGCTCATGCGCACTGCAAATTTCCTCCCCTAACTTAATGCACTTGCCCAATTAACCTGCTTCTATGTCATCATGCTTTTGTGCCATCGATGCAGGCTCACATTGGTTCTGCACCTTGATTGTTCTTCTTATATGCTTTGTGCTCTCTCACATGTCTCCTCTCGCTCTCTCACGAGAGCCTGCACGCATTCATAGCCCTTAATAGCTTCTAGTTAACTGTATAGGGCTCCAACTATTTCACTCTCATTAACTATTGCCCTCAATCTAAGGGGGAAAGTAATATGGGTGTCAATAAATGAACCAATTCGTCAACCCGACCCAAGCTAGACCCAAAAAATTCAAGTTCAGGTCAATGTTTAAAATTGTGCAATTAGGTATTGAGGTGTTGTCCGTCCGTGAGGTGAGGCGTAAGCCTCAAGGCGTTTTGAAGAGTAAGCCTCAAAATTCAAAAATTGTGTAAAGTCAAAATGAAAATTTTTTATAGAATAATCAAACAATAAATTAAAAAAAGACATAAGAAATAAATTTTCATATATATGAAACATAAAAAATACATAAGACAAAGTATCAAGTAGTAAATTTCATGAAATATAATTGAAATTTAATCATCACAATAATAAAGTAACATAAGATATAGTTCAACTCAAAATTCTATCTTTCCCAATATCCTGCTCATCGACATTTAATTCAAAAAAAAAAATTACAATGGCATTACAACTCAGAAGTCATCGGCGCCGTCATCATTGAGGGGATCTTCATTTGAATCATTGTCATAATGAATTGCTCTTTCCCCAGACTCATCACCTGTGGAGTTCAATGCCTCTTAGTCTACTTCTTCTTCCTCTATATTAGTTATTTTCTTCTTTCCTAAATATTTTTTATTATTATTTAAATGAGTAATACTTCAAAGTAAATAAAGCTTTAAAAAAAATAAAATTTATATATCTTTTTTCTTTTTTTTCTTTTTGTGATTGGTTTGTGGTTGATGTAGATGTTTTGTTTCTATCACCATCAAAGAAATCAATCATCAAAGAAATCAATATTCAAATCTTCCTCTCGTAATTCAGATGGTGTTACCTCCACTTTATCATATACAAATCACTCATTATCTGATGTCATATCCTCTTAAATCAAAGGATATTCGTCATCTTTCAATCCTTTTTTCTTCAAGTTAATATCTTTAAGTTTCTTATTGTATATGATATTACACTAAGGAATTCATCCTTAAAGTTGTCATACGATTTCTCCTCTTTGTGTGCACTTGGTTGTATGTGCTCCAATTGCGTTTACATCCAGAGAAAGAGCAAGTTAATCCCAAAACCTTCACAGTGAAATGCTGCAATTCTTGAGTGTCATCACCAAATTGAATCCACCACTCAACTGAGATTTACAGAGATGAGTACATAAGTACTAAGTAGAATGAATTTTAAATAAATAAGTTTTTTATACATTGAAGCAACAAATCAAATTTCATGGAGATCAATTGGAAATAATAGTGTCATTTGCCTTTTGCAATTAAAAAAAAAACTCTCTTTATTCTTAAATGGTACTAATTGGATGTTAGCATTAGATTGTTTAATTGAATCAGCTATGGGTCTATCGATACAATGATCTAATCCTAATTTTATCTTAAGATTTGTTAGCCTGTTTTCTACATATTGATATTTTAGTCTCTTATAAGGTTGGACTCAACATGACCAAATGTGACCGAGTTGTTGACATTTTCTTACTCAACAAGCCATAAGAAAGACTGCAGTAAGAAAACCCCTGTTTTATCAGTCTGATGACAAGAGTTTTTAAGGCTCAAGCTATCTGATTTGATGAATTCAAGTAGCCCAGACCAAGAATTTCTTTTCAATTGGTTGAAGGGTCAAAGTAACATCAAAAGGATGGTCCAAAACTTAAGATGACACCAAGCCGAGTTTGGTATCTCTATCAAACCAGATTCTTAATTTCCTTCAATAGTAAGTCTATCATGCATAAAGCAAATACCGGAAGAGCTTCTCTTCTTCAATAAGCCTGATAAAACACAAAGCAGATAACAAAAAAATTTATCCCGAAGTTCATACCAAGCCTGAGGTTGATGTCAAGGAATTTTGTCATCAATTTGTCTATTATACACTAAGTTCAGGACTGGTGATTATCCGCCGTCAGCCTAAAATAAGCTCTGAAGGTTAGGTTATCAATCTTTAGAAATCAATATCAAAGCTTATCCATGATAAATAATGAAATTAGAATCTACACTTAACATGAGGAACACGGATCATCAAGTTTTATAATCATAACATAATCATGGAGTAATCTTCATCTCAAAGTGTGTATTTTTGGTCATCTAGACTACTTTAGGTGGTGAAGTTTTCCTTTACCTTTCAAGAAAGTCTTCACAATCTTGGGGCACATTAATAATTTTTTCCATTCAATTGGTTTGAAGCTTGTAAGTCCTGGAATTCTTCTTTTGTATTGGTTTGGTTCGCATTATTCATGACACTTGGCTCTCTTAAAGTAAAATTATAACTCTTAGATATGGAGAAGGAAACATATCAGATAAAAGGAATTATGCTGAAGGTTTAATGAAGCATTCAAAGCTTTCATAAATTAATAAATTAAATTTGGAATGAAAGATTTCACCCCAATTTAATTCAAAATTTAAATAGGTTATGAATTAGTAAGTTTCCTAAAATAGGATTGATAAATTAGGACAACTATTCAAATTCAAATAGATTTGAATTTGATCATTAAGATAGTTACCTAAACAATGAAAATTAATTTAGGAAAGACTTGATGGCAACTGGAGATGGGAGGAAACCAAGGGGAGGGTCGGCGGCTTGTGGCTTGGCCGTGAGTGGTGTGGAGCTAAGGCCGGTTTGGTGGAAGTAGGGAGAGGATGAAGATGGCGACTAGAAACAACAAGAATGAACAAAAACAAAGAAACAAAAGATAAAAGATAAAATCGCGAGCCTTGGACTCTTTCGAAGACTGACGGGTGATACGTGGTCCTTCTCCAAGAAACTTCAAGCCATGAGCCCGGACCCATCCTGCGGCTGGTGAAAACTCATATTCCTTCCCATATGAATCTCACTAACGTCCTCCCAAAAAAAGACAAGTGCATAACACAAATTTTATTATAATTCCGTCATACTTAATACAAGAGAAGGGGCCTCTATATATAGGGCTCAAAAGAAACTAAAAGACATATTTGCCCCTTGGGCTTACATAAGACAAGACTCTTAAATAAAAGGGTAAAAAGGAAAAAATGCAAAATTAAATTAAAATACAATTAATAAACTAAAATAAAACAGAGTGATCTCGGCCGTCGATCTTCGACTCTTCCTTTGAATATCGTCCACCATCGGATATACGCATCGAGGTCCCATTCCATTTCTGTTATCTATATCTTCCCTCTTTGCTATGCTTTGCAGGATTTAACCTTCCAGTTTTGTTGTCCATCTTATATTGTTCCACCATCACCTTCCAGTTGTCCTTTGGAATCTGCATTTGAATCTACATCAAGAAGTGTTATCTTGGAATTTCAGACGTTTAAATGAAATAAGTAAAATCAAAAGCAGGCTTCCATTGAACCTACTGAAAGCTTTATGATTATAAAAAGTCATTCAAAGACATGTTAAGTAATAGAATTAGCTTTGAGTTATTTATGTAATGCATTTTGACGGATGTAGACTTAAATGCATTCAAGTATTAATTTCATTATTATTTTTAATTAGTAATTGAGAAGTGATAGGTTGCTTGATGCAATAGATTCACTTCTTTTACAGGATGGAAAGATTGAAGCTGAGGTAAAGCTAACTGGAATTCTAAGCTTGGGAGCACTGTTACCCGGTGAATCAAGAAAATATGGTACTACAATTGCTCCTGGCTTATATGCGCCAGTTCATCAACATTTCTTTGTTGCTCGTATGGACATGGCAATTGATTGCAAATCTAATGAAGCTTTTAATCAGGTGTGCGCTACTTCTATTGGTAATTTCTGTTTTGAGTTTTTCTTTATTATACGTTCTTAAGGCACAAGTGAATCATTTGAAGCTGATTTATCATTCTTATAAAATAATTTAGAAAGGTTCGCCTTTTTGATCTTGAAAGGATGATTGATATTTCACTTTGCACTTGTTCTCAGGTATATTATCCATCCTTCAAAACATTATGGGCATTATAACATTTTCATATGCTTTAATCATGTTTTATCAGCCACAATTGGACTTCTAATCCGCAACGTGACTTCAACTGTTATTTCGATTTGTTCTATGTATAGTTTCATTTATTTTACACTTTATTTTAGCTATTCTTTGTTTCATCTTTCTTTTTTTTTGGTCATCCACAGCCTTGTATACAATTGAGCACTCCTTGTACATATTTCTGTCTGCAACCTGATATTTTTATTTCTCTTTGTTCTCATTTTTTAAAGAGAAGCTATAACCATTTTTATGGATTATATCTTCTGGAAATTGGTAGGAGTTTTAGTTTTGTAGTGATCTTCTTAAGAGTATCTATGATGCGTGTCTCCGAGTGGAAGTCCAGCACAATTATTGAGAACAAAAAGATTGGCAGATTTTCTTGCGAAATTCCCGAAGATCTTTTAAAAATGGTCTTAAGAATTTCTATAGACATGAATTTGCATCATCCTTATGACAATTCTATCATAAGGGAAGTTCTCTGACAACGATATATGTTTTAATTTTTTCTATGAAACTAGTTATTAATGGATTCTGGACTTCATGTATTCAGCTTCTTATTGGAGTCTGATATAAAAAGGCTAAGTTTGATTGGCCAAGGAAGAAGGAACAGAAAGCTCGATTGAAAGGTGGTATAGGTCCATGCCTCTTGATTCCTTAGTTAATGTACATTGCTAAAAAAAGTAGCAGTAGTTCAAACACTAATATCTTCTTTATCACTATGATCGATTGCATTTGTTTGTTAGTTCACATAAGAGTAGAAGCTGAGGATGATGCTGATTCATATCTTTAAAAAATCTGATTCAAAAGAAAATTGAGTTCGAATTATAAAAAATTGTGATTCTTACAGTTAGCAACTTTAATTCAGATCATATTTGATTTGAAGCCCTACTTTAAAGTTAAGCGGCTATCTAATTTAATTGATGCCGTATAGTTAGCTTGATCAAACAAATAAAATGCAATGTGCTACTGGACACATGAAAGAATCGGTCACTTGGTAAAATTTGCATCAACTTTTCTGCCCAAGCTTCTCTAAAACAAAAGAATGTAAGAACTTTTATGATGGCCTATGAAAGGAGAACACTAGAATCGGATACATTGCATTAAGGACATGAACTAATAATTTTGACTATTTATGATGAATTACTTGTGACAACTAGAAGTAACTGTTTTTTAGAAAATTTATAATCACTAGTGAGTGTACCATCTCTTCCGCTGGGTACACCTGAATGACTGATTTTGCAAACTTATTTAGTCAACATTTCTTTTAGATTGCATATAGCATGAGTACCTCAAAAGTTTTCTTATGAAATGAAGAAAATATTATGATGAAATGAGACAATAAACTAGATTTTTCTTGGAATAAAGTACAGCTTGTCATTTTTGGTTTCAGTTATTTGTTTGCTTTAACTACTATAATACAACGGTTGGTTCACACTTGTGTGCATATTTATTTGATTCTTAAAAGAAACATGTACAAAAGTCCATTAACTGGTATTCGATAAGTTTATTGTTAATAACATAGAATAATTGTTTAAGGATATACTTTCTTAGTTATGTACCTTCTCATTGTTTCCCTGTCTTGGAAGATAGCTATGGAACAGGCTTTTGATTGGGTTTCATTTTTCTCGACTTCTCAATATATTAATATTAGATGTTGCTATGAACGTTATTATGCTTATTGTATTTTTTTTATTCATTAGGTGGTGGAGGTGAATCTTAAAGTTGAAGAACCGGGCAAAAATAATGTCCACAATAATGCATTCTATGCAGAAGAGACAGTTCTTAGGACAGAATCGCAAGCTATGCGTGATTGTAATCCTTCATCAGCACGACACTGGATAGTAAGAAAACATAAAACTGTTTTGTTCTTCTCATTGTATGTTGCTTTTTAAGGTTTTGATCTCTTTCAAATGTCTCTATATATATTGTGTGAAGTATTAACCAATAACCGCAGTGAAGAATTTGGTCTACTGAGTGATAGTTGTAAGATAAAAAGCTGAAGTTATTAAAAGTAGGTCTGATTTATTCGTGATTATGAATTCAAGAGGGAAATTATTTCATTTTCTTAGCTCTAAGAATCGGACATAAATTGCACATATTTAACACCTTATTTTTTGTTTGCAAACCATAATATTATAATTAGATGAGACTTAGCCACCATCAGTGCTTGGATTTAACTTTTAGGCTATTGTGGGACTCTTGAAAGCAAATGAACTGAAATTCAGAGTGCTAAATTAATCATTTTAAAAAGATTTTCAACTCTTAAAATGCCTGGAGTTCTTTGTATATACTTTTTCATGCAAACCTTTAATTGTTAAGCTTGGCTTTTCAGATCTGTGATTTAAGTAGTGCTTCTCTTCCCTTTTCTTTCTCTTATGCGGCTTCATGATTTAACCCTTTATGATTCGTACTGATAAGAACCCTAATAGCATTCAAACCGGACAATCTCCATGCTATTCTACTTGGTTTTTCTGATGTTTATAGCTGACCTGAAAGCCCATCGACCAAACAGTTTTATCAAAGAGAGAATGAATAGGGGAGAGAAAATGTAGTTTTGATGGCATGTAGAGGAGAGTGCTGGCTTGTATAACGAGTTAGCAGCGTAAGGGATGCCATGTATTGTGCAGTAGAAAATTGGATACCATCTACATTGCCTTCCTCAATTTTGTATGTATTCTATCTTGTTTTGCCCAATCTGCTGAAGTAAGCTCTAGAATATTAGAATGAAGTAAAGTTTGCATATGATGACACTGCAGTGTGTTGATCAATTACACTGGGAACATCGGCCGTATTATCTTTCCTCTTACAATCTTCATCATTCTTTGTCACAATCTTTAGGTGTCACTGGTGTCGGAACCTCATATGAAGCAATACTTTTTTTTATATAGCTAATGTCTTCCTGCCATAATTGTGTGAATCGTAATGTTAGATGGCATGTGCCCTTTTCTATTTTAGGTGAGGAACACAAGAACCGTCAATCGAACGGGACAATTTACAGGCTACAAACTCTTACCTGGTTCAAATTGCCTGCCATTGGCTGGCCCGGAGGCAAAATTTCTAAGAAGAGCTGCCTTTTTGAAGCACAATCTTTGGGTTACATCATATAGCCGTGATGAACTGTACCCTGGAGGAGAGTTTCCCAATCAAAATCCACGTGTAAATGAGGGATTGGCTACATGGGTTAAGAAGAATAGGTCACTTGAGGAAACGGATATCGTTCTCTGGTTGGCTTCTTTAACTCTTTTTAAAATACTATTGGTTAGCTTTTAATTTTACATAGCAATTGGAGAGCCTATTCATGCAGAAGGATTTATTAGTGTTGCTATTGTTGATTTGTCATGTTCATTGTTACTGATGTGCAGTGGATAATTGTTGCTGAAACTATATAAAATTCTTTGTTTGCAGAAGCGTGCTTTATTTATCTTCTATCTCCGTATGTATTAGTTCATATTTTTTGTCCTTTTTTCACCTGGAAGTTGTTATTTGAAGGAGTTGCCTCTCACATTTAAATATTGCATCTTATATTACTGTTCCAATAAAACCACATGTGAAAATTGTTTTGGTTCAGTTTTTATGTTATTTTTTAGCTGTTATATTGCCTGTATAATGTTTTACGATCTAAATTCTTTAATAAATTTTATGCATTTTAAAGAATAGAATATCTTGTTCCGTATATTTCCGTGGATATATGCTGTCATTCTGGCTCAAATGCCTTTATTATTTTACTTGAATTTTTTTTTTTTCTACTGCCTTTATAAGCTGAATGCAGTTTCTATTAGGAAAAGACCCTAACCTTTTTTTTGGCAGAAGAGTCAACCCAACACGAAGAGGATGAACCACAAGAACAAGCATCACAAGAGAGACTAAGATTTGCATGTTTAGGCTTTTGCAAGGCTACATCTATGTTGCATGGATAGATGGTGGTTCTTTCATGTCAGAGTACAAAATATTGCTTAACAGATTTTGCCTCCCAATTTAACTTAGTTTCCCATTCTTTTCACCTTGTTTTGTTCCCCAAGCAACCCTCCAAATGGCGGCTCAAGAATAAAAGAAAAGAAAAAGTATATAATATCCTTCCTTTCTTTGTTCATGGACAGCAGCCACATGAACCTTCTAGTTGCTTGAGCCTTTGGACACCAAATCAAGTTGCGTATTTATGAGCTAAGGGGATTCCTGAGAAGAAGCTATGCGTCATTCTGATCTCTTCACCGTGCTCTTTTGTATTTGCAAGCAGTCATCAGATGGAATAGATGGTAGAAAATAATAACTTTGCTTAGTTTTGGGAGAGATTAGATAGAGATTTGATATATGGTACTAGATTGACTTGTTAAAATATGTTTGCAAATGATATTTAACTCTAAAAATTTGTAAGAGAAATTTATGATTTTGATGATGACATATTTGTAATCACCTAACTTTTCTTATCCACATCAAGAATGTATGCGAAAAACAATTGTCCAGTCTAGTGCCCCCATATGAGGCAGCTGCCTTGATTAGCTCTAGCAACTTAGCCCAAAACCCTCTCTCATTAAACTGCCTCCAAACTCTGAAGTGCTTCCATCTAGGAGCATCACTTCTAGCTGCCTCCTCCAAACTCTCTCTTTCTCTCAAGCGAATCCAAATCAACACCTATTGTTTGTTAGCAAATCCGACCTAAACTCAAATTACTCAGGAACTTTTCCTTCTCTCTACCCTTTTACTGACTTTACCAAGTCGACCTTACCTAATAACTCGGCCTACAAGACAACAACTCTATGTCGGTCTCTTCAATGTACCTGGCCTCTTCGGCATTTTCTCCAGGCCAGCTCCAATGCACTCAACTCCTTGATGATTTCTCCAAGTTAACCTCGTCTAGAGTGCTCAACCTTCTAAATGATCTTTCCTTCTTTCCCACCTTATTATGGAAGCCGGCCAATCCCAATATGATCCTCCCGAGACATCCCGTGAAGTCTCTAAGATCTCACCATGTAGTTAGAGCATAATCTGTCCTGAGGAAGGCAACATATGGCTATTGAACATAGTGGCCCATGTTGGTTGGATAGGTGCTCCATACCTCATTACAACATCTAAGGATTCAATGACTAGCCAGCCATTTGACCGTCTTGGACCTCACACCTGCCACTTGATCGCCTCTAGGCTTGACATGTGTTTCACATCCCCTTTCATTGACAACCCCACCTCTAGCCAAAAGGTTGCCTATCAAGGCTCCCTTTTTCTTTCAAAGGCCCAATTTGGAACTCATTAAGAATGAATTGCCCTTTATAGGAGCCTTTCTTGGTATGTTCTTCCTATATCCTTTCCTTGCATCTATAGCCTAGCATACCAAGGTTGACTTACCCAATAAATTGTACAGTTATCTTTCATACTAGACTTCTTCCCCTCATTGCGTCATAGACATAGGCTACAAAGCCCTCTTACTTCTTTGTTTTTATATTCCCAGTCATCCTTCTCTAGCCTTCACTTTCTCCCTTTTGTAGGGGCACATCATCTTTTTTCATCTATTGCCCACTGATGGTGTCTTCAAATGTCATTAGTTTACGTCGTCTCCTCGCATGCTTCCTACAAGCTTACATTATTATCTTCCCTCTAATTGGGAAGTAACTTAGGCCATAGGTTCTCCCTCCTTTCTTCCCTCTTCGAGAAGTGCCGCCTCCTCTCCCTCAAGAACCATATAGTGCTACATAGCAACAAACTAGTTTTTGTTGTTCACATTTTTGGTGCTCTCATTGAGAACTATTAGACTTCAAAGGAAAATTGAGGCTAGATGTTCTCCCTCCTTTCTTCCCTCTTCGAGAAGTGCCACCTCCTCTCCCTCAATAACCATATAGTGCTACCTAACAACAAACTAGTTTTTGTTGTTCACATTTTTGGTGCTCTCGTTGAGAACTCTTAGACTTCGAAGGAAAATTGATTTAGGGGAAACATTGCTCTCCTCTTCTACCTCATTGATGAATGCCAACCTCCATGCCGTCAATTGTTCACCACCTTTAATGGAGAAATTTTTTTAAAAATATGTAGAATTTAAATAAATTTTATTTTATCTTTTTTTTTGTTGATCTTATGAAACTTATTAGATTGAGTATGCTAAACTTTTCAGCGTGTCTCCTTCTTAGCAAATTCTCTTGTTATTTTTTGGCCTCTTCATCATCCCATATAACACCAAATCAAGCTAGTGCAACCCCTATCTAAGGAAAGTCCCAACATTTTGTCTATTGAAAATATCAACTGATAATATTTTGACAATGCACATCACCTATACTTCCTACTTGCAAGACTAAGGGTGTGGATTTCGATTCAAAGATGTTGGCCTCTTCAACTGAATTTTGGCAAGGCAATGTGGCAAATATTATCCTACGACTGACAACAGGAATGTGCCATTGCAAGACGAACCATATTATTTCCAATGGAAGAATAGTTGTTTAACAAAGCTAGTACCCATTTGGACTACATTTAGTCCACATTAAGGGAGCCACCACAAGTCTCCTTCGATCGAAGGTCATGCCTTTTAGATCATAGAACAATCCATATGGACTTCTTGATGACCAACTCTCCCCCTTAGAGAAATTGATGACTTCCTCTACTGTGTCTCTTCCAAGAACTCAATCTTGTCATTAATTTTTCCAAGAACTTGATGTTACTAACAATCTTTCTAGAGAACTTGGTGCCCTCTTTTAAGAATCCGTCGCACCTTCCCCTAGAACTCATCCTAATTGGAGTTCTCTTGAGAGCTCGTAGTTATCATCCACTTTTTTTTGGAAAAATTATTCTGTTCGGACAGAGCACCGAGCATACCGAGCGGTACAGCTGTCGGTACTAAGCGCCCAGTGATGTGATGCTTTTTTATTGGTCTTTGGACATGTTTGATGTCCGGACACAATAATCTCTCCTTTTTTTGAGTACTTGATGCTTTCTCCTAATAAGTCAAACTTCTTTTCACCTCCTTCCAATAACAAACCAACTCTTTATGGAAAGTCAACCCACCTCTTTCCTTAGCTTGCCTTTTATAGGCAACCTCAAAAGTCATCCTTCCCTATAACTTCTCAATAACTCAACCCAAAAAGATAAATGCCTTTACATATCAACTGGAGATTGGATTTCAAGAACTTGTCAACACATCGCTCTCTTAGTCGCCAACCCAAAGTCAATGTGCTAAGTATTTGTTTTTTTTTTGTTTTTTGTTTTTCTTTTTCATTTGAGTAGTTTCCAATCACTTTGGCTACCTACCATGTCTTTGTCTACACACCTCCAGGCCACAAGCAGCCATGTTCCATAGATGTTGGTTCATGTATTTCAGATTTTTTAGTAAGCCAATAGGACACCCAACATGATGTTATCCTGCCGACTATGCTTTTGCCTCATGGTGAATCCAAAAGAGCTGGATGAAATCACCTTTACAATGACACATGTATCTGTTTATGATGTGGGTATGGCAAGTGGAGTCGCACCCTCATGGATGGTTAACTCAATGATGCCGAGTCTCGATGTTATATGTATTTGCATTGCCCCTACATTCAAGAAAGACTCATTATGGTTTGTGAAATCCAACGATAAGAGCTACCAACACAAATTGCATGTGCTTCCTTCAAAAAGAATATAAGGTCTTCTATCATCCAATAAGTATGGTCAACCCTTAATCCTCCTAATGGTGGCTACAACATACTAGTTTGTCCTACCTATGCTCCAATTATTTGTCATGTTAATGGGAGGTCACTCTCTTAAATGATAGCAAGACCCACCCTAGGATTGGTATAAACCGTATCAGCATACCTAAACTAATTGCCTTATGTATTTCGAACAAGTTCTATACTCGCTAATAAGTCGGTCCACTTGACAAGGAACTCTACTTACTAGAACTATTTTGGTCAACTTCCTAAGTTAGGCAAAGTATTGAACTTTCCATGATTGATCTCTCTTTCTCATTGTATCCATTTTAATATGTTATCTTTGTTTTACCCACTCTGTTTCTGGAGTGACTGCAACATAAGCAATATTTTAAGTTCATTCTCAGCTTTGTTTTGCATCTAATTCTTCTGAAAGTTTGCCCATCTCGTGAAGTTTTTTTCATGCACAGTTATAATCTTTTTTGTTTTTTGTGCTTCAATGGCAGGTATGTATTTGGAATTACACACGTTCCTAGGTTGGAGGACTGGCCTGTCATGCCTGTTGATCGCCTAGGGTTTATGCTCATGGTATTGCTTTTGTCATTTGAACGTTTGATTTTTAAATTTTAACTTTCAAGCGTGTATGAAATTATTGAGATCTGGAGAGGGCCAACTGGATTGACCATTGAAAAAGGAATTTTGGATATGTTTTTGTTTAAGGACTTCGATTTGGAAAGTAAAGGACTTGGATTTATTTTCCAGGACCAATTTCATTAAGTTAATAATCGGTGGATGATAATATGATATAGAAAACGTTTGAACTTCGAAGGTGGAAGGTTAGGATAGCTCTGTTCTATCATATAATGTGGTCCTTTATTATTTATGATAATCTTATTAAGACTCTTGAAAATATTAGGTTTAGTACCATATTGCATAAGTAAAAAAAATATGTCAGTGTAAAAATATCAAATAAGCGGCCATTATTCGTAGGCTTAAATTTTTGGATGGATTTCTTCATAACTGATATACTTAAAACATATCTTTTGTTACAGGATTTTGACAGGAATTATGAATTCACCAATTTTGTTTTTAGCATCAAACGTCCACGCAAAGATTAATTATTCTGTGCGGAAGCCGAACGCCGTCCGGAGACCAACCAAAATGCGCCACATCACTCTGTGCTCGGTATCGCTGATGTAGTGGATTCTGATTGGTCTCCAGATGACGTTCTGTGTCTGATCTCCGCACAAAAATTTCTCTGACACAACCCTCATAGTTAAAGATCTGCTGTTATTTGTCATGATGGTGATTATTTTGCGACTAAAATCAATGGAATATGCTTTCAACAATTTTTTTCTTTTTTTGTTTCTCTCTGCAGCCTCATGGTTTCTTTAACTGCTCCCCAGCTGTGGATGTGCCGCCTAGTGACATTGAGCTCAAGGAGAACCCAATTTCAAAGCCAATTCAGAATGTTTTGCTGAGTAAGTTGTGAAGAAATGCAAGAGCGAGTGAGAATCTAAACAATCTGTGACTGAAAAATGTGTATTGTAATGAATAATATTGTGCTAGGATGCTTTAACTACCAACAAACTTCCTTTGAAACTTTTCACTATTATTTGAAATTTTGAAGGCCAGCAGTTTGAAGGAAATGAAATAAATTTGTCAGCCATTTAGTGAGCATGAATGCACCCATTGGTATGAATTTTGGCAAAAAAAAAATTTCTTTTGTGATTCCTGGCCAAGCTAAGAATAGCATTGTAAAAAGCTCTAAAGGGCTCAGCATTGCAAAATATCATCTTATCTGCTGAGTTTTTATAAAGGATTTGTGTTGCACATAAGTTTCTCTTATTTGATACTTATTTGACAATCAAATAAACATTCAAACTATCATATATATATCTATGATTTATGTAAGCTGAATCTACAATTCACTATTTTTTGCATTCATCTTATCAGAGAAAAAAAAAAAAAAAAACTTGTACTTAATTAGTTGAATGATTCACTTTTTTTTCAAAATGAATATGAAAATTTGTTCATCCACATTCCAATTTCTTATCTGCAAACATCATTCAAAGCAAATATTTGAACAATGCTTCTTCAACATATATTTCAATGAGCAAAAAATCTAATGATTCTCATTTTCAATGGCGCCCATTATTTTAATCTTGCTAATAATACTTCAAATCTTCATAATAAGTTGAACAAGATTAGGATTTTTTTTTTTTTTAGTTTAACAAGATTAGGTTGAATTCTAATATTCACTCACATAAGTGATAGCTCTCTTCTAAAAATCTTTTTTCAATCAACATTTTCATAATTTCTTAAATCATGGTATTAATTATTACTACTTAGTTGACATGATCTAGCAGAAATTAGTTTTTGATGATTGCTTTTCTTTAGGGGATCATCTTTTGAAAGAACGTTCGTACCAAATCTCTATTTTTGTTTGTGCTTCAACATTCCTACCAATTGTTCCACTATGAATTAGTAGGTCCCTTGAGAGGGAGAGGGAGAAATTATTATGTGCAAAGTCCGAACGGAAAGAACAATCCGATTTTGTGACTGAACAGTAAATGCACAGTTACTATTCACCACCATGCTTTGATCGTTCACACAGCACTTTTACTGTTCAGTCACAAAACCGGATGGTTCTGCCCATCCGAACTCCGCACGTAATAATCTCTCCTTGAAAAGATCATCCATAGAATCCTAATGACCTTTTGAGGTAAAAATGGTTTCACAGAAATTTAATGCCACGTTTGAATGCTAGGAATTTAATTCAAAGGAATTGAATAAAAGAGTTTAAGATGACCTTAACACCAAGAATCTGAAGTAATTCACCAACATTTACCATTGGCAATGAATCAAACACTAAAAAATAATAGCTGCAACTCATATGGTAGCATAAAACACATTACCAATCAACCACTTAATAGTTTTTCTCCATTGCTGGAAGAACAAACTCCTAAAAACAAGATAAAAATCTCTAAGATCAGAATTTAGAACGTTATCAAAATTGGTTTGGGAATAAATGTAGGACGAACCTAATACACCACTAGTGAAGCCAGAGAACTGTCACATTCCCCAAACTCCACGAGCTGTAACAACTTTACTGCTAGGCCTGGAGTTCAACTCATACAAAATTCTTGCAAAGGTGTCAGAATACTTTCCATCCGACATGAGGATTTCTGCAAAAGTAGTCTCATGATAAGCAAGATGTGCTCTATTCTGTGGTTCAGAAACAAGACTTTCCAGTACCAATGCAGCCTTCCTACAAACTTCTGGAACTGGATGAGGACTTTTCACCAACTTCAAGAGTCGATCGATGGCCCTGGAACAAATACAAATTCAATGCATCCGACTTGAGCTGTACAAATTGAAGCTATTCTTATGTGCGGACACCGGACGGTTCTTCCGTCCAATTACGCGCTCGGTACCGAGCGGTACCGAGCACGGTATATTTTTGGGGTGACGTGATGTGTTTTTATTGGTCTCTGGAAGCTCCGGACTCCGCACAGAATAAAAATTCTATATATAGGCTTAGAAGGTTCCATACCACCGCTCGCTGCCAAGCTTCAGTCTGCAATCTATGTTCACTTCCACGAGATTGTAGAGTGCACCAACAGCAGCTGCTTGTCCATCCACTGCGGATACACTGAGGAGATCTACCAAACGCTTACAAATCTGAAAAACAAAATTAAGTTGCTCTGTCATGCTGGGGTTATATGGTTAGGTATCACTTTCAGTCGCTCAAATGTCTGCGAATCTATGGAAACATGCAATAATGGATATGTACATGCCAGGTTTACTTCAATTTATTTGTTTTACAGACCTATCAAATTAAAAATGATAGGCAAACAAACTGTGAATATAATTCAATGGTTCATCGCTACTTCAGTTCTATAATAAGTAACATTACATTGCAAAACGTTTGTTCCAATGAATCATGTTTGCTAAGCTATTCCCACTAAATCTAGTTATGGCCAAGCCTTTAATCGAAATTTCCCTTCAAGTACAAAGGCTTATAACTATAGGTTCTTGAACTTTATGAAAAAGACGAACACTTAATACAATCTTAGAAACCTTAATGAAGAAATAAGATGGAAGTCTCTGTAGCTTCATACACCCTAAAAAATTATTTCATAGAAATAATGAATGTTTTTACCAAGCATTCACCATCTAAGATTTAGTAGCACTTAAGTATAAATGCTCATGTAGTCACATGGTTAAGGGACAAGACCAACCGATAGCTTCCCTTTATCCAGCTACATGGCAATAAAGTGAGAATGGAGTATTGTAGATGGACAAAAGGATAGCCAGATTTTACAGATTTAATGAACCAGATCCCACAACAGTAGACCTAAGAAAAGTAAGGGGTCAAAAGAACTTGCACGGCAGAACATGATTTATTAAGTACAAATGCCAATTTTCAAAACCTGATTGTTTAATAAAAGGGGATAGTAATGTGGCACCTTTAGCAAAACAGTTTTCATAAGAAAAGCATCCATCACTTTTTCTATATCTTTCGCAAATTCTTTATTTCCTCCATTCCTCTTTGAATAAGATATAATATTAGTTATTAGTTGATGGCGCAGAATGGAGTGCGCCATAGCGCACGGCAAAGTACAACGCCAGCTGCATGGCGCCGCGCGCAAGTTTAAGTTGGCACGAGCCATTCGGGCTCAATTTGAGTTTAGGTTATATAATTTTTATTTATAAATAATATAATAATAAATTTTAAGTTATTAGTTATTTATTTATTAACTAAACCTACCCCCCCCCCCCCCCCGCGCCCCCGCCCCCGAAAATGAACCCTATTCATGCCCAATCCCTCGCAGGTGAAGCCATAATCCTCACACCCGCATGGATTTCTCCTCCCTCAAGCCCGATCGAAGCCATGAACCTCATAGACGCCCGATTATGCAATTCCACATGGATTCCGCCTCCCATCACATGTCCGGATATTCCTTCCTTCCACCTCTCTTCACGGGTAACAACTGTAAGATAAGATCTTTATTTGGGCCTTTGATTGTGTATGAAAAGTTTATATGTTGAATTTGTTGTGTGAAATTAATTATGGATGTGAATCTTTAGGCTCTAAGATTGACCTCCATAATTCAAGTTTATCTTCAACTCCCTCTCTAGTTTTATGAACAATATCATAAGTAAAAAGCATAAACTAAGTTACAACCTCTTGTAGATGTCTAGTGAGAACCATGACTAAAGCAAAAAAGATATGGGCTTAAGGCTGATCCTTTGTGTAATCCAATTGAAATAGGAAAATACTTGTTCAAACCACCTTGTGTTTGAACACAAGTAACAGCACTTGCATACATATCCTTAATGACTTGAATATAAGCATTATAAACCCCTTTCTTTTCTAGAACTCTCGATAGCACTTCTCTTGGAAATTTATCATATGCTTTCTCTAAATCAATAAATATAATATGTAGATCCTCCTTATTCTCTTTATACTTCTCCATAAAACCTCTCAATAAATGTATAACTTCCATAGTAGACCTACCCGGAATGAATCCAATTTGATTTTGAGAAACATTAGTATCTCGCCGCAACCTATGCTCCATAACTCTCTCTCGTAGTTTAAAGTATGACACATAACTTAATTCATCTAAAATTTGCACAATCTTGTGCATCACCTTTATTCTTTAAAATAAGAATCAACACACTCATTCTCTACTCATATAGTATCTTTTTAGTCTTCAAAATAATATTAAAAAGTTTAGTAAGCCAAGAAATTCCTTCATCTCCTAAGCCTCTCTAACTTCGATTTTACTAATACGCAGATAAAAATAAAAATTTATATTCTTATTTAAGGTGCTAAGGTCACTAAAGTCATTTTTTGTTGACTATTTATTGATTTGTGCAGTAAAACAAGTAAAAAAAAAAAGAGATGTAGTGCCATCATTGTTTGTTGACTATTTATTGATTTCCAATTTCACTTAGGAGAGGTCTTAGGACTCCTCATAGAACTCATAAATTCTGGCCATCAATTAACTAAATCTTAAGGTCAAAAGTTGTGCATCACACAATTCTTTTAGAACCTAGAATCTAGGTGCTTAAAAGTTTTAACTTCATTCCCTAATTAGCAAGTCCTAGCACTAACCTTCTCAAGGAAACAATAGAGAAGGATCTTGATCAAAGGATCGAAGTCAGCCATTGATTCCCTATTAGGCAAAGTTTAGCAGTACATATTAACTCTTAGGCTTCATTTGAGATAGTTTTCTTGATTGCTTTTTTGTTAGGAAAAAAGTCAATAAAAAATAATGTATGATTGGATGATAGCTTTTACACAAGTTTTTTAAAATTTTATTTATGAAAAACTATTTTTTAAAAGCATATTAAAACTAATGGTGGAAAAAGAAGCTTTTAAAAGCATAAGCTATTGTCCCAAATAAAATCTTAGTTTGGTAAACCCAACACTCACTTCACCTTTTATAGCTCAAAGAAATTCATAAGCTATTTATCTTAGGATAGTTCAATTCTAATTGACTATGTTGCTAATCCTACCTAATTAGCCCTAGTCTAGCAAAGCTAAGCTCAACCTAATATGGTAAATCTAAATTCACCATACACAAGCTCAATCTAGTCCAGTCAAACTTAGACTCGCCTTAGTCTAGTAAATCTAGATTAACCCTAGCTTGGCAAAGGTAGACTCAAACTAATTCGTTCATTATAGTAGTTTAGTTCATATAATCCACTCTTAGTCAGTCTAAGACCCGATTAGTTTAGATAGTAATTTGGTTGGGCAAAGCCTAGGCTTAAGTGTCCGAAGATAAAGCCTAGATGGCTCACCATACCCCTAGATTAGGTCAACCCGACGAATTGAACTAGTCTAAAACAATGGACCTTGGGCGGTCTAACCTTAGAGAACTTATACTTAGCTCATCTCACCCATGAATGGATTCTTAAAAAGCCCTAAGAAGGCTTATTAGACTTAACCAAGGAAATGTAGTAAAATGACTTGAAGGTAAGAGTCTAGGAGCTGTGATCTGCACCTTCCTTCAATTGATTTTTCGTAACATATCATTGTATTCAAATCTATAGGAAAGACATAAAACTTAACGCATTAAACTCTAGAAAGTTTACAAATCTTGCACCTTCACCATTACATGCATTTTTCAATTCCCTTGCATCAATTGGAAAACATGCATATAGCATGCATGATGCACTTAAAAATATATGGATTTGAATAATAGAAAAAGTCTGAAGCTGTGAATTTAATAAGTGCTCGAGAGTAAAATAAAAGTTATATGGGTTTTAGCATGATTTGGGTAAGACTTGAATGCTTCTCACAAAAAACGTTTAGGAAATTGTTACGAAGGCTTACAGACCTTTTCAACCCATAAATTAGTTATAATACTTATGTTCTTGATTTGTCTACTAATACATTTATTAGTGTAATATTTTATATAGAAGATATAATTCCTAAAGAAATTTTAAAAGATCTTTTTTTTTTTAATGTAATTGTTAAATGATTCTTCTACAAGAGATATTTGTGATACAATTATTTTGATAGAGTCAGCTGGGTAAATATGTAGATCATCATTAGTTGATCTAGTGGAAAGATAGATCGCCATCAGATCACTCATAACTGCTTACTGAAGAATTGCAAAACTTGCACCAAATGTCCTTGACGATTACACCACTAAAAACTCTCCAGAAGAGATTTCTTAATACATCATCAATGTTGGCTAACCATTCAACCAAATTATTTGATAAATTTAATAATCGACAGTCTAATCACAATGAGTCAAAATAGATGAAGAAATTATCAAATGATCCCTCTTTATGCCTTCATTGATTTCTTCCTTATTTGGCCGAATTTACACTTATTTGTCATTTTATCCAATTTACGTTGTCTCTTTTCAGAATATGCATAATGTATTGAATCCAAAATTATTGAAGATTGAATAATTGAATGCAAAGCAATTTTCGGTCATTCTTGCATTGGAAAATTTTGTTCCTTTTCTTCACCCTTAGGCTCTGGAGAAATTGTGTACATGAACTATTTTCCTCCTAATGACCTACAAAGCATTGTTAATTTTCAAAGTAATATGTTGCTTTGGTTGAATGATCTTTTCCTCGATGAACAAAAAAAAGGTGCGAGCAACCTTCTCTCATTGTAGCTCTCAGTCAGGCCTACTTCACTCACTAATCTTCAACCTCAAGAAGAAGAAGGATTAGAAATCCTAAAACCCCGCCATAAAGTGGTTTAAGGTTTACTTTGAAACGGATAAAGCACTGATAGGCTAAAGTTATTAACTGAGAAGCATATTTGAGTAAAGCCACTAACCTGAGCAGCTGAAGGAAGAAGAAATGGCTCATTGTCAGGATTGATTATTAGACGCCCAAGAAGTTCAGCAGCTGCACAATGCCATGCCTTAACTGAAGATTCCAACATCCTCAGAATGGCACGCACTGCATCTTTCTCCCTGTTTTGATTCAATTTAAATTAAATAAGTAGAAAACAGAAAAAAACAAACATAAAGACATTTTTGTGATGAAATTGGCTTACGTTATTTTAATATAAGAAGGCTTTGATGAGCTGAATATTCTAAGGTCGAGCAGAGGTGACAAATTTACCAATGTCTCAAGTGCATTGGTTATGAGCTCTTCATCTTCTGGTCAGTTGGACACCTTTTGTCAGCATCACATTATTACCAGCACAGACAACAACACAAAGAATCTAGTTTACATGCATATTCCGTGCCCATCTATTATGTTACACTACAACGTAACAAATCCGTAAGGAAATACGAGCGAAAAAGATAGAGAAAGTTAACATGTTGGAGAGAGATCAGTTCATTAATTTGAGGATAAAACTCATTCATCACAACAAAGTGTAAGAAAAACAAAAAGTGCATATATAAATTCTACTAGTAATGTTATTAAAGCATAATCCTCTTTGTTTGCAATTTCAATAAAAATGGTAATATGCATTTCCTTATGTAGATATTACATAAGGATAGCCCCAGCATTTCCTATGATTGATTAAACATATGAGCCTATAACATGCTCACAACACTTAAATGAGAAGGAAATAGTGCTTACGCATATATTGATCTTCAATAGATTGGAATAGAGTCTCCAAGCAATGCCTATTTTGAGCCATAATCGTCTCATTTTCAGGCATGAATGAGAAGTTACGAATGATATTTGAAGCAGCAACTGCACATTGTTGCTTTTCTGAGCGTCCTTCATCATCAAGATTAAATAAGCCATCTTCCTCAAACCACCAGTCTGAAACCCGGTTTTTTGAAGCTTTGCGAACAGAGGTCTCCATGTTTGACAAAACATTCCCCGGGTTGCTATATAAGATAACCATTTCAAGTAAACAAAAAAAAGTCTAAATTTGCAATTATCATAGAAATGATAACAAAAAATGATCAACCAATAATGAAGAGATTAAGAAATGCCGAAGTACCACAAGTATATGAAATCAATTATTATATTTAAATGGGGATTTGGCTCATAACTAAACATAATTGCAATGAAAATTGAGAAAAACTTGGCTAAGCTTAAAACTAAGAGCAAAAGTGCTACATAAAATTGATAGATTTTGAATGCAGGGACTAACGGAATAATGACTAGAAGATGATCAATATTACATCTATGCGAGAAACCAAATGAAAAGGAAAAAAAAAAATCAGAATTTGTAAAGGTTATAAACCATTCCAAGTAGCAAAGGTTAATACTATGACAACATGCAGATGATTTTGAATTTTGAATACAACAACAAAAGCATCAAGCCTTTATTCCATTACGAGGGGTTGGCTACATGATTCATTTAAATTCTCATTTAAATCTAATAAAAAAAAGGTTATTTCTAATATTCTCTAATCAAGTCTTTTTAATTCTACCTCTATCTCTCTTAACATAAGTCAAATCTAATACATCTACTCTCCTAATTAGGTCATGAGAAGGCTGACGCTTTATGTGACCAAACCATCTAGGGCAACTCTCTCTAATCTTATGTTCCAGTGGACCTACTCCAACCTTTTCATGTATATGCTCGTTTTTTATTCCATCTCTAAGAGTAAAGCCGCTCATCCACCTGAGCATCCTCATCTCTGCAACAATTAACTTAATTGTATGCTTCTATTTTAATGACCAACATTCTACTCCATAAAACATTACAGGTCTCACCACCATCTTATAGAAGTTTTTCTTAAATTTGAGGGTTACTTTTCTATCAAACAACAGGCCAGATGCATTCTTCCACTTCAACCATCCTACTTGAATTCTACTAATAATATTCCCATCTATTTCACCATCACTTTGGACAATAAACCTGAGATATCTAAAATGTGTACTCTTAAAAATGACTTGATCGCCCAAAGTTACAATCCCCCTACACCAGATCTATTACTTCTAAAATTACACTCCATGTATTCGATTTTAGATATACTCAAACGAAAACCTTTAGACTATAAGATTGACCTCCATATTTCAACTTTATCTTCAACACCTTCTCTAATCTTATCAACAAGTACAATATCATCAGCAAAAAGCATATACCATTATACAATCTCTTGCAACATCTATGACTAAAGCAAAAATATATGAGCTTAAAGCTGATCCCTAATGTAATCCAACTGAAATAAAAAATGCTTAGTCGAATCACCTTCTGTTTGAACACAAGTAATAGCTCCTACATACATATCCTTGATGACTTGAAAATAAGCATTATTAACCCCTTTTTTCCTAGAACTCTCCAAAGCACTTCTCTTTGAACTTTGTCACAAGCTTTCTTTAAATCAATAAATATAATATGTATATCCTCCTTATTCTCTCTATACTTCTCCATCAAACCTTTCAATGCTTATATAGTAGACCTACTTGGCATGAATCCAAATTGATTTTGACAAACATTAGTATCACATCGTAACCTATGCTCAATAACTCTCTCCCATAGTTTTAAAGTATGACACATTAACTTAATTCAACTATAATTCACACACTCTTGTTCATCGCCTTAGTTCTTAAAAATAGGAATCAACATACTCCACTCATTTGGCAAAAAATGAAAATTTTCAGGTTAATAAATTTAGAGATATATTACTTGCTTTTAATTAATTATTGATGAGAATATCATGAATGTAGCGGGTGTTTATGCTTATATTTACCCTTTATTAACTTAAATTACCAATAAAGTGGGATAATTACCTTTATCAAATAAACCTAGGAACTAAAAGAGTCGAAGACTAAATTGTTGAATAATTAACTTGCCCGATCTTTTTTGTATTTTCCTATTTTTTTATTTTTAAAATAGAAGGGGGGGGGGGGGGGAGAAGACCTAGGTTTATCACAGCCAAATCAATCAAAATCTAAATCCAATGCGTCAACCCAGTACATATCAATTGTGCTGGTAGAACCAAACTTCTTTTATTGGTTCATATGCTTCCCCACAAAAGCGATGATCATCATACCTCTAATAGCCCATGCTCATGCATTCTGTTCCTACATCCTTTCCTAGGTCATCCACTAAATCACCCTTTTCATTTCATATTTATTGTTGAGAAGGAGAACCCAATGGAAGAGATAACCATTAAGGGCAATTAGATAATTGTATTCTAGAAGTATCATCCAAGATCCAACATCAAATTTTTATGAAGCAAATTGATTTTCTCCTTTAGTATGACTCCTATTTGAGGAGTTAGGGTTATTATCAGGGGAGGAGATTGCTTAATCCAAGAAATGGTCCGAGAAATGACAGAAAGGATGAGTTAAAGAGAAGTCCCCTGATGAAAGGAAAATAAATGCTAGTTTATTTCAGAGTTATATAGTTCATGTTATCATAGTAACCAACTCCAGAGCACTTCATTTTTTGGATCAAAACTTAATAGTTTGCCCATAAGAGCATACATCTCTAATATAAGTTTAATATGGTAATGCCTCCTTTGCAAAGGATGACTCACCCTAACTATATTTGACTCATCGTTTGAACATCATCAAACTAAGTAATGGATTGATCGAGTTGATCACAATCTCCATGTCGTGTGTGTCCTCTTTGGCATATCTTACTGTTGGCTTAAAACTAACAACTCAATACCACAGTTCATACCTAACTACATTTGACTCATCGTTCATACAAGAAGTAACACCACAAATTTGAGCTAAGTCGCTTAAACAATCCTTGTTTATAGGAATATGTTATCTATAAACATTCATTCAATTGTAAGTAAACAGTCTTTATTGGAACAATGACCAACCTAATCACATTAGCACGGCATAGGCTCCTTAGTAGGCTAATGCATTTCTTTATTTTGGCCCTTCTTTTAGTGCATTGATATTGTTGTTGTTGCAAACAGGGACTTTGACACATCAATAAGCTTATTGGTGTAGCTGAAAAATGAACCTCATCATTTATTAATTTTGATAGGATCAATAACTAAGGCACCTTATATTGCAAACATCCCTCGTGGCTCTTTGAAGGATTATTTTCCTTTGACCCTCGATCAAACTTCAATGAGATTGCCTTGGTTGATTCGTCAGAATAAATGTCCGTTGAGGTTAGAGAATGAGCCTTATTTTTAAATCTATCCAAATGGGATTAGGCTTTGTACCTTAATTTATCATAGGTAGTCGACCATTCATAATTGATGATATTTTGGTTAGCAATAGCACATGGCCCATTAAGTAACTAATATCTTACAACTAAAATCAATGCAAGGTAAAAGAGAACAGTATGTTGTAAATCATACAAAAAATATCGCATCAATGTATATATGTCGGTTATTTATATCAACAATCAATCTATAACATATCATATCTCAGTTAGTTCTGTTTCATTCCTCCATCATAAATTCTAATCAATCAGTTAGTCAGTCGATCTTTATCACTCAATCAATTCCATTCAATTTTATCATCCATTCAGCTCACATGAAATTGTCAGTTATAGTCACGGTATCAATAACAGTATTGGGTATCAGTAACAGAACTATATATGTAACAATATCAGTATTCTTAGTATCAATCGCAGTAATAATAACAATAATCAGTAATAGCAATCAATAACAGTGATTAGTGTCTGAAATATTAATATCCATATAGTATCAATATTAATAACAATATTCAGATATTCAGAAGAGAGTATCTTGCTCTTGCACTTATAACTCCCAATTAGTCACTCATTATGACTCAATCAGTGTTTATAACTCCTCTTGAATCACGTGAATCAATCGCTACGATTCCTTATAACTCTCAATCAATCTCCAGCTTCTTATGACTCCCATCCACTGACTCCCGTCAGTGGACCACATGAATTTTGAGGATATCACACGAGGTTATCATATCACATATCTGACATCAATCAATATATCATATATAGACATCATATCAAATTCAGACTAGTAGCAAACATTCTTGCATGAGTTAATCATATTAATCATTTATGTACATATTACTTTGCAGTCTTATCATGTCAAATCATACTATAGCATTTTTAAACCCATTTTTAGTCTGTCTTTTTCCCTACTTACTTTCTACTTATTTTACCCATAAATTCTTATACACATATTTAACCGGTAAAAAAGTAATAAAATTATATTATATTATTCAGAATGATCAAAATGCTTCTACATGTCACTAACAATGTGAACCAAAACTTTCCAAAGTCTTGGATTTTGCCAAAGATCTTAGTAGTGCTTTAAGTAGGACCCATGGTAGTGCTTGTTGGCATGGATAGGTGGCCCAAACTAGCATTTTAGCAATTCTTCAACATGGCACTAAAAATGTGAAGCTCGCTCTTAAAACTTGCAAGTTATACCTTGAAGGATATTTCATATCGCAACATTATTTAGGCAGTAATTCATCCTCTTCACCTATAAGCTCTCATCTCTTCCCTTAAAACTTTCATGGCTTCTCAAATTTATAGAGGAGAATACAAGCTTTGCTTCCTTGTAATGTGCAACTAAGTGTCCCTTAGAGGTGAATTGGAGTAGAGTAGTTGCTACGTTTATGCTTGGAATACAGCCCATCAAGTGGGCTTTCTTAATTAGTGGTTACCGGGGAATAGGGCCCAATTCAATTTAAACAATGCATTATATTTGGCTCGATTGAATAAGCGGTGCATATTGAGTACTGATATCCCAACCAGGTGAAATTTTGTAGTTGCTAACATGTATTGAGTTGGTGTGGCAATCTTGTTTGGACATTTGACCACCATGGAGGGAACGTCGGTCTATATGGTGATGTATCAATCTAAATATTCTTCAAATATGTCAATGTGAAGCACCACTTGCGAATAGGGTATATCGATACAAAGCCATCTTTCAATCCAATGTTGCATAATAGTTTAGTCTATTATTTTGTATTCAAGATAATTAAAAGCATATATTATATGGATCTAAATTTTGGGAATAATTTATGGCCAAGTTTTAACTATGGATGATCTAAGCATAATTATATGTGGCCCAAGTCAGAGGTGCATAATTACACCCCAAGCTCATTAAATTTGTTGTTGCAAACATGTACCGAGTTAGTGCTAGCCATCTTTTTCAAACCTTTGACCAACATGGAGGCAACACAAAGCTAGATGATGATGCATATATCTAAATACATTCCATCAATGTCAATTTGAACCATCACTTGAGAATGTAGATCCATTACATTGGTAAAGATCCATATTTCAATCCGATGTTATACAATAAATTATGTTATTATTTTGTATAATAGATTCAAGGTGAATAAAAGTACATGTTATATAGAACCGGTTGTTGGAAAATAATTTATGACCAAGTTAAGCGTAGCAAGAATGAAAATAATGAGATGAATGTGAGATAAAACTGGGGAAAAAAAGAATAAGAAATGGCAATATTAATAAATTTTTGTAAGAATAACCTATTAAGCATAAGAAAGTACAAATAAGCACAATTGTTTTGGAGTTTCGAATATGGAGAACGAAGGACAAAATTTTCCCCAACTAAGTTATTTATAATACTATTTTTTTTTTATTCGGACGTATGCAGATCCTGGTAAGTTATTTATAATACTATGAATTAACATGAAAGGGGAAATTCCGCAGAAAAGAAAACAGTTTAATTTATTTAAATTTATCTATTAAAAACAACAATTAATTTAAACTTGAATAAATGGAAAACAGCTAAAAATTTTGACCCAAAATTTTCAAACAAATAAAAATTATATTCTTGAACACGAGCTATTCTCAAAGATGGGTGGAAAGAAAATACAAGGGAATAAAAGTAACATACCCTTGATGGGAAGGAACATCAACAGAATTTGTCACCTCGTACTCATTTCCAAACCCAGTAACTGTGGAACCTTCCCCAAGTAATCTTAGCCTTGACGACCTTTTGTAATCCCTAGGAATTGCTATGTCACGCCAGTCATCCATCTAAAATTGGAAAAAATCAAATAAGCAAGATCAATAATTTAGAATATAATATTCATTAAAGCAGGAATGCTGAAAAAAATGTGTTACTAATAGTCTGATTAATTAGTGTTCTCATAAAATATTATCAGAATTCGAACATTAATGAAAGTATGAAACAAAATCATCGTTAACCATACCCCACTATTAGGGGTTTACTAAAACACAATGAATGCACTCAAAACAACATCAAAATACAAGGACATTTACTATGGGATTGAAGCTAAACAAGCAATGAGATAGGAAAACTACAACAAAGAAAAATAAAGACCAATAATTCATAAACCCAAAAGTTCTCCAGATTCCACAAAGTTTGAAATAATTACTTCAGTAATCAGAACAAAAGACAAATCAACAGAGCTTATTGCTCTAGAAAAAGTAGGTTGGTTTCTTGGATGAGTGATATGAATGGAAATGTACAACAAAACAAAATAGCAGCACCTACAATTTGAAGAAGAGCATCTAGCAGCCCTTGTATCTTAGCAAGAGGAATCGCATCTCTTCGAAGATCATCCTTCTCTTTAAATGAAAGCAGTGATAGAGTGTTCAAAGCCCATGTTAACTCACTCTTCAGTCCACTTTGTAGAGCTAGAACAATCCTTTTATTATTTTGATCTGGTGAAGGTTGTATAGGATGAGCAAACAGAAAGAATTTTGCATTCCAATTAAATTTTTACTTTCCGCAAAATATTCGAGTAACAAGGTTCCAACAAGATAACATTAACGACATAAAACCTTAAGAATGTTTACCACAATTGTATCACATTAAATTGCCTAATAAATACATCAAAGTAAAAGAAATCAGCCATGTCAGTATACATGTGTCTTGTCATTAAAATTTGCTATAAATTGAAAAAAATAACTAAGTTGATAAAATTTTATCCCACTAATAGTCAAAATTGAATAAATTCATTATGCATTATCCGCTTTTATGGAGAAATCAAACATTCAATGGATAGAAGAAAAGAAAAGAATCAAAACATTACAGTGCAGACAAATTTGTATATAATAAAACAACTGAAGAAACAAATGTAATTAGCTGTATTTAATTGTTGGGAGATAGTTGATGAGTTATGGAGGAAATTTTTGGAAAAAAATACGTGGCACAAGTGTTGTTACTCCAAAGGATTCTGCACCAGCTACCCCTTGGCTTTGGTCAAGATAATAGAGGAACAGTAATACTCTAGTAGCTTGTCTACTATTAAATTCACATTTAGGGCCATACGACTTTCTTTCTACTACTAAATCCGCACATACAATTGAAATTTATCTACCATATCAATAGATCAAAAGATTGTACATGCAATATCCAGCCTACCTAAAGAACATTTCAAACTGGTGGCCAAACCAAGCCAACTAGTTCAAATAGCTAAACTAATGAGGTGTACCCAATTTTTATTTTTAAACCCAAAAAAACCTATCGAACTGAAGCAGATGTCAACTCAGCCCATTACCACCTCAGGGTCTGAATTATTTCCAGAAGAATTTTTTGGTTTTTTGCCATTCTATATTTTACTGCATAGGGTTTCCAATTTGACCTTGATCATATAATTTCTTACTCTCTTTGCACCTAGTCATTGCAACAATCGTATCTCTTTACCCCATCTTCATTTTCACATCTTCCTCGATCCTAGCCGCAATAAGCCATTGCTCCGTTCCCCTCACTCCTGATTGCAATTCAATATCCATCATCATTGCTGTTCTACCCTTCATCCTCACAACTATCACATATAATAACCAAGAAAAAGAATTATATTGCAGTATTGCTTTGTTCTAGCCTAAACTGAATAGTTTCAACTGATAGCAAGCCTATTGCATATGGATAGCAAAGAGGGATGGTGGAACATATTATAATTTTGGAGGAAGCAACCTAAATATGATTAACAAGATAGACCTCTCCCCGATTTATATTAGGTTCTCGGAACAGTTCACCTATATTCCTTGGTTAGAGATGGCTACATAAGTGTCTAAGAGGGAACGAGTGAGATATCATAGAGATTGTGGGATATGTGGAAGATATGATAAGCACAAGCAGGTAAAACACATCAGTAATAAGAGCAAAATAGGAAATATTTCTTCGTTGGAGATTGTGTAAGCACCGATGCTTGAAAGATTGGAGTCATCTTCTATCATTTTGTCCTTTTCTTCATTTTTATTTCTCTTATTCATCTGTGAATCTTCAATAGAAAGGCTAGCACCAAATTAAAGACTTCTTTCTTTGAAGTTTACCTCTAACTCCATCTTCCATCAAAATATGGGTCAAAGATATTATATGTTATTTTTGTTAAGAATATAACAATTGATAATGAAATGAAAAAAAAAAATTCCTAGGGCTTAACTAAATATGGATTAAAGATTCATGCTTTGTTAGAGTTTAAGATGATAAACCTTAAATTAGGGTAACTAGGGCTTCATTCAATTATATCTGAATAACTAAGCATTACTTTATATGAAATTTTTATAGTTAAATAATAAAAAGTATCAATTTAGCAATTTACTTAAAATTCCTACTTTAAATTATTTTCGGTGCTAATGCTTGGGATTAATTATGATTTGTAATCATAGATTAGAATGGAAGTCTTCATAATCGTCATAACTTATTTTTCATGTGATATATCATATATGATTAGCCTCTACCTCTAATAACATGAGTTGTTGATTTAACTTTCTAAACAAGCATGATTCAAATATACTATATACGGTGCTTGTTAACTTCTTTTATTATGAATAATTGGTTATATTGTGAATTTATAAAATGTATTTATTACTTCCTTAAACAATTATGATTCTGAAATTTTTCGAGTTGTAGCATCATAGGCCCCCCTCCCCAATCAACTGCAATAACAAATTCTTCTCCTCTCCTTATCAAATTTTTTCTCATCCTACTGGTCAATGTTTAATTTCATTTTCTTATTCATAAGGATTAAAGTAAATGAAAACTCTCCATCATCCCTCTTGGCCATTATTGTAGGAAGCAATTACATAGTTTTCATCCTCGTCAACAAGGATTTAAGTTATTGAAATTATTATTAACTTGTTGCTGACATTACAGTCAAACTTTAACACTTACTATTATGAGGAACAATGATAGAGGTTATGGTCTAATTGCCAACTTGCAAATGTTTTGACTATAATAGAAGTTACAATAATTGGTGCTAATCCATAAGTTTAGGGATAAGTATATGATTACGGCTTAATTTCTTCTTCTTTTTTCTCATGAATTTTGTCATAAATAATTAGTTAGTAAAGATTATTGTTTGCAAGTGTTGTGATTAATTTATAAATTTAATTATTTATGATTTTCAAGTTGTCCTCATCTAGTGTTGGACTATGGTACCGCACATTAAGATAGGTAATATTTATTTATTTGGGTATGAATATACCCTTCCTTATTATAGAAATTTCTTATTGATATTCTTTATAGGCCTTCTTACAAATTGTCAGTCATATGTTATCCATACATAAAAAATGTTTATGATCATATTAATATTATATGTCATATTAGTTAGCTTTGTTTTATTGATTGTTATATAAATTCAATCCACGTGAAATAAATCATGTAATGGCATAACTTATTTTACAAGGTTTAAAATTGCGTAAATAAGCCTCGAGGCGTTTTTCGTTCGTGAGGCGAGACGTAAGCCTCACGGACAAAGAATTGCGTAAATGAGAATTTAAGGGTTTTAGCATGTAAATAACATTAAGAGTCTATCATATAATAAAAACATCTAAATGACAAGTGAAATTAATGGAAAACAATAAAATAGATGCATTATATGCATCGCATAGTATAATTCAAAGTACAGAACCACAAAATATAAGTCTATCAAAACTCCCAAAGTACAAATAAGAAATAACATATAAAAAAAATCATGTCTCATCACTAAATGAGTCTTCAAGTGAATCTTTGTTAGACCAGTTCTCTGTGAACCAACCCAAAACCAGCGGCAGAACCAGCCGCTGGTTTATAGGAGGCGGAGACTTCCGCCTCCTTTAAATGGCATTGCTTAATGTGGACGGGCCCCACTTCTCCAAAGGTTTTGAATGTTCAAACGAAGTGGGAAGATGCGGTTTTGGGAGGGAAATTAAAATAGGAAATATCTTGTATTAAAGGGGACGAGGGAATTAGGGAATTTTTCATGTTTTGTTTGATTGCAATTAGGGTTTTCTTGGAGGCTTGGGCTCTAGAACGAATTCTAGAGATTGGGAGAGTGCGATCCTCCTCTCAAATAGAGGATCTTTGTATCTTTGCAAGTTTTCTTTCATCTACTAGTAAAGTACAATTGTTTGGGCGAGTTTTTCTCCATTTTTCTCTCAGTTTTTTTCTCTGTTTTGGTCCAGATTTTACTGTTTTCCTGCTATAAACAGCAGGAGTTATCACGAATTGCTTCAGACTTTGGTTAGGAACTACTTGAAATCAAGTATTTCCTATCAAATTGGTATCAGAGCATCATCTTGGGACCATCGGCAGCTGAAATTCAGAAATTTCAGCAAGGAAACCTCTTCCGCAAGGAAAATTCTCGATTGCCGTGGAAGAGAAGATGGCCGGACGAAAAGTAGAAGTTCTGGAGGGTGAAATCTGCCAACTGAAGACCGATTTGGAAGAAAGAACCGTTGAATTTCAAAATCAATTTGCGTCCATCCATGAAAAGATGGATGGAAGGGTCACGGCATTAGAAGAAATGATGAAGAAGATGTTTGAGGGCAAACCAAACCCGACGACAGCAAAAGCAAGGGAGGCCACTGACGACAATGGGAGAAACGGGAACCCGAACCCATTGAGGGGGAGGGAGACTACCGAAGTGGAGATCCTTGATGGGAATGACGGAATGCCTCCGCTAGAACCACTTTCTAGGGAGGAGATGAGCATGGGCTATGAAAGAAGGGGTGCTGAATTTTTTGGGAGAAGGGATGAGTTTTACCGTCGAGGTGCTGAGGAGGAGAGACGGAGGGAAGAGTATGAGGAAGGGTAGGGGTATGATCGGCGGAGGGAAGTTTGTGACCACTGGGAGCTTTTTCCCCCTCGGGGAATGGGAGGTTATGGAGGAGCGAGGGGAAACTAGGGAGACCCGAGGGTGAGGAAATTGAAGATGCCCATCTTTGAGGGCGAGGACGCACATGGCTGGATCTACAAGGTGGAGCGATACTTTGCGGTCAATGGGTTGACCGAGGAGGAGAAATTAACAACAGCAGGACTGTGTTTGGAAGGGAAAGCATTAGCTTGGTACCAGTGGCGGGACATGAGGAGGCCTATTCGAAGCTGGAGGGAATTCAAGGACTGTCTGCTAGAGCGTTTCCGAGCCAGTAGGGGAAGAGACTTCTACGAGCAGTTCTTTGCATTGACACAGGAGGGAACGGTCGCCGATTATCGCGACAGGTTTGAGTACCTCGCAAGCAGGCTGGATCATCTCTCTGAGACCGTGTTGGAGGGGAACTTCAAGAAGGGCCTTAAACCGGAGATCAGAGCAGCTGTCAGGGTGATGCGACCACGGGACTTGGGAGAAGCCATGGAGTTAGCACAGCTGGTGGAGGACCAGAAGCACCTGGAGAGGGGAGCTCGTAGCAGTAGCTCTGGGGGATCCTACAAGATGACAACTACCTTCCTAGCCTCCAAGGGAACTGCCCAGGGAGTACCACGAGAAGCACCAAGGGAGAGGACAGGAGGAGGGGGAAATGGCAGAAATTTCAAACGGCTGACAGAGAAAGAGATGCAGGAGAAGAGGGCTAAGGGGTTGTGTTTTCGCTGCGATGAGAAGTACACAGCAGGGCATCGGTGCGAGGACCGAACTCTTCAGGTTCTCACCGTCTGCGATGACGAGGAAACTGAGGAAGGAGGTGAGCTAGAGACAGAGGAGGAGATGGAGGAGAAGCTACACTTGGATCTGGCAGAGGTTTCCCTAAACTTAGTGGTGGGATTCACTACAAATCACACCATGAAAGTGAGGGGAGAGATAGAGGACAAGGAGTGAGATTGGTGGACACTGGCTGTTATGGGGTGATGATGGGCACAAGGAAGATGGAGAAGGGTCAGGGGATTTGCAGAGGAGTGCGACTGACAATCCAGGGGACAGGTGAAGGAAGATTTCCTTCCGCTAGAGCTTGGGAGTACCGATGTCATCTTGGGCATGAAATGGCTGCAGACTTTGGGGGACACCAAGGTGAATTGGGGAGCACTCACGATGTAGCTGACGGTCAAAGGAAAAAAAGTGGTAATCAAGGGAGATGCGGGACTTTCCAAATCCCTAGTTTCTCTTAAAACCATGGTGAGGGACATTCAGTCGGCAGGCGGAGGGTATTTGGTGGAGCTGCATAGTTTGGAGGGGGCGAGATTGGAGGAAGGAGGGGACATCCCACTCTCCATTCAGCCATTGATTCAGCAGTTCCAAGAGGTTTTTCAGCTACCTCAGGGGTTACCACCGCAGCGGGAGAGGGAGCATGCCATCATTTTGAGGGAGGGGGTATCACCCATCAGCGTACGACCCTATCACTACCCTTAGTTTCAGAAGGATGAGATTGAACGGTTGATTAGAGAAATGTTAGAGGCAAAAATCATCAGACCGAGTATCAGCCCTTTCTCTAATCCCGTTCTGTTGGTCAAGAAGAAGGATGGCAGCTGGCGGTTTTGTGTGGACTACATAGCACTCAATAAGGAGACTGTCCCGGACAAGTTTCCAATACCCGTCATCGACGAGCTTCTAGATGAATTGAGTGGGACTGTGATTTTTAGCAAGATAGACTTGAAATCAGGCTACCACCAGATCCGAATGAAGGAGGATGTACTCAAAACGGCATTCAGAACTCATGAAGGTCATTATGAGTTTTTGGTGATGCCTTTTGGTCTCACCAACGCCCCAGCGACTTTCCAGGCCCTGATGAATAGGGTTTTCAAACCTTATCTCAGACGGTTTGTGTTAGTGTTTTTTGACGATATCCTGATTTACAGCAGGACAGAGGAGCACTGGGAGAACTTAAAAAAGGTGTTAGAGGTACTGCAGGAGCACCAGTTGAGGGCCAATTTAAAGAAATGTTACTTTGCACAAACCAGTGTAGAGTATTTGGGCCATGTGGTTTCAAAAGACGGGGTGGCAGCTGATCAGTCCAAAATTGAAGCAATGCTAAGGTGGCCAGTACCGAAAAATCTGAAGGAGCTGAGGGGATTCCTAGGACTGACAGGTTACTACAGAAGGTTTGTAAAGGGGTATAGCTCCATAGCATGGCCTCTTACTGAGCAGTTGAAGAATGACGGATTCCTATGGGGGGAGGCAGCCACATCAGCATTTGAGAGCTTGAAGAAGGCGATGACGACGGTGCCGGTCTTAGCATTGCTAGATTTCACTCAGACTTTTATTGTGGAGACCGATGCATCTGGGTACGGTCTTGGTGCAGTGCTGATGCAGAGTCGGAGGCTTATTGCCTATTTCATCCAGGTATTGACTGCTAGAGCCAAGCTGAAATCAGTTTATGAGAGAGAATTAATGGCCATCGTGTTGGCCATCCAGAAGTGGAAGCCCTACCTACTTGGGAGACATTTCATTGTCAGGACAGATCAACGGAGCCTGAAATACCTGCTGGAGCAGCGGATGGTGACAGAGGAGCATCAAAGGTGGCTGTCCAAGTTGTTAGGGTACGATTTTGAGATCCAATATAGGCTAGGAGTGGATAACAAGGCGGCAGATGCCGTGTCCAGATGTATGGGAGAACTGCAAGCAGTGGCATTATCCGTGTGTGGGCTCCGAAAATTCGGCCCCGGCCTCCCCTCCGCGCGATTTCTTTTTTTTATTCATTCGGCGAGGGAGTTTTAACGGATATGTTCCGGGGTAAATTTTGGAAGGCAGATGGGTTTGTAGATAAGACACTACCCAGAGATTTCGCCCTCATTTTGCGAGGACATTATTATCTGAGTTCTGGTTTCCTATAGGCGCAAGCCCCTATAGTTAATTACCCCTCCCGATCACGAGAGAGAACTTTCGATTAAGGCTAGTCGTCAATCAGATACGTAGAATATACGTGTTATCTGGCATATAGTAGCAGCAATGGGTTTGGGTATTTGAAATGTCTGGAAGTTTGGAAATTTGGAGAGTTTGATATTTAAAATATGAAATTTCACCATCATGCACTTAAAGCGGATGGTGGGGGAATGGATGATAGACCCGATCAAGATCCTATGGTTCCGTCGTCCCGGGCCATCATGGTCCCTGGTCTACTTAGTCAGAGGAGGTAGTCGACCCAACCTGACAGAAGAATCCTTGTCGGCAGCCATGGGTTGCTTCGTCCAAGGGGACCTTGTAGACCGGGGGTGAATGTTTGTCTAAGTGAACAAATTTGAATCCACCTTAGCTTACAGAGGGCTTTGTGCCCTATCGATCATATCCTATTGATTCATGTCTCAAGGATTTGACGCCAATAAGGAACGTATTGGCTCTGGCCATAACTGCTATCTGTGGTGCAATTTGGCGGTAAAACCACTCGATTTAGAGGGCCCCGGGTCATAACCGTTTACCTGCAGTGCCATTTGGCGGCGAAACTGCCAGTTAGAGGACACGTACCACGTCCTTACTGGCAAGAGATTGTTTGAGAATGGATCCTAGTAATATTTTCGACTAGGCATTTGGCTCTATGTGAGCTGAAGTAAATTTCAATTTGTCCACCCCAGCAAACTGTTGCGGAGGGCGGATGGATTTTGCTTTAAGTTTTGGATGGTTTTATTTCAATTTTAAATATTTAGAATTTTGGATTTTTTGGATTTTGAATTTTTTTGTATTTTGTGGAGTTTTGGGAATTTGAATGGAATTTGAAAGTGTTTGTGAACCCCTCCGGTTGAGATAACCAATCAATACGGCCATCATCGGGGTGTTCGGGGTCATTTCTCTTTATGGATTGAACCTTGTCACTCTGTCGAGCTGTCGACAGAGGATCGGGTTTCGTAGGCTTTATACCCTTTGATAGTGAATTCTCATTGTTGTAGGCCTTGAAGGCCTAATATGAATGTATTAAGACAAATACAATGGTCGCCACAACCGTATATTTATTTATTGGTTCGAACCCTGTCGACTTCTATTGACTCGTATAGAAGGATCGGTTTCGAACCTGAATTCACTTGTCAACCCGCACAGCATCCCTAGACGTCACGTTTGTACCAATAACACGCTCGCCGGGGCCCATGCGGGTTGAGAATATATTTCCCCATTTAGTGTACCTATGTGTATACAATTTATAGTGCATGTGCAGGGGTACTTTTGGAATAGACGCCTTCTGTCTGCTTGTACGAATGTTGCAGATCCGGTGGCGTGGCGTAGCAGCTTTTTGAATTGAGTTGTTCACTGCTTTATACAGGTAGACTGTCGTGCACTATTTGTTGATTTTTGTAGGCGGATCATAGTGCACTAACTAATCTCCTGCTTTAGCCGTAGGGCTTGTACTTGTTGAAGTCTTTTGGCATTCTGCTCGTATACGACATTTAGTGCATATGATGAATCCTCCACAACGGTCTGTAGATGGTTGCACTCGCAATAATTTGACCATATTTGGTTGTGGGAATCACTGCATTTGATCAGCACTGGATTGTTATTGATTGTAGGAGTATCATAGCACTCATTAATTATCACTTGTCAACACTCATAGACTTGTTGTGTCTATATGTAAGTTAGCACTGATCATCGGGTGAATTGCATTCATCACCAACTCTTCCCTGCCTATTGACTGACAAATTGTTGCATCGCTCACATGCATTTTAATATCTATTTTTACCTTGATGTCAACTACGGGAATGTTATAATGTTCTTGCTATTATAATGATCTTGCAAATGTCTATCAGAAATCTTCTAGCATTGCAAGTCATTACTAATCAACATTGAAAATTTTATTCAACATAAGCCTCCATTGCTTATATGATTCAATTCATTTGATTAGATTGAATCTTGCATGATGAATTGGCTTCTCCATTGGAATGACGAATACTCATTGAAGACTTTGTGTTGTAAGCATGAGGATATTGTTGTATTTCTCCTTTTGATCCTTGTTGCATGATCAACGCTTAAGAATGAGAGCTAGAGAATTTATCCATCCTCAAGCATTGCTTGGAATTACTCTTCATTTATGGATAATTATTGTTTTAATGACACTTGCATTCTAATTAACATGAAGGTCCTTCCACATTCAATTGAGAGCTTCATATTTTGATTGCAAGTATATTGTTTCATTTTCCAACTAGTCTTTTCTTATGAATAAAATGCATATGTTGGATGTCTATTTAACCATCAATCATGCTTGGCTATTGCTCCAATCAAGCCCAAGTTCAACTCAAATCTCCTTGCATTTAGTTCTATTGAGTTTAAGCTTTGTTTTGAGCCCAATGAGCTAGTTCAATTCAAATCCAAAACAGGTCCAAATCATTTGAGTTCCATTCCATCAAGTTCGAGTTGTTAGTATTCAGTTTGTTTGGATCCAACTTGAATTCTCAATTCAATTCAAGTAGTTCAAATTCAATTTCTTTGTAGCCCAACTCAAGTATTTTCTTAAGTTCAAATTCAAATCTTTTGTAGTTCAGTTCGAGTTCAAAGAGAGTCCTCCATAAGTTCAAATAAAGTTCAGGCTCCATATAAGCCTCTTCAATTCGAGTCCCCTGCTGTTTTGTAGAGTTCAAGTCCGGTTCAAGTCCGGATGCACAAGTTCAAGTTCAATCTCATTTGCACATTTTTTATTTGGATTCAAGTTCATTTAAGTAGATTAAGTCAAGTCAACAAATCTCAAATGGTTCCAAGTCCTTGTCTATATTTCAGACAAAATTTCGGCAACCTCCCGGCGTCTCCCCCGTTTAGGGGAAAAAACCAAGAGACCGCCTACCCGCCACGTCAACAAAGACGTGCACGGTTGGTGTTGGTGAGACACCGCGGCAGTGATTTTTTTGTTTTTCTCCCACCACGGCCAACAAAAGCGTGCATGGGGTTTTAAAAAGTATTTTATGAAAAGATACAGTTTTGCTTTCCCCCCGCCCGGGGTACTTATAAGTGACCCCGCTTCGCCGTACGTGCCGCACCGGGGTCCCATCCTACTACGGCCAACAAAGGCGTGCATAGGACAGTTCTCCGATTTGCCACGAATATTGAAGTAGGGTTTTGAGTTTAGAAAGATTCATACCTCCGGGGGTAGTCGTGGATGACACATGGATCGAGGGGTCACTCGCCTACAGCGTCGTAGGTGTCGCACCGGGTTCCCTCTTACCACGGCCAACAAAGGCGTGCTTAGGTGGTTTGCCGGTCTGACATGAACGTCGAGGTAAGAGAGTGGGGGGAGAAGCATTTGCATTTTTTTTTTTTTTGAAGAAATCCTTTTTATATATATATATATATATATAAAATAAATATGTTATAAAATATATATAGTAATATATATATATATATATATATATATACAAAGATATAGGCAGAGAGGGAATACCCTCTCTGGATCCGAACAAGACCGGCGACAGTGGAGAAGGCGAGGGCTCGGGCTGGGTTGGCTTACGGCAAGGAGGAATCGGGATTTGGAGTCGGCTGGAGATCGGAGGGAGAGGGCTCGGTTGGCTGTAGGTATGAGGAAGGAAATCTCTCTCTCTCTCTCTCTCTCTCTCTCTCTCTCTCTCTCTCTCTCTCTCTCTCTCTCTCTCTCTCTCTCTCTCTCTCTCTCTCTCTCTCTCTCTCTCTCTCTCTCTCTCTCTCTCTCTCTCTCTCTCTCTCTCTCTCTCTCTCTCTCTCTCTCTCTCTCTCTCTCTCTCTCTCTCTCTCTCTCTCTCTCTCTCTCTCTCTCTCTCTCTCTCTCTCTCTCTCTCTCTCTCTCGGCTTGGGGTCGGCACAGACGGAGGTGGAGTTCGGAGGAGAGGTCGGCTTAGGGAAATGGAGGTTTCGGCAGCTCTGGACGGGAGGATTGACGGGCTGCTAGAGTGAGGGGCTCGGCTGTAGGGAGAAGGCGACGGGATCTGGGAGGAAATCGGGAGAGGAGTTATGTGGAAGTGGAACGAGAGAAGAGCCACGGGAAGAGTGGCTTTGGGTCGGTATTTAACGAAGAGAATGGGCTCTCGATCGAGGCGAGTCGCTGGTTTTGCGGGAGGTGACCCATTCGACGCTGCTCCACAGTGCCTCGGCGGAACTTCGGCAGGATTCGCGGGATCCAGGCGGCAGAGGTATGTTGTGTATTTCTATTTTGTCTTCTTCTCTCTTTTATTCCTTTGGGTATAGCATGAAGGTCAACACCGTGCCTTTGATGCTCGATTGGGAGTCCATCAGAGAAGAAAGTTCTAGAGATAAAGATTTGGGAAGTATCAGGTCAGATTTACTGAAAGAGGATGGTAGTCACCCAGGGTACTCATTGGAGGGAGACAGACTGCTGTTTCAGGGGAGATTTGTGATGCCCTGAACATTGATCCACATCCCAAATTTACTCCAAGAATTTCATGGGAGCGCAGTCGGGGGCCATTCAGGGGTGCAGAAAACCTACAGGAGACTGGCGGTCGAGCTTTACTGGAAGGGGATGCATAGAGATGTAGAGGAGATGGTGGCAAGGTGCGAAATTTGTCAGAGGAACAAATATCTGGCAATGTCGCCAGGAGGACTACTACAGCCGTTGGCATTACCAGGACATGTATGGGAGGAGATATCCATGGACTTCATAGATGGACTGCCTTGTTCAGAAGGATTCACAGTGATCTTGGTGGTGGTAGATAGATTGAGCAAGTACGCTCATTTCATTCCTCTCCGACATCCGTACACCGCGGTGACAGTAGCCTCAGCATTCATCAGGGAGGTGGTCAGATTGTACGGGGTACCAGAGGCAATCGTGTCAGACAGAGATAAGGTGTTCCTTAGCTATTTTTGGAAAGAGTTGTTCAAGTTGCAGGGAACAGTTCTGAAAAGGAGCACCGCCTACCACCCGCAGACAGATGGCTAGACTGAGGTGGTCAATAGGAGCTTGGAAACATACTTGAGATGTTTCGTGTCGGATACGCCCAAGCAGTGGGCTAAGTGGCTATCATGGGCGGAGTACTGGTACAACACCTCTTTCCACTCGGCTGCACAGATGACCCCATTCAAGGTGTTGTACGGAAGGGACCCTCCTCACTTGGTACATTTTGGGAGTAGTAGTACTCCCGTGTCTGCAGTAGAGGAGTATTTGGAGGAGAGGGATAAAGTGCTGGAAGAATTGAAGAAACATTTACTGAGGGCTCAATAGATTATGAAGCAGCAAGCGGACGGGCATAAGAGGGACATCCAATTTGAAGTAGGGGAGAAGGTGTATTTGAAGCTCCGACCATATAAACAGAAAACAGTCGCCAACAGGAGAAATGAGAAGCTGGCTCCTCGGTACTTTGGGCCTTATGAAGTGTTGGAGAGGATCGGAGCAGTAGCATATCAACTGAAGCTACCACCAACGGCGACCATACATCCAGTCTTTCATGTATCCCAGTTGAGGAAGGCCATTGGTGATTATACAGCCAACCCCGAGCTACTAGCGACTATGACGGAGGATTTAGAGGTGGTTTTGGAACCATTAGAACTGATGGGGGTTCGCCAGAAAGAAGAAGGAACTAAGGAAGTGTTGATCCAGTGGAAGAACCTTCCAGACTACGAGGCCACGTGGGAGCCATACGAGAGGGTAAAACATCAATTTCCTTATTTTCACCTTGAGGACAAGGTGGTTCTTTGGGAGGGCGGTATTGTTAGACCAGTTCTCTGTGAACCGGCCCAGAACCAGCGGCTTGTTTATAGGAGGCGGAGACTTCCGCCTCCTTTAAATGGCATTGCTTAATGTGGGCGGGCCCCACTTCTCCAAAGGTTTTGAATGTTCAAACGGAGTGGGGAGATGCGGTGTTGGGAGGGAAATTAAAATAGGAAATATCTTGTATTAAAGGGGATGAGGGAATTAAGGAGTTTTTTATGTTTTGTTTGATTGCAATTAGGGTTTTCTTGGAGGCTTGGGCTCTAAAACGAATTCTAGAGATTGGGAGAGTGCGATCCTCCTCTCGAATAAAGGATCTTTGTATCTTTGTAAGTTTTCTTTCATCTACTAGTAAAGTACAATTGTTTAGGCGAGTTTTTCTCCATTTTTCTCTCAGTTTTTTTCTGTTTTGATCCAGATTTTACTGTTTTCCTGCTGTAAACAGCAAGAGTTATCATGAATTGCTTCAGACTTTGGTTAGGAATTACTTGAAATCAAGTATTTCCTATCAATCTTCTTCTTCAATTATATCTATGAATGTCATATCTTCAAAGTTACTCACTTTTCTCTTCCATGTTCAATAAGAATGATCATTATCATGTTAATTGCTCACTTGATATATATATATATATAATGTAATAGCATATAAGAAGTTGTGGAATACCTTTATTTGGTTGTTGTGCTGCAGAACTAGAGGTGTCAATAATTGACCCGACCCGACAACCCGACCCGAACCCGACCCGAAAAATTCGGGTTAGGGTCAACCCGTTTAATAAACGGGTCGGGTTCGGGTCTTAAATTTTAACCCGTTTAAGAAACGGGTCGGGTCCGGGTCAACCCGGTAACCCGAAATTGACCCGGCTGACCCGGATTTAGCCTTCCCATGATTAAACTTTAAAGGCCCGCTGTCCAAAAAAAAAATCAAGTCATAGCCACCAGCTCACTGCTCACCTAGCCACCTTGCTCTGACATATGCGGCTCTTCCTCCAGACGGATTGGACCTCACAGTCCTCCCTTGCTAACATGTCAAGCACCCAACTACTCAAGCACTCATTCATTATTTCATTTAATAAAGGATATGTTTCAGCTTTCACGTGCTCCGTCCAGCTCAAGCTGCTGCTTCTGAAGCTCCTCCTTTGCGTTTTTTACAAGATGAAGGAAAGTATCAACACCAGTTGTCGTAACTTTATCAAGTTTCTGCACAATCGTCTCCAGACGTTTCAAGGTGGGATCAATTTTGAGAGCACGTTTGCCAAATTTTTTTAAAGTTGCCGGGTCGTGGGTCGGGTCGGGTCAACCCGGCAACCCGGCCGGGTCGAGTTCGGGTTGAAATGTCCGACCCGTTTGTAAAAACGGGTCGGGTCGGGTTCGACCTGAACCCGGCGGGTTGACCCGAATTAACACCCCTATGCAGAACTAGTGAATGTATGTGATATGGTACTAGTGGATGTGCTCACTTGATCTGTTTCGTCCCTCAAGACATTCACACTTAAATTCTCTAGTTGCAGATCTGATAATGACAAATCTATCTCATCATCTATAAATCACTCATTATCAGATGCTACATCATCACACACCAACGGGTCCTCATCATCCTTCAACCCCTTGTTCCTCAATCTCCTATCTCTCAATCTCTTGTTGTGCTTATCATATATCCTCTCTTGGATTAACCATATAATGGTTCATAGGACCCCGCGCACCTCTATTATGTATAGTGGAGAAAGGGTCCTTTCCACTATCGCTCCCGTAATAAGCACCATGTTCAACCCTTTCATCAAATTGCTCATGTTATAAATCCTTGTCTGTGGTACTCTTCTTCATGTAAGCAGTAATTTCCTCTTTCACCTTATCCGGCACATTCGCACAAGGTGCTACATTCTTATGTGAGCCGGATAAATGTTACTTCATGTGAGCAACTCCTCCCTTCACCACCTTATCACAAAAATTATATTTTAAATACACATGTATTCTCGCCCTCCTACATCAACTTGCACACTATATTTCCAAGAAGGGTTACGCCGCAATGATGTATTTGTCTTTTCCTTACCCCTACCCATGTTTCTTAATGCACAAATGTGAAAACATACAAAAAATCTCAAAAAATAGAAAACCCTAGATTTTCTATAACTTGAAAAAGCTTACCTTGAAATAAAAAAAAAAAACCTAAAATCAATAGTGGAGTGCTTGTAGAGGGCAGTCGGACCCTTTAAACTCACAGCGTGAGGTGGCGCCGGCGGGAGAGACGGCAGAAAAGGAACCCGAGCAGAGCCGAGCGGAAGATTTGTAAACTGAACGAGGCTTGCGGGAGGATTTTCGTTCGGTTCAGTAAAGTCGAATGGAAGAATAGAAGAAATAAGTCATTTTAAGTAGATGGGACCCTGTTTTAAGAGGCGTGCACCTCACATGCAATTGCGCAATAGCACCTTAGAGGCGCGCCTCAAAGACCGTGAGGCGTAAGCCTCACGTGGACCCAAAATTGCTTAGGCAATGAGGCTCTTGGGGGCTAAATTGCGCAAAGACACGCCTCTAATTGCGCATTTTTAAACTATGTTATTTTACATGTGGATTAACTTTGTTGATGTAAAACAATAAATCTTGATTGTGCTAATTATAGACTATGTTGATATGAAGACAACATTGAACATATTATTTCTAGATACTTTTTCGTAACTCTTCGCTCGTGATATAATATTTAAACAAGCTACTCTTATGTGATTGACAAATGAAACTTTTGGTAATACACTAAAGTAGATATGATAGAACAACTGAGTCGAGGAGTCCATAAAATGGTGGCTGTCCAAGGTTTGATGAATTCCAATAGGTTAGTGAAATTTTTCCTCATGTCTTTGGGTGTTAGAGAGACTAGTTATATAGTATAAAGTATAATAAGGAATTAGTAAGTTATTTCTAGTTTGTGTAGATAAAAATGGTATGAATGCTCTTGAATTAGCATTTGAATTGTTATTTTCATGATGGTGAAAACTAATGCTATGAATATTCGATAAAATAAACTAATAACTCTATTAGATTAATTTGTTTAATTTTTAAAATTAATTGAATAATGTTAAATATTTATTTAAGTCTATGCGAACAATAATCGGCCCAAAGAAAGATTATGTTTGGCTAGAATATAGATATATAGTAATAAATATCTTATAATTTTAAAATTATTCATGCATATAGTAAGTCGGTTCAAAGAAAGACTTATTATTGATAGAATTTATTATTAATATTTATTAACTATAATTTTAAGAGTGTCATTTACAAATTATAGTTTTTGTTCAAAGACTAAATTATGATGTTATGCCAGATATCTTATAAATGACCCACCTTACAATGTTACTAATTGTGAGCTTATTTTTGTTCTTTTTTAATTAATATTTCTTCCAATATTTACCAATTTAAATAACATTGCAGTGCTTATGACTTTAATTTTAAAAAATGGAAAGAGCATATTACTATTGCTCATGGGTGTATGAATCTAGACTATGTGATTCAGACTGAATGTCATCATGCCCATACTGCAGAAAATACTTTTGAACAATAGGCAAATTTTGAAAAGTAAGAACATTCAAACTGCATGAGTCTTATGATCATGAAGCACTCTATTCTAAATACCATCAATGGTGCAATATCTGAGAAGGAAAATGCTAAGTTTCTAAGCCAAATAGCAGATCATTTTCGCATGTTCTGAAAAGGTCGAAACAAATACTATTTATAATAAACTTATTTCAATGTGGTATAAAAGCAAATGAAACATAAGGGAGTATATTATGGAAATGTCTAATTTTTTTATAAGACCAAGAGCATTAAAGTTAGAATTGTCTATTGATATTCTCATGAATCTAGTCTTAATCTCTCTTCATGTACAATTCAGTCATTTTAAGATAAGTTATAATACTCAAAATGAAAAATGGACTCTTAATGAGTTCATTGCTCAGTATGTGAGAGGAAGAAAGATTGAAACAAGAAAAAATAAAAAGTGCTCACTTAGCTTTTTCTTCTCATTATATTATCACTAAAAGGAAAAAAGAATTATAAAGCTAAAGGAGTTGTAGATAAAGGAACTTCACAACCTAAAGTGCAACAGAAGTAAGATTCGGTTATTACTTATTTCTTCTGCAAAAAAACTGATCATGTGAAAAAGGATTGTCCAAAATATACTAATTAATTGACTCATCAAAAAAGAGTAAATTTCTAAATCTTGTTTGTTCTGAAGTTAATTTGATTTTAGTACCAAATCATACTTGGTGGAAAGATAGAAGTGCAACTACTCACATAAGTGTGATTATGCAAGATTTTTAAGGAGACGAGTGTCAACTGATGCTGAAAATTTTATCTATATGGGGAATAACAACGAAGCTCTTATTAAAGTTATAGGCTTAGATAGATTATACTTAAAATCTTGTTGTAATTTGAATTTATGTGAGACTTTTTATCTACCGTCATTTAGACGAAATATGATTTCTATTTCATGTTTGGACAAATCTGATTAATATTGTTAATTTGGAAATGGACAATCTCTTTAAATATTCAAAAATCATTGGTATAGGTTTTTTGAATAATAATTTATATAAATTAGATATTTCTGCCTCATAAATAAATGAAATTTTGCATATAAATAATTTTGGTATAAAGAGAAAACTAACTGATGAAAATTCATTTATGTTATGACACGGACGTTTAGGACATATTTTTAAATAAAGAATAAAAAAGCTTGTGTTGGATGAAATTTTTTATTCTCTTAATTATACTAATTTTAAAATTTGTATTGAATGAATTAAGGAAAAAATAAATAAATATTAAGAAATTAAGATCAAAAGGAGTTTAAATGTCTTAGAATTAATACATACTGATATTTGTGATTCATTCCCTATAACTTCTTGGAATAATTAACAGTATTTTATTACTTTCATAGATGATTATTCTCGTTATGAATACTTATATTTAATAAATGAAAAATCAGAATCCCGAGATATATTTAAGATCTTTAAAATTGAAGTTAAAAATCAACTTAGTAAGAAGATTAAAGTTGTCAAATCTGACCATGATGGTGAATATTATGGTAGATATGTCAAATCAGGTGAACAACGTTCAGGCCATTTTGTAAAATATTTAGCAAAGTATGTCATCGTTCCTCAATACACTATGCTAGAGACTCCAAGTCAAAATGGTGTAATTGAAAGACGAAATATAACCTTAAAGAATATGTTAGAAGTATGATTAGTCATTCTTCTTTACCAGAATCACTTTAGAAAAAATCATTAAAGATTGCAATTTATGTTTTTAATAAAATTCCGAGCAAAGCAATACCCATATGAGTTGTAGACTAGAAAGAAATCTAATATTAAGCATTTTCTTGTTTAGGGATGTCCAGCTAAGGTTAGGCCATATAAGTCTAATGAAAGAAAATTTGACTTAAGAACAGTTAGCTATTATTTTGTTGAATGCTATGAAAGGTCAAGAGGGTTTAAGTTATATGATTTCTCAAACAAATCCTTTTTTGAAACGAACAATGCTAAGTTTATTGATGATGTTGAATATAATGGGAGTGATTGTCACGACCCAACCCGACCGGGACGGATCCCGCTCGCATCGTGCCGCGACACAGCTATCAAATTCAGGATCTAGTTTTGGAATTTGCTTCAGAACATCTTCCAAGTATTGAACAGACAGAAAAACACAGAGCTGCTATAAACATCCAAACACATAACAGTTCATCTATCTTTTCTTTCATCAAAATAATCATATACAGATACAGTACATGGCTTACGGACAAAAAGAACAGAACAGAACAGAAAAGTCATGACTGTACAAAAATCAAAAGTATCAAGTACTTAATCACAGATCAGACTCAGAACGTTTAGTCCAAAACTTCATTCCCTTTCCTAGAACCTGAAAACCACGCAGAAAACAAGGATGAGCTAACAGCTCAGCAAGACATCAATCACCAATCAAAATAATCAGAACTTCCCACCAGAAATCATATCAGAAAAGTATCCGTACTGAATTCGAACAATCATACAGAATATCGTACAACAGACAAAACAGATAACAGTTCAATCAGAATCAAACATCGGATACGGAAAAACTGAAGTCACATCAAATCGGATATCATAAGGCTTTCATGTCACAGAGCAGACAGAATCATACAGAATAATCAGAGTCGTACAGAAATCAGATAAAATCACATTACAGCTTTACAGAACAGATAATTTCAGAACAGAACTTCCTTCCAAATGTCAGAACTTCCCCTCTTCTCCTTCTGGCTCCCTTTTATGCATATAGCACCACAACTTCCCCTTATAGCTCCCTTTTGTGCTTATAGCACCAGAACAGAACAGATATACAGAATTTCAGATTTCAGAACTTCCCCTTATGTCTCCCTTCCCGGACCCAGACAACGGAATCACATAGGATTCCGGCCCCTTATAACTCCCTTCTGATAGCATACAATTAATCAATTCATTCAATGTACAATTCAGGACAAAAGCAGAATTCGTACGAAAAACCAGCGGCATAACGGCAGTATACGGAATTTACACAAAATTCACAGATTCAAAAATTTACCAAATTACCACAGAACATCCACAACAACATTGTAAGACTTTTACTGTACTAAAAAAACATTTTTCAACATCCTGATAAATTGCAGTTCAATTAAAATATCTCGGAATCTAAAATATCCAATAAAAAACTTCCAGAAAATACTCAAAACGTGCATAATCATCGTCTCGGAAACATACCAAAAGTTACGCGGTAAAACCTGAAGCAGTAGAAAATAACACACGAAATTCGCTAACGGAAACAAAATCCGGAACAGAAAAGTCGTCAAAATCCACGGTTCTGAAAATTGAGAAAGGCGGAATATGCCTTACCTCGAGTCGGTCAACTTCTCTAACTACAACAACGAACGAAAACAGACCGGAGTCGCTCAAAATCCTCTTTTCCTTCTTTTCCTTCGTTTTTCTCTCTCCTGGACGTACTGTTCTTTCCAAAAATATCTCATTTCCATATATATCAAGACTGATCGTACCAGACGATTTGGGCTCTGGACGAATTTCGTCCAGACGAAATTAATTAGCGTCAGGACGATTTGGGCTCTGGACGGATTTCGTCTAGACGAAATTATTTATCGCCCCGTACGACTTGCCCTCGGTAAGAATTTCGTCCAGACGATCCGATTTTCGTCCAGACGAACCATACAGCCAGAAATGTTTTCCTGCACAACCTGTACCGATCGTCCCGGACGATCGAACTTCGTCCGGACGAACCTGGGAGGAAAAATAGTCTTTACACTGGTAAACTCAGATATTTAATTTTGAGGAGAAATATGTTATTATTCCTATTGTTACAATTGAAAATGATCATGTAACAATGCCTGATATTATTCATATTGTAAATCCATATAATCAAAATACTCTTGAGTTATCTTCCACTCATATAGAACTCATATAGAATGACACGAAATCAAATTGAAGGGTCATTAAAAAAATTCACAAGGGAAAGGAGAACAGCTATTTTAGATGATTCTATTACACATCTCCAAGAACATGAGTTTGATATGGGATTGAAAGATGACCCAATCTCATTTACTCAAGTTAAACAATAATTTAATTCTCAAAATTGGATAGAGGCCATGGAAGATGAGATGAAATCAATAAAAAATAATGATGTTTGGGATCTTCATGGATTGTTTAAATGAGCAAAATCTATTGGTTATAAATTGATTTTAAAACTAAAAGGGATGCAAAAGGTAATATAGAAAAATATAAAGCAGGTCTAGTTGTTAAAGGTTTAGACTAATTACATATTCATAATTTATATATATGACCCAAGAGAAAGATTTATAATTTATATATATTACCTTTTAAATTATGAATATGTATATAACTAGACCTGCTTTATAATTAGACCTAATGTGTTGTCATTATTCCTAAATTGTATATTTTTAGACCTGCTTTATAATTTAAAACTAAAAATTTACATTTAGCTCTTAGTCTAAAAATATTAATGAAAACACATTAGGTCTAGTTATAAAGTAGGTCTAAAAATATACATATTCATAATTTATCTATTTCATTAATTATATGAGTATAGTGATCATTGATGGGTCTTGTTTACTAAGAATGTAACAAATATCTCTTAGATTCTATATTAATATGATTGATGGATCAAATTATCTAAATATGTCATAAATATAGTAAATATTGAGCTTTTACAGTTATTTAATAATGCATAATTATATATACATATATATGTGACCCAAGTGAAAGATTGTTGGAAAATTTTTATATGTGGACTCATATATTTATACATATAAATAAATTATTATACATTAGGAACTATCTAAAATTAGGCCAATTAAATTTGTAATCTATTTCATAATTAAATTGTTATTTAGCTTATGTGGCATCTCAATTAAATTTATATACAATTAAATTTTGTGCAGAGGTCGAGTATTTATTTTATATTAATGATGAGTTGAAATAAAATAAATACAATTAAAGTATAAAAAGGTTATGGTCCCCAGTTTAAGTGGTAAAACTCTTATTTCACTCATTTTTCATCTTGAGTGGAAAGAAAGGGCCTTTGGCTCTCCTGGAGAATGCCGCTTCAAACATGGAATATCGAAAACCTCAATTATGCATTTCAATGAATTCATGTACGGTTCTGATATCTTTTCTTAATGATTTGGCATGAATTTCAAAGTCGATGAAATTATGTTTTCATCTCCATTGAATTCTAACAAGTAGATCCGAGATTTAAGTCAAAACAGAGAAGAAAAGGGATTTAAGATTCTGCAAGATTTGAAGTTGTCATTTTGTTGTTTGACAGGATTTAGGCAAAATCTTGTTACCAAACAGTCCCTAAGGGCATCTCCAACCGAACTCCAAACGCTTGAATGCCGTTCCTGGCCAGCTCCAGCCGAACCGCAAAATTTCCGCTATTTGGCTGCGGGTGAACAATGGGACGCCAATATTGCTGTTGCACTGTTCATCTCTGCCATTTTTACCTCTCTACCAAACTCACGGCGGGAAAGAAGAGGCGACTGTTACATGCAAAAGGATGAAAAATGGAGTACAATTGGAGATGAATCATGGCATTTTGGAGTGATGATATTTTCGGTTGGAGACAATGTTTAAAATTGCGTATTCGGGTATTGAGGCGCTTTTTATTCGTGAGGCGAAGCGTAAGCCTCAAAATCAAAAGATTGCGTAAACATAAAATGATAAATTTTTATATACTAATGAATGAATAATATAAAACATAAAAAATATAAGATATGAAGTGAAATCAAAATATCTCAATAATAAGACAATATGAAATATAGTTCAACTCAAAATTATATCTTTCCCAAATCCCAGTATTCTTTTCATTAACATATAATTCCAATTTCCAAAAATAAATAGCAATGACATATCACATAATAACTCATAAGTCATCAGCACTGTCATTATTAAGGAAATATTCATTTGAATCATCATTACGATGAACTGCTCTCGCCCTTTCCTCCTCTTCTATAGAGTTCAATGTCGGACATTTACTTCAAGATTTACGTAAGTTTTAATATATATAGTGTGAGGCGTAAGCCTCATGCCAGTGAGGCGAGCCGGGCCTCAAGGCAAGCCTCAACCAAGTTCAGGCGCAAGCCTCATAAAAAAAACTCGAGGCGCAAGCATCGAGGCGTTTTTTACTGGAATTGCGCAAAGGCGAGACTCATATTGCGCAATTTTAAACCATGGTTGGAGATTCTCTAAGTTGGCTACAATCCGTACAGCTCCACTTCAAGCGCAATCAAAGTTTTCAAAATCTTTTGATAGTTAACAAACTCGCTTAGTTTCATTCTTTAGTCGGTAACAATATTCTTAGAAAAATCCTTTCTAAGACCTAAGCTTCGGTTCTATTGGTGCTTTATTCCTCTTTTCTTCCAGGGTTAACAGCTTGGGGAAAGAAAATACATAACATAAACATCTAGCAAAATGCAGAAAATGAGAAGGCAAGGCTTTTGAATCAGGACGAGCTCTACAAGAAAATTTGGGAGAATTATCAGTAACTTACCGGCGAAAGAAATGGGAACTTGGAGGGTGGGGCCAAGAAGAGAGGCAGGAGCCACGGAGTCAGCGGCGGCGGCAGCAGCAGCCGCTGCAGCGGCCGCGGCCGCCGCGGAAGCAGCAGCACTTCCTGAAGTGCTTCCGAATGGCCGGCCGCGTTTCGCCGGAGTCCCGGTTGAGCCGGAGGCCTTCGCCGATTCCCTCTTCTGCATAGTTGCTCTTGCACGGGATCTAGAAAGTAGTTTAGTAAAAATCGACCAGCAGTTCCTTTATATATTTACCAACTGATCTGATTATGAAAAATTATTCCTCGTCAGAAAATTATAAAAAGCATTCAAAAACTCGGGGACCTACAACAAAGAAACCCTAGTTTCCCGGTATTATTATTTTCTAGAACTATTAACCCATTTAATTAAGAATTTATTTGTTTATTAAAAAATTTATTGATCCATACAATCAGGTATTTATATAAGATAAATTGTTTTCAAATTTTTTAAGAAAATATAGCATATTTCTCTCTCTATTTCCAGAACTTTTATTAGGTCCTGTGACCGGACGTAGAGCTACGTTCGGCTACAAATAACATGTCGTCACGTCCTCTTACTCTTTACTGCGTGGCCCGACGACTTGACCCGGACCAAAACCCGGGATTGCTATGTTCGCGTATTGCTAGGTATTACTCGGTATTTTCTCGGTATTGCTCGGTATTGTTAGGTATTATTTGGCAATAACAAGAAATACTGCTCTGTGAAGACCAATATCGAGCAATACTGAGTTTTTCTATAAAAACTCAATATTGCTCGGTATTTGTCTTCACATAATGGTATTTTTCGTTATTGCCAAGAAAAATCGACCAATACCTAACAATACCGAGCAATACATAGCAATACCGGGTTGTCATGGATTTAAAATACTCATGTGTGACATACCCACTATTCGCCGGGTCGAATCCGCGGTTTTGTGCCTGCTACGTGGCGCCATCTTAGTGCTGGCCGAACGTAGCTCTACGTCTGTTCACTGGACCAAATAAAAGTTCCTCTTTCCCACACACACGCTCTCTCGCTGATTAAAATGAAGAAAAAATAAAATACAAAAAATTAGTATTTTGGTTGTAAAAAACTTTTTCTTGGGTTGTAAATATATAATATATATGTTGAATTCAAAATTGCCCGTGAATAATAGGTGACCCACTAGCAAATAATATCAAAAGACAAAAACTTGAAAGCTTATGATGGTATAGAAAAAAAAAAGAGAAACTAAGGAACATATCAAATAAATGCTTTGCTAGGTCAATAATATTACAAAAAGTTCTAAAATATATTTATCTTCACTCTTTATTTATATAGATATGGGGAATACATAAAAAAGAAAAAAAAATGTATGAATTTTTACATACAAAACACTTAAAACTATTCAAAATAGATATTTAACACTCAAAGTATTATATTTACTAATATATCACCCAAACAACATTTCTAAAATTTCAAATACCACTATAACATTTCATTAAAACCCCTACCCGACCTTCTTGTGATCTGGTTCATGTTCCTGCACGTTCCTGTTCTCAAGAGTTCTTGTTCCCACGCCTTCCTATTCTCTGAAGACCGACGATCGCCTCTTCTTTTGCTAGAGCAGGTAGTCTTACTTGTTCCCACGTGTAATATTATTGTTCTTGTGATGGTATTACTTCCGCCAGCTTCAACTCCAACGATAGATCGTTCTCACGATAGTAAAAAAATCAACGTTTTACACTAACATTTCAATTCCCTTGGATTAATCATTGTTCTTACTCAGATTTGACAGCTTCAGCTTCTACTAATCAACCACTTTTGTAATTTCTTCGATGATGACATCATTTTCCTAATACAATATGACATTTTGAACATCTTCAAAGTGCAAAGTTTTCTTTATTACATGCTTTGTTGATTGCCTTTATGGTTTTTGTGAAAATATACAAATGGTTGCTTTGGCTAACTGCAATTTTTGACAGGAAACTGAAATTTTTGTTGACTTTGGCTAACTCATTTTGATTCACTTTTTTCACTTCGTTTAACTTATTAGTTATATGCACACACAGAAATGGATTCAAGTCAGTTTTGCTTCATTTTCCTCAACTTCAGTGGATATTGAAGTGAGGTGCAGGGTTAGGCTCGAATGAAGTATGTGGGTGGAAGCCATAAAACTTTAAAGATTCGGAGAGATGAAATCACTATGTTCTTGCTAAAAGAATGAGTTGAAGCAATTTGTCATTGGTTAAGGGGTCAACTATTCGACTTACACTATTATGTCAATGGAACATCGCCTAAGAATTACATGTTGGTTTCAAGAGACTCAGATGTAGTTGACATGCTTGAAAGTTCTTATGAAAGTAATAGAATTGAGGAGGTGTTGCATTGAAATATAATGAAGGAGATATGTCCCAATCACAATACATTCACATTAAACTGAATCAGTTTGACTCAGAGATCGGAGAAAATAATGATATTGTAGCAAATGATTAGTGTGATGAGTTCTTTATAACACAAATTGATGAGGCAAATAGTCTATGTGTTGTTTGTGGTTCGAAGATTCCCAATGTTTCAAGCAAGCGGTTAGGTCTAAAAACTACCATTTATGTTTCTGAATGCAGACACTAGCATTTACATATTCAAGATCATAATAGCCTCTATTTTGCTACTTTGTGCACTTCAAAGCAATGCATTATACTAGTTTAGTATAAAGGACTAAAACAAAACAAAATTGTGCAAACAAATTTTCAGAAATGAAGATATATGTATTGCTTGATTTTTTGCTTATAATTTTCAGACTCAAACCCATTAACAAAACAATCATATTGCTATTCATTTAAGAAATAGAACACACATAATACATTGACTCAAAGTTACATTGATATTTACATTTACTCACATCGATTTCAACAATCAACATTAAGATAAACATTATTACCAACGAGATTCTTGTTTGTGAAAGCTTGGCTTTAACATGAGTTATGCTTGTTTTGGCAACATTTGAACTTCTTCGATAATTCATATCATGTGCCGATTCATTCGTTCATCACAACACTGGAAAAAATGATAATCATCTTCTGATCTATTCCGAGAGCATCTGTAGAATTTTCTTCTACAACTATGTGAGTTGTATGATGTATATATTGTACGTTGCAAATTGCAATAACAATATATTTGATTGCTTGGGTTTCAAATTGGTGTTGCCGAGGAACTCGAACTCATTGTAGAATGACTTTACGGCAATAAACCTTCAAAATAAAGAAAGAAAAACAACTTATTAACTAATCAAGCTATTGACTGCTACTTAATACTCAAAAACATTTCAAATTAAAACTAAAATTGCTGCCTTGGCATTCAATCAAACAGCTTACACTCATCTCTAAATTTCCAAACACATCAAGCATTTCAGATTAAAACTAAAATTGTTGGCATTCAATCAAACAACTTACATCCATCTCTCAAACAGCTTACACCCATCTCTTAATTTCCAAACACAACACAGTAAACGAAAACATGAGAACACGATGCACAAACAACAGCCTGCTATCTGACATGGAGAAGATGAACTACAATAATGAAAATGAAGACAAGCTTAACCAGCAAAAGAAAAAAAAAAACTAAAAGGCTAAAACTCGACAAGGAATTGGACGGGGAAGACGATGCATACCTTGCCGAGCTCCTGCGAAGTGATCGAACTGGAAGAAATCGATGGAGAAGGCAACGGCTTCAGATGTAGAAGATAATGGCACGAACAAAATCGATGGAGAAGGCGACAACATAAGATGGGGAAGATGCTGCTCGCGCGAACAAAATGAAGACCCGCTGCGGATTTCTAACAGGGCTTAATGGAGTATTATAAAAGATGAAAATAAGGATTTTGTGTGGGATATTAGTAAATATAATACTTTGAGTGTTAAATATATATTTTTAATAGTTTTAAGTGTTATGTATGTAAAAATCCCAAAAATGTAATAATAAATGAGACTTAGTGTGGATTGCTCATGATACATGTCAAGATTTGATATGTGATTTGTGTGATTCTCCCCCTTTACCTAGCTATTAGTTTAGGATTAGCTTATTTTATTGAGTGTTTGTGAGTGGCTTGAGGAAGGCAAGTCCTTAAGATGGATCAACTCAGATGACTCTATGGAGGCGAGTCTTTTGGTCTTTTTAGTGACTTCCTCAGGGTGATCATCAGGTCATTTTAACGTGAGGAGTGAGTCCATATGAGCTGCATCAATTATGAACTCAGAGTTGGTCGAGTATGATGGCTTCCTTAGCATGATGGTGATGTGACATCACTCACTTCATTCTTCAATAAGTAGCAATCCATAGGCTATACATCAATACCTTTGAGCTATTTAGTTGATAATTTGCTTCTTGCAAGGAAGTCAAAATGGGCCTAATAATTTAGAAATGTTAAGTAATAAATTGGTGATGAGGGTGGAAAATTGTATGCCTAAGGGACAGAGAGTTGACCGATGCCTTGACCCTTCAATGAGTAAGATGAAGGTGACCGAGGTGGGTCCCTGGAAAAAAATAATGAAGAAAGAGTTGGATGTCGTGTATTCAACCACAATGCCACCAAAAAAGGTGGTGGAATTGATGGGGCTTGTTATTAAAATAGAAGAGTAGATGGTGTGAGACCTCGTTCCCTTACTGTTCCTCTCTGACTTGGATTTTTCTCCCAGGATCGGCCAGGACGATGGTGAGATCGTCCAGGCCGATCAGTGTACTGAAACGGCTGCTTTCTAAATCGTCCTGAGCATAGTTCTGGGAACCGTCCAGGCCGATGGATTTTGGTCTGATCGTCCCAGGACGATCTTGCGATCGGCCGGGCCGATCAGCTTTATGATATAAGAAAATCAGCTCGTTTTAAGGAGAGAGAAAATCATTTTAAAATAAAATATCTGATTTGAGGAGAGAGAAAGAGAAAGGAAAAGAGGAAATCTTGAGTTTCGGAGGCCGCGGAGCGCTTTTTGTCCGACGCTGCTGTTGAGAAAAGTTAAGATCTCGTGGTAAGGACTCCGAATCCTATTTCTGTTTTCGAAGATATTGAGTTTTGACCGAGTTGTGCACTGTTTTGTGTTTTCGTAGTCGAACTTTTGACCTGATTTGGTATTGACATAACTTTCACCGCACAACTTTTGGTATGTTATAGATATGACTATTGTACACGATTTGAGTATTTTTTGCGACGATTTTACCGGTCGGAATTGATTCTACGCGATTTTTATTGAATAGAAAAATATCAGGACGTGATTTGATTTGGATTCTATAGAACAATAGTCTTGTATTGATGTCGTGGATATTCTACTATAATTTGGAGAAATTTGGAATTTGTGCCTTTTTGCAGGATTTTTGTGTAAATTTGACAGACTGCCGTTACTCTGCCCGATTTTCGTATGATTTCCGAATTTTCTGAAATTGATAGATCGAATTGATATGCGTATTACTATTGATCTGATTGTTCTAGATTGCTTAATAATTAATATTGATTGTTGATTGAGTATTGAATTGATTCTTGAATTGACTATTGATACTGGAATACAAGTGTAACCTGGTTGAACGTTGGTTGGAGATTGATTGACCTGTACAGGATGGTGGGCCGACGGGCTTTCCTTTAAACATCAATTATGGATTTCTACAACAGCACTATTGATGGGAGTCATAAGGGGTTTATAGATATGCCGACGGGCGGCCGACGGGCAATAGAGTGACGACTCTTTTTATTGAAACCAACGTATGGATATCTACAACAGCAATATGGATTCTACAACAGCAACATAGCCAGTTGATTGTACTTGTTCAGTATCATTGTATTGAATGCATGCTTACTGTATTGACGTACGGATTTATTGTTTTATCGATTTCTGCTTTATTAATTTGATTGGATTTACTATTTTGTACGGATTCATCGATTTTATTGATTGATCATTGAGCATAGATACTATTGATTATTGATATTGATATGGGCATGGATGGATATAAATATTGTATAGATTCATTGATACTATTGATTCTGCATTGATTTGACTTGCTACGATTGACTTATTGATAGGATAGATTGAGATTTATCGTATTGCTTTTCCGATTGATTTTATCGACTTGATAGTATAGATTTGATTTGATTGATTGATTCGACCCGACCGATTTGACGGATTGATTGATTTGGATTTATTGTATTAATTGATTTATTATTGTTTAATGATGGATTTATGGATCTACGGATTTATCATTTTGATTGTATGTTATTGACTCGTGGATACCGGCACCGATATTGATATGGATTCTGTATATTGATTCATAGATATTGACACCGACATTGATATAGATTGTATTGATTGATAGATACCGATATCGACATTGACATTGATATGATATTGACATATGGATACTAGTGATACGACAGATCCTGACATGCTATTGATACACTGATACATTGATTCGTCGTACCGATTATCGATTGATTGATTGAATGGATTGTTGCCGTATGGATTTGATTTATCGTAGAATAGATTTCTTTATGTAGCTGATTCTATTGATTTCAATTGACTTGATGATTTCATTGTATGGATTTGTTTTCACTTGCTAGGTTGATTTATAGATTGGATTCGATTGTTCTATGGATTTCCCTGCTGATAGATATAATTGACTGAAAAGTGCTCTATTGATTGAGATGATTTCTCGATTGTAGCATCATACGTCGTCATTATTGAATTGTCCTCGCTGCCGTGATGTCATTGAATATGGTATATTGATATTGAATAAATCGTATTGAATAATGGGATTAACCGATTTGCAAGAATGAGATAGATACAATGGATTGACTAGACGACACGATTGATTGAATTGATAGTATTGATTGATAGACACTGCTACGATGGATAGATATTGACTGGAAGCACTTACTGATTTGATTGCTGGGGCGTATTGATTTATCGATATTTTTACTGCTGTATTGATTATTGACTATTGATTTCCGTACTGCATTGACTACTGATTTGATTTCCGCTGCATCGACTATTGATTTTATTGACTATGGATTCCCGTATTGCATAGACTCATTGACCATTGACTGATATGGACTTGATTGACTGACATGCATATTGATAGCATCGCCGTGCTTTGATTTCAGTTGTAGGCTTTGGTGACCTGCTGGGCTTTGTAAAGCTCATTATATGTGGTTAAAATTTTCAGGTCCGCGCAAGGGAGCTGGAATGGAGACTGATCAAGACTGTCGACGAATCCTTTTACTATTGATATCTGGGGCATCACACATGGATAGTAGTACTTTCCTTAAGCTCTAAGGATGTCCACTTGTCAGTGAGGACGACCAAGTGCTTTCTCGTTGGGTGCCCAATGCATGTGGCTATAGCCAAAGAGTAAAGAGGTGGCTTCCACAAAGGTTGTAGTTATTTCAACAAGCTATAGACAGCAGCGCTACAACGCCTACTTAGATCTTTTTAAATTGATATAAACTAGAGATCTTAATGTTGCAGTGCTCTATAACCCAACACCACAACGTTCATATGGGAAAAAAAATATTTTGGATTTCATGCATACAGACCCCAAGGGCCCGCTTTAGAACAATCTTCATGCACTCACACACTCACAGACACTCAAAGACACATGTAGAATTAAAAATACAAGCATTCCATTATACCAATCTTATCAGATCAAGTTAGAACATTGTTGCAATAGATATTACATAGCGTCTCTCTTGATGTTGAATCTATGGCAAACAAATTCTTCACCAAATCCTGACATGCCCTTACTACCCATCTAAAGATATTGAAGACATCCTTAAAAGACTAGACAAGCTAGCTTCAAGCTGAAAGAAGTGCTTATTCTTAGTCTTCTCTTTGGGACAACTTCTCTAGCTATGACCTCTTCCACTGTTTCTACAATCTCAAACCCTTGCTTTCACTAAGCATCTAAATGCAATACCTCAACTAGGGTGGTCACATTCTTTTAAATTGCTTTCAAGTAGTACATGATATTGAGAGAGGTCGCCCATTACTGTGATCTCCAGCCCACCCACCGGAAGTTTAACTACGACGTGATAGATCAAGGTTACTTTGTGTCAAATTAAGTAGCTCTTTTTATTGTCGTGAATTAATGTACTCGGGAGAGACCTCCTTATAGTATTACTTATGACACCAATGCTAAGGGATATATATATATATATATATATATATATGGCTGTGAAAAAAAATCATAGAGGCTTTGAAAAGAAAGACTAGAGAATGATGTAAATTTGCATCAAATTAAGACCAACACAGACGAACACAAACTCATAAGAGCACTTTGAAATATATTTGGCATGTTTAGAACACAAAGGGAATTACATGACCGTATTTTGCTAGCTTAGATATAATAAATTAGACAAATATGTCCTATCTAAATGAGACATGACTCATCATAGCTAGAGTTATTTGCTTAGACAAGAGAAAATAATGCGATAAATGCAAATTTTCTGTCAATGCTGCACCATCCAACTAACTATTCGTGTTATAAAAAGACATACTGATGTGTATGAAAAGAATAAGAAAAAGCTCCAAAAAGATAAAAAAATAAGGATTATCATGTAGCAAAGATGCTAACCAAGCTTCTAATTGATTATATGTATAGCAAGAATCCACTATATTTTGGGCATATAACACAAAGAGATAAAAGTTATTATTTATAGAGGTTCTTATTCATATTTTGCTTGATAAATGGCTCGTGGCTTGTGTTTGGGCCAACCACGACTTGATTCTGTTGGCCGCAATGTTTGCTTTATAAACCAAAATGATCGATACGACAAACACAACAAAGGATGAATATATTATATCACATGTTCAGTTTAAAATCTCACCTTTAATAGAAATACCGAACCATCACTTGCTTCATAAATTGAATGTGATGATATGTTTGGAGCATAGAAATCATTAAGGAATGACCCCAAGATTAATTCGATCATGTGTGATGAAAATTGCCTATGATGGATGGGACGTTACGCAAAATCACTCAGCTCTCACTTCTTTTACGAAATAGGTTGTGCCAACATGCCAAGAATGCAAAAAATACCAGGAATAGATACATAAATTGGCATATCAAAGGCCTTGAAGCAAAACAAAAAAAAAAAACCCACATGCGAGATAATATCACTAAATTCAATATGCAAGAGGAATAAAAAATTACACAAAATTTGATTCGCACATTTATTTTATTTTTAATATTGTTATTATGAATTGATTTAGTTTATTAAAAATTAAAATGCAATTTACATCAAACCTTTGCATCAGTTGTTGCCCATATATTGCGACTTATGCATGCATTCAATCGCCATGTAAGTTCATGTTTATCAACATCGCATGAAGTCTTGTCCAACCATCTTTAAAAAAAAAATCAATCAAAAACATGTGAAACTTATGCCTTTTGGCTTAGGCTTCGTTTGAGGCAGCTTTTTTCTTACTTTTTAAAATTACTTTTGAGTATAAAAAAATAGCTTTAAGAAACATTAAAAATACACCTCGTTTTTTAACTTTCCTAGTCAAAATCTGTCTCTCTCTATTTTTCTCCTCCGCTTGCTCTAGTCTTCTTCTCCTCTCTCCCTCACTTCCCCCTCTTCTCCACTCCAACCGAATATCCAGCAAAACTTTTATGACAAATGACAAAGAAGTCACACGTTGGGTGCTCATTAGAGAGGGCAAGATGGAACAAGCGGGTTGCAAAGTAGAAGTTTGTGGAACCACAAAACATCTAGCAATCTTCATCTTTGATTGTCGAAAACCCCTCAACTTGCCTACCATAGATGCTTGACCTCTCATGTAACTCACCAAACTCTATGCCAAATCATTGCAGTAGCTCATGTTGCCGAGCAATTATTCTGTGCGAACACCAGATGCGAGAACCGTCTTGTTCCGAGCTTGGTACCGAGCGCGGTATATTTTTTGAGGCGACGTGGTGCATTTTTATTAGTCTGCGGACGAATACAAACCTGCACGTAATAATTTTTCCATGCTGCTTGTCCTCTCTCAAGATGACAAACTTGGTAACTCTGGTTAAAACTTCGTTTGGGACGACTTTTTTAGCACTTCTTAAAGTAATTTTTTAGTGCACATATTTTAATTTTTATACTAAAAAAATGCTTTAAGAAGTAATAAGAATTCATCCCAAACAAAGCCTAAGACTTCTTACCCACACCTCACTCGACTTCTTCAAGTTTATAATTGTGACCTTCATCTTATGAATGGAGTGTGGTCTCTGTCCTAACGTTATAACCTTTGTTAATCGTTGTCTTCACAAGAATAGTTGATGACCTGCACCACTCATGAATCATGATAGCCTTCCCTTGAAAAAGAATCTCAACTTAACGGAATCTTTATTTTTAAAAATACCCACAAATATCAAATTAAATTATTTCGGGTCCAAATCCCGATAAAGATATAAAAATCTAAAATCATTACTGTTGCGTCCTGGAGTATTCGCGGCGGTAGAGAAATATGAAGTTTTACGTCTTAGCATTGTACGAAAATCCGGCACACAATCAGATAAGAGAGAGGGTGTGTAACATTTATAAGGCATCAAGATTTTTACGTGGAAAACCCCTGAAAATGGGGAAAAACCACGGTGCCTGGCCCAGTATGAATGAATCCACAAGTATTGTAGTTGATTACAAAGGAGGTCCTTCCTCAGAGAAAGGCCTTAGCTTGATGTACATCTTATAGAGTACATTATATGGTGAGAATATAAAGCATCATTGTTTATGTGTTTGTTTGGTTTGAAGGACTGTAGTCGGTGTGCGACGTAATTCGGAATGACCGTAGTCGGCGGGTGATGGAGGTCGGAAGGACCATAGTCGGATGGCGACGTAAGTCTGAATGATCAAAGTCGGCGGGCGACGGAGGTCGGAACAACTCTAGTTGGCGGACGACGTAAGTCTGAAGGACCGTAGTCGGCGGGCGACGGAGGTCGGAACGACTGTAGTCAGTGGGCGATGTAAGTCTGAACGACCGTAGTCGGTGGGCGACGGAGGTCAGAAGAAATGTAGTTGGCGGACGACGTAAGTCTGAAGGACCGTAGTCGGTGGGCGACGAAGGTCTGAAGGACCGTAGTCAGTGGGCGATGTAAGTCTGAAGGAGCGTAGTCGGTGGGCGACGAAGGTCGAAAGATTCTAGTCGGTGGGCGACGAAAGTCTGAAGGACCGTAGTCGGCGAGCGACGTAAGTCTGAAGGACCGTAGTCGGCGAGTGTCTGAAGGACCGTAGTAGGCGAGCGACGGAGGTCGGAAGAACAATAGTTGGTGGACGACGTAAGTCTAAAGGACCGTAGTCGGTGGGCGACGGAGGTTGGAAGGACTGTAGTTAGTGGGCAATATAAGTCTGAAGGACCATAGTCGGTGGGCGACGAAGGTCGGAATATTGTAGTCGGTGGACGACGAAAGTCTGAAGGACCGTAGTCGACGAGCGACGGAGGTCGAAAGAACAATTTTCTGACGACAGAGGTTATAAAGACGACATCTAGTAGAGGACCATCAATGGACATAAATCCGACATCAGGTAGATGTCTGGTGAAAGTCCGACAATTGGCAAAAGTCCAGTGTCATGTTGAAATTTGTAGACGAGCCGAGGTCCGGCGTCGGGTAAAAGTCTGACGCCAATTGGAGGCCGAGGAGAATTCCGACTTTAGATGGTATTCAGGCAAAACTTTGGCGTCACTTGTAGGTTGGACGGAATTCCGGCATCACTTGGAGGTCGGGCGGAATTCCGGCGTCACTTGGACAAAATTCCGGCGGCGGTGGTCGAGGAGGAGTTCTTCCCTCCTATCCTTCTTCTCTTGCTTGGGCCCCCATCACAAGAGAATTGAGGGGTCTATTTATAAATTTCTGGAGTGGCATGGCCTATAAATAAGTAAGAGATTAGGGGCGAATCGGGAGTGGTTTGAATGGACGGTCGATATTGAATCCCTTAATCTTGGACCGTTCATCAGACATTTGAAGGTCTTAATTATATCAAAATTCAGTGATCTTGAGCTCATTGGATTCGTCTCATCGAGCCGCTCGATTCGACTATAAGCACGTCATGTTTGAAAACCGTTTGGTAACTCAAATTGTGGTTTGAACCTTCCAACAATGCATCGGGTCCTTGATTTGGACTCATTTGGGCTCATATTGAGTCGGTTTTAGTGTCGTTGGGTTCGTATTTCCGAGACGATCAGTTCGACAGTAAGTTTGCTGAAATCGGGAGTTCATATGATCCCAAAATTATTTTTTTAAGTTTCCAACTTGATTTTTGCCTTGAGATTCGTGCTCGAACAATATAATTTTTCGAGGATATATATATATATATATATATATATATATATATATATTATCAATTACATTATTTAAAGCATTTAAGACAAATATATCACCTCAAGCTAAGAGAAATTGATCAATCTACCCACGTAAATTAAGGGTGACAAAGTTAAGGTAGCCTTAACTTACAAATGGATAATGTCGTATCAACTATCAAGTGCACCTATGAAAAAAAATAGAATAATATATTATAGTCTCGTCTCTTAGTAGTGTTATATTTGCAATCTAATTTATCTTTTTAAAATTTTAATTCAAAACCAACCCTCTAAGAAGAGTCAAGCACAAATTTTCAAAGCCAACAGACTTCATCTACTAGCTACGTAAGTCAGCCCATTTAAAAAATATTAGTAAAAAATATACTTCAAATATATCGTAATTCGATTATTTAACCATAAAGTTAATAAAAATAATTAAAAATTCTACATCTCTTCCATATCTCTATTAAGTTACTCTTTATTTCTCCTCCATTATCACATCATTCCTATCACTTTAGTGCAACAAGTATTTAAACTAAACATACACTCTCTCTCTCTCTCTCTCTCTCTCTCTCTCTCTCTCTCTCTATTTTTATAACAAATGATGTTACTCAATCTCTCTAGCTCGAGTAATTATTACATTCGGACACCGAACGCGTTCAGAGGCCAATACTCACTCGCCACGTCACATGGAGCTCGGTGTTGAGCACTCGGTATTGCTCAGTATACGTCCGAATTTCCGATTTTTTCACCGGATGTAATAATTTTCCCTCTAGCTCAAACTGATCAACCCTACCCAAATAATAAACATTACAAAGCCACTTGAAAACCAATTAGATGGAATTGTCCGGCAAGGCATAGCGTTCTACCAAGCCATCCAATTCAATAAAAAACACTCATCACAATCACAAAAGATTAGGGCATGCAAGACTAGACTTCATTTGAGACGATTTTTTTTACTACTTCTTAAAGTAGCTTTTAATATAAAAGAATTTGTACTAAAAACTGCTTTAAGAAGTATTAAGAAAGCCATCCCAAACGAAATCTAATGCTTCATTTAGGATAGTTTTAGACCACTATTTTCCATGCTTTAAAGAGATTTTTTCACTGAAAATTAATTTTACAAAATAATAAAAAAACTATCTATATGAAGGTTTCATTTGGAACGACTTTTTATTATTTTTTAAAACATATTTTTAATAATTTGTATACTAAAATTATATTTTAAAAAATAATAAAAAAAATCGTCTCAAATGAAGCAAAGCCTAATATAGATCAGCATGGCTGATGTCTGCTTTCCATGCCAGCTCTATCTGAAGTTCAAAATTAGTTAAGAATTTCTATAATATCTTATCATGAGCATTAAATTACAGTATTTTTATGTACATCTTCTTGTTTATTTAATATCTAATTATTTGAAGCTCTGTCGCCTATTCTGAACTTATCTTTACAACTCAAATCCTCTTTGTGCTTAAAAATAAGCTATTATATATGTCAACTCAGCTAAGTATTAAGTTGACTAATCTTAATGATTAGTAGTTGACAGACACTTAATTATTATTAATTTTAAATTGATTATTCCGTTAATATTTTGTTTCTCGTCGCTCTCGATCCCCTGCATTCGTCCAGTGGCAGTAAGGGTAGGGCTGCAAGCAAACCAAACGTTCGACGAGCTACTCGTTGTTCGGTTCGATTAAAGCTCGTTTGTGATCGTTTAATTAACTAAACAAACAAACTTGAACAATATTTTAAATACTTGATTCTTAAATAAATAAACTTGAACACTAATGCGTTCAGTTCATTTATGTTCGCGAACAACATCATTTGAAGTTCGTGAACAAGCTCGACATTAAATTCGATTCGTGTTCGATTTTGAACTCGTGAATAAGCTCGATAAAAATAATTAATATTTGACTATAAAATTAATAAATATAAATAATCATTGCCTTTGTTACATAAACAATTACTTTTATTCTAAATATGTTTGTTCATAGATATGTTCATGAACGTGTTTGTTTGATAGTTAAAAAAATTCGTTAAATATGTTCGCGAACAAGCTCGATAAGCACTAAACGAACGAACATGAACTGAACATGAACCGAACATGAACACTCATAAATTTAAATGAACCAAACATGAACACAAACAATAAAGCTCGAACAAACATGAACCAAACTTGAACAAACTGATATTAAATGAACACAAACATGAACACTCACATACTCGGCTCGGCTCGGTTCGTTTGCGGCCCTAAGTGAGGGTTTGTGTAAATATAAATATCTTATATTTAGAATATGTTTGGGACAGTTATAGTTTTCTTATTTTTTTGTTTAGAAATTTTTGTGTTTGAAAACTGTTTTTTTATTTAATCCGCGGTGCTAATATGTTGTTGATTTAAGAAAGTAGTTGTTCTATTTTTCAAAAAAAAAAAAAAAAGATAACATTCATAACAACTTTTAAGAAAGTTATTTTCCGCATAATAACTTTATAATCATCTTTATAAAAAAGTCTGTTCATCTCAAATAGATCCTTAATCGAGTGTAACATGGCTACTCAAATTATGAGAGATTGATAAGGCCACTTAGGGTCTGCTCGGGGAGAAATTATTTTGTTCGGAGACCGGATAATGAGAACCCGTCCAAATTTGCTGATATTAAGCTTACCTTTTGATGCGCTTTTACAAATATTTAATAAAAAGACACCAAATATGCAATTATGAATGTTATTTTGCTGAGTATTTGCAAAAGCACATCAAATATTCGATTAGTAGGATATTTGCTACGCTTTAGCTTTCATTTTGCTACACTTTTGCAAATACTTAACAAAAGAGTAGCAAATATGCAATTATGAATACATATTTGTTATCCTTTTGATGAGTATTTGCAAAAGCGCAGTAAAATGACAGCTAAAGTGTAACAAATCAGGACGATTTTTGCCGTCCGGTCTCCGCCCATAATAATCTTATTTGGGACAGCTTTCTACATGCTTTACGTTTCATATAAGAACCATAATTTCATTTGACTACTATTTTTTCACAATTTTTTAGATATTTTTGTGATGAAAAACTATTTTTTTTCAATTATAATTGTGAACCTATTTTCTCCACAATTACTTTACACCTAATTTTATAAAATGTTGGAGCCGTCCCAAACAAACTCCTATTTATTGATTTAAATAAAATTATAATAATTTTATTTTGGTTTTTTTTAATTCAATATTACAATGTGAAGTATTAGAAGAAAGCTAGAAAATATTTTAATTTTAAGACAGGTTGTATAAGATGTGACAAATTTTAGGATAAGGGCTCTTAGTTTTATTATGTTTATTTATATTTTATATTTTGCGGCCTATAGTATTTGATAAATTTCGAACCGGTCGGTGTTTTTTCGTCCCGGTTCTTGTCCGTTTCCACCTGACGCGTACCTGCTTTGGCGGTTCTCTGATCCTTTTCCCGCATTTTAAAGTACCTGAGGCTGCTGATCCCCTAACCGGTCTGGAGTATTGGTGAGCTTACCTTTCTTGAATTAAAAAATTGTACAAATGAATCGAAATTGTATTATTTTATGCTCTGTGTAAGCGAAAGTGTTATATGAGATCAAAAGGCAAATATATAACTAAAAAAGGTCCAAAATAATAAAGAGGTTCATTATTTTTTAATATTTCTGAAAATTAAAATCAAGCAAATTAAATATATATATATATATATATATATATTTAATAGTTGATTTAAACGTTTATTATGTAGATAAAATATATAAATATGATAATTGAATTAAAAAATATTTTTTATGATTTCGAGGCTTTTTAGATCCTTGGATATTATAAGTTTTTTTTTTCTTAATTGATGATTCTAATTGATAATTTTGAGTTCAAAAGTGAAGAGATTTTCAAGAGGGAAAATTTTATATTAGAATATATGTTAATTTAAATTTAATTTATAATTTAAATTAGAAATTAGAAATTTATTTAAAATTATATAAATACATCACTCATTACCGTCATTCTCCACCGGTCATTATTGCCCACTATAATTGTTAGTCATCTACCATAAATACTGATCATCGTCACTAATCTCCATTAGTGATTATTGGTCGCTACCATCATCATTCATTATTGTCTGCCACTATAACCATCAATAATTTGAACTTTTACACTATATTAATTTTATTTTAAAAAATCATATACATTTATTTTAATTACATTATTTTGTTTTCACACCAAATTTGATTTTATTATGCTTTTTTAGCTATCCACACAACTTTAAAGAATAAATTATATACAATTCAAAAAATTAAATAATATTATTTCTGGAATATATACACAGAGAGGTCTCAAAAAAAAAAAAAAAAAATTATCCATGTAAGGGCTGGCCCCCCTCTGCCGTTCGATGGTCTGCAGCTCTGCTTCTCCCTCCCAAAAACGCCTCACGATAGTCTTTCGCGTCTCTGTTTGCCTCCAATCTTTTCCATTGACTTGGTAGCTCTGCTTGCCTTCCAATTGCTTTAGAGGGTTTGGAAAATGTACATCAAGGGAGGAGAGTTCGTAGGGTCGCTTGAAGGCACAAACCTCCCCGGCGACGCGGCCCTGGTCCTCACCTCCGACCCCAAGCCCCGTCTCCGGTGGACGGCGGAGCTCCATGATCGGTTCATCGATGCTGTCGCTCAGCTCGGAGGGCCTGAAAGTGAGACTTCTTTCTCCCTTATTTCTCGTGCATCTTTTCTCTTGCTTAGATTTGGTTTGTCTGCTGTGGCGTTAAAAAGTTCAAATTTTAGGGCGAAGAATAGTTAGTTTTATAGCTTTATTCTTGGGATTGGTGGAATTAGATGTATTGGGCGTTTGTTGTTGCTGTGCTCCATGCCGTTCTTTGTAAAATAAAGTTGTGCTGATGAACAGATTCTGTGAAGCCAAAAAATGGTGCATGTGAAATATAATACTCTTTTCCCATATTTCCTGTACTATTTAACATTCTGATATGCAAGAAAACTAAAATTTTTGCAGATAAAAGCAACAAAAAATTATTACCATACCAGGCCATAGTTTTTCAGGATTGCATGGTTGTTTGTGTTGTCTTTTGTATCTAAAATGTGGCTAGAGGATGCAGGTTTGAAAGTTGGGTGGGAATTTTTGGGCGCTTTAATTCTGTGCAGTTGAGCATTTACCGATATAGAGTGCCCAACTGATCCGTGCCATTTGATTTTACTCTAGGGTTGTCAAAGAGTTGTATCCATGTTCTGTGGCCCAGCTTCAAGCTTGAGCTCAATTTAACAAGTTCAAGTTGCCTACGAGTTGGCTTGCCTTCTTGTGATTTAGAGAAGATGAAAGTAAATCTGTGGAGTTTTGTGCCGATGGAACCAGTAGAAGAATGAGAATTTTTGAGAGAGAAAGAGATTTGACCTTAAAAGTTTTATAACTTTTAATTTAACTAGTGAGTTTTTAAAATTTTAAGTGTAATTTCATATTTATATTTTTAAATGATATGACTCAAATGTCAACATTTAAGTTGAGTTTGACTCAAACTTAGCTCATTAGCTTGTGGAGCTCATCTTACAAGTCATTTATTGGGTCGAGCTTGTGTTAGCTCATGAACTAGCTTGGTTCGATTACACCTATGGCCAAAAGTGAACCAAGTCAAGTTGAGTACTATCTCGTTTATACCTCTAATTATATACTTAATGTTTAAAATCCGTAAAATTAATACAAGAACATAAATTATGTCAATAAAATAGCAATCTAGCCATCATTAAGTGAGTATTTTATTGATTTGTTAGCAAGTTACTTGTTAATCAACAAATGAATATGTTTATGAACATAAATGAACAAATAAGAGTGTTTGAACTTGTTTATTTATATGATGAGCTTTTAAAATTTCTTTTCAAACTTGTTCAATTATGTAAATAAACTTCATAAATAATTTGCTTTCAGCCCCATGTAAGCCTCTATTCTTCTCTTTTATGTAAGTTAATTCAACAGGTAGTTTTATTTTTAGACAACACATATTTCTTGTCTCATTCACTGTCAACATGCTTCATACTTTGTTTGAGATGCTTTTATTGATCAATTTGTGTTTCATTGATTTCCTATTTTCCTTATTCTCTACTGATTTATTTCCACTTTTTTTATGATTAACTATACAATTTTCATATTTATTTGCATGACAAATCTGAACATAATTTGGAGCCAATTTCTACCTCAAAATCATTCATAAAATCTTCCCAAATCAAAACTCCTTAAAATTTAGGAGAGAGGAAATTCTAGAGAGAGAACTTGCTAGTGTGATTAGCGAGAAAAATATTGGAGGATTAAATATTTTGTATATTTTACGCATCTCTTGACTATTGAAAATTTGTAGAACATTGTTGAACCATGTAAACCTTCTTCTCATTTTGTTTTATGGTCTTTTTACATATAGATATTTTATTTCGCATGCATGTCTGTTATTGCTATCATGCACTGGCTTTTCCCCAATAGATAGTCTGAAATTGAGACTCACCAACCTAAAGTTTTTAAATAGTTTCTATTTAATTGTTCCTTTTTTCATCTATGATATGCAAATGGGCTAGTCTTCACATTATACTAAATAAACCTGCATTAATTGTTTGATTTTATTGAAGTGTTTCTGTTTTTATAATCCATGAAGTAAGATCTTTATTTTTTTTTTGGAGAAACCAATCAAAACTCCATTCCTGCTTAGGCATTTGTACCATGTGATGGTCAACTGTACCGGACTGTGCACTATTGCATACACCTCAAAGGACATTTTTTTTCTGGGTTTAGTGAACTTCAGATTGCTTATTTGTGCGTGTGTTCATCGTGAATCTAAGGTTTCGTTTGGGACGGCTTTTTTATTGCTTCTTAAAGCAGCTTTCTAGTAAAAAATTAAAAATTTTGAACTAAAAAGCTGCTTTAAGAAGCAGTAAGAAAGGAATTTTTATTTGGTTCGGTTGATCAGATGCAAGAAACATCCGGTCGTAGGCAAAAAAAACGCGGTACCGAGGTGTACCGAGTTTTTTGACCGGATGTTCCTCTGCATCCGGTCGGAGGAAGTAATAACGGCTCGTAAGAAAGACGCCCCAAATGAAGCCTAAATTGCTTATTCTGAAATCAGCTTTTGCTTTAGCACTTGTTCCTTTGTGGTGTTTTCATTTGACTAGGTGTTGTGACTTTTGAAGTTAAAGTTATTCAAACTGTTTTAAACTATTAACATTATAGCGTGGTTTCCTTGGTTGTACTAATTAGAGGTTGAATTGCCTGATCGTTCTACATATTGGTTTCTTCCTTGGAAGATGGTTCCAGTGTTGTATACATTAATCATAATTTTGTTATGATCTATTGACGATTGATCCTGTTGTCAGTTCGGTTTTTCAGTGAATATTAGGATTGCATCTTTAACATGATTATTTTACTGGTTTTTTAATTTTTATCCTCCATTTATAATTTCATTTATTGCTGGCCGTTATCGCTTATATTATCACACTATTAGGTGTTATAAATGCTAGTGATTGGTATTCAACTCCTTTTACAACCAGTGCCCAGCGATTAAGGTTTCGTTTGGAATGACTTTTTTATTGCTTCTTAAATCAGCTTTGTAGTATAAAAATTAAAATTTTTGTACTAAAAAGTTGGTTTAAAAAGCAGTAAGAAAGCCGTACCAAATGAAGCCTAAGACTATTTTGTATTTCTTTTAATATTCTATTCTTCTATATAATACCTATCATTTTTTTTTCCAGAAGCAACACCAAAGACCATAATGAGGTTGATGAACATAAAAGGCCTCACACTTTATCATTTAAAGAGCCATCTTCAGGTTGTCCCTGGACTAAGCACAGTCTTTTTTCGTAGTATTTGAAGAAATCATATCAAAGAGATGAACCTATTTGAGTCTGTTAAATTGCTTGAACTTGCTTACATTGTCATAGCTGCTCTCTTTGCTTATACGTAGGGCTGCAAGCGAACCAAACGTTCGATGAGCTACTCGTTGTTCGGTTCGACTAAAGCTCGTTTGCAATCGTTTAATTAACTAAACAAACAAACTTGAACAATATTTTAAATACTCGATTCTTAAATAAACAAACTTGAACACTAATGCGTTCGGCTCATTTATGTTCGCGAACAACATCATTTGAAGTTCGTGAACAAGCTCGACATTAAGCTCGATAAAAGCTCGATTCATGTTCGATTTTGAACTAGTGAATAAGCTCGATAAAAATAATTATTATTTGACTATACAATTAATCAATATAAATAATCATTACCTTTGTTACATAGACATTTGATTTTATTATAAATGTGTTTGTTTATAGATGTGTTCATGAACATGTTTATTTGATAGTTAAAAAAATTCGTTAAATATGTTCGCGAACAAGCTCGATAAACACTAAACGAACGAATATGAACTGAACATGAACCGAACATGAACACTCCTTAATTTAAATGAACAAAACATGAACACAAACGCTAAAGCTCGAACAAACATGAACCAAACTTGAACAAGCTGATATTAAATGAACACAAACATGAACACTCACATACTCGGCTCGGCTCGGTTTGTTTGCAGCCCTACTTATACGATAAAAATCTTTATAATGTAAATGCCATTTTGATCACTGAATGGATGGTGAAGAGTTCATAATTTTTTTTGGATGTTTGTTACATCATATTATAAGATTGAGTCATTCAATAGAAAAACCTTTCATACCACATGAAACTAATGCCTGCTATCATCTTGCATGTCTTTTTCTGCAGAAATACAGAATGGGGAAGCAATCATTAAAAGAACTTGAAAACTCTAATGATGGTCTCTCTCTCTCTCTCTCTCTCTCTCTCTCTCTCTCTCTCTCTCTCTCTCTCTCTCTCTCTTTCTCTCTCTCTCTCTCTGCGTCTATGTTTGCTTCCATTTGTATCTGACAATCACAGAATAGGCAAATTGTTAATGCATTTTCAATTATTAATGGACGGTTGTTTATAATCCATATGTAGATAAAATTATTATTTTGAAGATCACGAGATAGTTTAGGTGGTTCAGTCAAAACTTAGTTCTCCCAACTTGATGGATTTTCATAGTCTAGTTTTTCTGTTGTCTTTAATAATTTTAAGTACTCCTGTTGATTACTCTGAGTAGAAGCTCTGCACTTTCAGGGCTCATGGAATTTTGAAACACAGAATATGAAGCTATGTCTTCGTTTGGGTCGGCTTTCTTCCTACTTCTTAAAGCGGCTTTCTAGTATAAAAAATTTAATTTGTATACTATAAAGCCGCTTTAAGAAGCAATAAGAAAGCTGTCCCAAACGAAGTCTAGTGCAAAAATATGCTTGTGGGCTATGATGATGTTTATTTCTGTCTTCCATGAAATGCAGCCTCTGGCGTTTTGGAAAGCCGGGGGAGCACGACCTCTACAACATCTACACAAGTAACCCAAGAATTTAATGAGTAAGCTCACTTTGTTTTTTTTTTATAATCTTATTTGTTTTTCTTCAATAAAGGCAAATTATATGTAATTTCACGTGCAGTGGTTGTAATGAGGCCATGAGAGTCCAAATGGAACTTCAAAGAAGGCTGCATGAGCAACTGGAGGTTAGTTTCTTCAGTTGTGGCGATGATCATTCATTTGTTGGTTAAATTAGATACATATAAACCAAATTAAAGCACTAAATCAACTTGATTGGAAGTTTTTTTTTTTTTAATTTTTTATTTATTTAATTTTTTTTTTAAAAACTTGATTGGAAGTTGTTCATTACATAGAGCTAAAACATAAGTAACTCCACATGCATTTCTAAAGACTATTAAAAAAAAATTAATGCCATGCTGGCACAAGTTGCCCACTCTAGGGTTGTAAGTGAGCCGAGCCAGTTCGAGCTTCGAACTCGAGCAAAAATTTTAGCTTATTGGATTATTGAGCTCTAGTTCGAGCTCGGGCAATGCTCAGCTCGATTACTCTGAGCGGCTTGATAAGTACAGGCGAACCACAGGCAAACTATGGGCGAACCATGGGCAATGTCTACGCGTGCGAACCACTGGAGAGTCGCAGACCGCAGAAGGCGGATCGGCGGAGTCGCGGACCACGTAAGGCTCGCAAGCCACTCGTTGAGCTTGTTTTCACTAGCACGACTCGAGTTTGAGCTCGGGATTTGGCTCGCAACTCGAGCTCGAGTTACGCCTGACTCAAACTCGACTCGACTCGTTTGCACCCCTAGCCCACTAAGTTGGACAAACCAATGGCGTTTTGTTAAATGCCACGTGGCCATAAATCTCCAACCGAGTGGGTGAAGCACCCTTGTGTAGCATTCAAGAATATTTAATGCCTCTCAGACACAAGTTTCCCCTCAGTCTTGTACTCCCACCTATGAATTGGCGACTATTATGCAAATAGTTGATAACTCAAACTGCAACTTATTCCTATTTTAAATATTTTTTTCTTTGATGTTCCCATCGGTAAATGCTATTAGGGATTCAATCCTTCCTAGAACTTATCCTTCTATGCGCTATTTGATCTTTATAACTTATTTCTTTGAAGCTTCATCCAACCCCTTCCTCTTCATCCAGGTCCAGAAGAGTCTTCAACTAAGGATTGAAGCACAGGGTAAATACCTCCAATCGATTCTGGACAGAGCCTGCAATGCTCTTGTCGATCCAAATCTTACAGAAACCGGCATTGACGCAATCAAGCAACAATTCACAGAATTTCCAAACAGGAATGTCAATGGCGGCATCTCGTATGATGAGCCCATCAAGCTTCCATCTCTGTCTGAAAACGCAGGAGCTTTCGCAGAAGATAGACCATGGAGAAGACTTCAACAGATGACAGAATGCTCAGTTGATAGCTGCCTGACTTCCACCGGCAGCCCAGGCGGAGCTTCGCCATTTTGCTCGAAGCTAGCGTTGAAGAAAAGACCTCACCCGATGCTCTGCAATGGCAATTTGCAAGCTGGTATTGGCGTCCATGAGGATGACATGTGGATTTGTTCCATTTGAAGAGGTAATGCCTGTATTTTTATTTTTTTGTTCTTGGGATTTGTCACGCTTTGCCAGTTCTACTGCAGACTGCAAGTCTCCTGGCTTCCATGACTGCCTCTTTTAATATCAAGACATGTTAGCTCCATTATTCCTGATTTTTTAGCTTGATATATTTCCTTTTGGGCTAGTAAATAATATATAGAGAGAGAATTATTCAAGAAAAATGCTATTTTTATAACTTTTAGGTTTGTTTGAGGCAGCTTTCTCATTATTTTCTGAAGCATTTTTATAATGTAAAAATTTTCATCAAAAATTTTTTTTATTAAAAAGTTGCTTTAAAAACAGTAAGAAAGCTGTCCCAGACAAAATCTTTGATGTATTTAAAAAATAATGATATTTAAAAATTTAAAAATATAATTGATAAGTTTTACAAATATTATTTCTATATTTATGACAAATATGTATTTACATGTTTTATTTAGACAATTACAAAAAATTATAATAAAGATTATATTTTTTATTTCTTTGGAGTTGACCATATATTTCATTCTAATTCATAGAACAAAATTCATATAATATGCATGCAAGTCAAGGCTCTTGTAAAACTTTTTTTTAGAAAATAAGAATGATTGTCTAATTAAGGTTTAAGCTGCAATATGAAACTTAATGAGATCTTAATCAGAAAATTATAGTAGAATTTTCTTTAAAAATATATGAATTTCGAACTAAACTATTGAAATTTGATTAGAGCTCTCGAATCTCTCTCAAATCTTGAGCCTTTTGAGTTTCATTTAAGATTTAGTTTAGGATAATTTTTTTTTTATTTTTGAAAGAAGATTTTTGGTAAAAAAAAATTAATTTAAAATCTACTTGAAAAAGCAGTAATAAAGTTGTCCTAAATAAAGCCTAAATTTTTAAAATTAGCTTAAATGATAAATATTAATGAATTTTATATTATTTTTAATTATTATTATTGCGGGTTAGAATATACGCGGTGGTAGAGTTAGAAATTTTTCGTCTGTGCGTTGTACGAATATTTAGCACACACAAACATGAAATAAAAGAACAACAGGATTTTTACGTGGAAACTCGAAAAAGGGAAAAAAAACCACAGGGCCACGCCCAGTTGAAAAGTTCCACTAGTGTAGTTTGAGGTACAAGAGGTTGATTCGTCCCACAAGTTAGAACGATCAGATTACAATGAGTTTCTTCTGAATTGAAATTCAATTACAAAGTTGTGCAGAGTTCCGGCGTCACCTGAATATTCGGCAGAATTCCGGCGTTATTGAGGCTACGGGAAGAACTTCGGCGGTGGTTGAGGAGGAGCTGATTCTCCTTCTCCTTCTCTTCTTCTTGCTTGGGTCCCCTCTCATGAGAAATGAGGGGTCTATTTATATATTTTTTGGAGTGGCATAGCTCGTAAATAGGTGTGAGATCAAGGGCAAATAGGGAGTGATTGAATGGACGGCTGATATTGAATCCTTCTATCGTGCATTGTTTGTTGGACATTTGAAGACCTTAGTGATGTCGGAATCCGGTGATCTTGGGCTCGTTGGATTCGTATCGTTGAGCCCTTCGATTCGACTGTAAGCTCGTTAAAATCAGAGACCATTTGATAACTCAAATTGTAGTATGAGCTTTCCAACAACACTTCGGGTGCTTATTTGGGCTCATTTGGGCTCGGATCGAGTTGAATTTGGTGTCGTTGGGTTTGTATTTCTGAGATGCTCAGTTTGACTATAAGCTCGCTGAAATTGGAGTTCAAGAGCGCCCAGATTTAATTTTTGAAGTTTCCGGTTCAGTTTCGCATCGAGATTCGTGCTTGATCAAGATAATTTTTTGAGGATATATCAATTATTGAATTAAGAAAAAAACATGAAATCATGTTAGTTACAATCCTTCATTGTTCTCAACTCATTCGATTCCTCCACCTCCCATTTTGCTTAAATGAAGCTACATGTGTGTTTTTTTTTTTTCTGACTGGTTGTTTTATTTTTAGTTTTTTTAGGATTAGAATAAAAGGAATATGGTCATTTTAAAAATTTTGGTGCCAAGATGGATAAAATTGATCAATTTGCAATTCATTATTAAGTTTTCAAACCCGCCCAATTTGAATGATTTCATAATACACTCGTTTTCCCCACATGTTGCTACCCACCACTGCCACCTAATGCCCCCGTTGGAGTCACCGACTCTCCGAATATTTGCTTATGTTGTGTTCTAGAATATTTGTTGCCACAAAAGCTTATTTAAAGTCTTAGCATTTGTATGAAGGTCCTTCACACACACATATAAGAGAAGAATTGCAAAAGGTACTATACTTTGTACATGAAAATTTTGAAAAAGGGAAAATCAATGGGCCCGATTTGGTTGAAATGATTACACTAATATCTATTATCGGTTATAAATGATGCAATTCCTCATGATTGGGATATGTGTTGATAAAATATCTAAATTTTATTTCATGATGATAGTTGGAATAACCTTGAGACATGGGGCAATCTTCAAGAGACCCTTTGTTGTTTGTTTTATTATTCTCTTTTAAGGAGGGGAGATCAAGGAGTAGTAAGTTTAGAGTGCAAATCTTAATGTTGCCATCAAAAGCAAGAGTTGCTATCAACGGCATGCATTAGCCTTATGAACGATGGCATGCATAGACGTTATTAGTAATGATAAGTGATGAATACAACATGAGTCGGCACAGGTTAGTGATATTGGTTGGAGGATTGTAGGCAGGTGACTCTAGTTAGAGGAGGTGTTGGATTATACATGCGCAAGCTAAGCAAAGATCATAGAATCCTGTTTGCTTATTCTCATTTCAACTCTCCATATAAATTTTGCATGATTCGGTTCTTTTATTTGCACATTGGCTTTTAGATCTCAATTTTATGCACTATGGTTTATTTAGCAAGAAAACACCCATTTTCTGATTAGAATTGATTGGAAGTCTTTTTAGTAGGAAAAATTATTATGCGCGGACACCAGACGTCGTCCGGAGTCGCATTAGAGAGCACCACATCACCCTTTTGATGTGTACCGTAGTTGTGTACCACTATTTACTAGGTGACATGGCGCGATCTGATTCACCTCCAGACGGTTCATGTCTACACAAAATATTCTCTCTTTTAGTATACATCATATTGGTAAAGTTTGAATGATTTTTATTCAAAACTATTGAATTAATATTTTTTGTTTGTTATTCTTGTTAGTACCTGGAATATTCGAGGTGACAGAGAAATGTAAAGTTTAATGTCTTAGCTTTATACGAAGGTCTGGTAGCAATCAGATAAGAGAGAGAGGAAAAACCACGAGGTTTGACCCAGTTTGAATGAATATACTATTATTTGTAGTTGAGTACACATGAGGCCCTTCCTTGGGTAAGGTCTTAGCTTGATGTAACAAATATACATCATATGGCGTGTTTTACTTGATGAGACTTGAAAGAATCACAATTGATACATCTATTTGATTGGTAGAACCATAATCAGCGGACGATAGAGGTCGGAAAGGTCGTAGTCTGGTGACAGTGATCAGAGGGACAGCAGTTGGTGGGTGATAGTGGTCATAAAAGACTGTTGTCTGGCGATGAAGGTCGAAAGGTCCGCAATCTGGCTATGTAAGTCAGAAGCATCGTAGTCAACGTGTGACAATGGGCAGAAAAATCATTTTCCAGCAACAAATATCGGAAGGACTATAGTCGGTAAGGATAGTAATAAAAAAGACTGTTGTCTGATGAAGGAGATCGGAAGAACCGTAGTCAGCTGGCGACAAAGATCGGAAGTTCGGAGATGGCAGAAGTTCGGCATCGGGTATAAGTCTAACGAAAGTCTGGTGACGGATAGAAGTTTAGCAACCATTAGAATTTTGGCTTCGGGTAGAAATTTAGCGACGGGCAGAAGTTTAGCATTGAGTAGAAGTCCGACGACAGGCAGAAGTCCAGCGACGGCCGGAAGTCCAACGTTGGGAAGAAATCCGACAATGTGCAGAAGTCCAACGTCAGGTAGAAGTCCGATGAAAGTCTGACGACGGGATAAAGTCTGATGATGGGCAGAAATCCAGCGAAGGGTGAAAGTTTGATGTCGGGTAGAAGTTTGTTGAAAGTTAGGTGACAGGAAGAAGTCTAATAACGACGGCCAGAACTTCAGCATTAGTAGGCTATTGGGTGGAAGTTCGGCTGTGGTTGTGGAAGAATCTAGTGGGCAGAGATCTCTCTTCCTTCTCTTACTTTTCTTCATTCTCTTCTTGCTTAGGCCTCCTTCTCCCCCCCCGGGGGTCCCCCTCTATGAGAAATGAGGGGTCTATTTATAGTTTTTTGAGATTGTCATGGCCATTAAGTAGGAGGAATATTAAGGGTAATTTGGGAGTGGTTTGAATGGACGACCGATGTTGAATCCCTTGATCATGGACTATTTACTAGACATTTGAATGTCTTAATGATATCAGAATTTGGCGATCTTGGGCTTGTTGGATTTGTCTCATAGAGCCGCTCGATTCGACTATAAGCATGTCACGTTTGGAAACCATTTGATAATCCAAATTATGGTTTGAACCTTTTGAATGTGTTTTGGGTCTTTGATTTGGACCCATTTGGTATCAAATTGAGTCGAATTTGGTGTCGTTGTGTTTGTATTTTCAAAACGTTCAGTTCAACTATGAGTTTGCTGAAATCTTAGTTGAGATGGTCTACGTTTTAATTTTTAAAATTTCCAATCTTGATTTTGCTCCGAGATTTGTGCCCGATCAACATAATTTTTTGATGATATATGAATTCTGAAAAGGTTATGTAAACTGTTTTGTTTTACTTTATTTGTATCTCATGTAAACTTTTGATATGCACTCGGCTAATATAATGCTGAGAGGTATTAATGTGTCAAATGGTACACAATTGATTTTTAGAGCTTTCTGTAAAAAAAAAAAAAAAAAAAAAAACGATTTCCAAACTTCAAATTTTTAATTAGATTTGAGATATGATGGTTGGGGATTCATAATTATTTTTTAAATTTTATATGACCAGCTAGCTCTTTAATTAATTATTTATATCCTTTATGAGCTTGACAAGCTACTCGCTTTCCAGCAACAAATATCGAAAGGACTATAGTCGGTAAGGCTTTTTGGCTGAGCTAATGAATATCTCTATAAAACTCATTTGTTAATAGTTCGATAAAGTGCATTCATTAATAACTCGTTGAGACTCATTCATAAATTTAAACGAGTCGCTCATTTAAAGCTCGATAAACACGAAATAAGTTAAACTTGATCATTCGCTATTTTAAATGAACCAAGCTTGAACAATAATGAAAAGCTTGAATTGAGCTCAAACAAGATATTATTAAATGAGCTTAAACATGAACAAGCTTCAGCTCGGCTCGACTCATTTACAACCCATCCAATTTCAAATAAACTTGAAGATTTTATAGTAAAAAAAGTTTCATGAATTTTGTTTTAAGTACTAACGAACCAATTTCAATGAAGACTAAAATTATGATAAAGAGGAATTTACTTCATCGCATCATATGGAGGGAGGTCCATTTTGACGTCCAATGAGCAGTCGCGCCTCATATTTCTTACATTATAATTTTGAGTAAAAAAATATAATAAAGATTCAATATATTTTTTTCATGACACAATTCAAAGTCCAAAATAGAGATAACGAATACATCACCAAACAATTCATCCCATGGAAAATGAATTTTGATGCAATCTTTGAATTATAAACTTCATAATTAAATTTATGATAATTTGAAACACCAATTTCAATAAGCCTGTAGTTGAGTTGAATGACTTGATCATATGAGTTAAACTACACCTGAAGTGCTATGATTCGAGTCCAAATGAGCTCGAATCAAATGTATGATGAAAATCTTATGTTGTTAGTTAAAGTATCAAATACTATTTGAATCTTGCAAGCTTATAATTAAAATTATTTTATGGATGCGATAAATATTATGGATAAATATTATGAGTCTAAGATCAGTCAATTATGTGGTCATTAAAGCAATTAAAAGTTGAAAGAACATTCTATGCTCAAGGGAATTAATATCAGTTATACGATGAAGTGTTTTAGGATTTATGCAAGACGATGAAGCATGCCAACTTCCTCACTCGCCATTGTTAATAACATCGATGTAGTCATGCAGATAGTTTCTCATATGGCTGATGCATGTTATTAACTCAAATGATGACAGTCATCAACTTTGCTGCTCCCATCATATATAATGTTGATGCATACCATCCTCTATAAAGTTGATATGTGTCATTTATGCATGCATTGATACCTACCAACTTAACTAGTTGTCATTTATGACAACATCAACACATGGTATTATCTATAAGGATAACCCTGTGAGAACCTGAAAAAGCGACATGTGTTAAAAAAAGAATTTATGTTTGAACTGCAACGGAATGGCACTGTACCTCTAAGCGTTGTAGCGCTGGGGTCTAGAGCACAACAACGCTAAAAATGGTCATTGCAGCCCTGGAATTTATGTTATACAGTAACTCTGAAATCGACATGCATCATTGAGGTGTTGGATATAAGCACTGTAAACGAACATTACATGTATTTGTCTTTATTACTTATTTTGCCATTCATTGTCCTTATATAAAGGATTACTGTACTCATTAATATTATTCAATTCAATAATAACTTTACATTTCTCTACCCTGCTCTGTCTCCTTCTCCCTGTTCGTCTCCGTTCTTCATGCTCTAACATGGTATCATGAGCCAATCCATGGGAGATCAAGATTCCGCAAACTCTCACCCTCCCTCTCCGGCAACACTTCTTCCGAGATCCACATTCCGCCGCAGCTCAAGTTCCTTGTCTCCAACATCAAGAACCTCATTCCCAATGCCCTCACCACCGAGAACTATGCCATATGGCGTATTCAGCTTCTCCAACAATTCACGGCAAATGGCTATGCCGGACATCTCACCGGCACTGTTTCTTGCCCACCCGACATCACATCTCCGGAATCTCAGCGTTGGCAATTAGCCCACAACAATCTTCTCTCCGCTCTATTCTCCACTATCTCTCCTCCCATCCTTCCCTACGTCATTTCTTGCACCACTGCACATGAGGTTTGGCTCGTTCTTGAAAGACGCCTACAGCCCACATGCTGGTCGCACGTCATCCAGCTCAAGAATGAGCTACATCACGTTCAAATGCAAAATAAGACCATGCAACAGTACCTCAACCACGTCAAATCCATCGTCGACAATATCTCTGCCTCCGACTCCAACGTCGACGCGAAAGGCCTTATTCTCCACATTCTTAACGGCCTTCCGTCTACATACAACTCGTTCAAAGCAGCAATCCACACGTCACCTCTTCTGATGACGCTTGATAATCTTTATTCTCTTCTATGCAGCGAAGAGATTAATGTCAATCAAGAAATCTCCAGAGAAGGATCAAATAACTCCGGTGTTATTGCCTTCTATGCCATGTCCTCCAACCAATCTAGGAGTCGCCCTCCGCGTAGACTCGACAAGAACCAGAATACTACTGCCGGACAATCTCTGCCTCAGCCCAATCAGTCCTTGGACGTACCCAACCAGATCCCTCCAAACTCTACTAGGCCCACTTGCCAGATCTGCAATAAGATCGGCCACATAACACATAACGTTAAACTGTTGGCACCGTTCGAACCCACGCTTTGCCCCTACGAATCCAAGATCCATGACGGCACTTCTTGCTCAGCCAAATCAGACCGTCTCTCAAGACTGGATCGTTGATTTGGGTGCTTCCAACTATCTCACGCCAGATCTCAGCAATCTCCAATATCCCGCACAATACCACGGTCAAGACAGTGTCTCCATAGCAAACGGATCATAACTTCCCGTCCCCCACTCAGGACAAGGCCTACTACCCTTACCTGACACGCCCCATAAGCTTTATTTACGCAAACTCCTTCATGTTCCGCGTTTATCTCACAATCTTTTATCCGTTTCTAAATTAACTACTGACAATCCTGTATCTGTGAGTTTTGATGCTAATGGGTTTAAAATTAAGGATCGCAAGGACCACCGTCTACTTCTTCATGGGCATCTTCATGACGGTCTGTATCAACTTCGCCGACCTGCAGCTTCCAAATCAACGGCCTTCCACATCCACACGAACCAAGAAAAGATCTTGCATGCCTGTCTAGGCCACCCTCACCACGGGCTGCTCAAAGAACTGCTACTACTCTGTCCTGACATTTCACACATCTCTAATAAATTTTCTTGCATTTCATGTACTGTAGCAAAATGTCACAAATCTTCTTTTAATAAAAATAATTTTGTTTCCTCTGTCGCATTTGATCTCATACACTCCGATGTTTGGGGCCCCGCCCCGGTGAACTCTATGGATGGTTTTCGGTATTATGTCATTTTTATAGATGATTTCACGCGTTATTCTTGGCTATACCTTATGAAATCAAAACAGGAAACGTTCTCCAAATTCAAGTTACTTCAGCAACTCATCAGAACTCAGTTTCACACGACTCCGAAAGCTCTTCGGTCCGACGGCGGAGGCGAATTTACAAGCAATGAGTTCACCGATTTTCTTCAATTACACGATATACAATGGCAACTCAGCTGTCCACACACGCCTGAATAAAACGGACTCGCCGAACAGAAGAATCGCCACCTTCTTGATCTAGCTTGCATGCCGCCAACTTACCCAACTTTCTCTGGGCTAAAGCTATATCCACTGCCAATTATTTGGTAAACCGTCTTCCCTCCTCCTCTATCGCAAATCAAATTCCCTTTTTTCGCTTGCTCGGCCACCAACCAACCTACACTCACCTCCGCGCTTTTGGGTGTCAATGCTTCCTTGACTACGACCCTATGCAGCCAACAAACTCTCACCGCGCTCCCAAGAATGCACGTTTATCGGATACTCTGCCTTTCACAAAGGGTATAAATGCTTGGACCTTCTCTCAAACAAAATCTACATCTCACGGCACGTTACTTTTAATGAAACATATTTTCCCTATAAGCCTATCCTTCCCACACAATCTCAGACAACCTTACCTCCTTTGCCTCGCACTCCTCCCTTACTTCTCATTCCACCTTCTCTGGCCTCTAATCCTATACCATCAACCATATCCACATCTCCCCATAATCCAACGCCAACACAGCAACTTGACTCATCTATTCACAGCTCCACCAAGAGTTCTTCACCTACTTCTACAAACCCCAATATGCCTGCTATACCCATCACAATTCAACCCTCACATCACATGCAGACTAGGCTCAAGTCTGGGATCACTAAACCCAAACAGATTATGTCTCTTCTTACCACCGCTCCTCCCACCAAAACACACAGCACCTATGCCCAAGCTGCCAAACAAATGAACTGGCATCAAGCCATGTCCGAGGAATTTCATGCTCTACAGAAATAAGCAACATGGACTCTCGTTCCTGCTCCGGCTAACACCCCTATCCTCGGGTGCAAATGGACCTTCAAGACCAAACTACTATCTAATGGTCAAGTAGACAGGTATAAAGCTCGCCTTGTTGCACAAGGATACGATCAACAATATGACGTCAATTACACTGAGACATTCAGTCCCGTTGCCAAAATGACTACAATTCGTGTTCTCCTAACGCTTGCTCTCAATCGGAATTGGCAAATCTTTCAACTTGATGTCTCGAACGCCTTCCTCCACGACGAGCTATCTGACAACATATACATGCGGCAACCTTAGGGCTTTGTCGACATCGCCTCACCGTTCGTTGTTTGCAAATTGAACAAATCACTCTACGGACTCAAACAAGCACCGCGGCAATGGTTCGAAAAACTAACCACCTTTCTTCAGAACCAAGGATTCAGGTTTACTTGTTCCGATCCTTCTCTCTTATCTTATCGTCAAAATAATATACAACTCTTTATGTTAATCTATGTCGACGACATCTTAATTACAGGAAACAATCCTGCCGCACTCACCGACCTCCTCTCCAAGCTGCATGCTCACTTTGCCTTAAAACATCTCGACCATCTGTCCTTATTTCTCGGTATTCAAATCATTCGGCAGCCCTCGGGATTCTTTCTTACACAACAACATTATGCGGAAAAACTCTTACGGGACTCCGGCTTAGCTGACTGCAAACCTGCTGACACTCCCCTGTCGCCCAAATCCAAGCACATGCCTACAACCAGTTAGCCGTTCCATGATCAGACCCTATACCGACGCTTAGCAGGTTCCCTCCAGTATCTCTCAATTACCCGGCCGGACATCGCCTTTGCTACAAATCAGGTCTGCCAACATATGCATCAGCCGACCACTCAAGATTTTCAAGCTCTTAAACGCTTGCTCTGGTACGTCAAAGGTAGGGGTGTATGTGAGCCGAGCCGGCTCGAACTCGACTCGTTAACGAGCTCGCGAGCCGAGCTTATCGAGCTTCGAGCTCGAGCCTATAATCGAGCTCGAATGATAAACGAGCTCGAGTTCGAGCTTGAGCCAGATCGGCTCGTGAGCTCGCGAGCTGGCTCGTTAAATATTGATTAATTAAAATAATATATATTATAATATATTAAAATATATGTTAATTAATTAAAATAATATATTAACAACTGCGGTTGCTTGGTGACAGGCTGACATCTTTTTTTAATATTATAATATAAGTTAATTAATTAAAATAATATATAATATATATTATAATATACCTTAAACCAAGCGTGAGTTCCAACTTACAAGTGACAGGCTGACAGTTTTTTTTTTCTTTTTTTTTTTTGGGAAAAGAAAAGTAGCTGTCCAGTGAGAGACTGACAGCTCTCAGGCGGGAAAAAAGAAGGAAGGACTGTTTCAAGTCAAATGAAAAATAGAAAGGAGGGAAAATGTCAAATTGAACCGAGCCGGCTCAAGCTCGTTTACCGCGGAACGAGCTCGAGCTTGAGCTCGCCTATTGAGCTCGACTCGAGCTCGAGTTTGAGCTCGCTTTTCAACTAACGAGCCGAGCGATAAGGCCTAAACTCGACTCGACTCGACTTGACTCGTTTACACCCCTAGTCAAAGGCACCCTTTCCTTCAGACTTCCGATAACCACCAGAAATCTCACTCTTCGGACTTATACCGACGCGGATTGGGCGTCCGACTCTTCTGACCGGAAATCTATTTCCGGCTTTTGCACCTTCTTGGGTTTAACTCTCATCTCATGGACTGTCAAGAAGCAAGTGACGGTAGCCAAATCGTCCACCGAGGTCGAATATAGAGCTTTCTCGGCTTCCACCTCCGACGTCATATGGTTGTGTCGCCTCATTGACGAACTTGATCTTCCTCAAACTTCTCCTACACAGATTTACTGCGATAACACCTCCGCGATTGCTCTTGCTCGGAACCCAGTATTCCACGCACGAACCAAGCATATAGAGATAGACTATCAATTTATTCGTCAACATCTCAAGAACGGCGCTATCTCCATCACTCACATACCGTTCGAAGACCAGATTGCTGACATTTTATCAAAATCTTTTTCCGCTGCTCTTTTTCACAATCTCCGTCACAAATTAATCATTCGAACACAGAATGATTAATTTGAGAGAGGCTGTAAACGAACATTACATGTATTTGTCTTTATTACTTATTTTGCCATTCACTGTCCTTATATAAAGGATTACTGTACTCATTAATGTCATTCAATTCAATAATAACTTTACATTTCTCTACCCTACTTTGTCTCCTTCTCCCTATTCGTCTCCATTCTTCATGCTCTAACAAGCACTGCAGCGCTAGGCCACTAATAGTATTTTTTAAATATATTTTATTATAAATATCCCCACACTGACTCTCACTATCCTCACTTTGCATGCTTGGCCGAGAAGGAATGGAGAAGAGAAGGGAGAGGAAGAAAAAGGAAAATATGAGTGTGAAAGGCCTTCTGGTCATTTTTCTGTCCTTCGTTCCTGTTATGGATATTGTTCTATTCGTTGTAAGTAACTACCTCTTATTTTTATTTTTGATGATTTTAATTTCTACATATTTATCATTTATCTCTCCTAAATCTGCTAAAACTATATTATATCTTGATTTTGTAAGTTTTCACCATGTAACTTCTGATATATTATAGATTTGATCATTATGACTGATTTAATATGATTTTCTTGTATTTTCACTGGTTAAATTGGTTTATATGAATTTTTCAATGAAATGTGTATTGAAATTGAAGTGAAAATTGATATATTGTGATTGGTAAGATGCACTAAACGGTACGACTTGTTGTAATGATTAATTTGTATTGTAATATAATACTGATTTGACTGAGAAAGGAATGGATGTACTGTATTGATATTGATAGTGATCTAATAGAAATGTGGTACTAATTGATACCAGATATATGAAATAATAATTCTATAATGATTCTAGAGCAACGATTGAGAGTCGTAAGGAGATATTGATTGGAACTCATAAGTGCAGGAGCAAGATACTATCATATGAATTATGATATTGATAATTGATTATAAAATACTTATTACTGAATGATTATGCATTATTATTTTTGATACTATAGCTTAAATGGTAGTGAGGTTGTTTACTATTGATATTGTTACTATTCTTGATGATACAGATCACTATTACTGATACTATGGACTTCAATGTGATGTGTTATAAATTGGACTATTAGTACATATAACTGGTATAAATATTGATGCATAGATTTCTTTATATGATTTACAACATATTATTTTGATTCTTCTTGCATTGATTTCAGTTGTAAGATTTTAATTACTTATTGGACTATTTGCTCATTACGTGATTTAAATAATTTTAAGTAAGGAGCCTGCAGCTTGAAACTATGTATGCAGTGCCAGTATCGTTTTATTTCAGTACTTTGGTTTGTTGTTATTTATTTTATTCAGATTGGTTATTGCATATATTATTTTTTACTCTGCAGTTATTAGAGGTGTCAATATTTGACCCGACCCGAACCCTACAAAAAATTTCGGGTTCGAGCGAACCGGGTCAGGTTCGAGTTAAGGACTTTGACCCGTTTGTAAAATCGGGCTGAGTTTGGATTGACACGGAAACCCGAAATAGACCCGGTTTGACCCATTTTTGATTAATTTAGTAGGATTTTAAAGGATTTTTATGAAATAAGTAAATGATATTTTAAAAAAGTATAAACATTGTTACCCAAATTAAATTAATCTTGATTTATTTTAAAGTAAATAAAGCAAATCTTAGCTTAATTTGATTTAGATTTAAATAAATTGAATTAAATAAAAAAAATTTAATAAAATATACTCGAAGCGGGTCTGGTTCGGGTTCGGAAAACCGACCCGTTTGCAAAAGCGGGTCGGGTTCGAGTCGGGTTGAACAGTGTCAGGTCAATTTCGGGTTGGACCTGCACCCGACCCGTGACCCGTTTTTGACAGCCCTAACAGTTATGATGTAATTCCAGATTATCGAAATGCGAATTATATTTTTCGTTGTTATTCGTTTTATGTAATAAAATTAATTAGCTCTAAATGTTGATATTGATTTAATTTCAATAGTTGATTAATGAATAGAATGAATTGACCGTATAATAAAGATTAAAAAAGAAATAATGATAAAAAAATTCTTTCACTATAGATATTGGTCTGTGACCAGTGGTGGTAGGGGTGTCAATTCGGGTCAACGGGCCGAGTTCGGGTCTAACCCAGATCCGCGTGGACTTGAAGGCAACTAACTTGGGCTCGTCATGCATGTGGAAGCGGGAAGCGTTGAAGTGGAGCAGCTACTGGCTAGGCTGTGCCCGAATTACGGAGCGGAGCGGCTGAGACCGAATTGTGGTCCTACGAAAGCGGGAGCCCGGATTGCGGCACTGAACGGCTGAACCTTGGTTGTGGAACAGCGAAAGTGGAGCGGCTGAGCCCAGATTGCGGAAGCTGGAGCCTAGACCCCAGATCGAAAAAATGGGAGCCGCCCCAGCCCACACTATGTTAGATTATGTGTTTTTCCTTCTTTTTGAAAATTTTATGTAATAACTTTAAAATCTAGTACAAACTTTTTTTTATCTAGTTATGTTAAACTATCACAAAAATGATCAGGCACAAAATCTCAAGGCATGATTGATATATTAATTAAGCTAATTATATTAAAATTTAATGACTAATATACAAATAATTATTTAATTAAACTAGTTTAAGTTATTTATTTATACTACTAGTTATTTAATAAATCTATTTAATTATTAATATTTGAAAATATACTAATTAAGTCAAATTAGATTTATTTCTAATTTGGATGGTAGGACATTTAGGATTTGAGTTTTAAACTTAATTTATATTTTAAGTACAAGTTACTTATTAATTTTAATTTTAATTATAATCAATAAATTATAATTAAAAATAGTTTAATTATGAAAGTACTTATTAATATTAATTTTGATTATATTTTTTATATGTTAATATTTAATTTTAATTATCATAAATAGTTAATCATTATAAATAAATAATTAAAAATTTAAATAAAATTAATCCCAGTTATTAATTTATTATTAAAGACATTATATTTTTTGATTAATTTTAAGTAAATTAGTTTAGTCAATTAATTAACCAATGGCCGGCAATTTAAAAAAAATTTTCGCTCTCTCTTGCTGTAGCCGTAGGTCTAGGGTTTGCTTTTCCTCTACTCCAATCGTGTATGTTCGACTTCGCTTAAAGTTTTGAACGAGTCGATTAAAGATTTCATGGCCTCCTTCGACGACGATTCCGTTCTTTTGTTGGATCGGAAGTAACGACGACGACGGAAGGGAGCTTGCTTGTTGCGAAGGTAACCATCTTCTCCCATTGTGCGCTTCTTCGGCCAAATCCCGTAAATCCGCTGAACTCCCGGATTTAGTAAATCCTGGATTCTCCGCAAAAAGGTGGTAGCTGCAGATTTATTCCGCCGTGAGATTTATGCCGAGTGGAAATCCTATCTTGCAGGATTTACGCTAAATCCTGCTCAAATCCCGCGTAAATACTGTTGCCAAAGTTGTCATTTTTGCTGTTTGGCGAGATTTGGATTAAATCCTGCATCCAAACAGCCCCCTTCATTTAGGTCACATGCATTTCATTTAGCTTCACGATTTATTGGTTGAGTTCCATTTTCCCTTGAGTCTCTGTGAATTCACATCGGTTTTTGTCTATGATGGAGTGTTGTCGCTTGATTTCTTCTATTTAATATATTTTCTTAGAAATTCAGATTTTCCGTTCAGTTTGTTGAGAACTAATTATTTAAATAATATTCCTACTAATTGTTTAATTAATAATTTAATTACTATTTTATTAGTTTTAATTATACATTTTATTATTAATTATCTCATTAATCACTAAAGAATTCTACTGCTCATTAATTATTTAACTATTATTTATATTATTAATTATATTTTTAATAATGTATAAGATAATTATATTAATGTATAATTACTAATTATATTACTAACTATTTTATTAAGTTAAATTAGATAATTAATTTATACACTAATTCTACTATTAATTATTAATATTTTAAATTATATTAATTAAGTTAACCAGTAATGAAAGCGTCTAGGGTTTGGTTTTAGTCCATGCTGTTCGGCTTCGTTGCTTCACCGGAGGTGTTGAGATTGCACGAGTCGCTTCTTGGGCTCCTTCGTTGCTTCGCAGGAGGTGTTGAGATTGCGCGAGTCGCTTCTTCGGCTTCTTCGTTGCTGTTCGACTTCGCTCCTTCGACGACGTTCCCTTCCTGTCGGATCGGACGTTACAACATTTGATCTGAAGCAACGACGGGAGCTCCCTCTCGCTCGCTGTGAAGGTAGCTTTCTTCCTTTCGCGCGCTTCTTCGGCCAAATCCCGTAAATCCGACTTCTAGCGGGATTAGGATTTACCGGGAGTAAATCCGCAAATCCGGGATTTACAGATTTGCTGGATTTACCGCGCCATTTTTTGCGTTTGGCTGGATTTACCGTAAATCCTACTAAAAACTCGAAATAAATCCGATACCAAACACCCCCTTCATTTAACCAATAACGATGTTGAAATGGGATTTATCAAAACTGTAGGGTTTAAAGTCCCATTTTTGCAGGATTTAAGCTAAATCTTGCTTAATTTTGCCTAAAATTGAATACTAAGCAGCCCATTAGGGCTTCCCACTAGAAAAGACATAGCAAGTTGGAGTTTTTGTCCATTGGTACTAATTGTTTAATAATGAAAGCTAATCTATATATATCAGATTATTGCTTTTTTATGTTCCATGTATTGCTCATATGATATACATTTTAAGCTTTTTGGGGCCTTGGGTTGAGGCAGTGGATTTTGGGATCTGAGCCTTTCTCCTTTTTGGGTGCTTGTTATGACTTGCATTGCCTTAATTATTGCTCAAGGCTCAAGTTGATACTTCTTTCTTATGTAGTGTGAGAGCCTGTCATGTCTTTGCAACGAAAAAGAAGGAAGATTAAGATGATGCTTTCTGACTATAAAGTTCAATGGTAGTGATGTACCATCGCCTTATTGGTAGTGCGTCTTGGCCAGATGTTAAATCAGTTTTCCTTATACAGAAACGTTTATCCTTTTCTTTTGCGTAAATCTGGCTGAATCCTGCAGTTCTGATTTCCATGAGCCGTTTATGCAAACTCTGTTAGCTGAAACCAAAATTTGATTATATCCTGAATAGTCCGTTGATTGTTCTAACTGATTCATAGCATACAAAAAACTTTTCCAGGGAAGTAAAATAGATGTCAGTTTCAGTGACTCTATAATGCTTCCTCAATGCAAGAAAAGAAGAATGAACGATGGAGATGCTCAGGCTTTCATACCTATTGTACTCTCTCCTGATTATTTTGTTGAGCCTTCAGTTACTGAATTGGCTGCCAGAGAGTATATTGATCCTGGTTACTGCAGCAGAGTCCCAAACTTTGTGATTGGAAGAGTAGGCTATGGATACATTAAATTTCTTGGTGTTACCGATGTCAGATGGCTGAACTTGGAGAAGATTGTAAAGCTTGATAGACATTCTGTAACAGTGTATGAAAATGAGAGCGACAAGCCACCAATTGGCCAAGGGCTAAACAAAACTGCTGAAGTAACACTAATCCTTCAATTGAGATTAGTTGATTCACAAGGTTTAGACTCTTCTAAAATCACATCCAAGTTGAAAAAATGTACATATAAGCAGGGAGCTAAGTTTCTTTCATTTGATCAATCAAGTGGCGAATGGAAGTTTCTTGTTCATCATTTCAGTAGATTTGGATTGGGGGAGGATGAAGAAGATGATGTTGTTATGGATGATATACTGGTTAAGCCGGTTCAGTCTACTGTAGAAGATCATGAAGCTCCTTCTGGTGAAATTGTACTATCCCACTCTCTTCCTGCTCATCTCGGGCTTGACCCTGTAAGGATGCAAGAATTGAGGATGCTGATGTTTTCAGCAGAAGAGGATGAACCTATTGAAGATTCATTTCCTTCAGATAGAAAAATTTTTGGCAGGGAATTCCTGAGAGAAAAATCTGCCAGCTCCAGTGCTAAAGGTTCTGTTTATAGGTCTTTGGAAGGTTACGCTCAGAAGGCAGGTAATAGGATTAGTTCTTCCCCTTTGAAGAAATCACCAGTGCCATTACTTGAATACCATAAAAGTAGCTCTGACATATCTCCATCTGGAGGCATTCTCATGACAGGTCAGAACAAGGGATTGCCACTTAGGGTAAAAAGGGCAGAAGGCTTCAGACTAGATGAAAAGCATGCAACTCCTTTGTCTGGAAGATTTTCTAATAATGTTGTTGACGCTGGTCTATTTATGGGTAGATCTTTCAGAGTTGGATGGGGACCAAATGGCATACTTGTCCATGCTGGTACCCCAGTTGGTAAAATGGGAACAGTATTGTCTTCTATAATTCATGTAGAGAAAATTGCAATAGACAGAACTGTGAGGGATGAACAGAATAAAGTCAAAGAAGAACTAGTTGATTTCTGCTTTTCTTTTCCATTAAATTTGCACAAATCATTAGACCATGAAACGATGGAAGTCAAGGTTGACTCTTACATGTTAAAGCTACAGAGAGTTGTATCTAGTCGCTCAATGCTTCCAGATATTTGCCGGGCATATATTGACATCATTGAAAAGCAGATTGAAGTGGCTGGTTTGTCTGCATCCACTCGTGTCCTTTTGATGCATCAAGTGACTGTATGGGAGCTGATAAAAGTTTTGTTCTCAGAAAGGGAGAATAATGAAAATTTTAGATCTTCCTCAGACGATGTTGGTGAGGACATGGTACTTGATAAGAAGGATAGACCTCTTAAAATTGATGCCGAGGCAAACCCTTTACTTCGAAGAGCTGAATTCAGCTATTGGTTGCGTGAAAGTGTTTCCCACAGGGTTGAAGAAGATGTCAGCTATTTGAATGATTCAAAATATTTGGAAAAAATCCTTGTATATTTAACTGGAAGAGAGCTTGATGCAGCAGTAGAACTTGCTTCATCTAAAGGAGATGTACGCCTGGCAATTTTGCTGAGTCAAACTGGTGGATCAATGGTTAATAGGGCTGATATGGCTCAACAATTAGATATGTGGAAAGATAATGGAATGGATTTCAATTATATTGAGAAAGACAGGCTGAAGCTGTATGAACTACTTGCTGGAAACATTCTAGGTTCTCTGCAGGATTGGTCTGTTGACTGGAAAAGACACCTAGGATTGGTGATGTGGTATCAGTTGCCACCTGATACTCAACTTCCTGTGATTATTAACACCTATGAACAACTTCTTAGTGAAGGAAGAGCCCCACATCCAGTTCCTGTTTATATTGATGAGGGTCCTATTATTGATCGAGTGGAGTGGAGGGCTGGTGACCGTTATGATATTGGTTATTATCTTATGCTTCTTCATGCCAATGGAGAAAAGGCCTTTGGTCTTCTAAAAACTATGTTTAGCGCCTTCTCTTCCACATTTGATCCACTTGATTGCCACATGATTTGGCATCAACGAGCCATATTAGAATCGATAGGTGTTTTCAGTTCAAAGGAACTTCATGTTGTTGATATAAGTTTTGTTTCACAGCTGCTGTGTCTAGGGCTATGCCATTGGGCAATTTATGTTGCCATCCACATGCCTTACTATGCTGAATTCCGATATATACAGGCCAATCTAATCAAGGAAATTTTGTCACAATACTGTGAGGCCTGGAGTACGAGTGAAACACAAAAAAGGTTTATTGTAGACCTCGGTGTACCACCTGCATGGATGCACGAGGCTTTGGTAGGTTGCATCTGTCATTTTCAGTCATTATTGTAGCAATTTTATGGTTTCAATTCCAAAAGTGTCCATCTGTTTTAATACATGCCATTATCATTAATGTTAAATTCTTTGAGCGTTTTTATTTAATTTCTCCTTGTTCAAGTTGAAATTCATATATGCTATCATTCATTCTTTATTGCTTCTTCAGTAATGGATAACTCGATAATATTGTTGCAGGCAACATATTACGAATATTACAGGAATCATTCAGAGGCCCTTGAACACTATCTAAAATGTTCTAAGTGGCAAAAAGCTCATTCGATTTTCATGACAGCAGTAGCTCATTCATTGTACCTATCTTGTAAGTATGCCTTGCCATTCTTGACTGTTTTAAGTAGCAAGTTTTAATTTGATAATGAAACCTCTATTGGTGTCCAAATTGTGCTTTTTTTGTCATAAGAATTATCACTAGAGCTGTGCTTCTAGTATTCAAGTTGAGGAGAAACCAAGAAGAGGCAACAGTTTTGGATTGTTTGGAAATTTTCACAATGTTTAAGCTAATAAATAAGTATAAGATGTTTTGCTTGCTTATTTACATATTTAAAATTCCGATTAAATCAATGAAAGAAGAAGCGCTAACACTTGCTACATTCATGTTCGCCAATGGTAGTGCATTGCTTGTCTAGGTGACGAAATGTGCATTCTTTAATCCTTTTTATTCTTTACAGCTCTCAGTCCCATCTCTGATATAGTGATATTTTGTGCATTTTGGCGCAGTGTTTAGTTTTTGATCTCCATTTTGCATTGATTAATTTGTTAAAAAAATTATTTTATTTGACAACTAAATCCATCCCTCCCTTTACCTATTTTTGTCATGACTCTGATGTTCTGGATTTTTCCTGATGCTTGACTTTTATTGATTCTTTCATAATTGTTTCAGCCAAAGATTCAGAGATTTGGAGGACTGCAAGCATCATGGAAGAGCACAAATTAGAAATTGCTGATTGGGACGTAGGAGCTGGAATTTTTATTGATTTCTACGTCTTAAAAAGTTCTTTACAAAAGGATATGTCTGAGTCTGAACCAGTAAGAAGCTTGATTGCTTTTATTATCTTTGATTTATGGAAAAGAAACTAAGTATCTCATGGCTTGATTTCATCTTAGCTAACACCGTGGAAGTTCATTGTAAAATTGATCCAAAGATATTTATAATTACTGGCCCAGTCAGTTGGGGCTTACTTAGTTAAAATGGATATTTGTGGAGAGAGAGTGATAGTGGACTAGACCAGACTATGCAGATCAAGCCATGTGCTAATTGCATTCAATGACATCTGCTCCAAAAACTTATATGGGTGTGATAGTATTGAATCACCCCTTATTAAACATGGCGTTATATTTAGCAATATTATTCATCAGTTATACGTTTATTACTTGCCGAAGTTCTTTAGCTCAACTTGTATGCTGCTTGGTTCTTAGGGTGGAGGTCACCATTTTGGATCCAACCTCTGACATTCTTCAAACTAAATATTCAGTAGTTCTATATATGAATTTTGATCTTTAAACTAGCCTTGTAACCTCAGCATCTACAACTGGCTTCGTGCCTTTTCATATGTAAATTGGTCTTGTGCTCTTATTCTAATTAATAAAATGTTTAGGATAAATTTTCATCGATTATGAAAATACATTTATTTTATTTTACTTTAATTCTCTTTCTTAGCAAAAAAGTTTTTATCTTATCATTTCTCTTTGAGAAGGAAAATGAGTAAATTTTATTTTGTTTTATTTTGCTGTTAATGGGTATCATTGAATCCAGCCTTAATTTGGGCTATGTAATTTTCTATAATTAGGTCTTTTTATTACTAAGACCTACAATGCTTTATGGTGTAGAATGTTGGCCATTAAAAGAGAAGTATAAAATTAAGTTAAGTGTTGTAGAGATGAGGATGCTCAGGCGGATGAGTGGCTTTACTCTTAAAGACATGATACGAAATGAGCATATACGTGAAAAGATTGAAGTAGCTCCAATAGAAGATAAGATTAGAGAGAGTCGCCTTAGATGGTTTGGTCATATAAAACGGCAGCCTTCCGATGTCCCGGTTAGGAAAGTAGATGTATTAGATTTGACTTATGTTAAGAAAGGTAGAGGTAGACCTAAAAAGACTTAGTTAGAAAATATTAGAAATGACATTTCTTTATTAGATTTAGATGAGAATTTGACCCTTAACATGACACAATGCAGAAAATAAAATTCATGTAGCCGACCCCACAATGGGATAAAGGTTTGTTGTTGTTGTTGGCCTTTTTAACAGTGAATTGAGGATGATGTGCTAATGGATGATAGTTCATTTATGGATGTGAAGTCCTTAGAGCAATTGAAATGTGAGGCTTCACCACACAGAGGGAATCACAATCAGTAGATTTAGTAATGCAATCAAAAATTTGGGAGAGGGCCCCAAATTTTTTATCACAAAAACAAACTCTTTCTAGGATGATAGAAAGACATAAAATACTCAAAAACTTGACAAAATATACCTAACAAAACAAAACACAACTTTAATATTATAAAAGGACTTACTAACAAGGACTCTTACAAACTTTGACACTTACAAACGTTTGACAAATTTATGACTTCAAAACAAACACCTAAAGAAGCTTTCATCAATTAGAAGAAAGATACAGATGGAATGGCACTTGCAGAGAGATGAAAGAGATTAGAAGCCGAGAAGAAGGGTGGAAAGAACTCGCAAATCTTTCCTAGAGGAGATGAGAAGGAGAATGGAACAAGCTCGAAAGCTTTTCCAACAAAACCCGCAGGTTTACATTTTCAAAAATCATTCATATAATATTTTTAAACATACACAAAACATCTTTATATAGGCATGAGAGGGGAATTCAAATAGCCACAACATTAATTTAAAAGCTTATTTAAATAGGGAATATGAAAAGCCAACAGTCAACTCCAGGAAACGAAGCACCAAAGCCACGGAAAAGCCCTCAAAAAGTCACGGGAAAACAGCTCAGGCGGAACCCGAAGAGGCAGCCGCAAGAACCAAGGAGGCCCGCATGGAACCGAAGCACCAAGGCACGGGAAAAGCCACCCAGCAGGGAAAACCAGCAGCCAACCAGGGAAACCAAGGAGCCAAAGCACGGAAAACCAAGAAACCATCCACGAGAACCAAAAGAGCCATCCACGGGAACCAAAGGGACAACAAATGGGAGAATGAACCTCAATTTATGAGCTAAAAAGGCTCAGCTGAATCTAGTAGAGGACCTAGAAGCTCACCAAATTTATAATTCAAAATGTTTTGACCCCCCTTTGCCTACATCAGACTCCCCTTCTTGAGAACTCATCTCCCGATGAGTTAACTTTTGTTTTGAAGGCGTTGCATCAAGAGACACCAAGGCTTGAGATTGCTGACTTGACACCAAGACTCAAATGACAACATGACTTAAAACAAAACTTACACACGACTCACAAGACTCACACAACAACTACTATGACTTACCAAGACTTGCTAGTTGCTAGACAAACCAAAACAATATTTGACAAACCAAACTAGGACTTCCTAACTTGATCTGATACCAAATTAATGCAATCAAAAATTTGGGAGAGGGCCCCAAATTTTTGATCACAAAAACAAATTCTTTCTAGGATGATAGAAAGACATAAAATACTCAAAAACTTGACAAAATATACCTAACAAAACAAAACACAACTTTAATATTATAAAAGGACTTACAAACAAGGACTGTTACAAACTTTGACGCTTACAAACGTTTGACAAATTTATGACTTCAAAACAAACACCTAAAGAAGCTTTCATCCATTAGAAGAAAGATACAGATGGAATGGCCCTTGCGGAGAGACGAAAGAGATTAGAAGCCGAGAAGAAGGGTGGAAAGAACTCGCAAGTCTTTCCTAGAGGAGATGAGAAAGAGAATGGAACAAGCTCGCAAGTTTTTCCAACAAAACCTGCAGGTTTACATTTCCAAAAATCATTCATATAATATTTTTAAACATACACAAAATATCTCTATATATAGGCATGAGAGGGGAATTCAAATAGCCACAACATTAATTTAAAAGCTTATTTAAATAGGGAATGTGAAAAGCCAACAGTCAACTCCAGGAAACGAAGCACCAAAGCCACGGAAAAGCCCTCAAAAAGTCATGGAAAAATAGCACAGGTAGAACCCGAAGAGGCAGCCGCAAGAACCAAGGAGGTCCGCATGGAACAGAAGCACCAAGGCACGGGAAAGGCCACCCAGCACGGAAAGCCAGCAGCCAGCCGGGGAAACCAAGGAGCCAAGGCACGGAAAACCAAGAAACTATCCACGGGAACCAAAGAGCCATCCACGGGAACCAAAGGGACAACAAATGGGGGAATGAACCTCAATTTATGAGCTAAAAAGGCTCTCTACTAGACATTAATGAGCTGAATCTAGTAGAGGACCTAGAAGCTCACCAAATTTATAATTCAAAATGTTTTGACCCCCCCTTTGCCTACATCATTTAGTTTATTATCTTCTTTTTCTTCATTTTAATCCTCCTTTTTTGTCTGGTATGACTTTGTGAAATATGTTCTCTACTCTATTTTTGAACATGCACACTAATCACTAAAAAGGAAGCTTATATACATCCCATGAACAAGCGGCATAACCCCATGAATGAAAATTTTTCAAATGAGAAAAAACAGTTTATTGTTGCGTGTCTTGGATTGCACGATTATTTTGACAAAGTTTGTAGGACGCGTATCATCGAGAGTAGTTGTGTTTGCACACTCTCCAAAACTACCATGCAAATGTAATGAAAACACACTACATTGTGCAAGTGCACATGAAAATTTGCAAACGTACTGATGAATGTATGTATGCATTATGTAAGGGAACAAAAGACCATGCAAGTATGCAAGTGCATCTCATAGTTGCATCAATAAACGTGCAAGTGTATAGTGCAAGTGTATTAAGAAGTATATAAATGCATTGATAAATGTGCTAATATGATGTGTAAATACATAAAAAGCTTGTGAACTAGTTGAAATCAATTCACACGCACATGCTCCGGACAATACATCAAACACCTAAAGTTGTGGTCTGAGAATGCAACATGGATTAAGATGAATGAACTCAAATTCTTTCTTGCAAAAAATGTGTGACGACTTGAAGCAAGCAATTATTTGGAAACTTCACTAATATATTTTTAAATTCAAGTTAGTTCGAATGTGCTCCGTTGAACATGTTAAGTGCTTAAGTTCAATGTATGATAATGCTGTGTGGACCGAAATTAAGTTGAAATTAAATTCAATTCACTTTGAGAATCATGTAACCCTTATTGGAAGAATGATCAATTATTTTGAAAATTCATAAACACTCTCAAATGTAATCGTCAAATTTATTCATACATGATGCTTCTCAAGCGAGTCACCTTGCCTATAGGGCAAAGTTGCTAATTCCTTATTTCATTACAAAAAAATAGAAACTCTCGAGTTCATCACCGGCATGTTAGCTCACAAAGTTGATACTTGAACTCAATCCTTTGTTAGCAAGCAAACAAAGTACGCATGGTTCAAATAACAAAAAAATAAAATCATTCAATACCTTAATGATGATTGTGTTGACAGTAAATCTCAGCTCGTGATGATACTATCTCTTGAAATGCCACTAAATCTTAGTACAAATTATTTCAGGTTTATATCCAAATAAAATTATTAAAAAAAAGAAATGTGAAAAATACTTAAAGCATGTTTATGTACCCTGCATTGCTTATTAGTTTTAAATTTTAAGATGAAGGGATGATATATGAAAAATAAAATAAAATGTTGTCTTAGAATTAGATAGAGTCATTTAAAGAGCACTAATAAAAATATTTTTGAAAGTAAAATTCATGATCTTAAGATTTTAACTGTGTATGAGAAAGCTAATATTATGTGGGAAAAAATAGTTAGTGGTATTAAGAATGTTACAAATAATGTGCTTGGAGTATTGAAAGGAAAAACTTCTAATATTAAAATTTGCTATTGGTAGAATTAAAATGTGTAAGAAAAGATTCAAAATAAAAAGTTTTATTATAACAATTAGTTTAAATTTTGAAGTTTGGAAATTTGAGAAAGATATAATGGGGTTTGTAAGGAGTCTAAGAAAGAAATGTACAATGCAAATGATTTAACTTTTAATGATTTATATAATAAATTATATATTAAGGAGGACGAAAGATGTATGTATAAGTTAGTCGAACAAAGAGAGATGAAAAATAAGGATTTAGTTCAAGTGAATTGCATTAAGGATGATGATAAAAAAGTGCTTTTATTAAAAGAGGATATTTAATAAAGATGGATGAGATATTTTGATAAGTTTTTTAATGAAGATTGTGAGAATACAATTGATTTTAGTGATCTTAGCACTCTTAATGAAAATGAAGATTTTTTTTTTTATCGTTGTATTAGTAAAATAGAAGTTAGAGATGCTTTAAAGAAAATGAAGTGTGGAAAAATTGTTGGACCTGATGATATTCTAATAGAGGTGTGAAAGTGCTTAGGAGATGAAAGAATTTTTTGGCTTACAAAATTTTTTAAATATTATTTTGAGGGATTAAAAGCTGCCAGATGAGTGGAGAAAGAATGCGTTGATTCCTATTTTTAAGAGTAAAGATGACGCACAGAAGTGTGCGAATTATAGAGGAATTGAGTTAATGTGTCCTACATTAAAACTATGGGAGAGAGTTATTGAGCATAGATTACGATGTGATATTAATGTTTCTCAAAATCATTTTAGATTCATGCTGGGTAGGTATACTATTGAAGCTATACATTTATTGAGAGGGTTGATGAAGTGTAGAGAGAATAAGGAGGATCTACATATGACATTTATTGATTTAGAGAAAACATATGATAAAGTTTCAAGAAAAGTGACTTGGAGAGGTTTATAAATGAAATGAGTTAATAATGATTATATTCAAGTCATTAAAGATATGTATGTAGGTATTGATACTTTGTGCAAACATAAGGTAGTTTGACCAAGTATTTTTCTATTTTAGTTGGATTACATTAAGGATCAGCTTTAAGCCCATATCTTTTTTTGCTTTATTCATAGATGTTCTTATTAGACATTTGTAAGAGGATGTACTATGGTGTATGCTTTTTGCTAATGATATTCATCTTGTTGATAAGACTAGAAAGGGAGTTAAAAGAAAAGTTGAATTATGGAGGTCAACTTTGAAGTCTATAGGTTTTCATTTGAGTAGATCTAAAATCGAATACATTGAGTATAATTTTAGTAGTAATAGAGCTTGGGGTGGGGATTGTGATGTTGGGCGATTTAATCATTAATAAGAGTACATGTTTTAGATATCTTGGGTCTATTGTTCAAAGTGATAATGAAATAGATAGGGATATTATTAGTAGAATTCAAGTTGGGTGATTGAAGTGGAGGAATGCTTCGGGCTTGTTATGTGATAGAAAAGTACCCCTCGAAGTTAATGGAATATTCTATTAGATGTTGGTGAGGCCTGCAATGCTTTGTGAAATAGAATATTGGCCATTAAAAGAGAAGCATAAAATTAAGTTAGGTATTGCAGTGATGAGGATGCTTAGGTGGATGAGTGGCTTCACTCTTAGAAATAGAAATCATAGAATGTGAAACGAGTAAATAGGTGAAAAGGTTGGAGTTGCTCTAGTGGCATATTAGATTAGAGAGTCTTTAGATGGTTTGGACACATAAAATGTCGACATTCAGATGACCCATTTAGGAGAGTAAATGTATTAGATTTGGTTTATATTAAGAAATGTATAGGTAGGCCTAAAGTCTTAGTTAGAAAATTTAGAAATATATTTTTTAATTAAATTTAAATGAGAATTTGACACTTAATAGGACGCAATGTTGAAAAAGGATTCATGAAGCCAACCTCTCGTAGTCGGATAAAGGCTTATTTTTGTTATTGTTGTTATTTTTGTTGAAAATACTTAAAGCAAAATCCACCATCATAATACTTAAAAGCAAAATCTACTTATCCTCCTCCATAATTTGTTGTCTGAGTGTGATAAAATTGAGTATAATCCCAGCTCACAAAACGCAATATATTATCAAGCATATCATTCGATTCATTCTCAAACAATCTCTCGCCAATAAAGATATATCATATGCCCTTTAACTAATGGTTTTGCCACAAAATGCCTTCACAAACAAATTTTATGATCGGGGCCTTTAGCTTGTCACACCCTTGGTTTGAAAGGTGGTACATCTCAGCAACATGTAAGTTCTTCAACCCATCACACTCTTGGTTCAGATGGCGGTACATCTTGGCAACACGATACATGATGAAAGGATAAGTAAAACTTGTTTAGCATTCATACGAAAAAAAATTATATACAAATAATATAGCAACATGTTAGGCTGGCACTTGAGCCGGCTGGACCGGCCCAACCCGGATCGGTCCACACCTACTCGAGGCGGAAACAAACAGGGCGGGCGGAACCGAGCGGAACGAGCACATCCGACGGGGGCCAAGGAGGAGTTTTGGGAGGGAAATTTTGAATGCGAGGGGCTGTTTAGACATTTTGTAAAACTCCTTTATGGTTAATTAGGAGGTTAGGAGGAAAGGGGGGCGGGGGATTATCTTGAATTTGAATCAATTTGGAGATCTAGGGTTTGTGTTTTGGGCTCTTGGCGTTGCCGGAGATCTTGGAGAGTTTTTCCTTCCTCTCGAATTGAAGGAAATTTGTATCTTGCAAGTGCTTTTCATCTTCCATTGAAATAAAAAGCGTTTGCTCCGTTTTCCCTACGAGATTCTACTGTTTTTCTCAGTTTTCTTCCTATTTTTCTGCTATTTCCTGCGGTGGACAGCAATTGAGCTGTTGAGATTCCCTGGTTTTGGTTAGGAAGACTTGCAAACTCAAGAATTTCCTATCAAATTGGTATCAGAGCGAGATCCGGGCGGTGGAGGGCTGTTTTTTCCACTTTTTCGCTGCAGATTTTCGCAGATTTTGGGTTGTCGGAGGCTGTTTTCCCCTGAAAACAGCAGTTTTAGGGTTTTTGAGAGCAGCAGTTGAGTAAAATAGCAGGTTTTGACTGTTTGGAGGGAGATTCTTGCTGTCCGGAAGAGTTTCCTTGCGTTCCGGAGGCATCTCTTTGGTTCCCATGGCATCTAAGCGGGTAGAAGTCTTGGAGACCGAGATGGGTCAATTTAAAGCGGATCTGGAGGAAAAGATGGCGACATTGAGCGAGAATGTGGAAGGGAAATTCATGGCCTTGAAGGAGATGATGAAAAAGTTGTTGGAAGGGCAAGCAAGGGCTGTGCCAGCGGAGGAAAGAGGAGAAGGTAGTGGGAGCAAGGGTAAGGAGAAGGTGAATCCAGAAGAGGAAGAGGAAGAGGAGGTGGAACTGCTTGACAGCAACGGAAGGATGCCACCTCGGGAGTCCATCAGGCGGGAAGAATATGACAGAAGGAGAGACTTCAGGGAAGGAAGAGAAGATGATTGGCGACGTCGGAGGCCCGACCCATTGGACCGGCCATGGGGGATCTATAACCATCATGGCGGGGCATGAGGGGAAGATGGCTACCGGTGGCCAAGGAGGGAAGATGAGCCCCGATATGGAGAGATAGGAACTTGGGAAGACCCCATAGCTTAGGACAGAGGAGGCCATGGGGGGAATAGGGCATACGGGGTGGACACGAGGGCCGGAAGCTGAAAATGCCAGTATTCGAGGAGGGAAATGTGGATGAGTGGATCCACAAGGTGGAGAGATATTTTGCAGTGAATGGCCTGATGGAGGAGGAGAGATTGATGGTTGCTAGCATGTGCTTGGAAGGGGCGGCATTTACCTGGTTCAAGTACATGGATAAGTGGGAGCCGGTGAGGACCTGGAGGGAATTCAAGGAGGCTATCAGGGAGAGATTCAGGGGGGGCAGCCCATGGGAGATATCAGAACAGTTCTATGCCCTCACTCAAGAGGGAACAGTGGAGGAATATAGGAAGAAGTTTGAGAGTTTGGTGGGAGACATGGAGGGCTTATCAAACAGTACTTTGGGGGGAAACTTTATGAAGGGCCTCAAGCCGGAAATTAGAGATGCTGTGAAGGTCATGAGACCAAGAGACCTGAGGGAGGCGATGGAGTTGGCTCAGTTGGTGGAGAACCAGAAGACCAACGCCCGAAATTGGAGGAACAACCGCTCAGGAGGTCCCACCAGGACAACTACCACTTACTTGGCTCTAAAAGGGCCAAGCCCTAGTGTCCCTAGAGAGAGTGGGAAGGAGAAGAGCGGGGTGACCAGATCTGCTGGAAGCTTCAAGAAATTGACTGAGGAGGAGATGCAGAAGAAGAGGGCCAAGGGCCTTTGTTTCAGATGTGAGGAGAAGTTTGTTCCAGGGCACAGGTGCAAGGATCGCGCCCTTCGGGCTCTCACCGTCTATATAGACGAGGCGACTGAAGAGGGTGATGAATCTGATGAGGAGCAGATTGATCCCTAGTTGGAGGTAGCCGAGGTCTCTCTCAATTCTGTGATGGGATTTACTCCTAGCCATACGATGAATGTGAAGGGGAAGATCCTTGGGAGGGAGGTAGTGGTTCTGATTGACAGTGGAGCAACCCACAATTTCATATCCACCCAGGTGGCGGAGGAGCTGGGGATGGAGCCTACTGAGACAGGCAGTTATGGGGTGATGATGGGGACAGGGAAGATTGAGTCCAGCACCGAGATCTGCAAGGGGGTGGAGATGAGGTTACAGGAGATCAGGATGGTAGAGGACTTCCTACCCCTGAAGTTGGGTAGCACTGATGTCATTTTGGGCATAAAGTGGCTACAGACCTTGGGTGAAACCAAGGTGAACTGGGGGACCATGGTGATGGAGCTGACGGTAGAGGGGAAGAGGGTGAAGCTGAAAGGGGAACCAGGATTGTCCAGAGCTGGAGTGTCACTCCGATCAATGGTGAAAATCATCCATGAGGAAGGAGGAGGATTCCTTGTGGAGTTGCAGAGCCTGGAGGAGCAGGAGGAGGGGGAGGAAAAGCCCATTCCCGCGTTGGTTCAGCCTCTTCTGCAGGAATTTGAGGATGTGTTCCAACCTCCGGTGGGACTACCACATGACAGAGAGCAGGAGCACCAGATTATCCTGAAAGAGGGAGTATCCCCTATCAGTGTGAGGCCTTACAGATACCCTCAGGTGCAGAAGGATGAGATTGAGAAGTTGGTGGGAGAAATGCTAGAAGGAGGGATCATTCAGCCCAGTGTGAGTCCCTTCTCTAGTCCAGTTTTGCTGGTGAAAAAGAAGGATGGGAGTTGGAGGTTCTGTGTTGATTATAGAGCTCTCAACAAGGAGACTGTGCCTGATAAGTTTCCTATCCTTGTGATTGACGAGTTGATGGATGAGCTACATGGAGCAGCCTTGTTCACCAAGATCGATCTGAAGTCAGGCTACCACCAGATCAGGATGAGGAAGGAAGATGTGCAGAAGACGGCCTTCAGGACTCATGAAGGCCACTATGAGTTTCTGGTGATGCCTTTTGGCCTCACCAACTCACCTGCCACATTCCAGGCCTTGATGAACCGGATCTTTAAGCCACACCTCCGCAGGTTTGTGTTGGTATTTTTTGATGACATTCTAATCTATAGCAGGACTGAGGAGGAACACCTGGAGCACCTGAGAGTGGTGTTGGGTGTGCTGAGGGAGCATCAGCTGAAGGCCAACTTCAAGAAGTGTGACTTCGCTCAGGCACGGGTGGAGTACCTTGGGCACGTGATATCCCAGGAGGGAGTTGCTGCAGATCAGTCCAAGATAGATGCAATGCTGGCGTGGCCTCAACCCAAGACCTTGAAGGGGCTCAGAGGATTCTTGGGACTGACAGGCTACTACAGGAGGTTCGTGAGGGGATACAGTACCATAGCATGGCCACTGACAGACCAGTTGAAGAAGGACAACTTCTTATGGGGGGAAGTAGCTTCAGAGGCTTTTGAGAAGCTGAAGAAGGCCATGACGACGGTACCAGTGCTTGCTCTGCCAGACTTCAATCAGGTGTTTGTGGTGGAGACAGATGCTTCAGGCTATGGATTGGGAGCAGTGTTGATGCAGAACCACATGCCCATAGCTTACTTCAGTCAGGTACTGTCGTCCCGGGCTAGGCTGAAGTCTGTCTACGAGAGAGAGCTGATGGCTATTGTACTGGTCATCCAGAAGTGGAGACCTTACTTATTGGGCGGACACTTTATTGTCAGGACTGATCAAAGGAGCCTGAAGTACTTGTTAGAGCAGAGGATGGTCACAGAGGAGCATCAGAGGTGGTTGTCCAAGCTGCTGGGATATGATTTTGAGATCCATTATCGGCCGGGACTAGAGAATAAGGCAGCGGATGCATTATCACGCTGTATGGGGGAGCTCCAGGGGATTGCTGTATCAGTACCAGTACTGATAGATTGGGGAGCTATCAAAGAGGAGAGCATTCAGAATGAGGAGCTAAGGAAAATCAAAGAAGATGTGTTATTAGATGGGAAAAGCCACCCAGGCTACTCAGTCGTGGGAGAAAGACTGTACTATCAGGGAAGAAATGTGATTCCAAGGTCCTCCATCCACATTCCCCAGCTACTACAGGAGTTTCATGGGAGTGTCATAGGAGGGCATTCAGGATTGCAAAAAACTTATGGCCGGTTAGCTGCTGAATTGTACTGGAAGGGGATGAGGAAAGATGTAGAGGAGATGGTGGCGAAGTGTGATATCTGCCAGCGGAGCAAGTACCTGACGATGGCACCAGGGGGATTACTACAGCCTCTGGCCCTACCAGAGAAGGTTTGGGAGGAGATTACTATGGATTTCATTGATGGGCTCCCAAAATCAGAAGGCTATACAGTTATACTTGTAGTGGTCGACAGGCTGAGCAAATATGCTCATTTCATTCCCTTGAGACACCCGTACACAGCGGTGTCTGTAGCAGCAGCATTTGTGAGGGAGATAGTCCGCCTGCATGGGGTACCAGAGTCCATTATTTTTGATAGGGACAAGGTGTTCCTGAGCCATTTTTGGAGGGAGCTATTTAGGATGCAGGGAACAGTATTGAAGAGGAGCACAACCTACCATCCACAGACTGACGGGCAGACGGAGGTGGTGAATAGGAGCTTGGAGACATACTTGAGGTGTTTTGTGTCTGAAACACTAAAGCTGTGGGCCAAATGACTAGCTTGGGCAGAATATTAGTACAATACCTCCTTTCACTCGGCTACCAAGATGACACCTTTTAAGGTGTTATATGGGAGGGACTCCCCACATTTGGTACACTACAGCCATAGTAGTACTCCAGTATCTGCAGTGGATTAGCATTTGAAGGAAAGAGATCAGGTGTTGGAAGAGCTCAAGAGGCATTTACTTAGAGCCCAACAACTTATGAAGAAGCAGGCGGACGACAAAAGAAGAGATATACAGTTTGCAGTGGGGGACAAGGTCTACTTGAAGCTCCGACCATACCGGCAGAGGACTATGGCCCAAAGGAGAAATGAGAAGCTTGCAGCAAGGTATTTTGGCCCTTTTGAAGTGGAGGAGAGAATTGGAGTGATGACCTATAGATTGAGGCTCCCTCCAACAGCCAGAATACACCCCGTTTTTCATGTCTCACAGTTGAGGAGAGTGGTGGGGGAGCATGCAGTGAGCCCAGAGCTGCCCAGCACATTGAGGGAGGACATGGAAGTGACATTGGAGCCTCTAGCGGTAGGAGTGTGCATCAATGAAAAGGGGGAAAAGGAGGTGAAGATTAGGTGGAGCGGCCTTCCAGACTACGAGGCCACTTGGGAGCCCTATGAGATGGTCAGGCAACAGTTCCCTGATTTTCACCTTGAGGACAATGTGAGTTTTTGGGAGGGGAGTAATGTTAGGCCGGCTGGACCGGTCCACACCTACTCGAGGCGGAAACAAACAGGGCGGGCGGAACCGAGCGGAGCGAGCACATCCGATGGGGGCCAAGGAGGAGTTTTGGGAGGGAAATTTTGAATGCGAGGGGCTGTTTAGACATTTTGTAAAACTCCTTTATGGTTAATTAGGAGGTTAGGAGGAAGGGGGGGGGATTATCTTGTATTTGAATCAATTTGGAGATCTAGGGTTTGTGTTTTGGGCTCTTGGCTTTGCCGGAGATCTTGGAGAGTTTTTCCTTCCTCTCGAATTGAAAGAAATTTGTATCTTGCAAGTGCTTTTCATCTTCCATTGAAATAAAAAGCGTTTGCTCCGTTTTTCCTACGAGATTCTACTGTTTTTCTCAGTTTTCTTCCTGTTTTTCTGCTATTTCCTGTGGTGGACAGCAATTGAGCTGTTGAGATTCCCTGGTTTTGGTTAGGAAGACTTGCAAACTCAAAAATTTCCTATCACAACACTCATTAGAGTACACCAAGAAAAGAAAAATAAAATTTTATTTTGTTATCATAAATCAAAATAGTAGTACATCAATAAAATAGAAACAACAATATATGAAAAGAGTACTAAAAGAAGCAACTATTAAAATAAAATTGCCAAACCTTTAAACAATACCTACTACAAAAACTTAAAGTACCACATATTCATACTGCTAGTAAAAAATAAAATAAAATTTCATACTGCTAGTATATCTGCTTCAGTGATGAGGGTTCATCAAACACTTCGGCAATATATGCTATGTGAAAATTGAATAAGTGAGTTTGAAAATTCAAACCTGATAGATCTAAAGTATAAACAACAAGGAGATAAGGCATGCAACATGACCAACTAAAATGGGGAAGAGTAACTACGTAGTAACATATCATATAATCGACGGATCAATGTGTAGATTAAATATGTCTTCCTTTGATAAATTCTAATATGATGATATTACAAATGTGTATGTAAAACTATTCAATGCAATTTGATATAAATGCATACATATGCAATTGCGCTAAATATCATCGTACCTCAATATAACTTATCACTTATTCATCATATATATATATATATATATATATATATATATATATATATATATATATATATATATATATCGATTTTGTCCAAAAATGCTCTATCGATTACATATTATTGCGCACATGCATGTAATGTCATATTTCTCATAATTAGGTTTTCAACTTGTGTTATATATTAAATATGGGAATTGTGAATTTTGCAATCAATATGATTTGCAGGAATATCATTTATTGCATTTAACATAGCTAATTTCTATAAGGTAAATTCTGTACAATATGAATCAAATTAAATGGATAAGAGCTTATGCTTTAATAAATCAAGATAATGTTGACTTTATTGCATGATAATTTCATTATGGCTAATAAACAAGATATGCTATACATGTATAACAATAAAAAAATATTGAAAGCAGGACTGACAACTTATGAACCAAATACGAGTAACGAGGATAACACACCTAAAAAAGGGTGTGTTTATTCTTTAATTAAAAAGACTACTTACCTTGAGTTACGACACTCAACCTATGATCTCCTAGGCTCCAAAGAGAACACCTAGTGGTATTAACTTGAAGTTCCTAAATAATATGAACTTAGAGTAAATTAGAAGAATACATTAAAATGTATTGAATGATTAATTTTTAAATTATGTGTAACCTAATTAACTTATGTTTTACCACCATTGGGGGCTGGGCTCGGTTCACAGGGCTTCAACTTTACATGACCAGTGACTTTGCCACAAAACAACATCATTAAATTATGATCACGGCCATAGCTCGCAGGTTTTGCAATGGGCTAATAACTATTGAGTAATGAATTATATGATGCTCTTGATAGGGTACAAAGCTCTATGTCAGCTAATGTCGACTTAAATTTATCCCTTTATACAAACATCCAACCTAGGTCAAAAAGTTCTTTGGATGAAGCAACCCATAGCTACCGACAAGCATACTTCGGTCAGGTTGGGCCAATTGCCTCTTTTGACTAAGTAAATCAGAGATCATGACAAACCGAGATGACAAAATTATGTGATCTTGATTGAGTTCGTCATCATTCCCTTTATCATCCGGTTTAAGTATAAGGTGATAAATTTCAATCATAAATCAATTTGTTGCTATTATTCGCCAAGCACATCGTGTTTATCTAATGGCTAACTTTAATCGAAGGTTCTCGTTCATCACCGCAAGAGCAATAATTATCTATAGGGGCTTGCACATATGGAAAATATGTAACTAGAAAACAAAGTGCTTGCAAAATGAGGGTGAAATCTGCAGGTAGTGTGTTATCTTCAATCTAATATGCCTTTTTAAAAATTGACTTAGAACATCCTTGAACCCTTTTGAGAAAGGCTGGGCGTAAATTTTTGAAGCCATGTCTTTGTTTTACTATATGTGCACCCCTTATTTAAAAAATTCTTTATGTTTATGAGTTTTTAAAAAAATTCTTTATTTTTATGAGTTTCTTCTTTGGAAAATATTTTATCCACGAGAATCTCATTTACAAACAATTTGCACCCAAATGTCTCAATCTGTATATATACTTTATAAATATCTATATAATTAGTACAAGCTGGACAAATCGAATGTTAATCTTTAATGTAATCTTTTATAATTCTAAACAATTTGGTTATTTTATTAATTGTTAAATGGGTGGCCATGTCTGGTTTTATCTTTAAAGCCCGCCAAACTAGTTCTTGATTTTTTTCTATTATATATCTTTTCAAGATAAATGAGAAAATTATTGTACTTTAGACTTCTTTATTAATTATTTTAATAGGAACATCATCTCAATGTTAGATTTTTAGACATTAGAGAAATTTGCTACTACAATACTATTATTTTTCTAAGCTTAGGTTTAATTACCCTCTCCAAAAACCGCACAATAGAACTGACAGATTTGAATCCCAATAATTATGGTAATCCTTAACATTTTTTTATTCTTAAGAATGACCTCTAAAATCTTCCATAATAAGTTAGCATCCTCTTTGATTTTATGATTATATTAAAAAGTTTTGTTAATCTAAGTACTCAAGCTTCTATTAGATCTCTTTAAATCTTAATATGCATTTCTTCTAGACCTAAGGTTTACTTGGAATTATGCATTTTCATCATTGTTAACTTCAATTTTTTTGGTTCAATCTAGTATACTTATGATTTTCTGATTTTACTTTTGTAAAGATTCATTTTACTTTTAAAAAATTCATTTCTTTGATTTTTGTTTAGTTTTTTCTTGAAATTTCATTTTTTATTTTCTGATGTCTTAATCTTGAAATTAAGATCCTAATATCTTCACACTCAATGCATATAATATTATAAATATTATAATTATTAAGGCTTTTTAGATGGTAGGAAAAATAATTAAAAAAGTAATGAACCTATATATAACATATGTAAGGGAAGAAAAAAAATCTAGAAATATGCTTCTAAACTTCGGTAAATCAGAACTGTTCTGTTATTTTCTTTCATCTGGTGACCATAGTGCTGAGCCGTAGCTTCAGTTAGATTTTTGAAAGCACTATTTCTTACACGTTGAATCTCATAGTTCTGAATATGCACCAGTCACAACTTGCATGTTAAACTTCACACTTCTGAATATGCACTGAGATTGATTGTTTCTTTCCACTTAATTATGGAGCATCTTGATTTATTCTTTTTCATTTTTGATTAATGAAATATTTTCTTGCCCTGCTATAGGACCTACTTGCAAGAAAAAATAAAGAATGCAGGCATTTCTTCAGTCGGCAAAATCAATCATTACGAGTTTGGGGAAGCAGACTCCCAATTGATGCGAGGTATTAAAGAAAGTCCATCTGTTGATCTTTCTGGAAGTTTTAACTAAAATCTCTTTTATTTAACGTCTTGCTTTTTCTGGCTCGTCAAAAAAGATCCGTAAGTGTTTATTTGTGCTCCAAAGATAGCTTTTACTTGTTCAAAATCCGATTTTTTTCCACAGGCATTATTTATTACGTTTTTATATAAATACACCATCTTTCTAACCCAGCATGTTGGGCTTCTCATATTTATTAGGAACTAGGAATCTGCTCGTTGATATTTTCTTTTCCAGTGGCCTCATTCTTTGTCATAAGAATGTTCAAGATGGTTTTAGTATAATACTTCACCCAGTATTATCAACAAGACTCCTGCATACACCCAACTCTTATTTTGTATTTTTTTCAAGTAGTTTTGGGGTTTTAGAAGCATCACACGACGTCTATGTGGCATAAATTTTACTTTAGATTTTGTCTGTTTGTTTGGTCACGTGCTGATAACTTGAGCAAGTATTTCTTAGTACATGACATGGTATTCTTTGATTACTAAAATGACTGAGGCCTCATTAACTGTCCCTTCTCAATGTTTCTCCACTGTCCAAGGGGCTTGTTGGTTTGCTGAAACTTGATAAAAAGTTGAAGTGCTTGTATGCAAAGTGATGCAGATAGTCTCATGTTCTAGGTTTTTCAATGCAAATCTATGATGGGATGAACAAATCCACCCAAGCATTTAAACTTCATTGGTCAAAATCTTTAATTTACGAAACTATTTGTTTTTTAAGAAAAAAAATGAAAACTCAAGAAGACACACATACATAAGTGATAATATAGCTGTCTTCTAAAAATCTTTGTAAAAATTTGGAAGCATGAAAACTATATGCTCGCTGAAAATAACATCACTAAAAATGAGAATGTACTAAATTTAAGAAGCTTAATCACACATGCAAACCTACAATTAGAAAATAGCGAATAGATGTAGATTAGGTAAGAGAATACCTAATAGGAGCAACCAAACGCCTCACGCCTGTGTAATGAGACAACTTTCTTAGAAAATCTTAATTCTTTGTATTAGAAGTCTAAAAGAAATTGCATCCAACCAATAATTTATTTAATCAAAACAGAAATCAAGGATTTTTTTTTCTTTTAAGCCTTATACTCCCATATTTAGAATCTTAAATGCTTTTTCAGTTCTCAATTAAAAAAATCATAAGAGCTTTCGTCAACCCTATCCAAATTGAGTGAGCCCCAAGGACACGTGTATCAACATGAATTGGTTAGCTAAAATCAAATAGTTGTTAGTGGGTGAATCATGATGAATCAAATCACAAGGAATTGAATAATGAAAATCATAATAAAGGAGATAGCAATGAGATATTTGTATAGGTATTATTATGAATCTGCCCCCAGAGGCTTGAATTAACGAGGTATGAACAAACGGTTAGACGATTATTTAAATTTCATTCGCTAAAACTTCTAACAATAACTATTTTCAATATATTGAAAGAGCCGAAAAATACTATAATTCAACAAATACTTTTCTTTCAGAGTGTTCTGTTTACGATACACATTCTCTCATCCACTCATTTAAACTCTTTGATGCACGCTTGCTATAAACTGGCAATTCTATTTAAAATTCCTGATCATAAATAGCATGCTATGCACATGCACATATCATATCTTATCATTTTCTATAACTAATACAATTGTCAAGGAGACACCATATAAATAGTACTAATTAAGGTTTTCCTTTTTCCGTTTATTTTTTCATAATCTTTTCCAAAACTTTTTCTATTTCATGCATGTAGGTATATTACATCCTCAGCCAGTACCATGAGTTGTATTCATTCAATCAACATGTACATCCAAGTATTTCTATATTGTCATTTCATTAATATATCGTGTAAGAACTTTCTATATTAGATTTGATGAATTATCATGCTAACCATTAATAACTTTGAAATGATATTCATTGAAATAGAAAAATATAAATAATGCTCGAATCTTACTATAATTATTAATTAAACAAGTATCAATTGATTCAATGCAAACAAATTAGAGAAAATAATATTATTACTGTAAGAATAGGAACATGAGTACTGAGCTCACTTTCTTATGTCTTGCTTTTGTCACTCCTTAATTCCAATTTTATAAATTTCATTATTTAACAGTATACAAGTATATAAATTTATATGTAATTAATATTAATAATTTTTAGCTTAATATCTAACATTTCATTAACCTAATTTGTATTTGTCTTTTTATTTATCCATTAAATTTTAAAAAATTAAAACTAATATATATAAATCTCATATCATGAAAGTAAAAGCCTTTATCAATTAATTTAATGACTATAAAATAGGTTTATATATATATATATAGACACACACATACATACATATATTAAAATTCTCCTCTCTTTCACCAAATAGACACACATAGCATTGCTAATTAATGTTCATATCTTATTTCAAATCTATTGAAATAACAAATTACATTTCTTTTAACTTATGACCTTTACAAGCATTTTCTAAATTAAAATTTTTGATTTGTGGATATAAATAATAACACTTAACTAATATTTTAAATTTAATTTTTCTCTAACTCAAAATAAAATATAAATTTTCTAGTTTAAATATATACATTGTTCTTGTATTAACTCAAGCCTTCCCTCAAATAACTAGCATTAGACTACGCATCTTGGATCGACAACTAGGTTTTGCCAAACACAACTCAGTCAATGGATCATATCAACAGTTTAAAGCACATGAAGTCCCTACTCGGCTTATAATTGTGCATGATCGAGCACAATGATATTTCTTGCTTGGTCACCACCTATCTCCCTTTCTCGTCGCAGGTCTCAATTTCCCTCCCTGTTTATCTCGCTTGGTCCTTCTCTTGTCTCTCTAGTTTTCTTGATTATAAAAAGATGAAACCTCTTGTCTTTCTCACACAACCAAATGACGATCAATCCTTCTTCTTCCTTTCGTTCGCTTCCTCTCTGAATTCTCACCCATGACGAAACCTCTTGTCTTCAATGCATGAGTAAAAGGATTAAAAAAAGGTTCTCATGTTATTGACCATAAAATATTCAAGTTAGTTGGACCTATGAAATGAACAAAGTTGCTCAAGTATATTTGTGCAAATAATTGACACATGTCTATTTTTTAGCTTTTTTTATGCATTCAAACATTTTAGTTTTTATCAGCGTAATAGTAAAATCGAAGTTAGAGAGGCTTTGAAAATATGAAGTTATGTTGATTCATATTTTTAAGAATAAAGATGATGCTCGAATTATTGAGGAATCAGGTTAATGTGTCATGCTTTAAAATTATGGCATAGAGTTATCGAGAGAGTCTCAAAATCAACTTGGATTCATGCTGGATAGGTATACCATGGAAGCTATACATTTATTAAGAGGTTTGATGAAGAAGTATAAAGAGAATAAGGAGGATATAGAGAGAATAAGGAGGATCTACTTATGATATTTATTGATTTAGAGAAAGTTTATGATAAAGTTTCAAGTGAAGTGCTCTGGAGATTTCTAGAAAAGAAAAGGAGTTAATAATGCTTGTATTCAAGTCATCGAGGATATGTATGCAAGAGTTATTACTTGTGTTCAAACACAAGGTGGTTTGATCAAGTATTTTCCTATTTTTGTTGGATTACACAGGATCAACTTTAAGCTCATATCTTTTAACTTTAGTCTTGGATGTTCTTACAAGACATTTGCAAGAGGATTTACCTTGGTGTATGTTTTTTGCTGATGATATTTTTCACGCTAATAAGGCTGGAGAGGGAGTTGAAAATAATCTTGAATTATGGAAGTCAATCTCAGAGTCCAAAGGTTTTCGTTTGAGTAAATCTAAAATCAAATACATGGGGTGTAATTTTAGTAGTGATAGATCTAGTGAAGGGATTGTGACTTTGGATGATCACGTCATTTATAAGAGTACACATTTTAAAATGTTTAAAGAAAATATCATCAAAACATCTTCGTATCACTTGTGTCTTCATCAATTTCACCGCCATCATTGCCTTCATTAATTCCATTTTCATTTCTTCTTTAATATCTAATTTCCTACGGGTATATTCATCTGCATATTGACCAATCTATCTATTGACAACTAAAACTATTTTTTGCAGAAATTTTAGAACTAGATACAATATTAAGTGGTTTTTCGTTATTGTCCATGTTAACCATCGTGTTATTTCTTTTAAATATATTAGGTGCAATAGATTGAGTTTGGTTATCTTGACAAAATGATATATTTTCATAATAAGTAGTGGCTCTCTTTGTAGTAGGAATTTTAACATCTATTCAAAATGTAATGCAAAGTTTGAAAACATGACTTAATGAAGGAATGTGATGAGTTGTCATTTCTCTTTTAATTCTATGCCATAAACCATATCTAACACTAAAAAACATCGTCTTCAATTTCGGAACACTAGTAATTCATCCAATGTGTTCATATAATAGTTTTCATTCTTTATTTTTAGCATTTTATGATCATTATCACATTATGATCATTTGTGTTTGATAGGAAGTGCTTGTAGAAATTTAGGAAAAGTCTTGGCTGAATTCTGATTTCATCAATTTCAGAAAACCAATGACAAAAAAAAATCAGGAATAAAATACTCGAACACTTTTTTGTTGAAACTTTTATGAAAGAAAAAACAAGATACAAGTGGATCTTCAATTGGAGAGGAAGATCCGGCTCTCCCAAATCTCTAGCCGTCGGCTAAAGCCCAAACACCCTAAGAACAGTCTAATTTCAGTCAAATTCAAGATGCCATACCCCTAGTAAAACAAACTATTTAATGCATACAATTCATAAGGAAACCTCTAAACAGACATTACATTCAAATTTCCCTCCTAAACTTTTCCTAAAATCTTCATAATCTACTATTTTGAACTATGCGGTTTGATCAACATGTGCAGGAGGCGGAACTTCTCCGCCTCTGTTGCCCGCAAGCTAGTCTGACCGGCTGAACCAGCCGGTCCATTGGACAGGTCTAACAATATTTACTTGCATTTCAATCATTATGCCAGTGATTCTACACATCCATCAAATTTATCGGGAGATTTACGCACTACTTTATTTGTAGCTCATGTGAAATTTGTGTAAAACTACTTTTTTTTTTTTTCTTGCCTTCTAAATTTGTGTGTTCTAGAGCAACTTATTCGAGGATGGCAGAGGAGCTATGTGACCTGCTGCAGTCCATTCCAGGGGAAGGTTCAACTCCATCAGTTCAAATGAGCTGTTTTGAGACAATGCTTGACGCTCCAATCCCCCAAGATATTCGTGCCGGCCTTCTTCAGGAAGCTCTCTCTGTTTTCACCTATGTACTTTCTCATGCAGCATCTTAGTATTCATCATAAGCCTCTCTTTCTTCATAAAAGCAGATTCTTTGTGATCTTCCCTGTAACATTAGAATGAAATATAGCAGCTCCAGTTCTATGTGCTCTGTTTTATGTATTTGTATTCTCATTGGCTCATGTAGAAAGAATTTTGAAATTTTTTTAGTTATTACAACAGTGAAGAAAGAGAACTGTTTTTTTTTATTTTTTATAATTTAGCTAATAATTGTCCAATATAGGCATCTCTTGATGAGTTTCAAGTTGACTTTGATCTTTTTTTATGAGTTATCTCAATGTGCTTTCTGCCAAATCCTTGGACAATTAGCTTTGATAAATATAGCATTTTCAATTGATGTGTACCCTTAGTGAGAAGGGGACCTTTGAGCTCCCCCTCAATGATTATTTTTTAAATCAATGGCAAAACACCTAGTGGAGCTTAGCCTCAAGGATTATTTTTTTATTGTTTTTTTTTAAAAAATTGTGCTAAGAAGCTGATTTTTCTGACTGTTTAAAAAAAAAGTTATTTTATTACAATCATTTTTATAAAAAACACAGCCGCATCAAACGAGGTACTATTTTATTTTTCAGATTGTAATCAAAATTTTTATCTAGCAATTGTTTTTTCACTATTATCACGAATTTTTTATGCCAAAGCTTCGTTTGGAACGGCTTTTTTAAAGTTTAAAAAATTGCAGCAGTCCCGATTTGAATGTTAAAGCTATATATATATATATATTTTTTTTTTTTTGAAAAATTTGGGGCGATGCCATATCATTGATAGAAAGAAAAATACAAGAGAAAACAGAACAATAAAATCCTAAATCTCAAACAACAAAAAGAGATTTATGGTTCTAAAGAAACCAAAGAAGATAAGCCTAACAGAAACCAATCAAAAGCCAAAAAAAAGTGTCTAAAGCCACGAAGGACTCAGGTCGCTCCAGATTAAACGATACGGGACAAAAAATGAGGGTTTGAGCAAGGAACAATTATTAGGTCTGGTGACCGGATGTAGCTCTACGTGCGGTCACCACTGAGATCGCGTCACGTGCTCTTACTCTTTACCGCGCGGCTCGACGACTTGACCCGGACCGGAACCCGGGAATGCTATGTTCGCGTATTACTCGGTATTTGCTCGGTATTGCTTGTCAATAACGAGAAATACCGCTATGTGAAGACCAATACCGAGCAATACCCAATTTTTCTAGAAAAATTGGGTATTGCTCGGTATTGCTTGGTATTTGTCTTCACATAATGGTATTTCTCATTATTGCCGAGCAAAATCGACAAATACCTAGCAATACCGAGCAATACCGGGTTGTCATGGATTTAAAAAACGCATTGCGACACACCCACTATTCGTCGGGTCGGGTCTGCAGTTTTGTGCCTGCTACGTGGCACGATCTCAATGCCGCCAAACGTAGCTCTACGTCCGTTCACCGGACCAAATAAAAGTTCTCGTTCCTGAGCAAGAGTTTAGCCTCTAGTCGCAAAAAAGACCGTCCAATAAATTTAGCTTATACTATTTTCATGACATGAAAGGCACATAACAAAAAAGTGAAGTGTTATTAAGTAAGAAAAGACAGAACGAATTGACATAATATCGGAAAACATTAAAAAATAAAAAGGAAAGGCGGGATTTATAAATTGATATCTAACCAGATATTCATATCATATTTCCTCAGAGGCAAATAAAATAGACGAGAAGCAAATAAATACGAATATAAAAATTAGCAGGAAAGAGACAAGTGGCCTGAATAAAGCCTCCAGCGAACGAGACGTCAGCTGCCGACTGCCGTTTCTTTTGAACGCCTTTAGTTTCTCATCTTTTGGTAGGAGACAAAAAGGTCTTTTGTTCTCATATTTATTAATATTTTTGATGTAGTTAATTAGTTTGATTTAGGAGCTTGTAAAATTTGATTTTTGAATCTTTCAATCTGATAAATTCATTGATATTAAAAGTGGTCCGAATTGACTCCAAAGGAGCATAGATCAAGTACTTGAAACATAATTAAAAACTTTAGAATATTAATTAGAGAATTAAGCCACCTTTAAATCCTGTATGCTTGTGGTTAGATTGAGCGTCTTGATGAGATTAATCTGAGAGCTCAAGATTGTTTAATTTTGTTATCATTAAGATACCCAAATTCTTAAGGAATGGACTATTACTAAGAGAATTAATGTGTCAACTGCTGGAGTGTTCCTCAAATATTTGTGGAGCATGTCATTCTTAAAAATTATAAATATAACTTCACTCTCTCCATCAGAAAAACCCTTGGCCTACAATTCAAAAGAGCTCAAAGGCTTGAAAAATTTAGAAATTCCATTGGATCAAGCTGCCAAATTGTCATTGTCGGACCACAAGCCATTCCCATCGAATTGTTTTAACTGATCATAGCCATCACACAAATGTAGTCCATGCAACAACATGAAAAATATTTTAAAATAATAAAAAAAGTTTTCAAAATTTCTTAATTGGAGCGTTGTGTCACTGGGTCTTTCGATGCGTAGGCACTGTAGTCCAAAAAAATTTTGAAATTAATTAAGCGCATTGACACTATAGCCTTGTTTACCTGCATCATTGTGGCGTTGTATTTGACTAGTTCCATGGTCCCACGCACTAAAACACACACACCCCATATATATATCAAGATTCTGCCACTCACTCCTCCCTTGCTCTCTCACTTTGTGACTTGTCGTGGAAGAAAGGAAGAAGAAGTAGAGGAAGGAGGAAAGAGGAAATAGAAGTTAAGTGTTCATCATCGGCTTGCATCGTCTCTTTTACGAAATTATTCAGATCGCTATAGGTGACTCTTATCTTATTTTCGTTTAAATGTTTGATTCCTCTTAAAATGATTTTTATGGCATTTTCTTCAAATTTGATGAACTTTCAATGTACAACTTTTGGTATATTATAGTACTGATTATTCTGATCATTTTGACTAGTTGATTTTATATTTTGAATGATTAAAAGTATAGTTTTTGCATTTTGTATGATTGAATAAGAATAGTTATTTTGATATTTTAATATGATTTAATTGTTAATGTAAACATTGTGAATGAATATTGGCATGTGATTGATTGATAGCTAGTTGTTATTGCTTTTATAATATTATAGTAATAATTTGTATGAAAATAAGGCGGTTGGTTAGTTATTGACATTGGCTGGAGATTGACTGACCTATACAAAATGGTGGGCCGAAATACTTTCTTTTAAATATTGTGGTATGGTGTTATTCTCTATTGATTCACTAATTGAGAATTATAAGAAGATGATTATTGTAATGATGGGCAAAAAGTGATGATTCTATTTATTAAGTCAACGTTTATTGATTTTCTAATTACTAGAAAAACACCGTGCAAGCCATAACTCTTTGCTTGCTTATTAACTAATGGGATGCATATATTTTATTGATTTACTGTTGTCATACTATTTTAGTATTATTGCTATAGATTTTATTAATATTGATAGTGTATCTGATCTGCTATTATTGTTACTGCTCTACTGCTATTGATTCAATATTACTGTTCCTACTAATGATATACTATTTACTGTTACTGAGCATGTGATTCCTATTAATAAGTATGAGATATAAGATACTAATGTGATAATGATATAGGATAAATGAGCATCATGCGTATATTGAGTTGATATTATTGCCTTATTATATATTCTGTTAGTCTTCATAGATGCTTCAATTTTAATGATTTATATGATTTTATTATTGATTGGATAACATTGATATGACATATTATTAATGAATGATTATTTATTTTTTTATTGTTTTGACATCCATACTAGTTCACTGGTTTATATATTTCACTATTTATGTACTGCACTATTTTATTAGCTTCGATATTGTATTAGTTTTCTAATTTATAGATTTTATCCTATAGCATGTGTTTTATTATTTCTACACAGATTCATTATCATATTGACTGTTACAATTATGAAATAAATGATTACACACATACAATTTCATTATCGTACTTTGAGTTTTATTATAGGATTGTAGTAACATGTTAGACTTTTTAGTTCATTATATATTGTTTAAATAATTTCAGGTTAGGGAAGAGGATCATGAGTGTGGAATTGATCAGTTATATGATTCTTCGAGTTTTATTGTTGCTTTATTTCTTTTTGTCTTTTAGATTTCTTTTGTAGCAAGGAGTGAGTGGATAGTATGTGGTATTATATATTATATATGATTTTAGAAAAATGAATACATATGTATATTGATGATTTGATCAATAGGTTGTTTTCACTAGCAGTTTATTATTGAAAAAAAATAGACGGCTCTGGTTGTTTGTATTAAAAGATTAAAAAAAAAAATTCTTTCTAATTTAGATTATGGGGTTTCACAGTCCAACCACTACATTAAACCATCGTCATTAGAACTTCACTTTCCAACCACCATCATTGAAGTAAGGTCCTCTAATACCATCACCCGACTACAATTCTCCGACCATCATCACCTGACTATAGTTATCAGACCAAATTTCCCACCAATGTCACCTTATTACAGTTCTTCGACTATTATTGTTCGACTACTATTATATGAACTTTATCCCTTAATTGCAGTCCTTCAAACATCATCACTTGACCATGGTCCGTAACCCACGATTGCCTTACTATAGTCCTTTGACCATCGTCCCTCATCTACAATCCTTTGTCCATATTTTTTCCAATTATGGTTGTGTGATTACTATTATTTGACTACAATTTTTTTATCATTATTTGTTGAATACGATCCTCTGAACGTTCTCTCCCTACCATAGTAATCAAGCCAACTTCTCCTGATTATGATCGTCTGATTATTGTCCAACCACGACCTTTCAATTATCATTACCAATTAGTATTCTCTAATCACCATCCATCAACTATGGTTCTACAAAAACCATCACTCGATTATGGTCTCTCACTTACTATTGTTTAATTATGATTCTTTGATTATCATCCCCTAACTATAAGTCTCTGACCACCTTCATCGGACTATGGTCCTCTGACCACCATCCTATGACTACGATCTTCCAACCACCATTGCTTGACTATGATTTTTTGATAATTGTGCCTCAACTACTATCCTTTGAACTCAATCGCTCTATTACTATTTTTTTATTACTGTTGTTCAACAACGATCATTCAACAAATATCACTTGACTACGACCCTCATACCACCGTCGACCGATTAGAGCCTTGAAACATTGTGGCCTTTTGACCACTATCGCATGACTATTGTCCTTTGAACACCATCACTCAATTACAATCCTCCAAATATCATTGCCCAACTTCGGTCTTTCAACCATGATTGTCCTCTTCGATCATTTGTCCACCATTATTTGACTTTTTTCCTTTGATCATAGTCTACCTCCTACAATCCTTCGATCACTATCACTTGACTATGGTCCTCCAATCACCGTCGCCCAACTACGACCATCATCTTCCAACTACAATCTTCTTACCATCATTAGCCAATTAAGATTCTTTGGCCACCGTGACTTAACTATGATCCTCCAACCACCATTATCATATTTTGCCAGATCTAATAGCTTTTGTGTTTTTTGAGTTTCCCATAAAAAAAACTCAAGAAATTCTTACAACTCCTCTCTTATTTGTAGCTGTTCTATATTTCTGTAGAATACTAGAACTTCGAACTCTCACCCTATCATCATAAATGTTTTGTTACACAATACTATACATACATATCTTCATATAAATATAAAAATATAAATAAATATATACCTAATCAAACTAGCATGAGGCTGACAAATTATTGGAATTATAGCTATTGAGCCGAGCAGATCGAACATAAAAAACGATTTTTTATTTCCTTCAACTAAAATAATAAATAATAAATAAATTTTATAGCTCGTGACGGAATGGACCACCATTTATGTCCTTTGTGAGATAACTAATTAATGAAGCATTCCTTTTAACGCCTTTCAAGGAAAATATCTGGAAACATAGAAGACTTCTATTGTGGGAAATGTGAAACGAGATTTTGAAGGAGTTTAATTAATTTAATAAAGAATTAGCTGTATCATTAATTTAAGATAATTATCATTAGTCTTAATTAATTATTATCTCTTATTAATAAAACATTATAATTGCATTCAAAAGATGTTTGCCGACCCCACGTAGTAGTAAAAAATTATTATGTCATAATCGAAGTATTTACATATATGACACATGAAGGGAAAAAATCACGGGACTTGACTCAATAGAAATAATTTTAGAGAAATTTACATACATACCACTTTATATCATTCTATTTACATATCTAACACCCAAAATTTTAATACTACATACATACCACCTTATATTGTTTTAATATCAAATATACCACTCATATTTTCTTCCTACCACTTATATATTTCATTTCTACCACTCAAATTTTATATAAAAATGAATTATGGGTGGTATGTATGTAATATTAAAGTTTTAGGTGTCAAATATGTAAATAGAGTAGTATAAAGTGGTATGTATGTAAATCTCCCATAATTTTATTATGTAAGCATCTGCCCACCCCTAAATTAGAAAAGGCTGGATTACAAAAATATGAGCTAATGGGGATGATTTGTGATGAAATTAGCGAGTGCTAGTGTAGATAGACAATAATGATTAATGGGAGGATAGCAATTGGGCATGGTGGTCAGAGGGTCATAGTTAGTTGTCAATGATCGTTTTGGTGAAGATTGTTTGAGGACCTTAGCAGGGTGATTGTGGTCGAAGAATAGTAGTCGGGTACTGGTGCTTGGAGAATCGTAGTCAGTATTTTGAGGGCAGAGGTTTGATGATGATTGTTCGATGGCAGTGGTTCAAGAGTGATAGTTGGATGGAAATGGTCCTAAAGGCGAGCCATCTCCAAATTCAAGTCAGTGTCCAAGCTCAATCTTCATCCCCCATAGCTATTACTTAGAGTCGTGATTTATTTATAATTTTTAAGAGTGTTATTCTTTACAAGTATAGTTGAATTAAGAATACACCATTGGATAGCCAATATTAATCGTCTCGATCATAAATCATTCTTTTAAAGTTTAAGTGCCTTAATGTTATCAGAAATAAACAAAATTGAGTTCGTTGGATTCATCTCGCTAAGATATTCAATTTGATTATAAGCATTCAAGATTGGAAGATCATTTCATCATCATATTAATATTATGAAATTTTTATATGTACTTCAAAAGGATTAACTATTATGAGCGGACGTCGAACGCCGTCCGGAGACCAACCAGAATGTGCCATATCACCGCTGTGATCAGTACAACAATTCGTTACCGCTGACGTGTCGCATTTTGATTGGTCTCCATGCGGCGTTTTTCTTCTGATCTCCACAGAGAATAATTTCTCCTTCAAATGACTCTTCTTGATATATTTGGACTCGAATCAAATTACTTTTTGATGTTAGATTTATTCATATAGTTGAATTTTCTTAGTCACTATCATCTCTTATAATATTTATGGTACATAAATTTGGATAGCTTTGGGATATAATTAATGTAAGCTACTAATCCCGTATTTATAATTCCTTTATAGTCGATTCAATAAATGCCGTGTTGGCCTTTGCTTATTCTGTTTCTCTTTCCCTCTGTCATCTCCTTTTCAGCACAGGTAACCGAAGCCACCATAACAGTCGATGGCGTGCCGAGCTGTAGAGAGCTGGACTCTCACCTCTCTTGTGGGCGCTTACCTCGACCTAGCCCTGGCCTACCTCCTCCTCGTCGGAGCCACCATCGCCTTCTTAGCTTCGAAGCTTCTCTCCCTCGCCGGTCTCTCTCTCCCATGCACTTGCGATGGACGATTCGGCCACCCTTCATGTGCCCAAAACAGCCTCCTCCTCGACTTCCCCAGAGCCAATCTTGCCGCCGTCCATCACACACTTCGCTCTCGTTTTCCTTTTGATTCCCTTTTGCCCGCAGGTGCTTCACCCTCTCCCCGATGTCGCTATGCTGTCCAATACCCTAGTGAAGATTGCGATTTGCCGCCGCCCGAGATGCCCCCTGATTCGCCCGAGGAGCCTTTGGTTCGTCCAAGTCCTGGGTATTCGATCTACGATCGGGAGAAGTCTTACTCGACCTCGGCTGAGAGGATTTCCGGCGGCCCTTGGGATTTTGATGAGGATGGTGAGTTCAATCACTTCTTATCATTTGACTCAACAATTGCTTCATCTTTTATGATAAGACCTAGAATTGAAAGGACAAACTTTTTTTTTTTTTTTTGTGAGGGGTTGGGTGGGTGGGCGGAGGAGGAGAATAAAGGACAAACTGTGTTCTTTATTTTATATATATATATATATATATATATATATATATATTATAATATATATATATTATATATATATATATATAATATATATTGGGGAATTTTATTTTATATTGTTGATTGGAACTTGTATGTGATTATCATTTCTTTTTTTAATGAATTTGTTAAATATTATATGCATAAAAATTATATTTTTCAATTCTCTTTCGTTGTTTTTTTTTTTTTGTAACTGTTTTGAGTTATCTATGCATTATGTCATGATCTTGCTAGAAATTCTGTTACTATAACCCGTGTAAATCGAAACAAGAGGCGCTGTAAGTAACGCTTCAGATATACTGCAACAGAGGATATTTAACAACGCTTTAGTTTAGACAAACAAGATCCATGCAATATCTTCAGAGAAGAATTACACAACCATTGTAATACATCAATAGAAGATATATAAAGCATTTTACAAATACCACAATATTAAGGGAGTAATTTATTCTTACCCTTTAGTGTACTAGACTCTAAAGATAATTTTTCCCTGAATAGTTACAATCTTGAAACACAATAGCATTAATCCAAGCACGTAATCTTTGACTTGATAGTTTTGGACATCTTAATAGTTTTTATATTTAAATAGCATCAAACTAAACACCACCTAATTTTTGGTTGGAGGGTTCAGTTTTGGTGGAAGAGGTTGCAGATGAAGAGGAGAACGATTCATGTAATGGTGTTGGAGGCCTGTTAGGATGCGATAAAGTGTTGAGTTTGGAAGCCTTGAGGAGTTTGGAGCAGGAGCTTGAGGAGGAGAGAGGGGCTCATGCAGCGCTGTATCTTGAATTGGAGAAGGAGAGGAATGCGGCTGCCAGTGCTGCAGACGAGGCCATGGCAATGATATTGAGGCTTCAGAAGGAGAAAGCTGAGATAGGCATGGAGGCCCGTCAGTATAAGCGAATGGTTGAGGAGAAATCTGCTTATGATGAGGAAGAGATGGAGATTCTCAAAGAGATCATAGTGAGGCGGGAGAGGGAGAAGCATGTTCTTGAGAATGAAGTCGAGATGTATAAGCAAATGATGAATTCTGGTGACAGAGTTGAGCTGGAGCTTGATAATGAGAACTTTTTGAAAGACAATTTGGATACTTTGGTTGATTCCTCAGATGATCCCATGCTGATGTTGAAACAAATTTATAAATCAGTTGGAAAGAAGGAAGAACCAAATGATTTTGGAGTGGAATCATCACCAATTACGAATTCAAGTATAGCTGGCTCAAATCACGGTCATCTTATGTATAATTTTGTAGGTTCGAGTAAACATCCTGAATTATTTAGCAGTACAGATGATTGTGATCAGGAATTCCAGGAGAAAACCATACTGGCAACATGCACCAACTCATCATCTTCAAATATCCTAAATACTACATTTGTAGATGATTCCGTTGTGTATAGCTTGAATGCACCTTTTGAAGCTGAATACCATAAAGATATTACAGACTTTACTGCCAAAGATGAAGGTGAGAGGGTTACCCCAATTGATACAATAGTTTCTGTTGAAGGCCCATGTACAATGGGAAGTGATGAAACTGATCAGAGATGCAGTGAATCTTCTCAACATGAAACTGAATCAAACATCCTTGATGTTCAGGTACAGTTCGAGGAAGATAGCAACCAAAATGTCATTGCTTCAGAAGAGGAATTATCATGTACAAATTTTGATGAAATGGAACTTAAAATCCGCAGAAGCTGCTCAGAAATCACAAATAGGATCAGTTTGATTGATAGCTTGTATGGTAGAACTTCATGTTTCAATCCGCGGAGTTCATTACCTTATGTTGAAAGCGAAAGATATAAAATTGAAAATGAAGTTGACGTTCTAAGGAAGAGATTAGAGATCATCAGGCAAGGAAGAAAAAATCTAAGCCTTTATGCAGACCAAAAAGAGAAGGAAACCTTCCAGTTACAACTCCTTGATGAGATTGCGTTTCAACTTGAAGAGATCAAGAAAGTAACAAAACCTGCTAAAAGTCTACGGCGAGTCTCACTACCTCCTCTATCTTCCAAGGTGCGTTCCTAGTCCATAAGTGAAGTTATTGCTGCCCTCATATAGTCATATGCTTGTGCGAAACTTATTCTGTTGCTATACTTTTGAGTTAGTTTTGTTATTATAATGATCTTGCTTATGTATTCATTATACCTGCCTATGTTTAATTTCTTACAATGATTTTATTTCAACAATGTGATTATGACTTTACCTTTCTGGTATTAGCGTCCTCTGGATAAATTATGAACGTAATTGAATTTATATTGTTTTAACAGTTTCATTCATAAACTTTCCTAATGTTGCTTAATAGCTTTATAAGAGGTTGAGAAAGAGTAAATTATATAGAATATTTAATGATTTTCTTGTAGAAATTATTCCATTTTTTGCATGATATAATTAGTAGAATGTGCACTACGACATTGCTTGCTTTAATTTATATTTTGTGCAATTTGGCCATCATTTTGAATGTTAATTCGTATCATGATATTGCCCATTCTTAGAGTCCATGACGCCTATAACCTAAGTGGAATCTATAATACATGAAATCCTACTCAAGCACCGCCATATTGCTCCTCTGTTAGCAAAACCATCATTATTTAGTCCTTTATTTTCATTGCAAACTCAGTTCCAACCTTTAAAATTAAAACTATTCTTACTTGTACCCATCATGGAAGTTAGATTCTTAAAAAAATTTTGAAGAAAATATTTTCTTTATCTATATTTATGGTACCAGAAGTTTTAGGTTCAATGTCATATCATCATACATCAGGTTATGAGTTTCAGCTTTTGTGCTTTTTTCTATAATGAGGATTTGAAATTTATTCTCCGTTGGTAGGTGCATTTTTTTTTTTTACATAGGTTGCTTAACCTGAAATTTTCAGGTACATTTGTTGCTTTTTCATTTTATTTTGTTGATATTTTTTTCATTATTTTCCCATAGCATTCCTTTTTGTGTAGGAAGTTCTAGAATATTAATCATATAGATGTTCGTCTTTGGATTCAATTGTGGATTAAGTGAAGAGCTTATAACATTCAATATATATATATATATATATATATATATATATATATATATATATATATATATATATAGGGCAATAGCACTTCACCAAAATGACTGAGTTGTCCAAGTGTTTTAGTTTAGCATTTTCATTTTTCTGTGAATCAAACAAAGATATCTTCGAAGATTTTAATCTAATTTAAAATTTTCCTTAGATTATATTTCTCTCTGAATGTAGAAAATAATTTTGAATCTCATAGCACTCATATTGTAATTGTCTAGCATTATAGTTTATATGATTTCATTGGAAGCTTTGATATCAATTATGATGTAGAATATCTTAAAATTTATGGTTTTTTAATGCAAATCTATGATTGAGATGACAAGATCACACACACAAGGTCAAATTTGCAATCGATAAACTTTAAGTTCTGTGAAATAACTTCTCTTTTCTTTATAAAAAGTAGAAGACAAAAAATTCATCCCAAACATTTATTTAATTAACATCCAATTAGACATTCTTCCATAACGTTGAATTTACAAAAGCCAAATTTCGATTAAGATTCATAACATAATTTGAGGGTCCAAGTTGTTATAGGTTTGACTGAAGTTAATCGTGCTCGTAGAGTGTCACAAAATATATAGAAAAAACTAATAAGAACAGAATTCATCAAATAAGAGATTCAAACCTCACAAACAATGAGATAGTTTCCTTCTAGAGCACTCAAGTTTGAGAGGAAGATATCAGTTTTATTAAGCAATAATTGCTCTTTGTTTGTGCCTCGGGAACTCCTTTAACAATTACATAGAATTTCTCCTACGGTCGACAATGGATAAGAAAAAGTCCTCAAAACTGAAGCCATAAAGAATGATGCGCCTATAGGATCCATTCACGTGAAGGAATCGTATGGAGGAACACATTCGTGAACTGGGATTTGTGAAGACAGCACACACAAAGAAGTTGGACTTGTAAAGGAGTTGCATTGCGGGACGTGGAAGTTGCATGATGTCAGGAGGAAGTTCAGCTCCACATCAAACCTTTTTTTTTAAAGCTCCACATCAAACCTACTTTGTGGCAAAAGGCTCAAACACTGGTCCCTTAGATTGTTAGATCTTTTATTGTTTTTTCATCAAACATTCCTTTTGTAGCTAACATGTTGAAGATGATTTAGAATGGTAATTGAACAAATGATCACGTTTTGATGTAATGTGGATAAGCTGAAGAGTTTCGCTAACTATGATTTAATTCGGTAATTCCATGTACGTGCTTGTTCAGCTGTGGATACCTGTCACCTTCATGAACAGGAAGGTTCCTTGAAACTTAAATTTTCATCTCTATTTAGAAAATCTTCTTCCTAACGAGCAAGTATACTTCTGAAATGATATTAAGGTTTCATTTGGGATGACTTTCTTATTGTTGCTTAAAGCGGTTTTCTAGTACAAAAATTTAAATTTTTGTATTAAAAAGCTGCTTTAAGAAGCAGTAATAAAGCCGCTCCAAACGAAGCCTAAATCGTTAATATTTATGAACTACTCCCTTACCATGCGGATAACTCCTTGGCATGGCTCTATTTGTATTTCGAACATTAAAAAGGTTCATATTACCTTGTTTATGTATCCTAATTGAAGCAAATGAAAAATATTGTATATGATTTAGTGGTTAATTTTCTAGTTTTTTTTTAATTGTTTCTTATTTCTGATGTTATTTCAAACTATGCATGTGTAGATTTATGCAATTTGTGTATATCTATGTTGGAAAAAGGATATGCTGACTCAAATTTGATGAGATGATTTTTTTTGTCTTCTGGTTTGTTTGGAGATGAGAGCAATTTGAGTTCTGATTGATTAGTCATATATTACTCTCCTCTCAAAAACAAATATATTTCTTTAAAATTATCTTGAACATATTTGTGTTAGGATATTTGTGCCTAAATTTTTTTCATTTATGCCTAAATTTTTTTCATTTATGATAATGTTAATATTTTTTTTGTTTTGCTTGTATGTATGAGCACAGGGGGATTTTCATATATACCTATTTAAATAAACTTGGTTATACATCTATCTTTGAATCTCTAGGTCTCCATTTCCAAGCATGTTATTTTTACCCATGTTTATATTGCAATTTCTCAGCTTATCTGCATGTTGGTCTTCAAGAACCTTTTGATATGACTTGTTCCAGCGATTTATATTGTGATACCGTACTGACTGTCCCTTTATTATCAATTTTTCATGCTTTAATCTAAATTGAACTTCCCTTTTTATCTACCATTCTGTAGTTTTAAATAACAGAGTTTTCAACTTAGAGCTTATGTGATTGAGATTGGCATCAGCCTAATCGGGTAATCTTAAACTTTCTCTTAAAAGTGGCATTGAGGATTCTCAGAAGAAACTTCTGCTTTATATTCCTTGTTTTATTTTTTTATTTTGGTCTCTTTTTCAATCCTTTTGAGGATTCATCTAGTAATTATCTTAATATATGGCCATTGAGGATTCTTTTGATTATTTTCTCACAGGAACTCTTTCCTATCATCTTTGAAACGTTTTATGTTCTTATTCAAAGTATTTGTTTTAATATCGATAAGGTTTTTCTTATTTAGAAACAACTATAGGCATTCTATCTGTGAGGATTTATTGAAACTTGAATATCAAAAGAAATGGACCTCTTGAAGAACCTTGCATAAATCTATATAAATAGGTAACTTTAAGGTTTTGAAAACAACTCTTATGGTGAACATGCATAGAAATACAAAGTGATTCTTACCTAACCACACAACATGAACAAACATCAACCACCAGATGTATGCAGATAAGCTTGTATGGTTCGAAGGGTCTTCGATGGATAGTCACACTGTTATTTTGAGGTGTTTCTATTAGCGTCACTTCCTTAACATCAAAATGTTGGGTGCCACTTGAAGTGGGGGTGAGCCTGCTAAAACCGCACTTGTGTTTGGTGCGTATGCACCAACTCCTTGCCAAACAGGTAGCATCGTCACCGGTGTTAAAGACGGCTTTTTTATTGCTTTTTAAATAGCTTTTTAGTATAAAAATTAAAATGTTTATACTAAAAAGGTGTTTTAAGAAGCAGTAAGAAAGCCGTCCCTAACGAAGCCTTAGTATTAGTGTAGAATAGGTAAGGTGAAGGGAAAGGTATGGGTGGCTTGGGTTTTTATGCAATTTTTTTTGAACTTGCGGCTTCAGAAGGAGAAAGCTGAGATAGGCATGGAGGCCCGTCAGTATAAGCGAATGGTTGAGGAGAAATCTGTTATGATGAGGAAGAGATGGAGATTCTCAAAGAGATCATAGTGAGGCGGAGAGGGAGAAGCATGTTCTTGAGAATGAAGTCGAGATGTATAAGCAAATGAGGAATTCTGGTGACAGAGTTGAGCTGGGCTTGATAATGAGAACTTTTTGAAAGACAATTGGATACTTTGGTTGATTCCTCAGATGATCCATGTGATGTTGAAACAAATTTATAAATCAGTTGGAAAGAAGGAAGAACAAATGATTTGGAGTGGAACCATACAAATAAGAATTCAAGTTAGAGCTGGCTCAATCAAGGTCATCTTATGTATAATTTTGTAGGTTCGAGTAAACATCCTGAATTATTTAGCATTGCAGATGATTGTGATCAGGAATTCCAGAGAAAACCAATACTCGCAACATGCACCAACTCATCGTCTTCAAATATCCTAAATACTAACATCTGTAGATGATTCCGTTGTGTATAGCTTGAATGCACTTTTGAAGCTGAATACCATAAAGATTTACAAACTTTACTGCCAAAGATGAAGGTGAGAGGGTACCCCAATTGATACAATAGTTTCTGTTGAAGTCCCATGTACAATGGGAAGTGATGAAACTGATCAGAGATGCAGTGAATCTTCTCAACATGAACTGAATCAAACATCCTTGATGTTCATGTACAGTTCGAGGAAGATAGCAACCAAAATGTCATTGCTTCAGAAGAGGAATTATACATGTACAAATTTTGATGAAATGGAACTTAAAATCCGCAGAAGCTGCTCAGAAATCACAAATAGGATCAGTTTGATTGATAGCTTGTATGGTAGAACTTCATGTTTCAATCCGCGGAGTTCATTACCTTATGTTTGAAAGCGAAAGATATAAAATTGAAAATGAAGTTGACGTTCTAAGGAAGAGATTAGAGATATCAGGCAAGGAAGAAAAAATCTAAGCCTTTATGCAGACCAAAAAGAGAGGAAACCTTCCAGTTACAACTCCTTGATGAGATTGCATTTCAACTTGAAGAGATCAAGAAAGTAACAAAACCTGCTAAAAGTCTACGGCGAGTCTCACTACCTCCTCTATCTTCCAAGGTGCGTCCTAGTCCAAAGTGAGTTATTGCTGCCCTCATATAGTCATATGCTTGTGCGAACTTATTTTGTTGCTATACTTTTGAGTTATTTTTGTTATTATAATGATCTTGCTTATGTATTCATTTACCTGCCTTATGTTTAATTTTTACAATGATTTTATTTAACAATGTGATATGACTTTAACTTTGGTATTAGCGTCTCTGGATAAATTATAGCGGATAAATTATGAGCGTATTGAATTTATATTGTTTTAACAGTTTCATTCATAAACTTTCCTAATGTTGCTTAATAGCTTTATAAGAGGTTGAGAAAGAGAAAATTATATAATATTTAATGATTTTCTTGTAGAAATTATTCCATTTTTTGCATGATATAATTACTAGAATGTGCACTACGCCATTGCTTGCTTTAATTTAATTTTGTGCAATTTGGCCATCATTTTGAATGTTAATTCGTATCATGATATGCCCATTCTTAGAGTCCATGAGCCTATAACTAAGTGGAATCTATAATACATGAAATCCTACTCAAGCACCGCCATATTGCCTCTCGTTAGCAAAACCTCATTATTTAGTCCTTTATTTTCATTGCAAACTCAGTTCCAACCTTTAAAATTAAAACTATTCTTACTTGTACCCATCATGGAAGTTAGATTCTTAAAAAGGTTTAAGAAAATATTTTCTTTATCTATATTTGGTACTAGAAGTTTTAGGTTCAATGTCATATCATCATACATCAGGTTATGAGTTTCAGCTTTTGTGCTTTTTTCTATAATGAGGATTGAAATTTATTCTCCGTTGGTAGGTGCAAATTTTTTTTTATTTTACATAGGTTGCTTAACCTGAAATTTTCAGGTACATTTGTTGCTTTTACATTTTATTTTGTGATATTTTTTTTTCATTATTTTCCCATAGCATTCCTTTTTGGGGTGTGGAAGTTCTAGAATATTAATCATATAGATGTTCGTCTTTGGATTCTATTGGTGGATAAGCTGAAGGGCTTTAGTATAACAACTACATATATATATATATTATGGCAATAGCACTTCACCAAAATGACTGAGTTGTCCAAGTGTTTTTTGTTTAGCATTTTCTATTTTCTGTGAATCAAACAAAGATATCTTCGAAGATTTTAATCTAATTTAAAAAATTTCCTTAGATTATATTTCTCTCTGAATGTAGAAAATAATTTTGAATCTCATAGCACTCATATTGTAATTGTCTAGCATTATAGTTTATATGATTTCTTGGAAGCTTTGATATCAATTATGATGTAGAATATCTTAAAATTTAAGTTTTTTAATGCAAATCTATGATTGAGATGACGGATTCAACACACAAAGGTCAAATTTGCAATCGATAAACTTTAAGTTATGTGAAATAACTTCTCTTTTCTTTATAAAAAGTAGAAGACAAAAAATTCATCCCAACATTTATTTAATTAACACTATTAGACATTCTTCCATAACGTTGAATTTACAAAGCCAAATTTCGATTAAGATTCATAACATAATTTGAGGGTCCAAGTTGTAATAGGTTTGACTGAAGTTAATCATGCTCGTAGAGTGTCACAAAAATATAAGAAAAAACTAATAAGCAGAATTCATCAAATACATTGTTAGGTGATAATGATAGTTTTCAGGATGATGGTTTGAGGACTTTAGCGGGGTGATGGTGGTCGAAGAATAGTAGTCGGGTACTGGTGCTTTGAGAATCGTAGTCAGTGTTTTGAGGGCAGAGGTTTGATGATGATTGTTCGATGGCAGTGGTTCAAGAGTGATAGTTGGATGGGAATGGTCCTAAAGGCGAGCCATCTCCAAATTCAAATCAGTGTCCAAGCTCAATCTTCATCCCCCATAGCTATTTACTGAGAGTCGTGATTTATTATAATTTTTAAGAGTGTTATTCTTTACAAGTATAGTTGAATTAAGAATACACCATTGGATAGCCAATATTAATCGTCTCGATCATAAATCATTCTTTTAAAGTTTAAGTGCCTTAATGTAATCAGAAATAAACAAAATTGAGTTCATTGGATTCATCTCGCCAAGATATTCAATTTGATTATAAGCATTCAAGATTGGAAGATCATTTCATCATCATATCAATATTATGAAATTTTTATTTGCACTTCAAAAGGATTTAACTATTATGAGCGGACGTCGAACGCCGTCCGGAGACCAACCAAATGTGCCATATCACCGCTGTGATCAGTACAACAATTCGATTACCGCTGACGTGCCGCATTTGATTGGTCTCCATGCGGCGTTTTTCTTCTGATCTCCACAAGAATAAATTTCTCCTTCAAATGACTCATCTTGATATATTTGGACTCGAATCAAATTACTTTTTGATGTTAGATTTATTCATCTAGTTGAATTTTCTTAGTCACTATCATCACTTATATAATATTTATGGTACATAAATTTGGATAGCTTTGGATATAATTAATGTAAGCTACTAATCCCGTCTTTATAATTCCTTTATAGTCGATTCAATAAATGCCGTGTTGGCCTTTGCTTATTCTGTTTCTCTTTCCTCTGTCATCTCCTTTTCAGCACAGTTAACCGAAGCCACCATAACAGTCGATGGCGTCCGAGCTGTAGAGAGCTGGACTCTCACCTCTCTTGTGGGCGCTTACCTCGACCTAGCCCTGGCCTACCTCCTCCTCGTCGGAGCCACCATCCCTTCTAGCTTCGAAGCTTCTCTCCTCCCTCGCCGGTCTCTCTCTCCCATGCACTTGCATGGACGATTCGGCCACCCTTCTGTGCCCAAAACAGCCTCCCCTCCTCACTTCCCCAGAGCCAATCTTGCCGCCGTCCATCACACACTTCGCTCTCGTTTTCCTTTTGATTCCCTTTTGCCCTCAGGTGCTTCACCCTCTCCCCGATGTCGCTATGCTGTCCAATACCCTAGTGAAGATTGCGATTTGCCGCCGCCCGAGATGCCCCCTGATTCGCCCGAGGAGCCTTTGGTTCGTCCAAGTCCTGGGTATTCGATTCTACGACGGAGAAGTCTTACTCGACCTCGGCTGAGAGGATTTCCGGCGGCCCTTGGATTTTGATGAGGATGGTGAGTTCAATCACTTCTTATCATTTGACTCAACAATTGCTTCATCTTTATGATAAGACCTAGAATTGAAAGGACAAACTTTATTTTTTTTTTTTGTGAAGGGATGGGGGTGGGGCGGAGGAGGAGAATAAAGGACAAACTGTGTTCTTTATTTTAATATATATATATTATATATATATATATATATATATAATAATATATATATATATATTTATATATATAATATATATATATATATTTGGGGAATTTTATTTTATATTGTTGATTGGAACTTGTATGTGATTATCATTTCTTTTTTTTAATGAATTTGTTAAATATTATATGCATAAAAATTATATTTTTCAATTCTCTTTCGTTGTTTTTTTTTTTTGTAACTGTTTTGAGTTATCTATGCATTATGTCATGATCTTGCTAGAAATTCTGTTACTATAACCTGTGTAAATCGAAACAAGAGGCGCTGTAAGTAACGCTTCAGAGATATACTGCCAACAGAGGATATTTAACAACGCTTTAGTTTAGACAAACAAGATCCATGCAATATCTTCAGAGAAGAATTACACAACCATTGTAATACATCAATAGAAGATATATAAAGCATTTTACAAATACCACAATATTAAGGGAGTAATTTATTCTTACCCTTTAGTGTACTAGACTCTAAAGATAATTTTTCCCTGAATAGTTACAATCTTGAAACACAATAGCATTAATCCAAGCACGTAATCTTTGACTTGATAGTTTTGGCATCTTAATAGTTTTTATATTTAAATAGCATCAAACTAAACACCACCTAATTTTTGGTTGGAGGGTTCAGTTTTGGTGGAAGAGGTTGCAGATGAAGAGGAGAACGATTCATGTAATGGAGTTGGAGGCCTGTTAGGATGCAATGAAGTGTTGAGTTTGGAGACGTTGAGGAGTTTGGAGCAGGAGCTTGAGGAGGAGAGAGGGGCTCGTGCAGCACTGTGGCTTGAATTGGAGAAGGAGAGGAATGCAGCTGCCAGTGCTGCAGATGAGGCCATGGCAATGATCTTGCGGCTTCAGAAGGAGAAAGCTGAGATAGGCATGGAGGCCCGTCAGTATAAGCGAATGGTTGAGGAGAAATCTGCTTATGATGAGGAAGAGATGGAGATTCTCAAAGAGATCATAGTGAGGCGGGAGAGGGAGAAGCATGTTCTTGAGAATGAAGTCGAGATGTATAAGCAAATGAGGAATTCTGGTGACAGAGTTGAGCTGGAGCTTGATAATGAGAACTTTTTGAAAGACAAATTGGATACTTTGGTTGATTCCTCAGATGATCCCATGCTGATGTTGAAACAAATTTATAAATCAGTTGGAAAGAAGGAAGAACCAAATGATTTTGGAGTGGAACCATCACAAATTAAGAATTCAAGTAGAGCTGGCTCAAATCAAGGTCATCTTATGTATAATTTTGTAGGTTCGAGTAAACATCCTGAATTATTTAGCATTGCAGATGATTGTGATCAGGAATTCCAAGAGAAAACAATACTCGCAACATGCACCAACTCATCGTCTTCAAATATCCTAAATACTACATCTGTAGATGATTCAGTTGTGTATAGCTTGAATGCACCTTTTGAAGCTGAATACCATAAAGATGTTACAAACTTTACTGCCAAAGATGAAGGTGAGAGGGGTACCCCAATTGATACAATAGTTTCTGTTGAAGTCCCATGTACAATGGGAAGTGATGAAACTGATCAGAGATGCAGTGAATCTTCTCAACATGAAACTGAATCAAACATCCTTGATGTTCATGTACAGTTCGAGGAAGATAGCAACCCAAAATGTCATTGCTTCAGAAGAGGAATTATCATGTACAAATTTTGATGAAATGGAACTTAAAATCCGCAGAAGCTGCTCAGAATCACAAATAGGATCAGTTTGATTGATAGCTTGTATGGTAGAACTTCATGTTTCAATCCGCGGAGTTCATTACCTTATGTTGAAAGCGAAAGATATAAAATTGAAAATGAAGTTGACGTTCTAAGGAAGAGATTAGAGATCATCAGGCAAGGAAGAAAAAATCTAAGCCTTTATGCAGACCAAAAAGAGAAGGAAACCTTCCAGTTACAACTCCTTGATGAGATTGCGTTTCAACTTGAAGAGATCAAGAAAGTAACAAAACCTGCTAAAAGTCTACGGCGAGTCTCACTACCTCCTCTATCTTCCAAGGTGCGTTCCTAGTCCATAAGTGAAGTTATTGCTGCCCTCATATAGTCATATGCTTGTGTGCGAAACTTATTCTGTTGCTATACTTTTGAGTTATTTTTGTTATTATAATGATCTTGCTTATGTATTCATTATACCTGCTATGTTTAATTTCTTACAATGATTTTATTTCAACAATGTGATTATGACTTTACCTTTCTGGTATTAGCGTCCTCTGGATAAATTATGAGCGGATAAATTATAGCGTAATTGAATTTATATTGTTTTAACAGTTCATTCATATACAATAACTTCCAAATGTTGCTTAATAGCTTTATAAGAGGTTGAGAAAGAGAAATTATATAATATTTAATGATTTTCTTGTAGAAATTATTCCATTTTTTGCATGATATAATTACTAGAATGTGCACTACGCCATTGCTTGCTTAATATTTATATTTTGTGCAATTTGGCCATCATTTTGTTAATTTTAATTCGTATCATGATACTGCCCATTCTTAGAGTCCATGACGCCTATAACCTAAGTGGAATCTATAATACATGAAATCCTACTCAAGCACCGCCATATTGCTCCTCTGTTAGCAAAACCATCATTATTTAGTCCTTTATTTTCATTGCAAACTCAGTTCCAACCTTTAAAATTAAAACTATTCTTACTTGTACCCATCATGGAAGTTAGATTCTTAAAAAGGTTTAAGAAAATATTTTCTTTATCTATATTTATGGTACTAGAAGTTTTAGGTTCAATGTCATATCATCATACATCAGGTTATGAGTTTCAGCTTTTGTGCTTTTTTCTATAATGAGGATTTGAAATTTATTCTCCGTTGGTAGGTGCAAATTTTTTTTTATTTTACATAGGTTGCTTAACCTGAAATTTTCAGGTACATTTGTTGCTTTTACATTTTATTTTGTTGATATTTTTTTTTCATTATTTTCCCATAGCATTCCTTTTTGGGGTAGGAAGTTCTAGAATATTAATCATATAGATGTTCGTCTTTGGATTCTATTGGTGGATTAAGCTGAAGAGCTTTAGTAACAACTACAATATATATATATATGGCAATAGCACTTCACCAAAATGACTGAGTTGTCCAAGTGTTTTAGTTTAGCATTTTCATTTTTCTGTGAATCAAACAAAGATATCTTCGAAGATTTTAATCTAATTTAAAATTTTCCTTAGATTATATTTCTCTCTGAATGTAGAAAATAATTTTGAATCTCATAGCACTCATATTGTAATTGTCTAGCATTATAGTTTATATGATTTCATTGGAAGCTTTGATATCAATTATGATGTAGAATATCTTAAAATTTAAGGTTTTTTAATGCAAATCTATGATTGAGATGACAGGATCACACACACAAGGTCAAATTTGCAATCGATAAACTTTAAGTTATGTGAAATAACTTCTCTTTTCTTTATAAAAAGTAGAAGACAAAAAATTCATCCCAAACATTTATTTAATTAACATCCTATTAGACATTCTTCCATAACGTTGAATTTACAAAGCCAAATTTCGATTAAGATTCATAACATAATTTGAGGGGTCCAAGTTGTTATAGGTTTGACTGAAGTTAATCATGCTCGTAGAGTGTCACAAAATATATAGAAAAACTAATAAGAACAGAATTCATCAATAAGAGATTCAAACCTCACAAACAATGAGATAGTTTCCTTCTAGAGCACTCAAGTTTGAGAGGAAGATATCAGTTTTATTAAGCAATAATTGCTCTTTGTTTGTGCCTCTGGAACTCCTTTAACAATTACATAGAATTTCTCCTACGGTCGACAATGGATAAGAAAAAGTCCTCAAAACTGAAGCCATAAAGAATGATGCGCCTATAGGATCCATTCACGTGAAGGAATCGTATGGAGGAACACATTCGTGAACTGGGATTTGTGAAGACAGCACACACAAAGAAGTTGGACTTGCATTGCGGGACGTGGAAGTTGCATGATGTCAGGAGGAAGTTCAGCTCCACATCAAACCTTTTTTTTTTAAGCTCCACATCAAACCTACTTTGTGGCAAAAGGCTCAAACACTGGTCCCTTAGATTGTTAGATCTTTTATTGTTTTTTCATCAAACATTCCTTTTGTAGCTAACATGTTGAAGATGATTTAGAATGGTGAACAAATGATCACGTTTTGATGTAATGTGGATAAGCTGAAGAGTTTCGCTAACTATGATTTAATTCGGTAATTCCATGTACGTGCTTGTTCAGCTGTGGATACCTTCACCTTCATGAACAGGAAGGTTCCTTGAAACTTAAATTTTCATCTCTATTTAGAAAATCTTCTTCCTAACGAGCAAGTATACTTCTGAAATGATATTAAGGTTTCATTTGGGATGACTTTCTTATTGTTGCTTAAAGCAGCTTTCTAGTACAAAAATTTAAATTTTTGTATTAAAAAGTTGCTTTAAGAAGCAGTAATAAAGCCGCTCCAAACGAAGCCTAAATCGTTAATATTTATGAACTACTCCCTTACCATGCGGATAACTCCTTGGCATGGCTCTATTTGTATTTCAAACATTAAAAAGGTTCATATTACCTTGTTTATGTATCCTAATTGGAGCAAATGAAAAATATTGTATATGATTTAGTGGTTAATTTTCTAGGTTTTTTTTTTTATTGTTTCTTATTTCTGATGTTATTTCAAACTATGCATGTGTAGATTTATGCAATTTGTGTATATCTATGTTGGAAAAAGGATACGCTGACTCAAATTTGATGAGATAATTTTTTTTGTCTTCTAGTTTGTTTGGAGATGAGAGCAATTTGAGTTTTGATTGATTAGTCATATATTACTCTCCTCTCAAAAACAAATATATTTCTTTAAAATTATCTTGAACATATTTGTGTTAGGATATTTGTGCCTAAATTTTTTTCATTTATGATAATGTTAATATTTTTTTTGTTTTGCCTGTATGTATGAGCACAGGGGGATTTTCATATATACCTATTTAAAATAAACTTGGTTATACATCTATCTTTGAATCTCTAGGTCTCCATTTCCAAGCATGTTATTTTTACCCATGTTTATATTGCAATTTCTCAGCTTATCTGCATGTTGGTCTTCAAGAACCTTTTGATATGACTTGTTCCAGCGATTTATATTGTGATACCGTACTGACTGTCCCTTTATTATCAAATTTTCATGCTTTAATCTAAATTGAACTTCCCTTTTTATCTACCATTCTGTAGTTTTTGAAATAACAGAGTTTTCAACTTAGAGCTTATGTGATTGAGATTGGCATCAGCCTAATCGGGTAATCTTAAACTTTCTCTTAAAAGTGGCATTTAGGATTCTCAGAAGAAACTTCTGCTTTATATTCCTTGTTTTTTTTTATTTTGGTCTCTTTTTCAATCCTTTTGAGGATTCATCTAGTAATTATCTTAATATATGGTCATTGAGGATTCTTTTGATTATTTTCTCACAGGAACTCTTTCCTATCATCTTTGAAACGTTTTATGTTCTTATTCAAAGTATTTGTTTTAATATCGATAAGGTTTTTCTTATTTAGAAACAACTATAGGCATTCTATCTGTGAGGATTTATTGAAACTTGAATATCAAAAGAAATGGACCTCTTGAAGAACCTTGCATAAATCTATATAAATAGGTAACTTTAAGGTTTTGAAAACAACTCTTATGGTGAACATGCATAGAAATACAAAGTGATTCTTACCTAACCACACAACATGAACAAACATCAACCACCAGATGTATGCAGATAAGCTTGTATGGTTCGAAGGGTCTTCGATGGATAGTCACACTGTTATTTTGAGGTGTTTCTATTAGCGTCACTTCCTTAACATCAAAATGTTGGGTGCCACTTGAAGTGGGGGTGAGCCTGCTAAAACCGCACTTGTGTTTGGTGGTCCGTATGCACCAACTCCTTGCCAAACAGGTAGCATCGTCACCGGTGCTAAAGACGGCTTTTTTATTGCTTTTTAAATAGCTTTTTAGTATAAAAATTAAAATGTTTATACTAAAAAGTTATTTTAAGAAGCAGTAAGAAAGTCGTCCCAAACGAAGCCTTAGTATTAGTGTAGAATAGGTAAGGTGAAGGGAAAGGTATGGGTGGCTTGGGTTTTTATGCAATTTTTTTAGGAAACATGGTTTTGATATCAAATGATGTGTGGAAGAAGAATAAATTTGATTTCAAATTGATGTTGAGCCCTTAATGATGATCTTATTGATCTTCTGTTCTTAAATTTAGCCATGAATTCCTTGATCTTTTCCTTGAATTCGCCCCTTAATGGCGAGTAGGGGTGTAAACGAGTCGAGTCTAGGCCTTATCGAGCTCGGCTTGTTAGTCAAAAAGCGAGCTCGAACTCGAGCTCGAGTCGAGCTCGACAGACGAGCTCGAGCTCGAGCTCGTCCCTCTATAAACGAGTTCGAGCCGCGAGCCGGCTCGATTCAATTTGGTATTTTCCCGCCCCGCCGCTTTCGTTTCTCCCGAGTCCCGCCCAGCCTTTTTTTTCCCGCCCGTCCGCTTTCCATGAAGTGAGCAGCTGTCAGGTGAATTTTTTTTTTATTTTTATTTTTGGGAAAACTGTCACGTGAACTCATATCAAGCCATTATAGCAATTCTCATTAATGAGCAACAGATTATAATATATATTATAATATAATTTATATATTATTTTAATAAAATCAACTGTACTAGCTTCCCAACATATATTAAAAACATTTTAATATATTATATGTAATCATTAACATATATTTTAATATATTATAATAAATATTATATATTATTTTACTTAATAAATAATTAACGAGCCGGCTCGCGAGCTCACGAGCCGAACAAGCTCAAGCTCGAACTTGAGCTCGTTAACCATTCGAGCTCGATTATAGGCTCGAGCTCGAGCTCGAAGCTCGATAAGCTCGGCTCGCGAGCTCGTTAACAAGTCGAGTTCGAGCTGGCTCACGAGCCGGCTCGGCTCACTTACACCCCTAATGGCGAGGAATGAATTACTGAGTGTAGAGAGAGTCCTAGAGAGAGGAAAAGGCTGGCATTTTCACTTGATTTGGAGGGGAGTCTGAGAGGCTAGAGAAGAAAACTGCTAGGAGAGGAGATAGAATAAAGGGGTGAATCTTTTCAAATTTCATTCATTCTTGGATTTATGCAATTATAAACAATAAAACTCAAATGTATCAATGGGGCTTTGATGTATTAAATGTACTAATTTTCTAACTCATGGAGTTTGTCTTCATTTAGTACCAATCATTGGTAGATTTATGTTAGGCCGTTCAGGATCTTCCCCAAATCCTGTATCGGCCCTGGATGGGCTGGTTTTGGTCTATAGGAGGTGGGCTAGTACCTCCTCTTTCTTTGCCGCCCCGCCCACAATAGTGGGTCCAACTATTCAAATTGAATCCAAAATAAGGAGGGGGCGGCTAGGGTTTTGGAGGGAGATTTGATTTAGAAGGTTTATGTATTAAATAGCATGAGGTGTTATAGGGTTAGGGGGTTATGCTTTGATTGGTTTTCTTTTGTTCTCTTGAAGTTTCTTTGGCGTATTGAGCTCTAGACTCATCGTCTAGAAATTGAGAGAGAATGATCCTCCTCTCGAATTGAGGATCAATTGCATCTTACTTTGTGTTTGCTTTTGCTTTGAATCCACTATTACAATCTATCATTTTGGATTGATTTCATCGAGATTATCGTATTGTTTCCGCTGTTTTTTATCAATTATTGCTATGGTTGTTTGCGAACTCAAGTATTTCCTCTTTGGATTACTTGTGAACTCAAGTATTTCCTATCAATTTCTTGATTCTCTCTTTCAAGGCCAGCGTCTGTTTTTAGTTTACTCCATTAGCTGCTCAATCAAATGAATCAAAATAGTGTTTGTTCCTGCTAAACGAAAAATATGTTTACAATTTTAAATTAATTGGTTCGTGGTGTGTAACGGATCTTTATCTAATTCATTTGAATTGCATTCTAATCGCTCATTTATATTTTCAGTTCAAGGGGCACATTAATGGAGAATTTTGAAGCAGCTTAGAGAATCAATGCCTTGGAATTTGCATCAGGCACTTTTGGAGCTAAGTATGCAGGGTTTTCTCCAGCTACTTTGTGTAAATATTTATTTAGCCATTCATGTCAGCTCCTGTATTGTCGGTTTGTTGTTTTTTTTTTCTTTAATTGTATTTCAGTTAGATCATGGTATATATTATTAGTGTAATGTCTTTGACAATTTTTTTAAGAAATGTAGATATTTATTAGAAATGGTTGGTATCTCTAGTTCTAAATTTGCTGTATGGTATATAAAAAATTTGGAATTATATGCATGTCATAAAATTCTTGTGTTTATTTATAAGATATGTCTCCAAAAAATTTACATGATTGGTAGAGATCTTGAGATGATATTTGAATTAAAATTTTTTGCAATTAAATTTAGGGTCATTTAAATTTTGATTTCAATAAACTCATAATCAAACGTATTGGCGAGGCGAAGCAATGATTCACTTCCTCAGCATGGATCTCGATGTAATATTTGAATGAAGATTTTCTAGAATTGAATTCAGGATCATTCGAACTTTTAATTTAACAAACTTATAGTCAAACAAAAAGTTTCAACGAGACGAATCAATTGATACTGCAAGTAATTTAATCAAACACTAAATGAGCTCAAATCAAGTGGGTAAAATATATTTGAAAATTTTTTAACACTATTTGAATGAACAAGCAATATATAATTCTAATATGCTTATATTGAAATCGAGCGGCTTAACGAGATAAATCTCACGAGCTCAAGATCATTTGATTATGATATTATTAAGATATTTAATAAATGATTTATAATCAAGGAGATCAACATGAATCGTATGATAAAGGGTTTTGTATTTTAACCAAATTTATTAAAATGCATATTTAAAAAAGATTATAAATAAGGCTTTATTTTCTACTGTTGACCCGTTTCTGTCTCAAAACAAAAAAAAAAAAAAAGAATTCAAACAAAATTTTTTACCTACTTTCTGTCTCTGCACGTCGTTCGCACATCTGAGCGTCATTCATCACACGTCGACGACGTGGTTTCCACGACCCTTGTGTCGTTAAAATGAGAAGAAAAAGAGGCAGAAGCCTCTTTTAGCTCTCGCTCTCGCTGCCTCTCCCGTTCTCACTCTCGCTGGCTCTCTCACTCTCATTCGGACTCTCTCTCTCGCTCTGGCTCCCTTCTTTCAAACGGATCGGAAGTTAGGACATTTTGATCGGGTGCAACAATTGGAGCTTGCGACTGTGAAGACAACTTCCCCCCTTTCGTGCTTCTTCTCCGGCACCTTCGTGGCTGGCCGACTTTGCTCCGTCGACGTTGTCCCTTGCCATCGCACCGAAAGTTACGACAGTTTGATCGGAAGCAAGAGCGGCAGTCCGCTCGCTGTGACGCTAACTTTCTCCCTTCGGTGCTGCTCGACGCCGCTCCTACGACATTCCCTTGCTGTAGGATCGGAAGTTCCGACGTTTGATCGGAGACAAGAGCGGAGCTCGTTCGCTGTGAAGCTTTGGCTCTTACCTGGTTGTTCGACTTGGCTGCCTTCGACGACTTTCCCTTCCTGTATGAATCGGAAGTTACGACATTTTGAAAGGAAGCACAACAGGAGCTCGCTGTGATCGTAACTTTCTCCCTATCACGTGCTTCTCCGGCTCCTTGTGGCTGCTCGGCCTAGCTCCTTCAACGACATTCCCTTCTGCCGGATCGGAAGCAACGACGGGAGCTTACCGTCTGTGAAGGTAACTTTCTCCTATTCGCACGCTACTCCGGCCAAATCCCGTGGATGTGCCGAACCCGAGAGAGAGAGAGAGGGAGAGATCATTTGTTTTAATTTTATTAATTAACTAATATTTAATTATAATAATTTAATAATTATTTTTAATTATATTTAATTATTAATTATATTAGTTTTAATTAATTATAATTAAATATTATTAGTTATTATTAATTATATTTAACTATTAATAATCATTAATTAAAATTAATTATTATTAATTATAATTAGACATAACTAATTATAATTAATTATAATTAATTATAATTAATATATTAATTATAATTAAATAGTTAATTATAATTAATTTTAATTAATTCTTTAGTTATTTTTAATTATAATTTATTATAATTAAATAACATTAATTATAATTAAATATAATTAATACTTTAGTTATAATTAAACAATTAATTACAAATGATGTGTGTGCACGCTCCCCTTCTCTTGCCTCGATTCTCGAGCCGCCACCGCCGGACTTTAAGGTATAATTTCTAACTTCAATCCCGTTCTCGACGTTTGCAGCGGACCGGGGAACCACCTATACGCGCTCTTGTAGCACGGTAGGAGGGAGCCCGGTGCGAAGCATACGACGAGGCGGGTAAACCCTATACACGCTCTTGTAGCGTGGTGGGGACGGTCCTCGACCTCGACACCGACACCGCCGACGACTGCTACGCAAAGGTATGATGGTCCAAAATCCCATTGTCGACGTTTGCAGCGGACCGGAGAACCACCTATACGCGCTCTTGTAGCACGGTAGGAGGGAGCCCAGTGCGATGCATACGACGAGGTGGGAGAGCCCTATACACGCTCTTGTAGCGTGGTGGGGAGTCACTGCTGTTCTGGTACGGATACTGTTGAAGGCCCCATACACGCTCTTGTAGCGTGGTGGGATGAAAATTTGTACGGCCGCTGTGTCTAAGGACACCTACCATACACGCTCTAGTAGCGTGGTGGGAAGGCCCAGCTCCCCTATTTTCCCCCAAACGGGGGATATGCCTGGGTGCTGCCGAAATTTTCACTGAAATGTACAAAGACTTGAATAATTTGAAGACCTTCTTGGGCAACATTGTAGAAAAACTGTACTCAGACAATAATACACAGAAATTGAACTAAATGTGCAGAGGACTTATATAAACAACAAGGGACTTGGACCTGAACAAAAATTTAAATGATTTCTAAAGATCAAAATCAAATGAGATAAAATCAAACTGAAGTCAAAATCAAGTCAATACGAACATACAATTGAACTCAAAAGATCCAAGAAAATTTTGAACAAGCACTTGAACTTGTATTCTGAACTCAAGCTAGATCCAAGTCTGACATGAACAATAAGGAGCCTGAACTCTCAAGGACAATAGGGGAGACTCAAGCATGAGTTGAATTTTGAATTCGGGTCCGATTGAATACATAAGACTGGAACTTTGGATGAACGAACCAATCAAAGTCTAAGTGCACAGTCGTCCAAGCTAACAACAAGTTGCAAGTAGGAAATGAAATCCTAATGCTCACGAAAGAAGGATGCAGCGAACTCCTACAACAATTCCTACAAACGCCTGTTGATTGAGATGGCGATACGGGAGACCAAAGATGGAGGATCCGCCTTCCTACAAATAAATGCAACCCAACAAACCCACCTGAGATTGGTGATAGGTGGGCATGATGTAGACAAACGAGGGTCTCCTACAAACATTCATAGGAGCTCGTATTAAACACAATTGATCCTTACAAATAAATACGAGCCACTTGTGGATAACAACAGTGGGCATATCGTGAGCACCATCGAACCACTGTGGGCACAAGTACAAGTATCTCCTGCGACGATCCCTACAAGGTCAAACAAGTACAATAACCGCCCGAGATTGGTGAAAGGGTGGATATGATGCAGAAGTAATGGGTCATCTACAAACATTTTCAGGAGATCGTAGTAGATACGACAGTCCCCTGCAAATTGATACTTGTGGATAACAACAGTGTATGGAAACTACAATGAATCACTGTGGACACAGGTACGGATATCATCTACGACAGTGGTGATCAAGATTTACAAGTGCGTTGAGTACAAGGGCGACTCTATGTACGAAAAGGAAGTTTGAACAAATTAGAATCAAACTTCCTGGTGTTCCAAAGCTTCTTCTTGGTTCTACACATTAGAAGAAAAGCAATCCAGAGGCCCACAAACACCAAAAATAACAAGTCCACTATGTCGAAAAGCTTAAAAGGAGTTCTTTCCAAATCAAGCAGTCTTTGACTCCAAAATCCAGAATATTCTTCCCCGGTGATTGAGAAAGGGGGAGTCAATATCAAAATCCAACGCCACCGGATCTGCAACATCTATGAAAGCAGACAGAAGGCGTCTACAATCTATAACGTAACGCCACCGGATCCGTAACACTCGTACTGGCGAACAGAAGGCGTGTATAAGCTCTGAAATCAAATGTTGTGTATTCAAATATCAATTATCTACACAACTATAAATATTTCAAAATACCCCTACACGTGCACTAGAGAATGTATACACATAGGTACACTAAAGGGGGTATATAAAAATCGTCCGCATGGGCCCCGGCGAGCGTGTTATTGGTACACATGTGACGCCTAGGGATGCTGCGCGGGTCGACAAGTGAATTCTAGTTCGAACCCGATCCTTCTATACGGATCAATAGAAGTCGACAGGGTTCGAACATTTAAACGAATATACGGCTGTGGCGACCAGTATATTTGTTTCAATACATTCGTATTAGGCATTATAGGCCTACAATCAAAAGGATTCACTAAACAAAAGGCATAAAGCCTACGAAACCCGATCCTCCTAAGCAGGTGAATAGGAGTAGACAGGGTTCAAATTCTCAGATAAATATACGGTCACGAATGTGATCGGAATATTTATTTTAATGCATTCATATTCGGCCTTCAAGGCCTAAAATCAAGAAAATTCATAAACAAAGGCATAAAGCCTACGAGAAATCCGATCCCCTATTGATAAGTTGATAGGGTCGACAAGGTTCAATCAAATGGAAATGACCTCAAGGTCACCCCGATGATGGCCGGGTTGAACGCTAATCTCAACCGGAGGGGTCCATTTAATCCAAAGCTCCACCTAAATACTCCAGAAATAAAAAAAAAGTCCAAAAATCATTCCAAATCCCAAAGATATTTAAATATGAAATAAATCCATCAACCCGCTTAAAGCAAAATCCATTCACCCTCCGCAACAGTTTGTCGAGGCGGACAAATCAAAAACTACTCTAACTCACAAAGAGCCAAATGCCTAGTCGAAAATATCACTAGGATACATTCTCAAACAATCTCCTGCCAGTAAGGATGTGGTACGTGTCCTCTAACCGACGGTCTGCCGCCAAATGGCACCGCAGGATAAACGGTTACGACGACCCGGAGCCCTCTGAACCGAGTGGTTTTGCCGCCAAATGGCACCACAGATACTGGTTATGGCCAGAGCCGATACGCTCCTTATTGGCATCAAATCCTTGAGATATGAATCAATAGGATATAATCGATAGGGCATAAAGCCCTCTGTAAGCTAAGGTGGATTCAAATTTGTCCCCTTAGACAAACATTCAACCCAGGTCTACAAGGTCCCCTTGGACGAAGCAACCCATGGCTGCCGACAAGGATCCTTCTGTCAGGTTGGGTCGACTACCTCCTCTGACTAAGTAGACCAGGGACCACGATGGCCCGGGACGACGGAACCATGGGATCTTGATCGGGTCCATCATCCATTCCCCCACCATCCGCTTTAAGTGCTAGATGGTGCAATTTCTATTTTAAATATCAAACTCTCCAAATTCCCAAATCCAAATCCATTTCCAACTTTCAAATCCGAAATTCATGCTGCTACTATATGCCAGATACACATATTTTATGTATCTGATTGACGACTAGCCTTAATCGAAAGTTCTCTCTCATTATTGGGAGGGGTAATTAACTATAGGGGCTTGCGCCTATAGGAAACCAGAACTCAGATCATAAAGTCCTCACCAAATGAGGGCGAAATCTCTGGGTAGTGTCTTATCTACAAACCCATCTGCCTTCCAAAATTTACCCTGAAATTTAATTCTGTTAAAACTCCCTCGCCGAAAGAAAAGCAAGCGGGCGGAGGCCGGGGCTGAATTTTCGGAGCCCACAGATTTCTGGCGACTCCGCTGGGGATTGGTTTCTCTTTCCATCTCTAGCTGGTTGTCTAAATGCTATAGTAGCAGTAAAAAAAATGATGATATTGAGCTATGTACGGTGAACATTAGGATGTGACATTTGGTCCTTATGTCCAAAAATCCATCACTAAAAGATCCCGACAGTAGCAGCAAATCAAATTTTAAATTTCTTGAAAATGAATCTTTTAAATAAGATCAATGAAAATTCGTTTAGCAGGATTTTAATTCCATGCTAACTCTCCTACTTTTATTATTTGTTCTGCGTTATTTCTTTGTTATGAAAGCGTGGGGTGATGTATCAATTCTTATCACTAACCCCTGCCTTTCATTTTTGCAGAATAAAAATGCAGGACACACCGATGACCGTCCAACTGGGACGAGGAGCCAGAATTCAACTGGCGAATGCTGTCATAGAAACTGGAAACACTGGAGCCACTATTCACTTTGGTGGACTCGAATTCTCAGCAGCTACTGCAAGGGCTGCAGCTATCCCTGTGTACGGCATAAACTCTGAAGAATTTTCTGAAAGGTATCACTCTGCAAGGAATGCCACTAGAGGTGCTGCTCGAGGAAGAGCCTCTGTATTTGAAAGGTTATCCCAGCCTGAAACCCTTACTGCAAAGAGGGTTGTTGATGGAAGAAAAGTTTATGTGGTGACTGTAAACACCACTACCATGCCCAGAGAGACTGTTGCATCTGGGAGGCATGATGCTGAAGCTTCCTCATCTGGAGGAAGGCTTAACAGAAGGCAGAGGAGGAAAAGAAATGCAGAGCTACGTGCTCAACAACTACCAGTGCCAGTTCATCCCTCCAACTTGCCAGCACAAGAACCAGAGATCAATATCCCCACTCAAAATAGGTTCACTAACCTGAAGTGGGTAAAAAGAAATAGCTCCTCTAGTGAGCTCAAGAAATCTTTCTGGGAGCGTCGACCTGAAGCCCCAACCCCTCAGAATATACGAGAGCCCGAACGTCTGTCTGCCCGGGTACACCGAGTTTTGAAGACAATCAAGGAGAAGGGCTTAATGAAAAAGAAGTTTCAGAGGCCACTGATCGTTGAGGCCCGAAGAACCCCTCCCAGAGAGAGGCTATCATCTGCTATGATAAAAGAATGGAGAGGTTATCGACTCCGCAGGAAGCACATCGGGGAGTGACACTTGGACCTCGTGTTCAAGAATCCGTCGCCGAAAGGGCCCAGCGGAAAGGCAAACAAGTTTGGAGGCCGAAGCCTCAAAGAGAAAATATCTCTGAAGAAAGAATTAGTTCGGGTGTGATATCCGGAATGGTCTACCAGAGATCCACTCCTGCCAACAAAACTCGTCAGAGATGGGTTCAAAAGAAGACCCATAATGACGACAATCATGACGACGGTCGACATCCTGGAGAGTCTTCCAGGAGATCCCGTCATTCTCCTACTTCAGCTAAAGAGGAAGTTCACTTCGATCGTAGTCCGCGGATCGAAGAAGTACTTATTCCAAATCAAGAACCTGAAATTCAGTGGCGCCGCCGCTCAGAAATTCTGATACAAGAAGATGAAGAAGAATATGAGGATGAAGACACTATGGAGCTCGAAGTGGTTCATATGGTCAGCCACGTTGATGTTGAAGATGATGATGGTGATGAAGAAGACCAGCAATCACAGCCGCGCGTACGTGTTTATCGACGTCGCCACAGGGCCAGATCCATTGCCAGCCGAAGTGCTCGCTCCTCAGAAGAAGGAGATGAGGAAGAAGAAGAGGTCGGAGAAAATCCCTTCGCTGGAGAAGATATTACACTCGCTGAAATAAGAAATCAAATGAGGCGACAGATGCGGAAGAAAGATAGAGAAATATCTCAGTTGAATGATAAGATGACTGAGATGATGACTCAGATGACGGCGATGATGGAGATGATGCAGAAGACCACTTCTGTAGGTCCTGCCCCAGCTCAACCCGTCAATCAAGCTACAAATCTTCAATCTCCTCAAGCGCCACAAACCTCATGAGTGAAAGGGGTACCTGAAGTTGGCAAAGGGGCTAATGATCAAACTCGCCAACGTACTACACAGAACATGGCAGATGCCTCTGAACCTGTAACTGCCTCGCAGTTAGAAGGCTTAATCAGTGAAAAGATTAAGGCCATTATAGCTGCTGAACAGGCAGAGAAATTGGTAGGAAAAGGTCGCCCGTACCCAGCAGAGTACGATCAGGTGCCATACCCAAAGGGATATTCTGTACCAAAGTTCAACATCTTTGATGGCAATAAGAATCCCAAACAGCATCTGGCGCAGTTCAAAGCAACATGTGAGAACACAGGGGGCAATGATGCTCTGCTATTCAGGCAATTCGTAAGCAGCTTGAGTGGAACTGCTTTTGAATGGTACGCTGAATTGCCGAATGATTCACTAAAGACCTTTGCGGAGCTAGAGGCCTTGTTCGTGAAAAGATTTGCCAGTGCAATAGAGAAGACTACTATCGCTGATCTCGCCCTGGATAAAAGGAGAAAGGATGAGTCAGTGACGAAATATATAACACGCTGGCGCAATCTCAGCATGAAGTGCGAGCAACAACTGGAAGAAGAGCATGCAATTCAATTGTTGATGGGGAACATTGATGATAAAATGCATCCCTTCCTGTGCATGGCTTCTATCACTACTTTCCAATATCTGCTGGACAGGGTGGCAAAATTTGAAAAGTTAAACTTATCAAAGTCCGAAAGCCTCCCTGATAAACTCAAAAAGGCTAAAGCTCCTGATGCTAGGAGGAACGAAGTTTACTCCGCATTCCCTCCCAGACCTGATAAAGGTAAACGGGTAGTGTATAATGTGGATAAAGGAAAGTAGCCTATGCAATATGAAGAAAAGTCAAAACAGGCTTACAATCCAAATCCTCAACCAAAGTTGGTTCTTGGAGGAAATGACAAACCTCGAGCCTTTCCTGGTGGAGGAGAGCGCCAGAGGCAGACTGCAGGAGCTGGTGATAGAACGTTCCCCTCCCTCAAGGAGAAAATGAATAAAGAATATTCATTTAAAAGAGAGAGTGTCGCTAAACTGTTCCGACAAGCACTCAAGAATGGTCTGGAGTTGCCAGAATGCAAAAGACCTGAAGAGTCCAAACATAGTGGCGACCCAAACTACTGCCCATATCATCGGGTAGTTAGCCACCCAATTGAAGATTGTTATATCTTCAAAGATTGGTTGGAAAAGATGTACAAAAGGGGAGAATTGACATTATCAGATAATGTGTTAGTTCGTCCTAAAAAGGAATCCACCCGGGTAGTCACATCATCTTCCGTACTCCCGCATAAAGAAAAAATGAAAGAATCTATTCAAGATGAACAATGGGAGACTGTGGTCTCCAAGAAGACAACTAAAATGTTGAAACAGCTGGAAGGAGTTCCGGGTGTCAAGTGGAAATCTCCTACTGAACCAGTGTTGAATTTAAAGTGGTTGCCTGCGTCACATGCATCCACCTCCAAACAGCAACCTGGTTAAGCTAGCTCAGCAAGGCCTGTTAAAACAAAATCAAAGTCTTCCAAGAAGAAAGCCAAGTTGAAGAAGCCTATGGCGAAGAAGACTGCAACTCAGAAGGCTATCGATAGTTTGGGTGAATATTACCAGACTGTCAGGAGGCCTATTAAGCTCGGTGATTTTATGAAAGAGCTTAAAATAGATGAAAAGGAAGAAGAAGATGAGGATGAATCCCTTCATGCGGAGACATGCCGAGTCATCTCAGCGACACCAGAAATAACAGATAGGGAGAAATACGCTGAAGAAGCGGCCCCTAAATTCTGTCTGATGGTGTCATCAATGGAATACAGTTCAGAAGAAGATCTATGTTTTCCAGATGATGAAGATTCAGACCCGAGCGTAGCATCGCAAATGAAGCAGGTGAAATTGGGAGACGATTCTGAGTCCACCGACGAATCCCCAGACGCAACAATGGCTGACTCCGAGGAGAATGCTTCACCAAATAAGTCTGAATCAGATGAGGTGGCCCAGGTGCAGTTGAGAAGTGGCAAGATGTTGCCGCCTCCACCAAAAAAAGGGATCCCTAATAAAGATAAGGGAAAAGAGATAGTTATCAATGAAGATATTATCCCTGAAAATCCTAAGAAGAAAGATACTTCATCTAAGGGAATAGATTATAATATCTTATCCCACTTGAGGAAGATCCCAGCACAACTCAGTATATACGATGCCCTACTGATGTCTAAAGACCTTCGAGAGACTTTGATCCAAGCTCTCAGGGACCCTGAAAGATATGAGGCATATTTTGCTGAGCGCAACTTGACGGAAGCCTTGCAAGCTCGAAATGAGCCCCTCATCACCTTTGCTGAGGATGATATGATACTTGGAACGGCAGATCACAATCGCCCTCTGTATGTTACGGCGAAGAGCGATGGTATGATGATCAGTAGGATTTTGATTGATCCCGGATCTTCCGTAAATCTCATGAGCTTGAAAGCATTGAGATCATTGTGCCTCGATGTGGAACATCTTGGACAAGATAAGTTGATGGTGCACGGTTTCAACGAGAAGGGGCAGAAAACCCTTAGTTTGTTTATGCTTCCTCTTGTATTTGGGGAACTCCATACGGAAGCCAAATTTCATGTAATTGATGCGGACACTTCGTTCAAGGCGTTATTGGGTCGCCCCTGGCTGCATGAATACGGTGTTGTCCCTTCAACATTACACCAATGCATGAAGTACCTCAGAGAAGGAGAAGAATTCAGAATTTCTGGTGATATTCAACCCTTTGCAGTACATGAAGTAACAGTTTATGAAGATGCTAAGTACTTCATGCCAAAGAAGCAAAAGTCGTCAAGTTCTCTTGAGGCTAGAGCATCAAATTCTAATGCTGCAAAGAAATCCAAGCAAGAAGGTGATAAGAAGTGTGTAGGGAGAAAGAAAGCAACGCCAGTTCTTCCCAAATCACCAACCATTCCTAAGGAAAAGAAACATGTACCTCATCTTGGGAGTGACACGGATGAAGATGATGTTACTCCTACCAAATCTCGAAAAATATGCCAGTTCACGGATGAATGGAGTAGGCAGGTTGAATTTTCAAATGATAATTATGACTACGACTCAATTTACATGAACTCAGTACAGAGTGTGTTCTCCAGAAGAATAGACAGTCTGTCAATTTCAGATAGCGTACTCGTAGTCACGCGTATTCCCCTACAACACTTCAAGGAAATCATTTCACGTGAGGTGCATAAGATTGAAGAACTCTCCACTCTTTATCTGCCTTCTTTGAAGAAGGGGACTGCACCCGGAAATGTATTGTATTCCACGGGAGTACGCGAAGAAGAGAATAATGATTGGTGTTGTATGCTCCTCGATTCTGAAGAATCATTTCCTACGAGGCTACCCAAATTCAATACCAAGAATATTCAAAGAATGTTACGAAAGAAAATCAATATTCCTACTACCAAGCGACAGCTCCGTACAAGCTTGGGCCTCTGGTATGGAAGAAATCCGCGTCCATTGCGACGAAAAGATATAGATGCATATAAAGGCATTGGATTCATCAAACGAAGATTCCTCCGGAAAGAAACTTGCCAAGCAATCACATGCGGAGAAATCAAATCTGATAATGATGAAGATGATGTATATGTGGGCTCCGAAAATTCGGCCCCGGCCTCCGCTCGCTTTTCTTATTCGGCAAGGGAGTTTTAACTGAATAAGTTCGGAGGTTTTTATTTTTTTTTATTTCGTGGAGGTCAACAGTATATGAAGCCAAAGCTTATGATTATAAACCCGTAGAAGCTGAGCCTGCACCAGAAGAACTGGAAGATGGTGGACAAGCTGCTACGATGGACGAGCTCAAAGAAGTCAACTTGGGAACTGAAGAGGACCCTCGCCCAACCTTCATTAGCTCTCTTCTACCAGAAGATCAAGTAGAAGAAATAAAAGAGCTCCTCTGTGAATTCAGGGACTGTTTTGCTTGGACATATGCTGAAATGTCTGGCTTATCCCATGAAGTAGCAGTTCACAGATTATCAATCAAATCCGATGCAGCGCCTATCAAGCAAGCTCCGAGGAGAATGAGATTGGAGATTGAAGAACAGGTGATTGCAGAAACGAAGAAGCTTATAGATGCAGGCTTCATTCGAGAAGAAAAGTACGCTGATTGGATCGCCAATATCGTCCCTGTAAAGAAGAAGAATGGTCAGATTCGTATCTGTATCGACTTCAGGGATCTCAACAAGGCATGCCCAAAAGACGATTTTTCGCTCCCAGTATCAGAACTTCTAGTTGACAACACTTCCAACTATGATATGTTCTCATTTATGGACGGATCGTCGGACTACAATCAAATCAAAATGGCACATAAAGATGAAAGACATACATCATTCAGAACACCCATAGGCATATTCTGCTACACAGTTATGCCATTCGGTCTGAAGAATGCTGGTGCAACTTATCAACGAGCGATGACTCGTATATTTGATGATTTGATCCATCAAAAGGTCGAATGTTATGTAGATGACTTGGTCATTAAAAGCATGGATCGAAAAGACCACATTGATGATTTGAGAATTGTGTTCGAGAGGATCAGAAAGTACGATCTGAAGATGAACCCTCTCAAGTGTGCATTTGGGGTATCCTCAGGGAAATTTTTGGGATATGTTGTTCGACATCGAGGCATCGAAGTCGACCCCAACAAGATCAAGGCAATCATAGAGATGCCACCTCCAAAGAGCCTCCGACAACTCCGTTCCCTGCAAGGTCAACTGGCTTTCATTCGGAGATTCATATCGAATCTATCGGGTAGGTGCCAGCCATTTTCAAAGCTGATGAAGAAAGATGTCCGATTCAAATGGGACGAAGAGTGCCAAGAAGCGTTTGACAGCATTAAAAGATATCTGTTAAGTCCTCCTATTCTCGTAGCGCCAATCCCGGGGAAGCCTTTTATACTGTATACAGCAGCACTAGAAGAGTCCCTCGAGGCATTATTGGCCCAGCATAATGAAGAAGGAAAAGAGAATGCGCTATACTATATCAGCCGAAGGTTGATAGGAGCAGAAATCCGCTACTCTCCAATTGAGAAGCATTGCTTGGCTCTGATTTTCGCAGTTCAGAAGCTCCGCCACTATATGTTATCTCACAAAATCACCTTGATATCAAAGTTCGATCCGCTGAAGTTCTTGATGACAAGACCAGCGTTGACAGGTCGTTTGACAAGGTGGGCAGTGATACTGTTGCAGTTTAATATCACATATGTCCCTCAAAAGGCAGTAAAAGGGCAGGTGTTGGCAGATTTTCTCGCTGCACACCCTATCCCTGCAGATTCACCGCTCAATGACGATCTACCTGACGAGCAGATCATGAATGTTGAAGAAGAGGAGATGTTACGAGTATGGGAAATGTACTTTGATGGAGCATCATCAATTAAACGTGCTCGGCCTCCAAATCTAGAGAAAGCTCAAACTTGAATCGGACTCATTTTTGTAGCACCCGAGGGAGGCATAATGAGATTCTCATTCAGTTTAACTGAACCTCGGACCAACAATGAAGCCGAATATGAAGCCCTAATAGCAGGATTGGAGATTGCAATCGATGTTCGAATTCAAAATCTTCAAATCTTCGGTGATTCTCAACTTGTTGTAAATCAAGTACTTGGAGTTTACAAAATCACCAAATTTGAGTTGGCCTGTTACCATCGGCGAGTTCTTGAGCTTATGAAGTAAGTTCCAGTTGTTAAACTAACTCAAGTTCCCCGAGGTCAAAATAGCAAAGCTGATTCCCTTGCTAAACTGGCTAAAGAAATGACGAATATGGATGACGAATAGCCTATAATAATTATAGTGCATAATCGTCGGATCCTAGAGCCAGCACTATTACAATTCCCGCAGGCAGAGGGAATATCAAATTCAAGCCAGCAGGATGCAACCCCGGTTGATCCTCAACCTCCCCAACCAGTTGATCTTGAAGATCAACCTGAAGAACATCAAGTTCCTAGGAAAAGGCGCAAGGCCAGTCAAGCTTCAGAGTCATGGTGGAATTGCCTAGATGTCGAGGAAGATGATGATTGGAGGCAGCTTTTCATTGACTATTTCAAAGAAAGCAGATTGCCAACAGACAAATCTTTAGCCACTCAAATAAAAAAGAGGGCACTACGATATGCATTTGTCAACAACACATTGTATCGGCGTGCTTTCGATCAAATGTGGCTAAGATGCCTAGGGACTCGAGAAGCTGATAAGGTAGTGACAGAAGTTCACGAAGGGCTTTGTGGAGCACACCAATCAGGTCCCAAGATGGCAGTCAAAATCAAAAGAATGAGCTATTATTGGCCAAGAAAGGTGAAGGATTGCATTGACCACGCTAAGAGGTGCCATGAGTGTTAGATCCACGGTGATGTTATACATCAACCGCCAAATCCACTGCACCCAACAATAGCATCCTGGCCATTTGAATGTTGGGGTACTGATGTTATCGGGCCAATAGATCCGCCGTCATCAGCAGGACACCGCTTTATCTTGGCAGCAACCGACTACTTCTCAAAGTGGGCAGAAGCGACTCCATTCAAAGAAGTTACATCTGAGCACGTGATCAACTTCTTCACCCACAATGTTGTTTACAGATTCGGTGTGCCACGCCGCATAATCTCAGACAACGGAACTGCTTTTAAGAGTACAAAAATCTATAAGTTCGTTGATCGACACAAAATTGATTGGCGGTACTCTTCCATTTACTATCCAAGAGCAAATGGCTTAGCTGAAGCCTTCAACAAAACACCGGTGAAATTGTTAAAAAAGATTCTCTCCAAGAACAAAAGATAGTGGCACACGAAAATGGCAGAAGCGTTGTGGGCGTATCGTACAACCTACAAAACGCCGACCAAAGCCACTCCTTACTCTCTGGTGTTCGGAGTTGAAGCAGTGTTGCCACTAGAAGTTGAACTTCCATCTCTTCGAGTCGCTATCCAGAATGAGTTGACTCAAGAACAAAATGCTCGCCTAAGGATGGAAGAGCTCGATGCGCTCGATGAACTTAGGTTGCAAGCTCAGCAGAACCTGGAGATCTACCGAGCAAGAATGACAAAATCTTTTGATCGAATAGTGCGTCCTCGATCATTTCAAGAAGGAGATTTGGTCCTGGTGCAGAGAAGGCCAATCATCCCGCACAGAAAAGTCAGTGGCAAATTCGTATCCAACTGGGAAGGACCTTTCATCATCGAGAAGGTGTATCAAGGTGGAGCTTATCAACTGATCAATCTGAATGGTCAAAGGCCCATGTCGCCGATCAATGGTCGATACCTGAAGAAATACTATGCATGAATTGCTCAAGCAGATGTCATGTTTAATACGCTATGTTTTCATACATGTTTATTAGCGTATATATTCTCTCTATTTTGAAATTCTCGTGTTACGAGTATACATTTCAAAATCTCCCGTCAGAATGGGGGCATTTTAAATATTTGTTCGGGTCGACATCGCGCTACACGCCGAAATCCCCGAACAAATATTTAAAAATCTCAAAATTTCAAATCTATTCTGCTCTAAAATGTCCCTGCGAGACAGGGGGCATTTTAAATATTTATTCGGGTCGACATCGCGCTGCGTGCCGAGATCCCCGAATAAATATTTAAAATTATCAACTCAAATGTTCTTTTGTGCTAAAGAATACAAATACTTGTTTTTCAAAGTATATGCAGGTGATCTCTCAAAGATCGAGACAACACATTTTTCAACAAACCAAGACTCAAAGGTCAAGAAAGAGACTTTTGAAACTACACACTCCTACAAATTGAGCCGGAAAAGCTTGAAGTCCTTCGACAGCCCGAAGCTTAAGGTTCGAATGGGTGTATGAGGTCGGATCCAACAAGCCCAAATATGGCCGGATCGCTGGCAGCTCCGTCTACTCAACAAGCCATAAGAACGACCGTAGTAGCGGAACCCCCACTTCGTCAACCCGTCAGTAAGGACTGAAGAAAGAACGAAGGCTAATTTGACTCGATTAGTTCGAGTGATCGTAGTCTGCAAAGTTCTCCAAAATGACCGAAGAATCAAAGTTCTCAGGGAAGATGAGTCTCGAGCAACTACTGAATCTTCGTAGGCTCCAAAATCTAAAACCATGAAGGATGACTCAAAATCTGTCAACTTCAGTAAGATCAGCATTGGGGAGTGCAATTCCCATAGCTCAAGTCTGAAGTCTGAATGGGTATATGAGGTCGGATCCAACAAGCTCAAATATGGCCGGATCGCTGGCAGCTCCGTCTACTCAGCAAGCCATAAAAAAGGCCGCAGTAGAGGAACCCCCATCTCAGCAACCAGAGGACGAAGAGCTGTCAAATCTAAGCTCTCCTGATCTGATAAACTCAAGTGACTCAGATTGGAGTCTCCTCAAGTGGTTAAGGATCAAGATACTACCTACGTTCGGTAATATCAACTGAATCCAAAACCTGTAAATCCTTCAACAAATCCGTAAAGCACAAAGCAAGGATCGAATGAATTTTTCTTCAAAAAGTCCATCAAAGCACAAAGCAAAGGATCGAAGAAAACTATCCCCAAAGTTCACGAAAAGCCTATGGGCTGAACTAAGTGGACTTCATCATCAACAAGTCCGCTATGCACAAAGCTCTAGACCGATGACTTCTTGCCACCGACCTAGTACAAGCCTAAGGGTTTAGGTCATTGGCATCTACCCCTTCATCAAGCCCGCCAAAGCTAGAAGCAAAGGGCAGAAGGCGTACAAAATTTCTGACAAGTCAGTAAAGACAAATCAGACAACCCTTCACCAAGTCCGCAGCACAAAGCATAGGACAAAAGGATTAAAATCTCATGACTCTAGCCAAAGTGGCGGAATGAGCGCCCAGATGACATCTACAAATGTCCCTAAAGACTGGGGGCATTTTAAATATTTATTTGGGTCGACATCACGCTGCGTGCCGAGATCCCCAAATAAATATTTAAAATTTCAACAAGATATCAACCATCTGTGGATACATCTAGAAGCGTAGTAGAAAAAAAGAAAGTAGTGTGACATCCAAGCAAAATTTTGGAGATCCACTAAATAAAAGCCCTAGTGTGACATCTAGAACAAAAATCTAAAGATCTACAGGGTCAATCAGCATACAATAAATGTGGTCCGCTCCAGACACGTACCACATTTGTTGGGGGGCATTTGTTGACCCATTTCTGTCTCAAAAAAAAAAAGAATTCAAACAAAATTTTTTACCTACTTTCTGTCTCTGCACGTCGTTCGTCACATCCGAGCGTCATTCATCACACGTCGACGACGTGGTTTCCACGACCCTTGTGTCGTTAAAATGAGAAGAAAAAGAGGCAGAAGCCTCTTTTTGCTCTCGCTCTCGCTGCCTCTCCCGTTCTCACTCTCGCTGGCTCTCTCACTCTCATTCGGACTCTCTCTCTCGCTCTGGCTCCCTTCTTTCAAACGGATCGGAAGTTAGGACATTTTGATCGGGTGCAACAATTGGAGCTTGCGACTGTGAAGACAACTTCCCTCCTTTCGTGCTTCTTCTCCGGCACCTTCGTGGCTGGCCGACTTTGCTCCGTCGACGTTGTCCCTTGCCATCGCACCGAAAGTTACGACAGTTTGATCGGAAGCAAGAGCGGCAGTCCGCTCGCTGTGACGCTAACTTTCTCCCTTCGGTGCTGCTCGACGCCGCTCCTACGACTTTCCCTTGCTGTAGGATCGGAAGTTCCGACGTTTGATCCGAGACAAGAGCGGAGCTCGTTCGCTGTGAAGCTTTGGCTCTTACCTGGTTATTCGACTTGGCTGCCTTCGACGACTTTCCCTTCCTGTATGAATCGGAAGTTACGACATTTTGAAAGGAAGCACAACAGGAGCTCGCTGTGGTCGTAACTTTCTCCCTATCACGTGCTTCTCCGGCTCCTTGTGGCTGCTCGGCCTAGCTCCTTCAACGACATTCCCTTCTGCCGGATCGGAAGCAACGACGGGAGCTTACCGTCTGTGAAGGTAACTTTCTCCTATTCGCACGCTACTCCGGCCAAATCCCGTGGATGTGCCGAACCCGAGAGAGAGAGAGAGAGAGGGAGAGATCATTTGTTTTAATTTTATTAATTAACTAATATTTAATTATAATAATTTAATAATTATTTTTAATTATATTTAATTATTAATTATATTAGTTTTAATTAATTATAATTAAATATTATTAGTTATTATTAATTATATTTAACTATTAATTATCATTAATTAAAATTAATTATTATTAATTATAATTAGACATAACTAATTATAATTAATTATAATTAATATATTAATTATAATTAAATAGTTAATTATAATTAATTTTAATTAATTCTTTAGTTATTTTTAATTATAATTTATTATAATTAAATAACATTAATTATAATTAAATATAATTAATACTTTAGTTATAATTAAACAATTAATTACAAATGATGTGTGTGCACGCTCCCCTTCTCTTGCCTCGATTCTCGAGCCGCCACCGTCGGACTTCAAGGTATAATTTCTAACTTCAATCCCGTTCTCGACATTTGCAGCGGACCGGGGAACCACCTATACACGCTCTTGTAGCACGGTAGGAGGGAGCCCGATGCGAAGCATACGACGAGGCGGGTAAACCCTATACACGCTCTTGTAGCGTGGTGGGGACGGTCCTCGACCTCGACACCGACACCGCCGACGACTGCTACGCAAAGGTATGATGGTCCAAAATCCCATTCTCGACGTTTGCAGCGGACCGGAGAACCACCTATACGCGCTCTTGTAGCACGGTAGGAGGGAGCCCAGTGCGATGCATACGACGAGGTGGGAGAGCCCTATACACACTCTTGTAGCGTGGTGGGGAGTCACTGTTGTTCTGGTACGTCACTGCTGTTCTGGTACGGATACTGTTGAAGGCCCCATACACGCTCTTGTAGCGTGATGGGATGAAAATTTGTACGGCCGCGGTGTCTAAGGACACCTACCATACACGCTCTAGTAGCGTGGTGGGAAGGCCCAGCTCCCCTATTTTCCCCCAAACGGGAGATATGTCGGGGTGCTGCCGAAATTTTCACTGAAATGTACAAAGACTTGAACAATTTGAAGACCTTCTTGGGCAACATTGTAGAAGAACTGTACTCAGACAATAATACACATAAATTGAACTAAATGTGCAGAGGACTTATATGAACAACAAGGGACTTGGACCTGAACAAAAATTTAAATGATTTCTAAAGATCAAAATCAAATGAGATAAAATCAAACTGAAGTCAAAATCAAGTCAATACGAACATACAATTGAACTCAAAAGATCCAAGAAAATTTTGAACAAGCACTTGAACTTGTATTCTGAACTCAAGCTAGATCCAAGTCTGACATGAACAATAAGGAGCCTGAACTCTCAAGGACAATAGGGGAGACTCATGCATGAGTTGAATTTTGAATTCGGGTCCGATTGAATACATAAGACTGGAACTTTGGATGAACGAACCAATCAAAGTCTAAGTGCACAGTCGTCCAAGCTAACAACAAGTTGCAAGTAGGAAATGAAATCCTAATGCTCACGAAAGAAGGATGCAGCGAACTCCTACAACAATTCCTACAAACGCCTGTTGATTGAGATGGCGATACGGGAGACCAAAGATGGAGGATCCGCCTTCCTACAAATAAATGCAACCCAACAAACCCACCTGAGATTGGTGATAGGTGGGCATGATGTAGACAAACGAGGGTCTCCTACAAACATTCATAGGAGCTCGTATTAAACACAATTGATCCTTACAAACAAATACGAGCCACTTGTGGATAACAACAGTGGGCATATCGTGAGCACCATCGAACCACTGTGGGCACAAGTACAAGTATCTCCTGCGACGATCCCTACAAGGTCAAACAAGTACAACAACCGCCCGAGATTGGTGAAAGGGTGGATATGATGCAGAAGTAATGGGTCATCTACAAACATTTTCAGGAGATCGTAGTTGATACGACAGTCCCCTGCAAATTGATACTTGTGGATAACAACAGTGTATGGAAACTACAATGAATCACTGTGGACACAGGTACGGATATCATCTACGACAGTGGTGATCAAGATTTACAAGTGCGTTGAGTACAAGGGCGACTCTATGTACGAAAAGGAAGTTTGAACAAATTAGAACCAAACTTCCTGGTGTTCCAAAGCTTCTTCTTGGTTCTACACATTAGAAGAAAAGCAATCCGGAGGCCCACAAACATCAAAAATAACAAGTCCACTATGCCGAAAAGCCTAAAAGGAGTTTTTTCCAAATCAAGCAGTCTTTGACTCCAAAATCCAGAAAATTCTTCCCCGGTGATTGAGAAAGGGGGAGTCAATATCAAAATCCAACGCCACCGGATCTGCAACATCTATGAAAGTAGACAGAAGGCGTCTACAATCTATAACGTAACGCCACCGGATCCGCAACACTCGTACTGGCGGACAGAAGGCGTGTATAAGCTCTGAAATCAAATGTTGTGTATTCAAATATCAATTATCTACACAACTATAAATATTTCAAAATACCCCTACACGTGCACTAGAGAATGTATACACATAGGTACACTAAAGGGGGTATATAAAAATCGTCCGCATGGGCCCCGGCGAGCGTGTTATTGGTACACATGTGACGCCTAGGGATGCTGCGCGGGTCGACAAGTGAATTCTAGTTCGAACCCGATCCTTCTATACGGATCAATAGAAGTCGACAGGGTTCGAACATTTAAACGAATATACGGCTGTGGCGACCAGTATATTTGTTTCAATACATTCGTATTAGGCATTCTAGGCCTACAATCAAAAGGATTCACTAAACAAAAGGCATAAAGCCTACGAAACCCGATCCTCCTAAGCAGGTGAATAGGAGTAGACAGGGTTCAAATTCTCAGATAAATATACGGTCACGAATGTGATCGGAATATTTATTTTAATGCATTCATATTCGGCCTTCAAGGCCTAAAATCAAGAAAATTCATAAACAAAGGCATAAAGCCTACGAGAAATCCGATCCCCTATTGATAAGTTGATAGGGTCGACAAGGTTCAATCAAATGGAAATGACCTCAAGGTCACCCCGATGATGGCCGGGTTGAACGCTAATCTCAACCGGAGGGGTCCATTTAATCCAAAGCTCCACCTAAATACTCCAGAAATAAAAAAAAATATCCAAAAATCATTCCAAATCCCAAAGATATTTAAATATGAAATAAATCCATCAATCCGCTTAAAGCAAAATCCATTCACCCTCCGCAACAGTTTGTCGAGGCGGACAAATCAAAAACTACTCTAACTCACAAAGAGCCAAATGCCTAGTCGAAAATATCACTAGGATCCATTCTCAAACAATCTCCTGCCAGTAAGGATGTGGTACGTGTCCTCTAACCGACGGTCTGCCGCCAAATGGCACCGCAGGATAAACGGTTACGACGACCCGGGGCCCTCTGAACCGAGTGGTTTTGCCGCCAAATGGCACCACAGATACTGGTTATGGCCAGAGCCGATACGCTCCTTATTGGCATCAAATCCTTGAGATATGAATCAATAGGATATAATCGATAGGGCACAAAGCCCTCTGTAAGCTAAGGTGTATTCAAATTTGTCCCCTTAGACAAACATTCAACCCAGGTCTACAAGGTCCCCTTGGACGAAGCAACTCATGGCTGCCGACAAGGATCCTTCTGTCAGGTTGGGTCGACTACCTCCTCTGACTAAGTAGACCAGGGACCACGATGGCCCGGGACGACGGAACCATGAGATCTTGATCGGGTCCATCATCCATTCCCCCACCATCCGCTTTTAGTGCTAGATGGTGCAATTTCTATTTTAAATATCAAACTCTCCAAATTCCCAAATCCAAATCCATTTCCAACTTTCAAATCCGAAATTCATGCTGCTACTATATGCCAGATACACATATTTTATGTATCTGATTGACGACTAGCCTTAATCGAAAGTTTTCTCTCATTATTGGGAGGGGTAATTAACTATAGGGGCTTGCGCCTACAGGAAACCAGAACTCAGATCATAAAGTCCTCACCAAATGAGGGCGAAATCTCTGGGTAGTGTCTTATCTACAAACCCATCTGTCTTCCAAAATTTACCCCGGAATTTAATTCTGTTAAAACTCCCTCGCCGAAAGAAAAGCAAGCGGGCGGAGGCCGGGGCCGAATTTTCGGAGCCCACATCTACATAAAAAGGTTTAATAATTGAGAGCTGAAAAAGTATATAGCAACTTCTAATGATCATTATCGATCACCAACATTAGCAATTGCCATCACTATCATCAAATTTTCATCATCCAACTATTATCATTTGACTATTAATATACAACTGTCATTGGGTTTTAATTTTTTTTTTTTACTTGTGGAAATTCAATTTTTATAATCCTTATAATAGAAATCAAATAGTTGCATTCAACTTAGTATAAACTCACTTTCTTAAATATTTCAATACATAGATGATTATTGCAACTAAGCCCCTTTTTGAATTTTTCAGGTAGGAAATTCTAATCTTTTGCAAATTTTCTTATGCTTGTTGGATTTTTTATCCAAAGAAAATATCTAAAATGCATTCCATCAAAGCAACTTTTCTTCAATTGCTATGAGTAAAGGGGAATTATTGTATCATTTGATATATCGTAGATTATTACAATTAGGTCGCCCCATAGTTTTTCCCATTGTTGAGATTTTCACATACAAAATTTTGCTCTTCTATAAATTTTTGTGCTTTCTAAATTTTCTCCAAAGCTAATATTTAAAACGCTTATCCTACCTCTAGAAATTTTTTTAACATAAAACAGTTCGGCACCGTATATTAGAAACATTCACAACATACAATAATTATTCATCAAATACTAATAATCAATTCCTCAATCAATGACAACACAATATAGATGCGATGATCATCCTAATCTGACTTTGGAGGATCATATGTGTAAAATGAAAGAATTTCAAGTTAAATCTTACAACTATTAGAGGAGACTAAATAACAAAGAGTATTAGGATAATGCTACTCAAGCAGTTCTCTTCATGCTATATCTTCCCCTCCATACAACCTCAACAAAATCTTTCAAACACTGCTAATTCAACACATCCTTATTATATGGCTTGACTAATATGTAAACCTCCACCAATGATGGAGAAATCAAATCTATTGGTGCTCATGATGTTATAAGAGATGTGCTACGATACTTTATTCAGGAAGTATTCTCTTTAAGAGAAAGGAACTAGATTATCCCTCATCAAAATTTTAAAGAATTTTTACCTCTAATTAATGCAATTCTCTAAAACTCAATTCCAATGGAGTTTAAGTTGCCTACAATTGATCAATATAATGAAATCTATGAACCCTATGAGCATATTAATTGACCACTATAAGGCCATTATGCATATTCAACATGCTTTTGATATAATCCTATATATTTCTAGCAACTCTTAAGAGATAAACTCGCACGTGATTCTACTCGCTCTAAGTAATTGACTTTTTCCTATAATTGAGCACAACATTACCATCATATAAGGTAAATAGAGAACAGTAAGGCCATGAAAATTGAAAACTTGCAATAAAACCTAAAAAAAATAGTTCCTTCTGCTTAAGGATCACAAGCCATTAAACATAAAGATTAATAGTGATAAAAAATCAACAAAAATGTATATGCTCTTCTAGCTAATAGCATACTAAAAACCCTTTTCTGAACTCTTTCATAGCACCATTATTATACAACAAGCTTTTAATAGGAACACCAATACTAGAGGCCAGTAGCACAAAATTAAACAAGAATTTGTACCACCATAATTCAAACAGTAGAAGAGTTGCTATTAAATATATATATATATATATATATATATATATAAGATCTCTCAGTTGTACATATCAATAGTTTTGTACCATGCACTACAACTTTGTCATCAAAATGTTACAACTTTTACAACATCATATGCAGTGTTATCACAAATGTAACGTTCCAAGCATCGTTACAGGTTAATTTCATACATAAGTAGGAGCATTTCCTGCCAAAATGGCATAGCAAAAATGACAACTGCATATGCAAAACATATGGATGGTAATATATTTATGACAAAAGAGGATGATTGATCTCTACCTAATTAGTCATTAAGTTTGCTTGTTCCCACCCCAGAGAGCTATCTTGAGATCCAAATTCCTGCAATTAGAAACTTAACAAGTCAAGGAATTACCGCAAGCATTTAAGTAAACAATTGTTCTCAAAGATAAGATGAGTTCATGATGATTCATACAAGTTGGCTGAGTCTCATATCACCAGTTGTGTCGAGTTCACTTTTTGATGACTGGCCTTTGTCGCGGCTGAGCTTCTGACATTCTTCTAGGTCCTTTTTAAAATCCTCAACTCCAATAAAAGCATAATCTGACAAGCAGGATTTACTATGTTTAATCTCATCCTCAGCATAAGATGACTGGCTATGGAGGAACTCATCACATAGTGCAATGCCTTCAGCAAGCTGCTGTGAATCCAGCAGGAACTGTGATTCACCTTCCCACCATTTGGGTTCTTCTGCGGATTGGCTATCTTGAGCAGGAACTTCATTGTGAAGTTCTCTGGTCCCATTAGTAGTACCAAAACTTTGATCATGGAGTTCTTCTCCAGCAGGGTAAACTTCACGGTTCTCCACAGGGTCATGATCTACTTTTACCTGCAACTTTAAGCACGATTTACAAGGAGGAATATGTTCTACTATCACTCGTACAATATCGCTGACAGCAACTAGTTGCTAAAGTATTCATTCTATATGACTCAAGTAAACAATAAAAAAAATACAAATGTAGGAGTGCACACAACAAACCTGCATATGCATAAATGTATAGAAACTAGTAATGCATGGTTTTAATAAGATTTGAGAAGTAGCTATAATAGTGCATCATCTGCGAAACAGTTCTCCCTTTTCATTTCAAAATGGACGCCCAACTAGGTAAAAAATTTATAAATATTGATCCTAGGTAGTTTTAACTGTCATTTTCCACTAAGTGTAGAAAATAATATATATATATATATATATATATATATATATATATATATATATAGTTTGACTTAATTAAACACCTATAAAGAAATATAATTCACATCAATAAAAGAAGGAAGATATTAGTCCAAAAATGTGCCATTACGAGGGATAAACAGCTAAATTTCTCACATTAGTATGTCAAGAGGTTAGCATCAGATCAAATTGGGCATTAGAGCATCTTTTCTTCGTGAAGGGTACAAGTAAAGAGAGAAAATCAAGGTACGGGAGAATCACTTCTTATTTTAGATAGTAGAGACAGAAAGTCAAGAAATAAAAGGGTGGAAGACCTTGCAAATAAAATGGCTCAGAATGAAGACAATAAAAATCTAGCAAAATAAGTGATAGGTTGGCATGGTAAATGGCCACTGTTATAAAGTGGATGAAAATGTAATGTTCTATGGCTAAACCAATTGCTAGTGACCCAATCCACATACTGTCATCACCTTTTATGGCCAGACAAGAGATAAATGTTGCTAACATGGGTGGAAATCAAGAGAATGAGTGTGTGATTGTCACAATTTCTACTGATGGAATTAAGAGTGCCAAATATGGGACGTCGATTCTGCTGAAGAAAGACTATGTTGTTCCCATGGTGAACATGATAATAATAGGACAAGGAATATCATCAACGCTGGCTGGAAGCTCCTATTGATGCTTAACCGTCCAACTGAAGATAAAAGAAGCCTTGTTTCTCTGCTTTAGGCAAGGATAAAGACAAGTAGATGTAGAAGCTACTTGGAGAATTTGCATTACTTTAAGGAGCTCCAAGGGCTGCCATTTAAGTGGCCAATCAAGCATGAAATTCAGCTTACCTTAGACATATCGTAGCCAAATTTCCCAATGCACTGGAATTTGGTCATCGAAAAAAAAAGAGATCAAAAAGTAAGTCGCGAGATTGCCTGATAATGGCGTAACCCAATCCGACAATTCTCTTTGTGGATCACCTATTGTGGTGGTCCCCAAGAAGGATGAGATGTGGACGCTACGTTGACTATTATATCTTCAACAAAATAATAGTGAAAAAGCATTATCCATTGTTACACATTGACAAGTTGCTTGATCAACTGAAGCCCACCACCATCTTCTCCAAGCTGAATCTCAAATATGGCTATCACAAAATGCGGATTAATGAGAAATACACTTAGAAGGTTGTGCTCAAGGTGAGGCAAGGGCTATGTGAAAGTTGGTTATGTCATTTGGATTGCATAATGTCCCCTACCATTTTCATGCAATTGATGAGCGACATCTTGCAACCACAGCTATATGACATCATCATCATCTATCCGGATGATATCCTAGTCTTCAGCAAGTCATAAGAGAACCTAAAGCACTTGAGGAAAGTCTTCAAACTGCTACAATAACATTCCATCTCAACCAGAAAAAGTGTTCATTTGCAAATAACAACTCCTCTATCCATGATTTAAGGTGAGCAATGGGAAGATCATGATTCACCCAAGTGAAGGGGATCAAGAAGTGGCTAAGACGGGATATGATTATTGATGTGAAAGCTCCATGGTGGTTTTCCAGAATGTCAATAAGTTCACTTTCCATTTTTCAATGCTGGCCTCTCCGTTACCATGAGCTTACAGGAGCAAATTTTAAGTTTGCATGGAGCCAAAAACACGAGGACCGAGACACCAATTTGCCAAATTTGCAGTAATCATTTAAGGAATGATGCAAGTGTTTATGCAATGGGTTTAGTTCTAATGCAAGATGAAAAACTCGTTGCTTACCAGTCTGCAATGTTCCAAGGAGAAAAAAAAAAATACCTCACTTATGCAAAGACCTTCCCACAAGGGCTGCAAAAAAAGTGTCATTAAAAAACAACTCCTGGTTCAGCTCTCTAAAAAGCTTGTGTTTGATTACTTTTGCACTTGTCAATTAATGAAGTTAATATTGAATATTCATGTTGAGATTGCCCTCTTAAATGAGTCGAGTATGAATATAGCCTAATTCGATCGTGTTTAGCTCATATTTGATTGAAATAAATTTAATTTATGATATAATACATTTATTTTTAGATGACAAAATAATTTTTTTCATACGATATAATGAATAAATATATAAACCATTTGTTAACTAATTGTCCTGTTAAATAGAATTGAGTTACCTGTAAATTTGATGGTTGTAATGCACTGCAAGAAGAATGGCTTCTATCAAGGTGGGGCTTGGTGACAGCCTCTCATGCATAGCTCTAATTACTTTCTCTTTCATTATACAATTTTCTAATTAGGGGTCAGGTTTATAGCTGCTAAAAGTAAGGCATCTACACAACCTGAAAAGGGCGTAAGGCAGTGTAATAGAGCAACTATCTCAAAAGGTGGGAAGGGGGGCGATAAGCTTGATAATAGTTATGCAGTGTGGGCTCCGAAAATTCGGCCCCGGCCTCCCCGCCGCACTTTTCTATTTTTATTCGGCGAGGGAGTTTTAACAAAATAAGTTCCGGGGTAAATTTTGGAAGGCAGATGGGTTTGTAGATAAAACACTACCCAGAGATTTCGCCCTCATTTTGCGAGGACTTTATGATCTGAGTTCTGGTTTCCTATAGGCGCAAGCCCCTATAGTTAATTACCCCTCCCGATCACGAGAGAGAACTTTCGATTAAGGCTAGTCGTCGATCAGATACGTAGAATATACATGTTATCTGGCATATAGTAGCAGCAATAGGTTTTGAATTGGAGAACTGGATTTGGATTTGGGAATTTGGAATGTATTGAAAAGTTTGATATTTAAACTGGAAATTGCACCATCTAGCACTTAAAGCGAATGGTGGGGGAATGGATGATGGGCCCGATCAAGATCTCATGGTTCCGTCGTCCCGGGCCATCGTGGTCCCTAGTCTACTTAGTCAGAGGAGGTAGTCGACCCAACCTGACAGAAAGATCCTTGTCGGCAGCCATGGGTTGCTTCGTCCAAGGGGACCTTGTAGACCTGGGTTGGATGTTTGTCTAAGGGGACAAATTTAAACCCACCTTAGCTAACAGAGGGCTTTGTGCCCTATCGATCATATCCTATTGATTCATATCTCAAGGACTTGATGCCAATAAGGAGCGTATTGGCTCTGGCCATAACCGGTATATCATGGTGCCATTTGGCGGCAAAACCACTCGGTTCACGGGCCCCGGGTCGTCGTAACCGTTTATCCTGCAGTGCCATTTGGCGGCAAAACTGCCGGTTAGAGGACACGTACCACGTCCTTACTGGCAAAAGATTGTTTTGAGAATGGATCCTAGTGATATTTTCGACTAGACATTTGACTCTTTGTGAGCAGAAGTAAATTTTAATTTGTCCACCCCGGCAAACTATTGCGGAGGGTGGATGGATTTTGCTTTGAGTGATTGATGGTTTGATTTCGAATTTAAATATCTGGATTTTAGGATTTTGTGGAATTGTGGATTTTTTGGTGGAGCTTGGAGGATATTTAAAAATATTTGTGAACCCCTCCGGTTGAGATTAGCGTTCAACACGGCCATCATCGGGGTGTTTTGGGGTCATCTCCATTTGTTGATTAAACCTTGTCGACTCGGCCGAGCTGTCGACCGAGGATCGGGTTTCTTGTAGGCTTTGTGCCTTTTGTTGAATGAATTCTTTTGATTTTAGGCCTTGAAGGCCGAATATGAATGTATTGAAACAAATACACTGGTCGCCACAACCGTGTATTCGTTTAAAGGTTCGAACCCTGTCGACTTCTATTGATCCGTGTAGAAGGATCGGGTTCGAACTAGAATTCACTTATCGACCCACGCAGCATCCCTAGGCGTTACGTGTGTACCAATAACACGCTCGCCGGGGCCCATGCGGGTTATAATTGTATTTACCCCTTGTGTACCTATGTGTATACAAACTACGGTGCACTCATGTGGGGGTACTTTAAAATATTTTGTAGTTGTGTAGATAACTATCGTTTGGATGCACACAACTTTTCATTTGAAAGCTTATACACGCCTTCTGTCCACTAATACGAGTGTTGCGGATCCGGTGGCGTCGCATTGTAGGTTGTAGACGTCTTCTGTCTGCTTTCATAGATGTTGCAGATCCGGTGGCGTCGCATTGTAGGTTGTAGACGCCTTCTATCTGCTTTCATAGATGTTGCAGATCCGGTGGCGTCGTTATTTGGATGCCATGAGGTATTTTCTCATCTTGACATTGACTCCCCTTTCTCAATCACCGGGGAAGGATCTTTCTGGACTTTGGAGTCAATGACTGCTTATTTGGGGAGAACTCCTTTTAGGCTTTTCGGCATAGTGGACTTGCTATTTCCGGTGTTTGTGAGCACCCAAACTGTCCTCTTCTTAATTATAGAACCAAAAAGAGACTTTGGGACACCAGGAAGTTTGGTTCTAATTTGTTCAAACATTTCTCCCTTTCTGCCCGGGGGTATCCTTTTCGTACATAGAGTCGCCCTTGTACTCAACGCACTTGTAGATCTTGATCACCACTGTCGTAGATGATATCCGTACCTGTGTCCACAGTGATTCATTATAGTTTCCATACACTGTTGTTATCCACAAGTATCAATTTGCAGGGGACTGTCGTATCTACTACGATCACCTGAAAATATTTGTAGATGACCCATTACTTCTGCATCATATCCACCCTTTCACCAATCTCGGGTGGTTGTTGTACTTGTTTGACCTTGTAGGGATCGTCGCAGGAGATACTTGTACTTGTGCCCACAGTGGTTCGATGGTGCTCACGATATGCCCACTGTTGTTATCCACAAGTGGCTCGTATTTGTTTGTAAGGATCAATTGTGTTTAATACGAGCTCCTATGAATGTTTGTAGGAGACCCTCGTTTGTCTACATCATGCCCACCTATCACCAATCTCAGGTGGGTTTGTTGGGTTGCATTTGTTTGTAGGAAGGCGGATCCTCCATCTTTGGTCTCCCGTATCGCCATCTCAATCAACAGGCGCTTGTAGGAATTGTTGTAGGAGTTCGCTGCATCCTTCTTTCGTGAGCATTAGGATTTCATTTCCTACTTGCAACTTGTTGTTAGCTTGGACGACTGTGCACTTAGACTTTGATTGGTTCGTTCATCCAAAGTTCCAGTCTTATGTATTCAATCGGACCCGAATTCAAAATTCAACTCATGCTTGAGTCTCCCCTATTGTCCTTGAGAGTTCAGGCTCCTTATTGTTCATGTCAGACTTGGATCTAGCTTGAGTTCAGAGTACAAGTTCAAGTGCTTGTTCAAAATTTTCTTGGATCTTTTGAGTTCAATTGTATGTTTGTATTGACTTGATTTTGATTTCAGTTTGATTTTATTTCATTTGGATTTAAGCCTTGATTAATCATTTAGATTTTTGTTCAAGTGCAATTCCACAATTCATCTGCTCTTCGTACAGGTCCTCTGCTCATTTAGTTCAAGTTTTGTGTATTTTTGTTCGAGTACAGGTCTTCTATATTGTTGTCCAAGAAGGTCTTCAAATTGTTCAAGTCTTTGTACATTTCAGTGAAAAATTCGGCAGCACCCCGGCATATCACCCGTTTGGAGGAAAATAGGGGAGCTGGGCCTTCCCACCACGCTACTAGAGCGTGTATGGTAGGTGTCCTTGGACACCGCGGACGTACAAATTTTCATCCCACCACGCTACAAGAGCGTGTATGGGGCCTTCAGCAGTATCCGTACCAGAACAGCAGTGACGTACCAGAACAGCAGTGACTCCTCACCACGCTACAAGAGCGTGTATAGGGCTCTCCCACCTCGTCGTATGCATCGCACCGGGCTCCCTCCTACCGTGCTATAAGAGCGCGTATAGGTGGTTCCCCGGTCCGCTGCAAACGCCGAGAATGGGATTTGGAACATCATACCTTTCGTAGCAGTGTCGGCGGTGGCGGTGTCGGTGTCGAGGTCGAGGACCGTCCCCACCACGCTACAAGAGCGTGTATAGGGCTTACCCGCCTCGTCGTATGCTTCGCACTGAGCTCCCTCCTACCGTGCTACAAGAGCGCGTATAAGTGATTCCCCGGTCCGCTGCAAACGTCGAGGACGGGGTTTAAGTTAGAATTTTATACCTTTGGGCCCGGCGGCGATTGTCGGCGGCATCGGCTGGAGGATCGAGACAAAAGGAGCATTCTCTTTTTTTTTCCCCTTTTTTTTGAATTAATTATAATTAATATTAATTAATTATAATTAATTAAGAAATTATTTTTAATTAATTACTTATAATTAATTATAATGAATTAATATAATTAATTAAAGTTTATTAAAATTAATTAATATCATTAATTATAATTAATCTATAATTAATTATAATTAATTAATATTAATTAAATTTTAATAAATTATAATTAATTAAAATTAATTAATGATAATTAATTTTATGAATTATAATTAATTAAGTTAATCCTAATTAAATTAATTATAATAATTTAATTAGAACTAAATGAAATTTATTATAATGATTATAATTAATTAAAAATAATATCTAGAATTAACCAAAATTAATTAAAACAATTATAATTATAATTAATTTTAATTAAAAACTAACTCATCTCTCCCTCTACCTCTCTCGGTTCGGCGGATTACAGGATTTGGCCGAGAAGTGTGTGCAAAGGGAGAAAGTTACCCTTACAGCCGGCAAGCTCCTGTTGATGCTTCCGATCAAAATCTTGTAACTTCCGATCCAACAGGGAATGGAAGTTGTTGAAGGAGCTAGGCCGAGCGGCCACGAACGGAGCCGAAGTAGCGTCCGAAAGGTAGAAAGTTATCTTCACAGCGAGTGAGCTCCGGTTCCTGCTTCCGATCCAACTGTCGTAACTTCCGATTCAGCAGGAAGGGCGAGCCGTCGAGAGAGCAAGGTCGAACGGCCACGAGGGAGCTTCCGAACCAGCGAGCTTCAGTTGTTGCTTCCGATCAAAGCTATGTAACTTCCGATCCAACAGAGAAAGGAAAACGTCCCAGCAAGCGAGCTCCTGATTGTTGCTTCCGATCGAAATGGTCGTAACTTCCGATCCGTTAAGGGGCGCGGCCGAACAGTACGAACGAGCCGAAGAAGTGACGCCTGCAATCTCTATACCTCCTGCAAAGAAACGAAGCCGAACACGCAAGCGAGCGAGCTCCCTTTGTTGCTTCCGATCGGATGTCGTAGCTTCCGATCTCACAGGAAGGTAAAGTCGTCGGATTAGCAAAGTCGAATGAGGGAGCGGAGAGCAAGAGAGGAGAGGTGTCGGGATTGGAGAGAAAAACGCGAATGAGAGCCCTTCGCTCTCGTTTTAACGACGCGAAGAGGTCGTGGGCGATCGTGGGAGAGGGGACGTCGAGACGTGCTAGCGACGTGCGAGGTATGGCGCCGAGATTTGATTTTTATTTTTTTTTTTTTCTTCTGTTTTTACGGGTCAACATGCAGCCTCTCATGTCAACCCATTTCCAGAACAAGATGGAGGGGAGGTCCAGGGCATGAGGGAGGGAGGGAGGGAGGGAGGGAGGAACATTCAGAGCTAAGTACCTACATATTTCAGAAAGGAAAATTTTGCTTTATTACTGCAATTGACAATATAAATGAAGCCAAAAACTTCAAGGACCCACCACTAAATGCCAAAATCTGAAGTGCGTATGTCAATTGTCACCCCCTTTTTCACTGGAGGGAAGTGCAGTAGCCGCTTGGACTTGGGGTTCAAATAATAGCAGGAAGCTATTGAAAGGGATTTTGGCATCTGATGCTTATAGAACAGAACAAATATTTATGCCTTTAAAAAAAGGGACCTAAATAGATAGGATGCTTTTAGCTTTTCAATTTTTCAACCTAAATAAGTGTTCAAGTTATCTCACTAACTACTATTCCCATAGAACTTTACGCATACATCTAGGTTTCAGTTTGGATCATACCGAAAGTTAAACCCAATTACCATTTCAAGCAAATCAGTTTACAGCACAACTACCAACAAGAAGATGGTAACAACTAAAAGCAGCTGGTTTAGTTTCTGTGGGATAGGTGCCTCTTCTCACAGGAAATTTGAACTGCCAAGAAATGCTTCATGCTTGACACCAGAAACTGTTTAAATGCATGACCAATGGACCTTTGTGTTAAGTTATTCAATTAAAATTAAGTGGGCATATTTTGGTTTGTGATTGGACAGGTTGATAGGATAGAATGAAAGTTTGATAGTTAAAAGAACATCAGTAAAGATTCTAACTATGGGAGCAAGCCAAAGATATCTTGTTCTCATCTTTTATAATCGGATGCTTCCAACCAAGAAGTTAGCTTGCAGAAGTCTTTTAAATTATAATTTTCCAAGAATTATTAAATAAAATGCAAAGACAACCCAGACTACAACTTTTTGGGCTGATAAACAATTATATTAAGTTAATATATGGTTGATCCAAACCATCTCCAACAACCCTAAAAAGAGAGAAAAAAAAATCACTTGCCCTGAATATTGTGATAACATTTTTTGCTTCCATGCTCTTGTTTCTTTAAAATGAACCAATTGATCTTTTCAATATTTGAGTACAATAATCTGCAAACTTTATTAGATTTCTTTCTCCCATCTACACTAACTGCCATGATTTTATTATAGTGTTTCCAAATAACGCACATCTAACGAGCTATGAAGCAGAAGGCTATTTTTTGGCTCAATTCAACAGGAGTTACTGAAAATAAACTGCTAAGAGAGATATATATCTGGAAGAAACATATGATTTGATAATACTTGCACTAAGATAATATCTACCTGATCAGATGTTTCCTCTGAGGTTTGAATCATATGTTGACATACATCATGGTATTCAGGAGTTGCAGATCCAGTACAAGCCATGATTTCCATCGTAGCAGCAACATCCTCTGTAGTTTTTATGATTGGATCTACTATACTCCTTTCACAAGGTTTTAACTGTTGTTGAAAAAGTATTTTAGAGACAACAAATTCACCATCTTTCTCATCTTCACCAATGCCAAGGTGATACTGGTGCATCACCCAATTAGTCTTTTCAGCTTTACCTCCCTTTGTAGCACTAACATACAGAACCATTATTTTTTTACATCCCAGATGCTCCCCATCTAAAAGCACCGGTTTCGTCTTTCCTGTTTTGTGCCAGCGGACATCCCCAAGATCATCAGTGTTTATCTTTCGACGCTTACGAGTTCCAGTGTTATAAGCCTTGAATGTTCTATGAAAAAAGTGAGAAGCACTTCCATCCTGCTTAACTCCTGAAAGGAATGGAGTTTAAATTTAAAAGAAATATTAAAAACAACAGCATAAAACAGCATTAAAAAAATATATATCGAATAATCAGTCACCTGGTAATTTCTGAGGGTGCGTATAGCATATTCCTTCATCCTCTTCAACCGTTGGTATGAATTCATTGATGAAAGGATGAGGTTCTGCACCTGCTTTCCTGACTTTAGCCATCAGATGCTGCAGCAGCTCTTGGTCAGAAGGATCAAACTTTACACCATGAGGCAAGCCAGGCCATTCATGTACAACCTGATATTAACATAGGTCAAAGGCCGAAAAACATTTTCAGACCAAAAAACGAGAACGGTTAAGCCAATTGAAAGTTTGACAAAAGAGGAGAGTATATAAAGTTAACAAATCAATGATTTCAAAAATGAAAAGACTAAGCTGACATAGGTTGTTTTAATCAAGCTCGCATCATATAATTCTTACTACCTACGTAATTCCACTGCAACAACAATAGATATACTCAGGGGCGGAGCCAGAAATTTTTTTTAGTGGGGGCATAAATTACTTTTTAAAAATACTCTCAGTTTTTTTTTTTTTTAATTTTAAGTTTGAGGCCTATGTTGATAGTTTTTTTATAATTATTATTTAAAAAGTTAAAATATAAGATAAAAAAATTATAACTTATAACGCTTACTCGTTATATTCTTAAAAAATTTAATAATTACTTCAATATCAATACAATCAAATATTTATTTCTTAATGTGATGACTAAAATATCATTCTTATATTAATGCCTAATTCTATTTCTTAGCCATTTTTTATAATAATCATAAAAAAAGTTATGTTTCAACTTATCATATAATATCATAATATCAACACAATCAAATAAATAATAATAATAATAATACATTATTAAAAATAAACAATAATTCTTCCAAAACATGGCCGTGCCCCCCTGCAACCGCTTCCCTCCACCCTTGGCCATCATGTATTAGCCTCCTTACTCTATTTTTTCGGAAGAAGGTTATTGTCATGTTTGGGAAGCTCTCTGTTTCTCTTAAAGATGAGAGTTTTTTTTTATATATATTTTAATGGCTTAGTTTCTCTTTTCTTTTTAAAGAAGTCAACAAGGGGATTCTTTTATGAAGAAATGGAGGAGATTTTGTAAAAAAGCGAGGGGATTGAGATGTGAAGATAGAGCAGTCTCCTTATGTATATATGATAAGAAGGGTGAGAAAGTCTGCAGTGAAGAAGATGAAGGTGAGGATGTTAACGTGCTTGTGGTGGCATCGGGAGACAAGTACGAAGTAAAGCACGGAGGCGAGGTGTTGATGTTGGCACAACTGTAAGCCGAGTTGAAGCGGAGGACAGCGTCGGTGGCAAGGTTGGGCATAAGGCAGTGAGGGCGGTAGTTTTTTTCATGGAGCCAGTGGGGGCACGTGCCCCCAGTGCCCCCACCGTGGCTCCGCCACTGGATATACTTAACACTGAACTCCTCGTGTGGAATTTAAAATCTTCATTTCAAAATCAATTTTGAAGATCCCAATGGGTTTCCGAACACAATAACAAAAGGCAGAACATACATCATTCCGATCAAATCAAACTATCTAAGTCATTTGGCATGCATGCACGGAAGCATGCATAAAAATTCCAAATTTCCAAAACCAACAACTTGTTAATATCCTACAACTCCAATCATAAAAGAAATACAACTACAAGACTTGAATATGTTTATTGGCTATGGTACTAACAAAAATAACTCATTGAAGAGAATGTAAACTGAATTCAATAATCAATGGAATGAAATTTTCCTGAGAAACCCTAAAAGGATAACTTACTAAAAAAACAAAGGAAAAGAGCTTTATAACAAAGCACTACGTTCCTAGAGGTACTTGTTGCTTTCCGGTGTGAATGTAAGGTTGATGGAAAAGATAGATATTCAGTATTTGCCAACAACAGAACTTCATATGAAAGAAGTCTTACATCACTATTATCAATAACACAATTGCACCTCGGACAAGCTTTGGTAGGGTTGCTTATCCATTTAATGCTCCGGGGATCTGCTCTGTCTGATGCATTTTTAATCTTTTTGGCAATCCTTTTGCTATCAACTAGCCATGATGGTCTGCATGTGATATTAAAATAGTAAATAATACAAGTTGAAAAGAGTAATGCAATTAAATAGGTACTCATAAGTAGTAGGCAAATGTTATGCTGAGACCATGCAATACTGTAGTGTACTTTGGATTTTGGAAAGAGGAGAGGAAAATGACAACATGAATATCAGGCCCCCACTAACATAGAATAGGGGCCTACATAGAAGCAAAAATGACAAGATGATAACAAACCCTTGTTTTCCTTGTGAACGAAATCCTAATGACAATGTGTTAGGGCTATCAACAGAGTCGCGATGCATAACATGCAACAATCTCGAACCGTAGCGCTACAATTGAAATTTCCATTTAAACCCTTGTTTTCCTCGTGAACAAAATCCTTTCCAAAAGTACCAATACTTAAATTAGGTGTTAAGGAGATGTTCTGATGGCTTGTAATGAAGTAAAAATGCTGATATGCGATCAGTTACAATATGTGTAGCTAGAAACTATATGACAAATCCAAGTTGTGTTTTATGTTTAGTTGTGAATGCACGCATTAACTAATAAGGTATATTACTGTAACAAGATATATCAATCAAGCAGACTGAGGAAGCCAAACGTGACTGCGTAGCTCCTATATGTGTTTTCTTAGATAAGTAGAAGAACAAATGTTTTCTTATCTTGGTTCAAACCCAAAGAATGAACCCACTATGATATGTCGATCCATGTATAGGTCCTTAAACCATAGATATAGTGGCATAAACCTACTGACTTGGTTAAGTCACATATGAGGCTTTATATAAAGTTTGATAGCCGTTTCCATGAAATTTTTTCATAAATAAACCAGATGAAAAATATTGAAACTAACAATGCCACTGGTTTCATTTCTATTAGTTCATTCAAAAGTATGGTGTCCCCTTGATTCCAATATTCCACAGCTAATAAAACTCCAAACCTATAATTGCTAAAAAAAATCTTCGTACTTCTCCATTTTGTATTAACCAGCATGAGATTAAAAACTAAGCCATGAAATATTTCCAAATATGGTTTCTAAAATAATTAGCAAATTTCTCATTCTTGGCCTTTAGCCTAGATGCCCGCTATCGCTTTTGAAGCTAGAAGCATATTAAGCCACTTATAAATGCAAAGCAACGAACGCTCCTTAGTTTTTCAGCTCAATAAAACCATGCGCAAGTCCTGGCATTTTGTAGGGAAAACATCGTCCAAACAGAAAGTAGTGACGTTCAACGAAATCCAATCAAAGACCACAAAAACTTATCTTTCTAACCACCTCGCCACTTTTAGCCCATTTATCACCACAGTAACCTACCAAATCAAGCGATCTCCTCTACAACACGCATCATAAGAAGTTCCAGTAAGCACTTCAGTTTAAACCAAACCAGGGGTTCAGTAATAATAACCAACAGGACAAGCTTTAAAGCTCCAAACCTAAAAATAACAACAACAACAACAAAAAATCTAATAAACCAGCGAAGAATCTTCCAAATTTTTTTTCTGCTAAAAGTACAATTGGGCGTAAACCGGTCAGATTCAAGGTTAACTGGAGAACCAAATTTTCCCACCTATTCTTAAGCAAATAAGCATTCGAGGACAACCTAGAAATCACTAGCTTGATGGGAAGATTGAGTACCCGGTCATCCTCCAAAAAATAAGGGGTTTCAATGCTTCAGTAGACGTCTGATAGTTAGGGTTTCCAACTTCCAACCGCTCGCCGGCTGTAAGCCAAAGTCACGGCGATCGCCGTAAGAATCGGTTGTTGTGTGAACTATGAATAAGTCAAGAGAGTTGTGCCGATCGCCAAGATTGCTGCGCAGTTCGAATTAGGTAATTCCGAGTTCCGAGGAGGGCATGCAACTTGCAAGAATTTTTTTTTTTTTTGAACGGGTCCACCCCCAAAAGTGAAATTTGGATATCATTTTACAAATAAAAATGAGCCACATCATCATAAAATATATCGCATTTGGTATCAAATTAAGCATAATCGGATGGTTCTCCATGAAAGAGTGCTTGACAGTCTGACTAATCCTTGGTTGACTTATAAGGTGCACACACCCTAAAAATTTCCTGCTCGCACTTGATTGGGTCCCACATAAGAGGAGTTGCCGCTCGAGGGGAATTAAACACTGATTGGGTGGTTCCCAACTGTGCTCGCTCATCTATCAAACTAAACATTGATGAATAATATTCAAGGAACATTTCGTTTTAAATATTTTTATATTTGAACTTTGACTGTTGGCAATTTTATCGTTGGACAAGAAATGACATACAATATAATGCATCTCAAAAAAATAAATAAATAATTGTGTGATTAGATCATTTTATCTTAAATTAATTTTATATATTATTATTTTTGGGAGAGAAATTACACTCATTTACATGAGGGTGGAACAAGCAAGAGCTCCATATCATAATTGTTCATTCTGAATTTTTTTTTCTTAAAAAATAAATATTTAATTATTTTATTCACCTTCAATAAATACAGTTGACCAAATTATATAGAAAATTTCTTTTTTATATCTTATATATAAGATTATGTATTTCACAATCCTATTTTATCTACTCATAAAAAAAATTGCATGTGTATAGAATTTTATTCTAGTTATAATATAAATAATATTAATTAATAAATTAATTAAAGAATAAAACTGATTAATATTATATGAGTATGATTATCTGAATCTTACTTTATTAAATGTTATTTATCCTTCTTAAATAAAAATATATTTTTTTCCAACTAAATAAATGAAAAAAAAATATTACGAGCCTTGTTTTGAAATAAAACCCTACTCGATATGATAGATTATTACGTGCGGAGACCGGATACAGTGAATCGTTTGGTTTTGTCTTTGTGAACAGTAAAAGCACGATGATGAATAGTAATTATGTTTTTATTGTTCACAAAGACAAAATCAAATGATTTTCTGTATCCGGTCTCCACACTTAATAATTTCTCAAGTGATAGAGGATTAGAAAAATAGTTTTAAAGAATATTTATCTTTTATGATTGCTTAATAATACCCACATAGATGAGATTATAGATTATTTATCTGTTTGGAAAGAAAAAAAATGCTTCTTATTCCCATAAAGTTAATACACTTACTACAAATTGATGATAATTTTTGGGGTCTAAATTTTGTTGTTAAGAAAATTACAATCATTTTTTTAGTAAATATTAAAAATCATAATTTACTAAAACTAATGCACAATTTGAATTAATACATATATTTATATATTCATTTATTATTTTGAGGGCAAATCATGAATATTTGAGCTAATTAAATTGATTTAAAAGTGATAAGATTGGCAAACCTTCGCACATATGTAGTAAATATAATATCCTCTTCAAATAAAAAAAATTTGTGGGATTTTTGGTCATGAGTAGTGACTCCAACTGAAGTTACAATTGTTTCTTACCAAGGATTTATCACAAGCTTATATGGCAATATAACTAGAACTTTGTAAGTGCCTTTTTTAATTCACTATCTTGTCTTATTTACTAATCATCATAGGCAACTTCAAATACTCATTAAGTGTTTTTAGAATATTTTATTGGGCATGAATAGTATTCTCCTTCGTTCTCCAAACTCATACTTTTCTTGTCTTGCCAAATTTGTTGATCTTAAACAACTCATTGATATCCAATCTTAACTTAATATTAAGGCTTTGTTTGGGACGGCTTTCTTACTGCTTCTAAAAGTGGCATTCTAATACACAAATTAAAATTTTTATATTAAAAAGCTGTTTTAATAAACAGTAAGAAAGCCACCCTAAATGAAACCTAAGTTGTTATAATGAGAGGTGTAAGAAAACTATTATATATTTGTTGGGGAGGATGTGGCGCCTTTAGCTATTGATTGTATTAATATAGATAGTGTAGATGGTGTTGATGGTTCCATGAATGTCAATAATTGTTGTATTAATCTTATAGCTAGTCCTACTTGCGCTGATGTTGTGGAGGTGTCGGGTGATAATTCAGTTTCTTTAGCTTTTGGGTGTGGTGAAGCTTTGGCTGAGCTAAGTAATGCGGGAGTTGCGATATCTCGGTTGATGTGCTTATATATGTTATCTCCAATGTTGATATGTCAATTATTAAGGATGAATTGGATGCTCGATATAACTTTGGCTTAGGTCTTCTTCAAATTGCGCATGTTGATTTTTTCAAAAATAATGCTTAGCATAAAAAACGAAAATCCAAAAAGAAATAATTTTCCTTTTTTGGAGGTTTGGTGGTTTGGTGGTTGTGATTATTAGTTACTTTTGCTATTTGCTGCTATAGAATCGGGACAGGACAATGATGAAGCAGGTTTTCTACATGCATCTCAGATGGTCAGGGCTTAGTTGGCAACCTCGGTGGTTTTCTCTCTTTAATTTTAGTGGTTTGGAATATTGACATCTTGGAATTTTGGTTGTCCCTTTCTTACCTCCTTGGATGATCATTCCTTGGCAACTAGGTGATGGTCTGAGTCCATTTGATTTTGTGGTGTATTTGTCTTTTTTTCGATCAGATTGTTGTTCGCCTTGATGATTATTGTTTATTTATGGATGTAATCTTCTCCATATGTCCATATGAGACAACAGAGGATGCGATCGACTATATAATGATAGAAGTCATAATTATGAACAACAAAGTAATTAAGAGCACTCTCAAGCCCTTTTTTAAATCTCAAGCACATCATACATAAAGAATAAAAATAATAAACTCAGGAATCTCAAAATCAATTTATCTCACATAGCAAAATCTTCTGGCATGCACTGCCAAGCTCCCTAAATTCTCCAAAAATCTTATATACTAAAAGTATATATAAGAAAGACGGAGATATAATAATTTTTAGGATGCTTTAAACTATCAGATGAATACTTTTACATGTAAAAATATGTCATAATTCAAAATAAAAATTAGATATTGATACTTCATCATAAAATTATCTTGATCGGGCACGAATCTCGAGGCAAAAGCTAGTTGGAAACTTCAAAAATAAAATCCGAGAGCACCTGAACTCCGATTTCAGCGAGCTTGCAGTCAAACTGAGCGTCTCGGAAATACGAACCCAACGACACCAAATTCAACCCAATCCGAACCCAAATGGGTCCAAATCAAGGACCCGAAGCGCTGTTGGAAGGTTCGAATCACAATTTGAGTTACCAAATGGTCTCCGATTTTAACGAGCTTATACTTGAATCAAACGAATCGACGAGACGAATCCAACAAACCCAAGATCGCCGAATTCCGACATTACTAAGTCCTTCAAATGTCCAACGAACGGTGCACGATCGAAGGGTTCAACATCAACCGTCCATTCAACCACTCCCTATTCGCCCCTGATCTCACACCTATTTATAAGCCATGCCACTCCAGAAAAATTATAAATAGAGCCCTCATTCTTCACAAGAGGACTCAAGTGAGAAGAGAGAGAAGAAGAAGAGAAAGAGGAAAGGGAGAATCATCTCCTCCTCGACCACCGCCGGAGCTCTTCTCGCCGCCTGAATATGCCGGAACTCTGCCGGATTTTCGGGAAACGCCGGGATTTTGCAGAACTTTGTAACTTTGTTAGAAGCTGATTGTAAACCGATCGTCTTGACTTGTGAGACGAATCGGTCTTTGTATTTCAAACAAACACTAATGAAATTATTTCAACTGGGTGTGGCCCCGTGATTTTTTCCCTCTTCCGGATTTTTCACGTAAAAATTCTAGTGTTCATTCTCTTTTCTGTTTGTGTGTTGAATATTCGTACAACGCTCAGACGCGAATTTATAAATTCTACTGCGGCGTATATTTCAGCACGTAACAGATATATTATACAACAATAGTTTTTTGGATATTGAATAGGTTTAAAAAAAGCCTTCATAGACCGCCAAAATTGAGCCATGGTGGAAATTATCGGGTTTAAACAAATTTTAGTTGTGCATTTGACATTTCGAAATATGGGATTTATGCTCATAGGTCTCTATCACTATTGGGGCTAAAAATCATATCAAAATATATCTCAAAACAAAATAGAGAATAATGAAGTATTCATCTCATAACATTAAACCAAGTAAGTCATTATGGTAGAATATATATCTTTTAATAGAAGAATTTTGACTTTATAAACCTCTCATAAAGTAGAAAATGGAGAAATCTATATGCGATTTATTTTTTTTAGAAAAATATGCTGAAAGACTTATTTCAGATCAAAATATCCTCAGTCTGTTTTATGTAAATAAAATTTGAAGTGATCATCGAGCAAATAGTAACAAACTTTTGAGTAAGAAGCTACTCGTCCCAATGCCTTTCTCGTCTCTAGGGGTGTCAAAATTGGGTCATGGGTCGGGTTCGGGTCGGGTCGAACTGATCTGGGGCTCAAACGGGTCGACCATAACCCGGCCCGGTTAGGTAAACGGGTCGGAAATGCCAACCCGAACCCGACCCGGCAAGTTGACTCGACACAACCCATATTTGGGTTCTGCCGATGCCGGAACGGCGGCGGCCGGGCTGAGGGCGGACGAGGGGATGGACGCGGGGCAGCGGGCGCAGGGCAGCGCGCGTGGGGCAGCGGGTGCGGGGCAGCGCGCGTGTGGCAGCGGGCTTGGGCAGCGCGGGCGGGGGTAGCAGGCAGGGAGCGGGAATCCAAAATTTTTAAATTAAACGGGTTTTCAGGTTGACTCGGCAACCCGCCCGACTCATTTTGAAATCGGGTCGGGTCCAACCCGGATTTTTCTGATCGGGTCGGGTTTTCGTGTCGTGCCAAATATTGACACCCCTACTCGTCTCTAATGTTCGTTATTCACATGTCATTAGTATATAATTTGAAGCAAGGTTCTTATATATATTTCTAGCTAAATATTCAAATAAGAATTAAATATGGTTTTAAAAAGATTAAGGCTTAGTTTGGGACGACTTTTTCACTGTTTCTTAAAACAGCTTTCTAGTAAAAAATTTAATTTTTATATTAGAAAGCTGTTTTAAGAAGCAGTAAAAAAGCCCCCCAAACGAAGCCTAAATCACAGGTGGTGTAAGTTTTGAACAAAGTCTGAGCCTATTTAGAGCATGGTTCAATTATGGTTCAATCCATTTTATTTACCCTAACTATCTTTTACAAAATTGGCTTGTTTGAATTATTATACTATATATGTAGATGTATTCTCTAATCATAAATATAAAGAAATTATAATATTTGAGCCTAATAATAATAATAACAAAGCTCTTCGAACCGTTCAAATGAGAGTAATATTAAATTATTTTTCAAACTCGTATAAATTTTCTATAATTAACGATTAATTATATTGTACCAATATAAATTTAGTTTTTGACAACTATATAATTTCTTGTAATATTCTTAGGTTTTATTTGGGACAACTTTTATTGTTTTCTAGAATAAGTTTTTAATATAAAACTTTTTAAATTAAAATTCTTGTGCTTAAAAATTGATTAAAAATTAGTAAAAAAATTATTCCAAACCAAGCATCAAGCAATTTGACGGCTGAGATAATTCCTCTCAACCTTCTCAAGCATTTTCTACGGCCGTAGAAAGAAGGCATTGTTTTTAAGGTAGGGCTGAAACCGTCCAATCCCCATAAAATAGTTTAATTATTAAAGAAATAATGTTTTTTCCAAGGTTTTGAAAACCGGACCGGACAACGAACCGGAAGAAGGAGAGGTTCACGGTTCGACCGGTTCGATTCGACCAGTCGAACCGGGGTCGAACCAGATGACTTAATAAATAATAATATATTAATATTATAAAATGAATTAGACATTTTCCTTTAATAACTTCACTCTACATTTCATTTTCATATTTAACTCATCAAATAACATAAGTATTGCATCAATTAAATTATAAAACATAAAAAAAAAAACACAAAATATAAATGTGGCATCAAATAAGTTAATAAAATAATAAAATATAAGCAAATATTTTATAAATAACTAAATAACTAACCAAATAAGAAATTTTTGAATGCATAACTTTTGTCAAATGTTGGGTTTTGAGGAAGAAACCTTCTATAATACGATTTGGATTTTTGTAGTGTTGCTTGGTTTTGCTAGAAGCATTCCAAAATTCGGCTGCCATACAAAATTTATTTTAATGAAAGAATAATTACGACATTCAACAAATAATTAAATACCAACAAGGATTTATAGGAATAGAAGCATATCTTTAAATACAAACAAAAAATCTTTAATTAATCTTTAAAGATATGCCAACAGGAATTCAAAACCTTGAATAAAAGTATAAAACTATAATATGGCATTGATATGCCAAGCTAAAAAACATTCAAAACGAATGTTTCAGAATGGCCAAAGTTAATATAATACAAGAAAACATCAATTTTATGTCACAGCCCGAATTACACAAAAATTTAATGAAGATGCACTGCTTCAAATTTAGAATAGAAGCAAGGTTTTGTGTGACTTTTGACCTACAGAAAAATAATATTCATCCTGCTATAAAAGTATAGGATCCATTTAGAATTGTAGTTTCTATCTCCATTTTTTGAAGCTTTGAAAACAAAATAAATATAACATACTCATCATAACTATGCACATAATATGAAGTAAATAAGCAAAACCTTATAATAAGATTGTGACACTTTATAGTACACTAAGTGATAAAAAAAAGGAAAACACAATCATAATACATATATAGAGTTACTAATGTTTCTCTTAATTAATTCCACAAAAGGAAAATCAGATATCTCCTAATTTGCATCGTGAAAGTTATCCTCATAATTTAAGTCTTCATGTTCCGCTTCACCAAAATCTGCAGCCACAAATGCACATAAATCATTGAAGTCAATAATGTCATATCCATCTCCTTCATTCTCAAGTTCACATTCACAAACAAATTAAAAATATTAAATTAGATTGTATTTTTTTATTTTACTTAAATAATATGATCATATTTCACTAATTTTCCAGGTGTAGGCTGAGTGGATGCAATATTTGTATCTTCAACAACAGGTATTGCAGCCTCTTCGTATATCTTAGTTTCTAATTCCTCTAATGCAATATTTGGAGGTGATTCATCATCAAGTCATTGAAAGGGATGCAACAATAAAAAAACCACCTTGCTACAGTTATGTCAACATGATGTACTGCTTCCTTAGATGCCAAGACACTTTTGATTGAAGGTTGTGAACCTGATTTTGTTCTTGGAGCAAAGAAAGTGTCAATCTCAACAAGCTTTCTCTTCCCCTTAACAAGTTCTGATAGATGTACTTCAAAGGATTGATATTTAGGTAGGGAGGAAGAATCCCTTCTTTTGCTTACTTCAGCATCTATTGGAAACGGTGTACTTTCTAACTCCTCCTGCAGTTGTTGTTTTCTTTTTGAAATATCCTTTTAGTTTTCCTGCATTTGAAATCGAACATCATGTGGAACATTCTTGCATGCTGCTATATTCCCCTTAACTCCTGCTAGATCACTGGATGTTGTTTCATTCTATTTATTCATCCTCCCTTGTACACAATAACACAATGCAAACATTTGAATTGTCTCTTCCCCTCAGCTCCTTTAAGTTCTCCTGTATTTGAATTATTTCATTCTATTTATTCGTCCTCCTTGAAGCTGCACTATGAGTTCCAGTTGCTTTCATCCTTATATGATCAACTAAATACAATCACAACAATGAATTTCATATTAAGTATGAATTTAAAGATTGAAAATTGACTTCCAAGCACATAAAAAATATCGTTGATTGCAAATTGACTTCCCAGCACATAAAAAAATGACTTCTAAACATGGGTGCATCATCTACATTGAACAATTCAAGTAGTCCTACAACAAAGATAATGTTTTCTTTGGGTGAAAGTTGAAGTTTGTATTCAAAGTGTCCTACATGAGGCAAACTCTTGTTCATGAAAGAAGCAAAAGTTTTTGATTGAGAAAGAAATTTGTTGAGTTCTTTGAATGTAGACATGCCAAAATGATAGAGTTGACATATAGTATATTTGTGTTACAGTTTAACAACTAGATCACTCATGAGGTTCATAGTCTACAGGAATTTGGTTAAAGCTAGAGCAAATGTAAAAGACTAAAAAATTGCAAAATCGGATACACAACAAGGGTAAACTATTTGGGCTTATGATGTTTGAAGGGAAGAGATTAATAATTTCAATAAAATTGTCATAGATTTAGAAAACCTTGGGATTAAGATGAATTATGAGGATTATGCTCTAATTATACTTAATTTAATGGCTAAATCACATGGACATTTTATTAAACTATAAAATATGTTTAGAAAACTATCATTAGATAACATGGAAATCCAATGAAATAGAAACTAAAATAGGAAAAAAATTCGAAGAAGCATTTAGATTTGAATGTAGGAAGATCCAAAAAGAAAAAAAAAATCGAATGTAGGTCCAAATTTAAAGCTAAAAACAAATGCTTTTTTTTTGTCACAAGGAATATCACTAAAAAACAAAGTTAAATCTCACGGTAAGCCAGCGGCTAGGATGGTCAGAGGAGTTCGTCGATGGCTGGGATGATCGTGCTGTTGTTATTAAGAAAGGAAATCATCCAACTAATTCAAAGAGAGAAAAAAATGTAAAAAAAAACAAAAAACAAATTTAAATCTCACGGTAAGCCGGCGGCTGGGATGGTCAAAGGAGTTCGGTATGGATAGGATGTTTCGGTCGTCGAGCGAGTAGGGGAACAGCTGCTGCTTCAGTCCTCGAGCGAGTAGGGGAACAACCGAACAGTAATGAATCGCTATTTAGGGTAGGGGAGCGATTCTCAGCCTCATTACACATGTTTGATCATTTTTTGACGGCTGAGATTCGCTACACTTAGAACCGGCCAGTTCTTCAAAACCCGCCCGGTTCGGCGGTTCACCGGTTCAACCAGGTTCTTGACTTATTTTTTTACGGTTTCGCTTATAGCCAGTTCTTTCAACTAATCGGACCGGTTCACGATTAAACCGGTCGAACCGGCAAGTCCGGTCCGGTTTTGAAAACGTTGGTTTTTTCTAGCTATGGTAATAACTATCTTAAGCCCTTAAACCCCACACGTGCCAACATATCTGTCCATCTCGCCTTCACACGTGGGATTTGCCCGTTACGGCCGGGCAGCCTGCGACACGTTCTCCCACTAATCCTCTGCCAGCCTCAAAATAATCTAACAACCACCCATTTCAATTCCAGTATACGATATATATAGATAAATATATAAATAAAAAAAAATATTTATGATGATAATTATCAAACAAACAACCATTCAAATCCTCATAATATTAATATCTCCCAACTGTTCTCAATCGTTTCTCTTTATATAAAGAGGCGATTTTAGGGTTTGCTCCCACCTTCCTATAATGGTAATTTTATTTCCGAATATTTTTTCGCCTATTATAAAACAAAGAAAACTCTCATTCTTTCCTTATTAATATTTTTCTTCTTCATCCTGAAAGGTCTGTAAGTTTGAAAGATATAATCCACCCGTTATGTCTTTATTATATTATGGTTTTATGATTCTCATTTTTATTTCTTTTATCGCTTTCTTGCTTCTATTTTTGATGGATTGTAATCTTACTGTTTATTTGATTAATAATGATTTGTCGATTTGGGTTTGGTTAATGAGGGCGGCTGGGTGCAGTAGAAAAGTATTAAAGGGGCTTTTTTTTCTTCTCCACTGTCTGGTTCTAGGGTTACAGGGATGGATTTGGCATTTGTTGATCGGATTGCTTTCTTGATGTCTTTTTGGAAACGCGGAAATGGATTTCTAGATTCGATTTGGGATGGTTTATTCTCCTGTTTGCGTTCAGATTTGGGGTGGGCGGGCGAGTTCCAGTGGGGAGTTTAATTGCTTTTTGGTTATTGAGAATGTTAAGAAACAGTGATTGAGAAATAATTTTATTACAGGATAATGAAAGTTCTATTTTTTAAGATAATTTTATTAGAGGGATAATGAAAGTAATATCTTTTTTTTTTAAGTTCATCTGATTGAGATAGAATTAAGTGATTTGGACGTGTACAATGAAGATGGGAAATGAAGCTGTTTGATAGGTTGATGAAATTAGGTTAGAAAGTTTATGAAGCAGAATAGTAGATGTAAGATAATATGGATTGAAACTGTTCAAAAATTATTTTCACCTAAATGATTGGGACGTGGCAATGATGCTGTAAATGATATCTTTTGACCGTTGATTTCTTTATTGTTTTTCCCTTTTCTCTTTTTGACTTTTAAATTTTGTTGTTTTGGATTTTTGGTTTACAGATAGATATTTGTAGGCATATTAGTGGAGAAAAGATGGCTGTGGAAGACAGTGGAGCTGAAGTGGTTGCTCTCAATAAGGCAAAGGAGCTACCAGAGCCAAAACCTAATGCTAGGGAGGCAGAAGATAAGGAGACTGAACTCAATTCTAACTATCAGGCTTATCCTGAAGCACTTGCTAGTTACCAAGATGTTGTTGAGAGTAAAAGTTTATTCATGGAATCACTTGAGAAGTTGCATCGTGAAATGACAACCAAGTTTATGTGAGTTTTATTTTCCTTAATTATGAATTCTTCGCTCCTAAAATTAGATGTTCCTGTTGTCTTTTTTTTTTCAACCGGCGGAGATGTAAGATTATGATTTTTCAAGTCTGAACTAATTGAATTTGTAAAGCTTTTCGAATTGACTTGTCACTTACCCAAAATTATGCAATAGATGAGATGAAGTTGGACATTATTCTTTTTCTGCAATAGATCGTGAGACAAAAGTTTTTGTATGTTCTTTTATAGTTTTGGGCTGAACCAAAACATAACATTTCTCTTATTTTTGGTGTGTTTTCAGTCCTTGAGATATCTTGGAGGTAAGAAATTGAAGCATTTTTTATGATATGAACTAAATTACATGCACTACTATTTAGTCTTTAGGAAGTAATTGCAGTCAATTGGTTGTAGTTGCTTTGCAAGGGTTATAAACAATGATATAAGTACCATAAAGTACATTAAATAGTGGGAATTCATTTTTATGATTACATTTTATCCCATATACTTTCTTCCTTCAGTTTCTTTCATATTTATTTACCAATCCTGAGTTTTTAAACCTTTTCCTTTTTACTTTTATATATTTGTTCATAGCCTTGCTGGATGAAGTAGCTTTAAAGCATTGCACTCCTGTCTTAGGAAATTCTGAATGAATCAAAATATTTAGGAAAAAACTACAACATAATTTCTAACTAAAACGTCCCAAAGTTAACTTATCACAATTTGAACTGGCTAGATTTTCTCATTGTTGTCAGAAACCTTTAGAAGATCACGCCTCATGTGATAATTTTCTTATGTATTTATGCCTTTCTTTTATATTATTATTAGGATCCCCACCATTGGAGGGAAGGAGCTTGATCTACATCAACTATTCTTCGAGGTTACATCTCGAGGTGGTATTGAGAAGGTATCACAGAAAAATCATTGAAAACTGCACAATGTATAATTTGTGTGATCACTGTTTAATATACACTATTTTGTTTTTTTGTTAAAATCTTTATATATATATATATATATATTCACAGCTTATTTCTTAGCTAGTAACTTCCACAATTTAAACTTATAAAACGATTTTAGTTATTGTCAATCTCCAAATATGAAATTTTAATTACTTTCTTATGCTCTGTCATTTGTTGGCAATTGTTCTGCGAAATGGTAAACTGTTTCTACTTCATCCTTGCTTTTCTTAGTAAAATCTTAGTATGAAACTTTTAGAATGATAAAGATGATAAATATTTTGAACTTTTGTTGTATGATCTCTTTTTCAATTGTCATTTCCGTTTGAGGTGGCTGCAACTGTCTTGTAGACTTGTAGTTGTAGAACTTTTATGGCAAAAAATTATTTTTCGCTATTGAAAATTTTGAAATATAACAAGAAAGTTGTAGCCGAAGTTGTCTAACAAGCAATGCTGTGAGGTAGTTTTCTTTCAAATGACTAGTATTCCCTCTGTTCTTTAGAATGCATGCTTTTCAGTTCGGTCTTGTTGTATATATTTAATTTCCAAGTTAAAAAATGTTCTCGACTCAACTGCTGCTACAGAATTCACACATACATTTTTCTGTGTTTTGGTATTTCATATTGAGCAACAGAAACCAGAACCCAGTTAGTCTCTATGTGATTGTAGTTTGTGGATGACAATCTTTTAGGAATGCAGAGTCTAGTATAGTCATGTGACACAGTTGTACAAATGTACAAGCACTTTAAGCTTAACATAACAAAGCTTTTATAACCGACTTTTCATGCCTGCTATACATGTGCACACTTTTAATGAGATTCAAAGAATTATTTTTCATCAAATCAGTATTTGGTCTTGAGTTGTCAGTAAGTGACTAGAACACCAAAAAATCTTTGATAACCTTTTAACCTTATTGCACAGAATGCTGTTTACAGGATCTGTGGCTGTGCTTTATGATGTGATACCACATGCGAAGGAGCTTCTCAAGAAAATTAAAAGTGATTGACAATGGAATTACAATTAAGAGCTTATTGAGATAACAAGTAAAATCATTAAAGGTTCTTAGTTGTTAACTTGCTTAGGCGAAGGAGTACAAGTAGATTAACCAAAAACTCATGGATAACCAAGGATAGTAGCAATACCAAAAGCTATTAATCAACAACCCGTAATTTAATAACGAGAGTTTCACCTTGGAGATTGATCACTCAACTACACTAGGCTTAGCGGGAGAAGATCTTCAGCACACCAAACGATGCCATGAGGAAGGTTGCAACGCCGATGGTCTTGAGCCACGGAAAGGTCGATGGTGGTGGAGGAGACACGGACGGATCGCCGTTGACGGTCCACGAATAGTCCTCGAATTGCTCATCGATGACGTCTACGAGCGTGGGGAGGATGCGATTCAAGTAGTCTTCAACGGTGTCGTCGAAATCAAAGCCCACATCAAAGAACGGCGATTGGTGGATGTCGACTTGACCTCGATCGTCATGCACAAATCCAAAGTTCCATTCGGATTTTGCCATGCATGCTTGGCGTCGGAGAATCTTCCACACGAAGAAAGGAAGAACATGGTGTGTAAAGAGAGTGCTTGTCGTTTGATAAGATGGGAGAGGAGGGGAGAGGGCCGGCGGGAATCTCAAGGAGCGAGGGTGGGGGTCGGCGGGTGCAAGAGGGAGGAGGTTAGGGTTAGGGGAAAAGAGGTTTAGGAAATTATGGGGGAAGATTAATCCAAAATTGAAAGTTAATTTCAGTTTTGAATAGATTAGGAGGGAAATGACTTGATATTTGAATTTCAAATCAAGTGGAGTTAAGGCCTTAAGTGGGGAATTAATGGGGGCTCAATAGGTGGAGGAGGCCGGCGGTTTCAAGAGAGAAGGAGGGATTAATTTAAAACCTGAAATTAATTTCAGGTTTTAAAGGAATTAGGAGGGAAAAGTAATTTGAAATTGATTTCAAATTCAAATGTAATTAATGCCTTAATGGGGGCATTAAGGGAGCTCCACCATGGATGAGGCCGGCGGCTTCTAGAGGGGGGGAATTGGATGTGGGAGCAATGGAATAGCTACCAAATTAGCACATGAGGTTTAGGAAGGATTCGGATGAATTCTGTTTGAATTTGAATTTCGTCATGAAAACGGACTTAAAACTTTCCTAATTCGGAAATTCCAAAATTGGAAAGTTTTTGAAATTCAAATTTTGAATTTCAAAATTGGAATTCGTAGGGAAGGGGTTGAATGGGTGAGGGGAAGTTTCCGGCGAGGTGGTCGGCAGGGGTTGAGGTGGTGGTCGGCGACGGTTTCCCAAGGGGCGGCGGCAATGGGGTTGAGGAGGGAATTCTTGTAGTGGAGGTGAAGAAAACGGAGGAAAATACGAACGTGATGATAGAGAACTAACCACGAGCCGCGGACTCTTCCAACGACTGATAGGCCTTGCGATTTGCTCCCTTGAGCTCTCTCCCTTCTCAAGCTCTCATGCCAGAAGAAGTAGAAACGCACAAATTTTTTTTATTCAAATATTCATTATCTATTACAAGAGAAAAGACCCATATATATATGTCTCAAGCATACAAGAAAAAATAAAGACTAAGTTGCCCTCAGGGCCCCAACATGACTCAACTCAACATAAGGGTACAATAGGAAACATAAAAATAAAATGCATAACAACTAAAATATAAGCTCTGAATCGTGGCCCTCGATCGGTGATGCTTCCGGCTATACACATGTTTGGACTTTGGATCGATGTCCTCATCACTTTATCTCTTAAAAGGACAGATATAGTTTAAAGGCTGAAAGTTTGCTTAAAATCTATGCTGAATAACTTAATTCGGCGGATTGAGTAATCCTGGAAGTTGCTTTGAAGTTGAAGGTGTAAATGTGATCAGTGAAGTGCCATCAGTTGCAATGAGCAATAGCTGCTCTATAAGAAAGAGCATCAACCAGAAGCTGTTAAGCACATGAGCACAACTAACTTTATGCTATAAAGTGTCAACTCACTAAGTATGATGAAAAATAAAGCAACTAGATCAAGCACCACAAAAAGTGAACACCTAAAATTTATGTTTACTGTATTTAGTAAGACTAGGAGAGAATTGGATCCACCAAACAAAGAAGCTACTATCATTTTGTATAATAAAATAATAATCTTCAACCATTACAAAGACTTGAATATGCCTTTACTTAAAAAAAAACAGAGCTCCAAGTCTCAGCAAAACAAATAAGAGGAAATATTGGAGAGGTAATAAAGAAGATTAACTAAATGCTAGAAAATTATCCACTTCAAGAGTTCCTGAGAAAGGTACCATCAGTTCATCTAGATGATATTTTGAATTTCTGAAACTAAACTTACTGTTTACTTCTCTCCGCTCATCACTCTCTTCTCCATTTATTCTCAACCCGTTCACAAAAAAACTCAAAATTGTCTTAGAATTCCATGTGAATCAGGCTTCCATGAGCAATTATATAGTCCCCAACTAATGCAAAGCTACCTAACACATACAAAATCCTCTATGTATTTTTAAGGTTTCATATAAAGAACTTGATACTTAACTTACCATGTGATTCGTGTATGATGTGGGCTACGAAAATTCATGTTTGACTCTCTCATGACAATTTTTATGGGTATTTTAAATATTAAAAGACATCATTTAACAAAATTCATTTCCCAGATGAAACACCGAAGGCACACTTAAGGGGATTCATTTTCAAATCAATATTTTTTCTCCTCTCAAATACTATCCTCAAGTTGCTTAGGCGGTCGTTGCAGTCCATGCTCTTTGCAACAAAATCATTTAAATAGCATTTGACCTTTTGATGGATGAGCTCATCGAATATGCATGGCATGGCCCTTTGGTATGTAGCTCCAATATTTTTCAAGCCAAAGGGTATGAATGTGTAGCAGAATATGCCGATGGACATTCTGAATGATGTATGCTTTTCATCTTCAGGTGCCATCATAATCTTGTTATATCTCGACGATCCGTCCATAAAGGAGAACATGTCATAGTTGGACGTGTTATCAGCTAAGAGTTCTGACATTGAGATCGGAAAGTCCTCTTTTGGACACATCTTATTAAGGTCCCTAAAGTCTATATATATACATATCTAATTGTTCTTCTTCTTAACAGGGATGATGTTGGCTTTTCAATCGGCATATTTTTCTTTTCAAATGATAACTGCATCTATAATTTCATTGATTTTGTAATCACATATTTTTCAATCTCTAATCTCATTAGAGCTTGTTTGACGAAGTTGCATATGATCTAATTGCTAATCTGTGAATTGCTACATTAGGGGATAAGTCGGGGAGATCAAGTAGCTTTAAACTGCGTCAGCTGTTGTCTGGGATTATTACTATTGCCACTAAAGGCGTGAAATTTTGGAACCGAGTACCCCGTCAGATACTGCACCTGATCATATTCTGCCAGATATGGGCGATCCTTGCCTATCAACTTCTCCACCTGAACAGTGGCTATAATAGCCTTGATCTTCACGATAATTATTTCCTCTAGCTGTGCAGCCGTTACATGCTTAGAGGTACTTGCTATATTTTGTAGAGTAGGCTAACAGATGGCTTTTTTAACCCCACTACCACCTTCAGGGGTGTCTTGCACTCCTGAGACTGGAGGCATTTGGAGGTTTGGAGGATCAACAGGAGGAGTGGGTACAGGGCCTGTGGCAACAGTTCTTTGCATCATTATCGCAATTTGGGTCATCATCTTAGTCATTTTTTTCATTTAATTGAGAGATCTCCCTATTTTTTGTCCTCATTTGCCGTCTTATCTGTCTCTGCATATCTACTAGTGTGACAGTGTCATCAACAAAGGGATTTTCTTCAATCTCTTATTCCTCTTCGTTTGAGTAGTGGGTACTTTTTTTGGCGACAAATGCAACCCCATAGTGGCATTGGTGTATACGTCTAAGCGGTTGATCATTCTCATTTCCACCCTTCTCATTGTGTCTTACCATGTAGATCACTTTGACATCCATGATATCTTCTTCATCTTCTTTCTCTTCTTGCACTTGGATGTTCGAGCGATGCTGCCACTGGATCTACAGGTTGCAGGAGCGACAGGATCCCTCGGAGGATTCTCCAGGGTGTCGATCGTCAAGCTGGTTGCCATTATGGGCCTTCTTCGTGACCTACTTCTGATATTTTTTACGGCGGGAGCGGATCTCCAGGAAGTTGTACTGGATGTCACGCCTGCATCTGATTTTTCTCTAGATATTTTCTCTCTGAGGCCTCAACCTTCAGACTTGCTTACCCTTCCATCCGAACATTTCGGCGGTAGATCTTTGAACAAGCGGTTCAAATTTCACACCCCGATGCTCACCGGGTGGAGCTTGTCTTCTTTCTTTCCTCCGTGCTACCATAATAACTGGTAGCCTTTCCTTTGGCAGGGTTCCCTGGCCTCAATCACTAAAGGCCGTTGGTATTTCTTCTTCTCCAGCCCCTTATCCTTCATCGTCTTCAAGATCCGGTATACTCGGGCAGACAGGGTCTCGGGCAGACAGGGTCTCGGGCTCCTTCTTTTAAACAGTTGGGGCTTGGGGTTGTTCGTCACAAAATGACCTTTTCAACTCGCAAGTGGAGTTATTTCTCTTTACCCATCTCTGGCCAGCAAATTCGTTCCGGGTAGGAACGATTATTTCTGGTTCTTGGGCCGACATGTTGGAGGGGTGAACAAGTAACAGTTGCTGAGCTCGCAACTCAACATTCTTCTCTCTCCTTTGTCTTCTTGTCAGCTTTCCTCCAGATGAGAAAGCTTCAACATTATGCCTCCCAAACACAACAAGCTCGTTGGGTAATGCAATGTGTTAGCAGTCACCACATAAATTTTTCCACCAGTTGCGACACTGTTTAGAGTCGGGGCTTTTGGCTTCAAATAGCCTTTCAAAAGATGGAATCCTCCAGTGAGGGGAGGATTTTTGGCAGTAGCAGCTCTAACACTGGAAAATACATGCGGCGTACAGTGGTTTCAGTAGAGTGAGGCCTCCTAGCAGGCGCTTCAGAATTCATGATGTACACATGGACGATAACACTACTTGCAGTAGTTGCAGAGAATTGTAGTCCACCAAATTGAATGGTGGCTCCAGTGTTGATTATTGCATTAGCTAGTTGGAAGCTAGCACCACGTCCCAGTTGGACAGCGACTGAGGTGTTTTGTAGATCCATTTGCACAAATGAAAGGTAAGGGTTAGTAATTAATATTTGATGCATCACTCCACATTTTTAAAATATTGAGACTACACAGAACAAGGTCAAATTTTTACGTACTAGATTAGATATATGTAAGTAACTACACAATGATTTCATTCTCATTTTTCTAGAATTTTATTATCTGATTTAATGTTTCTCATAGGCTTAAACTTCTATAGTTAATTACCTCTCATGGTCATGAAAGAGAACTTTTAAGTAAGACTAGTCGAATTTTGAGCTTACAATAGAAATTATTTAGCTTATGATAAGGAAAATTTACTATTGTTAGCTTATTGTTGATGGTTGGGGAATAATGACCAATTTGATTAAGATTCCATGGTTCCATCATCCTGGGTTGGTATAGACCCTGTTCTTCTTAGTCAATAGAGCGAGTTAATTAACATGATCGAAGGATCATTATCAACAGATTGTAGTCCAATGAGACCTTCTTGACTTAAGGTGAAGTTTTATTATCTAGTTTAATGTTTCTCATTGGCTTAAACCTCGATAGTTAATTACCTCTCATGGTCTTGAGAGAAATTTTAAGTAAGACTAGTCGAATTTTGAGATTACAATAGTAATTATTTAGTTTAAGATAAGGAAAATTTACTATTGTTAGCTTAGAGTTGATGGTTGGGGAATAATGACCAATTTGATTAAGAGTTTATGGTTCCATCTTTTTGAGTTGTTCTAGACATTGTTCTTCTTAGTCAATAGAGCGAGTCAATTAACATGATTGAAGGATCATTATCAACGGCTATGAGTTTTGTAGTCCAATGGGCCCCTTAAGGTGACTTTTTTATGACGGGGGCAATTTTAAGTCGACCTTAACTAACAAGAGTTTCATTACATAGTAACTGCAACTTATGATTCATAACTCAAGGGGATGAGCCAATGGTAAATTTTTGGGCTTTTGTTACAATTATAATTTAATGGTATAATTTTGTGGCAAACCGTCTGATTACATCGCCTTAAACGTAATTATAATTTAGTGATATTATTTTGCGGCAAATCACCTAGCTAGAGGATATTTGCATGTACTTATGGGCATGTGAGTTTTGAGAATGATCATAGAGGTATACTTAATATGACATTGGTTCCTTGTAAGCTTAGGTTATCTTAAATTTGCTACCCTTGGCAAATTGGTTTAGGAGGGATCTTTAGTTGTTTAAAGCTTAAAGCAATCATTTGTTGCACGAACATTTTGGTTTTTATAATTTTGTTTTCGGATTTCTAAGTTTTCATTAAGATTTGAACCTGGAGTATTTTGATTTGGAATTTGAGGGCATTTTTGGTAAAAGGATCTCTTCATGTTGAGGTTTTCTATGAATACAACCGTCATCGGGGAAAAGAATGCGAGGAGTTTGCATTTGTGATTGAAAACATGATATTTGAAAATAGGCCCCTCTGGTTATGATATATAATGACTACGTCCATCATAGAAGTATTGGCTTGAAGTACCATTACGTGCAACTTGAGAATTTAGTTTTAATTGGAAACTTGGGTTAAGATGTATGATAACAACACTCATGATAGTGATAAATTACATGATTCGATTTTGTTGCATTAAACCTTATTGGTTCTTCCCGCTTATTTGTAGATGCTCCAATTTATTATTTGCGTATTGTTGAAGTTCATTTGGAGATTCATTACATCGCAATTCTTGTTGACTCTACCCCCATATATAACAAAGTAGATTTGTCTAAGAGTTGAACTTATGGCCAGCCAGCTTTGAGAGTTGTCTTGTTGAAATGAATTTTCTTTTTGACAGGCCTTGTTTAATTGTAAAATAAGAAAAAAAAAAACTTTGTGAGATTCACAACAGGCATTTAGTTTTTAGTTTGCAATGATGCAAGCATGTCTCAATTAGACTAGGAGTGAGAATTTAAAAATCTTTTGTCAATCGAGATTTTCTCTTAAATTTGTAGCACTAACATTCATCGGTAATTTAAGTTTTGTTAACTCTAATCCTTGTGACATGGAGGTTTGACTTAAGAAGTGGGACATATGAGCTTTCCTTATAGGCAAGACAGCCATGAGAGTTTGCATTTTGAATTAAATTCTCTTAATTAAAGTCTTTGAAGGGTTTAAAACAAAACTTCTTTGTGAGACTCATGGCTAAGTATTTTATTCCAAGGAAAATGATGCTTACTTTGCTTGATTAGACTGTGAGTGAAACTTTTTGAAACTATTCTTTGATCACAATTGTTTTAAATTTATTGCATGAATGTCTAACTTGGGGCATATGCCTTGTAGACTATAATCTTTGGGGCATCAAGGATCAGGCTTAAAAAGGTGGGACTTATGAACCTACCATTATTGGCATGGCATGTTGCTTAAAAGCATGTGGGCAACATATCATGTTTGAATTTGAAATAGAATTTGCAAAGTTTCGTAGCGAGGGTATAATTCTCAAATCATGGCATACCTTGAGTTTATCTAGTTTCTAGTGTCCACAATGTTGATTTGAAAAAAATTTAGTCTTAGATTCAGACATTGAAATGTTTATTAGAGCACATGCACACGTTTGATTATTAATTATTTAGCAGGCTTGTTTGTATGCACACAAGAAATTGATTTTGAAGGTTGACATATTTCTTGAGGATGAGCATTCCTTTCAAAGCCCTTGCACAATATACATGAATTTTTTAATTCAACTTTTTTTTATAAATGTACTGTTGTTAAAATGCGCACATAATTTTTCTGTTTGAAATCATTACACGTTTTGTACAATTGCTTTTATGTGCTTGTGGAGTCCATTGTGATTGTTTCAAGTAAGAACTTTTTATGCACTTATAACACGCATAACTAATAAATTGAGTAAAAGCTCAAAATAGTCTCCCGACTATTGATAAATGTCCAATTGAGCCCCAAAGTTTTGCAATGACCCATTTTACGTTGACTATTATAAATTGAGCCCATTTAGTCCCATAGCCTAAAATTAGAGTTAAAGTTAACTCCAAAGTTAAATATGAAGGATATTTTAGGTGTTACAAGATAATATGAGATTACATTATTCATTTTAATCATTTAATAAATTACATTATATAGTTAATTTAGTGAATAAATAGTGAAAAAAATATATATATATATTTTATAAAACTTAATATTGCTCTTCTTTATCATATTTTAATATAAAATTAAATTTATTGTAATAAATTTTATTCTACTGCATAATCTATAAAATTATTAATATATATATATATATATATATATATATATATATATATATATATATATATATATATATATTCCCTATTTATTCATCCTCGTTATGTACTGATAAACTATATACTATAATTTATTTAATAATAAAATATAATAATGTAAGCAATGTAATATCATATTCATTTGTAATATCTAAAATACCTTTCATATTTACTTTTCAAGTTAACTTTAACTCTTATTTTAGGCTTAGGGACTAAATTGACTCACTTTCTAACAATCGAGGGACAAAAATGGGTCAATGAGAACATCTGGGACTAAATTGAACATTTATCAATAGTCTGAGAATTATTTTGAACTTTTACTCCCAATAACTTATTTGCATGTAGTTTACATTTTACTCAAGCAGATCCCATAGATAATTTTTCTCTACCTATAAATCGAGGCACTTCTTCGTTCAGTTTCACTTTCACTTTTACCTCATAGAGTTCAGAAGATTTTAGAAGCAGTGAAGCTCGATTTGCACTCATTGGTGCGCCGTAATTTCTCTGTTAAATCTTGTTTGAGTTAAGTTTTATTCTTGCAAGGTGACAAGTATTACACATTTAATCTTCATTTGTTCATTTTAATCTTTCAATTTTATTTTTGCTACATTCAATGTTCTAGAAAGTCCTCTTGTTTTTTTTTTCACGTTTAAGTTTGTTTAGTCCAAAGTTTTTTAGTGCTTCCTTGCCGCCCTTGCATTAGGAGATCATAAAATGTGCTAGGCTTCTCATCACGTCAAGAAAGATTTATATAGCTGGTGTACGAGGAACCATAATGGGGTCTTTTATCATCATGCCAGGAAAGGAGCATGTGGATCTTCACTTGCACTAGAATATGCACAATGTATAATTTTCGTGATACGCTAAAAAATATGAGATGAGTATGCTCAGGCAAATTAATGGAATTAATAAATATTATGATTCATAAGAAGATAAAATTCTATGCATTTAGGAAACTAAATGACTTTGATAGAAGGATAAGGAGATTGATAGTTTATGATTTAAACTATGATATTCAAGTAAGTGTCATACTAGAAATGTTGTAGGTGTTATTATAGATAAGAGTTTGAAGAATAATGTTGTAAAAATTAATAAAATTGGAGATAGATTATAGCTTTAAATATGATGGTTGATCATAAGATTATTAATATCATAAGTCCAATGCTTCACGAGTAGGTTTAGATGTGTCTGACCTTTTTGTAATGAAAACAACAAGAACGGAGAGAAAACACATCAGAAATCGGCGAGAAAAATTGTTATTTCAGCACAACAAACCAAGATACAAGTTGATCTATTATCAAGAGGTAGATTGGCTCTCCACAAACCCTAGGTGCTGCTAGGAATAACTCCAAAAGAAACTGCAACAAACACAAATAATCTCATAATCAATATTAAACAACCTAATTAACCCTATATAAGCCTCCCTAATTCCCTCTTAAATCTCAATTCAAAACAGTCGCCTTTCCTTAAATAAATCTTTCCTAATCCCTCCTCCCAAATCTTTATTCAAATCAGCCTCCATTCCTTAAATAAATCTTTCCTACTTCCCTCCCAAATTTGAATTAAAATTAGCCCCCCTTTTCCCTAAATAAACTTTCCTAATTCTCTATCAATTTTGGTTTCTTTGATAAGTAATTAGAGATGGATTTTTTCCCCTTTGGATCCCCCTCTTTCCTTGCCCATTATCCTTGTTAGTGGGGTCCGCAAGCTCCTTCGGTCCATCAATACTCCCCTCCCAAAGAACCACATTATCCTCAATGTGGAATGAAAGAAATTGTTGTTGAATCATGCGGTACGGTTCCCATGTTGTTTTATTGTCAAGCAAATCCTTTCACTCGATCAACACTTCTCTAGCTCTTCCTGCTGTTGAACGGACTTCTTTCGCTTACCTTAGCTCCAAGATTACCTCCATTTCTTTTGTCAAGGTCATTGGCAGCGTCATTGATGGACTGTGGTTTCCAATAACTTTCCTCAGTTGAGACATGGAATACTATATGTATGGTGGCAGTAGGGGGTAGCTGCAAATGATTTGTCATGATGGCATCAATCCTCTTCATCACGTCATAAGGCCCATAATTCTGTGGAAATAATTTTGCATTTCTTCTTCGAACTAAGGTCTGCCTGTAGGTTTGAATCTTCGAATACACTTTATCACCCGCCTTGAACTGCATGTTGAAAGACTTGAACCTCTCCTTTATAGTTACCTTTGAAACTCCACTACTGTTGCCACCATCACTTCCCATAGGAACAACATCACTAGAAGAACTTTGGCTTTGAAGAGACTGCAGAATTTTTGCCCAAGCTACCGGTCTGTATTAATTTGTATTTTGCTGCACAATTCTTGTGTCTCTGAACCCAATTATCGCCTAATAAATCCTTTGACTCTGATCTTCGAACGGATTTAACGATGTAGTGGATGTTATTCATAATGAATAGATAAGTCAACATAGGATCCTTATATTGCTTAGATTTTCCATCCAAATTGCTTTGAAGAGCTTGCATAATTCTCATTGTAACAGTTGCCTGTTGGGAAGTTGAATCTTCTCCCACCTTTTTCAAACTCCTGAAAATACTGCTTCAAATTTGATTGATGGTCAAATAGAAACTTCACATAGTTAATCAAATAGCTAGTCAGAGGGTGCACAGTTCCATCCATCACACCAATTTTTGTTGCATCTTCTTCCATTGCTTCCTTTAAATCACCAAAAGTTTCTTGAGCAGTCTGGGCTAGCGTCTTGAAAGATTATGAGCAGCATCCCTCATCTCAGAACAAGTTTTTCCTCAAACATCATTTCAATCTCATAATGAGGCTCGTGCATTATTTCATACATGTCTAGAAGCACAAACAACTTCTTCGTGTGACCCCTTGCTTTTAGTTGTAACATCCTCAAAACTAAAATGCATTGTCTACTATTACTTCAACAAAAACGATCCTTAAGAACATTGATACCATTAAAATTTTGATCATTGATTTTTCTTTCTGTAGCAAACAGGAGTTTCAAAGCAATCCTCATATAGTGAGTAGTTTCCAATTTTGGACTTTAGAACCTCCCATGACATCTTTTGTTCATCCTCTTTACTAAGTTTTTCCTTTGCTTCACCATGAATTTCCCTTAGCATGGTTTTAAGAGAAACCATGGATTTAGATAGACTAGGATCCCCCGGATCCTCATCTTCCTCCCTTCTACCCTGAATTTTATAGTCAATGCCTTCCGGTTCATCTTAGTCCCCCCTAGGGTTTGCAACAACTTCATGCTTAAATTATATATGTGCTCCCTAACTCCAAGGGAAAGAAATCCTTCCCCCACTTGGATCTCCTGCAGTGTCACCATCAACCCTAGGTGATGCCTCTATTCTTCTCAACCTTCATCGTTCCAATCATTACCCTAAAACAGCCCGTGTTTACTAGCTTCAGCTCCAACTGGTCCACCACCTGATTGGAGATGAAATTGTGGGTCGCCTAGAGGTGTCGATGTTTCACACTACCCGAAACCTGACCCAAAAAATTCTGGATTCAGGTCAACCTATTTGCTAGATGGATCTGGTTCGAGCTGACCCGGAAACCTGAAATGACTCAGATCCCCCAAATCCCGCTCACGTAGTAGTTTCGGACTCTCGTGCTCGCGCCCCACAACACCCTCGCTCAAGCTCGCAACGCCTGCGGTTCCTAGCACACCCCGCGCCCGCTCTCTCATCCCCTTCGCCAGCACGCTCTCGCACCTGCACTATTGTGCGCTAGGCTGCCTTGCAGGTCGATGTGCCAAGTCGAGTTAACCCGAATTAGACTCTGTTAGGTTTGGGTCCAAGAATCATCCTGTTTTGCAAATCGAGTAGAGTTCAAATATGGGGAGTTGAAGGCGGGTCAATTAGGTTGCACCCGAACTCGACTTGAAAACCTATTTTGGCACCCCTAAGGTTGCCCCACTGTTTACCAAACTACTACTGATTCTCGTCCTATATGTCCCAACACCTTCATGGTTTGATTTGAGGTAAAACCCATTATTGAGTTCAAGGCGGCCTCTGCCACATCTAGGTGCAAATGCTCATCCTAAACCTCCTCCTCCTCTAGAATCTACTCCTCATCACCGACTGTAAGTACTTGCAGCAAACGATCCTTGCAATGGTGGCCCAGTGCAAATTTCTCATCCCAATGGAAACATAATCCTCTAGCCCTCTTCTCCTAAACCCCTGCCTCAGTCAGCCATTTGAAATTTCCACTTGGTCGTGCTCCTAATCCCCTATATTTGGGTACTTTTCTTTGAATGGGCATAAGTTATACCTTTGGCGCCAAAAAAGTAGTCGTCATTCGGTATGTAGCTCCCCAACTGCTACCATTGTTGCTTCTCTCAAGTGAGTTTTTATCCTCCACCATCTAGGCTAACTCCATAGCCTCCCCAACCTTTGTGGCCTCAATAATTGGACAACAACCCTAATCTCTAGCTTGATCCCCTACTTGAAATCCTCCTCCAACACTATCTCAGATAACCTCCCTAATTGGCTAGAAAGGTTCTCAAACCTTTCCTGATAATCCATCAATGTATCTTCCTGAGCCAGAGCAAAGAACTGCTCATAGAAGTCTCATTCCTGAATAGTTCGAAAACGTTCTAAAAAACTATCTTTGAACTCCCTCCACGATCAGATTGGATCTCTCATGTCTCTCCACTGATACCAAGACAAGACCTTCCTCTCTAAGCATAAAGCCGTCGCCTTAAGCTATTCTCTTCCATTAATCCATTCACCGCAAAGTACCTCTCCTCCCTATATATCCACCCATGAGCATCTTCCCCCTAAAAAATGGATATCTTCAACTTTCTTACTTTTGGACCCCCTCAGCACCAACTTCCTCTTCCACCTCTGAACCTTCCCATGTGGCTATTGTTTTGATCTCTCCATTGTTATGTCTCACCCCTCTTATAGATATCATCTTCCTCAAAATCAGCCTCCTTATCTCTTCCTCCTAATTCCTCCTCATTTCATATCCTCACCCATTTCCCTCTTAGTTATCAATTAAGAGGTGGCATATTTTTCCTATCACCCAAGATTTCTACCTCTCGATCATCCCCCATTGTGCCAATATTGAGATTTCCCCCACTTCCTTGGCCACCCACAGGTGCTCTTGCCTTCGATGTTGTGGGTTTGGTGTGAAGCTCCAATATTTTATTTCTCATGTCCTCTAGGCTAGAAAACTTTCTTTCCATGGATGAAAATCATTCATCAATTTCATATTTTAATTGCCCAATTTCTCATTTTAGTTCCTCTTCCAAAACATTCACTTTTTTCGGCGGCATAGGTCCCAAATGGTGTTCTGATACCAATTGGATAGGAATTTGACCTCTACGCAACAATAACAACAAGGACAAAGAGAAAACGTAGCATAAATCTATGAAAAAAAAATTATTTCATCACAACAAATCAATATACAAGTTGATCTACTATTTGAGAGGTAGATCGGCTCTCCACAAACCCTAAACGCTAGGAATAACTCCAAAACAAACTACAACAAACACAAATAATCTCATAATCAATATTAGACAATCTAATTAGCCCTATATAAGCCTCCTTAATTCCCTCCCAAAACTCAATTCAAAACAACCCCCTTTCCTTATATAATATTTCCTAATTCTCTTCCAAATCTCAATTCAAATCAGCCCCATTTCCTTAAATAAATATTTCCTAATTCTTTCTCAAATATGAATTCAAATCAACCTCCCTTTCTCTAAATAAACTTTCCTAATTCCTTCCTAATTTTGGTTTCCTATGGTAAGTAATTAAAGGTGGATTTATTCCCCTTTGGATACCCCTCTTTTCTTGCCCACTGTCCCTGCTAGTGGGGCCCATAGACTCTATCGGTCCATCAAATACCTATTGAAATAAAAGTTTTTATTAGAGGAGATTTAAATGGACATATGTTTGTAGAGTATTAGAAGATTTTAAAAGCATTCATGTTGGCTATAGATTTGGAGCAATTAATGAAGGTAGTAGGACCATATTAGATTTTGCTCTAGTTTATTATTTTAGAATTGCTAATACCTTATTTAAGAAAAGAGTATCATATCATCACTTACAAAAATCTATATAGTAAAACTCAAGTTGATTATTTTTTTGTAAGAAATATAAATCATTTAAATGCAAAGTTTATAAAATTATTTCGATTGAAAGTTTATGTCCTCAATATTATTTATTAGTTTTCGACTTTAAGATGAAGGGACAAATTATACAACTTAAAATAACATATTATCCTACGATTAGATGTGGGTATTTAAAAAACACTTACAAAAGTATTTTTTGGAGTAAGATTCAAGATCTTTAGATTTTAGTTGTCCATGAGGAAGTTAATATTATGAGGGAAATAATAATTAGTAATATTAAAAATATTATAAAATATGTGCTTGGAGCATCAAAAGGAAAAGCCCCTAATATTAAAATAGTTTGTGGTGGAATCAAAATATGCTCGAAAAGATTAAAAATAAGAAGCTTTGTTATAAAAATTGATTTAGTTATAAATGCTTGAAAGATTGAGAAAGATATAAAAGTATCCATAAGGAGTGATGAAAAAATTTAGTTTTTATTGATTTATATAATACATTTGAGACTAAGAAGAGGGCAAAAGATATATGTATAAGTTAGCCAAACAAATAGATAAGTGAAGTAAAAGTTTGATTCAAGTGAAATAAATTAAGGATGAAGACCAAAAAGTGTTTTTTAGAAGTGGATATTTAACATTGATGGATAAGATATTTCGATAAGTTTTTAATGTAGATTGTGATAATACAATTTGATTTTAGTGATCTTAGCACCCTAAATAAAATAAAAAATTTTATTTTATCATCGTATTAACAAAATCGAAGTTAGATTGGCTTTAAAGAAAATAAAGTGTGTAAAAACTGTTGGACTTGATATTTCAATAGAGGTGTGGAAACATTTAGAAGATGAAGGAATTTTTTTGCTTATGAAACTTTTTAGTATTATTTGAAATGTAAAAAGATATCAGATGAGTCAAGGAGTATGTTGGTTCCTATTTTTAAGAATAGAGGTGATGCATTAAACTATGTGAATTATAGATGAATTAAATTAATATGTCATACATTAAAATAATGGGAGATAATTTTTTTTGCATAGGTTACAACGTTATACTAATGTTTCTTAAAATCAATTTGGATTCATGCGGGTAGGTCTAAGGAGAAGTACAAAGAGAATAAGGATAATTTTCATATGATATTTATTGATTTAGAGAAAACATATTATGATAAAGTTTCAAGAGAAATGCTTTGGAAAGTTCTTGAAAAGAAAGGAGTTAAATAATCTTTATTTTCAAGTGATTTAGGATTTGTATGCAGGTGTTGTTACTGTATTCAAATACAAGGTGGTTTGATCAAGTATTTTCCTATTTTAGTTAGATTACATCAAGGATCAACTTCAAGCCCATATCTTTTTGCTTTAGTCATGGATGTTCTTACTATATATTTGCAAGATGATGTACTATGTTGTATGCGTTTTGCTGATGATATTCTTCTTGTTGATAAATCTAGAGAGGGAGTTGAATGAAAACTTGAATTATATTGGAGGTCAACCTTAGAATATAAAGGTTTTTATTTGAGTACATCTAAAATCGAATTCGTAGAGTATACTTTTAATAATAATAGATCTAGTGGGGGCTGTGACTTTGATCGATCAAATCATTAAAAAGAGTACACATTTTAGATATCTCGGGTGTATTGTTCAAAGTGATGGCGAAATAGATGAGGATATTATTAGTATAATTCAAGTTGGATGGTTAAAGTGGAGGAATGCATCGGGCCTATTATGTGATAGAAAAATACCTCAAACTTAAGAGAAAATTCTATAAGATGGTAGTGAGGACTTGCAATGCTTTATGACACAGAAGAAAAAATGATCAAAATGGTCTCTTAACTCTTTGGGAAAGATCAAAATGGTTTCCAACTATTTTAAGGTACCAATTTGGTCCCATGACTCTTTAAAATGGGACCATTCTGTAATTAAAAAATAACGAAAAATTTGGATGCCAGCAAGGGTATGATCAGAATAACCACAAAAACAATAATAAGAAAGGGATAATGATAGTTACCTTCACAGCGAACGAGCTCCCGTCGCTGAGTCTGATCCAACAAGAAGAACAACGAACTTTTGCGACATGAAGAATGGGGATAGAGAATGAGAGAGAGAGAGAGAGAGAGAGATAAAGAGGTGGAGACATAAAAAGTGAGAAAGAGCATTGGATCTCGAAGAATAAGAGAGGTGGAGAGAGATGGGGGAGGTATTTTTTTATAATATTATATAAATATTGTTTTTAATATTGAAAATTTATTTTATTAAATAATTATTTATAAAAAAATTTCAATTAAAATAAACAAGTATAAAAATATATATTTTTAATTAAATTTATCATTATATTTTCAATGTATTTTTATCAAATTTTTATTAGAATGAAATTTTCATTCGTATTACATCTATATGAGTAATTTAATTTATTACAAAAACTTTAAAATGTTCATTCTAATGAAATTTTGATAAAAATAGATTAAAAATATAATAAAATATTATTTTTAATATTAGTAATTTAATAAAATATATTCTAATGAATTTTTAATATTAGTAATTTAATTTATTACAAGAACTTTTAAAATTTTATTCTAATGTTAAATTACCAATATTAAAAATAATATTTATAAAACATCGATCTATCTTATATTAAAAAAATATTTATATTATATTATATATAAAAATACCTCCACCTTCTCTCTCCTCCCCTCTCTTATTCTTCCAGATTCGGTGACCCTCTCTCTCCCCCCTTTCTCTCTCCGCCTGTTTATTTCTCTCTCTCTCTCTCACACTTTCTCATTCTCTCTCTCCATGTCATTTGATTTTTTTAGTTTAAACTCAATATGCCAAAATGCCAAATGATTTGGCTTATTCTAAATAAGCCAAATCATTTGGCGTATTCACAATACACCAAATCATTTGGCAATTTTGATCCTTTTTAATTTTTTTTTAAATGCGACTTAAACTAATTTGAACAAATAACACATTCTTTTCTAAAATTTTGCCTTTTAACACCATTAGTCTTGCATCTATTAATTTGGATGTTATGACCAAAATAGCATTATTTTAATGAGTTGAGGGACCAAATTGGTCCCTCAAAATAGTTGGTGACCATTTTGGTCCCTCCCAAAGAGTTCAAGGACCATTTTGGTCTTTTTTCTCTCACTACAAGAAATTCAGCCTTTTGTGTCGGAATAATACGCCGTAAAACAATAGATATCTGTCGCAAATCCTGGCCAACATTCTGCACCACAAAGCATTGCGGGTCTCATCACCATCTTATAGAAGTTTTCCTTAAGTTTGAGAGGGACTTTTCTATCACACAACAAGCCCGACGCATTCCTCCACTTCAACCATCCAACTTGAATTCTATTAATAATGTCTATATCCATTACATCATTACCATAAATAATAGACTCTAAGAGTAAAGCCACTCATCCACCTAAGCATCCTCATCTCTGCAGCACTTAACTTAATATTATGCTTCTCTTTTAAGATGATAATGAGACTTAAAATACTTTATGGTGTAGAATGTTGACCATTAAAAGAGAAGCATAAAATGAAGTTAATTGTTGCAGAGATGAGGATTCTTAGGAGGATGAGTGATTTTACTCTTAAAGGCAGAATGCAAAACGAGTATATACATGAAAAGGTTGGAGTAGCTTTAGTGGTAGATAATATTAGATAGAGTTGCCTTAGGTGGTTTGGTCACATAAAATATTGGCCTTTCGATGACCCTATTAGGAGAGCAAATGTATTAGATTTGGCCTAAGTTAAGAAAGTAGAGATAGACTTAAAAAGATATGGTTAGAAAATATTAGAAGTACATTTTTTATAGATTTGAATGAGAATTTGACTCTTAATATGACACGATGGAGAAAAATGATTCACGTTGCCGACCCCACGTAGTGGGATAAATGATGATTATAAGTACTTATGTTTGGTTGCTCAGCAAGGCTATTTTTGACATTATACCTTGAATATAAGGAGTTGTTGTGGACAAAGCACGAGGCGAATGAATTGTAGCTATACTCTATACTTATTATTTTTTAGAACTTTCTTTTTTTTTTCCTTTATATGTATATATATATGGAGAAAAAGATCAAAATGATCCCTTAACTCTTTGTGAGAGATCAAAATGGTCCTCAACTCTTTTGAAAGACAATTTTGGCCCTCAACTCTTTAAAATGGGATTTGTTTTGTCTTAACATCTAATGTTGAAGTTAATTGTGTTAAATGTAAAGATATTTTGATCATTTTTTTAATTAAAAATTTATTAAATGTAATTTTCAAGTAATTATATATGATTGGTAAAATTTTATTAAACATTTCTTTAATAAAAAATTAATTATAATTTTAGTTTTAATTTCAAAATTTTAGTTTTAATAACATATGATTGGTAAAAATGTCTGACTAAGTTTAAAATAACATCTATTTGTATTTGATTTCTCTAAATCAATAAATATCATATTTTATAAAATATAACTAAATTTATTGAAAATTAAAAGTAAAATTATTATTATTATTATTTATTAAAGAAACGTTTAATAAATTTTTTAAGAAAATCATAATTATTTGAAAATTACATTTGATGAATGTTTGATTAAAAAAATGACAAAAATACCCTTATATTTAATACCATTAACTCCAACATTGGATGCTAGGACCAAAAATATCTCATTTTAAAGAGTTGAGGACCAAATTGGTTTCTCAGAAGAGTCTGGGGACTACTTTGCTCCCTCATAAAGAGTTGAGGGACCATTTTGTACTTTTTCTATATATATATATATAGAGAGAGAGAGAGAGAGAGATTATTTGATTATTTAGTGGTTGTTGTAGTATCAATCGATGATAGTCGTCATTGAAAGTTTGGCTGAGATTATTTTGATGGTTGGAGGAGCTGTCCTTCCTGCACCTCTTCTGAATTCTTTCCCACCCCAGCCGGGTTTTTCAGCAACGATGGTGGATTGTTAAAAACCCTGATGGGACAATAGTTTCAATTGTATTTGTAGTGTTGAAAATGTGGCTTAGATTATCATTTTGGGAAAGTAATTATCGAGTCAACTAACAGCTTATCAAATAAATTTCTGAAGATTTACATCGTTTCTTCTGGTCTTTTTTGGGGAATATTACACATTTCTGATACAGGAATGATTGTGATTTCTTTGATCAGAATTTGAACTTAGTTACCCTTTAAGTTTGACTTCTCTACTGTTTTTTGACATGCAACTGTGCAGGTTATTGGAGATAGAAAATGGAGAGAAGTTACGAATGCTTTTAACTTCCCATCTTCTGCAACAAATGCATCATTTATCCTTCGAAAATACTACATTTCCTTATTGCGTCACTATGAACAAATTTACTTCTTTAGAGCAAAAGGATGGACTATTCCTTCAGCCGGTCTGTATATGAAACACAGAAATTTCTTCCATTCTTTTATTGTGATTTATGATTTTTTTAGCTTTTTTCTGCATTTTTTAATGGTTCAAAGTTTTAAAACTTTCTGCAGTTTCTCTAAGTACAACACGAGTTTCCGTCCTTCGAACTGAGAAGACAAGTGAATCTGCATTTGCATTACCTGAAATCCAATCTGCCACACGCAAAAGAAAGAAAGGCAATGAAGATGTTGCACTGACAGGTTTATCACCTTCCATTTCATACTTATATGCTTTGTTTATCCCATAAATGATATCATAGAAGACTGCAATCAGCTTCACAACTTTACATATTGCATTCGCACTTGTTTATCACTCATCCCTGCAACTTGGTTCCGACACAACATCAACAGGCAGAAGATTTGTCAGTGGATGAAATTAGTTTTAAGGATTTTTAGCATTCAGTTAATCCGTCAAATAAAATGGTCTATCTGAAGAATCGTGAGCTTGTTAGAAAACATAAAAAGCTACATCTTTACTTATGATGCTAGTACAAAATTCTTTATATAAAGGAATGAGAAGAGAACAATAAGTATAATCAAGAAGAATATATCTAATGATAAAAAGATATGATAATAACAAATACTATACATTTATTATATACATCCAAGTTACATATTAATTTAAAACATAATAACTCTAATAACTCTAGTATTCCCCCACACTCACGATGCTGTTGCAAGAAGCATTGAGGGTTTGCATATCTAAAAGCAAAAATGTGGAAGAAAATGTGACTTAATAAACAATATGCGATAAATCATGATTTGAACACTTGCTTCTTTTTTGCTTTTGCTCATGCACTTGCAGCCAAATACAACACCATCCTCACCAACCTTCTTTGAACACCTACAAAAACTTGGTACACCCCTCAATTTTGTCCTAATGTTTTGCAACTGTTCTTACATTGCTACTGCAACGAACAACTGTAGTATTTCTTATGTAGTTACAGCTATTGCAATCTTATTCAAGCAACTAACTCATCAATTTCTTCTGCATCTTCAAGCTCATCTTCATATTTCTCATCACTCTCTAAAGTATCATGCACATCAACTCAAAAACTTTTTTTTTGAACAAGAGATGATTTATCTTTTATTCAACATTAAAGTCGTCCCTTCTAATTTCTAACAATTTGGAAGCTCTCTCACCCTATTTGGCTTGTCAAAAGAACTGATTGTTCACAGACAATTTTTGGATGTTGTGGTTGATTGCCTGATTGGTTGTATGGTTCGTTGGATTTGGATTTGCGACTGTTTTTCGTTGGCTTGGTTGGTGTAGATGAGTTTTTTGGCCTGGGCAATGATGAGGCGAACCTGCTATCCATCTGATTGTATGGCTTGTTGGCAACTACTGTTGGCGGCTTCTTGCTGGTCTTCTTGCGGGATACTATTTTCGGACATTTGGGTTTTATTTTTCTGGCCTGTTGCTTGCCCTATGGATGGCCCTGGTTTACCGTTTGGGTGGTTGCAGCGTTTCGCCACTAACTGAGCCCGACTTCGTTGATTTCCCCTTTTGGTTGTTTTCTCCATTGTGATTTTTTTTCCTTTAGCAGATTTTGCTTATTCCTCTTTGGATGGTTGTATCTTGCCCTTTTTATGGAATATAATCTCTAGTTAAAAAAAAAAAAACAATTTGTTTGGCTTGTTAAGAAGTTTGCATTTAACATGATCGTAATGAAAATGAGTCAAGCTGGAATGGATATTTGAGCTCATTTTTTAAATAGGTCAAATAAAAATCGGCCTATTTAAAATTTATTATATATATCTATATATACTGCACTATAAATTTATTTTAAACTAACTTAATATATCATTATTTTTTGGAGTATGCTTAATTTAGAAAAAGCTTGAAATTTTAAAATTTATATAATTTGAGCCAGACACAAGCCGAACAAGCTCATTTGAGTTTTACAAATTGAACACAATCATGTTGTTTACAAAAAAAATTCAAACACGAGCCATTTTTTAAGCACAAATTCTGCGAGCCAGAAGAGATTGATCGACATTGCTTTGATATCATGTTAGAAAATATAGAATGCTACATCTTTACTTGATTGAATTATGGTGCTAGCATAAAAAATTTTATATAAAGCCAAGAGAATAGAAAAATATAGAAGGTACAATAAAGGCAATATATTACAACAATAATTACTATAAATTCGAGTCACATATGAGGACTTTGATATGACAATAGAATAACTTTAATAACTCCAATATCACGAGCCTCCCTAAAGCTTAGCTCTTGTCATCAACTCAATCTCGGTAGCGACACTAATGTAGGCACCTTTGAGCACAACAGTGCCACAACTATTGGAACTTTTATTTGGTCCGGTGAACGTACTAGAGGAACGTCCGGTCAGCACTAAAATCTCGCCAAAAAATTCGGTATTTGCTCGGTATTGCTAGGTATTATTTGGTAATAACGAGGAATACCTATTGATCCATCATAGCTCGGGAAAGTTAAAAAATAAAATAAAAGAACAGCAAGAACCAAATCACCCTTCAATCTCTGTTTTGGTAGAATTATAAGCCTAAACACCAAATTTTACCATCAGAATGATCCTCATATCTCATCCAACTGTTTGGCGTGCACTTTTTGAATTCTCAATCTCCATTCTTGCATTCATGTTGAATGGGGCCTTAGTAGTTAAATATATTTTGCACATTTTCTATTCATTTTATCTTTGATCTTACTTTTCTTTCTTTCTTAACTGTTCCACATTAATTTTTTCTGTCAACTTCGTTCTACTTCTTCAATCCTCATTTTTTCAAGCCCAAATAACTTAATCTCAAAAACCAAATTTGAATTGCAAATGCATGTTATCAGTATTACATTACCAACCTTAGCAAATACCTGTTCTTATAGTATCCAAACCATGCCTTGTTAACAAGTTGCAGTTCTATGCATACTCAATTCTTTATTACAATCATATGAAGTTCATTCCTTAAGCCTCTGCTTCAATCAACTAGAAGTGAGACTTCTTTGTGTTCATTCTTGCTTACAGAATTAAAATTCTCATCATCTGATCTATGCTTTTTTCCAGCCCCATTAGGTCAAGCATTGTCCGCAAACCGAAAAGTTGTTGGAGTTATCGACGGAAAATTTGAGAATGGCTACTTTGTCACCGTCACAGTCGGCACAAACAAGCTTAAAGGTGTTCTTTTCCATGCTTTACAGCAGAATGCAGTCCAAGTACAACCGGTATATCCTTCAATCAACAACAGCAGCACTAGGGTCATTCGCCGGCGACGAAGAAGGAAGGTCAGCACAAGGGATCCCACACATCCAAAGCCAAATAGAAGTGGTTACAATTTCTTCTTTGCGGAGCAGCATGCAAAGTTGAAGCTGCTCCATCCAGGAAAAGATAGAGAGATCAGCAGAAGGATTGGTGAGCTATGGAACAACTTGACAGAGACAGAGAGAGCTGTAAGACCCACAAGAACTATAAAAAAAGTTCTCCTTTGAATAATCTACAACTTTAACTCCTTTTGTATATGTAAATAACAGGTTTATCAAGATATTGGTTTGAAGGACAAGGAAAGATATCAAAGTGAGATGGTTGTGTACAAAGAGAAGCAGAGAACAGGCCCAGTTTTGACTGATGTGATGCCAATTCAGCAGCTTCCGGCTGAACCAAGCATTGAAATGCAAAATATGAATTTGAAGGGAACAGAGGAGGTTGATAAGCTTTTTGAGGATAGTGATGAGAGTCTGGGAGAGAAATCAAATGAGGAACAGAGACATTCACCAGAACCAGGTGCAGCTGCAGCTGCTGCAGAACCTGATATGGCTGCCGATCCTTCGTCATTTGAGCTGCGAAGGAGAGATCTAACTGAAACTGAGAATGATACAGAGAAGCTGAGCAAGAATGGTATTCCTTCTTCCGGCGACGACAGGGAGTCTGAAAGATCTGCAGAGACATCATCAGACAAAAACTGGACTGAAAGTGCACATAATTGATTTTCATTTATTTTCAAATTGTAGGCACAGAAGAAGCTAATTTCCATGTTACATTTCTACTATTTTTATATCTCACTTTTCTAACCTTATTAGAAGCCATTTTTTACTAAAAATCCCAATCTGAGCACAGTTTTTTACTTATGATAATTTGTGCTATAGCTGCAGCTGTGATTTCCGAAATTTTAAAAATTATTACTTGCAGTATATTCAGATATGTCTGGAGGTCAATTTGGATGAGCCACATTACCCAATACACAATACATTGAATGATGTGGCGCATTTAGATTGGTCTCCGGATATATTCGAACTCCGCACAAAATAATCTCTCCATAATAAGTGGGGATGCTTCTAGTGCTGCTACGATTAGTTCTTTCTTTTTATTTTTAATTTTGATTTGCTTATTTTACATAAAAAAAAAAATCTTTTCCTGACCATTAATTATCTGCATTGTATTAATACCGTATTTTCCTGAAACTATCGTTATACATATTTATTATATTATGTGTGATGGTCTTCAGCTTTAGGTTTTGTTTGAGATAATTTTCTTAGTATTTCTTAAAAGTTAATTTAGGCTTCGTTTGGGACGATTTTTTTACTGCTTCTTGAAACAGCTTTCTAGTACAAAAGTTAAAAATTTTGTACTTGAAATCTGCTTTAAGAAGCAGCAAAAAAGCCGCCCCAAACAAAGCCTTAAGAAACAGTAAGAAAGCCGTCACAAATGAAGCCCTAGTTTTCAGTTGAGCGAATAACATAAGTTCAGGTATCAGTTTGTAAAAAACATTTTACATTAATTTGTCAATTTACTGTAACAAAAAAGAGCTATTGTTAGGGTTGAGATTTGAGCTCGAAGATTGTATTGATTTTTAGGAATAGTTTAGGAAAACTTTTTTATTACTTTATTCTTTTAGTTCAAAAAATTTTGATAGTAAAAAATTATTTTAGAAAATAATAAAAAAAATTGTCCCGAATGAAGTTTGAATACAAAGATGTTGAATCATGGGCTAAAGTTTTTGCTCGGTCTAATTTTAACTCAGATTTTCAATATAATTGAGCTTGCTCAAAATATAAATAAATTGTATATATTTAATATCGATATTTAATATTTTTAAAAAATAAAAAATAATTTGATTTAGATTTAAATTAGGCTGATTTGACAAAAATAATCTCGAAATCAAAGCAATTCAAGGCATGAGCCTAAGAATTTAGAAGTGTAAGATGTTTATGACTGAATTTATCTTATGAAAAATAATAATTTAAGTTTATCTTATAATCAAGCTTATATTTTATCTAAAACTACCTCATAAATAAGTGTTTTATTTTTATGATAATTTTTTTTATAAAATAAGCCCTCAAAATCAGAACAAATTAGAAGACAAAAGGAAAAAAAAAAGCTCTCCTTTAAATAAAAGAAGTTCAAAAATTAACATATATTCCATCACCAACTCTACAGATCACCAAAGATCCAATAAAAAAAAACATATTTAAACTTAAGTTAGACGTTAAAATTTAAAATCAAAGAAGAAAGAACTTTAAAAAAAAAAAAACGATGCTGAAGAACTACTCTGAACCAGAATCTTTCAAAGAATCCCAAATGCTATCCATATCAAGGGAAGGCATAGTGCTAAGTAACACCCCATCCACTTCCTCCTCCACCATCACCACCTTCCTTCTCTCCTCCTTCTCTTCCTCCTCCTCCATCCTCTTCCTCTTCCTCGCATCGTGGCCGCCGCCATTGTCCTTAAAAGACTTGAGCTTGGCTTCAAGCAAGGAGATGGTGGCAGCGGATCGAGCTATGTGGTGTTTGAGGTTGGGGAAGTTGAGGTTGGCAAATTCGCCTCGAAGCTTGAAGGCGGCGGCGTCATAGGCCATGGCGGCATCCTCGGCGGTGTCGAAGGTGCCGAGCCATATACGGGTGCGGTTGCGGGGGAGTCGAATTTCGGCCACCCATTTGCCCCAATGGCGCTGCCGGACGCCTCTATAGAGCTTGGGTGGTGTTGGAGGTGGGTGGGGGGAGAGGGGTGAGGGAGGGAGGAAGGTGAACTGTGGCGTGGAGGTTAGGGAGGAGAAGGAGAGATTAATGGAGGATGAGGGGTTCATGATGTTGAGGTGAATTACTTGGTTGGGATCATTGAAGGTGGTCATTTAGAGAGAGAGAGTGAGAAAGGAAGGGAGGGAAGGTGGCAAGGGAAAGATGGAGATATAAAGGAAGCGAAAGAGAAAGATTGGGAGGAGTTTGACATGCAATGTTAGAAAAATATATATTTAATATGTTCTAAGAAAATTTTGATCTAAAGAAATATCTTATAAGTTATAACCTTTTGCATTTAAGTTGAAAAGAGTATGATATAAAATTTAATTAATTTTTATGCATTTTATCTGAATATAATAAGTTTCCTAATTTAAGTTAGAGAAGGGAAGAATACAATGACTTAACATTTAAAATAATCACTGGATCTGCATTTTTCCATTTGATATTTACAGCCAGCAAACGAATTGTTATTGAGAATGAAACATTAGGGAGTTAAGAAAATTTAACAAGCATAAGGGCAGGAGAGGGTGGCTCAGGCTTTCTACTAAACAAATAAATTCATGTAGCAGCGTTTTAGGGCTCAGTTGTTTGTCAGTTTTTACCGCTTTTTTCGCTTGACAACGGTAAAACAAAAAAAATTATTTGTTTGATAAAGATATTTTTCTTAAACACGATTTGAATACCCTGATTTTGTATTATTTTTAAAAGCTTTATGATATTAACTTTTTTCATTAGAAAACTCCGTTCTCTCAAACAATAATTTTAAAACTATCTTTTAGAAAAGTTACATAATAAGCAAATGAAGCCTTAATCTTTATAGTATTATAGCGTCTTCTATCGTTGCTATTTAGAAATAGTAAATCATCCCCTTTTATGAAAAATTATTACTTGAGGATGCTGTCTTGATTCTAATCATATGAATATATGTGTATTTTTTTCTCTTTTTATAAACAGAGAGTGTATAAGAGAGAAAAAATTTACGTGTCTTTACTTGAGGAGTCCAAATGAAAATTAAAGGTGCGGCCGGACTCCGCATGGAATAATCTCTCCCCTTTTATGGGAAAATTATTACATGCGATCCGCATTGCCTGTACACACAGCGACACAGCGTATAATTTATACACTTCCAATGAACAAATTATAAATAGGTCGTGTCCAGACAATGTTGCCTATTTGGATTGAAGTCCAGACTCAAGCTGCATTGAGACTTTGCACATAATAATTTATCTTTAATGAAGGTTTTTACCGCTTCATTGTAACATGGGTTAAAGCAACTGTTATGTACGTGGCTAAATTTGTAGTAATTTTCAAATGGTTATTAAGAACTGCTTTTTTTTTTTTTTAGGAACGGGAGTATCTATTTGCTTTTATCCTCATAGGGGAGGTGCTTGGAAGAGTAACTAATTCCTTTAAGAACTGCCTTTTTGGCTACGCTTCTCTTGAGATATCCTTTGTCATTTTGCTTTGCTGCTGATCATTTCAATGTATGGGATTATGCTTTTGACGGATCTCTATTTGGCTATTTCTGGCAACACTTCTGCTTCTCGGTTGTTTGGTTTTGTGATGTTGCTGCTGGACTTGTATGAGGATTGGTGCTGTTGCTATTCAATATTCTGCTCCTATATCATTAAGAACTTTTTTTTTTAAATGAATCTGTGGTCTTTATTTTCCATTGAAAGTGTTTATCTAGCAGACGTTTGCCACCTTTTTCTCTCTTTTTTGAGCTCATGTTGTGCGATATATGGTTAAGATTATTAGAGGATATAATTAACGGAGGTTCAAATGGAGGGTCTTGAGGGTTAAGGAAGTAGCTTATTTGTTGGTGGCTTGGGTGTCTAGATATGGTAGTTGGTTAAATATGCAGAGTATAAGTTGACTAGATTTGAGCTTTGGTTTTGAGCTTGAACTTAGAAAATTCTTTTAGATTTATGAATTGGGCATTTTTTCATGGAAAAGAATTTTGAGTAGATTATTAATGATTTTTTTTTAGAAAATTCTTATAAAAAGAATATTTGAGAAAAATTTTAAATAGAATAAATCTAAAAATTATTGAATTAATTTTAAGATGAATGTCATAAATTATTAATTAATTCAATTTTATGTTATACTGATCACAAAATCAATACAATGATTTAGAGAATCAATAAGTATATCTATTGTTGCGTCCTATAATATTTGCAGCAATAGAGAAAGATAAAGTTTGTCGTCTTAGTTTTGTATGAAGATCCATCACACAAACAGATAAAAGATAAGGGGGGTAACATTTATAAGAGACACCAAAATTTTTACATAGAAACCCTTGAAAAGGGAACAGACTGTTTATCAAGTATTTGAGTGTCAAAATGATGTCAGAATTAGGCAATATTGGGCTCGTTGGATTCATCTCTTTGAGCTGCTCTATTTGACTATAAGCATGCTATATTTTGATATCATTTGATTATCCAATTTATGATTTGAACCTTGCAAATGTGTTGTGGGCCCTCGATTTGGACTCGGATTGGACATATTTTTTTGTGGTTGGGTTGGTCTTTTCAAGATGTTCAATTTGATTACAATTTTGCTAAAATTGGAATTTGGATGATCTCAAATTTAATTTCAAAAATTTCTTATTCATATTTACATCGAGATTGGCGATATATATATATATATATATATATATATATATATATATGTATATAACAATTTTTTTTAAAAAATAGACACTATAGCCAAACCAAAGGCAGCCTCCTTAATAATACATTAAGGCAGATAACGACATTTTAACATGAACTAATTAATCCTCCTGTCCCAATAATTAGCTACACAATGTTTGTTAGCCTTAAATAATTAGCTCTTAGTGCTAAGAAGAACATCATTAATTAATAATTAAGGCTAATATTCCAAGATATATGCATGCACTTAAACCCGTAGATTTCGTTTGGGATAACTTTTTTACTATCTTATTTTTTAGACTTCAATCACAATTTCTATTTGATAACTATTTTTTCATTGCTTTCAAAAAATTTTGAACTAGAAAATAATTTTCTACAACAACTTCAAAAAGTTAATTTTTCTACAACAGCTTTACAAAATAGGAATAAAATTGTCTCAAATGAAACCTTAGTTTGCATTAATTAATTATGGATCTTGACTAATTATTAATCTTAGGCTTCGTTTGAACCAGCTTTTTTATTACCTTGATTTTTAGAACACAATCTTGATTTTATTTTGCCACTATTTTTTCACTACTTCTAATAAAAATTTGTGTTAGAAAGTTGTTTTCTATGATAGCCTTAAAAAGCACGCTTTCTCCACAACAACTTAGAATCATCTTTATAAAAAACTAAAATCATCCCAAACGGACCCTTATGGTGTGTTTGGGTCAGTTTTCTTACTATTTCTTAAAACAAATTTCTAGTACAAAAATTAAAAATTTTGTCCAAATTTTTTTTTAAGAAGCTGTAAGAAAACGGCCACAAACTATGCCCCTCTACGTCTACCGAAATTACAAAAACACTCATCTTATAAACATCCAATGCCCCTCTACATTGACATAATAAAAGTAAATTAATTTTAGTCATTAATTAACTCATCATACAAACACATTAATTTTAATTTCTTCTAGGATGACAAAATTAACTAAAGCCAATTCTTTTTGGATCTTGAAACTAGAAAGATTCTTTATGCTCCCTGTCTTTTATATTAAGTTAAAAGACAAGGCAAGGTTGTTAATGCTATGGTTTCATCATACTGGATTAATTAATTCCTAAGCTGACATGGTGGTGAGTATTAATATTAGGGTTTCTCACTAAGAAGATGCCCTTGATGATTAGTTTACTTGGGCCACGTTAGTTGGTTATCTCCTTGATGATTAGAATGTTTACATAGAGGTTAGTGTATATAATATTATTAGTGTATTAGTAGAGATGTCACTTATGTTACTCATTTCAAGATTCTCCAAGTTATATGAGAGAACTTAACTATTGCTTAAGGTCCACCTCTCAATTTCACAATCTCAATGGAATCGATGGGTTAAACTTAGGGGTGTCAATATCTGACACGAAACGAAAACCCTACTCGAACCCGACTCAGAAATTCGGTTTGACCCGACCCGATTTCAAAATGGGTCGGGTTCGGGTTCCAGAAATCGACCTGTTTAAAAAAATGGGGCGGGTTCGGGTAGACCCGATGGGTTGCCAGGTCAACCAGCGAACCCTTTTAAGATCAACTGCCCGCACACCACCCGCGGCTGCCCGCCCGAGGCTGCCTGCGCACGCACCTGCCCGCACGTGCTCATGCTCGTGCTCGCCGCACACACCAGCCTGCGCGATCCCGCACGTGCACACTCTCACCCGCCTGCGTCCGCGCGTTTCGTAGTCCCGTGTCGGGTCGGGTCCGGTCCACATTTCCGACCTGTTTATATACCCGGATTGGGTTAGTGTTGACCCATTTGAACATGAGTCGGTTCTGATTTCGACCCGACCCTGACCCGTGACCCGAAATTGACACCCGGCCCCTTGTTAAACCTAATGATTATTTGATCATTCAAAATAACATTAGGATGCTTCCGAGATCAAATTTAATATTGACGGATAATCGGTACTATAATGCATAATCTTAGTATCTTTTTATTCCTCTTTGACAGCATTCCAAAGTTGTTGATGGCTCATGAATCAAATTTTATAAAAATCATAGTAATTCTTAGAAGACAAAGGGATCAAATTCTTCGAAAAATAATAATGATTGGCCATCATTTTAAAGAATAAAGGTTTATTTTCTAAAGCACAATCCAACTAGAGGTGACAGATTTTAATTATTTCCAAGGGAGGTGAAAAACTATATGAAAATGGTCAAAATTTGAGATAGTCGGATCATATGGTGCAGTTGCTCAAGGTGAGGAACTTAACGATAGCAGATTAAGGCTTCATTTGAGACGGCTTTTTTATTGCTTTTTAAAACGGAGTTGTAGTACAAATTTTTTAATTTTTGTACTAAAACTCTGTTTTTAGAAGCAATAAAAAAGCCGTCCCAAACGAAGCCTAAGGCTTCGTTTGAGACTATTTTCTTACTGTTTCTTAAAGCAGTTTTTTAGTATCAAAATTTTAATTTTTGTACTAGAAAGTTGCTTTAAGAAGCAATACGAAAATCGTCCCAAATGAAGCTTAAGACAGCCGACGCGGCTGTTGGGCGTGGTATCCATGTACGAGAGAGGAAGAAATTAAGAATATGGAAGGATGAAAGAGAAAGGTGACAGTTCCTCTTGCTCTAATTCTCTTTCATTTGCTCGTTTGAATCATATTTGGATATTTTTTTTATTTCAAAGGATACCTTTGATGAGAAAGGCATTTTGATTATAAGAATGCAGTTAATGAGTTTGTATTTTGGATACTTTTAGAAATCATATTATACAAGGTATATATATTTATAATTTTAGACAATAATTATTTTGTTTGATACTTAATCATCACATCATATATGTTATATAATTACATATTAAATATCATTAGTTCATATATGTTATATAATTATAGACTAAATCATTTTTATTTTGAAAGCTACAACTATTTTATTTAAAAATTTATTTATTACATCATATATATATCATTTATTTTAAAATTTAGTTAAAAATAACTTTATTGAAATCAAATTACATTTAGTTATTTAATACTAAAAAAATTTAACTTTTCTTCTTACATAATATATTTATTGAGGATTTACTTTCTTATATATTTATATATTTTATGCCTAAAATTTTATATTTACTTATATAGCACTATATTGTCTCAATTACATAATAACATGCGAATGAAACTATGTTTTTCACTTTAAAAAATATAATATTAATGATATTTTATGCGCTTTAAATATCTAAATGTTCTATAACTATATAGTTATAAGATTTATTAATGTTGATGTCAAAAGCTTTGAAATGATACTCTTTGTTAATTATTTGGAAACACTACTAGTACAAACTATTATCAAACTAATGGTAGTGACTCAATGACTTGGTTGACAAACTCTCCCTCAATCTAGAAGTAAGATCTATTTCTACCACCTTTAGCTGCTCATCATCACCAATTTATTTGGTCTCCTCTAAATTGAAGTGAAGGGTCATTCTAATTATTGCATAATAACATCAACATTAATGCCTCTCCAAACTCCCTATGCCATCATCATAGTGAGAAATTATAATTTTGTGCGGACGCCTAATGCAGTTTACCTTCTGGAGACCAACCAGAATATGCCACATCAGCAGTATTGAGTTGGGTACCGAGTGGTACTGAGCCCTGGTACCGAGCAGTATAGAGCCGGGTACCAAACAGGGGGTGACGTGGCGCATTCTGGTTGATCTCTGGACGGCGTTCGGTGTCTGCACATAATAAATTCTCCATCATAGGAGATGCATACCTTAATCTAGATATTTTGCATTATACTTGTTGGATCAAATGTTTTTTGTGAATTCATACCAAGATTTTATTAAAGTTTGGATTGCGTCAAAGGAGATTATAGAGGGAAACAACAAGTTAGAGAATATATTCACTTGATTGGGAATTATATATTTAATTCTAAAGATTGCTTTCGAAAAAATTGAAAGGCTCTAATTTAGCCAAAAAGAATATAAAGTTATATTGCATTTTTTTTTCTTTTTTCATGTCATACCGACACTAACTAGTGACTCTCTATTTAGAGTCAGAACCATTATTATAAAAAATAACAAGAAAGTTATTACCGTAGAAAGAAAACTAGTTTGTAATTTTCCGTCTGACAAAAATTATGGGCGAATTCAAGAAAGAAGAGAAGAAAAATAAGCCCACATAATAGAAATCAAATGAAATCTAAGAGACAGACAACTTCATAAAACATGTATTGTTTCTTGCAGTACGTACTACTTCAATTCCATGACATAAACATAGAGACCAGACAATTGATGATAATCAATAGCACATGCTCATCACTACATAAGAGAGAACCTTTTCTCTTTTTGCTAGCCAAAATTCCTTCCTGCTCAAGTTTCTTGGCTTTTGGCTAATTAACAATGAACACTTATGGGGTGTAGTAATTATGAGCAAGGCTTCCCTACTTTGCCTGCACATGCATTTGGAAAGAGTACATAATCATAAGATTCTCCTATTCATTTTTCTTATAATTGTAATCATAAGCAAGATAATTTATGTTTATGATATGTACTTATTAAATTCCAAATTGGTCACTCATTTTATTCCTTTTAATTTTCTAAATATGCAGCCAGGCTAGCACACTATGGCATGGCTCATTAAATAAATTTTCACAAGCTCTCTTCTTTTTTTTTTGTTAATATTCTCATTTTTATAACAAAGTATTTAAATTATTATGTATTTTCTTATGTTCATTTATTCACACCAGACAATTATTTAGTATATATGTATATATATTATTGTTGAGCATATGTAGGACTAAGATATTCCAATCATTCATGTAAATAATTAATTATCATAATTACATAGGATACTTCAGAAAAATTGTTATCAACTTTTGCTTTCAATGCTTTCAAATAGATATTTTTGAAATGATTCTTACAATAATTGAGTAATGGTATATAGCTAGCTATGAAAAGAGACGACCTCAATTGGGAGTGTCGATTATTGACCCGACCCGATAATTTGACCTGAACCTGACCTGACCTGAAAATTTTGGGTTTTGGCTGACTTGTTTAACAAACGGGTCGGATTCGGGTTCCAATTTTTGACCCATTTGAAAAATCGGTTTAGGGTCTTGGTCTACGCACTAAACTGCATTTGACTTGGCTTTGACCCGAGTCCCCGTCCGACCTCATCAGTCGCCCCCACGCTGGCGCCTCGGACCAGACTCACGCACCTGCACTGTCAAACTCGTTGTGTTCGTACTCGCTGACTGCAGTTGCTCGCACTGACGAGGTCTCGCCCTCACCCGCTCGCCCTTGTGTCCTCGTTGGCACCCGTGCAGTCGCGCACTCTCGCGGGTCTGTTGTTGCCCCCAATCACGCTCTTTCAACCAATCTCACACTCCAACGCTCGCCCTCGCCCGCATTCATTCTCATGCAGTCTTGCACACAGCCAGTGCTCGAAGCTTGCGTGCTGCAATCTCGTACCCATAGCTTAGTGGGTCGAGGCGGATCAACTCGGTAAACCGACAGGTTGTGTCCATATTTAAATTTTTGACCTGTTTGTTTAATCGGGTCGGATGAATTGAAGGCAAGTCAATTTTGAATTTGATCCGAACCCCACCAAAAAATTCATTTTAACTTACCTAACCTAAATTTCTTATCTCTATCATGCAAAAGATAAATTAATCTCTTATGTGCCCAATTATTATAACTTCAACTATACTCCTCCATGCCTTGTGTACTAAAATTCCATGTGAACTTTTGAGAGAAAGGATGTGACACTTTGTCACTATCAATGCTATCATCATCAATCATCATAATAATCATTAGCAATAGAATAGACAGAACATCACATCATGATTTGTTGGTTAAATGACAGATTGGATGTATTATTGTCATGATTTTGCACTAAATTAAGCTTTTGCTTCATTATATTCTTCTTCCAAAAACCAACATACATCTTCAAATTTTGAGGTATGTAGAAGCTTCAATGGCTTCAAGAAGTTTTGATTATTTTTCTCACAATAAATTGCATATAATCTGAAGCACTCATCATGATTTGATCAGAATTTTTTTATTTCTTTAGCCGAGAAGAGTCTACGGACATTCTTATCCCATAAGTTATTTATAGTAGTTAGAGAGCATTATAACTGTATGGTTGTGTGTTCCACGAAAGTGGGAGTGTAAGTAAGTCAAGTCAGCTCTTGAGTCGGCTCAAATATGCTCAGTTGATGAGCTCAAGCTCGAGCCCTCATCACACCACATATGACGTATGAGTAAGGGTTTGATCTAAGTTGGACCAGACTCATTGAGATCAAGCTATTGCTACCATTTAAAACAAGAAAAGATTAACGGGGAGGAAGTTTTTCTGTCAACCAACGAGCTGCGAATTTTTTTTTTTTTGGAAATTTACATACATACCACTTTATACCATCCTATTTACATATCTAACACCCAAAATTTTAATATTACATACATACCACCATATATTATTTTAATATCAAATATATCACTCATATTTTCTTCCTACCACTCATAAATTTCATTTCTACCACTCACATTTGATATGAAAATGAACTATGGATGGTGTGTATGTAATATTAAAGTTTTAGATGTTAAATATGTAAATATAATAGTATATGGTGGTATGTATGTAAATATCTCTTTTTTTTAAAGTCACAATTAAAGTCACACCTCATAAATTAGTATTACTTGGTAATGGGCCTTCGGCCTGAAATGATATGAATCTCTCTGTTTTGGAGGATTTGAAAAATATTAAACTAAATAAAAAAATGATAAGTATTTAATTGAAATTAATTTCACCCATTTATTGAATGTTGAAAATTTAATTTAATAAAAAAATTATTTATTTTGGAAAAAAAAATGAATTGTAACTTTTTTTTTTCCGATGACTGGAACACGTAAGCAACCTAATTTAGTGAGAGGAGCACGAACCGAACAATATTTAAGAGGGAGCAGATGTGTCAAAGTACTTGGCACAGTCAGAACACGTCATGTGCTTTGGCGCATGCAATGAATGCGCTAACAGTTTTTTTTTTTTTTTTGGACATTTAGGCCATTTAAGGCAAACTCACACACACAACGCAAACACAAGAACTCGAACCTTGGACCTCTTAGTTGGAAGCCTAAGCTCTCAACCAATAGGCCAAGGGGAATTGTGTGCGCTAACAGTTTTGACACACTAAAGAATGCATGTGTTAATAGCTTCGGCGCATTCTTTAGACGCCTTGATCAGATCCGGTTTTTTGCGGATGCTTTTCCATGGGCATCCGCATGCCTTTACGCATTCGTAGGGGAATGCTTTGTCGAGGCCGGGCCCTAATTCTTGGTCGGGGTTTTGGCTGATTATATAAACCCATTCAGCTTGTAAATTTTGATCTCACCTAAAGCAAGAGGGCGATTAAGCTTGTGAGGTAAGTATTATTAGTTATTATGGTTTATGTTTTTCAGTTGAAATATTTAAGTATATTGAATTTATTTGTGATATTTGCATTTATTTTTTGTTCTGAAATTTGTAATGCTAAATTTTATTTTATTTTATTTTGAAGTTATTCACCTAAGCTTTCATTTTGAAAGTTTCTGATGTTATTGTTATTTTATCTGTTGATGTTAAGAATTTACATGTGAGCAAATGTCAATTGAAATTTTATGTATATTGTAAGAAAAAAAAAAGTTTTAAATTATATAATAGATTTCAATTTTAACTTATATAATATTTTACATTTGACTTAAATTATATAATAGTCTTTTAAAATAGATTTCAATTTTATCAGGTTTGACTTATGGCTGAATCGAACCTTGGAAGTCTTTTAAAAAGCTGAGTGTTTTTTGTTTAAAGTGCATGTGGCATTTTTTTATTGGGTACATGATGTATCTCTACATCAGGTAACCTTATCCAATAAAAATTCCATTGGAAGAAAGAAAAATAGGGAAAGAAATTTAGCCAGGAAAGAAATAAGGGAGGGTGGACTAGCTGCAGTTTCATTCCAGGGCTAAACCTTGTTTGGCGTAATGGTTGGATCATGAAGCGGTCCAATTCCTCAAATGTTGAAAGTGGAAGGGCACTTTGAGGGTTTTCCTGGAGCCGTTATTACGTCCTCCGACCGGATGCAGAGGAACATCCGGTCAACCGAACCAAATAAAAGCGCATTTTCCTGGCAGTTCTAATTGATAGGCATTATCATTAATGCTTTTAACAATGAGAAAGGGTCCATCTGCCTTAATTTTGAGCTAGCAATGTGTCACAACCCAATTTGGTATGACTTGATATCACACATCTCATACTGTGTCAGATTGTGACAAAACTAACCCTAATGGTTGGAGAAGTACTAAAATAAAACTTTTAATTTATATATTACACAGAGCCACTGCTGAATGCAATATAAAGCGAAAGTCTATTGAATCTCAACATGATTTTTCTATGTATCATCTATATATATATATATTTGAATGTTATCTATAACAACGTTGTGACAATAGAGAGAATAATAAAATAAAAGACAAATATGCAAAAATCAAAACATATCTATAACATAGATTGCAGCATGTTATATTCAAACCGCTCCTTGCCCTTCCCCAAGCCTGAAAAACAAAAGCAGAAGCAGTAATGAGAAAACATAACTCGGTAGGCTATCACAGTCTAAATCCGAAAACAATAACTAACATGAAAAGAACTCTGAATTAAATCATTTATTGAAATGAATACAATTAAATAAATACAAAACTTAACTGAATTATAAACAAATACTTCACAATGATTATCAGAATAGTTTTTAAGCCCAAATTTTTATATGTTTACCAAAATCCCACCTCGGCACCCACTTGCACCGACATAATAGAATCTCATCTCTGTCACCCACTTAGGCCGGCATAACAGAATCTCACCTTGATCGCTCACTGGCTCCAACATCACATCACATCACATTTCTTTCATTTTTTCAATGCATTTTATTAATTAAAGCATAATTGGACTGAATTCAAAAATTGCTAAAATGTCCTAACGATAGATAATCGAAATACTATTGAGCAAAATTTATAATTTCAAAATATAACCAAGTTAATAGGAATTATGTAAAACATCATTTCAAAGCTTTAAGTGAAGTAAAACAATATTTTAGATAGCAAAATAAATTTTTAAGTAGGCAAAAATCGATAATTTTTCAAAATCACTCAGCAAAAATTTCAAAATATAATTAAAATATTCATAATCTCACTATGTATAATATATATAAAAAGTTACGCAGTAAAAGTTTTATCAAAATAAAGTTATTCTCATTTTTTTATTATGGAAATAATAAAATGATCAGAAAAATACAAAAAAATTAAATTGTTGAAAACTGAAATAGGCAAAACGTAACCTACTTCGAGACAAGCAAAATTTTCAACTAGGTCGACGGACGAAACTGCACTACAGCTATCAAAACTACTTCTTTTCTTCTCTCTCCTCTCTTTCTTCTCATTTCCCTCAAAACCCCTCTCTATTAAAGAAAATGAAAAGGGAAATGGGATTTAAAGCCACATGCCTTTAGATATTTTCTTGATAAAATATTATTATAATAATAATTAAATTTTAGTACAAAATTAATAGAAATTCATTTAGCGATTTTAAAAATTATTAAAAATATATCTATAAAATAACTTATTTTATTTTAAAATTCTAGTGAAATTGGTTTATAAAAATAGACATTTGATAGTCTCCAAATCCCCACTTGTACCGTTAGATATCAATTTCTTATAGAATTTTACTAGTGCAAAAAAAATTATAAAAAAATAATGAAATTAAAACACAATAATATATATGATAGACTTATTGTGATTTGGACTTATAATGACTCATAAATAATTTTTTTACTGTTGTATGTAAAAAATATATTTTTCAACGTTTTTGAGTTATAACACCATGTGCTTTCAATGGAAAACTTTCCTTGCCTAACCATATCCAAACTTGATCCCCTCACTGAAAGTTGTATTGCCTATTTGCCTCTTAGTTTTGTTAACCTGTTTTTAATATTTAGCATTTAATATTTGAAGCTAATGTTGTACTTATTAGTGGAGCTTGTGAATTTCTTTAATTTGTGTTTCATCCTCAAGACTATGGTTTTGTTTGGGACGGCTTTTTTACTGCTTCTTAAAACAACTTTCTAATACAAAAATTACAAATTTTGTACTAAAAAGCTGCTTTAAGAAGCAATAGAAAAGACATGCCAAACAAAACCTATATGTAGTACTTATAATGGGACGGACTAACTTTAATGACCTTAAAAGGGTTGAACCCCATGGACTGATCTCTTGATCGATTGTAAGCAAATTTGACTTGGTCTACTAGTAGTTCTCCTTAGTCTGCTTGCAAGATTTTTTTCATTTTCATGGGTTTCTACTATCATTTCTAAAGAAGAGGTAGCTTCTTACTAAAATTTTTCAATAGTGTGACCAATCACTAGGTCTAACAATTAGACACTGTGTGTCCAAATTAGTAGCATTTGAAACATTTTTATGCGTGAAATGCAATTGCTAACGTTGATCACATCAACAAATGTCCAATTAGGGGGGTCAATTTCGGGTTACGGGTCAGGTTCGGGTCGAACTCGAAACTGATCCAGCACTATTCGGGCCAACCTGAACCCGACCCGTTTTTTTGCAAACGGGTCAATTTTAGGACCCGAACCCGACCCGCTTCGGGTACGGGTCAGCCTGCATGACCCGGTGCGAACAAAAAACTGCTAGTTTTTTGGTCCAAATGGGTCAATCTCCGCTTTTCAGGTAAAAAACTGGTCAATCTTGGGTTGCCGGATCAAAAACAGGTTTTTGGGTCAAAAGCGGGTTAATTTCGGGTCAAAGGGTCAACCCGAACCCAACCCGATTTTTGAAACGGGTCGAATTGTTGAACTCAAACCCAACCCATTTCGGATTCAGTTTGACCCTAACCCGGAATTTTTTGGTTGGGTTCGAGTCGAGTTTTCGAATCGTGTCAAATATTGACACCCCTACGTCAAATAGGATTGTGGTACTATATTAGAAATAGTCGGGTTCAATCCTCCACATAAGCGAGCAATTCTATTTTCCTTAGTATCTACCAAGTGACATTTAAAGCTTAATTGTTCAATTTCAACATCATTACATTCCACATGAAGTTCTTATTGAGGAAGATGGTGTAACCAAAGGAATATATCTTGCCGATAGTGTTCTGGTAAGAACTTTCACTTCATCTCCTTCTTCATCTTGACCTACATGGTGATCTTGGTTCGTCCATCCCATTACTGAGAATGTTTCAAGTTCTCCAACCATAATGAGGCATTGTATTTAAGCTTAATGGCCATCAATTTGACAATTCGAACGAGAGGAATTTCCGTGTATTCAATAACTCATTCAATGATATGCAACCCATTGATGAATTCATTTGTGCCCAATCGACCCTCAAATTTTAAAATGTCTACTTTGATTCCAACATTAGAAGGATGCCTTCTTGGCTCACAGTGGTAATAGCGAAGCGGCAGTTCATCCTCTTGAAATGGGTTCCCCTCGATCTCTTCATTGTGTTCTTCTTCCAATATATTCTAGCGATCCGTAAGATGTCTAAGCTCAATTACAACAAGCCTTTTTTTGTAATTGTCTAGTTTTCCTTTGCAAATAATGAAAATTTCTTGGATGGGCTTAGGATTTCCTCTTCTTGTTAGTATGCTGAGATTCGGAGGCTCTAATACCAAATGACATCGAAATAGAGAGGCAAGCGAAGAATTCTTGAGATAAAACTAAAAATCTAGAATAGAAATATAAAAGATAGCAAGAAAACATAAAAATCATCACTTGGACTTGATTTCTAGGATAAAGAAATTAGCCGAGGCTTGAAAAAAGTAACTTTACTTTATTATCTTCACCACTTCAAATTGAGGTCAGCCATCCTATTTATACAGTTTGCAAATAATCCCAAAGACAAGCCTAAACTTATATAGAAAATAGCTGAACCGAATCATATGGGTGGTCCAAACAAATCATATGTTTAGCTTATGGCTTAACCGAAACAAGGAAGAAAGAAAAATATTGAAAGAAACTGAACCAAAATAGAAATAAGAGAGGGAGAACATGCTTTAGGTTCAATATAGTACTTAATATTGTTTTCCTTAGGACTAGATCGTGAATCAGTTCAGTTGCATTAGGAGTGTCAATATTTGATTCGACTTGAAAATTCGATCCAAAAATTTCGGGTTAGGGTCAACCCATTTGGCAGCGGGTCAGGTTCAAGTTCCAAAAATCTATATGTTTGAAAATTCAGGTCAAGTCCGAGCCAACCCGCTAACCTGAAATTTATCGGGATCAGACCTGATTCCTAGCCCAGGCCCGATTCCTCCACCAATTCGCTTGCATTTGCGCAGGCGTGGTCTCAGCTCCCACAGGCGCAGGCTTAAGCTAGGGACTAAGGTTTGCTTTTCTTCTTCTCCTTCCATTCTTTTCCTCCTTTGACGACGTTCCTTCCTGTTGAGTCGGAAGTCACGACAACTAAGCTTGATGTCCAATTCTACAGTTGGATCAGAAGCAAAGATGACATTGGGAGGGAGCTTGCCGTTCTGCTTCAATTCTTCTGCAATTGGATTGGAAGTAATGAAAACAACAGAACTTGAGAGGGAGGGAGTTGCTTTTTCGACGACATTCCTTTCGGTCGGGTCGGCAACTCGCCTTTTTTGTTGGATCTAAAGTGAAGATGACGACAGGTTGGCGGGTCGTGTTGAGTTCACCCCGGGTCTGAAGCGGGTTGAGTTCGGATCCGAGAAAGTGACATGTTTTAAAAAATGGGTTGAGTTCGGGTCGGGTCAGTTAGTGTCGGGTCAGTTCCAGGTCGGTTCCGAGTTGGGCCCGAACCCGACTAGTGACCCGATTTTGACAGCCCTAGGTTGCGTCAACTATAGAGATATTTTAATAAATTTAATAATTAATTTTGAATTTTATTTATCTTTTAAGTAAATAATATTAGGTAAATAGTTAACAAATAATTTTATATCCACTTAAACACTGCCATTAGATTGCTTATTTATTTATTTATTTTTGGCGCAAAAAATGAGCGCGGTTTGCTACCAGTATTGTTTCCCTGATCAGGTAACCGAGTGGATAGGCGGGCTATACAGTCACTCTAATCGCTTGTTTTTTTTCCCTCCATTAATGGCGACGAGTGTTTTCCGCCCCTCAACCTTCTTTGCTCGGCCTCCGGAATCCCGACAAGCTAGGTATTTACCCATGCCGGAGCTATTTCTCTCCGGCGAACTTCACCTTTTCCAGCGGAGGGCTTATCGTCCAGAACTATTCACTGGTAGGTGCCCTTACGGAATCCTCAGTCGAGCCGCCGCCGGAACTGAGCCGAAGGGTACATTCGGCGCTGAAATCGTCGTTTCCGATGTCGGTTTCGATCGACTGAAGAAGGTACGTGGCCTATTGGATCTCTTTCTCTTATTTATCATCGCGGGTTTCTATGCGCGACACGGTTTGCAAGAAAATGGATTTATTAGAAACTTAGTTGACAAGTTGCGTGCGCATTTTCAATTTACGAGTATTCGAGGTGCTGTTAGTGAGAAAAAAATTCGTTTGGATTCAAGCGTAGGATATTAGAGGAGTAGACTAGGTTTGGAATCGTTGATCAGAACATCGAGGTGTAGGGAAACGGTTTTGGTGGTGCCGGTAGAATTTTGGTAAAGTAGGATAGCAGGCTAACCCTTGAATTTATTCCAAGAAAGACCTTTCGACACTTAAATGAATAACTGTACTTGAAATTGAATAAGAGCTGAAATCAATTTAAGAAAGTCTCCTCTTTGCGCTGACAGAGTGAGAGCTCTAAGAAAACTCTTTAACCTTGACAGTTGGCACCTTTGAGGGTATTTATAGGCATTTGGTATGGAATTTAAGTATCCTGGCTAGTCAAATGGTGGATGGATGGACTACATTGCCTTTGATATTATGTTGGATTGAAATTTTCCTTGATTGAGGGCAGTTGATCGAAAGGACTCTATATCATTTTCATAATTTGTTCTAGACCAGCATCCCCTTGTCAATAATGGGCAGATCGATGGAGACCCTACTCTCCAAGATTAGTGTATTAGATCTAAAGCAGATGGTTGGATCTATATCAATGGATTTGAGATATGTGCCAATGATGATTTGAATGGGATTGTCAAATTCATGCCAACACTCCGAATTCATGTTGTTGAACATGTGCTTCCTTTGGGTCAGTTGAATGGTTAACTCAAATTTTTAGACGATCAAGTGGTGTAGGAGGTGGATGGACAATTATATTATTTTCCTCTAATTGCACAAAGATCATCAAAGAACTAATTCTTACACTTTTGATTGAACATGCACTTTTGATTGAATGATTCAAATTAATTGTGTGCTATTTTTTAGGATCATAATTGTTGCCCCATTTAGATTCTTTGTAAAAAGTTAAAAAATATTCCTTAGCCTAAAATAAATAGTTGTATTCTCACGACATTTTAGAGGACTAGTGGTGGTTTGCTTATGATTTGTCTAAAGTTGTGGTATGAATGTAGGCCCTCTGCCATAATCAATGTATGAATGTTGGTACAATAGATGTCCTCCTAGGATCATGGTATGAATGTTGTTGCATAAACTTGTTGAGTATGACTCTGACTCCAAATATGGTGTAAAACTTTTTAAACTTTTCCCAAAATGCTCTATGAGATTAGATCTCAAAAAAGCTATTTGGGCCCTTATCGAATTCAAAAAGGGAAGCCTAAACCCAATAAAAAAAACTAAAAAAGTTCCAAGCAATAGTCTATACCTAGCCTAGCCCTCTTAGACGAAGCATCTACATTTGTGACCCTCTTAGAACTTGATGTGCATATGTTAGAGTTGAATTAACATTTAATTTCTTCAAGGAATTTGAATGTTAAGTAGAGGAAGTGATGTCTGACTTATTCTCAAAAACCCTAATTTGAAGATAAGGCTTGGGTTGGGTAGACACCAGATTGGAACCGTCAACACGTGCATATATATTTAATGTATATCATTAGAATCATCAAGTTCAAAACATAGACACCACATATAATCAAGTGAGGTACACACAAAACCAAACATTATACGATTCCAACGAGAAATAAAAGAGAAAAAGGAAATACTAAGAGGGCTTAGGAGAATCTTGGATTAGGGTTTTTGGAATAAGGTGGAAACTCATAAAATGAGTGCGAAAGAGGATATCTAAATAGGAGAGATGCGAAATAGAATATGAGAGAAAAATTCAATTTGCCTCATTCAAATGTTCAGATTCTTTACAACCTAAGGATATGACTAATTTATAGACCATTACATGACTAAAAATATAAATATTATAAATGCCATTGACATTCAATTCTTTATTATATTAAATAATACAAAAATAGACTAATTATGCATTGCGAAAAAATTGGATGTATTTTTAATTGACTTCTCAAGCTATCCTATTCTTTGATATGGAGGTTATTCTGGTTAATGTCCTTCATTAGTAGGCTTTTCCTTTTATATGTATGGCCAACACTTGAGCTAGATCATCCTTACAAGAAGATTGTTCGAATTGAATCCCCTTTAACCATTTTTGAATATGATATTCGAGTGTATACCTTTTGGTTGAGTTTTAGGAGAACCAACTATAGAACAACAACAACCATCAAACCTTTATCTCACTACGTGAGGTCGGCTGCATGAATCCTTTTTCTCCATTGTCCTGTTAAGAGTCAAAATTTCTTTTAAATTTAATAAAAAAAGAGGTCATTTCTATTGTTTTCTAACAAAGTCTTTTTAGGTCTGCATCTACCTTTCTTAACATATCTACTCTCCTAACCGGGTTATTGGAAGACCGACGTTTTATGTACCAAACCTTCTAAGGTGGCTCTCTCTAATCATATTTGCAATTGGAGCTACTCCAACCTTTTCACGTATATTCTCATTTCACATTCTATCTCTAAGAGTGAAGCTACTTATCCACCTGACATTCTCATCTCTGCAACACTTAACTTAATTTTATGCTTTCCTTTTAATGGCCAATATTCTATATCATAAAGCATTGTCAGTCTCACCACCATATTATAAAAATTTCTCTTAAGTTTGAGGGATATTTTTTTTATCACACAACAAGCTTGATGCTTCAGCCAACCAATTGGAATCTACTTATGACATCTCTACCTATTTCACCCGAGATATCTAAAACATGTACTCTTATTAATGTCTTTATCACCCAAAGTCACTGTACCCCACTAGATCTATTACTGCTAAAATTATACTCTATATATTTTGTTTTAGATCTACTCACATGAAAATATTAATTTAGGAGGTTCGATTATGTATGAATAAAATAGTTTGTTTGGTTGTTGTGGTGTGAGTCAAGATTTTGATGACAACGATAATTAATTGAGGTTAAAAAAATCCAAATAAGGCTATGCCATGCTCTGATGTCTTGGCGATCACAACTCTTTTGTGGTTTAAAGAGTTCTTTAAAGTTACAACCTTGGCTAGGATGTTTGAATTCACAAAAGGAATTTTGTTGTCCTTCATAATTATTGGCTAAAGCTTTACCTGGCGACGTTAGTATGCTATGGTAGAGTTAAGATTGAATTGAATTTCTATAAGGATAGATTTTTAGTTGCAATGCAAATGCTTATGACTCTATTTAGAAATCTTCGGTTAGTTAGAGAATCTACACATTCGCCCCTTTGAAATTTTGCTTATTAGCAGTTGTTATCAGAGCTTTCCATTAGTAACCTGTATAATGCTAGGCTTCAACCTCACTCATTGGGTGGTGTCTTTAGGATTATGAACATTCAGAGTTTATGTCTATATTACTTACCTATTTGGGGATTACTCTTTGGTAGCTGCTTATGAGGACTTTTAGTACTGACATTGTCCAAAATTAGGCTCTCTTCAGGGCCTCATTTAGTGGGGATTTCTCGAGGACTTCAAATTGATAAAGATTATGTCTGTATACTTGCGTGGTTGAGGTTTGGGTTTTAGGAGCCACTCTATGGGACTTCGAGGGAAGACTTTATCCAACTCTAAGTTTCCTTTCATGCCTCACTCATTTGGTCTCTCTTAAAGTTATAAATTGGGCTAATGCTTTAGCGAACACAATTTTAATGGTCATCCGTCCGAAGGGTCCAAAAGGAATATTTTCAGCCAACCAACCTTGGAACTTTGATCCCAAGAAAACCCTTCAACACTGAAGTTAGAGGCTGATCTTTAAAGTGAATAAGATTTGAATCAATTCAACAAAAACTGATGTTTGGGATGAAAGAGTGAGAGCTTTGAGAAGACTCATTTATTTTGTCCCTTGAGTGATATTTATAGGCGCCTGGATGAAAGGTATTTGATGCCTTGGTGAGATATACACTGTATAGATGAGCCTTGTTTCCTTCTAGATTCATGTTGAATCAAAATGCTTCTTGGTTGTCCTTAATGCTAATGGAATTTGGGTAGATGGGTCATCATGACCCTGATACTGATTTACCTACAATTATTTAAAGCAAGTGGTCAACAACTAACCTGATGATTTTCTTAGGAAGGTCCTTTGTCGCTTAAGTTAATAACTAAGGTTGAAAGTGAACAAGAGTTTGATGTAGGTAGGGGGGGGGGGGGGTCAAAACAACTTGGGTCCTCTTGTTCTTTGGGCTGCTTACTGTTTCTCGGTTTGGGCCTTGGTTGGTCTCGGGTTGGGCTTTGGCTGCTCTGGTTGTGAGCTGAAATCTTGGGGTCTTCATGGTGCTAGCTCATTAATATGAAAAGGTTCCTTCCCTGGTTGTTTCCCTTGTCAGCCTCTTCCCCTTCTTGTGTCTCCTTGGTTTCTCCTTATGCTGTCCCGTGAATTAAGGCTAGGTGCTTGTTGCCTTTTCGGTTTTCCCCTTGGCTGCTTTTCCGTGAATTCCCCTTCCCGGTTCCTATGTTGCCTGCTCGGTTTGCTCCCTGGCCGCCTTCCCGTGGTTTCTCCTTCCAGGTTTCTGTGTTGGCTCTTCGGGTCCCTTCCTGGCTGTGTTCCCGTGGCTTCTCCTTCCTGGTTCCTGTGCTGTTTTGGGACAGATTTCTTGACAGAAATTTGGACTGAATTTTTGGCCTTTCAATTGCTCCTTTTAATTGATTTAATTAGAGATTATGGTGACTGTTTGGCTGCCCGCTTAAGTCCTATAAATATGTGATGTTTGGTGAATAAAAGAGAGTTGATGAAAGTAATTTTTGGAAGAAAACCTTTGGGTTTTGATTGATAGCTTGCGAGCTATGTATCCTCTTCTCATTCTTCTAGAATAACTTGCGAGTTATGCATTCTTCGTCTTGGCTTCTAATCTCCTTCTTCTATCCGCAAGTTCGACGCCACTTGTATCCTTCTTCTCGACGATTGGCAAGCAACTTTAGGTGTGTGTGTTTGTGTCAAAGTTTGTGAGAGTCATCTTTATCCTATAAAAGTTGTAATTTGTCTAATTTGTCATTTTTTGGGTATTTTATATAATTTCTTTTATCCTAGGAAGAGTTGCTTTTGCTTGCAAAAAATTAGGGGTTGTCATAATTTTGTGCTTGCATCAGAGTTGAAACTAATTTATTAATCTTACTATTCAGGAGAAGTTGTGAGAGTTTTGAGGTGATCACTACACCTTAACCCTTGGGGGGGGGGGGGGGGTTGGGTATTATAGATAGGTTCTTAGAGGATGCATTTTTTTGGTCTTTTGGCAAAATGTACAATGGATATATGAGGCAAGTCACTTTCAAGATGCTTGTTTGATTAAAGTTCTTGATTATTGGCATTTTAATGCTTTGGTTTATCGAATGGTACATAATCAAGACATTTCATTTTCCAGATTCATGCTAAACCATTATTATGTTAATAATGTGCAAATTGATGGAAACCATAGGCTCAATATTAGTGGTACTGGAGATTCAGATCAATTGGTTGGATCAACATATTTGGCTTTGAGATTGGTGCCAATAATGATTTGTATCAGATAGTCAGATTTAACATTAGTGCTATTAATCATGTCCTTCATCAAGTTCATTTTGGAGAGTTAGCATGAACCTTGACACAGTTAAGTAGTATAGGAGCTATAAATTGCGTCATTGGTTTGAATCTTATTATATGAAAATGATCATGATGTCCTCGATTGAACGGTTGAAATTAATTAGGAGAATTGCTTAGGAATATATCATAGACAAAGTTATTGGCTCAGAGATAATACGCATAAATGCATCTTAGTAGAAAATTTTACCAAATCTATCAAGAATAGCATTTAGAAGAACATGGAAGCAAGCTATGATTTTTTTATTTTGAATATCTTTAGCGGTTTGGCACACCAATTTGTAGGTAGAACGCCCCCATTTCTTTTGTTTTTAATAACATAAAAAAAAATTAACACTCTTGAAATAAGAATTTTAAGAGGCAAACATAAGTTTAGCTGCTAATATAGAATTCATTAATAGGTTCTCATAGCATCTGTTCGGATTTTGGATTTACATCATTACACCTTTTTTGTTTTCTTTTCTTATTGATGAAAATTTCGAATCTAAAATGCATATTTTAATGCGCTATTGTTGTCAGATGAATTGCCATTTTAGAAAATTACTCAATATCAGTTTATGAGCTTGTCTGATCTTTGCTTAGTGGCTTCCATTTCTTATTTCTTTAACATCCTCTGTTCTTCCGTGTTAGGACAGGTTCCTATATCAAATATCAGAAATTTTTGTATTATAGCTCATATAGATCATGGGAAGTCAACTTTAGCAGATCAATTATTACAATTAACTGGTACTGTCCAGAAGAGGGAGATGAAAGAGCAATTTCTGGATAACATGGATTTGGAGAGAGAGAGAGGAATCACTATAAAATTGCAGGTAGGTTCAACTTACTTTTTTGTTTAAGTTCTTTAATTATAACTTTTTTAAATGACAAAATATATCTCTGTTCATGCGGCACATTCTTATAATTTGATTCCTTTCCAAAGCTAATTACAACTGCGGTTGTTGAGTCTGTGTCAAGCCATAAATCATTTCATATATGGCTTACCACCCTTTTCAATAGGTCCAGTTTGTATGACCTATTATGTTATATCATTTGTACATTGTAATCCGCTTGTCTATATTGTTTCAAATCCTATCAATAGCGATTGTCAGTTTGTTCTGCTATCCACAAGTTATGGGTGCTGTCTTTATTCGTAAATCTTGTCTCCTGTTTGCGGAAGTAAAGATCATCAGAAAGCATGCTGTATTGCTTAGTATGCATTAGAGTCCCTTTATTATCTTTATTAGTGTTCTGTACCATCCTCCATAATTAGTTTATTTTTTGTTTAAAACACTCAGTATCAAATAAACTATATTCTGTAGTTGATTGTCAAAGCTTTAGGAAGGCATTTTATATAGGTTTTGGTCCTTTGCTTGTTCCATAATTACTAGGGTCCTAGTAATCCTAGCATATTACAATTACTAGTTTAGATCAATATAAAGCTGATGCCTGCCGCTATGCTTGGCTGCATCAATTCTCTGATTTGATCTTACTTTCAATATGTATTAACGTAGATTTATTTGTTTATTCCTTTTTTCTTAAACTTATGGTCAACTTATATCTTTTTTTGTCCATTTAAGGTCAGGTTTAAAGTGCACCTTAGACCATTTTTGTTTTAAGTTAAATTGTTTTTGAGTAAAAAATTTAAAATTTACCTTTGATAACAGGCAGCCCGAATGCGTTTTGTGTTGGAAAGTGAAGCATATTGTTTGAATCTTATTGATACACCCGGCCACGTTGACTTCTCATATGAGGTATGCTAAGCTCAATCATTTAGCTCTCTTAGTATTTTCTTTGAAAGATGCAGTGGATGACTTAGCTTGTGTAATGGAATGTTTAGATTTATCTGTTAAGGATGGCCGTGAGTGTTTATAATACTGCAACATTTCTTTTATAAAAGTAAATTTTCATAACTAGGCAATTATAAGGAGTAAGAAGACAAAGTATTCACTAAAATACAAGGAATAAAAGATACCAATCACAAGAGAGAGTATCCATCTAGGTGTTGAGGAGTAGCCTCATTTGCTCCTCACAAGTCAAGTGTGTTAAAGTCGTTAGGCAAATTTTTGCGTGGTGTTTAAAGTCTAGTAAACCTTGGTGAAGGAAGAAAAACTCTTTTTTCTATTACAGGTATTTTGAAATATTTTATCCACTTGGTTTTTGGTTCCCGGGAGACTTCTATAGTTCTATCATAAGTATATCACTGTTCAGATTATGGATCACCAACATCCTTTACAATCAGAAGATCATAAGGAGCTTGAGCTATTTTAATTGGTGATCTAAATCATTGTTGATATTTGATAGAGAAGTTTCTCCCAGAGTTGTGATACCACTGTCAAATATATCAACAACAACAACTAGAATAAACTCCATATTATATAGCACTTGTGTATAGGAACGTTTAGATTAGTCTGTTAACATAAGTAATAATGCCAATTTAGCGCCGAGGAATATATGCAAGATGTGGCATGGATACTTCAAAAACTCATTTCCTTGTATGTATCAATTTATCATCTGTTGCTTGATCTTAAACGAAAAAAAATATAGTGAGAATTGTTAAGTTCACTAAAACGTTTGGTAGTGTACATGTTGATTGTTAGTTTGTTGAGTTCTTAGTTTCATAATTATCTTATAAAAAGTTTAAATATTTATTCTCCAGGGTATACTTTGTCCTAAAAAAGTATGATAAATAACCTATAATTCATACAAAGCACATGATTATGATTGGAGGGATGGTTCTGACATGGGGAAACGTGAGATGAGATCTCTAAACTGCCTAAGATTTATCATTTGATTGACCTAATCTGTACCATAGAAAAATAACTTTCTTGGCAAAATTAAAACATTTTTCCTTTTAAATATATGAACTAATATCTCTACTATAATTACATATTGTTAACCATATCAAGATGTCATGTAATTATTTATTTGCATGTTTAATTAATGGTAAGTGTATTAAAATCTAACGCTAGTTGCAAAATGAACACTAACGAATTATGAAATGAAAAAAGCTTGGGAACCCCTCAATCTAGAAGTTGGAATATTTTGTGCATTCTAGTCCCTTGAAACCGTTGTTTATTAGATCATTAGTTTTGTATGTATTGACAATCACTAATTATTCATCCAAGTTGAGAATATATCAAAGATAAACACCAATAAAGCAAAGGGCATGGAAATATGAAATGAAATTAATAAAGGAAATGGGAAGAAACTGTACTGCAACATTCTACCCTAACCCTAGAAGAGTAGAACTATAAGAGATAAAGTTTTATGCTTCTAGTAGTACCTTCCAAATTTTGCTTGATCTAAATCACTAGTTTTGGATGCATTGCAAATCATTGAGCACACATCCAAGTAGGCAGCATATTAAGCATAAGCACAAAATGCAGATACGTAGAAAAGATGGGAGGATGGAGTGAATAGACGAAAATATGAGAACTGAATCTCCATTGCACGATTCCAGTAGTTCCCTTCATGCTTCATGCTTGGAACTAGGAGTTTACATTTACAACAAAAGAATTTCTTGTGCAGGGAGCGTTTGCATCCAAAATAACATCGAACAACGAAAATAAATCAACTCTCATATACTTGGGTTGAGACGTACTGATGACTCCTTAAGATAGCTCTAAAATCTAGTTGGAAGATCCACCAGATCAAGCTAGATGAATCTTAAACATGGTTTCATATTGAACATTTGACTTAATATACCATAACTTACTATCTACACTTAGATTTAGTATTGGAGGCAAAAGTATTTCTAACATCGGATATATGATTTTTTTACTATTTATTTTTTTTATATGTTTAGCATCTGAGATAAAAGTGTTTTCTGATATGAGATGTATGATTTTTCTACACACTCAGGTTCAATGTGAACATACTATATGCTCCACTTTGGTAGTCAAATACTATATTCTCTGTGGAACTCTAATTTGAGTTTTAACAAGATTAAATACAAATGTAAAATCTATTCAAATGTTTTAACCTATTAGCTAAAAGAAAGTATATTAATATCCCACTACAAGGTCACTCAAAGATAAAGTAACGATGCAACTCAATTTATTTGATCTTTTATGGTGATATGTCACAACCTAACCTTGGTGTTTGGAATATCGAGACAAAAATAGACGATAGGATAAAATTTTAAAATACATCTACTAACATTTAATAATATAAAAGCATGTTCAGAAATTTTCTTTATAATAACAACTTTAAATACATAATTTTTTTTTAATTTTATTATATTTCCAAAATAACTACAGATCTGCTATAGTTACTTCAACATCCATAAATTTAAAATACTTGTTACTTGTAGCTCCACATTGGCGTTGCATAAACTCCATTCTCTCACATTCAGATCACAAATTTTTTCCTCTATATGTTTATTATATAACAAGTGTGGGTTATAAATGTTATTCAATGGGTATATCACAGTTCTAAATCATATTAGCTCAAATGAAAAAAAAACGTGCATGCTAGTCATCATTTTAAATTGTAAGGAAATCATAGAATGTTTTATCATTTGAATAACAATTATGACAAAAAAAATGCTTAAGGGTTAAAATGATATACGTATATGGAATTACAACATTAACCTTGCATTTAAGAGCCTCAACATAAATTGAGCTCATCATATCTTAATAAATACTTAATACATCCTTCTTTGGAGCATCATCTATTCACAAATCTTACTCACCCCTTAATGATATGAGCCTAGTCAGCAAAGCGGGGTATGCATCCGGTACACTAGTGTCTGAGATGGAAAGACGCCTGATATACCCCTTGCAGTCGGTGCAACATGGCATATGTCATACTTCTATTATTGTCTAAGGTAGAAGATAAAAGTCATGAATGTGTGGGTATATTAGTGACCCCAACTGTTACCATAAGAGGTGACTCCCATCCTTCAACATTCACATTCAAACATTCATTTATATATATAATTTCATTTGCATTTTTCTTAGCATACAATATGATTTTATGAGGAACCGTTGCATAATATAATAAACCTAGTTGTTGCGAAGTGTTGAGACACATACTTTATTTATTCTAATATGAATAATCATTTTCTATTGTGATAGATAAATCAGTGTAAACTGTTTACTGTTATGGTATGATAAGAATAAATCATTTTATATATATAGATGAATAGGAATTATAACCATATAATTAAATGCAATCTATCTAGAAGAAAGGAAACATTACACTACTTGGAAATATAATCACCCACATCGAGATTTGTAAGTACTATTCAGTAACCTCATCACTTATGTTGGAGAATTTTTGTATCCTCAAACGGATTGCATATTTTATAATCGGGCACGGCATAAGAATGATGATATATTACCCCGGAGGATAAAAATATCATTTCCTTATGGACTCAATAACAAAATTTACAATTATTAACAGAGATTCCCCCACTCGATGTTTGGTCGAGCGGGGTTTATTTATTTCTGGGGTACAGACATCCCATAGGGGCAAGCCCCTATGGTTAATTACATCCCAAGTTTGATTTGGGAAAACTTTTGATTAAATTAGTGGTTTTCTTTCTTTGAAAGTCTTGCTTAAAGGTTTTGGCCCTTTAGGAATTTCAAAGAGGAATTGATCAACTAAGGATTAGATTTTGGAATGAAAATCAAAGAAGGTGAAGTAGGAGCACTTGATTCTGAGGGAAACTCAGAGGTGCTCGGACTATCCTATGTTGGGCTTTACATTTTAGCAATCTAAATTTTGGTTTAAGTTGAACTTTTTATTAGAATGTTGGGGCTTATATTCCTTCAACATATATTGTAGGAATTGCCCGAAAGATGAGGGCTTATAGGGTGATTTGGAATCAACCCGTGCCTCTGACCCTAAGACTAAGGTGAGGACTACCGATAGATAGTACCTCGAACCTAGATCTAACGAGTGCAAAGAGGGACTTACAAGCTACACCTCACAAGAGGCATAACCCGCCCGACCTCTGGATTTATTATCCCGCCTGGAAGGGACTACCAGCTAAACTCCCCCTAATCGCTTTTAAAACTATGTTATTTGGTCTCAATGCAAATGTAGAGTGATAGGGTTGTTTTTATTTAGAAGGTAGGTCTTACAACTTGGCTTTGAGGCCAAGATGCCTAAGCATGTAGGTATGCATATGCTGACTCATAAAGAAAAAGACTTTTGTTATCTAGTCCTTAAGTGAGGGCTTTCTATATGCAACATGCTTTGGGCTATGCATGATTGTTTTAATTTTTAGAAAACTTGACTCCTTGAAGGGAGCCATGCAAGACTTTCTTATTTGTTAGAAAATCATGAAGCCTAAATCAATTTTTTTAGATTGATTACATTTTAATAGGTAGAAATCTTAGTTTTGTCCTAAGAGCCTACCGTAACAAAAGTCCAAGCCACTCCCAAGCAAAAGCAAAGAAAGAAACCTAGGAAAAAGATGCATTTCTATTGCACAACCAGGTAAACAATCAAAGCATGCTTTTATTTATAAATCAAGTACAAGAAATGAAAAGAGTCCACATTATTACAACTAGATTTGGCAGCTGAGTTGCCTGCCATTATACAACCCAGTCAAATTTACAGACTCTACTTGTGGGGTTCTTCAGGATCTCGACTTTTGAATGGACATTAGGCTTCACCTTTGGCAGACACATCCTTCTAGTCCACTTCGTTCTTTTGCTCCAAACCCCCACAAGTTTGATACAATTACAATTCTATCAAATACATGTTTGAAAAGAAAAGAGACTCAAACCTGCAGTAGATTAGAAGCAGTTTATATAATAAAACATTACATCCAGAATTTTGCTTAGCACTTAGAGTGCTAAACATCTGCTTCTACCCTATTGGCCACATCTTTGGGGGGGTTTTAAGCAGCACCTGTCATGCAAGCAGTTTATTATTTATGAGCGCCCCCCATTTTATATATGGCCTCCTGCAAGAAGAACAAGTATATTTCTACACTATCCACTTAAGGGCAAGTGCCCACAACGCAGACAATCCAAGGGCAATCACACCACAACATCAAACACATGTACAGAAAAGAAAAATCCTAATCCTAGCATGCCTAAAGGGCTGTGCACTTAAGTGTGCAAGGCTTGTGTAGTATGTCACACTAAGGGTCTTTGATTTTATTTTGGAAGGAAGATGTTTAATCTTTATCCAAGGGTGATTTCACTTTAAGTTGTTTGTGACTTAAAGATTTTATTTGATTTTTTAAGTGTTTCATATTTAGAAGGGTTATGAAGAACCCATAAAATAACCACTACTTGCTTTTGAGTAAGTCTGTTACTTATGAATCCTAAGATACAATGATGTAGGCATCCCACCTTTTGGGGGAGATGATTGATCATTGTATCAAAAGAGAACCTAAGTAATTTTTAGGTGTTTTTGGAGTTCTCTTAATGTTTGGATAAAAAAAGTGTCTATCTAATAGGGTAAGATAGACTTGCCTAAGGGGCTTCACTTGGGACTTAGTAAAATTCATCCAATAGGATATGATGAAATTCAATAGAAAGGACAACTCCTAAGGAGCATCTACAAGTTTAGCATTTTAAATGTCGTAGGAGAAATCATTCATTTTTGGGTTGAATGGATGAGATCTTCATACAACTCTTGAGTTGTAGAAAGAAAGGGAACTTTTCTACAAATTTGGTTTGTAGAGAAGAAAGGGAGAAATGCAACTTGGAGGTCGCAAAGTGTAAGATCTTTCTTGAACATTTGGCGTTCAAAGAAGGGGATTCATCATTCCAATTTAAGTTTGGGAGCATGAAGACAGATTTAAATACTCTCCTACAGTCTTGACTTGTAGGAAAGAGGGAGGAAGATGTAACTTATGGGTTGCAAGTCCAAGAACGTTCTTTGAACATTTGGTGTTCAAAGAGACGTACACATTCTCCTAACTTTAGAGTTCTAGGGAAATGAGATGATTTTCCTACAACTTTTGGGTTGTAGAAAAGAGAAGCAACAAGCAAATCTTGAATTGCATGTTGAAAGAAATTCCTTGGACATTGAGTGTCCAAGGAGGAGCATTCATTTGCTTAATTAGTGGCTAAGCAAATGAGGAAGACTATGATTTGAATCCTATGTCCAAAGGATTATTCATTGGTTTATGTTCCAACAAATAAATTATTTGAGAAGCTTCCTACAACTTTGAGGTTGAAGGAAGAAGATGGTTTGTTGGTTTTATGTTCCAACAAAAAGATGAATAGCTTAGAATTTGGTTCCAAGCTATAATGATTCATGTACTCTAACACTTGGAGCTTCAAGAACGCTCCATGATTGTACATGGGAGGATAAAAGAAGGTTCATTTGTTACTTTCATATCATAACAAGGAAAGGGTTGGACTTAGGATTTGGTCCTAAAGCCTTGGAGATTCATGTGATAGAACACTTGGAGCCTTAGAGGGGCTCCAAAATACTTCACATGGAGGGAAAAGAGTGCTTAGAAGCAAGCTCTCTATACTTGTTAAAACTCATGCAACATAGAGCTTAGAACTTTGAGGAAGTTCTAAGCATCAAATTTGGAAGTGGATGTGCATGAGAAAGAGAATTCCCCTATATCTTTTAGAGTGTTTTGGACTCAATTCGAGGAGGGAATATAGATTTCCTAAGACTTTGGAGAGATCTCTAAACCAATTTTGACATGATTTAGAAATCCTTGGACAGGGGAGATCTATCCCTATGACTTCTAGGAGACTTAAGATCAAATTTGATATGATCTAAGAAAGAACCTAGAATGTATGCATGTCTAGATGATTCTTCAAATTAGGTAATTTGATAATTGAAAGCAATCAAGTAGTTGTTTTGCACAATGTTGTACATGAACTTAATCAACAACATAGACTTTGGAAAGTCTATGGGAAATCTCACAATGATTTGATATTTCCAATCGTTGACTAAATTCATATTCAAGAACTCACAAAATCTCATTAAAGTCCACAAACTTCACCACATGTGCACACTTCTTGCAACTCATTAGTCACTTTTGTCATGACTTGGACTTGAAAGAAGGGTGCATGCAACTTATGGGTGAGTTTTAAGATTGCTACTCCATGCTCTAAGTTTCGTATGGTACAAGATATAAGTCTAATTGATTCTTTATGTTGTGAGATTTGTTACATAAACTCTTGAAATTCTATGCCTCACAACGACTATAAAGCCCAAATCAATTAAACTCAACACATGTATTAAACAAAACTCTAGAGGTTATCAATTCCAAAGCATACAAACTCTCCTAAATTTGGGTGTCAATTTTGTCATGACAATGCATCTAAGCGAGACATACATGCAACTAGTTACAATCCAAACCTATGTATCATCATTGACTTTGAGGTCAAATGATAGCGTCTACCCTAGGGCATGATTGTGGGTGATGGATTGGGCACAATATGAGTGATATTACATGCATTTGAAGAGTGTTGGATACCAATCCAACAACCCTACGCACATCACCATTCTCTTTTGGCTCTCACATGAGAGCAACTTGGCAAAAATCACCGGATTTTCCCAAGTTTACAAAGAGGACAGCGATCATAGGATTTCGGGGAAGCATAAATTTAAGCTTCTAAAAGACCTAGGGCTTGGGGACGTCAACCACACATCAACGGCCTTGGGGGACCCTAGGTTTCACTAAGTTTTAGGGTTTTACCTCACCCGGGTTGTCCTAGCGCTCCAATCCAAGCTCCAAACGCTGTCCAAGCTCCTTTGAAAGCTCCAAACTGCTGTCCAAGACTTTCCCAAGGGTGAAGACTGCTGTCCAAGCGTTTCCGGATGGCGTCGCTGCTGTCCAAGCTGCTCCGGAGGAAGAATTTGCTGTCTAAACTGCTCCGAACAGCAATTCTCGCTGTTTGGATGCTCCCGGAGGTGGTCGCTTGCTGTCCAAACGTCCCAAACAGCGGTCCAAGCTGCTCCGGATAACAAATATGCTATAGAAGACACACCAAACTGCTGTCCAGAATATTCCAACTGCTGTCCTCGCTGTTTGGAGGTCGCCGGAGTTGAAGGAAGGGGTGGAAGAAGTCTCCACAGCAAGTAGACAGCCTCCAAGTCCCTCTACTATCCTCCAACACTCCCCTTTTTGCTTGAGAAGAGGGAAAGAACAGGTCTTTGCTCTTCCACTTGAAGAGATGGAGGAAAATAGGGAGAAACTTTCCTCTTCGGTCCAAGGAAGAAGGAAAACAGTAGCAAGGAAGTGCATACAGGTTCGGTTGGCCCTCTTCCTCCCTTCGGATGGGTGCGGCCAAGCAAGAGAGCCGAGCGGCTCTCTCTTTCCTCCCCTCTCTTTCGCTGTCTGGGACGGAACCACACGAGGGAGCCGAATGCTCCCCCTCTCCCGATCTCTCCCTCTTTCTCTCGCTCTGGGTCGGGGCGGAAAACACAAGGGGAGCCGAATGAGCTCCCCTCTCTCCCTTACGTGCTCTTGGAGAGCACGGGCAGCAGCAAAAAGCCACCGCCCAAATGGAGCAATCCCCCTTCTCACACGTGGAATGAGTATTTAGGGCAAGATTTCATGTAAAATCTCAAATTTTGATTTAGCCCCAATTGATAAATTAGGGCTGAAAATTGAGCCCAAATTGGACTCTACTCAAACCGATTTGAGTCGGTTTGGGTCCGATTGGTTCCGATCAAGCTAATTTCATGAAATTAAACTTGAATCGGCGCCGAAATGCGTCGAATTGGGCTCGACGACGCTCGACGGGGTTTGAATTGGATTGATTTGATTTAAATTAAATTAAATTGATTTAATTTAATTAAATTGAGGCTTAATTTGAGTCAATTTAGCCTCAACAACGATCAATTGAGTTGATCGAGCGCAATCGAGCTTGGTCGGGCTCGATCGAGGTTGAGTCGATACGAAAATATTCGTCAACAACTTAGTCCGTATATGTCAGCTCCTTTAACATCCTTTAATCATAAAAATTCACATATATGATATCTAATTCGATTAATTTATATAAAATCCTCTTTTTAATTTTATACTTCTCTTTTTCATATTCCTCTCCTTTCCTTTCCTGACTTAATAATATTTTACTTAAGCCTAGTTTATTGTTTAACATAGTGTAGTGATTTTACAAAAAAAAAAAAATGTCGTGACTTTACAACTATAATTGCATAGAATTATTTAAGTTGTTTATGCTAACTAATTTGTTTAAACCATATATATATGTGTGTATATATATATATATATGTGTGTATATATATATATATATATGTGTGTATATATATATATATATATATGTGTGTATATATATATATATATGTGTATATATATGTGTATATATATATGTGTATATATATATATATATATATATATATATATATATATATATATATAGATGTGTATGTGTGTATATATATATATATCTTACTATTTAATTTTATTTTTATTCTATTCAACTATATAATTCATATTTAATTAATTTATACTTTTTATTCAAATACCTAACCATAATTAATGTTTTCAAATGTTTAATTTAATGCTGAACATATTCTTAGAGTAAACTTAGAATTAAATTTAACTCCATTTTTTCTTCAATAAATTAGTTGATTAATTTATTGCAACTTCTTTATTAAATTTTAGATTTTTAATTATGTCCTTAAATGAAAAATAATGTATGTCATATGTTCATATTTTAACCATCAGATTTACTTGACGAAGTCCTAAATTTTCTGATTTATACATTCCTCAATTATTTTTCTTCTTCTTCTTCATTCCTTTCTTTTGCAAAATAAACTACTTCCTCCTCTTCAAAACCCTAATAAAATGTCTCTGTAAATTAAAAAGAACTAATTTTAGAATTTCTTGATTTGATGGGAGAAAGGGCTTAATAATGCTTATATTCAAGTCGTTAAGGATATGTATGCTGGAGCTGTTATTTGTGTTCAAACATAAGGTGGTTTGACCAATTATTTTTTATTTCAGTTGGATTACATTAAGAATCGGCCTTAAGCCCATTTCCGTGAATGTTCTTACTAGATATTTGTAAGAGAATATGCCATGGTGTATGCTTTTTGCTGATGATATTTTTCTTGTTGATAAGGCCAGAGAGAGAGTTGAAGGAGAACTTGAATTATGGAAGTCAACCTTAGAGCTTAAAGGTTTTTGTTTGAGTAGATTTAGAATCGAATTCATGGAGTATACTTTTAATAGTAATAAATATAGTGTGAGGATTGAAATTTTGAGCCATCAAATCATTAAAAAGAGTACACATTTTAGATATCTCGGGTCTATTATACAAAGGTGATGGTGAAATAGATGAGGATATTATTAGTAAAATTCAAGTTGGATGGTTAAAGTGGAGGAATGCATCGGGCTTATTGTGTGATAGAAAATTCCACCTCAAACTTAAGGGAAAATTATATAAGATGGTAGTGAGACCTGCAATGTTTTATGGTGCAGAATGTTGGCTATTAAAAATTAAGCATAATATTAAGTTAAGTGTAGTAGATATGAGGATGCTCAGGTGGATTATTGGCTTCACTCTTAGAGACATGATACGAAACAAGCATATATGTGAAAAGGTTGGAGTAGCTCTACTGGAAGACAGGATTAGAGAGAGTCGCCTTAGATGGTTTGGTCACATTAAATGGTGGCCTTCCGATGACCTGGTTAGGAGCGTAGATGTATTATATTTGACTTATGTTAAGAAAGGTAGAGATAGACCTAAAAAGACTTGATTAGAAAATATTAGAAATGATTTTTCTTTATTAGATTTAAATCGGAATTTGACTCTTAACAGGAGAATGGAGAAAAATGATTTGTATAGATGACCCCACGTAGTGGGATATAAAGGCTTGGTGTTGGTGTTGTTGTTGATGGGATAAAGGTCTAGACTAGATTTTTAAATATATTTATTTTCATGAAAGAAAAAAAGGAAATCTAAATTAGGTTTTAGTTTACCTTAATTCAAGTCTTAGAGGAGGAACAATAATGAGTTTCCAGCTCCTTGAATCGACTTCATTTTGTAATAATCCGGAATATGAATTCACTTTTGGTGACGACATAGAACACCGGTGGTGGGGAGAAATAGAAGATGTCATTTTGAGATCCCCAATGGCTATAGACGAGATTCATATGAGAAAACAGAATTAAATGATCTTCTACTTGAGCTTCCAAAGAGAAAGGTTCACCTCTTGCTTAGCATCCTGTCACGCTCAAGAGCTCATTGAGGTTGGTTTCTTCTGTCTGGTGCATGCATTCACAAGTTCTCGCTTGGTCTTATGCTCTCTCTCTATTGCTTATTTAAGTGGGACTCTTTAGTTACTCCACAATTTCCACTAATACTAGTCAACGCTCCATCATTCAATTCTTTATTAACTTCAACATAATTTTTACTTTTTTTTACCTTAATGTGCATCAAATCAATCCTCATGACACAACTGTTTCAAAAAACCAATTCCGACTTATAGATTATAAATTGGGTGGGCGTAGCATGACTCATGTTATCTTTTCTTACAGAAAATTATGTGCGTTCAACAGCTTATGCCAATTGGTGAATAACTCATCCTGTTTATTGAGAGTGCATCCTCATCTAATGTTTAAGCTAGTTAATAAATATATTAACGTGCATATGTCCTCTTCTTTGTATGGTCACTGCAATACTTTTGTATTTTCCATGACTCTTACCGCCATTTTTTCATCCAATGCTGGTATATTCTTGGCAGAGAACATTTCTTAGAACCTGGTTACTCAGGTTTTAATAATTTATTGTACCTTCTTTCATGAACTGTAACTGGAAAGCTTTTTAATGTACCCTTTGGCAGGCTTTGACCACCTGTGCTTGATTTTGCAAGAGAATTAGCTCAATTCTTAAAATCACGAGAGTATTCGCTGCTTATGTTTGCATTCTTTGCTTATCTCGTTGAAGCAATCTACAAATTGGTGTATAGGTATCACGATCTCTTGCAGCTTGTGAAGGAGCCCTTCTAGTTGTAGATGCTTCTCAGGTGCACTTTCTTTCCTTTTGCCAGTAAGTTTCCGCAGCAGTTCTCAATCTCTTAAATAGATTATATGCTATGGTTTAGTGCTATTCCTAACTCAGTAGTTAGTTTGAATCTCATTACTAATTTGTTCAGTTTTTCCAGTTTATAGCATATACTGACCTCCCGTTGGCTTGTTTTAATTTAGGGCGTAGAGGCTCAGACATTGGCTAATGTTTATCTCGCTCTGGAAAGCAACCTAGAAATTATACCTGTGAGTAGTTTCTATCATTTTGCTTTATATTTTTTTTTATGTCATAATTTTCCAATTTTGGTTCTCCTTCATGGGCAGCATGCTTCATTTTGTACATTCTGAGTGGTATTCTGGTTTTATGTTTGCTAATTATTCGTAAGCCATAGCATTCTAATGCTTATGAAGTCAAAATATTTTCTGTCTAATTCTGACTTATGTTACTTATAGCTTTTTTTTTTTTAATGTTACTTATAGCTTGAAGCTTAGATTTCATTAATGTAAGTCATCTTTCTTGTGTTTGTGATCATGAAACTGCTTTGAACGCCTGGCTTTAATGGTTTATGATGTAGAACGGGAGTGGCTTTGATAGGGAGAGGTGGATTTCCATTCATGGGTGCTTGGCAACAAATCTCCTTAGCACTTGGTAGGCCTCTTGAGTGGTGGCAAAGAGAAAGAAGTTTCTCTTGCACTTGAAAAGGAAACAAACTCCCAACTTCGTTCTCTCAAAATTTGAAAACAGTTTCAGACTTTTAACAAAAATCTGAGAGGAATTCTCAGATTTTAGTGGACAAGAATCTAGAGACAATTGAGGCAGAAGTCTATCCTTAATGGAGAATAGAAAGGCTGAGAAGAAATTCCAATCCACGGGTCTTGACTAGAGAAGTTTGCTGGAGCAATTAGGAGAAGAGGGGACGGCGGGACAACAGGGAAATATAATGGATTTCAATTCCCAAATCAGTGAATGGATTTGGGGGATTAGAATAGGTGAGGTGTTTATATGCTTGGGAGGAAGTAGACAGCAACATGCAACCTCTAGCTGCCTTGAGACAGCAGTTTGATGATCTCTGGCGGGTAGGCAGCAAGTATCTTTGGACTGGTTTCTCTAAACAGCAAAATGAAACTCTTGGACAGCACACCATGGCCTCCTGGTGGCAAGACAGTCACCAAAAACAGTCCAGAAATTCCTGGACAGCAATCTCGGGTCTTCAAGGCTGCAGGACGGCAAGCCAATAATGCTGGAATATGTGGGCAGCAGCCAAATGAAGTCCAGGAAAGGGAAGGAAAATGTGGGAAGAGCTTAGAGAGGAGGCGGTGGAATTAGATTAGCAGGTGGGGTTTAATTCCAAAATTAAAATGTCTGATTTTGAAAAAATTTAAAGAGGTGAGAGCCTAGGGAGTTACGGCCAAGAAGTAAGGAAGGAACACTTGAATTATTTCTCAGAATATGGCTTGGCTTTTTGAAAGAATTCCAAAGAGGAATTATATGGGGGCCGGTGGTTTAGAGCTGATGGAGAGGATTTGGGAATTGATTTTGGGTGTAATTAATAGGCTAGGGGGATTTAGGAAAGTAATTAACTAAATCCTATTTGAATTTGAAATTCAAATTGATTTAATTAAAGAACTTTCCTAAAATAGTTTTGTTATATTAGGAAAGATTTTGAAATTCACATTAATTAATTTTGAATTTTAAATCTTTCCCGCATTCAACTCAATCATAATAGGAAAACAAACTTGGATGGGGGGAAGAGGGCTTGAACCGGCGGCTAGGGAGATTGGGTCGGCGGTGTGGAGGAGTCGGGTGGGATGCTTGGCCGTGGGTGTTGGACGGGGAAAAGAGGGGTTTTCGGGTGAGGCTAAAATCCGGCGGCCAAACGAAGATGGGGAGGAGGAAGAAGATGAAGATAACGACGAAGAGCAATAAGAAGGAACAAAAGCAAATAAACAAAATATTAAAGATACAACCGCGAGCCCGGACACATCCTGCGGCTGACGGGTACTACGTTGCCCTTCTCCAAGGGACTTCACGTCACGAGCCCGGACCCATCCTGCGGCTGGTGGAAACTCCAACTCCCTCCCATAGGGATTTCACTAACGTTCTTCCCAAAGAACCCAAGTGCAAAACGCAAATTTTTTTATTAATAATCCATCATGTTCTAATACAAGAGCAAAGACCTCTATATATAGGCCTTAAAAGAAACTAAAAGACAATTTTGCCCCTTGGGCTTACATAAAACAAATCCCTTAAGTAAGGGTAAAAAAGAAAAATGCATAATTAAATAAAAATTACAATTAATAAAATAAGATAAAATGAAGGGATCTCGGCTGTCGATCTTCAGCTCCTCCTCGGATAGGCATGGACGGTTGGATGTCCGCATCAGTTTAACCTTCAGGAGTTTTCATGCTTTGCTTTATGGGGTGCTGTATATGCCTGCTTATATGATTAGTTAACTAGAAAAGCCACAAGAATACTATCAAGAGCCTATTGTTGTCCAAATTTTGTTGTCATCTCTGGACAGTGTTAAAAAAAGTACTAATGCAGTTATAATCTGTTTTGCATAGAGATTATAAATGATACAATGATAAGTTATTTGTGTCTTATGTTAGTTCATAACTCGATCTACACTTTCACAAAGAATCAATGGACATTATAACTTATGCTCAAGAATTAACTAACCTTTAGGTCAAGCAAATTTTGATGGGAATGGATAAGAGTAGCTGGTTCATGCTAATATTGATCTGAAAATATTCAACTAAAATAATTTACTCATTTTCTCCACTTTTTCGAGGTCTAAAGGTTCATCTAAAAGAAACACAAGTTGATTTTAAACTTTTCTTTTTAAAAAGCTGGACACCAATGTGTTTCACCTTAAAGTTTACAAGATGTTTTGGGCTTGAGCTAGGCATGGCTATGGTCTGACTTGTTTCCTGTAGAAGTTAGGTTTTATTGGAATCTGAAATGAAATGTTGTGCTCAAATAAAAAAGTGAGGCGAGATAGGCTTTTGTTTAGGTTGATTGTATGCAGATTTGGAAAATTACCTTGTGCTCTTATCCAAGCTGGTTCTGAATTAATGAAGAAGGGGGTGGGTAGAGTGGAGCTCGATAAAACTGGTTAATGAGCATTATTAGATAGCTTTGTTCACTTATTTATTGTATCGTCAGAATTTATATATTCAATTTGATATAATATTGATGTCATTGAATTTATTGTGTCAATTAATGTTTAATAAAGTTAAAGTTGCTCACTAATTGTATCTAGTTATCAACTATAAATTTTATCATGAAGCCACTCATGTTTCATTTCTTATTGAAGTTAATGAGTTTATAAAATTTAGGCCGGCCAATTTACTAAATATTCAAAAGTGCTTGAAGGAGGGGTGCCAAGATTATAGGACATTTATAGAAATACTCATAAAATAAGGAACTCATATGAATAATTCAAAGGACAATTAAATAACAAACTATTGTTATTATTCATGTTAGTGCATTAATGTGTATTGTCACATTGAAAAAGAAACATACCAATACTTCAAGGGTTCTAATCTGCTTTGAAAATTGCCCAAATTACTATGAAACCCAAGATGCATTTTTTTTAACTAGTTGTAATATGAATGTGCCCTCGTGCCCATGAGGCTCCCTTGCCTCAAAATTCTAACATTAATTTGATTAATAGACATCAATCAAGGATCATTGTTGATTCGTAGTTGACCCAAGGGTTCTAGTGAGTCACAACCTTAATATGTATGGTATAATTCGCACTTCGTCGACATCAAACTTTAATCACCTGGGCCTTCTCTGAGTTCAAAGTTAAAAGTCCCACTTCTGGGCTTTTTACGAAGGTTGTAAATTCCTTTCATATGCCTTCTTAGGGTTGTAAACAACAACTCAATTAATAGGGTTGATACAAATCTATTGAGCCCATAAATCTAAATCTTACTTACGGGTCTTCTTTGCATTCAACATTGTAAGTTCCATTGGTGGTCCTTTCCCATGCTAAAGATTTTAAGTCCTACTTTTGTGCCTTGTTTTGGATATAAGCCACAATTTAATTAATAAAATTAACTCCTGTACTAGCAAGTTTCTCAAATCAATCAAATAGCAAGAACGACCAACTTTCATGCTAGTAAATTCATAATTCTATTGCAAAATTTACCAAAACTCTACTCGTCAGATGTGCTTCATTTACTCTGAAACTCATGAGTTATCTGATGGTCATGCCATGCCTTTAAGTTTTTATTTGTCCTATCAAACACATTTAAATGGTAAGTGGCCATGTTGTGTACCTTTGAACCATTTAGTTAAATTTGTGCACCAAGCCCTCTGTCAATGAGATAATTACTGCTAATTTTGAAAGCACATCTTTGAGATGTATTTAAAAGCGAAACTATTTGAGATACAAGAGATATGACAACTTTTTTTTTTGATGAGAGAGATGTGGCGACTTTTATTTAGGGGTGTCAATATTTGACAAGACTCGAAAATCCGACCCAAATATTTCAGGTTAGGGTCAACCCGTTTGGCAGACGGGTTGGGTTCAGGTTCAAAAAATCAATCCGTTTGAAAAATCGGGTTGGATCTGGGTTAACCCGCTAAACCGAAATTGACCTGGATTTGACCCAATTCCCCCGCCCAGATCCGATTCCTTCTCCAATTCGCTTGCACTCGTGAAGGCGTGGTCCTGGCTCCCCCACGTGTAGGCCTAGGCTAGGGACTAAGGTTTGCTTTTCCTCTTCTCTCACTATTGTTTGCCTCCTTCGATGACGTTCCTTCCTGTCGGGTCGGAAGTCACGACAGCTGAGCTCGTTGTTCGGTTCTGCAGTTGGATCAGAAGCAATGACGACGATGGGAGGGAGCTCGCCGTTCTGCTTCAGCGCTTCTACAGTTGGATCGGAACCAACGACGATAATGGGAGTCGGGAGGGTCTCGTCGTTCTACTTTTGCAGTTGGATCGGAAGCAACTATGATGACAGGAGGGAGCTCGTCGTTCTGTATTTGGATTGGAAACAACGTCGACGACAAGGGGAGCTCACAGTTCTGCATTTGGATTGAAAGTAATGACGACGACGACGGGAGTTGGGAGGGACTCGCATTGTGGTTTCATATCGGGTCGGGTTAGGGGTGTAAGTCGAGCCGGCTCGAGCTCGACTCATTTATGCACTCTTGAGCCGAGCTTATCGAGCTCGCAAGCTGACTCAAATAATAAAAAATACTTTATTTTATTTGTTAAATTTAAATATTTAAAAAAATGAATAAGAACCACTAAGTTTTATTAAAATGTTAAACATTTCATTTTTTTTAATCCCGCATAAGTTTTAAAAATCTCGCTTAAGTTTTAAAAATATCACCTTAGTTTTGAAAATCCTGCCTAAATTTTAAAAACCCCGCTCATGGCTCTCAAGCTCGTTTATAGTGGGACGAGCTCGAGCTCGCTTTCCGACTAACGAGCTGAGCTTGATAAGGCCTAAACTCGACTCGTTTACACCCTTAGGTCGAGTCAACCCGGAAACCCGATGAGTCGATCAGGGTTGAAATTTCTGACCCGTTTGCAAAGCGGGTTGGGCAGTAGTAGGTCAATGTCGGGTTTGACCCGAACTTGATCCATAACATGATTTTGACACCCCTACTTATGGTTACTAAATAGGCTCTCTTAACATTACGACTCAAATCCATTTAATGTTGGTATACTCGAGATGACAAAATCGTGAGACATTCATCAGGTTTACCTCCATCCCAACAACCATTCACTATTCAATTAAATTCAAACCTAAAACATTAAATTTGAACCTATACAATCCTTTTAATCAAGAGGGCTATCCTATGAGCAAGAGAAGTAATTAATTTTGTAGGTTTGCACCCATAGGAAACATCTACCTCAAGTCTAAATAAACATTGATCTAAAGGTCAAGGGAAATATGGTTAAACAAATTCAATCAACCTCCAAATTACTCCCATATATTGAGGAGATTCAGGGTATGTTTTTTCTTGAGCAATCAAGTTTTTATTATTATTAATTTTTTATTTTTTTATTTTATTTTATTTATTTATTTTTATTCTTGAGCAATCAAGTATGATTTATGTTAAAGCAGAAAATAGGGTTCTTGGCTTGTGATGTAAAACTGTACTAACCAAACCTAAGCAAATCAGCTTTAAGGCCAAGCTTATCAAGAAAGTTAAGGAAAATATATCTGCTTTAGGAACTTAAACAGGAAAATTCTTGGTTAGCACATACCAATGCTGGTGTTGTTAGGATGAAATTTGTTTTGAAAGGCTGTTGGTTAGGCCGTCTTTGCATTTTGCATTCCAGTCAATTTACACAGCTAATCTTTATGTGTAATCATCCCTAGATTTAAGGGTTGCTTCTACAGGATAAATAACTGGCCATCTTTTGTTTGGATCATATATTTACATTTGGGCGGCTACCTTATAATTATTTTTTGGAGTAAAAGCTCAAAATAGTCTCCTGACTATTGATAAATGTCTAATTTAGTCCCTCAACTATTAAAAATTGAGCCAATTTAGTTCCAAATCTTAAAATAAGAGTTGTTAACTCCAAAGTAAAATTTGAAATATATTTTAAGTATTACAAGTAGATTTGAGATTATATTGCTTATATTGCTCAATTTTATTATTTAATAAATTATAATACATATTTAATCTACTACAAAATAAGTGTCAATAAATAGTAAAACAAAAATCATATTTTTAAAGCAAAATCTTATATGATAAAAATTACAATTTCATTTCATTTAAATATAATAAAAATATCACAAGTCAATTTCATATCATTTAGTTCATTAAAAAATCAAATTTAATTTTTGTTTTAATTTTAATTTTAAATAAAAGTTACTTATTAATTTTAATTTTAATTGTTATCGATATATCATAATTGCAAAAATAATATAATTACAAAATAATTTAATTATGAAATAACTCATTAATTTTAATTTTGATTAGATTTTTAATTATTCATGGGTTAATTATTAATTTTATTTATTATTATTAACTAACCATTATAAATAATATAATTAAAATATAAGTTACTTATCAATTAATCTTTGTAATTATTTATTATTAATTACGTCTTATTCTTAATAAATTTTAAGTAAAATAGTTAAACTAAATTAATTTTTTCCTATGTTATATTTCTTTGGCAATGCCTTTTTAGCTATTTTACTATAGCCACAAGTTTGCTTTTCCTCTTATCCAATTTTTCGTTGCTTTTTGACTGTGCCTGCTTAGTATAATTTAGAGTGTTGAACAAGTCACTAAATAACTTCTTTGCCTCATTCGACGACATTCCTTCTTGTTGGATCCGAAGTAGCACCTTCTCACCATTCTTCTGTAGGATCGGAAGTAACGACAGGAGCTTGTTCGTTGTGAAGGTTTCCATCTTTCTTCTTGCATCTAAATTACCCCATAGGGTGTCTTGCTCGCGGTGCGTTGTTTGTCTAGTAGTTGCACGCGAATCTGAAATGCAAATCGAAGCATGCCTTGCTCACCGTGTAGCATTCTATGTTGCTTCACCTTGCACAAATCGGTCTCTAGGGTGTATAGCAGAAAGGCGTCGAGCTGGTGATAAGTCATTTTTTAAATGCCCACAAAGAAGCAAATCTCTCGAGTTGTTTCCATTAATTTAAACTGCAAATCGTTCCCGGGGACCAAATTAGCCAATTATAAAAGTTGAGGGACCAACAAAACTCTGAGTTTAATTTGAACATTTATCAATAATCGGGGGGTTATTTGGAACTTTTACTGATGCGGACATTCAACCGTCCATGCCTATCCAATGAGGAGCTGAAGATCGACGACCGAGATCACTTTGTTTTATTTTAGTTTATTAAGTGTATTTTGATTTAATTGTGCAATTTTCCTTTTTACCCTCTTGTCTTATGTAAGCCCAAGGGGCAAATGTGTCTTTTAATTTCTTTTGAGGCCTATATATAGAGACCCCTTCTCATGTATTAGGTATGATGGAATTATAATAAAAAAATTTGGTGTTTGCACTTATGTTCTTTGGGAAGAACGTTAGTGAAATCCCTATGGGAGGGAGTCGGAGTTTCCACCAGCCACAGGATGGGTCCAGACTCATGGCTTGAAGTCCCTTGGAGGAGGGCAACGTATCACCCGTCAGTCTTCAAAAGAGCCCAAGGCTCGCGGTTTTATCTTTTATCTTTTGTTTTTATTTTTGTTCCTTCTTGTTGTTCCTAGTCGTCATCTTCATCCTCTTCCTACTTCCACCATCACGACATCTTCATCTCCACCTTGCCGCCGGCCCCTTACCCGCCCCATTCAAACCACCGGCCACACCCCTCCCATTCCCCATTGCCTAATTTGGATAATTCCTAATTTTGGATTGCCATAATTTAGTTGGTCTTTGAATTCAAATTTCCCCAAATTTGAAATTCAAATTCTTTCATAAATTATAAAATCTATTTTAGGAAAGTTTTCAAATTTTCTCTCCATTGGATTTTGAATTAATTAGGATGACTTAATTCATTCTAAATCTAACCCCCAAAATTAAGGAAGCATTACAACCTCCTTAATTTCCTCCTAATCTCTCCTCTAGCCGCCGGCAATGCTTGGCTAAATCCGTCGACCCCACTTCAAATTCTTTCATAAATTATAAAATCTATTTTAGGAAAGTTTTCAAATTTTCCCTCCATTGAATTTTGAATTAATTAGGATGACTTAATTCATTCTAAATCCAACCCCCAAAATTAAGGAAGCATTAAAGCCTCCTTAATTCCCTCCCTCTCTCACCCCTAGCCGCCGGCCTCATCATCCTCCTCCTCCCTCCAAAACACGAATCACATCTTGAATTCTTGCCATAATATTTTCCTCTTAGTTTAGAAAGGTTTAATTTCAAATGTCAAAGCATTTTGAATTTGAAATTCCTTTCCTAATTTAAGAGATCTATTTTTGGAAAGCTCCTTAATTAGCTCCTATTTGAATTTTAAATGAGAAAGGATTTAATTAAATCTTTCCTATCTCATGAATCTAAATTAGGAAGCTTCTTATAATTCTCCAAATCTCCTCCCTCTCCTATTACTGCCGCCCCTCCTTAGATTTCTTCTGGAAATCTTTTCATATGGCAATGTCTCTTCTTGGAAAGAGTTTAAAATCCTTCACTGCTGCTGGCCGAAATTTCCCAAGGCTCATGCATTGATTTCCCTCCACTAAATCCTTCCCAAACCCCTTCCCTTACAACGTTGAGTTTCCTACCTCCTAAGCCTGCAGCCAGAAAATTCCAGCCGTTGCCCTTGCATCCACAACAACGGGAAGTCTTATAACTGCTGTTTTAAGTAGACCAACCTGCTGTCCACCTATTCCTTTCAGCCCAAACTGCTATACCCTCGACGAAGAAGACTTCCTTTGCTGTGGTACTTTCCCAGACACAAAACAACAGAGTCTCCCATGAACCCCATACCCGTTCTACATCATTTACTCTTATGTTTTGGTTAATGAAACCTTACCTATAGTGTTGGTCTATGCAATTGAGCTGTTTGTCTGTACTAGGACATATTCATGACTCCATGAATATATGAGTATCTGTAAAAACATCATTGCCTTGCTAAATTTTGTTTTCTGAAGATATATTTCATCTGCCCATACTTCAATGATTTTTCACGCTGGTTCTTAAACTGATCAAATTTTAAATTTGTGTACTTTAGGTATTAAACAAGATAGATTTACCTGGTGCCGAACCAAATCGCGTTGCCAAAGAGATTGAGGAGGTATGTTTTTGAGTATTCTTAATTTGAATTCATGGATGTATTATTTAGCTTCTCCTCCTACTGCAGCTTCATATATATTTTGCAAATTCACTTTCATAAGTAGAAGTACATGATTCCATATCATCTATGCTTTAATTAGGTTTTAAAAAATGCTGAGAAGCTCGCTTCATACTTTAACGTTATTTCCAGCCTTCCAGGTTATTTGGATCATTGGCGTGCCAAATTGCAGAAAGGAAATTTGACATTTTTATCAAATTGAGGAGATATTATTAGAAAAGCTAAGGTGTTAGTGGATGCTATATTTTCAAGTATGCAATTGATGCTATGGCATTTGATTTCTGACATAAGCAAGCATTTACCTTAAATTGATGTTACTTCTTGGTTGTATGGATCATCGGCATGCTGAAGTGCCTGAGAGGATCATATTTTCATTAAATTGAGGGGGCACTCATCATTGAAAAGCTACAAAAGTTCTAGAAGAGATTGTTTATCGAAGCCATGTTTTTATTTTATGATTCTTGGCAGATGAGGTAGGGCCAAGTATGCCAATCTGACACAACATTAAAAGCCAATCCTAATGTCCTAATTGTCTAAAAGTTCTTCAGAACCAAGTTCGAGCAACCAGGATGAGGGTTGGCCCAGTAATGGAGCATGAATGCTGTCGGCTAATAGTAAGTTTAGAGGTTCACTTAGTGCTCCTTTAGCACTTTAATACAGCTATTAGCTGGGATTGAAGTCATTCCTCAGATCGGTGATAAGAAGTTATTGTAGGAATCATGAACCCCAGAGTATGCAACGAAATTATGTAGCGACTTAGACAAAAACTACAACATTGCATATAATCATAATCCCAAAAGGTTAACTCTCAAAAAAAAAAAAAAAGGGGCAACTCTCAAGCCAGTGAATCCCATATATGCAGCTAAGTGAAGTTGATGAGGTCATCAACAGACATTTTAGGCAGGTTTATCGGCGAAGAAATCGTAGATCGACGGCTACGATCGGGAGTTTATATTTTTGATGTTATCATGTCGTTTTTATGTTATTTTATTGTGTGTATCTTTTATTTCATGTACTAGTGACGATTTCGCCCTTATGTTGGCATAGTGTTTATTGTAGCCCAAGGGGCATGTGAGTCTTTTTCATGCTTTGAGGTCTTTATAATGAGATCTCCTCTTATTGTATGAGTTGATGATTGATTAATGAAATTTTCTGAAATTCCTTTTGTCTTCTTGCTTGAGAGCTTGAGAGAAAAGAGAGAGGAGACCTAGGTGAGGCTCCGCCCGCAATACCCAACAGCCCGCCCCGGCGAGCTCTTGATTTTCCTTGTAAGTTCACTGTTTTTCTCTTCCCTACCAATTCCTCCATACACCCGTTTCCTCCCCTGCTGCCAAATCCCGAAATCCCCTCTCCCTATTCCGCCCGAACTCCCTCACCCGCGCCCCTTCCACCTGCTATGCCAACCGACTGCTCCAACCAGACCACCGAACCCCCTAGCCCAGTCCGCCACTTCTCTGGGAAGATCCCGCCGCCCAATTCCCCTGGAATTTTGAAATTCCTGCCATCAAGCCTCTCATTAATTCTTTCCTAATGTAACTACCTACATTAGGAATATATCTAATTGAAATCTCATCCAATTTGAATTCAAATTTCAATCTCCTTAATTAATTAAATTCCTGAATGTTAAAATCTGGATTTAATTAATTAATGGGGCCCACTACTTAAGAAAATTTGCCCTCTTTCTTCCTTTGCTTGGCCGGCCCCAACACATAGCCGTTTCTCTCTCTTTGCCACCTCATCGTCTACTAATTACCCTCTTAATTTCTCTCCCTAATGGCTTTCCCTTTTTAATTTGATTGAAGGAGAATTTAATGATAAAATAACTTCTCCTTTCAAGCCTAGAAAAATATGAAATTCAAGTTTTAGATTTTCTCCTTGTTCCTCCTTAGCTCTCGGCCTAACTCCCTTCCTTGTTTTCTTCCCGCCTTGCCTCAATGTTGAATGGCGGATCCGGAGCTTGAGTGGGGGTTAGTTTTCCACGCCGACGGGAGCATCGATATCTTACGCTCTCCTTGCTTCGACGTAGGATTTGAAGATGACGCCACAATCGAAGAGTATTTGGAGCGAGTCGTCCCGATCCTCGCAAGTATTTTCGACCGACAATTTCGTGGTTACACTTGGACGATCATTGGACGCCATCCGCCACCACCTTCTCCGGTGAATACCTCTCCGGTAACAAAGTCTTTCGTTGCCTTCATCGTAGTGGTGCTCCTCATCCTCGCATGGTTCTTTATTCTCCGCTAAAGCCCAAGAGTGAACGAGAGAGAGAGAAAGGGTACTCAAGGTGAACTTCTTTATTATTAATTGTGGGATTTTTGTTATGAGCATTTAAGTATCTCTTTTATCTTTGAATGATATGACTTGTTTGGTTATCTCAAAGCAAATCTTCGCCTAAGCAAGTTAACTACCTAGAACGATTTAATCCTTTATTTTGTTGGTAATAAAATTTGTTTTGACAACGCTTTGAATAATCTTCATTTTAATTTCCAAACGCAATTCCTACATTGATTCACATCAGAAGTGTTCTGGATTTGTATCATTCGAAGGACAAAAATTCTATCTGCTGTAGTAAATAGGTAAAAAATAAAATCAATCACAAAGATTTCCTGGGTATCCAAAACCAATGCCTGGCTAATCAAATATGGTCTCCATCTTGCTATAGGGATCAGTCCCATTAGCAACCAAAGTCCTGCAAAGAACTGGCATAAGCAACTCCCATGCTTCATATAGCCTGAAATTGCTCTTCCTGTTGTTTATGATAAACCTTTATTTAACCTAGTCCCATGACTTGAGAAACAAAGACTTGTGAAATACATCTTACTTAGCAAATTGGCGTACCTAGTTTATCCTCTATCTTTATCTGTTTGAGACATCGAGAATATTGCACTCCCTTAGCTTCTTTTTTTACAAGCATAATTCTGAAAAATCTCAATTAATCATTGAAAACACTGCTAGACTAGTGGGCTGTTGGAAGTCTGGCGGTTGAAGGGCCTGAATATATTCGTTTTACTATTAATTGCATCATCATGTACGGATCATGCAAGTAAATCATAATTGCATTGCAAATTATTTTCCTACCTATTATTTTACTGATCAAGTTGATTTTGATTTTGCAGATTATTGGGTTAAATTGTAGCAATGCAATTCATTGTTCAGCTAAGGTTTGTTTTTATTGTGATGTGTTCCTGGTTCTGGTGGAAACTAGTTTATCTTTGTTTATTTTAGGAGTATAGAATTGATTGTTCCATGCCTATAATACAAAGTCTGGTTCAGGAGGGAATTGGTATAGCAGAAATTCTACGTGCAATTGTCACAAGAATTCCTGCTCCAAAGGACACCTCAGGAAGTCCCCTCAGAGCTCTAATATTTGATAGGTGCATTTATTATCTTCTTAATTGTTTCTGCTTCTAATTTCACGTCTTTTATTAACCTCTGTTTATTGGAAAATTCTACGTACACAGTTGTGGTATGTCTAGTACTTATATTTTGCTTTCCGGTCAGAACTAAAGTGCATTTTATTTGGTTGCCCCTGAAAGAATATTCTTGACCATGTAGTAATTCTTATCTAGTGCAGTCTGTGCTTCATTTTCATAGTTTATAAATTCAATTAATTGAAACTAGACCCTTAGAATTTTTACCATGCAGACCTAACAATCTAAGCTATCTATGTTACAGTGTATTACGAATTATTTCATTATTAAATAATGATTGCAGATGGTTCAAGAATGTGTACAAATGCTTCATGTGAATTCTTTCTAAATTATCCACCAGCATGCACATCCCTTAATTGCAATGATATTTAGTACCTCCTAAGAGCAATTTGCTTCCAAAAAGAAATCTAGAGGAAGCACACGAAGTTATTTAGGCATACCCCTCGTTCATTTAGAGGCTGACTTAGGGAGCACGGTGGAATACTTAGTGCGGAGGAACAAAGGCAGTTAAGAACAGGGAAAAGAGTAATTCAAAAAAAGGAAATTTTTGGTGAGAGATTAAAGCAAAGAAGATGAGAGAGCAAAATTTTTCTTTCTTGGTCTTTTACTTTTTTTATTCAGCCTCTACGGAGTACCTGTGGATTTTAATGGGCTTCATTTTGTAAATCTTTTTTTATGCTTTTCTTTAAAAACCACTACATATAAAGTAATTGATATATGTGAAAGTCGCGTAGCATAAAGCCTTTGTGCGTGCACCTCCTCTATTACTTCACAATCATGGGCAACACACTTGCAAAGTAGTTTGTTCATTTTAGTTAGAGAAGCGACGACCACATTTCCAAAGACAACACAACTCTGCAACCACACAAGATTATCAAATGAAGCCCGAGCCTTGAGCAGACTTTTTAAATTATCTTAACAATATTAGGCTATAGCAATGTTTAACAGTTTGTTGGGTGGATCAACAAGGTTTACTCAATAAAATGAGGTCTTAGCAGATCTTTCTCTCACTCATGTACATGACTCGTGTCCTTCCTTCTCCTTTTACTAATCAATAATAATTTTTAAGTAGTTCTATCATTTTGTTCTTGCTTCTGTGCTGTATACTTAATGCAGAGCAGGATGTCAATAATAAGACAAGCTAGACTGGGAAGAACTGAAAGCTGGCTTATTTATTGCTCGAATCTTGAAATATATTGATGATAGTTTGCTATCTTAATTTTGTTCCCTTCCTTTTGTATTTAGCTTTATCATGTGGCCATTTTTCTCATCTAGAACTACATATGTTAAAGACTAGTTTGTATTGCTATCTAGATTTGTTTGTTTGAAGGATTTTCTGAATAAAATGTTGACTTAGTTTCAGGTAGCGTATAGATACAGAAGAGAATTGTGGAAATCTCTTAAAATCATATTGAAACTTTGGAAAAAAAGTTTAACAGCTGTTGTTATGAGCCAAAGATGAAGCTATGGTTTCTTGAAAACAAAGATCTTTTTCATTGTTTTCTCACCCTTCTAGCTGCCTAAATCTACATCAAGATCTTAAATTTTTGAAGTCTTTTGAGGGCATTAAAATCTGTTCAAACCGGGTAGTTTTGTAGACATTCAGCTCCTAATGCTCTTAACCTTCAAAGGGGATCTTCATGCACACTGATGCAGGCAGGAATTCTGCTGGACATAAACCAACCCTGCAGCATTTTCTATTTTCTCCGTCATAGATGGAATTTTTTTGTTTTATTCTGTTCATGGATTCATGCTACTGGTTCTTTATTTATGACTACATGATATCATGCTGCAACTGTATAACTTACCGATGGTGAACTGTTCTATTTTGCATCTGGCTCTATTTACCTGTTAAACGTTAAACATTATTCTCTTCTTCTATGTTTTCTGTTTGTGTAGCTACTATGATCCATACAGAGGCGTCATTGTCTATTTTCGTGTTGTTGATGGAACTATAAAGAAAGGTGATAAAATATATTTCATGGCTAGTGGGAAGGTAAGCATCTCAAGTCCCTTTGCTTTATTAGTTCATCACTTGGTGTCCTTCCATAGGCTCACTTATATGCTAGAATTTCTTAAGAATGCAATTTATTTATTTTTTGGAGAATTTCCAATACATTCATTACTTATTATGTAAAATGTTAGGACGCTGTTGACTAGACAAGGATCCGAGGAAAACCCTAATATAGGGACGATGAGGGAGGATCGGGAGATTACAATTTTGAGGGATGAAGAGGAGATGCCACCTTTGGAGCCACTTCCAAGGAGGGGAACTGATGAAGGGTATGGCTGGCGAGGAAATTGGGATGGTGAATATTGGAGGTCTGATTTTGGGGAGAGGGAAACATAGAGGGATCAAAACACCAGCTATACTGGAGGATGAAGAAGCAATTGAGGCGGTAGCGATCCTAGAGTGAGAAAGTTGGAGATGCCGGTTTTTGAGGAAGAAGATGCTCACGGGTGGATTTATCGGGTGGAGTAATATTTTGCTATAGATGGGTTTACAGAAGATGAAAAACTCATGGCAACTGCTCTATGTTTGAAGGGGAAGGCTCTGTCTCAGTACTAGTGGAGAGACTTGCGAGATTTGATCCGATCATGAAGGGAGTTTAAATATTGTCTATTAGAACTTTTTTGAACCAGTCGAGAAGGAGATTTCTATGAACAGTTCTTTGCTCTGGTGTAGGAGGGGATAGTGATAGAGTATCGGGAAAATTTTGAGTACTTCTCAAACCGATTGGGAAGGTAGTCAGAGATTGTGGTAGAGGGGAACTTTATGAAGGGGCTCAAGCCTAATATTCGAGCAGCTATTTGAGTACTGAGACCACGTGGCTTAGGGGAGGATATGGAGTTAGCCCAGTTGGAGGATAAGAATTCCTTGGAGAGGAGTAGCCATAACATCAGTTCGGGAGTCTCCTACCACACGACCACTATATTTTCGGGACCAAAAGGTGCAAATGGTGCCTAATCAAAACGAAGCTCCGAGGGATAAAGGTCATGGAGTACGACGAGGGGAGGTTGACTGAGTCAGAAATTCGGGAGAAGATGATCAAGGGTTTTTGCTTTAGGTGTGATGAGGAGTTCGCTCTAGGCCACCGTTGTAAGGACCATTAGTTACAACCTAACAGTCTGCGATGAGGAGGAAGATGCTGCAGAGGATGAATAAGAGAAGGAAGTAGAGGAAGATGGTATACTAGTACATTGTTTACTTAATAAGGTGTTACGCCAATATTATATTCATGTTGTACGCTGCATCTATGGTTTATTTTACTAACATTATTTTAGATAATTCAGAATAGTTGCTGTGGACAAATATGTAAGCATAGTGTTGCTATGGTATGCAAGTGAAATTCTCCTGTTTGAAATAACAAATAACTACAGAAATAACGATTAATGCTCTGTATTTGATACATTTTAACTAATTTTGATGTTTTTTCTCATCCAGAAATATTGCACTAAATATATTCATTCAGTATTTTTTTTATTTAATTTTTTATGTTTGCTGATGATTTCAGCACTGCTAATTGACACGTTTAATAAATTAAAAACAGGATTATTTTGCTGATGAAATTGGTGTCTTATCACCCAATCAGTTGCAGGTGGATAAACTATATGCTGGTGAGGCAAGTTTTCTCTCTTTTTTCCCACTTGTTCACTTGAATTCATTCTTCCATAAATCTAAATATGAACATTTCTTTCTGAAATTCTCTTGGTTTGGCTAAAAACTTACTGCACTTCTGCAGAGTCTACTAAAAGGCTCTTTGCAAAATTCTCAATAATTATGCCAAAACTTTCATTCATGGTTGTCCTCTTTATATGTTGAATGCTAAATAGTTTTCTATCCGATCTCTTCCCCTATATTCTGGGCTCCCTACCATTGTGTAAAATGTATGTATTCTACATTCAAATTTCTTTGTTTCTTGGTTTTGCCTTTTCAGGTGGGTTATCTTTCAGCCTCAATACGGTCTGTCGCAGATGCAAGGGTGGGTGACACAATTACTCATTTTGCAAGAAAAGCGGAGATCTCTCTGCCAGGATATGAGGAGGCTACACCTATGGTGTTTTGTGGTCTTTTTCCTGTTGACGCAGACCAGTATTTCCTTTACTATCTTATTGTCATTGTTTGTAATTATCATAAGTTTTTCTTTAACTCCTTTTCAAACTATACAACTTTTTTATTGAATATTTGGTAGATTTCCTGAGCTGCGTGATGCATTGGAAAAACTTCAACTCAATGATGCAGCATTACGTGTGAGTTATTGAAAAATGAAATCAACACATTTGCAAGGGATATGAACTTTAATTCAGTTCATAAGTCTTATGAATTTGAGCAGTTTGCTGGTGATACCAAATACAGATAGTTTAATTGAATGCTATGATTTGACATCTATTTCTACTTTTGTATTTGTATGGAGCACTCCCACGATTTTCTGTGCTGCAGTTTGGATTTCTATTTGCATCTAGGCTATGCAAAATTATTGTTGTGAATGTTGATTAAGCATGGATTGTGTACTGCAACATTCCTAAACTTTACCTCGGCCCTCTTATTATACAGACATACAACGTCCATGCACTCATCTTAGAATTGCATCCATTCAGCAAATTTAATGGTAGAAAAAAAATGTAAAAGAGGAAAGAACCATTAAATCATGTTGACCTTTCTACTGTGATATAAATATGCCAGTATGTCTGCAATTTTCTTACCCAGTCAGAACTTTGAGCAGTCTTGGCACTGCACTTCAGCGCCTTGCAGTTTCATGACTGCCAATTTTTCTGCTCTGTCATTGTTCTAAAATAAGAACAACCATCAATATTTCTTGCTAAAATAATGGTAACATTCACGTTTCATTAGAATTTAAAACCCATTTATGTACACGTGGATGCAGTTGTGTCCAACATCCTGCATTATATGATGCAGTGCCCTCCATTAATACAATCGCTTGTCTTTGTTCCTATCATGCCAACTAGAACAAGGCATAATTGCAGGAACTCATCCAACTCAATTGATTTAATTGCACCTCTGTTCAAATTTGGACATTTATTTAGGCCTGGTTTAAACTGACATGAATTGATTACCTTGCTGGGTTGGACTTGGACAGTGAGAGGTCTACATAACTAGAACCCTACCCGTTGGATGAATCAGACCCCACAACCGTTGTATGATCATCATTGGATTTATGAATCCTCCTTCCCTATATCTCTGACTAACTTGCTACCCGAACCTTTTTTGAACAAGTTTTTTTTTTTTTTTTTTTTTCATTTTAAAAAAGGATTAAAGAAGCTAGATGGATTTTCCATCATTTTTGACAAATGGGATGAGAAATTGGTGCCTTTTCAAGAAAAAAAAAATGTCAATTGTGAATTGGAATGCGTAGTTTTACCTATTGTTATTGCAATTGGAATTTTCTACAGCTTATCACTTCTAAGTTTGGAAAAATTACTCGTTGGCCAAGCATAAAAATATTATAAGCAATATTATAGGCCAAGGTGGTTGTTGACGACATGAAGTTCATTCCCAAACTGATTGAATTCATTGTATTAACCATGCTTATATTTTTAGCTTCAATCTATTTGGAAGGGCCAGTTTCTGTCTTGGGGTGAAATCATTTCCCTTTTCTTCAGACAATATTGTTGTAATTGTAATTCCATACTTCTCTATCTTTGCCTCACAGTTTGTACTCCACTCCAGAATTAGTAGATCCCCATATTGTTTCTTTTTTCTCTTAGATCAAGGTTGAAGATGAAGTTAAAATTAGGAACTTGTCAAATATGGAAGTTAGAGAGAATTTAATTAATTAATCAATGTGTAACTGATTCTTTCGTGGAGGAATCAGCAGTTTCCGTATTGAATTCACTGTTAGATTCAGCCAATGGGACTGGAATCCTTTAATAAACCTGTTGTTTATCCTAATGGAAAATACATCATATCTGCTGTTGTTAGTGACAAATTGACTTCCAAATTTGAATCCATCAATACAATAGGAAAGAAATAGCTTATGGATGTACTCATGAATACCTTAATTGAGGTTGACGAGGGAAAAATAAGGAGATTCAATAAATATTTTCCAAAATTCATGCTCTAGATAGAGTTGACTTCAAAATCGTTCTCTTTGCTTCTCAAATGTGATGGAAATTTCAAGTGTATATCCGTTGGAAGCAAAAATGTGAACATTAAGATGAGTATTATAAGTTTGAGTTTTATTTTCTTTTTTAAAATATACCTATTGTGATGATTCCTTTGATAGCGGATTGTATTATTCAGTTTTTTTATTACGTCTTTAGGTTTAGTTTGCGAGTCATTTCAATTCAACACTTGGATTCGCTAGTTCAATTATTTTCCATTTCATTGTTTCCAGGTGGAAAAGCATTTCATGTAGACTAGTTGCTTCTGTGGTCTTGGTTGGAGTGATTATGATGACAATGCTACATACTTCATTTCCACCGCCCATGATTTTTTGTTCTTTCATATCCACCTCTATTTCCTTAAGAAAAAAAATATAAAATTACTACAAAAAGTAAAGAAAATTCCCATGACTTTGGTTTCGCCTCCAAAGGAACTCTAGTCTATACTCGTTAAAAAAAAAAAGAGGAACTCTAGTCTTCATCTTTTTGGGTTCACATCTCCCCAGTCCTTCTCCTTCACCTCCAAAAATTCTTCTACACCCCTCCTCATTTCAGTAATCTTCCCACATTCATCTCCACCAAGAGGGCAATGTTCATTTCAATCACCACCTCCCATTTTACTTTAGATGTTATTATGGGCTTTGTTCTAGGATTATCATGAATTATAAGAAAACGTGATTTTATATTTGTAGTGATTGATCCCTTTTCGAAAATGTCTCATTTCATTTCATGCTTTATAACTATCGAAGCATCTCAAATAACAAAACAATATTTAATAAAGTGATTAAACTGCATATGCAATCTAAAGCCATTCTATTTAATATAGATGTAAAATTCATGCGTTGCTTTTGAGAAACTCTATGAAAGAAATGAAAATTCAACTAATATTTTCAATTGCTCATCACCCATAAATCGATGGATTAATCAAGGCAGTTTAAAGGAGTTTGAGTGATCTATTGCATTGTCTGATTGTAAGATGTCTGATGTAAAACGTACATGCAATGATGATCCAAGTAATCAGAAAATACGGATTTCCCGCGACTGTAGGAAGGCTTGGGAGGAAGTATGTGGCATCTAAGACTCTTCCTGAACGTGTGATCAGCAACTTAGAACGTCCGGGCTGCATTTGAAGTCCTTCCAAATGGCGGGACAGCAAGAAAACATGTGCAAACTTCCCTGGACAGCGAACCAAAACCTTCAGACAGCTGGTACGAAAGTTTTGACAGCACGCCTTGACCTTAGGAACCTTGGCAGCAACTCTAGGGGTGATCGGATCTTAAGACAGTGCATAAAATCTGTCCAGAAAAATTCTGGACAGCAGTTTGGCATGAAGAACTGCTGCGTTCCGGCTTTCTGGATGCAGAAATTGAAAGAGTATAGCAGGAAAATTTTGGGATAACAATGGGAAAAGTCTTGAGATTAATTTACTTGCCTAGGTGGCAAGATTAATTAAATCTCAAATCAATTTGGGGGAGAGAGAATGGAAATCTGAAATTAATTTTCAGATTAAGTGGAATTGGCGGGATGAATTTGAATTTAAATTCAAATTTTAATGGGGAGAATTAAATTGGATGAGAGAGAATTGTGGGAGGTAATTAGGGAGGCTTAATGAGGGGGGCTATTAATGAAATTGGAGAGAGAAAGCTCATGGAGAGGGGCCGGCCATAGAGAGAGAGGAGAGAGGGGAATTATGGCTAATTAAGTGGGGCCCACACATTATTCAAAGCATTAAAGAAAATCTGAATTAAAATTCAGATTTTTTTTCAAAGAGGGGTTTCCTAATTTAAGTGCTAGTATTTTGAAAGCTTTTGAATTTGAAATTCAATTAATAGCTCTCTTAATTACTTGGCCTTATTTTAGGGGAAGCAATTAATGCCTTTTGAAATTTGAATTTCAAACATGTGGGTTGGGTGAGGGGGGTAGATGAGTTTCCAAATAGGTAGTGAATATTAGGAAAGAAAAATAATAACTCCAATTTGATTTATGTTGAAATTGGATTCATGAAAGAAACTTTCATAATTTGGGATTCCTTATATGGAAAGAATTTGAAATTTGAAATTTGAATTTCAAATATGATGGAGTGCTGGAGAGAGGGCCAGCGGGTGGAGGGTTGGAGGCCGGTGGCTTGGCCGTCCCAAGGAGGCCGGCGGAGCCGCCGGTGGCTGGATCGGCCTAGGGTGGCCGGCGGTGGACTTATGGGGGCCGGTGGAGGGAATTTGGGAGGAAGAGAGTTTGGCTAGGTAGAGAAGAAATAAATTGGGTTTAGGAAAAAGAAAATCCGGAGCTATACACCTCGAGCAACACCTCCAATAGAACTCACAAAGAGATCTACAAGCGCCACTTCCTTAAGAATTCACAAAGAGATCTTGGGAATCTCGAAACTCACAAAGGGATCATTCTCCTCTCATGAACTCACTAAGGGATCAAACAAGTAGAATAAAATTTCATTAACAATTCATCATCCCATTACACAAGAAATGGCCTCTATATATAGGCCTAAAAAACTAAAACAAGACACATATGCCCCTATGACTTACATAGAACGACCCTATTAAGTGAGGGTAAAAACGGAAAATTTATAATAAAAATTTAAAAATTACAAATAAAATATAAGATAACGTGGGACGATGACGGCCGTTAATCTTTAGCTTCTTAGATAGCCATGGACGGTTGGATGTCCGCGTCATTCTCCCGGGGTGAAAAAGAGCTCGACTTCGTCGAGTCCGCACCCCAGGTAACCATGCTCTGATACCAAACTGATGTAAAACGTACATGCAATGATGATCCAAGTAATCAGAAAATCGGATTTCCCGCGACTGTAGGAAGGCTTGGGAGGAAGTATGTGGCATCTAAGACTCTTCCTGAACGTGTGATCAGAACTTTGAACGTCAGGGCTGCATTTGAAGTCCTTCCAAATGGCGGGACAGCAAGAAAACATGTGCAAACTTCCCTGGACAGCGAACCAAAACCTTCAGACAGCTGGTACGAAAGTTTTGACAGCACGCCTTGACCTTAGGAACCTTGGCAGCAGCTCTAGGGGTGATCGGATCTTAAGATAGTGCATAAAATCTGTCCAGAAAAATTCTGGACAGCAGTTTGGCATGAAGAACTACTGCGTTCCGGCTTTCTTGATGCAGAAATTGAAAGACTATAGCAGGAAAATTTGGGAATAACAATGGGAAAAGTCTTGAGATTAATTTACTTGCCTAGGTGGCAAGATAATTAAATCCCAAATCAATTTGGGGGAGAGAATGGAAATCTGAAATTAATTTTCAGATTAAGTGGAATTGGCAGGATGAATTTGAATTTAAATTCAAATTTTAATGGAGAGAATTAAATTGGATGAGACGGAATTGTGGGAGGTAATTAGGGAGGCTTAATGAGGGGGGCTATTAATGAAATTGGAGAGAGAAAGCTCATGGAGAGGGGCCGGCCATAGAGAGAGAGAGGAGAGGGGAATTATGGCTAATTAAGTGGTACCCACAAATTATTCAAAGCATTAAAGAAAATCTGAATTAAAATTCAGATTTTATTTCAAAGAGGGGTTTCCTAATTTAAGTGCTAGTATTTTGAAAGCTTTTGAATTTGAAATTCAATTAATAGCTCTCTTAATTACTTGGCCTTATTTTAGGGGAAGCAATTAATGCCCTTTTGAAATTTGAATTTCAAACATGTGGGTTGGGTGAGGGGGGTAGATGAGTTTCCAAATAGGTAGTGAATATTAGGAAAGAAAAATAATAACTCCAATTTGATTTATGTTGAAATTGGATTCATGAAAGAAACTGGATTCCTTATATGGAAAGAATTTGAAATTCGAAATTTGAATTTCAAATATGATGGAGTGGTGGAGAGAGGGCCGGCGGGTGGAGGGTTGGAGGCCGGTGGCTTGGCCGTCCCAAGGAGGCCGGCGGAGCCGCCGGTGGCGGGATCGGCCTGGGGTGGCCGGTGGTGGACTTATGGGGGCCGGTGGAGGGAATTTGGGAGGAAGAGAGTTTGGTTAGGTAGAGAAGAAATAAATTGGGTTTAGGAAAAAGAAAATCCGGAGCTACACACCTCGAGCAACACCTCCAATAGAACTCACAAAGAGATCTACAAGCGCCACTTCCTCAAGAACTCACAAAGAGATCTTGGGAATCTCGGAACTCGGAAAGTGATCCTTCTCCTCTCATGAACTCACTAAGAGATCAAACAAGTAGAATAAAATTTCATTTACAATTCATCATCCCATTACACAAGAAAGACCCTCTATATATAGGCCTAAGAAACTAAAACAAGACACATATGCTCCTATGACTTACATAGAACGACCATCTTAAGTGAGGGTAAAAACGGAAAATTTATAATAAAAATTTAAAAATTACAAATAAAATATAAGATAACGTGGGACGATGACGGCCGTTGATCTTCAGCTTCTCAGATAGTCATGGACGGTTGGATGTCCGCATCAATGTCTCCCTGTAAAAGTGGTAAAACCCATTTAAGACAATTTAGTTCGTCTTCACCTTGGAAGAAATACATTAACAACTACTTTGAAATGCTTAGATCTATTTATTTTTTAGGTTTGTGTAATTGGTTCCTTATCTTGCATTATACTTCGTGCTATTTTTCTTAAATATTTGGCAGCTATTTTTTTTCTTTTTTTGAACTTGCTGGTAACTTGGTTTGAATTTGTTGTTTTGAATATGTTTTTGAGGCTTGCTATTAGCTATGTAAATAGGCAATAAAAATGGCATAGATAATAGGGCTCCCCGAATTTGATGCTACGTGGGAGCCATTTGAAAGAATGAAAGATCAATTCCCTTCATTTCACCTTGAGGACAAGGTGAGTCTTTGGGAGGGGAATAATGTTAGGCGGGCCCCTCCGATCCTTACTTACTCTAGGCGGGCCCCTCCGATCCTTACTTACTCTAGGCGGGCCCCACATGGAGTTAATTCAAGGGTTGGAGGGAAAATTTGAATGGAAGGGGGGGGGGGGGGAATTTGAATAGAAGGGATTTTTAGGGATTTTGTATGGGGATGAGAGTTAAAGAGGGGGAAAGAGGGGAATTAGGTCCTCATCTTGAATTTGAATGAAAAGTTTGAGATCTCATTGTGTGCTTGGGCTCTAGGGTTTGCTAGAGACTTGTGGAGAGTTGTTCTTCCTCTCGAATCGAAGGACGTTGTATCTTTCTTTGTTTTCTTGCATCTACTAGTGGAAACCTTGTTTCTTTTCCTTATTTTTCTCTGTTTGGGTGCATTTCCAGCTGCGAAGCTGCTGTAAAACTGTTGGGACAGCAGTTTTGCTCACTGTTTTGGGCTGATTTTGACTAGGGTTGCTTGCGAACTCAAGTATTACCTTAGGGTTACTTGCGAACTCAAGTATTTCCTATGAAATTGGTATCAGAGCATTGTCTTGGGACTGTTGGAGGCAGAAATCTGAAAATTTCAGCAATTTTTCCTTCCTCAAGAAGTTCTTGTAAAAACGTGGAGGGAAGATAGCCGGAAAGAAGGTTGATGCACTGGAGGGAGAAATAGGCCAACTGAAGGCTGATTTGGAGGAAAGAACCATTGATTTTCACAACCAATTCGCTTCCATTCATGAAAAGATGGAGGGGAGGTTCACTGCTTTGGAGAATATGATGAAGAAGATGCTTGAAGACAAACAAAATCCGGCGACATCGGAAACAAGGGAAGCCACAGGCGGCCATTCAAGAGGAGGAATTCCGAACCCATTAAGGGGGAGGGAGAACCCGGAAGTGGAGATCCTCGAGGGAGATGATGGAATACCTCCTCTAGAACCGCTTTCTAGGGAGGAGATGAGTATGGGCTATGAAAGGAGGGATGCAGAATTTTTTGGGAGAAGGGACGATGCTCACCGCCGTGGTGCTGATTTGGAAAGAAGAAGAGGGGAATGTGATGAAGGGATCGGGTATGATCGTAGGAGGGAAGATCGTGAATACTGGGGAGCACCTCCTCCTAGAGGAATGGGAGGTTATGGAGGAGTTAGGGGACACGGTGGTGACCCGAGAGTGAGGAAATTGAAGATGCCCATCTTTGAGGGAGAAGACGCACATGGCTGGATCTACAAGGTGGAGAGATACTTTACAGTCAATGGGTTGAATGAGGAGGAGAAGTTGACAGCTGCAGGCTTGTGCTTAGAAGGGAAGGCTCTGGCATGGTATCAATGGCGGGACATGAGGCGACCCATTCGCACCTGGAGGGAGTTCAAGGACTGTCTACTAGAACGCTTTCGAACCAGCAGGGGAGGAGACTTCTATGAGCAGTTTTTTTCCTTGACACAGGAAGGGACAGTGGCAGAGTATCGTGACCGGTTCGAGTATTTGGCCAGCAGACTGGATCGGCTCTCAGAGACAGTGTTAGAAGGAAACTTTATGAAGGGGCTGAAAGCGGAGATCCGGGCAGCAGTTCGGGTGATGAGGCCACGAGAGCTTGGAGAGGCCATGGAGCTAGCTCAGCTGGTGGAGGACCAGAAGCATCTGGAGAAGGGGATTATGGGAAGCAATTCTGGGGGATCTTACAGGATGACCACTACTTTCTTAGCTCCAAAGGCACCAGCAACAGGGGGGTTGAGGGAAATACCCAAAGAGAGAACTGGAGGGGGAAATTTCAAAAGGCTAACTGAGAAGGAGATACAGGAGAAGAGGGCAAAGGGGTTATGTTTTAGATGTGATGAGAAATACATGCCAGGGCATAGGTGTAAGGACCGAACTCTTCAGGTTCTCACCGTCTGTGATGACGAGGAAGCTGAGGAGGGAGGTGGAAGTGGGTTAGAGATGGAGGATGAGGAGAAACTACATTTGGATGTAGCAGAAGTATCCCTAAATTCTGTGGTGGGATTCACTCCAAATCACACTATGAAAGTGAGGGGAGAGATGGCCGATAGAAAGGTGATAGTGTTGATTGATGGTGGGGCAACCCACAATTTCATCTCCACTCAGATGGTTGACTTGCTGGGGGTGAAACTAGAGGATACAGGCGGCTATGGAGTGATGTTGGGCACAGGAAAGGTAGAAATGGGAAGGGGAGTTTGTAGAGGAGTAGTGCTGATGATTCAGGGGATCCAGGTGAGGGAAGAATTTCTTCCCTTGGAGTTGGGGAGCACTGATGTCATCTTGGGGATGAAATGGCTGCAGACCTTAGGGGAGACCAAAGTAAATTGGGGTGCTTTGAGGATGGATCTAATGGTGGAAGGAAAGAAGATGGTGATCCAAGGCGACGCAGGGCTATCCAGGACCGGCGTGTCTTTCAGATCCATGATCAGAACCATACAGGAGGTGGGAGGTGGATATTTGGTGGAACTGCAGCGCTTGGAGAGGGTCAGTGTAGGGGATGAGGGAAGCCTTCCTCTGGCAGTACAACCGCTCATACAACAGTTCAGTGAGGTGTTCCAACCGCCTCAAGGCTTACCACCACTCAGGGAACAAGAGCATGCAATCATTCTGAAGGAGGGGGTGCCACCAGTTAGTGTGCGACCCTACCGATACCCCCAAATTCAGAAGGACGAGATTGAGAAGCTGATTAAGGAGATGTTGGACGTGGGGATCATCAGACCAAGTGTGAGTCCTTTCTCTAGTCCTGTACTACTGGTCAAAAAGAAGGATGGTAGCTGGAGATTCTGCGTGGATTACAGGGCATTGAATAAGGAAACTGTGCCGGATAAGTTTTCCATTCCGGTGATCGATGAGCTACTGGATGAGCTGTATGGAGCAGTAGTGTTCTCTAAGATGGATTTGAAGTCGGGCTACCACCAAATCAGGATGAAAGGGGAGGATATTCCGAAGACGGCATTCAGGACACACGAGGGGCACTATGAGTTCTTGGTGATGTCATTTGGGCTTACCAATGCTCCAGCCACTTTCTAATCCTTGATGAACAGGGTGTTTCGGCCGTACCTGCGGAGGTTTGTACTAGTTTTCTTCGATGACATATTGGTGTACAGTCGATCCGAGGAGGAGCACCAGGAGCATTTGAAGGTGGTCTTTGGAGTGCTACGGGAGCACGAGTTTAAAGCCAATCTGAAGAAGTGTAGCTTCGCCCAGAAGAGTGTGGAGTATCTGGGACACTTGGTATCTAAGGAAGGGGTGGCAGCTGATTCAGCCAAGATCGAAGCCATGCAACAGTGGCCTCTACCTAGGAACTTGAGGGAGCTGAGGGGATTCCTGGGACTGACGGGCTACTATCGGAGGTTTGTGAAAGGGTACAGCAACATAGCCTTGCCCTTGACAGAGCAGTTAAAGAAGGATAGTTTCTTATGGGGAGAAGCGGCTACTCAAGCTTTTGAGAAGCTTAAGAAGGCAATGACCACGGTACCAGTTTTGGCCCTACCAGACTTCAGTCAGATGTTCGTGGTGGAGACAGACGCATCCGGGTATGGGTTGGGGGCGGTGCTGATGCAGCAGCATAGACCCATTGCCTACTTCAGTCAGGTGTTGGCAACAAGAGCAAGACTGAAGTCTGTACATGAACGGGAATTGATGGCCATAGTATTGGCAATTCAGAAGTGGAGACCCTACCTGCTAGGACGACATTTCATTGTCAGGACGGATCAGAGGAGCCTGAAATACTTGTTGGAACAACGGATGGTGACAGAGGAACATCAGAGGTGGCTGTCTAAACTATTGGGATACAATTTTGAGATCTAGTACCGACCAGGGTTGGAGAATAAGGCGGCTGATGCCTTATCCAGGTGTGGGGGAGAGCTACAGGCGGTAACCATATCGGTACCCCTAATGGTGGATTGGGGGGAAATCCAGAGAGAGAGAGTGAGCATTATGAAGAATTGAAGAAGATCCGATTGGATCTATTGAAGGATAAGAGCAGCCACCCATGCTACACCCTTGAGGGGGAGAGATTGTTGAACCAAGGAAGGTTTGTGATACCACAAAATTCCATCCACATTCCCCAGCTATTACAGGAGTTTCATGGGAGCGCCATTGGAGGTCATTCCGGAGTAGAAAAGACATACCGGAGGCTGGCCGCAGAATTATACTAGAAAGGAATGCATAAGCAAGTGCAAGAGACAATGGCGAGGTGCGAAGTGTGTCAGAGAAACAAGTATATGGCAATGGCTCCAGGGGGGGTTACTACAGCCCTTGTCGCTTCCAAATAGAGTATGGGAGGAAGTGTCCATGGGTTTCGTGGATGGCTTACCACGATCGGAGGGATTCACTGTTATTATGGTGGTGGTTGATAGACTAAGCAAGTATGCACATTTCACACCCCTTTGACACCCCTACACTGCAGTGACTGATGTAAATCCAGGATTTGAGTTTAGAGATTTAACAAAAGATTATTCAAGTATGATAATTGCAAATTTAATCTTGTTCCCGATTCTAGCTTTTAGGAAGTCTTAGTTGTTAACTACGATTAGGCAAGCACTTACACCTAAATTAGCAAGACCAAGAAAAATAACAACTTAAAGAAACGTAAAGCAAATGAAGAGACCAACTAGAATCCCAAGGTTAACAAAGCGATTGTCTCACCTTGAGGCCGCTCTCAATTACCTACGCCTAGGCTTGTTGGGAGAAGAAGAACCACAAGATGGATGAGATCACTCCTAGGGTGAGGGTGCCGTAGATCTGTAGGGAGGAAGAGGTCGTCGCGGGTCGTGGAGGTGGTGGAAGACGACGGCCTTCAACGATCCAAGTGTACACTGAAAAATGATCGTCGATGGTCTCTATTAGAGTGGGTATGATCCGGGCCAAATACTCCTCGACGGTGTCGTCGAAGTCTAATCCGACATCAAAGAAAGGAGATCGGAGGATGTCTACTCGCCCGTGGTCGTCGTATTCAAACCCGAAGTTCCATTCGGGAACCTCCATGCATCCTTGGAGGGGTGGGGTGGTCGCCGCGAGTACGTCTCCAAGGAGGAGAGGAGGGGGCGGAGGAGAGGAGGGGGCGGCGGATAGGAGCAAGGGGAGGAGGCCGGCGGGTGTAAGGGGGTTGAGGAGGGATGAGTGCAGTAAATGACTCCAAAACTGAAAGAAACTTCAGGTTTAGAGAAATTTAGGAGGGGAATTTCAAATTCTCTAGTGGGCATAATTAATTCCTTAATGGGAATTAATGGGGGAGAGAGGGAGAAGAGGCCGGCGGTGGGGAGAAGAGAGGGGGGGAGGGATTAAACTGAAATTATTTCAGTTTTAATCCAAATAGGGGGGAAAATTAATCACTCCTAATTTGAATTTCAAATTAGAATCATGGGATTTAATGGGGCAATTAAGGGGAGCATGATTGGGGGGAGAAGGCCGGCGGCATGCTCAAGGAGAGAGGGGAATTATGGGGAGAGAGGGGATGGTTTCTAAACGTGGATGATGACGTGGATTAGTATTTGAAAATTCCACAATTACAATAAATTGAAATTGCCTCAATCATGCCAACTTTCCTAATTTGGAATTCCAAATTTGGAAAGAATTCAAAATTTGAATCTTCAATTTCAAATTCACGTGGGATGATGGAGTGGAGTTGGCCGGGAGAGGAAGGGGCGGCGGGAGGTGGTCGGGGGGGCTGGATGAGGGTGGCCGGCGGTTGGGGAGAACCCTAGGGCCGGCGGCAAGAGCAAGACTAAGGGGAAAATTTTGAGGAATTCTCTAGGGAAAAGGATTTAAGCAAGCAAATGAAATAATAAACAAAAAAATATACCTAGAGAACTCACTAAGAGATCTCAAGGGGAAGCACTCACCAAGAGAACCTCATGCACTCACAAAGAGAACAAAACTTGGAAAATTTTCATTCAATCAATAATCCAAATACAATGATACAAGCCTTATATATAGGCTGACAGAAAAATAAAAGCATAAAGTCGAAAATGCCCTTGGGCTACAATAAGTGCTACATCCCTCATAGGGGTACAAACGGAAAACATGAAATACTAATAAAGGAAAACTAAAGCATCACAGATAAAGGCTTTGAATCAGGGCCGTCGATCGTCGTCCCCGGCGATAGTACACATGTCGAAATTTGATGCCCTCATCAGTGACAGTGGCGGCTTCTTTCATCAGGGAAGTTGTTAGATTACATGGAATTCCAGAGTCGATAGTGTCTGATCGCGACAAGGTGTTCCTCAGCCAGTTTTGGAAGCTGTTCAGGTTACAGGGGACTATTCTCAAAAGGTGCACAGCCTACCATCCGCAAACAGACGGGCAAACAGAGGTTGTAAATCGGAGCTTGGAAACTTACTTAAGGTGTTTTGCTTCTGAAACACCAAGGGTATGGGCCAAATGGTTGGCCTGGGCAGAGTATTGGTACAATACCTCGTACCACTCAGCTTCCAGGATGACCCCTTTTAGAGTGCTATATTGATGTAGGCAAGGTGGGGTCAAAACAAGTTGAGTTTTACTTTTGGTTTCTTCCCTTGTGTCTTTTCATCTTCCCCCTCTCCTTGCTCTTCATTAACTTGTCCTTTCATCTCCACCTTATCCTTTGGGCTGTTTTCTAGTTCTATGGAGCCTTGGCTGATTTCAGTTTTGAGCTTTAGTTGTGAAATTTTAGTGGTGTAAGCTCATTATTATCATGAGGAGTTGTAGCTCATTATGAGCTGATGTTTAGCTCTAAATTCATTATGAGGTGCAAGCTTTTAGGTGAGTGGAACTTGTCTCTTCCTCTTCTTCTTTGCCTCTTGAGCTGCTGCATTATTTCCCTCATTAGGCTGCTGGAACCGTGGCCTTCATTGTGCTTTAATGGAGACCTTTGGGGTTTCTCTGTGGTGGAACCCGTGGCCTTTATTCCCCTCCTTTTGCCGTGACTTTATGATAGCTGTTGGGATTAATTCCTCTCCTTTGGAATTGCTGAAACCGTGTATAAAAATCTGTGCTGGAATCGTGGCTTTCTCTACTATGCCATTGGGGTTTCTCTGTGCTGATGCCGTGGCCTTTAATTGCCTAGGTGCTGTTGGTTTTCCTGTGCTGGAAACCGTGGGTTTCTGCCCTGCTGTTTGGGATTTCTGTGCAAAAATCTGATGGCTTTTCAACTCATTAATATGGGAATTTGAACAGTTTTTTTGGACTGTTTTTGGACAGTTTTCTGGGCAGTTTTTGGGACAGAATTTGAAGAGTTTTGGACAGATTTCTACTGCAGTTTTAGGAGCCTTTTGACCTTCTTTAATTAATGCTTTTAGTGGCTATTGGTATTCCTTTCTTTGGTCTATAAATAGAAAATGTTTGTGGCTGTTTTAAAGTGTGTTATGAGAGTGACATGGAGAGGGACCCAAATTTTTGATCACAAAAACATACCCTTACTAAGATAATAAAAATTCAAATAACTCATAAAAATTAGACTAATTAGACAAATAAACTAAAACACCATTTTCATATTATAAAAGGACTTACAAACAACTTGAACACTTGTAAACGACTCAAATGACACTTACAAGACACCCTATAGTTGCTTCACTTAGAGAAGAATGATACAATGGAATGACACTTGCGGATAGACGAAAGAGGTTAGAAGCCAAGACGAAGGTTGGAAAGAGCTCGCAAGATTTCCATAGGAGGAGGGGAAGAAGATTGGAAAGAGCCCGCAGGATTTCCAAAGTAAAAACCTCTCAGGTTTTTGTCCCAAAAATCACATCATATCACTCTCATAACACACTTTAAAATAGCCACAAACATTTTCTATTTATAGATCAAAGAAAGGAATACCAATAGCCACTAAAAGCATTAATTAAAGAAGGTCAAAAGGCTCCTAAAACTGCAGTAGAAATCTGTCCAAAACTCTTCAAATTCTGTCCCAAAAACTGCCCAGAAAAATGTCAAAAAATAGTCCAAAAAACTGTTCAAATTCCCATATTAATGAGTTGAAAAGCCATCAGATTTTTGCACAGAAATCCCAAACAGCAGGGCAGAAACCCACGGTTTCCAGCACAGGAAAACCAACAGCACCTAGGCAATTAAAGGCCACGACATCAGCACAGAGAAACCCCAACGGCATAGTAGAGAAAGCCACGATTCCAGCACAGATTTTATTACACGGTTTCAGCAATTCCAAAGGAGAGGAATTAATCCCAACAGCCATCATAAAGTCACGGCAAAAGGAGGGGAATAAAGGCCACGGGTTCCACCACAGAGAAACCCCAAAGGTCTCCATTAAAGCACAATGAAGGCCACGGTTCCAGCAGCCTAATGAGGGAAATAATGCAGCAGCTCAAGAGGCAAAGAAGAAGAGGAAGAGACAAGTTCCACTCACCTAAAAGCTTGCACCTCATAATGAATTTAGAGCTAAACATCAGCTCATAATGAGCTACAACTCCACATGATAATAATGAGCTTGCACCACTAAAATTTCAACAACTAAAGCTCAAAACCGAAATCAGCCAAGGCTCCATAGAACTAGAAAACAGCCCAAAGGATAAGGTGGAGATGAAAGGATAAGTTAATGAAGAGCAAGGAGAGGGGGAAGATGAAAAGATACAAGGGAAGAAACCAAAAGTAAAACTCAACTTGTTTTGACCCCACCTTGCCTACATCATATATGGAAGAGATCCACCACATTTGGTGCATTATGGAAGGGGCAGCACACCCGTATCTTCAGTAGAGCAGCATTTGGAAGAAAGGGATAGGATGCTGGAGGAGTTGAAGAAACATCTGATGAGGGCACAACAGATCATGAAGAAACAGGCGGATGCACACAGAAGGGATATCCAATTTGAAGTAGGTGAGAAGCTATTTCTAAAACTACGGCCCTACAGACAGAGGACCTTGGCCAACAGAAGAAATGAGAAGTTATCCCCAAGGTATTTTGGCCCCTATGAGATATTAGATAAAATTAGGGCAGTGGCATACCGTTTGAAATTACCCCCTTCGGCCACTATACATCTAGTATTTCATGTATCACAGCTGAGAAAAGCCATTGGGGAGTATGCAACCAGTGCCGAACTGCCAACAACATTAACTGAGGAGATGGAAGTGATCCTAGAACCTCTGGAGCTGAAAGATGTGAGACTTGACCAGGAAGGAAACAAAGAGGTGTTGATCGCATGGAAAGGGCTCCCCGAATTTGATGCTACGTGGGAGCCATTTGAAAGAATGAAAGATCAATTCCCTTCATTTCACCTTGAGGACAAGGTGAGTCTTTGGGAGGGGAGTAATGTTAGGCGGGCCCCTCCGATCCTTACTTACTCTAGGCGGGCCCCACATGGAGTTAATTCAAGGGTTGGAGGGAAAATTTGAATGGAAAGGGGGGGAAATTTGAATAGAAGGGCTGTTTAGGGATTTTGTATGGGGATGAGAGTTAAAGAGGGGGAAAGAGGGGAATTAGGTCCTCATCTTGAATTTGAATGAAAAGTTTGAGATCTCATTGTGTGCTTGGGCTCTAGGGTTTGCTAGAGACTTGTGGAGAGTTGTTCTTCCTCTCGAATCGAAGGACGTTGTATCTTTCTTTGTTTTCTTGCATCTACTAGTGGAAACCTTGTTTCTTTTCCTTATTTTTCTCTGTTTGGGTGCATTTCCTGCTGCGGAGCTGTTGTAAAACTGCTGGGACAGCAGTTTTGCTCACTGTTTTAGGCTGATTTTGACTAGGGTTGCTTGCGAACTCAAGTATTACCTTAGGGTTACTTGCAAACTCAAGTATTTCCTATCAGAGCCATCCCTGGAACCTTAGTCTATGCCAGCTTGCAACATCTTTGAAATTTCTATTACATTCATTTTTTGGCTTATTATGATATGTGTATGAATTTGAGAACAAGATTCATGTGAAATTCCAATAGTTAATCAACTTATCATATTTTTTTCCTTGTTTCTTTTTTTCTTTAGTTCATGTCAGTATCATTTCATAATTTAGGAATAAAACTAGCTTAATTACAAAAGGAATAACTATTAACCTTAGTTGATATTTGAAAATTCGAAATATTTGCCTAGTTTTATGGAAGATACTAATTTTGTTTGATTTAAAACCATGTTATCTGTATTACATTTTAGCAAGCTGGGTCGTTTTTATTTTTATTTGTTCCTACAGTTTGCAATGAACATTTTAAAAGGTTAATATCCTTGGTTTATTTTGATGAATATCATATTTTTATAACTCAAATACTTCACTGCATCAAAAATCAATATTGTATATATTCTCAGGTAGGTATTTATTGTTGTAGTTTGAAGCTGAAACGTCAAGTGCCATGGGGTTTGGTTTTCGGTGTGGGTTTTTAGGTCTTCTGCATATGGAGATTGTTCAGGTAAAACAATAAACAAGACATTATCTTTCTTAAAAGTATTTATGGCATTTAATAATGACTTAAAACCCGTAAAGTTATGCCATGGCTTTCTTTTATTTGTTATTTGCAGGAAAGACTAGAGAGGGAGTATAACCTAACCTTAATAACAACAGCACCTAGTGTGGTTTACCGTGTCAACTGTGTGAATGGTGATACTGTAAATTCTTTGTGATCCTCAATCCAGTTATTCATTTATTTATTTTCAAGCTTCATTGTTCTCATTTTTCAGAAGTAGAATACTAATTATTGGTTTCATTTCACTGTGAAAATTTGCCCATTACAAGAAGAAGAATGATTCTTTCAACTTTATATCTTAGTGATATATTTCAATTGTTCCTTTATTATTAAATGCCATAAATTACTTAATCTGCCTCAGTATTTTTCTTAGCTTGAACTACTAGTTTTATATGTCCTGCGCATCTTTCTTTTTTTCTTGTGCAGTTTCTTTAATATCGTAATCTTTTATTTCAACTTGGGGCCATGTGAGATGGTATTGTTACAGTCAAGTCTTCTTGGAAAAAGTAAATCAAAGAGCTGGATGAAATCTTAATTCATATAGGTAGATGAATTTGATTTAACGAATGAGCTATATGAAAAAAAAACAAAGTGAATAATAAGGATGAAAGGCGTACTGCAAAACAGAGTGTTAAGGATCTATATGTTTAACTTTTGTAAATTGGAGAGGAAAAATTTATGATCCACTTGTTAACATGATAAAATTCAATACATATACTGTTTTTTGTAATGAATTTCATCATGTACTACTTTAATATGGCCCAGCTATATGAAAAGTCTTCACCAAGTTTAATTCTCCAATCTTACACCTGAAAAAAAATCTTAATTCCTATCATATTGAAAACTTATAAATTTGGCACCTTTTGTTTTTGGTAGTTGTTTAATAAGCTTTATGCCAGAACCTGCATTACATAAGGAATTTCTTATAGGTCACCGCTGAACCAGTTTTAAGAAAGCTAAGCCTGCTGCTTATTCATCTTAAAACTTTCTAGATTAGGCACAAGCTTGTTTTATCCTATCCTACATTAGTTTCCCAAGCCTATTAGACTGATGCAGCATGAAGCCATGGTGATACTATGAAACCAAGAGAAACTGCAAATCTCATCTGGTGGCAGCGATACAATTTCCTGCATTTGTAGGTCAAATAATTCATATTAGCGTGATTTTTTATGCCATTGTAGTACGTGATTTTTTGATCATTGTGTTAAAATTTTGTGGGATTCTAATTCAAAATATGGCTTTTAATTTATGATTTTTGGAAAGTTGATGGCAATAATCTTCGGAGGGGGTTCATGAAGTTGGAGGCATGGTTCAGCGAGGTTGAGGGGAAGGCAGCCAGCATTTAATACTTTGAGTAAACTGAGAGAATGAGATGGATAGAGAAAGAGAAAAACCAATAGAGAAGGGAGTCATTGGAGAAACCAAATTCAGAAGAGGGAAGGAGGTTTATGTGAACAAGGCATTAGCAGAAGGAGAAGCGAGCATGCCGATCACATAATTAGGCATGTCAGACGTTCCCAATTTCAATCATCATTTTATTATAATCGCCATCATATTAGCTTTAAGGTCCAATTTATATGAACAAACCTTAAGCTTTATTGACATTACAGCCAGTTTAGATATTGACAAAATATCAAAAGAATTTTTAAATTATCTCAAGTCATAAAATGATATAAGATATGATCAAAATAAAGTTTAAAAAAAAAAAAACTAATCAGATAACTTCGCCGGATTGTACCATTGGGATGTGGTTTACACAATGGTGATTATTATGTTGTTGGATGAGTCTAAGTGCCTGGTTGTATGTGGAAGCAGTGAATCTGATGGATCATGTCATGCAATTCTTTGTGATGCTCCACTATCAATTCTTATGTGCTACAAGAACTATCCTTTTAATAGTTGAATGCTATGTTCTCATCCAAAGATCATTTATTGTCACATCTCCCAAGCTTTCAAAAGATTCGAACATGTTGGCCTAAGGAAGCTGGTTAGTTCAAGCCTACCCGCTAAGTGTTAGTGCAAGTCATTGTATGAGCTGCAATTTGCAAGAGATTTGCTGCCTTTAGGTGGCATGCAAGTCCTGTTGACGAATATTTTCGCATCGACTCGACCCCGATCGAGCCCGACAAAGCTCGGTCGCGCTCAATCAATTCAATTGATCGTTGTCGAAGCAAAATCGACTCAAATCAAACCCCAATTTAATTAAATTAAATCTGTTTTGGTCAAATCAAATTCAATTTAATTTAATTAAAAGCAAATCAATTTAAATCAAACCTTGTCGAGCATCGTCGAGCTCAATTCTCGACGCATTTCGACATAGTTCGGCGTCAATTCAAGGTTAATTTTGTAAAATTAACTTGATCGGACCCGCTCGGACTCAAATCGACCCAAATCGGTTCGAGTCGAGTGCAATTTGGGCTCAATTTCAGCCCCAATTGTTTGATTTTAGGCTAAATCAAATAGCCAAATCTGAAATTGAAATCAACGGCTAAGATTCGTTTGATTTTCAAATTTTGCGGCCGTTAGTTACTCGTCAAACTTCGATTCCCGCGGGCGGCTACAGCAGAGAGATCTCGGAGATCTCTTATCTCCTGCGACAAAGAAGTCTCATTCCACGGCAGAAATGCTCGAGTAGGCATGGGCATGTTGATCGGGTATACAGCAGGAGATTGAGAAGACGATGGCTCTCGGCTCCCCTTTTCGTTTTCGGCAATCCAGAGAGAGCGAGCGACAGAGAGAGTGACAGAAAGAGTAACGGAGAGCAGGAGAAAGGAGCGGAAACTCTCTTCCCGCGTGCGGATCTTCCCTCCGACCCCGCTCAAGGCTTCGGCTAAGCCTTCTAGACGGATCTTCCCCTTCGTACGACTCTACCAAGCGGGATCCCCAGTCTGTGCGGAAGCCCCGTTCGCGCGATCTTCCCCCTGTCCACGACTTCCAACTGCGCAGAAACGAGGTCCGATCTTATCTGGACCTTCGGCCGAACTCACCAGACGCTGGTTCCGCCTGCTTTAGTCGCGGAAGCTCAGTCCAGTTCCGCCTCTTTCAGCTGTCGAACTCCAAGGAAGCCCCGTTTCTCTGGTTTATCGCATTTTCTTGAGCGGAAGACCTCTTTCAAGATTAGTGCAACCTTTTTTGCTGTAACTACTGAAGGTGGAAGGCTTCTTCACCTTCCTCTTTTGATCTCAACGACCTCGAGGCAACAAAAAGGCTGTCGGAGATTCCCAAACAGCAGGAGAAGTCTTCTAAACCTCCCAAACGGTGGTTTGGAAGTTTAGGAACACATTGGACAGCAGCGGCGACCTCTGGAGCTTCTTGGACAGCGACTTGGAGCTTGGAGCGGAGCTTGGACAGCAGCTAGAACTTGGAGCGGAGCTTGGACAACAGCTAGAACTTGGAGCGGATCTTGGACAGCAGCTTGGACAGAAAATCGGAGCGCTAGGACAAACCGGGGAAGGTATACCTTTGAAACTTAGGCGAAACCTTAAGGCTCCCTAGCCAATGGCATGTGGTTGACGATCCAAAGCCTTAGGTCCTTAGAAACTTTGATTTTTTGGTCCCCCAAAAACCCTTTGACGGCTGTCCTCTTTGCAAAATAGCGAAAATTTGGTTGTTTTCCGTTGTTGGTTCTCATGTGAGAACCCGTAGAGGATGTTAATGCGTATAGGAGTATTTGATTTTGTGTCTAATGCTCCTCAAGTGTATGTTTTAACATCCATGTTGTTTCCCAAACCTTCGTCCACCAATGACCCTAGGCTAGGCGATCTTTCCTTGTCCCAAAATGAATGGTTGAGGTGTAGACTTCTTTGCATCATGAGGCATGTTTTCCCATTTCATTGAATGACGCAAAATTTGGGATTTCATGTTTGCTAACTTGTATATTATCCATGGCTTTCATGAATGCGTAAAAATGCATTTCTAGACGGATTTTAAATCCATGGCACACTTCTTGTAGGATTTCACATGAATCTTTGGAGATTCATGTTGCAAATCCTAGGATTAGTAAAGCTTTTAGAAATCCATTTTTTGGGTGTTTTGTGAAACTCATGGAGGTGATAGCAAATGAGCACTTCAACTTATGAAATCTCTAGGATTAGAGATGTTTGCACATGCTTCTAACACATTAAAGTAAAAAAGAGTTTGCAAGCTTCAATTTATTTGGTTTTATGCATCTTATTTCAAAGTTTAGATTGCAAAAATAATTTGTAAATGCAAAGTTCTTTTATGTGATGAAGCTTGTAAATTTTTGGGATACTTTGCAAATGTTTGGAGGCAAATTTAATCAATTTGATGAGCCTCTCATGTTGTGAGATTGCACATTAACCTTCCAAGGCTTATGTTGAAATCTCACAAAGAGAGCATAATTGATTAAGTTTGTATACAATGTCTTGCAAAATAAGAATAGAAGCAAATGTTTTATATTGCTATGCATTTAAAGATTTGCAAATTTACTAACATGCTTATCAAATCTCTAAATACTTATGAAACAAGTATGAGATGAAGTTGATAAACATGTTCAATGAAATTTGTAAGTTAATTAGTGTTTAGCAATTGAAATAACCAAACATCTCAAACAAAAAAATGGTGAATCTTGCATGCGTATTCTTAGGTTCTTGATAGAGCTTATCAAATCGATCTTTAGAGCATCTCTAGGATCTTTCAAGTCCTCTAGGTCATACCAAAATTGACTTAGAAAACCTTTCAAGTTTGACACTTGGAACTTCCTCAAAGTTCCAAGTTCTATATTGCATGAGTGCCAACAAGCATCACCCTTCACTTTGGATATTTTTGGAGTTTCCTCAAGGCCCCAAGATATTCCATCAACTTCAATCATCATGACTTTAGGAACAAATCCTAGATCATCTCTCTCTTGTTGAGACAAAATCAACAAATGCTTGCACTTCCATAGGTGGTATTTTGGAGCCTCCCTAAGCTCTAAATATCCATCATATGGACCACTTAAACTTGAGATCAAACTCTCAAGTTCTCATACTTAGTTTGTTGAAACACCTAATCAACAAATAATTCACTCATGTGTTGTATTTAGAGACTATCCAAGCCTCTAAATGCTTTTCCTACACATGAATCTTGGTAGTTTGGAATCAAACTCTAAACTATCAACCCTTGTGTTGGAACATAAAACCAACCAATCTTTTCTTTTCCTTCGTTTGTCAATTCATAGAGTTGACGAATGAATCCCCTCCCTCATGCATGGTAATTTGGAGCACCACAAAGCTCCATTTTTCCATTGCATGAATGTTCTCAACTTAGGATTCCAAAAAGCCTAGGTTCCACTACATGTCTACTCTTAGGTCCCTCTTAGATCTTGCCAAAATGGATCTTTAGGTTTCTCCTAGAAATTTTCAAACCCCCAAAATCATATTAAATTTGATTTGGGAAAACCCTCCAACGCATTAGGGAGTTGACCTTCCCTCTTTCAAGCAAATCCAAAACATTTGTAGGAGAGTAGGAGGTTCCCTTCCTTATGTACATGTCCTTCATGCTTAATAGTTGGGGTGTCCTCTAAGTCCCAATTATTTTAGTTCATGAATCAAGGTTTTAGGAAACAAATCCTGAAGTCTCCACTCCGTTTGCTAATAATACAAAATTAGCATACAAGCACTCTTTTCATATGTGATGATTTGGAACTCTCGAAATTCCAAACTATCGTTATACGAAAATCTTGTAGCTTAGAACCAAAAATCTAAGCTACCTCTTTCTTTCATTTTGAGACACAAAAGTCAATGAAAGAATTCCCTTTTAGGTTTAGAATTCTAAATCTAACCTATCTCATTTGCCTAACCTAGCATAGGAAGAAGGCCTTACATCATTGATTATAAAAACTCGATGATTTGTCTCTTGATTTATAGTTCCAAAACTATAAATCATCTTTTTTTTCGCATAACACTTGGAGCTTCCCTAAAGCTCCGTAGATGTTGCAAGAACCATTAGAAGCTTGGAACCAAACTCCAAGTAATTCATCTCTCTACATTTGTTGGAAACACAAAACCAACAATGTTTCCTTTTGCTAGTAGCCTTCAAAGCCCATATAGAGGTGCCCAAATGACCTCTAGAGGGGCCTAAAAGGATACATGCAAAACTTAGAACCAAAGTCTAAGTTTTCTCTCTACATTTGTTGGAAACACAAAACCAACAATGTTTCCTTTTGCTAGTAGCCTTCAAAGCCTATATAGAGGTGCCTAAATGACCTCTAGAGGGGCCTAAAAGGATACATGCAAAACTTAGAACCAAAGTTTAAGTTTTCTCTCTACATTTGTTGGAAACACAAAACCAACAATGTTTCCTTTTGCTAGTAGCCTTCAAAGCCCATATAGAGGTGCCCAAATGACCTCTAGAGGGGCCTAAAAGGATACAAACAAATTCAGAGTCGCGGTCTGAGTTCCTTCATTTTCTTTGTTGGAGCATAAGACAACAAATGCCTTCTTTGCTAATGGTCTTTAAAGCCTATGTAGAGATTCTCAAATGATCTCTAGAAATGCTCAAAAGAATATAAGCAAAGCCTTTAGGATTTGACTCATAGGAATGCTCCTCCATTCGCTGAATTCGAATCAAGTGAATGTTTATCTCTTTCTTTGGACATCGAATATTCAAGGAAACTTCCCCATTCACTTAATATAAAAATAAGTGAATGGTTACTTCTCTTTGAATACAAAATGTTCAAAGAACAATCATAGGATTTTACAACTTTCAAATGTCTTCCCCCTTCAACCTCAAAATTGTAGGGAGTTTATTGGTTATTTATTCATTGTAACACAAACATCAATGAATAATTTCTGAACCTAGAATCCAATTCTAAGTTCTTTTAATTTCACTTGTTGGAGCACAAAACTAACAAGTAAAATTCCCCCTAGACATAGGACCCAAATTCTAATCTATTCCATCCACTTAATCAAAATTAAGTAGATGACCTTTTCTCTTTGAACACCAAAAGTTCAAAGAGATCCTTCCAAATTTGCAACATGTAGATTGCATAATTCCCTATTTTCCCTACAAACCAAAGTTGTGGGAGAATATTCAAATACCCTTTACATTCTCTTGAGCCCAAATTTAAGAGAATTGCTATAACCCTTTGAATATCAAGTGTTCAAGGGATTTCCCTTTTGCTCTCCTAAGTCTAAATTTAGGAGAATGATTTCTTTTCCCTTTTTGAACACTAAATGCTCAAAGAATGTTCTTGGACTTGCAACCCATAAGTTGTATCTTCCTCCATCTTTCCTACAAGTCAAGATTGTAGGAGAGTATTTAAATCATTTTCATGCTCCCAAACTCAAATTGGAAGGATGAATCCCCTTCTTTGAATGCCAAATGTTCAAGGAAGATCTTCTACTTTGCAACTTCCAAGTTGCATTTCTCCCTTTCTTCTCTACAAACCAAATTTGTAGAGAAATTTCCTTTCTTTCTACAACTCAAGAGTTGTATGAAAATCTCATTCATTCAACCCATGTTGAGTGAATCAGACACACGAAGGTCTATTATTTGTTGGATCAAAACCAACAAGTAATTCAATCCAAAATCATCTATTTGTTGAACCAAATCCAACAAACAATTCCGTATCAAACTAAGGAGAATTCTTCCAACACTTAGCCCAAAAGCTATGTGTTGGATTCTCTTTCTTTCCTTTCTTTAGCCTCAAGCTAAAAGAATTCATTCTTCTCCTAGCTCCAAAAGTTAGGAAAAGAATTCCTCCAACATTTAGCTCAAAAGTTAAATGTCAGATTCCTACTTCTTCTTCTTAGCTCCTCAAGCTAAGGAGAATTTCCCCCAACAAATGGCACCAAAAGCCATATGTTGGATGCTCCTTCCTTAGATCCAAACTCTAGGAGGATCCTTAGTGTGACATACCACACAAGCCTCACACACTTAGGTGCACAGCCCCTTAGGCATGCTAGGATTAGGATTTTTCTTTGTGTGCGCATGTGATTGATGTTGTGGATTGATTGCCCTTGGATTGTCTGCTTGTGGGCACTTGCCCTTAAGTGGTTAGTATAGAAATATAAATGCTTTTCTGTGCAGGTGGTCATGTCCAAGAAGGGGGTAAATGTCATGATTTTATTAATGCTGTTTGCTTGCAGGCGCTGCTTAAAACCCCCCAGGAGACATGGCCAATAGGGTAGAAGCAGGGGCCTAGCACTTAGCACTCTAAGTGTTAGGCTAATTTTGAGAGGATTATATGCTTAATTATATAAACTGCCTCCTAACTCTGTTTTGCAGATTTGAGTCTTTTTCTATTTCATATCATGTATTTGATTAGATCTAAGATGTAAAACTTGTGGGGTTTTGATTGAAAAGAAGGGAGGATCGAAGGAGAATGTACCATTTTGAAGGTTAAAGCTTGAAGACTCCCACAAGTAGAGTTTGTAAATATAACTGGGTTGTATAATGGCAGGCAACTCAGCTGCCAAACATGTTTGTAATAACTGGGACATTATTTACATTTCTGTCTTTATTTATATACAAAAGCATGTGTTGAAGTGTTTATTGGGTGCGCAATAGAAATGCATGTCTTTCCTAGGTTTCTTCTCTTGTTTTTGTGGGTGTGGCCTGGACTTGATCACGTTAGGCTCTTAAAAAAAAAAAACTAAGTTTTCTACCCCTTAACATGTAAGCAATCTAAAAATAAAATCAAATTAGGCTCCATGTCTTTCAAGTAAGAAAAATTGCATGGCTCCCTTCAAGGAGCCAAGTTTTCAAAATTGTAAATAAACATGCATAGCCCAAAATGTGTCACATGTAGAATGCCTCCACTTAAGGATTAGATAACGAAAATCTTTTTCTTTATGAGTCAACATTTGCATACCACACATACTTAGGCATCTTGGCCTCAAAGCCAAGTTATAAGACCTACATTCTAAATAAAAACAACCCTACCACTCTACATTTGCATTGAGACCGGACAGCATGGTTTTAAAAGCGATTAGGGGGAGTTTAGCTGGTAGTCCCTTCCAAGCGGGACAATAAATCCAGTGGTCGGGCGGGCTATGCCTCTTGTGAGGCGTAGCTTGTAAGTCCCTCTTTGCACTCGTTAGATCTAGGTTCGAGGCACTACCTGTCGGTAGTCCTCACCTTAGTCTTAGGGTCCGAGGCATGGGTTGATTCCAAATCACCCTATAAGCCCTCATCCTTCGGGCAATTCCTTCAACAAGCGTTGTTGGGATGTAAGCCCCAATCTTCTAATAAAATATCAACTTAAATCAAAATTAGGTTGTTAAAATGTAAAGCCCAACATAGGATAGTTTAGGCACCTCTGAGTTTCCTCTCAGAATCAAGTGCCCCTACTTCATCTCCTTTGGCTTTCATTCCCAAAATCTAATCCTTAGTTGATCAACTTTTCTTTGAAATTCCTAAAGGACCAAAACCTTTGACCAAGACTTTCATGGATTTTAAAACAACAAAAAATCAGTTTTAGCCAATATCTAAATGACTTCCAAAGAAAGAAAACCACTAGTTTAATCAAAAGTTTTCCCAAATCAAACTTGGGATGTAATTAACCATAGGGGCTTGCCCCTATGGGACGTCTGTACCCCAGAAATAAATAAACCCCTCTCGACCAAACATCGAGTGGGGGAATCTCTGTTAATAATTGTAAATTTTATTATTGAGCTCATAAGGAAATGATATTTTTACCCTCCGGGGTAATATATCAGCATTCTTATGCCGTGCCCGATTATAAAATATGCAATTCATTTGAGGATACAAAAATTCTCCAACAAGTCCTGTCATCCAAAAGGTCATAAAATGTTCAGGACTTAACTTCATTGAGATTTTTTTTGTCATTGTCCCAAGGGCCTTTTGTTTGATAAAAAGGGCCTTTTGGACATATTGTTATGAAATGAAGATTTAATACTAGATTTTTCTTGCTCTGATGATTGTATTACCTTTCTTGATTTCTCTCGTATAGAGAGAGTGAAATTTGTTTAGATATTTTAAAATGCGAGGGAATATTATGGTCAGAGAATAAGAATTTTGCAAACCCTTTTAATTATAACTTATAGTTGATTTGGACTTGAGACTTATAAGTGTGTTCCTATTGTATTTAGTTCATGATCAGATTAATTTATAACATAAATAAAATGTTAAATTTACACGATTACTGCTAGACCTTGTGATTGAGGCTTTTCTCTTATGTATCCATGTTGAAGGGCCCAATCCTACGCCAAACAGTAAGTGTTTTGTCCATGAGCACACTGAGACCTGTCATGGCCCAATCTGAACCTAATAACAACCCTTTCAAGCCTTTATTTACTTTGTTCCATAGCCCTGCCCACCTGTGCTACATTCCAACCATGCTACCCATCCATGACGCTTCTGATAAGCAATGACCTTCATGAAACATGTTGAACTGCCAATTCCAATTCTAACATGTGTTCAATAAGTTTATGACGTATCACTGTGCTCTTATTTTCAAAATTTGGGCAAAGCAGCTGAAATCAGAGTTTCATTAGCGATATTTGATCGCAACTTATTGTGCCCAAGCTGAAAAGAGGAATAAATTATATTATTAAAAATTATGTGAATCTTTAATTTAAATTTTTTTCCTTAACTAATTTATGCTTGCTAATTTTTGTTTTTGAATCTAATGATTAACATATATGGTTTGAAAATATTTGAATTTATTTTGTATTTATATTCTTAGTAGAATTTTAAAAAGGAAGTCAAACCTGAAAATGAAACTACACACTAAAAGTTCCAGCAGTTGCCACCTTTATGTTTATCATAATTATTAGGATTTGACTTTCTGAATCCTTGTTCATTTAGTCCTCTTCAGTGCTACCATACTACAGAAACTTATTGTGCTTCTCAATATCTGAAACTTAACTCATGATTTAAACCTTCTTTCGAGCACCCAATCATCAGATCTAGTTTACCATGAGTTGTTGTGCATACTTTGGCAGAATCCTTCTCTTAACTGTAGACTCCCTGAATTCCTACAGCAGACCCAACCCTGATAACTACCCCACAATTCATTTGGATGTATCTAATATCAATGTTCTATTATTACGTCGCCTATTAACTTGTGAGCTACTTGGGCTACTCTGTTTTCTTATGATCTTCTGTGACATTTTAACTCCATCATGAATAGTCATGCTGGCACAATTACATCCGAAAATTGTTTGTTTATTTTTTTTTTCATGAATCTTGCTAATAACTTGGGAGTCCATTTACTCCAATTCTCCTTTTTTTTTTTTGTTGTCTAAGGTAGAGAAATTAAACCAGGAAAAAACTCTTCTTGGACTTATCATATTATTGAAGTTTTAGACGTTTGTGTTATCTGTATGATGGTTTTGTCATCCATTCATTTATATATACATGTAGATTTATGCATTATCGAATGATGCCTTTAGTTTTGAGGCATTGAGAAGCAGATTGAGAATTCATTCGTTCTGCCTTGGAAGTGTAGTGCCATAATTTCAAACTGCCTAAATTATGCAAGTGACTTGAAGGACATTTAGTTATTTACAGAACTTTTATGTGCAGATTGAATCCTAGAGAAGCCCCAACCTTGATAACTACCCCACAATTCATTTTGATGTATCTAATATCAATTTTCTATTATTCGTCACCTATTAACTTGTGAGCTAGTTAGGCTAATATGTTCTCTTATGATCTTCTACGACATTTTAACTCCCCCTTTAATCATGAATAATCATGGTGGCACAGTTACATCCGAAAATTGGTTGGTTTTTTTTTTCTTGAATCTTGCTAATATTTGGAGTCCATTTTACTCCAATTCTCCTATTTTTTTATTCTATTGTCTAAACTAGAGAAATTAAACGAATTAAAAACTTTTCTTGGACTGATCATATTATTGAAGTTTTAGACGTTTGTGTTATCTGTATGATGGTTTTGCCATCCATTCATTTATATATACATGTAGATTTATGCTTTATTTAATGATGACACTAGTTATGAGGTATTGAGAATTCATGAGTTCCACCTTGGAAGTGTAGTGACATAATTTCAAACTGCCTAAATTATGCAAGTGACTTGGAGGACATTTAGTTATTTATGGAACTTTTATGTGCAGATTGAATGCTCAAACCCATCATTACTTCCAGAACCAGGAAAGAGAATTTCAATTGAAGAGCCAGTTGTGAAGGTTCTTTCTTTTGGCTATTTTCATTCTTTTGATGTTGACTGATGTTTCAAAATATGGTGATAACAACATTCCCATTGAAAACAATCATGTTGTAGATTGAAATGCTGACGCCCAAGGATTATATTGGCCCTCTTATGGAGCTTGGTCAGGAAAGAAGAGGTGTTTTCAAAGAAATGAATTACATAACAGAGGGAAGAGCATCAATTATTTACGAATTACCACTAGCTGAGGTAATATTCCTAGGAAACTTTTGGATGCTTGCCATGATCATAATCATCTATAAAATCTATGTTCCTTTACTCGTCTATTTTTGTCTGTATGCGCTGCTGCAGTCACCTGAAAGGTGGTTAAATCTTTGAACAATAATATTTCTCGGTTACCTCACCATTTTTTTTGAAGTCTATTTGCTGGTTCCCCATGTTCTGTATCCTCCCAGGCTAGTCACAAATACCTTTGTTGGTGTTCGTAATGATGATGGTGCACATGTGATTGGGATCAACTACTATGGCAAATTGAATCAGCGTGTCCATTTTGATCTATTATTTATAGTTTGAATAGTTTTTTGTTTAAACTTGCAACAACTTCTGTGCTCCTTTCAAAGTTGGAGCATCAAATGCCATTAGCTCCTGATCTTTTACTTCTTATCATTTGTAGATGGTTGGTGACTTCTTTGACCAGCTAAAGTCTAGAAGCAAGGGATATGCTAGCATGGAATACTCTTTTGTCGGGTATAAAAATACATCAAAGTATTTTTTTTTTTACTTGTTATCCATGGCTTCTTGTATTAAAAAAAAAATCAGTCAACTCTGACTGTTTGGAAATTTTGTAAATAGATACGTCATGAACAATTGGATTAAAATGTTCAGCTTATTTGAACTGGTAGACTATAAGTGCTGACATGAAATACTCAATTGCAGCTAGATCTATATGAAACTAGTAAATTTTCATATTTTTCATTAACAAAAATTGAATGAATGAATCATTCTTAATGTTACTTTAAAATGCCCCATGTGATTACGCTCTATGTAAGATTGTGCTGGTATTGATTCATCCTCATAATGGATATTACTTGCTAATGTACATTTATCTTGTATGGGCCTCATGATAAGGACATCAGCCAGAGATTTCGACATGTGTACCATCGACGGAATCGTAGATCGAAGGCTACGATTCAGAGCCTTTAGTTTTGATGTATTTTATGTTTTATTTATTTTGCATTTCAGTTTTCCTAGTTTACCCCTATGGGTAGTGAGTTCTTATTATAGCCCCGAGGGCATTTGAGTCTTTCTTCTTTTCTTCATTATTGAGGCCTATATATAGAGGTATTTTGCTTTGTATGAGGTTAATTATGATTAATAAAAATTTCAGATTTCTGTCTCCTACTTTCTTGTGAGTTTTGAGAGAGTGGTGAAGCCTAGGAGAGGCTCAAACGAAGTACCCAGCAGCCCCTTCGGGTGAGCTCTTGGTTTTCTACTTTTCTTCTTTGTTTTCCCTTCTCCCCTACCTGCCACCACCCCTATTCTTACCTCCTTTCCGCCGGCCAAGCCCTCCCTTACCTTTTCCTTTCTTTTCCCGAACCCGCCAGCCCCTCACCACCTCCCCAAGCCCCCGGCCTTCCCAAACCCTTCCCACCGCCGGTCCCCCCATGATTCCCTCACTGCCGGCCTCCCCTAGCCTCTACTAGCCGCCAGCCCCTCCACCCAATTACCCTTAAATTTTGAATTTCAAAATTCAAATCAACCTTAATTACTTTCCTAATTTACCCCACTATTAATTTGGAAAGTCACATTATTTGAATTCAAATATATATTTGAATTTTAAAAGCTTTCCCTTTTAATAAACTCAAATTAGGAAACCTACCAATTATATTAAATCTGAAATCAATCTCAGATTTAATGATAGTCACTAATTAAATTCCCCCGAGCACAATACTTTAAACCTAGACATATTAAACACCTCCCCTTATGGGCGGCCCCTCTCTATTCCCTTTTTCTCTCCAATTTACCACCTAGACTCTAATTAAATGCCTCTTAATTCCCCCCTTGGCTGCCGCCCCTCCTAAGCCCAGATTTAGGATTAATTTGGATTTCAAATTAATCTTTCCTTCCATAGAAAATATGAGAATTAACTTCAGATTTCTCTCAACCTAAGCCTTTTTACTCTACCAACCTTAATCCCAACACAACCCACCATAACCCTAGCCGAAATTCTCATCCTCTCCCACTTCCCCCCACGTCTCTCCTCCTTTAAATCCTTACACATACAAGGATTATTTCAAAACGACGTTGCCTCCATGAATGGCCGATCCTAAAGTCGACCACGGATTTGCATACAACTCCCAAGGGAAAATCGACATCCTTCAGTCGCCCTTCTTTGATCCAGACTAAGAATTCGAAGGTTTAGTGGAAAGCTACGTAGATCGCATACTCTATCATCTCGCCGAGATGATTGACGAGCAACGACCAACTGGACAGTGACAAATCATCGGATGACCCTTAACTTCCCCTCCTTCGGCTACTTCTTCAGCAAACAATACCTTACGCATCACTTGTCTTGTGGTGGCATTACTAGGGTTACTTCTAACCTTTTCTCTGCTAAACACCACTTTCAAGAGCGAGAGTGAGGGAACTCATGGTGAACAATTTCTAATTATTAAGCCGTCGATTTTTGTTTTACTTTGCCATTAGTTTTACTTATTCTTTGTTGTTATTTGCAAGTATCCTTTTAATATTGTTTGTAACCGTATGCTATTACATGACTTCTAATTGAAAATTCAAGAATCTAACTTCGTGAAACATATGTTTTATAATTGGCAAAGCTTTGTTCACATTATTATTAATTTCGCAAAGCAATTCTTGTTTTCATACATGTTTCACATCACCTCAAGGTTTTGCCAATTTAGGGTATGGAATCCTGATTCCTGACTGCATAAATGTAATTTTTGATAATCACCTCAACAATTGTCTTCAGTTGTCACATCATCATGATTTTGGGTATTATTAGTATAGTGTGGTTGATAGATTGCTTGTGTTAACCATCATTAGCCTTATCCCAATTAGTTTAGGCCAGCTTTATGAACCCTATTTTATATATCCTAGTTGAGTGCTTGAAGATTTTAACTTTCCTCACACTTGAATAACTTTTTGTTACCCTTAAGTCTATCATTTTTCTCGTTAGTCCTACATTAACTATATGTACCCACTTTATTGATGTTTCTTCTGCCTTCTGTTGTATATGACTAAACGACAACATATATTTTTATTATCTTATATTCAATTAGTTTTACACCCACTTTATTGTTTTAATCTTTTGATTTTGGAGAGAATTATAATATTTTTGTTAGGGGTTACTTGGTTGGAAGTAAAATGGGTGTAAATTATTTTAAATGCAGAGTTTTGAAAATATTTATATTTGATTGTATGAAAAAGGAATACAAAGTAAAATAAATGTAGTGTAAGCCATTTTAATTTATTTTTGAGGTGAACTAAACTCGCTCAATTTTGAGCGAAACCCATTTACACCTCAAGCAAGTTCGCTTGATTGCCTCCACCAGGAGTCGGCCACCATTGCCACCGCCCGCTGCACTAGAGTAGGGGTGTAAGTGAGCCGAGCTCGAACTCGACTCGTTAACGAGCTCGCGAGCCGAGCTTATCGAGCTTCGAGCTCGAGCTCGAGCCTACAATCGAGCTCGTATGATAAACGAGCTCGAGTTCGAGCTCAACCCGACTCGACTCAAAAGCTTATCAAGCTACTCGATATAATTATATATATATAGGCCATACCCTTCACTCATACCCCTCCTTGGAAGTGGCTCCAAAGTTGGAATCTCCTCTAATTCCCCCAAAATTTTCACCTCCCAATCCTCCCTCATCATCCCTATATTAGGGTTTTCCCCACGTTTATCCAGTCAACAATGCCCTTGTCTCTGATGATGCCGACTTGGCTTGAAACTCAACATCTTTTTCATCATCTCTTCCAGATTCGAAAATCTACCCTCAATTGTTGAAATTAGCTCTCCGAATTCAGATTTCCAACTTCTCCGTCAAGCCTCTCTTTCAACGCATCAACGTTATTAACTGGCTTAGGTCCCAAAAAAAGTGTTATGATATCAATTTGATAAGAATCCAATCTCCACACTGCAAAAAAAAAAATGCAAGAACAAATAGAAACTCAGCAAAAATCAGTAAGAAAGAATGAGATTATGGGCTAATTTTATTGATATCAACACAACATACCAAGATACAAGTTACTGTTCTATTTGAGAGATAGATCAACTCTCCACAAACCCTAGGCACTGCCTGGAACAACTCCAAAGAAAAGTACTTCCAAAACTCTAAATCACATAATGAAAATAAAACAACCTAATTAATTCTAAATAAACTTTCATAATTCCCTCCCAAATATGAATTCAAATCAGCCCTCTTTCCTTAAATAAGCTTGTTAATTCCATCCCAAATTTGATTTTCTATGGTAAGTAATTAAAGATATGATTAATGTCCTTTGAGCCCCCCTCTCTTCTTGCCCGCCGCCCACACTAGTGGGGCCCACAGGGCTCTTTCGCCCGCCAGCTAGACTGGACCCCCATGCTAGGGACGGGCTGATTGGCTAGACCGGCTCAGCCAGTCCATCAGCTTATAATGGCACTCTTATGTTTTTCTCATTTATGTATTCAACAGGATTCCTTCTTTGATAGTGTTTTATATATACTTGCAGGATGGGTATCTCACATGAACCAAGCCATAATTGGAATTTAATGCCTCGTTATCGAGTCCTTTTTTATTTTAGGCAGTACTTTGTATTAGAACATCAAAGTAGGATTATGCGTTTCTAGAATACAATAAATAGAATCTGGTTCTTCTGGTTGTAGATGCTTATCTGACAAATTTATTCAAGTTCAGCTGGAACTCTAGCTGTGAAATGAGGCTCATCCACTATGCAATTGCTATTTTGACAGGTATAGGGAAAGTGATTTGGTAAAGCTGGATATTCGTATTAATGGTGAACCTGTTGAGCCATTGTCTACAATTGTTCACAAAGATAAGGTAATCTAAAAAATGCTTTGTTGGTTGAGTAAATAATTAACTTTATTTTTTATATTTTGAATTGGCTATCTCCATGTTAAGTAATTAGAAGCTGTTCATTTGTGCGTTTTTAAGCTTACGTAACTTTATGTTGTTCTTTATCTTAAATGGTGCATCAATACCATGCATAGGTGGATAAGTAGTAAAGTTTTCTACGCTGATATTGAATGTTTTGAGTTTTTTTTATCCTGATCAGTAAACCATCCTAAATATAATCCTAATATTCTCTTCAGAGATTTATTTTGGTGCACCTCCTAATGCATTTACAATACCTCTACAGAAATTAATCATTTTGATGAGTGGTAGGTTGGTTTTAAGTGGAACTTAATAAAAACTTATAGAAGTTTTGATATCACATAGTTTTTGTGGCCAAAAGCCGCAAGTATAGGAATTTTTCACTAAAATTTGACGCAGGACATCTAGAATTCTCTGTGATAGCATCGCATATTGTATGAAAACACATAATTCGGATTGAAAATTCACAGCTCAAAATACTACCAATTAAAGCATCTTCATGCTTTATTTTGATGTGAACTTAAAATATGAGAAATCCATGCAAACCAAAAAAAGAAAATGATCGATTAAATCAATGAAATTTAATGAGAAATTGAAACCATTAAAAACCCAAAGTGTATTGGAATTAACACCACGATGTGACTAATTTAACTAAAAGTTATTCACACTCACAACAAAAACCAATACAATTTATTTTGATGAAAAGAAATAAGGAATTCACCATTTAAAATTTTCAATCTAAGTTTGGTAAAAGGAGATGATTTCCCTTGCAAATTGGTAGTCGTCTTTGTACTGCAGTTGGAGTCAACATCCAATGAAGCATCGAGGGTTGAATGAAAGTCAAAGCTTCACTAAGAAAAAATTCCTAATTTACAAGCCTTATATTTATATTTATAATAACTAAATTTTCTTAGATCAACTCCAGTGGAAGATAAGATTAGAGAGAGTCGTCTTTAGATGGTTTGGTTACATAAAACGGCGGCCTTCTAATGAGCTGGCTAGAAGAGTATATATTAGATTTGACTTATGTTAAGAAAGGTAGAGGTAGATCTAAAAAGACCCAGTTAGAAAATATTAGAAATGACCTTTCTTTTTTAGATTTAAATGAGAATTTGACTTTTAACAGGACACAATGGAGAAAAAGAATTCATGTAACCGACCTCACAGAGTGGGATAAAGGCTTGATATTGTTGTTTTTATTGTAGACCAGCATCCAAAAAATCCAGCATGAATAGCAAAAATTTCATTTTCAAAAGTTGCATAGTCTAGCTACAATGACTAACATCACAATTTACTGGAAAATTATAAGTAGAAGTAGTGAGAAACACAGGGCCACCATCTATGGTATTTTAGTAGTCACACACATCCTTGAATGATTGAACTCCAGTGGATCATAAATCAATTATTCAGCCCAACAAACAACTAGGTTTGAAGCCCCAAATGACAATGCTCGTGAAACTTTCCAACATGGAAACTCAAATTTCATAGTCCAATTTAAGATCAATTAATAAGCACAGCATGAATGCTCATGATAATCATATTGTCGTTGTCTTGAATGATCAAGTTATGATGTCTTGGTTTTAGTTTCAATGATGATGCTCTGATTCTAATTTGACGTTTGATATGGTTTTAAGTCTAGAGTTTCTAATGCAACTAAGGATTGTTTGGTTGCAAATATTAGGAAGGTTAAACCAAATGCAGGGATGTTTCGTCCACCAAGATACGTAGGGAAGAACTATTTGTCATTCATCAACTAACCTCTGTATAATATCAAAAGTGATGTATAATGTCTAACCATCCTTTTCGATGTAGGTGCTATGCAAACTGAATAGAATTCCATACATTAAGATAATTTTGGTATTATTGTAGCAGCTTTTCAAGCCTTTTATATTGTACTGTTTCGCTATACATTAAAGCTTGTTGAGCTAACTATACTAGTCTGCTCATTTGATTCAATATTGTAGTAAAATTTGAATTTTTAATATCACTAGATTCGGTATTAGATATATTGAAATTATTAATTGACATAAAAATATTAAAATATATGTTTAATATTTATAGTAGGAATCAATAATATTTATTGTTATAATATATCCTCATCATTCAGGATATTTTTCATTAATTACTGTCTTTTATTGCCTATATATAGACACTCTAATATAAAAAAATTATTCAATTTAATACGATCTGGAAACATACATGTAAAATTGTCAATTTTATTCAATTCTTGTGTCGAGGGATTTTAAGAATTTGGAAATATTAACTAATTAAAATTTGAATAAATTTTAATAAAGAATATTGAGAAATTGATCAAAATGGTCCCTCGACTCTTTGTAAGGTACCAAAATGATCCAAACTCTTTTGATCGACCAATTTGGTCCCTCGACTCTTTAAAATGAGGCATTTTTTTGTCCTAACATCCAATGTTTGAGTTAAGGATGTTAAATTTAAGGTTATTTTTTAATTAAACATTTATTAATATAATTTTCAAGTAATTAGAATTTTTATGTGCTTGTACTTTTTCTAAAAAAAATTATTAAACATTTCTTTAATAAAAAATTATTAATAATTTTAGTTTTAATTTAAAAAATTTTAGTAGAATATGATTGGTAAAAATATGTGTGATTAAGTTAAAAATAGCTTCTATTTGAATTTGATTTCCTCTTGGATCAAAATAGTCAAAAAGTTTTTAATAAATCAACGATGCTCTATGGCTCAAATTCAATGGTCTAATCAAAATGTGGCTACAAGTGTCTCTTGCCACTCACATTAATTAGAATTTTGTTTGTTCATCCTGAAAAAAATTCGTGTAAAAAAAACATTCAATTTGCATACTTCCATGCAGAAATTTCCAATTTTGAAGTAGCCACGCAAATATAATTACACGGAATTGAAAAAAAAAATTGGCAAGTAAAAATTCTCACATCTTTACTAGATTAATTCATTGTTTCATTACAGGCATTGTAGATTAAAGAAGTAATAAAAAAATCACAAAACAAAAATATTTTTAAAGAAGCATATGCTATTAACTATGGAATATTAAATTCCATTCATTAAAGGCTTCTCCATCTCCTTTTGTTGAAAGCAAAAAGACATGCAGTTGAACTAATGACAAAATTTAGATAAATCCTGTGCTCCAAAGCTCTCTAGTTAATAGGTGATCCCTGTGACCTGTTGTGTCGACGCAATCGACGATCCCTACATGATCGAATGAAGCTGGCTAGGTTGCGGGACTTTGTGCTCGATGCGATTGACACTCATTGCTCAATTGATGGCTAGCTAGGGCTTCGGACGCTCACTAGGGCTGCGGGAGTGGCAGTCGACCCGTGCACATGATACTATGGGTTGAATTGTGCTTGACATGTGCGCTGCGGGACGCTGCGGTCGATCAACTATCTCTGCATTGTGGGACGTGGGTGTTGAAGCCACTTTACGATGTTGCTAGGGTTTCGATGATCCTAGAGGGTTTGAAGGATTCGACGGCTTATTGCTGTCTAAATGAAAGTCGAAGGTTCTGTAATTTTGTTTGCCAGTTATACCCCTACAATTTGTTCTATACATCTGAATTTTCTGTTAAAAGTTAACGGGATGACCAAAAAGGTCCTATTTTAAAGAGTTGATGAGCCAAATTGGTCCCTCACAATGAGTTGAGTGGTCATTTTGATCTTTTGCTCAAATAATATTATTAATTAAAAACATTAACTTAAGAAACTATGCATGTATTATGATTTAATTTAGCAACATAAAAGTTATCGAGTTTAATCAATTAACTATAAGTACTTATTTATCATTACTTAGAATATAATCATATACTTGTTATGATGTAATTAATCTAATTAGACTTTAATAAAATTATATCAAAAAATTTTTGATGCAATTACTCAATGATGGGAACCCCTCCTCATTAGTTAAGTTACTTAAGTATATCTACTAAGACTATACAATTATGAAGAATGAGCTCATGTAAAAAAGCATGTCTTCAATTGCACCTTTCATTTATTTCTCACCTACTAAGGATTTTACTCATTTGACCTTTTCTATAGTATGATAGTATTTTTCATTTTCATAGTTCATTTTAGCCCTCATCACACCACAACAACCGCATGCTACAAAGTTGAACTACAAAAAATTCCCATCTTTCTATGTTGACTTCTTCCTTCACTTTTCAGTTCTTTTTTCTCTCCAATCTCTTCTTTTCTTCTTCTCTACATAAGCTTAGTACTTCAAAGTTTTACTGTAGAAGAGGAGCTTGTAGCATACAAATTAGTATAAGCTTAGAGCTTTTAAGTTTTACTCTTTTTTATAATTTTATTATTTTTTTCTCCTTAATAAGTTTAGTTATTTAGCATGTGTTAATACATTGTCTCCATTAAAAGAGCAAATTGGATCGACAAAAAACTCTAACCAGTTCAACTAACTAGTTGAAATTAAAAGGATAAGGTTGTACTTTTAATCAGTTCAAATAAATATTTATATAATTTCAAAAAACATATATATAGCACAAAATAATGTACAAATAAAAACAATGCCATTTATAAACAAATTACCTCGTATTGGCTCTCGACAGATTGACAAAAAACTCCACTCCTTTGCTTTTATCTATGAAGCTGCCTTGTGCTCAAATTTGTGATGTTGGTTTGTTTTAAGGGGGACGAAGAGCCTGTTGATGGGCGACTGGCTATGTGCAAAGCTGTTATTACAACAATCACTTTGACCACCAAAATGCATGAAAAAAAAATTAAATAGCTAGTCGCCCATTATCTGAACGATTAGCTCTGAGCGCTTACACAAAATGATGCGACGAAAAAAATTTTGAATTAGGCAGTCATCCATTTAGTGAGTGATTGTCTTCAAGTGAGCTGACATCCAAATTAGCACTTAGTCACACAAATGATCGGTGACTATGCCTATTTTTAATTTTTTTTTAATTTCTTTTTAAGCAAGTTAGTAATAAAGCATTTCAGTTTTAAAAATTTGTTCAAATGTGTTGTGGGCTCTGAATAGTCAATAAAAAATATGGGTTTTGGTAAGTGAAAAAAATGGAGATTAGGTTGTAAAAAGAAATGCAAGTGATTTTAAGAAGTGACCAGTCATTCTTTCTGACAATTCCTCCGGCATATTTAGCTGAAAATATACATATATAGATAATAGATAATTTATAAAATTATTGTGATCATTTTAAAGAATTAAACCATATTATACATTTATGCTTGTTCAACTTTATTAGAATGAATGTACAATTCACTTCAACTTCAATCCAACCTATAATTCTATATAACTCATTTTCATTTTATTTTATCCTACTTCATTTCTAAATCCAATTATGCTTGCATTTGATTTGATTTAGCTCTGATACCACTTTCTATCACACCCCATTTTGATCCCCTTCAGTCTACCTAGAGGATAACAACTAAGGAGAATTTGAACATATATATATATTTACGAACATCCATCTAGAAATACTTCTATCAGGATCAAGTAGGAAATAGCTTATACCAGGATTTCAAGTCTTAAGATTTATCCCAAGATTTTATCATTGGAAGTATATTCAAACACATAAATGAAATTCAGAGCTTTACTAAACTTTCCAATAAAGTTACATACCCAAAAATCTGACTGTATAGCTTTCTACTCTGATTTATATGCACAACCAAAACATATGTACATAAAAAGTGCAATCAACCTCCTACCTAGAGCCTCACTAGCTCTTTTTTCTTTTCTGCCGTACAACCACTACTAATAAGTTAAAGCTCAATGAAATACACAATCATAGTATAAAAAATAATAAACCTAAAATTTGCTGTCAATAGTATATAATATTGGGATTTCTAAAAGAATCATAGTTGTATAAGAAATCAATGCATATTTAACTTTTCACATTTTCTATTATATTTACTATCCTATACTTTAGCGACTTCATATGATGACTATAGGCTTGTGCACCCTTATAGATCTCTCCTTTAAGGTTGGGTCTGAAACTTTGAATTCCCAACTTTTAGAAATGAGAGCTCTCTCATTCAATATTGAGTCTGAATTCTTAACCTTTGGAAGTGAGAGAGTCGGGTACCTCTTGTATGGTTCATAAGGTTTATCTCGTCAGGTCTTTTGTCTTTACTTGTACTGGCTTATCCCCATATATGACTTATCTCATTTTCCTTTTCATTTATCTTTCATGCAGCTTTACATTTTTCATATTGGACACATAAATATCCCGTAACTCAGCTAATGAACCAGCAAATAATTATATGATGAAACTGGAATTAATGTTATCATAATCATATAAAAATGTTACTATTTTATATATCACAATTGGGTATCTCACCTCATCCTCTAGGGTGGTCGGATGAATTCATTTTCTTAAAACACTCCGGCCTCTTTTGTGCTTATAAACAACCTAAAACATATTTTTTTGCCTTTCAAACATGAATTCAAGTAAAATACAATAGGCTATGAAAACCTTACAACTTTATCTCAATTGCACTCCTCATTTAACCCTAAAATTCTCCTTTCCCTCTCCCAAATCTCCTTCCTCTCTTCTTCCCTTCCTTTCTTTCCTCTTTTCCGTTATTGTTTTCAGCAAACAATAGCAGCAACCCTTACCTGATTTCCGCAAATAGCAATACCCTTAACTGATTTCAGCAAATATCAATACCCTTAGCTGATTTTTTTTTTTTTTTTGAAATTTTCTCCCGCAGCAATCAGCTTCGTTCCTTATATGCTCACGGTTTGCAGCTCTCGGCAAGCACCAGCTGTTCGAATGGGAGGAATGAAGGAACTGGCTTGTGCTTAATTATATAAACTAATATATTAATACCTTAGTGCTTTACCCACTACAGTGGTTCAGCCCATCCCAGCAGTTCAAAGCCATCCGCTTACACATGCTGAGTTTAGTGGGAATACAACACTAATTTTAATTACTTAAGAGAGAGAAGGAAAAGTAAGTAGGGATGTGGATTGAGGATAAAAGAAACTTCTCAGGAAATGGAGTTCTTGACTACTCATTTGTGTCCGGTTGTGTGCTCTGTTACAATATTTTACGAAATAAAATGAAACGTTTTCCATCAGAATTTTGGGTGATATTACTGCTTCAATTATTTTTTTATTGGATCATCAATTATTCTAATAATTTGATTGTTTTTATATGATTATTACTTTCTTTTATTAACTTCTAGCAGCAGTTTGGAACTTTATATAACCTTATAATGGAAAATGTTAATATTAAGAGCATATTAATTCTATTTTCTTAACATAATTTGAAACTGAAACTAATGTCCGAAAGTAGTGCCCAGAATTTTCAATACTATCAAAACCGACACTATAATTGCTCTTCCACTTGATTTAAAACCAAATGCAGAATTAATGCTTGAAACTTTGCTCCTCTCTTTAGTAAAAAAAAAAAGGCCCAGTAACGACTTGGTGGCAGCTAATGATGCAGTGTAGGGTTGAGAATAAAAAAAATTCTTTCCATTTGGAGCGCAATGGAGTTTAGAAGTAGAATAGAAGAGTTTCAAGGGAGAGAGGAGAAAGATGCCCGTGGAAGAAAGAGATATAAGAAGGGGATCAGGAATCACAGGAAAGAAGGGGCCACGGGAGGAACTTTTATTTGGTCCGGTCACAGGACGTAGCTCTACGTTCGGCCGCAAGTAGAATCGCGCCACGTGTTCTCACTATTTACCGCGCGCCCCGACAACCCGACCCGGAACGGACCCAGGATGACTCGGTATTTCTCGATTTTGCTAGGTATTGTTCGGAATTGCTCGGTATTGCTAGGTATTGGTCGATTTTGCTCGGCAATAACCAATACCGAGCAAATATCGAGTAATACCGAGCAATACCGAGTTGTACCGAGTTTTTCTAGAAAAACTCGGTACAACTCGGTATTACTCGGTATTGCTCGGAATTGGTCTTCACAGAGCGGTATTTCTCGTTATTGCCAAGCAATTTGAATACCGAGCAAATACCGAGTTGTACGCGAACATAGCATTCCCGGGTTCCGGCCCGGGTCACATCGTCGGGCCGCGCGGTAAAGAGTAAGAGCACGTGGCGACATGTTATTGGCGGCCGAACGTAGCTCTACGTCCGGTCAGAGGACGTAATAATTATTCCCACGGGAGGGATCGAGGACTCAATTATGGGTATGAAATATAAAAATGAGGCTTCTATGATAAAATGTGAGAAGTTGCAAGAGAGATTACCACATAGTGAGATGAGAGAGGATATATAAAGGAGAAAGAGAGTATGGAGGGGGTGCTTCATATCCTGGGGGAACTTATGGGGACCATCGGATCAAGATATTTGATCTACATCGATGATGGGTTGATTGCTGCTCTTTCTATAATTTGATGTACTAGCAAACAATTTTATTTTATATTTGTTTTGTATTTTTGAATTTAACTCTTAACAAGACACAATAGAAAAAAAGATTCATGTAGCCAACCCACAATGGGATAAAGGCTTGATGTTGTTATTTGTATTTTTGAAATTACTTTTTTTTATCATTTGGAGATTTCATTTGTAATTTTTCCCTGACTTTTTTCTATCATTGATAATGTTCTAGGACTTATTATTATTGATTGAATGAAGAATTATTGGATTATTTTTCCATAATAGTGCCCTCTCTCTCTTTTTCTCTCACACACACACACACAACCTTCTCCCTACCTCGCAATATCTCTCCTGATTTCCTCCCGTGTTTTCTCTTTTGCAAACCGCTCCTCTTGATTTCCTATCAGTGACAACATAGATGCCTCTCATGCTATCTAATCCCCTTATCAATGTCTCTATATTCCACCACATCCTTTTCTTCTTTTTCTCTCTTATTTTCTTTCCCTCTTAAAACTCTCTTTTTCTACACTGAATCGCAATCCCATTGGAAATCAAAATATTTTGACTGCTTCTATATATCATGCAAGAAATCATCTGTATTTATTACCTAAGGTCACAATAGAACCACATTTCTATCTTTTATTTGCATGCTATCATCAATTTATAATGCAAATATCTATTCCAAAACTTGTTCATATTCTTTCAAATGGATTTTTTTTTCGACTTTTAAGATGATGGATTTATTTTTTGCAATATTTATACCTCATTTGTTTTGTATTTCATCAACTTATTTGGCATAGTTTTTGTTATTCTCAGGCATATGGTGTGGGCAGAGCTTTGACTGTAAAACTTAAGGAACTTATTCCGAGGCAAATGTTCAAAGTTCCTATTCAAGTAAGGCCAAGTTCCTTGGTTAAGCAAATCAGGCACCCTTCATATTTTGTGCCAATTATTTGGGCTGGATATGTGAACCATCCTATTTTCATTCCTTTGCGTGCTATGTGAATGTCTTATTGATACCAGCCCTCTACGAAAATTACAAAAAGACTTGCGCTAGGTGATCCTCATGTATCGCTAAAAAAGAATAGCAGTAGTAATGACTGGATCATGTTGTTGGTTGCTTCTTTTGCTTATGACAAGAAACAGCTGAAGATATTTTGTTCTTGGAACAATTTTTTTTTTCTTCCTTTGATTAGTTAACCTGCATTACAAACTGATGAGGACATCGACAGACGCTACCGAGATGTTTATCGCCGGCGAAACCGCAGATCGACGACCACGATTCAGCGCCTCTACTTTTGATTTAGATGTTATGATGTATTTTTATTATTATCTTGTTTTATTTACTGTCTTTCCATTTTACCCCTGTGGGGAGTTATTTTGTCATTGTAGCCCAGAGGGCAATTTGGTATTTTCTCTTTGTATGAGTTGAGACCTATATATAATGATCTCATGTATTGTTTTGAGGTTAATGAATATTGGAATGAAATCTAGTTTTGTTTCTTTTCTTTATCTTCTTGCATGAGAGCCTGAAGAAAGAGAGAGAGAGAGAGCTCAAGGGGAGCAAATCGCAAGGCCCACCAGTCGTTGGAAGCGTCCGCGGCTCGTGGTTAAATTATCATATTATCTCGTCGTATTTTCTCCATCTCCTTCCCTTCCACCAAAAGAAAAACCAGCCCAAAGCCCTCATTGCCGCCGCCCCTCCCCGTGGAAGTCCACCACCTCCAACCTCACGGCTTGGGCCGGCCACTTCGCCGGCAACTCCCCAACCGTCCAATCCTCCCTTCCGCATGCTCCCAAATTTGAAATTTGAATTTCGAATTTCAAATTCTTTCCTAATTTGGAAATCCAATTTAGGAAAGTTTATTTGATAAATTCCAATTTCAAATTAAATTAAATTGGAGTCCTCATAACTTACCTCCACGTCATCACTCGAAATTGGAAACTCCAACATTTGATTTTCCCTTTCTCCCTCCTAGCATTGCCGCCGGCCTCCTCTAGGTGGATCCAAAATTAATGCCCCCATTAAGGCATTGATGGCGCCTCATTTGAATTCAAATACAAATAGTTTTCCCTCATAAATTACTTAAAACTGAAATTAATTTTCAGTTTTAAGTTGTAAACCTCCTCCCTCTCTCTATAAGCCGCCGGCCACCCTCATTGGACTCCCCTCATTAACTCCCATTGAATGTCTTAATTGCTTGATTTGAAATTTCAAATTCAAGTCAATTTTCCCTCCAAACTTAATCGAAATTGAAATTACTTCAGATTTTGATTAATTCCCTAATACAAGCCATCTAAACCTAATTTGTTTTTTTTTTCAAGCCTTGTTCCTCCCTACACCCGCCGACCACCCTTCTCCCTTGGAATCCCGCCGTCCCCCACCCTCTCTCTTCCCGTCTCTTGAATCAAGAGTCCAAGAGGGAACGAAGGTGACGTCTTCCATCTCCGTTTCAATGACGCATGGAGGATCCGGAGCTTGAGTGGGGTCTTGTATTCAACGCTGACGGAAGCATCAACATCCTACGATCTCCGTGCTTTGACGTAGGATTTGAAGACGAGACCACCGTGGAAGAATATTTGGACCGAGTCGTCCTGATTCTTGCGAGCATCTTTGACCGACGATTCTCAAGCCACGATTGGAGCCTCGTAAGCCGCCCACTACCTCCTTCCCCGCCGGCTACCTCTCCACCAACGAAGTTCTTCGGCGCCTTCTCTCTAGTGGTGATATCCTTCATCGTTTGGATCTTCTTTCTCCGCTAAAGCTTACCAATAATTGAGTGAGACGGCCCTCGAGGTGAAATTCTCATTGTTAAACGTTGGGTTTCTGTCAATTGTACTTTGCGTTTAAATTCCCTTGAATTTTGAATGAATTGTCGTGGTTAATCTCTCTTGTACTTCTTTGGGACTTAAGCAAGTTAAAAGTTTCTAATTCCTAACTCTCTCTTATTGTTAGCTTAAATTTAAAAGAGCAAAATTTTAATCTTTTCATTTTAATTTCTGAAATAACTCCTCGTAGTTTCACATCATATTTGGTATCAGAGCATGGTAGGCATGCATGAGATGTTAGAAAAACATCCTAGGGTTTAACCGTTCGTTATAGCTTTAATTTTGCATGCATATCATTGCGTAGCTTCAAAATATTCTCTGTTTTAGCCGCTGTTTTTACATTTCCTGCACGTTGTCATGAGCATTTAAGTCATCCTAGCTAGTGTCATTTTGCTGCCTTTGAACTTGTAGCATTTCTTAGTGTGTAGGACAAATCCACCTTGAAGTATCACTGCTGTCCACACTATTTCAGCTGCTGTTAAGTACCCGTTAGTGGACCTAGAATTACTGTTTAGGTGCTGTCCACACTTTAGAACCCTTCCCAAACCCCTGGACATCTTAGACCCTTGCTGAACTTTGCTGTCCTATTCATTCCAGCAACATTTGAGTCCTTTTAGGACATAATTTCTGCGTGATTAGTTGCTGCCCTTGACTTAGGAAGCCTCCCAAGTGATCCTTAGCACCCAACCATGGACCCAACCCATATGCAAGCAACTTTAGACATGATTATGGGCCAATTAGGTACACTTACACAACAAATGAAGGATACCCAAACGAGTGTAGCTGAACTTATACGTCATACGGGAGAAAGACTAGACAATATTGAAAGAATGGGACACCCGGCTATCTACACACCATTTAGACCTCAATCACCATATGACGAAGATGGCCGAACTGAGTACGGACCTCCTAGGGATTACTACCGACCCAACCACCGACCCCATCCAGAACCGGTAGGATGTGACGCACCTTGGAGGGACAACGATACCCAACTCCTTAAGAGTATTAAGATAGACGCCCCGACGTTTGACAGTACACTAGAACCCCAAGTTTTCCTTGACGGGATTAAAGGAATGGACAGTTACTTCAAATGGTATAACATTTCGGAAGAGAAAAAAGTTAGATTTGCTGAGATGAAGTTGACTGGGAGAGCCAATCAATACTGGACTAACGTTGAACACATGAGAGAGACTCGAGGAGAATATCCCATAGCTGACTGGGGAACAATGAAGCAAGAACTGAAAAGAAAATATCTCCCTCCCTCATACTACCCTAGACTCTTAGATCGTTGGAATATGTTAACCCAAGGAAGTAAACTCGTTAAGGAATACATCTCCACTTTTGATGATTTCTTAATTCGTTGTAACGGGGAGGAGACCACCACTCCTACACAACTTCTGTCCATGTTCAGAGCAGGATTGAGAGAAGATCTTAGAAATGAACTCTTTGCTAGAGGAGTAAATACGTATGAAGCTGCCTGTAGTCTTGTACTAGACTTGGAAGAGTCTAGGAGCCACACCACTAGGAATCAAGACTCTAGACCCAACCCATTCAAGTCTTCCTCTAGCCAACCTTACAACAAACCCACTGGACCCTCTGGTAGTCGGCCTGCTCCTAGCCAAGCCCAACCTCGATCAGACTATAAAGGGAAAACACCAGAACGAGAGACACCCAAAACCACTGCCGGCACTAAGTGTTTTAGATGCCATGGGTACGGACACATTGCTTCTCAGTGCTCCAGCCCGTTTAAGGTCACTATAATTGAAGAAGTAACGGAAGAAGAGGATGAGCCTGAAGCTGAATTAGTTCACTACATGGATGATGATGAAGAGTTTTTCAACGAAGAGGATACTGCTGTGATACACTGTCTTCAAACGATGAATCACTTAGATCTGCAAGTCGTTAGGTGTGCCTTCTCGCGACCTAAACCTAGCGACGACTGGCGGAGGATCTCGATCTTCTACACTTTCACCAAGATTGGAGACAAGAATTGCAAAGTCATAATAGACAGTGGGAGTTGTATTAATGTCATATCGTCTGCTATGATCTCGAAACTGCAATTACGGACCACACCTCTCCCGAACCCATACAAAGTCGCCTGGATCAACTCCACCACCTTGGAGGTGAAAGATAGGAGTCTCGTTCCTATTGAATTCATTAGATATAAGGAGAAAATCTAGTGCGATGTTTTGACAATGGATGTGGGTCAAATCATCCTTGGCCGCCCTTGGTTGTTCGACAACGATGTACACATTTACGGCCGATCAAACACCTGTGTATTTGAACACGAGGGCAAGAAAATTAAACTACTACCCACTCAACCTAAGTCTACCAAGGAAGAAGTTAAACCCAACTCCCTGAAACCCAACACGGGCTTGAACCTATTAACTGCTAAAGACTTAGGTATGGAACTAGAGTCAGGAGCCCCTCTGTACGCGTTAGTAGCCCGGAAGTAAGTATAGATCAAGAAGAACCTATCCCTGAAGAAGTAAGACCACTTTTGGAAACCTTTTCTGATGTCTTCCCTGAAGATCTCCCCCACCAACTGCCACCTCTAAGGGACATTCAACACGCTATTGACTTAGTACCCGGAGCCTCCTTGCCAAACCTACCCCACTACCGAATGAACCCTACGGAACACGAAGAGCTCAAGAAGCAAGTGAACGAGTTGCTACAACGGGGATTCATTAAAGAAAGCCTTAGCCCGTGCGCTGTCCCCGCCCTTCTTACCCCTAAGAAGGACGGGTCGTGGAGAATGTGTTGATAGCCGTGCTATCAACAAAATCACAGTCAAGTACCGCTTTCCAATCCCTCGTCTAGATGATATGCTTGACATGATGACTGGAGCCACACTCTTTTCGAAAATAGATCTCAAAAGTGGCTACCACCAGATTAGGATACGCCCAGGAGACGAGTGGAAGACCGCTTTTAAGATCAAAGATGGGTTGTACGAATGGACTGTAATGCCTTTTGGTTTGAGTAACGCACCTAGCACTTTTATGAGAGTAATGACTCAGATCCTTAAGCCTTTCCTTGGAAAATTTGTTGTGGTATACTTTGATGATATCCTAATCTACAGCCATTCGGTGGAACAACATTTGAATCATCTAAAGCAAGTTTGTGAAATTTTGAAAAGGGAACAAATGTATGCCAATCCTTAGAAGTGCACCTTCCTAACGAATCAAGTAACCTTCCTTGGATTTATCATTTCTTCCCAAGGCATTTCTGCTGACCCCGAAAAGGTGCGAGCGATCAATGAATGGCCTGAACCTAAGAACATCAGAGATGTTAGAAGTTTTCACGGACTGACCACGTTCTATAGAAGATTTATTAGGAATTTTAGCACCATAATGGGTCCCATAACTGATTGTTTGAAGAAAGGGGAATTTAATTGGACGACATCGGCCACCAGAGCTTTCGAGGAAATAAAACAAAAAATGGTTGCAGCACCAGTCATGCGTCTACCAAATTTTTCCAAAGTTTTTGAAGTAACTTGCGACGCATCTGGCATAGGAATAGGAGTATTATCACAAGAAGGACACCCGGTTGCCTACTTCAGTGAGAAGTTAAATGACATTAGGCAACGATACTCCACCTACGATAAGGAATTTTACGCCTTAATTCAATCCCTCAGATACTGGAGACATTACCTGCTTCCCCAAGAATTTGTTATCTTTTCTGACCATGAAGCCTTACGATATATCAATTCACAGAAGAAACTGAATGCCCGACACGGAAGATGGGTTGAGTTCCTACAAGAATACACTTACACCATTAGGCACAAAGCAGGTTCTGAAAACAAGGCTGCCGATGCACTAAGTCGTAGAATGATGGTTGCTCGTGAGATGAGAACGGAAGTGGTTGGTTTCGAGCAAATTAAAGAAAACTATTCTGACTGCCCCGATTTTGGAGAAGCCTACTCTAAGCTAGCAACAGGAGATGATCGTATCGTAGGAAATTTTTTGTTAGAAGATGGATACTTGTTTAAAGCTCAACGACTCTGTATTCCCAAGACTTCACTTCAAGAGTTTCTTGTTTGGGAGTTACATGCTGGAGGTTTAGCGGGTCACTTTGGACAAGCCAAGACCATCGCGGCTGTCGAAAATCGCTTTTACTATCCAAGTCTAAAAAGGGCGTTAGCAAACTTGTAAGGCGGTGTCACACTTGTCAGTTGGCCAAACAACGTAAACAAAATACCGGCCTTTACTCACCTCTTCCGGTGCCTAGCCAACCTTGGCAGGATGTCTGCATGGACTTTGTTTTAGGGTTACCCAAGACCGTTAGGAAGCATGACTCAGTCTGTGTAGTTGTAGATAGGTTCTCTAAGATGGCCCATTTTCTCCCGTGCTCCAAAACTTTTGATGCTTCTAGAATAGCCAAACTTTACTTTGATGAAGTTGTGAGACTTCACAGGCTACCAAAAACCATTGTGTCGGACCGAGACGTGAAGTTTACAAGTTATTTTTGGAAGACCTTATGGCATAAAATGGGAACCAAGCTGCAGTTCTCTACCACTTTTCACCCCCAAACTGACGGTCAAACCGAGGTGGTGAATAGAAGTCTAGGAAATCTTTTGAGAGCCTTGGTAGGGGAAAACATTTGGGACTGGGACTCTAAGTTGCCTATAGCTTAATTTGCCTACAATAACTCTTTGAACCGAACCACTGGTCTTAGCCCCGCTGAAATAGTATACGGATATCTTCCCAACTAACCTATTGATTTGATTCCCATGAACACTAGAGTTAGGACATCAGAGTCAGCATCATCATTTGCATCGCATCTACAGGAGTTACATAAAGAAATTAAAAAGAAAATTGAGCAAAGTAATGCGAATTATAAATTTATGGCTGATCATAAGAGAAGAGGTAAAGAATTCGACATTGGAGACTTTGTGATGGTCCGGATCCGTTCGGAGCGTTTTCCTCCTGGATCCGCTCGGAGCGTTTTCCTCCTGGATCCGCAAAGAAGTTGCATGCGAGAAGCGCCGGACCGTTCAAGATAATTTCAAAGGTGAATAACAATGCTTACGTACTCGACCTTCCCGAAGGTTTCAACATTAACCCCACATTTAACATAGAAGATTTAGTAACCTTCGAGGGACCTGAATTTAACCCATGCAATCCACTTACAAACGAGCCTTGTGCGACCATACCTGGTGAGATCCCAAGCCTACCTCCACTTCCAAATTTACCCCCCTTACCCAATGCAGAGACAGTTGAAGCCAAATTAGATGATGAGATCATTACTGCAAAAGGAGGCGGACGTTGAAGGTACTTAGTTCACTGGAAAGGGACCCCGGCGACGGAGGACACGTGGGTTGACCGAGAGGAGCTGCAGATTCTAGACCCATACCTTCTAGAGTGGTACGAGAGCTCTAGAGACACTCACTCGACAGGGTCGAGTTTTCTCCCACCTGTGGAGAATGATGAGGACATCGACAGACGCTACCGACATGTTTATCGCCGGCGAAACCGCAGACCGACGACCACGATTCAGCGCCTCTACTTTTGATTTAGATGTTATGATGTATTTTTATTATTATCTTGTTTTATTTACTGTCTTTCCATTTTACCCCTGTGGGGAGTTATTTTGTCATTGTAGCCCAGAGGGCAATTTGGTATTTTTTCTTTGTATGAGTTGAGACCTATATATAGTGGTCTTATGTATTGTTTTGAGGTTAATGAATATTGGAATGAAATCTAGTTTTGTTTCTTTTCTTTGTCTTCTTGCATGAGAGCCTGAAGAAAGAGAGAGAGAGAGAGAGAGAGAGAGAGAGCTCAAGGGGAGCAAATCGTAAGGCCCACCAGTCGTTGGAAGCGTCCGCGGCTCGTGGTTAAATTATCATATTATCTCGTCGTATTTTCTCCATCTCCTTCCCTTCCACCACAAGAAAAACCAGCCCAAAGCACTCATTGCCGCCGCCCCTCCCCGTGGAAGTCCACCACCGGCCAACCTCACGGCTTGGGCCGGCCACTTCGCCGGCAACTCCCCAACCGTCCAATCCTCCCTTCCACATGCTCCCAAATTTGAAATTTGAATTTCGAATTTCAAATTCTTTCCTAATTTGGAAATCCAATTTAGGAAAGTTTATTTGATAAATTCCAATTTCAAATTAAATTAAATTGGAGTCCTCATAACTTACCTCCACGTCATCACCCGAAATTGGAAACTCCAACATTTGATTTTCCCTTTCTCCCTCCTAGCATTGCCGTCGGCCTCCTCTAGGTGGATCCAAAATTAATGCCCCCATTAAGGCATTGATGGCGCCTCATTTGAATTCAAATACAAATAGTTTTCCCTCCTAAATTACTTAAAACTGAAATTAATTTTCAGTTTTAAGTTTTAAACCTCCTCCCTCTCTCTATAAGCCGCCGGCCACCCTCATTGGACTCCCCTCATTAACTCCCATTGAATGTCTTAATTGCTTGATTTGAAATTTCAAATTCAAGTCAATTTCCCCTCCAAACTTAATCGAAACTGAAATTACTTCAGATTTTGATTAATTCCCTAATACAAGCCATCTAAACCTAATTTGTTTTTTTTCAAGCCTTGTTCCTCCCTACACCCGCCGGCCACCCTTCTCCCTTGGAATCCCGCCGTCCCCCACCCTCTCTCTTCCCGTCTCTTGAATCAAGAGTCCAAGAGGGAACGAAGGCGACGTCTTCCATCTCCGTTTCAATGACGCATGGCGGATCCGGAGCTTGAGTGGGGTCTTGTATTCAACGCTGACGGAAGCATCAACATCCTACGATCTCTGTGCTTTGACGTAGGATTTGAAGATGAGACCACCGTGGAAGAATATTTGGACCGAGTCGTCCCGATTCTTGCGAGCATCTTTGACCGACGATTCTCAAGCCACGATTGGAGCCTCGTAAGCCGCCCACTACCTCCTTCCCCGCCGGCTACCTCTCCACCAACGAAGTTCTTCGGCGCCTTCTCTCTAGTGGTGATATCCTTCATCGTTTGGATCTTCTTTCTCCGCTAAAGCTTACCAATAATTGAGTGAGACAGCCCTCGAGGTGAAATTCTCATTGTTAAACGTTGGGTTTCTGTCAATTGTACTTTGCGTTTAAATTCCCTTGAATTTTGAATGAATTGTCGTGGTTAATCTCTCTTGTACTTCTTTGGGACTTAAGCAAGTTAAAAGTTTCTAATTCCTAACTCTCTCTTATTGTTAGCTTAAATTTAAAAGAGCAAAACTTTAATCTTTTCATTTTAATTTCTGAAATAACTCCTCGTAGTTTCACATCACAAACAGTTGTATCTAAAGCATACTGTGAGAAAAAAAAAATTTTCAAATCCCATATGTACATAAATAATTTTAAGAAGAATGTCCTTAAATATTTAATCTGAGTAATGTGCAAGGTGGACTTACCATAGTTTCAGACTTTGGGTTTTGGAGTGGCAACCTGTTAATAATTTTACATAATTGATTCAAAGAAGAGTTAGTTATCGGCTCTCTGTTTCATTTGTAAATTTTCACTTATAAGCGGCTTGGATCAATTCTCTTTTGAGTATTTTTTGATTTAATGAATGAACCTGGTGACTTCTCATTGCTTATTAAGCAAATTAAGGTCAGAAAATCACTTTGCCAATCTTTCGTCAGTAGGACAGATTGTTAATTTTCAAAAGCTATCAAAAGAGATTGACATTGAGGATATGTGTTAGACCGGTCCAGCCGGTCCGTACGGGATCCGCATTTTCGCAAAGACTGCGGGATCTCCGCCTCCTGCGGAGATCTGCGGCCCGACCGCTCAAGAAGAGCATTTTAGAAATTTGAATGTAGGGACTGTTTAGGGATTTCCTTTTGATTTGTATGCATTAAATAGTTGGTTTTCTTAGGGTTTGAGCATCTTGAATTTGGCTGAAATTTGAGATCTCTTAGATTTGGGTTTTCTTTGGGCTCTAGCGGCGTCTAGAGATTTGGGAGAGATCGATCCTCTCGAATTGAGGATCAATTGTATCTTGCTATTTTATTCATCGTCTAGTGGAATACAAGTTGTGCTTTGAGTTTTCCTTCAGTTTTCCTCTAAATTTCTGCTGTTTGACTGCTGTACACAGCAGATTGCTATGTTTTTCCTGCTGTGGACAGCCATTTGGCTGCTGTTTGTCCACCAATTTGGGTTAGGTTTGCTTGCGAACTCAAGTATTACCTTAGGGTTATTTGCGAACTCAAGTATTTCCTATCAATATGCATCCACAACCTTTAAAAAAAAATTTAAATAAACTTATTTGTTTGAAATGTCCTTTGGATAATTTTTTCTAGGAACCCCATATCTCAAAATTTCTGTCATTTTTAAATATTTTAATTATACCTGATTTTAAGAAGAGCCAAGAAGTAGCCAATTTTAACCCAAGGGATTATTTGTTTTCAATTTTATATGATTAAGAAAGAAGCATTTTCCTAGAATTTTGATTTTTACAATCTGAAGGTTACAATCATATTTGTCAAAGGCAAATGGCACACTATGGCGTAAAGTTCCGCATGGTGCTAAAAGGCATAGTGCACAACATGGCCCAAGTCATTTTAAACATGGCGCATAATATTAAATAATTATAAATAAAATATATATTAATATTTAATACTATTAAATAAATTATAATTTTAAATTTAAAACCCTAAAAAATGGTTCATGCTATTTGGCCTTGCACCATGTGCCATTGCTGATGTGTGACGTAAATAGTGTGCACTTTTTTAAACTAATATACAACGCCACACAAATGGCGTCGTACGTGCACCACGCCACCCTGTTCATTATGGTGCATGCCATTTTGTGTCATTGACATGCATGGTTATAATTAATTGATATTATTTTATTTTATTTTTGTTGAAGTTTGTGGATGACCCATTATCAAATGTTTATAGTAAATGTTTACTTTAAAAAAAAAAACATTGGTTTTGAATTTATTAATGGGCTTTCGGTGTTTCTATATAAATATAAATTTCATGTGTGATGAGATTGATCTTTGCTTCTGTGCCTACCTCTTTTATGGTTGGCAAATGTTACTAATAATATTTCTGTAATCTTTTTTCATGGTTGTCAAATGTTACTAATAATTTTTCAGTAATCTTAATAATAAATGCATCCTCATTTTGAAATGACTACGGAATCATTGCTAAGACGACCCTAGTAATAAGGATACGATGGTGCTACCCCGGATTCTCAAGTTACTTGTCCTCGTTTTCTATTAATCTTATTGAAACTTTGGGTTTTTGCTTCCATATTGTTAATATTGAATTTTGGAATGCCTGAATTTTAAAGTTCATGTATATTCCTTTTCTTTTTTAATAGAAAGCTGGGACCTTCTCATTAAAATAATAGATAAAAAGGATACAAGAGGATATTACAATTTATAAAAAGTACGTGAAAGACTAATAATATTAGGGAGGAAAATATAAATTTAAACATGTATATATCTAATAAAAGGCTTCTTGGGATTATCTGTAAAGCCTAAATTCTTCATATTGTCCTTTGATAACTTCAGCTTTTTTTCCCTTGCAAGTATGGATCCAAAGTAGGCTAGAGGAATGGTAGGCTAGAGGAATGGTGTTAGACCTTCTCTCATTAGTTCACAATATTGCTGAAAGAAAAATGTTTTTGAAGTAGATCTAAAGAGAAGCTTGAACATAGTTATCTTTAAGAAGTGAAGATGACATTAATAAAATCAGCTAAATTCTTGATGTCGAAAAACAGTATATTATAAATATTTGTCTGAATGAAGAATTAGTGGTTCATCCTAGTAATAAGGAGGCTTGACCGCTCTAATATTGCAGTCATCTTTATCATCATTGCTAGCATTTTTCCATCTAATATGTTTTGGCCATAGAAATCTTTCGCAATTTGATGTGAAGGTCATATATATTGGCTCCTTTGGAAATCAAATATTTTTGGAGTGCTGGCATCTCATTTTCTTCCACTGACTTCATCATGTATTGTCAGATTTAAGATGAGTGCAATTTTTTTATTTTTTTTGGTTTTTTTTCCTTCTTTGGTCAATGTCGAAGTAATTAGATTGAGGAATTTGATTTAAAAACCTTGTAATGGGCCCCATTACATTTGATTCACATGGAATTTCGCCCTAAGGTTTTACATTTACAGTAATATTATTGGCATGAATTTTTCGCTGATTATCTTTAAATGAAGGAATTTTACTGTACCTATTTAGCATGCAGATAATTATTATATTTTGTTAGTTAACATTTTTTTCCTGATTATTTTATCATGCAAAAGAATGCCTGTTTGTCTTGTAACAGGCATGTATTGGTACAAGGGTAGTTGCTAGTGAGAGTTTATCAGCAATTAGGAAGGATGTCCTATCAAAGTGTTACGGTATAGTACAATACCTTCAGATATTCTGATGTCATTTGGCAATTTCGAATAATAGATGGCCAGTGTGTCTGGATGTTCAATTTAGGCTTCGTTTGGGACTGCTTTTTTGATGCTTCTTAAAGCAGTTTTTTAGAATAAAAATTTAAATTTTTGTAATAGAAAGATGCTTTAAGAACAGCCAGAAAGCCGTCCCAAACGAATCCTTAGTGTTTCAATTATGCATGTCTTTTTTTTTTTTTTTGCAGGGGGCGACATTACTAGGAAAAAGAAGCTGCTTAAGAAGCAGGTCATTTGCTTTTCATGCTCAAATTACCACATCATTCCTTGCCAGTCTTTTTAACTTTGTATAATCTTTGAAAATATTATCTCCAAGCTCATTGAAGTATGCAGTACTAAAAACCTTGAATCTCTCTTTTCATTTTGCATTTGGAATTTAAATTAATTATAACGTCTCATTTGCAGTTTATTCTTTTGGTCACATATGAATAGTCCACCGTAAACTTTGTTTTTTCTTTATAAGTTTATCAAATACAAGAATACTTTGTTGAATAGTAATGAGTAATGACTATCCGTGAAATAATCTATATAGTGAAAATTTTCCCAGCCCCACAAAAAGGATTTATTTCATGGATTTGTCGGAGGGAGTAAGTCCTAAATTTTAATCAGTAAAGAAATAGAATCTCCAACAATGATAGAGAGGTGGTGGCCAAAATAGATAATTTGGTCAACAACAGTGATAACTAAACAAATACTAAATCCGAGGACATAGAGCACAAGTCAACATAACTCTGGGACAGCACAACACTTGAATATGAGCCAGAAAAAAGAGGAAGCTAGGCAGGCGAGAACAAATCTCTGAACGGAAACTACCATTTGCAAAGGAAATCATCATTGGCAGTCTAAACCCCATCATTTTTGGGAATGATCAGAGCCAGACAAAGAGTCACAAAATGATAAAACGAGTCACACATAGAATCCAGATATGTCTGAACAATTTCCCATGCAGTGCACATGGGAGAGTTAAGAAAATGATTTCGACTGGAAATTTGTATTATCAAAATTAGTTAATTGATTGCAAGTACATTTTATTGAAAGATTTCTAAGTAGATAAAATAATTGAATAATTGACTCTTGTGACATTTTCATAAGTAGATAAAAAAAATTCACGTTTCAAATCCTGGTTAGTAAATTCTAAATTATTAACTAGTTAACTTGAATGAACTTATAGAATCATTATTCATGTAATTAGAACAGAAGTATTTTCTTTCGTGTTTGGAATGGAAATTATTTACAACGCTGAGGTGCTTGCAGTGTTTTTTTATGGCAAGTTGATCAGTTTCCTAGGCATTTGGACGAGGAGAGGTGATGTAGTGTGGTCAGGGCTTGATGATTAGTTTATGATGCTTTTATATGTTGGTCATGTATTAGGATAAGTTTGTCTTTTTTATAATGTTCAGTAAGCCTCTTATTATTAATAGAGTTGCCATTGGGATGAGATGGAAAATAATTATGGAATGATGATGATTTGCTCCCAAGTCTCCCTTTTTCTTTCTCTTTCCTCCTCTACAACCCAACCCCTTTCCCTTTCCTTTTCCTTTTCATCTCCTATATCCCTTATTTTCTCTCCTCCTTCCTCTACTATCTCTCTATATCTCCTGTCCAATTTCTTCTTTTTCTCGTCTCCTCATCGACGCCACCACCTTAGCATCACGGCCACCACTCCAAGGAAAGCTCGAGCCCATCCATGGGCATCCATGGGCATCCATCATCAACCAAGTGCAAGATCACGACAAACTCCCCCTTCTCCATGTCTCCTCCATCCATTGAAGAACTATGGTTATGCATTAGAGCATAGGAAACCCATTTGATGTGCTTCAACTCCAAACCATGGAGTATGATGATTTCAAGAGGTTAAGCCATAACACCTTCCACAACTCACAGGCGAGTGACCTTAATAAGGTGTTTCCCAAGTGAAATTATTTCATCCAGGGCTAGGAAATTAGTCTAGAGTATTTCCTTAATTGGAGTGACGGGTACTTCTATATAGGATGATTAGTTTTTTTTTTTTTTTTAAATATATAAAGTGCACAGTAGTTGGAGATATAACCATGCATATTAGCAAACAAGTTAGATCACGGTGAAAGCTGCAAGTTTTAGAGTAGTAAAACTTTTAGAAAGGAGGGTGATAAGTCCAATTATGATGAAAGAGCATAGATAATGTTGAGGATAGAATAGGAAGTAGTGAAATTAGATTGTTTCAAGGTTACCTATACTACAAACTCAAATAGTTTAATTATATTTTTTTAAAATACTTTATGGGTATTTATTTAAGACGATCTATATAGCAAGTTCTTAAATGCAATGAAATTTGAAAAAATCTAATAGATATTAACTTTTCATCATAAGCAAATTGATCCACCGAGTGAAAGATATCTGTTCATGAACTCAATAATAACTATTGGCAAAACAAGAATTGCCGGTGCAAAAAAGCCAACTTGTAGCTATCCTCTTTCTAATCAGAATTGGTTCCCTCAAAACTTATCTTACTAAGTGAACCCTCCAACAAAAAGATTCAGGATGACACAAGTTATTCATTTCTTTTATTTACCTATGTGGTAGAATGTCGATTATCTTTTTTTTTTTAATTCGTTTCCTTATAATTACTAATTATTTTCTTGATTTCCTTAGCAAGGTAATATTAACATTTCTAAGTTATCTACTTGCAAAAATTCTGAGCATTGAAATGATATCCTCATCAGATTCCTATTTTTCAAAAATTTTGTTTCTTTGTCATCCCTCTCTCATTTCCCACTGGCATATCTTCTAAGTTAACGCAGAAGTTCTTTGAGTATATGCATGTACAAAATGCTGGAAATCCTGTTAAGGCTTCGTTTAGGACGGCTTTGTTTCTGCTTCGTAAAGTTGTTTTCTTGTACAAGAAAGTCGTCTCAAACGAAGCCTAAATCTCTCATTGACAATTAAGTTGTTAAGAATTCATATTGCATTTACAAGGCTCCAAAATTTTGATCAGGCCGAAGGCAAGAAGAGAATGAAAGCAATTGGCAAGGTCGAAGTGCCCCAAGAAGCCTTCATGGCTGTCCTGAAACTTGAGAAGGAGGTGATATGATAACTGTGATCATATTTAATCCATGGAGTTGCTTCGTTTGGTCACTGTGGAACTTCCGTTCAGGGTTTGGCTCTCTCATCATTTCACATGAAATCCTCTTCATTGGTCGTCGCAGCTATTATTCCTATGGTGAGCATTATTTCACATTTTGTTCCCTTTTGCAAGAGTTTCTTTAGGAAACTTCTAATGTACTATCATCTTGTATTGATTGTATAAAATTTGATGGATCCACAAAAAAAAAAAATAAATAAATAAATAAATTGTACCCAAACATTCTAATGAAAAAAATTATGTTGGGTATCTCGAACTCTTAGATTTATATTGAGATTAGTGTTCTATAGACTAATAAGCGTTTTGATATTTATTCTGATGTATTTTGTATCTGAGTATGTTATAATTTTTCCTTTCAAAAAATGAAAAGGGTGGATTTTAAAGCTGTTTGATTTTATTTAGAATGAGCTTTATATATAAATAATCAATTAAAATTTATACTTTATTATTTTTAAAATAAATTTAGTTAATCTAAAATATATCTTGAGCAAAAAGTTTTTTTCCCCTTGAAGGGTTATGATGAATCATTCATATGAAAATGACAAAGTAGTTTTAATTCTCTATGTAGCTCTTCTTGATTTGTTGGTTGAGAGTTTTAGCTATCAATCAAGAGGTCTTCAATTGAATGTTTGTGTATTTGATGTGTGTGTATTTGTTTTAATTGATATAAATATCTCAAAAAAAAAAAAGTTTTGGTTCATTGAAATCGTAAAATTTAATTGAAGGGAGAAAGTTTTCAATGTTGAATGAAATCAAGAAAAAATTTGTCAATTGGTGGTTTTAGAATCATTTTTATTTAAATTGATGAGAAACTTTTTATTTTTGTTATTAATTTTTGTTTTGGTGTTTTTAATAATTTTAGCGGTAACTCGAAGGTTTTGGTGAAAATTTAGATGAGATTTAAAGAGATTCAAAATAAATTGTAATTTGAATGAGATTGTATTAAAATTTGAGGGATCTTACAAATTTTAGAATTTTATTATTGATAGTGTACCAATTTGTTTTTTTTTTATTTGCATTAATGTCAATTAGATAATTTGTTTTGTTCATGGTGATAATATGTATCTTGAAGAGGAAAATAAACTTTATGGAAATATAATATTATTTTAGGATGTATTTTAAGTTTAATTTGCATTAAAATTTAATTTTTTTAATTTTTAAACATAATTAATAATTTTAAAACCCATCTTTGGCCATTGGTGCAAGAAACATCACATCTATCTATTATCATCATCTTAGGATCTATTTGAGAGGAATGTAATACATTGTAAATGTAATTGTAAAGTATTTCCATAAATTTTTTTTTTAAGCTATTGTGATATTATAAATATATTCCTTTTGAAAAAAAAATATATGATGGCAATATTCCTGTAGGTATCACATATTAACAGATTTGATTGTAAAAAGTTATTTGCAAGAGTGAAGAAGCTGTTGAACCTAATGATATTCAATAGAAGTGTGGAAATGCTTAGGAGATGAAGGAATTTATTGGCATACTAAACTTTTTAATATTATTTTTGAAGACTAAAAAGATGTCAGATGAGTGTGTTGATTCCTGTTTTTAAAAATAAAGTTGATGCACAAAATTGTGCGAATTATAGAGGAATTACGTTAATGTATTAGATATGGAGAGAGTTATGGAACATATGTTGCAGTGTGACATTAATGTTTCTCAAAATTAATTTGGATTTATGCCAAGTAGGTCTACTATGGAAGCTATACATTTATTAAGAGGTTTGATGGAGAAGTATAGAGTGAATAATGAGGATATACATGTGATTTTAATTGATTTAGAGAAAGCATATGATAATTCAAAGACAAGTGCTATGGAGAGTTCTGCATAAGAAAGTGGTTAATAATGCTTATATTCAAGTCATTAAGGATATGTATGCATAAGCTATTACTTGTGTTCAAACACAAGGTGGTTTAACCTTTCCTATTTAGTTGGATTACATCAAGGATCATTCTTAATCCCATATCTTTTTGGTTTAGCCATGGATGTTCTCCCTAGACATGCAAGAGGTTGTACCCTGATGTATGCTTTTTGTTGATGATTATCTTCTTATTGATAAGACTGGAGAGGGAGTTGAAGGTAAACTTGAATTATGGAGGTCAACCTTAGAGTCTAAAGGCTTTCGTTTGAGTATATCTAAAATTAAATATATATAGTGTAATTTTAGTCATAATAGATCTAGTAGAGAGATTGTGACTTTGGGCGACCAAATCGTTAATAAAAGCACATGTTTTAGATATCTTGGGTCTATTGTTCAAGTGATGGTGAAATAGATTAAAATACTATTAGTATAATTCAAGTTGGATGGTTGAAGTGGAGAAATGCATCGGGCTTGTTATGCGATAAAAAAGTTTCTCTCAAACTTAAGGGAAAATTCCATAAGATGGTAGTGAGACCTACAATGCTTTATGGTGCAGAATGTTGTCCATTAAAAGAGAGGCATAATATTTAAGTTAAGTGTGCAAAGATGAAGATGCTTGGGTGGATGAGTGGCTTTACTCTTAAAGACAGGATATGAAATGAGCATGTACGTAAAAAGGTTGGAGTAGCTCAAGATGGTTTGGCCACATAAAACGACGGCCTTTCGATGAACCGATTAGGAAAGTAGATGTATTATATTTGACTTATATTAAGAAAGGTTGAGGTAGACCTACAAAAACTTGGTTAGAAAATATTAGATATGACCTTTCTTTATTAAATTTAGATGAGAATTTGACCATTAACATGACACAATGGTAAAAAAAGATTCATGTAGCCAACCCCATAGTAGGATAAAGGCTCTTTGTTGTTGTTTTATCAAATAAAATGATTCATGAAACACAAAATTGTAATCAGAAGCAAAGTGTTATGGCATTATAAGAATTAGTGGTTGATATTGATTTCTTAGTATTTGAGTTTTAAAGCTATTTGATTATTTTCACAACAGTATATGAGTTTTAAAGCTATTTGATGATTTTCACAACAATAAGTGAAGCGAATACATTGTTTGTTTCATTAATATTTCAAGCGACTCTTGTTCTATCAGTGCCTAAACCGCACTCACTCGATGAGCACTAGCCCATGCATATTCATGTTAAGTCAATTTTAGACATATACGAACCCAACTCATCAACCAGAATTGACTCCTCTAGGGTCAAATCATAATATGAATATTGCACAAATTTTATTTAAACTATGCATGAGCTGATATTAGAATAAAAAAAGTATGTTTCAAATAAAATTCAAACTTCAAACAATAGTATAATATGGCTCAAAATTATCTCATATTATCTCTATCTAATTTGTTGGAGCTTTATTAAAATCATGTTTAAATAAATTTAGGTAATGTCTGATTTTAATAAGCACTTCAAAGCTGAATTATTTAATACAAAAGAAACTTTCGGGTAGATAGGTATATAATAATAAAAATAATAATAATAGGAAGGTATATTTATTCGAATTTATATATTATTTGGAATATTGTAATATTAAAAAAAATCAAACCAAATTGAATCAGTAGACGAGAACGTACACGGAGTTTCGAGAGAGGGTTAAATCCTCTTCGTTTTCCTTTTTTGCTTGCTTTGCTTTGCGTGAAGTATAGTTCTGAAAGAGTCGAAACTTCTTCGCCGCCTCCTCAAACTACAACTAAATCCGATACCAAACACCCCCTTAGGAACTTTTATTTGGTCCGGTGTAAGGATGCAGAGGAACATCCGGTTGTAGGCAAAATCCCGCCTATACCGAGGTGTACCGAGTTTTTTGGAAAAACTCGGTACACCTCGGTATAGGCGGGATTTTGCCTACAACCGGATGTTCCTCCGCATCCGGTCGGAGGACGTAATAATTGTCCCCCCCCCCCCCTTAGGGGCTGTTTGGCAACAAGTGAGATTTAATTTTAATAGGATTTAGTAAATCTTGTAAATCTGAATTTAGTAAATCTGAAATGTGTTAAATCATGAAAATTATTTGGTATGTCAAATGCTAAATCCTGTTAAATTCTGAGAAACTGTTTGGTACATATTTCAAGATTTATGATAGTTAGGGATATAAATGTGAAGAAAATAATTATAAATTTAAAAATAAATGTATAATTAAAAATAAAAATTAACATGTTATGAAATTAATAACATATTATGTATAAAGTATTTATTAACTATTAATTAAATACATTATATATATATAAGTTATATTAATTAAGCTAATTATATTAATATTATTACTAATTATTCAATTAAGTTAAATTAGATAATTAATTTATGCACTAACTATAAAATTAGTTATTTAATTAATTTACTTAATTATTAATAATTTAAATTATATTAATTAAATTAAGTTAATCAATAATAACATAAGGCGTCTAGGTTTGCCTTTCATCCTCTGTTTTCGGGCAAATTATTGGGTCAGGTGACCGAAGCCATCTCTCCGTTCGGTCGCCAATAGAAATGCGACATCTGTTAGGCGTTTTTTTAATTTAATATTTACGCTTTATGTCTTTTCAGAGTTAGCGACCCGACCCGATAACGCTTTTCATTTGAACTTTTAAGCATTTGCCGCCCTATTTTTTCATTTTGAAAGCCGCGAAAGACGCAAATAAAGACTGCTGTAGAAGAAAAAACGAGCCAGAAATTTGCAGAGAAGAAATGGACTGCTCAGCGAAGAGGGAGTTGGAAGAGGGCATGGAAGAGGGAGTGCATGAATCGGAAAGGATGCATGAATCGAAAGGGCTGGTGCATGAATCGGAATCGGAACCTAACTTAGCCGGAAATTCCTCTGGTTTCAACATATCGGTAAGTTAGAAAGTTGTAAACAGTCAGTTTTAATATTATCGCCGCAGAAAGAAGACGTAGGTTTCAGCTCATTAGTCTTAGGATCTTGTATTTTGTGATTTTAAAGCAGAATAAATTTCTTTTGTCGAAAAAGTAAAAAAAAAAAAATCTAATGTTGCTGTTTCTTAGCTTTCATTATTGATTTTAGGTTGAAGATGATAAATAAAAAAAAAACTGAACTTGTCGCTATAGTTGCGCTATAGTTGCGCTATGGTTGCGCTATGGTTGCGCTATGGTTGTGCTATAGTTGCGCTATGGTTGCGCTATAATTGCGCTATAGTTGCGCTATTGTTGCGCTATTATTGCGCTTTACTTGCGCTTTACTTTTTCTTTCAGGCTGTTTATAAAGATGAGACAGAAGCATATGAATATTTTTGCACTTATGCTCATGATAATGGATTTAGTGTCCGAAAGGATCATCACAGTTTTTGGCCAAATTCTAGAAAGATAAAATCGAAGGACTTTGTTTGTTCAAAAGCTGGTTTCAAGAAAAGTGATGATCATACTTCAGGAAAGAGAAAGAGATTCACTAGACCAGTTGTCAGAACTGGTTGTTCAGCCATGGTGAGGTTTGTCACAGATGAAGATGGTTACTGGCATGTCAAAAGATTTATTGAATCCCACAACCATGAATTAGCTAGCCCAGCCGACCGACACCTTTTAAGATCATGTAGGAATATTATTGAGGAAAAAGCTTCCGTCCTGAAATCAATGACAGATGCAGGGATTAGAACCGTTGATGCATATGCCTATCTTGCAGAGGAAGTTGGTGGATGTGAGAATGTCGGATTCTCTAAGAGGGATGCATATAATTTTATTCAGAAGGAGAAAAGAGCAAGGATTGAAATTGGTGACACTAATTCTTTGATTCAATTATTTAAAGATCGACAAGTGGAGGACCACATGTTCGCATGGGATGTTCAATATGATGATGAGGATAGATTGTTAAATTTTTTCTGGGTTAATGGCAGAAGCAGGATAGATTATGAATGTTTTGGGGATGTGTTGATTTTTGATACTAGTTACAGGGATGTGTTGATTTTTAGACAAGTTTTTTATTTAGGTTACTTGCTTAATTCTCAAAGAAGTAATAATTTCCAAAGTGGTAGGGGATTCATATTCAGAAATCAGGTGAGCAGGTTTGCATATCAAATGAGCACGAAAGCTCAAGGGAATGAGGAGGCAGAGGAGTTTATTCTTTCTTCATTGCAAGACATGTATAAAAAATTATACTTAATTCTAGGTGGCAAGAAAAGAAATGAGAAGGATGTTGCTAGTTCCCAAGGTGGAACTGCTAATTTGAAAGATCCTCTAAAGCAACCATAGCGCAACCTTAGCGTAATTTGCATCATGTAAGCTAAAAAATTACCTCACTTTTCTTTAAAAATTTAAATATTTTTGCTGCATTCTCTTGAGTAAAGTATAAATCTGTATACCCCTGCCATCTCAGAAAACGCGGTCTTAATTCTGAATCGGTTGGTTTATTCAAAGAAAAATGTTCCAAAAACCAAATCTGTATAATGCCAAACATAAAAATTTTAAAGTTAACATTAAAAAACATTAAACATTTAGAATAACCAGTAGGAGCGGAAACTTACCAGTAGAAGAGGAAAAAAACCATTGATGTAACACAATGATCTTTGGAGTTGAAACTTCTCAAAAATTGTGTTGAACTCCACAACCATGAAGTTCCTTAAGCATGAAGCCCAATTAATGGAAGCGAACTCACTTAAATTATTTGCAACAGTTGTGAGCCTTCTAGGGGTTTTATGACTATTTAGTGGAAAGAAAAGGTTAGATAACAAAAACATAATAAAGGTCTTAATTTTTGTTGCATTATCAGATAATCTGTCTAGTTTTGAAATTTCTGTTTTAACTTCAGTTGACAGAGGTCCATTTAGGAGATCAATCTTCCATTTTATATCAATGCCTCTGTTTGGCAAACCTGTCAGAAAATTTCAGTCGTTAAAGTTAAAAAAATATATAGCTATAAAAATTTCATATTCAAAATATTACCTATCAACAAAGCAACCTCGTCAGAAGTGAATTTCAGAACATGACCCAGGACGACGAAGCCTTCATCAGCAGGACTCCAAAATTTGAGAATCTCAAAAAGAAGTGGTATACACTGCTGGAAAGCGGGGAACTTCAAAAATTGATGAATGTCAGATCCTTTAATGTTTGCTCCACTTCATCATCAATGATCTCGACATAAGCATCACAATGTTTCCGGAAAGAAGTAACATAACATCTAGATGTTACTGGCCTTTGATACGGCGTCTTCATCTATAAAAACAAGAAAAATCAGAACCATAGCGCAACCATAGCGCAACCTTAGCGCAACTATAGCGCAACTATAGCGCAACCTTATATTTCGTAATTATTTAGCTTAAACGAAGTTTAAAATTCAGAAAAAAAAATAAAAATTGAACACAACATTTAACATATATGCTATTTATACAACTATTAATAAACCCTAAAAGTTAGAAGATAGCGTAAACCTTTCGTATCATTTGATTCATCCATTTACGAAGAGAAGAAGCGTGAAAAATCAGAAAATAAATATTTGAACAGTACATTACATTAAACAAACAATGGTAAAATTATAACCAAATCCTAAACCCTAAAATTTAACATATAACTTAAACGCAACGAAAGCGCAAGTAAAGCGCAAGTTAGGCGCAACCATACCTCTTCCTGATTGCTGATCTTTTACAGGTTCGTCGTCTACCTCCGGCAGAAATAAGCTAATGCAGAACCGAAGGAAATGGAGGAATCCGAGAGCGCTTACCAGAGCTAAAGCTTGAGTAACAGTGAAGATGTAGCGCGGCGTTTCCATTCTTTATTCTCAGGAATTCAAATGAAAAGCGTTATCGGGTCGGGTCGCTAACTCTGAAAAGACTTAAAGCGTAAATATTAAATTAAAAAAATGCCTAACAGATGTCGCATTTCTATTGGCGACCGAACGGAGAGATGGCTTCGGTCGCCTGACCCAATAATTTGCCCTGTTTTCGTCCTTGCTGCTCGGCTTCGTTGCTTTGCAGGAGGTGTATAGATTGCACGCGTCGCTTCTTCGGCTCCTTCCTGGCTATTCGACTTCGCTCCTTCTACGACTTTCCCTCCTGTCCGATCGGAAGTTACGACATTTTGATCGGAAGCAAGAACAGGAGCTCGCTAGCTGTGAAGGTAACTTTCTCCCTTTCGCGCGCTTATTCGGCTAAATCCCGTTAAATCCACCGAACCGAGGGATTTAGTAAATCCGGGATTTAAGCCGTAAATCCCTAAATTCGGGATTTCTGAAATCCTGGGATTTAACGCGCGCACAAAAACCGTTTGGCTGGATTTAGCGTAAATCCGACTTAAATCCCAACATAAATCCGATACCAAACAGCCCCTTAACTTTGTATTTTTTGGCGTTTGGCAGGATTTAGTTCAAATCTTGCCTAAATCTGGCCTAAATCCCGCATCCAAACAGGCCCTAAGTCCGTCATCCATTGCTTCGTTCTTCCGAAATCCGTACCTTGATCGGTTTATTCTAATGGCGGACGATAGCAGCTCATCGGCCCCTACGAAGACCGAGAAGAAGTCCTGGGCTGACGAGGAATCCGACGAAGAAGTCACATCACCTGCCGATCCGCCCCTAGGCGGCAGTAAAGATGTGGAGCAGTTGGAGCTCAACAAGATCGCCCTAGGCGGCAGTAAAGATGTGGAGCAGTCGGAGCTCAACAAGATCGCCCTAGGCAGTAGTAAAGATGTGGAGCAGTCGGAGCTCAACAAGATCGAGTCCCTCTCCATATCCGAGGATAAGGGCAAAGAAAAGGATGAGGATAGGGATGGCGGGGATGGGCTGCTTGACAACCCGGAGGATTCAAACATCAAAGCTGTAACAAGAAAATTAAATTCAAGATAGCTTCTCTTATTTCTTGATTTTATGGTTTTGATTCAAACTTATTGGGCTTTAAAATTTTCATACAGGTTACGACTGGGGATTCAGTTTATTCATCGGCCACGCGTTTTGAAGATCTGAATCTGTCAAAGGACTTGCTTAAGGGAATATATACGGAGATGAGATTTCACAGGCCTAGCAAGATTCAGGCCATAAGCCTTCCAATGATCCTCACCCCACCGTATAAGGATTTAGTTGCTCAGGCTCATAATGGTTCAGGAAAGACGACATGTTTTGTGCTTGGTATGTTGAGTCGGGTCGATCCCAGCAAAAAATTGCCTCAGGCTATGTGTATTTGTCCTACGAGGGAACTAGCCCAGCAGGTTTGAGTATAATAGATTTTGATTTTTCTGTTTCATTCATATTAGCGAGTTTTTTTTTTTTCCTTTTTCTAACTTGTTTGCAATGTCGAGCAGAATCAAGCTGTTCTTTTAAAGATGGGAAGGTTCACTGGCATAACATCTTTTCTGGCTATCCCTGCTGATTCTGCTAATTATGTCCCAATCTCTAAATTGCCACCTGTGACTGATCAAGTGGTGATTGGCACTCCGGGTACCATCAAGAAGTGGACATCGGCTAAAAAGCTGAGCACTAGAGAAATTAAGATTCTTGTTTTTGATGAGGCAGATCACATGCTAGCTGAGGTATCAATTTCATCCCTGCTATCTTTTCCTAACATACGAGCATGTTCATCACAGAACTTAATATAATTAAAAAGGTTCATCACAGGTCTCCTTATTGATTTTCTTGGTTATTGTGGGAATTGCATGATTGGTCCGGTGTAACAGTACCTTAACACCACTTTATTTTTTTGGCCTAATCACAACTTGTTTGTTAGTTCTGTAGGAACTATTCGTTGGACGTGCTACTTTGAAGTTCTAGGACCTTTAATTGATTAGGAAAAATATCCCTTTTTATAGATTTTTCATTGCATTTTGTATGAGATAGTTTCTTGTTAGGATGAGGATTCTTATTATATCTGAATTTTATGATGTTTTTTATGTGTTACTATTAGTTTTTTAATAAGTTTTGTTATTTTCAATGAAGTTTTCTTATGGTCTTTAATAGTTTTATTATTTCCCTTCTAAGGAACTAGCATTTTAAAGTTTTAGACCAAATTATGGGAGCATCACTCATTTTGCATTGCCAGTTAATCTCACTTTCATGTGGCTTTTCTCTTGGTTTGCTTATAGTTTGGCTAATCCCGTTTACAAGATCAAAAAAGTTGTGGTTATGATTACAAGGAAGGCTAGTAGTTGTAGTGAGGAAGTGAACAAATTACCATTGTAGTTTTAGGCATGCTTGGATAGAGTTTTTTATTAGGATAGATGCATCCAAGATAGAGTTTTTTATCTGTTGTTTTTCAAATTTTATGCATATGACGTGAATTCTTATTGTTCACTTCACAATTTTTTAAAAAAATATTCTACGCTGAATTTATTTTGAGTCAGGTGTTTGCCAAAATCATAGTCTTGGTATTTAATGGTTCAAAGTCAGATTTTAGCTCTGTTCTTTGGCTACTATAATTGCTGTTTTTTCAATACTTAGTTGGGCTTTCCAAGGAATATAATTTAAGTGTTAACCTGCTTTTAGGATTATACATTTAGCACCTGAAGAAGAACAGTTCATGCTAATCCATTCAACCGCACTACAGTATTTAATGCATATTTATTCACGCAGTTTCTTAACATCGATATTTTTTCATTCCGATACAATCACTAAGGTCCATTTTGCAATGTGTTGAGCTCTGTTGTGCTTTTTTGTATGGTGTTCCACTGTGATGTTAGCTAAAGTAGATGAATGTTTAATAAAACCACATTTAAGATTTAGAATTAAATTGTTGTTAGAGCTTAAGCTGTTTGGTAAATGGTGCTATACTATCTGAATTGTTTAAATGATCAAAATGAGTATGATTAATTATTGTATATATTATTGACCTGTTTAATTTATATTATCATTATTGACCTGGCTGATTAAATACCTACCTATAAAAATATTTTCATCAATTAATTAATGTATGCTTGATTATAATAATCTATTATTATAAAGATTATCCTAATAAATTCTTAATTTAATTTATAAATCTGCTGTCATATTCATGAATTAGTACTCAATTAGTTTGGCTATTTATTTTTCTGTTAATTAATTTGGAAATAATAAGGGATTCTTTTGATCTTAATAATTATATAATAATTAATTTGACTAAATTATCCTTAAGTACCTTAATTAATTAAATAATAATTGTCAGCTGGGACATTTTCATAAAAAGCAATAAAAGATGAAATCAGAATGGCATTTTTTATGAAGCCAATCTAACTCATCGTTTCAAAGAGGGCTGTTCTTGGCTTCATAAAGCTAGGATTTTTATTGAAACAATTGGTCAAACACCCAAAAACGGCTTTTGATGTTCTAAATAGCATAAGAAGAAATATAAAAAGCATAAACAATCAGTTCCCATGTCTATCGGGTTATTTCTCTCTAAGCATTCATAATATTTGCTTTGAAACACTGATTTTAAAGATGGTAGAAGCTTAAATGCACTTTGTACGGAGTTATACACTTAAAATTTCCTTTCTTGCATAAACCTATATGTATTCTTAATACATTTTTGTTGTTGTAGTTTCTCTATAAGTCTAAATTGATACAGTTCTATTAGTTATAGTGGACATTTGGCTTTTCTTTAGGGGAATTTACATGCATAAACACCTTTTTTTCCCTATTTACTTAATACATAATGATTAATACTTACTAATATACTACTCAATTCTTTTAAGTAACATAGAAACATTGCTTTTACTCACCATCATCACTAAACCGTTTTTCTAGCCTAAGCAACTCACAATTTCAAGAAACAAAAGCTCCTCTCATTCTAGTCCCACTTCTGGCTCTTTGCCATTACCATCCAGGCATCCTCTGTTCCATTCCATTCTCTTCCTGTCACTGTGATAGGAAGTACTTGAGTTCGCAAGTAATCCTATCGGATTTACTTGAGTTCGCAAGCAAACCTAATCAATAATTAGTAAAACAGCGAGAAAAACAAAAGAAACGTGGTGGAAGAACAAACAAACGATAGCAAACTCTTATAACAATCAACGGGAAACAAAAACAAAGCAAGATACAAGAGATCCTCAATTGGAGAGGAGGATCGTCTCTCCCAAATCTCTAGACAAGGTTGTCTAGAGCCCAAACCTCCAAGAAACCCTAATTGCAATCAATCAAAACATACCCCCTCCATGATTCCCTCATGCACTTTAATACCCAAACCTTCCTAAACTGAATTCCCTCCTAAACTCCTAGCCGCTCACCCTCTATTACAATTTCAAAATTATTTAGATGGGGCGGGCCCCACCTGTTTGGCGGAACCCAGGGAGGAGGCGGAACAATTCCGCCTCCTATAGTAATATTGAGCCGGCCAATGGGTCTGCTGGGCCGGCTCTACGTGAAACAGCTAACACACTGTATGCAATTGGGACTTGGGAGGTAGTTGTGAGGTCGGTGCTGCATCCAACATTTCTTGCTGCATACCAATTAGAAAATTATTATAGGAGGAAAATATTTTGTTTTTTAAACTTGAAAATAATTGTTATTTCTTATAGGAGTGTCAATAGAAGCCAGCACTTCATGCTGGAGGTACTGTAACTTGCATACCGCTCTGTTAATAAAATAAACAATGAATTAGTTTGCAATCTAAAATTAGAAAGATGCAAAATTGCTGACAAAGATGTGGTGGCACCTATTGCATTCTACTCTGCTATCTAGAAAGAATGAAACCACAGAGATGCTATAACATAGGGGAAGAAGAGAAAGAAGTGAGAGGAAATAAGTTTTTAGTTCATTAATTTAAGCTCGAGCGTGAAGAATGGGACAAGAAGAAATAGTGGTGGATGGATGGACAATGAATATTGGTTTGTTTTAGCTATGGTGGTTAGGAAGAATGGTAATTTTTATTTTATTTTACTAATTGAGTGACGCACAAGTAAATATGAAGTATTCGGTTTTAGATTTGTAAATATAAAAGATTTAGATGTGATATATATATATATATATATATATATATATATATATATATATATATATATATATATATATATATATATATAAATTGTTAGTCACAAAAAATGATTTTATACCATTCACATTATCCTAATCAGAATTTTTTAGTGTCTGCATCATTGCAGTACAAAATATAATTAATATCCTAGTGGTGACAAAAGAAATCACAAGAAAGGTGTTTTTAGTTATTTTGTTTCTTTTTGAGTGCTTCACAGCTAATGCTATTTGGTTTATGCCTGCTTGAAATTATTTTGATAATATATATGGGGGGTGCATTAAAACTTTTTGCGAACTCCAGCAATTGTTGAAACTTATTTTTTGCTTAAGACAAAGGAAAGTTTTTCAAGGACATTTATTTGAATGAGTTTTCTTGATGTAGGATGGTTTCAGGGATGATTCTTTGAGGATTATGAAAGAGATACAAAGTAGCAGCACAGCAGGCTGTCAGGTATGTCTTATTAGCCAAGGCTTCCTTCCCTTTCATGTTCAATCTTCATTTGCCTAAGGAAGTTGATTTCATTACACTTTGTTAGCTAAGGTTCCTTCACTTTGAAGAATCACAAGTTGATTTCCTTCACTTTATTAGCTAAGGTTTTAATAGGCCACAATAAGCACCAATTCTGAACCAGATTTCCAATATTTGTTTCCCGTCCCATGGTTTGTACCAAATCTCAATTTAATTTCTATCAATTACAAGCTTGTAAGTACTAGTAGCATTGGTAACTATGCTTCAATTATAGCTGTATTGGTTGTTCATTTCTACAACTTTGAAGTTTTCAAATCATAATTTCATTGAACTTGTTAGGGTTTTTGTTGTGCAGCAATTTCCAAATAGTTGAAGTGTCAACTTGTAATTGGCAGATTATTAGGTTCGATACTTGTTGGAGGCTAGTCGATAGTGAAATTGAGTTTTTTAAGTTGTGCTTAGGTTTCATATGTGTTGGAAATAGAGAAAAAGCTAAAATAAAATCCCTTGGCTATTTGTTTGATTATACAAAATTAATCTCAAATGATCTCTTATGTAGAAATTGATGGAAAATGAGATACAAAGTTTATCCCTATTTAGTTTCTCGATTATGCAAAATTGATCCCAATTTATTTCATGAGGGATCATTTGAGATCAGTTTTGTATAGTCGATGGATTAAATTGGAAAAATATGATACTTTGAAACTAAATTGACAACATATGAATACTTAGACATATTTTGAGCTTTTTTCCCATTGGAATATTAGGATTATGAAGTATTACTTATCGCACTAGTTTCAGGAGCTTTCAGTAGTCATTGCCACCTGTCATCTCTAGAGTTGGATGTGGTATTGTTCTTATGTATCTAACTAATCTACAAACATAACCCCTCTTTCTGGTTTTTGTTCCCATATGTGTGATTTGATGAGTTTGAACTAAACATTTTTGTCCCTCTTCTGCTAATCATCATCAGGTACTTCTGTTTTCTGCCACATTTAATGATGCAGTCAAGGAATTTGCATTAAGGGTTGTTAAGAATGGAAATCAGTTGTTTGTGAAGAAAGAAGAGCTCACACTTGATAAAGTGAAGCAATATAAAGTTTACTGTCCTGATGAACTTGCCAAAATTGATGTCATAAAAGATAAGATATTTGAGTTTGGGCAAAAGGTGGGGCAAACTATAATATTTGCGCATACAAGGAATAGTGCCAGAATGTTACATCAGACATTATCCAAAGATGGGTACGAGTGTACAGCAGTTCAGGGCGCCTTGAGTCAAGAACTTAGGGACAAGATTGTCAAGGAATTCAAAGATGGATTGACAAAAGTCCTCATAACAACAGATCTCCTTGCTCGAGGCTTTGATCAAGCACAGGCATCCATCTCATACTCTTTTTTTTATAATAATCTGGTTAATTTTTGCACGGTTATTTTATGATCCACGCTGCCTACTCCAGGTTAATTTGGTTATCAACTTTGATCTTCCTGTTAAGCATGATTTCCCGTCAGAGCCTGATTATGAAGTTTATTTGCATAGAATTGGTAGAGCTGGACGTTTTGGACGCAAAGGTAATCTTCATACCCTGTTTCCTCTTTACAGCTTGTTTTGTTGCCATATTTGCAAACTTTTGCTTGCAATATATGAATTTAATGTATCGCTTTATTCTGTTTACTGCATATTTCATTACGTAGCCTGCAATAATACCTTCCGTAAAGTCGCCATTGATTTCTTGTTGCTCTGCATCCATTGTACTGCAGAAATGTGATATATTTATACATTGCGTGAATTTGCTGTGGATATATTTTTATTATGTTCATTTTTTACTGTCATTATTTTATTTTCTTAAATTGAATTGAATAAATGTTGGAGATATCTGCTAAATTTGTGTTTTACTATAGTTGGCATCAAATTTGTGTGTTCTCATTGTTAAACCAGACTTTAAGGCTCCTATATTGTACACAGTGAAGTGACCTGAAAATAGTTACCAACAAAATTTCAATTAGTAATGCGAGAGATCCTATGCATTGTGAAGATAACTAATATATACGTAAATAAAATAAAAAATTTGAGTCCAAATTTTCTCTTCATTGTTCCTGCCTTGTCTTATTGTCCACAAAAGAGTACACAATATGTGTTTCTTTTTGCGAACTAGAATTTTTTATTTTTAGTTCCAAATTGCTAACATTAAAGTTAAAAAAGAATAACATGGGCACCACATTACTAAGTAAAATCTATTTTCTAATCATTTGAATGTTAAATAATATGGGCACCACATAAACTTCAAAATAAGTATTTAAACAAGAATACAAGAAGTTTGTGGCTACAAAGCTCGTTGTAGTAGAGTAAAAGTAATGTGATCTATAGCTATAGAAGCTTGTTAGCCTCCACGAGAATTCAGGAGGCTGCCAACTATGGGGCAAGAATTAGTAGCTCGATAACCTCAAGTGCTAAGGGGAATTCCAAAGTGCCCTCTTCTTTTGACTGCTAGAAAATTTTTTGGTTATAGTAGAAAGTGGGGAGTGAAAACACCTATCTAGAAGAGAAAGCATATTACATCATGAATGGTTGAAAAGAGAATTTAATCTTCTGAATTGACTTAAAATTTAGCAAATAAGAACAAAAGAATATATGGAAAGATGGAAATGACAATTGGGAAAGATGATAATAAGAGTAGAATCCGATGAGGTTGGATTCTACTGGCTCCTGGTCATGCTTCGAAGTTGTAACAAGTGAGGACTTCTCGTCTAAAGGTCTTTTTTTATGAATAAAAATTTAAAGAGTATTCCAATAACTACGCATCTTTTTATTATAACATGGATGAAGCATAAAAATAATAAAATGCCCTACTAGTCTAGAATTAAACTAAAATTTTTAATTTTCAAACCAGCTAGAACATACCTCTTAAGTTCATAGCAACATAATATAATGGGAACTCCATCATACCTTGTATTATCATACTAAGTGGAAGGCTCATTTTAGGAGTCTTAGCTTGTGTTATTCAATTTCGAATCTTACATTAAACCTGTTTTAAGGTAGCTCAAGCATACTCAAGATGAAGATCTGGGGCTGCAAGTGTGTGATATGTGGAGGTTTGTTGTAAGATATATCATCAAATGATGATACCCAAGTTCAATACAAGTCTAACTTTGTCCTTTGTTCTTTATGTAAAGATGCATAGTACAAAACAATGGGTACTAATACATTAAATTTATGATGAGTCATGTGTTAATCTTAATAGATTTAGCTTGAATGTTTATTGCTCAACAATGAACATTAATGTCTATCTTTGAAATTCAATTAAATTAAAATTACTCAAAACATATAGAAACCTCTCTATAAAGCAGTTAAATAAAGTAGGGATGCAATGCGAATATATTGAATTTGATCATTTAGACTTTAAGCTTCACATTGATTCTACTTGGCTTGAAAGAATCCGGCTATATTCTAAGGTAGGTTAGACTTTCTCAAATAAAATTCTGGGATTGCAACAAAATATGTGATATATGGAGATTTGTTATAAGGTATATCTTCAAACTATGATACCCAAGTTCAATCCAAGTCTAATTTTATCCTTTGTTCTTTACGTGAAGATGCATAGTTCAAAATAATGGGTGCCTGGTATATTAAATTTATGATGAATCATGTGTTAGGCTCAATAGATCTAGGTTGAATGTTTATTACTCAGCAATGTGCATTAATGACTACCTTTGCAATTCAACTAAATTAAAATTACTCAAAAACATATAGAAAAACTCGCTAAATCAGTGAATTAAAATAGGGATGCTATGCAAATATGTTGAATTTGATCATTGTAGACATTAAGCTTCACAAGTGATTCTATTTAGCTTGAAAGAATCTGACTCTACTTTATGATAAAGATCTGGGATGGCAACGAAGTGTGTGATATATGGAGATTTGTTGTAAGGTATATTGTCAAACGATGATACCCCCCAAGTTCGATTCAAATCTAACTTCATCCTTTGTTCTTTATGTGAAGATGCTCAGTTCAAAACATGGTTTAAAATTGTGCAATAAGAGGCGCGCCTCAACGCAATTTCATCTCTTTAAGCCTCAAAGCCCACGCAATGAGTTTGGGATATGAGGCGTATACCTCAAGTTTACTGAGGTGCACCTCGCCTCACGGTTGAGAGGCGTCCGCCTCTAAAAATAAAAAAAAAAAAAAAAAAAAAGCTAATGTACATGCTCAGTACCGCAGGGGCGTTGCCCTTGACCTTGCGACCTGACCGAGCAGGTCGAACCCCGCGAGGGGGCAGCGCCCCCTTGGACCCCTGGCAGATCGGCATATTATTGTATTCATGCTGTCTTATTGTTGGGATATTTTGATTTCACTTTGTATCTTGTACATTTTTATGTTTTATATATTATTTACTTATTAGTATATATAAAATTTATCATTTTATGTTTACACAATTTTTTGGTTTTGAGGTTTACGCTTCAAATCGCCTTTAAGGCTTACGCCTCAAAACGCCTTTCAGGCTTGCGCCTCACCTCACGAACGAAAAACACCTCAATACCCGATTACGCAATTTTAAACATTGGTACAAAACAATGGATTCTAGTACATTAAATTTATGATGAATCATGTGCTAGGCTCAATAAAAATTAGATTGCATGTTTTTTTTTACCCAGAAATGGGCATTAATGACCATCTTTGCAATTCAACTAAATCAAAATTACTCTAAACATATAGAAAGCCTTGCTAATTTTATAGAAAACCTTGCTATAAATTAGTTAAATAAAATAGGGTTGCAATGCAAATCTATTGAATTTGATCACTGTAGACTTTATATGCTTCACATGGACTCTACTTGGCGAGTTGGCGTGAAAGAATTCGGCTCCAATGAATTTCGTTGTTGATAGTCCTCCAATATGTTAGGACATAGGCATTGTAGTTCCTTCATAAATACTAGAGTCCAGAAGTTTGAGTTGATAATGTACATTGGTAACAAATCCCATTGATGGTGGTGATCATTACTTCATCTAGAATTTCTGCTGGCTAAAGATCAAACTACAATTTGTATCATTCCTTTATAACCATAGAAGTATTGATGAAATAATGAATAGGAAGCTAGTTAATGGACAGGTCATTACTTTGATTGGTGATTCAGGATTAAAATTTCATATTTGTCTTATTGAAAATGACTAATGATTATCCTTTTAGATTTCTAACTCGTATACTCTGACTCCAAAACATCACAAAACATTTTATGGACTTGTCCATTACAGCGATAACTTATTTGGAGGTCCTTGAGAAAATATCTATTTGAGTGTAGGTGAAGCTTCACCAGACCACCTCCCCTGTTTTCATGATACCTTCAATCTATGTTTGTAGCAGATTTTTTATTTAGTGTTGATGTATTGTAAAACATATATTCAACACTCAATCATAAGTCATTGTGTTTATCAATTTAATCTTTTTTCGATTGTCATTTCATGTATTTTATCATAGTTATAGTTTCTAGTGATACTTGATTTAATCATTATTACTCCAGATATTATATTAATGCTATTATCCTTATTTTTTATTTTGTAATGTGGTAGAATTAAGATGTACATCTTTCATTTGAACATATTTGTTTATATTTTAATGTTTGTAGGTTTAGAATGTTCATAAATTTATGACTACTAACACTTTAGGCCTAGAATTGTAATAAAAAAATAGTTAATTATGAAATAAATAAGTAGCTTTCCTCACGTGTCTCCATATGAATGATGATTGATTCTTGTTTTAGCTTCAAGAATTTCTAAAACTTTCAAATGATAAATGTGCAACAAACTTTTGAAGTAGTTTGATAACAAACTTTTAGAATGGAATTTAAAATATTAAAAGAATGTCAAATGATTGAAGAAGTATTTTTCTAATAATACGAACAAATGAGATTTTTAGGATTGATATTTTCATAGAGAAATCAAACTTATGAGCAACATAATGTAGTTATGGACAGAGCGATGGAATATTAGCCTATATTATTTTGGAATCTGATAATAAATTTAGTTTTAGGCAATAAGATCTATTATGGAGGCAATATTTTTGCTGTAAGGTAATTGATGAAAATATATTTAAAACAAAGAAAAGATTTTCATGATTTTTATTTATCTCGAAAAATCATATGATCTGGTACCACTAATTATCCGTAAGTTATTCATCATTGATCTTGTTACCCTCTTCTCCTGTCCATAAACCTACAGAGATGCTGAGAGAGAGAGAGAGAGAGAGAGAGAGAGAGAGAGAGAATGGAAAGAGAGAGACAAGAGTGTGAGAGTGCAACATGCGCGAAAGATCCTTCCATATATAGTATACCAACACTGATCACTAGCTTGGGGATTTATTTACCTAACCTTTAGCTAAAAATCATTTATGCATACTTAGAAAATCCTTAAGCATGCTAGATTCTTATTGAGTATTATATGCTCTTTATGATCTTTTACATCCTAAAACTAGCTCAGTAATTGAATAGCTCATCAAAATTATGAATTTTTGTAGCAGCAGTGATCTGGTAGCTAAAAACTCTATTGGCTCACTACTAATTTGGTCACCCAAAACATGATATTTTGTTTCTTATATATAAATCCAAATTGCCACCTACCAGCATTTAATGAATTTACTCTTACATTTTACTCTCGACCACTGAATTACACATCCAGACCACTTATTCAATCTAGCTGAACTACATTGTACAATAAACAAAATAATTTACTCTTTCTCAAAACACAACCAGCTTTCATTTCCTAAGTTGTTTATACCACTTTAACACATCACTTTAAAAGCTCCCATCACTTCCGATCCCCACAGTCCATGCCTTAGCCAATGGAAGAAGTTTTTTAGTTGCTTTCCACTTCCTAAGCCTCCATATTCATCCCTATATTCTCTAAAGTATATTTTTTACATTATTTTCATGTTTTTTATAGCTGGAATATTTTTTGAATCTAACTCCATATATTGCTTTGACTTATTTACATTTTATCATTTTCAATTCATTTGTTTCCTAAATCATCCTTAATTAAATCTTCTAGATCATTGGCCTCATATCCAAAGAGGCTCTGCCATTACACTCGTGGTGAGACCATTAATGTTGGACAACCTCCCATCCAAGTATTAATCAAGCTACTATTAATATTCAACGTTTCATGTAGCCTACAATCAATTTTGTTTGACAGATTTTCCATGTTTTCGAAAGTTACGGCCTGCTCATTTAATTTAAATGTGCTTTCTCATTTCATTTTGATTTCATCGGGATCTTTTATAATGAGATTAGATAAAAACTATGACTATTGTGTCACTTCTCGTATTCATTCATGACTTTCCTCGTGTAGCAAACTTTAATAATCTATGACAAGTTTGGATTGAAAAAAATGTTATTTTGCATCAAACTCCATCGATATATCATATTCTTAGTTCAAATTTCATCTCTCTTCGGAGATGATATGTTCAATGCATTATATTCCATATAAAGCTAGATGTTCCTAGCATCTTAACCCAACTCTCTCTCGCCACCTATTATGTGCTTACTCGCATGCCTTTGAAGTTTTAATATTTTTGGTGATCATTTTTCTATTATGAGAAGGTTTCTAAAACTTCAAAATCCAGCTTATAATTGCTCCCTTAATTTGAGCTTATTAATGAGTGTCTTGATCTCAAAGTATCTTGATCTAAATCTATCTTGATATCCTTTGAACAATTTTCCTCATTCATTCAATCACATTGATTTCCATAGGTTATATCATCATGTGAAACTCGGTTTATCATGCCCATTCTTCTATTCAACGCAAAGAGGATTATATGAGATTCTCAAAATTGTTAGCATGATCTATCGCAGACAAGCATTGATGGTTTATCACTAATAACGAGTAACCGCTTGATGACAATGATGTAAATCTCATACCTTTTTTGATGATGTTGAGGATGTTTATTTGTCTATCATAATCCTTATGAGTACGATGATGATGTTATTTATTTATTCTTAACTTGTTTTGGTGTATTGTTGGTACCCCCTTATTATTATTTTGTTGATGGCAAAAAGGGAAAGAAATGGAGGAGAGGAAGAAAATAAATTTTGAGCAATGTGTGGCTTTGATTAATTATCATGTTTAACTTCATTGTAGTTATTTTGAGCATTTATGTCTATTATTTTTTTGTAGAACTATTTTAAATTTTATGTGCAATATCTCGAGGGGCCGGTTAACCATACAATTATTATTTTTTTAATTTTTACGTAGGTTTATCATAAAAAAATAAAGAGATTGTTGACCCCATGAGTTCACCTAGTGGAGTACTCAATTTTGATCATAACAAATACATGTTAGAAATGTCTAACAGCTTCTTTTAGTTTCATGTCATAATACAAGATTAAGTCTCTTGGAGCCCATGCTTGAATTTGCGCTGTAGAAATTAGGATAAATGTAATTTTCTCTTTTTATATAAGGCTCGAATGTCTTTTGACAGATCAAGCTCAAGCCAAAAGAGTCAACTTAAAAATGAATGCTAAATGCTATTTTGAAACATATATGTATAGGTTTTTTATTAAATTAAATCCTATTTTGATCCAATTCATGCATATATTTTGAAAATATAGAGGTTAAAAAAGAATATAAAAAATTACTTCAAATTTATGTTGGGCTTTATGGGTTGCCAATAAAGTTATCAGCTCGCCATTAAATTAACAATTCGACATAAATCGAATCACTCATCTTGTAAACATTTAGTTTTTTATTTAACTATTAATGAGCTGTCACAAAGTTTATTGGGCCGATTTTAGGGCTTTATCAGCTCATCATTAGCTCTTTGTAGGCCACCGATAAACTGATAAGTAAAGCAATAATTATTTCAAAACTCTAATAAGTCGTTCTGAGATTTATTGTTTTTCCTATTAATCTAGCCTACCTAACCAATAATTCGTATCTATTGATTTCAAAAAATAATAATAATAAATAGGACACCTGTTTCACTTATTTTTGTTGATCATCCCATTATATTTCAGAAATTTCACTTTGGTTCTCAAAATCCAAAAGAGAAGAAGAAAAGCTTGAGATCTTATTTGCTTGCCAAAGTCACACTTGTTGTTCTTTGATCTACACGTATCCAAAATCTAAAGGGAAGAAGAGGCTTGATATCTTATTAACTTGAGGGTCAAAATCGTATTTCTTGTTTTAGATATGTGCATACTCTGTGATTTTCAAATTTATATTGGGGCTTTAAGGGTCACCAATGAAGTTATCAATTTGCTATTAAATTAACATTTCAACTTAAATCAAATCAGTCATCTCGTAAACACACTTAACTTTTAAGCTGTTAGTGAGTTTTCATTAAGTTTATTGGGTCATCAATAACTTGATAAGTCAGGTAGCAACTATTTCAAATTAATCATTATGCGATTTATTATTTGTTCTATTAGGCTAATCCATTTTACCGATAATTTGCTTCAAATGGTCTATATGTCAAAATTTTCAATTAATTTTCAAAATGAGATGAGGATCAAAATAATCCCCTAAGGCCCTAACTCATTATGAAGGATCAGAATGGTCCCCTATTACATTATGAAGGATCAGAATGGTCCCCTATTATTTAAATGTCCCATTTTAGTACGTTGACTATTTGTATAGAGACCAAAATGATCCAACGAAAGCACTCATTTTGTTCCTATTTAAAGAGTCAATGGACCAAATTTTATACTTTTTTATAGTTAGGGATTATTTTTGGTCCTTTAGAAAAAGTTAGGGGATCAATTCGGTCCTCTTTTCAAAATTTAAAAGAAAAGAAGGCTTGAGATCTTAATTGCGTGAAGGTATAAACTAAATTTGTTGTTATATGTTGTAGACGTATTCAATACAAATATGTATGACATTTTAATCATACCATCCCATTTTCTTTTTTAAAAGACTTAGCGGGGATTCTATTGATCATAACAAGGTGAGGGTGCAGTCATCTTGTGAAGAAGAAATTGTGAGGGTTTCGTTACCTACATGGAGCTTGGGGTGAGTTATTGAATTGTGAAATCTTGAGTAATCTTTATGCATAGTTGTAGGCTATTGAGAACCGGGCTTCATAAAACATTTAAAATTTAATTCCTGCATGCGGTTTAAATTTTGAATGCACTCATTATTTGATATGTGATTTTTTTCTTTATTCAGCTGTAAATTTATTTCAAGCCATTACATCTTCAAATTACTTTTTTCGTGATTGTAACATGCCATTAATAACGTCTAGTCGATTATAATTATACATATATGAGCAACATACATCAAGGAATTTTATTTTGAATATTTTTTATAAACATCTTCATAACTAATATAAAATGATGTCCCCTAATTTTACCCACAAAAAATATAAAATGATGTGGATTAAATATCAATCATTATAATCTTGCTTTAATTATATTATTAAAAACTATTTGGTTGTTCCACAATTAATTTTAATGCCAGTTGTTGCTCCTTAACACCTATTTTAATTATTTTAACATACTTTTTTCTCCTAGTGCACACCAACTTAATTCTCATGGTTGCTTGACGAACTTATTTCATGTCAGTAAAAATATGAAAATCCTTACTCTAGTATTTTTACTTTTTCATTAGTTGTATAAACACAAAAAAGTGCTTTTATAATAGATTTGTCTAACATAAACTTATGATTATTTTTTAATATTGAATGTATGCCCTGTGATTATCTCCCATATTATTATTATATGACTTATAAGTTTGATTCCTCTATAATTATTAGTATCTTAAGCATATCATTGGCTCTTAAATATGACTATTAAAATATTTTGCTCTACGATTACTTAACTTCTTATTAGTTGGAGAGGAAAATCCGGCTCTCCCAAATCTCTAACTGGTGGCTAGAGCCCTCACAACCGAAGAACAAATTAAATTCAGCAAACACATAACATATCCTAATCCTAGGGTAAATCAACTATTTAAAACAAACAATAAACAATAAAATACCAAAACATCCCTTCCCTAACTCCATCCCAAATCAGCCCCAAATATGTCATATTTTCTTAATTATTTCCCTCCTAATAAGCCCCCAAATTTATCTTCTTCAATTAGGAAACAATTCCTAATTAACTCCCTCCAAATTAACCCCCAAACATGCACTCTTCAATTAGGAAATATCTCCTGATTAATTCCATCTAAATCAGCCCCAAATCAGCCTCTTTCCCTTAATAAAACCTTCATAATTTCCTCCCAAATCTAATTCAAATCAGCCATCTTTTTTCTAAATAAACTTTCCTAATTATTTCTCCCATGATTTCTCCTCCTTTTATAATGAATATTAACTCCCCTGAGCCCCGCAAGGTGGGCCCCCCTTGGCATATAAAAAACATCGGACTTCCGATGACTTTGTTAGGAGAGTAGATGTATTAGACTTTGCTTATGTTAAGAAATGTAGAGGTAGACATAAAAAGACTTGTTTAGAAAATGTTGGATAGGACCTTTCTTTATTAGATTTAAATAAGAATTTGACTCTTAATAGAACACAATGGAGAAAAAAGATTCATGTAGCCAACCCCATGTAGTGGGTTAAAGGCTTGATATCATTGTTGTTGTTTAAAAAAAATATATATATTTTTTTAATCTCATATTAATATGAATATGTTATCTCATACGAAGCTTTATTATTATGCATTTTACCTAACTCCCATTCATTTTTTAATCAATCTATAATATACTTTATTATTTTATGCATAACTCCCTTTTAAAATAATATATTCCTTAAAACTCTCTTTTAATAATCTCATTTTAAGTCTCTTGAAAATTGAAACTGCCTCTCTTTGTAAAAAAATGCTAATTATGTATTTAGTTTTGTTATGTCCAAACCTTTCCACTTGTATTCCAAATCATACCCCGACTGAATTCATCAAACCATTAGGTTTAACTACAGACGAATTTATAGTCACTTTTACAGTTAATATTTAACTGCTGACGAATTTTCAGTCACTTTTTTGTTCTGAATCTAAATGTTTTTTATCTATGATCATCACTGCTCTATTGATGAAATTGGATTTCTTAGTTGCATCGAGTAATCACCTTTGTTATCTGTGATTTTTATTTCATTACAGTTGAACAGGAACTTTAACAGATACTAAGATGATTGGAATGATAGTAAAAGAAACTAATTGAATGCTATCTTGAATTGTTGGGCAACAGGTGCTGCATTCAACTTGATGTGCAGTGAAAGGGACCGGATGCTCATGGAGAAAATTGAGCGCCATTTTAACCACACTATACCAGAGGTAATATTGCTTGGAGTTTTATGCTCTCTTTTTTTCTGTAATGTCAATTGCTTGTGCCCTTTCCAGGTAGGTAACTGGAAAAGCGAGGAAGATTTTGAAAAAGCTCTCAAAGATGCTGGTTTGCTATAGATTTTTTTTTTAAAAAAAAAAGTCTACGTTGCTACCACTGGAATGCTTTTCTACTATATCATCTTTGTGGATAGTTTGCATCAATTTTGACCTTAAGATTAAGAGGAATAAGGGGGGAAACAGACTTATTTCTGTAAATTCTAGCTTCTCCAATACTGTGCTACATCAACTATTCCTTTTGTCGCCAAGGCGTTTATTTCCTTGAGGTTTAGACTCGCTGTTCTTTTCCTTAGTTCTTTGAGGTTTCATGGCCTGAATCACGTTGTACATTGAAAGAAGTGGTATTCACTCATTATCAGAAGTGATCTTTGTTGAATTTGAATTTGTTTGTAGATGATGTTTGATTTTGCTAGCAGGGCAACTTGATAAGTTAGAATATGTATGTAAGAATGGTGAGTATAGGGAGAGTAGATAGAGCAGAGAAAAAGAACTATAGAGCTCAAACAGGCAGAGTATTCATTATTAGAGAAAATTCATATTCTCTCAATTGTGTTTTAATTCTTTATTTATAGGACTTTGAGGGTTATATGAAAAGGATATACTGATAAAAAGTATATTATTACAAGCTACATAGAACACTTGTACAATGCTACATGTAATCTAAAGACGTGCCGGCTGGAGGATGATGAAGTCAATGGGCGAGCTCGGTTGCGACGAGTATGTGAGTGAGTCTTTGCTAGGAGAAATTATTATGTGCGGATGCTGAATGTCGATCGGAGACCAACCAGAATGAGCCACGTCGGTATCGTTGCTCGGTACAAGTCTCGGTTTTGCTGACATGGCTCATTTTGTTGGCCTCTGGATATAGAGCTTCGTTCGGCGTCCGCACACAATAATTTCTCCTTTGCCAGAGGCCTGATGTGACTAATGTGTAGAAAATCTTGGGCTGTCTTGAGGAAAAATGCCAGTGAGATGGGCAGGAATGGAGAGCTTTAAGTTGAATTGTAATAGTTGAATAGTGTGAGTTTTTTTTTTTTGTGGGTTTTTTTAATAGCTAAGCTGAGCAAGTTTTAATGTCCTGATAGAGGTGAATTATTAACCGGACGTCCAGACACCCAATCCAGATGTGCCACGTCACTCAAATATATTGGGTCTCGGTGTATTTTGGTGATGTGTCGCATCTGGATTGGTGTCCGGACGAATCCGGACACCAGACGTAATAATTTGCCTCTGAGAGGGCTAGTGAGAGAGATAGCGGCGAGTGGTAGGTTGTCTAGAAATCTTTTATTCGTCTTGTGCAGGGTGAACTCATTAATTTAGTGGGTTTGGGCCTTACGTATAGCAGGAATGATCTTTCAAATATTAATAGTCGAGATAAAATATATCCTAGGAGATTTGCTAAAAATATGAAGTCATTCTGAATCTTACATATTAATTTTAAATATTTTTAGTAAACAAATATTGTTGCAATATATTATAAGATAGTAATTTTTATCTGATAATTTAACTCATAATTATGACTAAACATCTATTGGTATTAGGTCAGCTCAATATTAGAATAATCATCAGTTCAACCTTTCAATATGAATATCGGTATAAATAATAACAATCATGTTGATGACACCATAGCAAGGGAGCATAGATGAAGTTGGTAATGTGAAAGAACAAATATCATATTTAAAGAGATTTTTTCCGGGAGATTTTGTACTTGAATTATTCTTCTTTCTCTTTTAACATTCTCATTGTGATGTAGGTTTATAAAGCGTACCTCTTAGTATATTTACAAAAATAGCTTAGGTTTTATTTAGTATTAACTTTTTTATTAATTTATGAAGTAGTTTTTTAGTAAAAAAAAAAAGTTTTTTCAAATGAAGCTTTAGTTATTACAAGAAAAGCATAGGGCAGTGGTACAAAGAGATTAATAATAGAAGAATAAAAAGGAGAGATGATGGGAGGAGATGTGAACGTGATGGAAATATATAATTAAAGCATGCAATTCCCTAAGTGAAGCCAATTCATTTTTTTCGCCCACTTAAACCTTAAAAGATATGAAAGATGAAACATAAAATCATGAGGCTTAAGAGGATTTCATTTTGTGCTATTTGGTTGGGGTTAGGGGATTAAAGCTACTTAAATCAAATTTAAGCATTACTTCTTTTTGAAGTAGCATTTTAGTATAAAAATTAAAATTTTTGTACTTGAAAGATGCTTCAAGAAACACGAAAACTGTCCCAAACTTAACTTTAAGGTATATTTGGGACAGCTTTCTCACTCTTTTTAAAAGTAATTTTTTAATATAAATATTTTAAATTCAAAAAATTTTATATAGCTTTTAAAATAGTAAAAAAATTATCTCAAATGAAGCTTTAGTCATGCACAAATAAATCTACCGAACTTAACAATAAATTGGCTTCTTATTAAGATCAACAAAGTATATATATAAATGTTAGAATAAGTTTTATTCATTCAAAAGATATTTGATTTGAAGTAAAATGGTCGTAAATCATTTCAAATCAAATTTTTAAAAATATTGATGTTTAATTTGAAGTTAACAAAATGGAGTAAAGTTTTGAAATTTTAAAAATTCACCTTCTAATTTAATTTTAATGTATTTAAAAATGTTTAAATTTGATCGATTTTTAAATACACTGTAAATTCTTTAATATCAGCTTCCACCATCATTAGCCAACACCACCATTGAACTTTGCACTAATATTTTTTTTTTAACCAAACAAAAAATTATCTATATTTATTTACACTCGTCTAAATAACCCAATAATATTTCAAATATAGTGCATTTTTTTTATTCTACATTTTTTTATTCTACATTCCCCTTTTAGCAAAAATAAAAAAAATAAACAACCCTTTTAAAAATTTAATAATCAATATATAAGAAATGGAACATAAGTGATGTATACATTCCAATGAATAGTACATTTATAATTATTTTATTTCTAAAGTTTTGATTTGATATTAAGTGTTCAATATTGCTTGCACAAAAGGACATTACAATCGCCATTCAATTCTTGTTCCCATATGAAAAGCACGTGGCCATTGCTCATTGTGAAACGGATCTGATAATTAACTATTATTTTTCCATGAAGGATTTTGAAATTTGAGTTTATATTCTTTTATTTATTTGTTTAACTAAGTATATTTTGTACATATAATTCATTAAAAAAATTATGTAAGATTATATTGATATAAATTATAGCATAATAAACATTGAAATTATTTTATTTATTTTGAACTTTATGCAATATAAAATTTTTCTATGTAAAATTAATTTTAAAAGAAATTTAATAAATTTTTAATAAAAGAGCTCAATTATATGTGTTGTGAGTCTTAAAAAATTCTTATATTTATTGAGGTTTAACATACCTTCTCCTTGTGTTATCTCTAATATTATGAGTGGATTATTCTAGAAGGTGAACCCTAAATAATGAATCTTAATAAAATTAGAAAATTATAAAAAATTATTTATAATGTAAAGGCAATCATATGAAGGTTTTGTGGTCTTAATTAAAAATAATAGTTAATTAAAAAAAAGTGACTATGTGACTATAAATAAATATGATTAAGAAGGCATATTTATTCATATTTTTAGGAGAAATTTTGGTATAATTCAAAATTTGATGAAATGAGAAAACAATCTAAATAATTTTTTTAATAGGATAGTAATTATTTTTACCTTCCATGAGAAAATTTTTAATTTAAAATTGATATAATTACAATTTATCCCTAACCTCAAGGATCATAGTTGGGTTCATATTTCAAAAGTGAGAGTTAGTAGGGTGATAATCGACCGGGTGGCAATGGTCTAAGTGAAAATGCGGAATGTTAAAGAAGTAAAATGAACTTTTTGTTAGACATCTTAGGCTTCGTTTTGGATAGTTTCTTTGTTGCTTTCTAAAACTACTTTATAGTACAAAAATTTTTTGAATTAGAAAATTTTGTACTTATTCAAAAAAAATTGTACCGAAAAATAATTTTATAAAATAGCAAAAAAATTGTCCCAAATAAAATCTTAGTCTGACATTGTGATTAAATGATGAGGGATGACTAGCATCCACAAATACTACTTATATGGAACAATTATTACGTTCTCCGACCGGACGTAGAGGAACGTCCGGTCGAAGGCCAAATCACGCAAAAAAACAAGAAATACAGAGCAAATACCGAGCAATATCAAACAATAACGAGGAATACCATCACGTGAAGACCCAATACCGAGTTATACCGAGCAATACCGAGTTATACAAAAGTTGTACCGAGTTTTTCCTAGAAAAAACTCGGTACAATTCGGTATTCCTAGGTATAACTCTGTATTGGTCTTCATAGAGCGGTATTCCTCGTTATTATCAAATAATACCTAGCAATACCGAGCAAATACCGAGTTTTTTGGCGGGATTTTGCCTCCGATCGGACGTTCCTCTACGTCCTTACACCGGACCTAATAAAAGTTCACTTATATGACACCCTAATCTTCAAATAATTTATTTTTTATTTTCTTAAAGCTCTCTTCTACTAAATGAATAGTTCAATATGATTTTTTATTTTTTTTTTTGTGCATCAGGTGGTATATTAGTAAATATAGAAGTTTAGATGTTAAATATATATTTCCAATAGTTTAGGTGTTATTTATATAAAAATCCTAAAAAAAATATTTAAAAAACTTAGCATTTATTATTACATAAATTTGTCGTAAAAGTTTTTTTTTAGTAATTAAAAATTATTTAGATGAATATTTAATTAGAGTGTGCTGGACTTTGGACGCTAAGCGCCGAGAAGCCCGTGAACCCGCGTTGCCTGCGGTGCTGGCAATTGGATGATAGCGACGTTTCTTTTTTCTTGGATTCTCCACTGCATGTGATCTTTTTGATCTTTCTATCCGCATGCCAATTTTTCTTTAAAAAATTATGAAAAATACACTAATTTTATCCAGCTGAAATATATGATGTACGTATTTTTTTATATTAGGCACACATATTTATAAATATTTTATGACTATTTTATATTTAATAAATTTTAAAATTATATAATAAATATAATGAAAATATTTATAATAATTTTAAACATATAAAAATAGTAGAAATAAATAAAAATTTGTTGTAGAATATTATGATATATATTGTCAATCTAATGGATGCCACAAATTAGACTCATCTGTTCGATATACTTAAGGAAAATTGTAAGGAATTTTCGACAAGAGTTGGGTCAAGAAGATTTCAAGGCAATGAACAAGTAATGATGAGAGCTTGTTAGAGAAGATATTATAGGGATTAATATAATTTGAACAAGAAGAAGAAGAAGTGGTAGGACCAACCGACCATCAATATTTGTAGGAGGAGAAGAATTCTCGATAGGACTAGCCCTAAATCATACGGATGAGAAGCCCTCTCCCAACTTAACATAAAAGGATAGAGAAATAGCATTTAGTATTTAAATTTAATCGGGTTGACTTGCAAGCCAGCGAACCAGTTTGCCGAGCTTGAACTCAAAATTCAAGATCTAATAGGCTTGTCTTATGATCTTGTGAATAAGTCAAGCTCAAGTTTACTCCAAGCTAGCTTTGCTCACTTATAATGATGGACAAGTTACTCATCACAATGGGCATTAGTATAAAAGAAATTTTAAAACATTTAAAATAAAAGAAATTTTAATAAACAAAATAAATTATTAATATTATTTAAAAAAATATTCTTTTTTAATTATGAGTATTGATTTATATATTTTGTTTTTGGTCTTAATATCTTGTTATATATTTGATATTTCAATTATTCCAATTAAAAAATTAAAAAATAACCAATGGCTTGTATTTTGGCTTTGAAGAAACCTTTACGGATGTTGGGTTGATCATATATGCTTCTTAAAAATAGCCTATTATTTTTCTGACAATATGAACTAATTGCTTATAGAATTATTGCTTTCCATTTAAGAATCCAAGGAAAAGATGCTTATATAATATAATCCTTTTTATTACATGATTATCCCTAAATTCATATTGGGACTTAGGGACTATTTGATTGTAAGTAAAATGAGTGTGAAATATTTCAAATACAGGGTTTTTTAAATTATTGGTGTTTGATTAGATGAAAAAGAAATGCAAAGTAAATTAAATGAAGTGTAAAGTATTTTAATTTATTTTTTTATGCAGATTAAACTCACCCAATTTTGAGTGAGAGTTGTTTATGCCAAAAACAAGCTCGCTTAACCACCGCCACTGACCACACCCTGCAACCATTCATCACTGTCGGTAGCCGCCACTCACCGCTAGCCACCAATACCCACCGCCACTACCACCCACCATCCATCAACTCCACCATACGCTACTTGCCACCGGCCACCACAGCACCGACAGCCACACGTCGCCAACTATCGTTAGCCACCACCATCACCTTCACTTGCCGCCTGTCACCACCACCACCTTCAGCAGCTGCGATCCACTGATCCGCTGTACCCACTGCATGTCGCTACTGGCCGCAATCATATATAAACTTCATTTGAGATGCCTTTTTTGCTGCTTCTTAAAGCAGCTTTCTAATACAAAAAAATTAAAAAAACTGCTTTAATAAGCAATAAAAATTTGTCTTAAATGAAACCTTAGTCTTTACATTACATTAATTTAACTTCAACCAAACAAAAATATACATTAACTTGCATTTATTTTAGATTCATCGAAATAAGTCCAAAGTATTCATTCTATGTTGTATTATGTTTACATTGCATTATATTTTAGCCAACCAAATAACTCCTTAGTTGGGGAATGTTTATGATCATTTTTTTTTTAAGTTTTTATTTGTTTTATTGTATATATATATATATATATATATATATATGATATTTTAAACTTATATTATTTATTTTATTGAATATCAAATAAGGTCTTGGCCGCTCGACAATCATGAGAGTTGTTTTGAAAAATATTAAAAATATCTTAAAATTATTTTTAATTGTTTTTTATTTTAATTTATTTTCAAAAATAAACATGAAAATATTTATAAAAAAAAACACATAAGGAAATACTTAAATAAAAAAAAAATGTGATCCCAAAGAAGCTTAGAGATTGGAAAAGCTAAAAAGCAAAAAAGCATTACAGAATGAAGCTTTAATAATAGCGTTCCTCAGACATTACTTTATTCAAAAGCATGAAAGGGTCATTCAATTGATGGATGAGATTTTGGCGAATTATTTGAAGGAGATAATTACAAAAATACTCTGATTCAAAATTGTAATTATTATCATAATTAAAATCTCCCCAATAAATTATATTATAAAAAATATTGTATATTTTATACATACATAAAAATTTGTCAATTAAATCACATATAAATTAATTTAGTTCACTAAAGAGTTGAATTAGAATGTGTGACTTAGGCTTCGTTTGAGACGTCTTTTTTATTGATTCTTAAAGCAGCTTTCTAGCACAAAATTTTAATTTAAGAAGAGTAAGACTTTGTTTGGGACTACAATACGAAAGCCGTCCTAGACTTCGTTTGAGACTTCTTTTTTAGTACTTTTTAAAGCAAAATTTTTTAACTTTTGTATTAGAAAACTACTTTAAGAAGAGCAAGGTTTTGTTTGTGATAACTTTTTTATTGCTTCTTAAAATAACTTTTTAGTACAAAAATTAAAATTTTTATGCTAGAAAGCTGCTTTAAGAAGCATCAGGAAAGTCGTCACAAACGAAGACTAAGTCTTAATTTGGTACGGCTTTCTTACTGCTTCTTAAAACAATTTTTTAGTATAAAAATTAAAAATTTTGTTCTCGAAAGTTGTTTTACGAAGCAGTAAAAAAGCTATCCCAAATGAAGTTTAATAAAACCATCCCAAATGATATCTTAGGCTTCATTTAGGACAGCTTTGGATCACTTTTTTTTTTCCACTTTTAAAAAATCTTTATATGAAAAAATAACTTTATAAAACAATAAAAAAATTATCCCAAACTAAACCTTACATATTCACATAAAGAGTTAACTGCATATCATAAATGCCCTATAGGTGGGATTAAAAATTATTAGAGAACAATTATTGATTAGGTGGTAAGATTAGTTCATATATGTTGACTCTCAAATGACAAGAAAAATAAATTCATAATTGGTTGTAAGAAATGTAGAGACATTTTTGTTTTATTTAATTGTTTTCATCATATAAGTAAAATATAAAGTCAATTTTTTTCCTTTTGATGCGATTGCCCATTTCGAGCATTTTAATTTCTTTTTAAATTCTGAACTTTTATATGTCACATATATGAATAGAAGCCATGAATCCAACCGTTGACAGTCGGAAGCCTCAGCCCCGAACGACGGATTAGTATTTTAATTTGAAAGATACATACTTCACTCTCTCCTTCGTTGTCTGTTCGGTTCTTACTACTCGTCGAGGAGAAGGCGACGGCGACCAAACAGTCCCGGGGAACGTGACTCCTCTCCCCATCTCGATCCATCTCTACTGGCTTCTTCCACGCCAAAAACAATGGTAGAGTAATCACACAACTAGAACCCTGAAACAGAGAGAGAGAGAGAGAGAGAGTGAGGGAGCTTGAATGCGGCTACAATGAAAACGGCTTCCACCTTCTTCTTCTTCCTCCTCCTGCTCTTCTTTTCTTCTCCATCATCTCCAAGCCCGACTCCGCTTCTCAACGACCAAGTTCTTGGCCTCATCGTCTTCAAAGCCGGTCTCCACGATCCAACCTCCGCCCTCTCCTCCTGGTCCGCCGACGATGCATCCCCCTGTTCCTGGGCTCACATCACCTGCTCCTACTCTGCCACCGTCTCCTCCCTCTCCCTTTCCTCTCTTTCCCTGTCCTCCTCCTCCTCCTCCTCCCTCCCTCCAGGCCTCGATCTCCTCCATTCCCTCCGCTCTCTTTCCCTCTCTTCCAACTCCTTCTCCGGCCCCTTCCCTTCCTCCCTCCCTTGCTCCTCCCTACGATTCCTGTCACTCTCCTCCAACCTCCTCTCCGGCCCTATCCATTCCTCCCTATCGCGCTGTTCCTTTCTTCTCCACCTCAACCTCTCCTCCAACCACCTTTCCGGCGACTTCTCCTTCATTTTCTCCTCCCTCACCCGCCTTCGCGTCCTGGACCTATCGTTTAATTCTCTATCCGGCCCTCTCCCTGATTCCATCGCTTATCTCCACAACCTCAAGCTTCTCAACCTCTCCGGCAACCAGTTGTCCGGCCGCCTCCCTTTATCTCTCACTCTCCTTCCACATCTGATTTCCCTCGACCTCGCACGCAACCAATTCTCCGACGAGTTTCCGAAATGGATTTCCTTTTTAACCGCCCTCCGCCGTGTCGACCTTTCCGGTAATCGCCTCGCTGGAACCATTCCTACCAATCTATCAGCTTTGCAAAACCTCAGCTTTTTGGACCTGTCCTTTAACTCCATAACGGGTGATATCCCTGCTTCATTAGCCGACTGCTTGAATCTTACGGAGCTACGCCTCGGCGGCAATGCGCTTAGTGGAAACATTCCGCCGGCGATATTTGGTATGGCGCTAAAGGTTCTCGACCTCGCCCGGAACGAACTTGATGGAACAATCCCTCCTGGATCGGCAAAGCAGGGGAATGTGCTGCAATTGCTGAACCTTTCTGGAAACCGCCTCGTCGGAGAATTTCCACTGGAGTTGGCGATGTTCATCCATCTACAGTATCTGAACCTCTCATATAATGAGCTGCATTCTAACCTGCCCCCGGCGATTGGTGAGTTGAGGAATCTCTCGGTGCTCGATCTACGCAGCTCTGGTTTCTATGGCATGATTCATGGTAATATCTGCAACTCTGGAAGTATAACAATTCTTCAACTGGATGGCAATTCCTTCTCCGGCCAAATCCCAGTGGACATTGGAAACTGCTCCAATCTCCATTTGCTGTGAGTAGATCTACCAATGTACACATAAAGTTGAATGTTTTATCGCTTTTCTTCCGGCCATACAAAATTATACATTTCTCATTTCTTTAGGAGTTTATCCCACAATAAATTGACCGGATCAATCCCAGCGACAATGGCAGAGCTAAAGAAGCTCGAGATTCTGAAGCTGGAGTTCAATTCGTTGAGTGGGGAAATCCCACAACAGCTTGGCTCTCTCCCCAATCTTGTCGCCGTAAACATCTCCAACAACCGTCTCATCGGCCGGCTTCCCGCCGCCGGCGTCTTCCCTAGCCTGGACCAGAGCGCCCTGCGCGGCAATCTTGGCCTCTGCTCCCCTCTCGTTTCCGAGCCTTGCGAAATGGATGAAATTCCCAAGCCACTGGTCCTTGACCCCAACACCATCAACAAAGGGAAAGGAAACAAGCGAGGCCACCAAGCGCAGGCCGACGGCGAGGCTGAATCCCGCCACCGCCGCATCCTTAGCCTCTCCGCCATCATTGCTATCGCCGCCGCTTTCATCATCCTCGTCGGCGTCCTCGTCGTCACCCTCCTCAACATCTCCGCCCGTAAACGGCTGGAGAACGCCTTGGAGAGCATTTGCTCTACCTCTTCCCGCTCCGGCAACGCCGCCGCCATTGGCAAAATCGTAAATTTCGGTCCAAAAAGCTCCGACCTTTCCAACCTTAACACCGACTCCCTCCTAACCAAAGCCACCGAGATTGGCCGGGGAGCCTTCGGCGTTGTCTACCGTGCCGCCGGGCCAGTCGCTATTCGCACGTTCTTCCCCAACTGCGCATTACAGAACCACGACGACTTCGACCGCGAGGTTCGCGCTCTTGCCAAGGCGAGCCACCCCAACCTCCTCGCCATCAAAGGTTATTACTTCACCCCACATATTCAACTCCTCATCACCGACTTCGTCGCCGGTGGTAGCCTCCACTCCCGCCTCCACGGGGGCGGCTTGCCTCTCTCTTGGCCTGAGCGTTTCCACATCGCGCTGGGTACAGCCCGAGGCTTAGCCCATCTCCACCGCGCCTTCAGTCCGCCCGTAATCCACTACAACGTGAAGCCGAGCAATATCCTCCTCGACGCCGGCGGCGAAGCAAAGGTGGCTGATTTTGGACTGATCCGGCTACTTCGGCCTCGACCTGACCGACAGGGTGCTGGGCGGAGCGCGTTGGGGTACGCGGCGCCTGAGCTGTCGTGCGGGAGCTTGAGGGTAAGTGAGAAATGTGATGTGTATGGATTCGGGGTAATGCTATTAGAGCTTGTAACAGGAAAGAAGGCTGTAGAAGTTCGAGAAGATGAAATGGTCATGTTAGTGGATGAAGTGATGGCGGTGCTTGAAAGAGGAGAGGCCGAGGAGTGTGTGGATAGGAAGATGGGAGGGTTTGTGGAGGAGGAGGCGGTGCCATTGTTGAAGCTGGGATTGGTTTGTGCTTCGCAGATTCCGTCCAGTAGGCCAACAATGGCGGAGGTGGTACAGATTCTGGAGGTGATTAAGGCGCCAGTGATTGAGAGGATGGCTGCATTTAGCTGATGGTGGTGAATACTGTTCAATGATGATGATGATGATGATGATGCAGTGATTGTTGTTGTTAACCTGTTGGTTTGATATTTGTTATTTGAATTGAATCAAGGTGAATGATTCAGTTGTTGTTGTTTTGATTTTGTGGCCTGGTGGATATAAATGTTCATGTTTTGATATAAGGATTTTCTTGTTTTGGTTACTGGATGTCTGCAGAAATTATACTTCAGGCTTTAATGGTCAGAACTCGAAACAGTACAGAATTTAATTTGATTCGTTGTAGATTGACGACTGGAACAGTTTCCTGTAGGGATAAAAGGTGCTGGAATTCGTTTTAGCACATGAAGTGATTCTCTCTTAGAGGATTAGCTGATAGTCTGGTCCCAGTTTTTGATTAATAGATCCACTTTATGACAAATAGATGACTGAATGTGCTCACATGAATGCATAATTTCCTAAGAGCAGTATTATTAGTACTGTTACTATTATTATTGTAGCTTTGATTATATTAAAAAAAGAAGTTTTAAGATAGAGCAGGGAATGTAACTATCAAATCAGATGCATTGAAGCCATATTAATTACTACATAGTTGCATATGTTGTCTAAGATATTTTTACACAAGAAATTATACAGTGAGGAGTCTGAACGGAAAGAACAATAAATACATAATAAATAATCAAATGCTCACAAAATATTCAGTGAATACCCACAAAATACTCAGTAATATTCACAATTGAGTATTTGCAAATATGCAGCAAATTCGAAATGTTCTCCCTATCAGGACTCCGCACGTAATAATTTGATGGATGTTTGCCTTAGGCATTCCTCCCAACTAAGTCATACTTCCCCATATAAAATTACTTTATAGCTCAAACCCTTCTTTCTCTCTTCATCCTTACTCAATAGCTTGCTCCAAGTAATAGTCAGTCCACTATGACATTTGAAAACTTATCTGCAACTTTGAAACATCTTATACAACTCAATAAAATTTCCTAACAATCACTACTATACTCAAACACCAAATTTCTCATTTGTAGGCAAAGATTTTAGTGGATATCGATAAAAAACGCATCATCCCATCATGCAATATGGTATCCTTCTTTGAGCACCCAATATCTTAGTGACACCGTTCAAGAACAGAAACTGTAGAACGGAGGATTACCTGAATGCACCTGAACTCAATGTTCAGGGGATCACGTTGATGAGCGATCCGATTCCACTCATCGGTGACTAATCACCACCGGTAGGGGCTAACCGGATACAGAATCTCCTCCACCACCTGTAAGAAAACAGGATACAGAAACAAAACGTTCTCGACAACAAGTCAGAGAATTTACTTGAAAAATCATCCAAATCTGCTTTAGCTATGTTCCGGTGTGCTTTTATAATAGCACCCGGGAAAGAAACAAGATTACAATTCAAATGAGGCTATACAACTAGCAATATCAACAGCTACAGAGTAGAGAAGAAAGGCAGGACAAAAGACAAACTATATCGGGCTATTTATAAGACACTCCTGTATCATTCTTCCGGGGTAGGAAAAACGTCCAGATCATAGTGAGGCGTTAAGTCGGTGACATTGAAGGTTGCAGAAATCTGGTAATCGCTGGGAAGATCGATCTGATACGCGTTGTTGTTGATCTTTTTGATTACCCGAAAAGGACCATCAGCCTTGTGTTTTAGCTTAGAAAAAGCTCCAGGAGGAAACCTTTCTTTTCGTAGCCGAATCCATACAAGATCCCCCTCTTTAAACTCAATAGGGCGTCGAGACTTATTAGCTTGCTTCCGACATTTCCCATTGTGTTTTGCTATAGTGTCTTGAACCTACTGATGTAATTGTTGAATTTCAAGACTTCGTTGTTCTGCAACAGTGCTGAAAGCAGCCCTTTGTACAATGGGGACTAGTTCAAGTGGCGTCACCGGATTATATCCATAAGCAACTTCGAACGGACTTCTTTTGGTTGCTTGATTAACAGACCGGTTGAATGCAAATTCAACCTGGGCTAAGATAAGATCCCACTATTTAATGTTTTTCCCAACAAAACAACGTAGAAGATTGCCCAAACTCCGGTTCACTGTTTCAGTTTGGCCATCAGTTTGGGGATGAGCTGCCGAACTGAATTGCAGTCGGGTGCCGAACTTTCCCCATAGGGTCCTCCAAAAGTGACTTAAGAACTTGACATCTCGATCAGATGTAATTGTCTTGGGTATTCCGTGAAGACGGACGACCTCCTTGAAGAATAAATCAGCAACATGGGTGGCATCCAACGTCTTATTGCATGAGATAAAATGGACCATTTTGGAGAAACGATCCACAACCACCATAATAGAGTCTTTGTTCCTTTGTGTACGGGGTAGACCAACAACGAAATCAATGCTGATGTCAACCCAAGGGGAGCTAGGCACAGGAAGCGGGGTATACAAGCCTGCATTGGTGCTAGTAGTCTTTGCTCTTCTACAGACTTGGCAATTTTGCACAAACCGTCCAACATGCTTCCGGAGTGATGGCCAAAAAAAATTTTCACATAGCAGCTCGATGGTCTTCTCTCGCCTGAAATGGCCCGCCAAGCCTCCTTCGTGACTTTCTGAAATGAGCGTCAAGCAAAGAGAACAATTTGGAATGCACAGACGCTGTTTAAAGAAAAGGTATCCATCTTTGATGTAAAATAGCTTGAAAGGACCTTGGAGGCAATGTTGCCATATGTCCCCAAAATCAGTATCCTCAGCATATAGATCCCGAATGACTTCAAAGCCAACTACTTTATTCTGCAGCGTTTGTAGAAGAACATACCTTCTACTAAGTGCATCTGCCACCTGATTATTAAGTCCGGCCTTATGTTTCAGTACATAATGAAATGCCGATAAAAATTCAGACCACTTGGCGTGCCTAGCCTTGAGTTTCTTCTGATGGCTGAGGTAACGTAGAGCTTCATGATTTGAAAAAAGCACGAATTCATTGGATAGCAAATAGTGACTCCAATCCTGCAAGGCTCTAACTATAGCGTAGAACTCCTTGTCATACGTAGAATACTTGCGCCTTGCGTCACTTAATTTTTCACTAAAATAAGCTATCGGATGGCCACCTTGAGTTAGGACTGCACCAATGCCTACATTCGAGGCATCACATTCGACCTCAAAGGCTTGGTCGAAATCAGGTAAGCTTAATGTGAGGGTCGAGGACAACCTCTGTTTTAAGTCATCAAAGCTCACCTGTGCTTCCGGGTTTCATTCAAATTGATTAGCTCAGAGGATTTTCGTCATCGGGGCCGCAATTGTCACGACCCGACCCGACCGGGACGGATCCCGCCCGCACCGGGTCGCGACCAGCTTAAAACAAACAGACCAGGATCTAATTTTGGAATTTGTTTCAGAACTGATTCTTCCAAATATTTCAACTCAAAAACAGATGCACAAACAGAGCTACTATAAACATCAAATCACAGCAGAACAGATCATCTATATTTTTCTTTTCCTCAAAACAATCATGTACAAATACAGCTCATGGCTTTTAGACAGAAAGAAAGACAGAACAGAAAAACCATGACTGTACAAAAATCAAAAGAACAAAATACCTATCACAGATCAGACTCTGAACTCTACTCCTGGACTTCCTTCCCTTTCCCAGAACCTGAAAACCACGCAGAAAACAAGAGTGAGCTCAACAGCTCAGCAAAGCGACAAACCTCCAATCAAAACTTCCAGAATCCACATCAAACACATCAGACAGAAATTCGTACAGAAATCATAACAGAATCAGAATCGTACAGAAATCAGAACTCATATTAATTCAGAACATAACACAAGTCAGAACAGATCTAAATGGAACAGATCAGACAGAACTGTACGGAAACAAAAGTCATATCAAATCAGAATCAGAATCAGATTTGCTTACATAACAGATACGGAAATCAGAAGTCCTTTCAAATCAGATATCAGATATTATCTAATTAATAGCTAAATTTCCTGACACTGACAGAATCTCTACGGATTCCGGCCCCTTATGCCTCCCTTTGTGCTTACGGCACCAGAACAGATAGATGTGCTTATAGCACCAGAACAGATTTCATCGGATCCGGAACAGAACAGATATCAGATTTCAGATTGAGCTCATTTCAGATTTCTCAGACACTAACTGAATCTCATAAGATCCAGGCCCCTTATAACTCCCTTTGTATATCATATACAGATAGCATAATAATTCAAAAGAAATCCGGACAAATTCAGAAATCAGACAAAAATCGGGCAGCACAACGGCTGTATACGGAATTTACACAATTTTCCTGAAAAATCACAGAATACCAAATTTGCACAGAATGTAGATAACAACATTGCAAGATTTTAATTCTATTGCCATAACATTTTTAGACATCGCAGAAAAATACAGTCGAAATAAAACACCGCCGAATTCAAAATACCCGGACAAAAATCTCCAGAAAATAACCAAAATGTGCACACTCGGCACGTCAACAACATACAGAAACTTACGCGGTAAAAACTGAACTAGACGGGAAATACGGATGAAAATCACGAACAAAAATCAATTCCGGACAGATAATATCGCCAAACATGACGGTTCTGAAAATTGAGAAAGGCGGATTGTGCCTTACCTTGCGTACAGCAATATCCTGAACAGTCTTGTCGGACGAAAACGGACCGGCGTCGCCCGAAAATCAACTTTTGCAAATTTCTCCTCGACTTTCTCTCTCCTCAGCTGATATTTTTGATTTTTCTCTCTCTTCAAAACGACTGATTTCAGCTTAATATTACTCAGATCGGCCCGGCCGATCGCACGATCGTCCTGGACGATCAGACCAAAAACACATCGGCCTGGCCGATTACCTGGACGATCCTCAGGACGATGCTCTCTAACTTTTGCACTGAACTGATCGGCCTGGGACGATTTTTCAGGACGATAATTAATTTTTTTGGACGATAAAAACCCCTACTATCTGACTTGTGTCATCCACTGATCGTCCCAGGACGATCCCAGATCGGCCCGGACGATCCCTACAGGAAATCATTCCTGGAACTTCTGTACAGAAAACTGGAACAAAAATTGCACTGATCGTCCTGGGACGATCCAGATCGGCCCGGACGATCCTGGAGCAGATTTTGATATTACAATCTCCCCAACTTCAGAAAAATGTCGTCCTCGATATTGCCCAATCCAAACTCAGTCAAAACAAGTACGGGTACGACTGTCTCATGTCAGATGCCTTCTCCCAAGTCGCTTCCCGTGCAGTACGGTGCTTCCACTGGACTTTAACCATTGGAATCTCTTTATTTCTCAACTTCCGGACGTCGTACGCTAAAATCAACTCTGGCTCTTCCTTGTACGCTAGATTCTCCTGAATCTCAACCTCGTCAGCTGACAGCTTCTTCCCAGAGTCTGATACTCACTTCCTCAAAGTGGATACGTGAAACACGTTATGCACGTCAGGCATCGAATCAGAAAGCAACAGTCTGTAAGAAGATTTTCCAATCCTTTCAAGGATTTCAAATGGTCCAACATACCTTGGACTAAGCTTGCTCACCTGGCCAAATCTGCTCACACCGTTCATCGGGCTGACTTTGACATACACAAAGTCACCAACCTGAAACTCAACAAACCTGTGCTTCTGATTGTAATACTTCTGCTGTCGATCTTGAGCAGCTTTCAATCTTTCTTTAATCAAGCTGATCTTCTTAACAGTTTCTTCAAAGAAAGTGGCACCTAGTTCCTGTCTATCTCCGACCTCAGTCAGAGTCAAAGGAGTATGGCACTTCCTGCCATACAGAGCCTCGTACGGTGTCATGCCAATACTGGACTGAAAATTGTTGTTATAAGCAAACTCAATCAAAGGGATATGATCTTCCCAGCTGCCGCCAAAGTCCAAAACACAAAGCCTCAACAGATCTTCCAGTACCTGAATGGTCATCTCAGATTGTCCGTCGGTCTGAGGATGAAAGGCTGTACTGAAATGCAGTTTCGTACCCAAGCCTTGCTGAATACCCTTCCAAAGTTTGGAAGTAAATCGTCCGTCTCGATCAGAAACTATCACCTTAGGCACACCGTGCAATCTGACTATCTCTTTCACATATGGCACCGGATCGGTCTGCCTAATCGAAAGAAAATGGGCGGACTTCGTCAGTCGATCTACAACCACCCAAATGGCGTCGTGCCCTTGTCTAGATCGAGGAAAACCCATCGCAAAGTCCATCGTTACCTCCTCCCACTTCCACTCAGGGATAGGCAACGACTGCAACAGTCCACCTGGTCGCTGATGCTCTGCCTTCACCAACTGACAGGCCTCGCATCTCGACACAAACTCTGCCACATCATTCTTCATTCCAGGCCACCAGAATAAAAGTTTCATGTCAGCATACATCTTACCACTGCTTGGATGAATAGTGTAGCCTGAATGATGAGATTCGTACAGAATCTCCTGCCTCAAATCCCCAAACACAGGTACCCACAACCTGTTCTTACAGAAAATAGCACCAAAATCAGAAATTCGAAGTTCAGGAGTTTTACCAGATCCAATCTGAGCAATCAACTTCGAATAATCAGAATCTGACTTCTGGGCTTCTTGAATCCTTGGAAACAAGAAAGACTGAATACTCATCTGAGCCAAATCCAAACCACTGGAGGAAATCACCTCCAACTGCAATCGCTCCATATTACGAATCAAGAAATCATTAAAAGTAAGCTGCAAACCTGATAATCCAGAAGACTTCCTGCTTAGAGCGTCCGCTACCACATTAGCCTTCCCTGGCTGATACTGAATGGTCAAATCATAATCCTTGATCAACTCGAGCCATCTTCTTTGTCTCAAGTTCAGATCCTTTTGAGTGAAAATGTACTTCAGGCTCTTGTGATCAGTAAAAATCTCACATCTGACGCCATACAGGTAATGACGCCAAATCTTCAAAGCAAACACAACAGCAGCTAACTCCAAATCATGCGTCGGGTAATTCTTCTCATGTGGTTTCAACTGTCTAGAAGCATAAGCAATTACCTGACCATGCTGCATCAGAACACATCCCAAACCTTTCAGTGAAGCATCACTGAACACCTGAAAACCTTCTGTACCTGACGGAAGTGCTAACACTGGAGCTGAAGTCAAACAGTCCTTCAATCTCTGAAAACTAGCTTCACACTCCGGTGTCCAAACAAAAGCTACTGACTTCTGCGTCAGTCTCGTCAGAGGCGTCGAAATCTGTGAAAATCCCTTCACAAATTTCCTGTAATATCCAGCTATGCCCAAGAAACTACGTACCTCAAATACCGTAGTCGGTCTCGGCCAATCAGTAACCGCCTGAATCTTCTGGGGATCAACAGAAATGCCTTCTCCGCTCACCACATGCCCCAGAAATGAAATGCTCTTCAGCCAGAATTCACACTTGGAGAACTTGGCATACAGCTGATGCCGCCTCAAAGTCTCCAACACAATGCTCAAGTGTTTGGCATGATCATCCTCAGAAGCAGAATATACCAGAATATCGTCGATAAAGACGATCACAAACTGATCCAGAAACTCCCTGAACACTCGGTTCATCAGATCCATGAAAATAGCAGGCGCATTGGTTACCCCAAAAGGCATAACCAAAAACTCATAGTGCCCGTACCGAGTACTGAAAGCTGTCTTCACCACATCAGCCTCCTTTACCTTCACCTGATAGTATCCGGATCGCAAGTCAATCTTCGAAAATACCGAAGCTCTGGAAAGCTGATCAAACAAGTCGTCAATCCGAGGCAAAGATACTTGTTCTTGATCGTGACTTTATTCAAATCTCTGTAGTCAACACACATACGGAGTGTCCCGTCCTTCTTCTTCACAAACAAAACAGGTGCTCCCCAGGGAGAAATACTAGGACGGACAAAGCCTCTGTCTACCAACTCCTGAAGCTGAACTTTCAACTCAAAAAGTTCTTTCGGTGCCATCCTGTACGGAGCCTTTGATATCGGAGCGGTACCCGGAAAAACATCGATAGAGAACTCCACCTCTCTATCCGGAGGTAAACCGACCAACTCCTCAGGAAAAACATCAGCAAACTCCCGTACCTCTAGGATCTCAGAAACAGAACCAACCTCCAGGTTCATATCCCGCACCGAAGCCAAAAAGACTAGACATCCCTTCTTCCACATTCTGCTCACCTCCAACACAGAAATAAGACTGGAGAGAACACCTCGTAATCCCTGAAATACACATCGCTCTCCAGCCATAAGCAAACTCACTTGCTTCTTCAGACAGTCAATCTGAGCCTCGTACAGACTCAGCCAATCCATGCTCAGAATCACATCATAAGAAGAAATCGGCAATAAAATCAGACTTGATTTCTACTTCTTGCCAGCAATGTCAATCTCATAAAAACAAAACTTGCGAGCAATCAAATTACTTCCAGCCGGCAAAATCACGGAAAGAGAAACTGGCAACAAAACTGAATCCAAACGCAAAAGCTCAAAACAGCGCTCGGACAGAAAAGAGTGACTAGCTCCAGAGTCAAACAAAACACGACAGGGCTGATCAGAAATGTAAATCGTACCTGTCACAACATCTGGAACATCACGAGCCTCCTGCTGACTCAGGCTGTAAACTCGTGGCTGAATTGGAACTAGAGCTGAAGCAGCAGAACTACTCGGCTCTCTCTGAACAGTAGGTGGTCTCCGTGGTACAGAACTAGAACCACCACCTCTACCAGATCCCTCAGGGCGTGGAGGAACAGTCCTCGGTCTTCCTGCTACTGAACCGGCAGGTCTGACAAAGCCCTCAGATCGGAACTCAGAACGCCGATCAAATCCAGTCTGTGGACACTCTGCAATCCGATGTCCTAGCTGACCACATCGGAAGCACAGACCAGCCATCCTGTAGCACTGGCCAAAGTGTCGCCGTCCACAACTCTGACACACAGGTGCCATACTGACAGATCCAGAACTCGTCGTACTGGCAGCAGTACCAGACGACATCCACTCCTCCTGGAGTCACCAGATCCTGAACCAGCTACAAATCTCCTCTTCCCAGAGGAACCACTACCGGAAGCCTCGCCTCCAAATCTCTTCCTACTCACAGTCCACCGCTGCTGAGTAGCCATCAAGTCATTCTCTATCAGACGAGCTCACTCCACAAGCTCAGAAAAGTCAGTGATGCGGAACGGTATCAGGGGCTGTCTCAGAATATCTCGTAATCCCCTCAGAAATCTGTAGCACCTCTCAGCAGAAGTACTAACCAGTTGCGGAGCATACCTGGCTAGTGCAGTAAACTCAGCCTCGTACTGCATCACCGTCTTGTTCCCCTGAACAAGCCTCAGAAAACTCTCCTGCATCTGCTGTCGTGTAGAAGGGGGAACGAACCAGTCTCGGAACACCTCAGTAAACTCTTTCCAAGTAATCAAAGAGTTCAATCTGCCCGGAAATTTGGCCTCCTGCTGGCCTACCCACCAATGCTCAGCCTCACCATCCAACAGAAATACAGCCAAAGGTACCTTCCTGTCTAACGGACACTACATTCCGTCGAAGGTCTTCTCCAATCTCCTCAACCACTCCTCAGCAGCTCTGGGCTCAACAGCGCCCTCAAACCTCGGAGGTTTCAACCTCAAAAACAGCTGCAGATGTCTATCAATATCATCAGATCTGACGGTAGAAGCTCTGCTCTGAGTCTCGCTCATCATCTGAGCAACGAGTGTAGCAAACTGAGACAGTGTATCAGCACCGGCCACTGGGGCCGTACTCCCCACTGGTGCTGCCTGACTGGCACTCTGCCCGTCTGTCATGTCTGGGTCTGGCTGATCCATACAGAAAATCCAGAAAAATCCAGAAAACTATCACAAAAATAACACAATAAAAAGCCAAACAAACCAAAACTACCCCAGACAGACTCACTTACAGATCACTTCCTATAGCTCTGTCTTACAATTTAACCAAATTCCAAAACCATTGCTCTGAAACCACCAAAAGCTTGTCACGACCCGACCCGACCGGGACGGATCCCGCCCGCACCGGGTCGTGACCAGCTTAAAACAAACAGACCAGGATCTAGTTTTGGAATTTATTTCAGAATTGATTCTTCCAAATATTTCAACTCAAAAACAGACGCACAAACAGAGCTACTATAAACATCAAATCACAGCGGAACAGATCATCTATATTTTTCTTTTCCTCAAAACAATCATGTACAAATACAGCTCATGGCTTTTAGACAGAAAGAAAGACAGAACAGAAAAGCCATGACTGTACAAAAATCAAAAGAACAAAATACCTATCACAGATCAGACTCTGAACTCTACTCCTGGACTTCCTTCCCTTTCCCAGAACCTGAAAACCACGCAGAAAATAAGGGTGAGCTCAACAGCTCAGCAAAGCGACAAACCTCCAATCAAAACTTCTAGAATCCACATCAAACACATCAGACAGAAATCCGTACAGAAATCGGAACAGAATCGTATATCAAATCAGAACAGAATCAGAATCGTACAGAAATCAGAACTCATATTAATTCAGAACATAACACAAATCAGAACAGATCTAAACGGAACAGATCAAACAGAACTGTACGAAAATAAAAGTCATATCAAATCAGAATCAGATTTGCTTACAGAACATATACGAAAATCAGAAGTCTTTTCAAATCAGATATCAGATATTATTTAATTAATAGCTAAATTCCCTGACACTGACAGAATCTCTACGGATTCCGACCCCTTATGCCTCCCTTTGTGCTCACGGCACCAGAACAGATAGATGTGCTTATAGCACCAAAACATATTTCATCGGATCCGGAATAGAACAGATATCAGATTTCAGATTGAGCTCATTTCAGATTTCCCAGACACTAACTGAATCTTATAGGATCCAGGCCCCTTATAACTCCCTTTGTATATCATATACAAATAGCATAATAATTCAGAAGAAATTCGGACAAATTCAGAAATCAGACAAAAATCGGGCAGCACAACAGCTGTATACGGAATTTACACAATTTTCTTGAAAAATCACAGAATACCAAATTTGCACAGAATGTAGATAACAACATTGCAAGACTTTAATTCTATTGCCACAACATTTTTAGACATCGCAGAAAAATACAGTCGAAATAAAACACCGCCGAATTCAAAATACCCGGACAAAAATCTCCAGAAAATAACCAAAATGTGCACACTCAGCACGTCAACAACATACAGAAACTTACGCGGTAAAAACTGAACCAGACGGGAAATACGGACCAAAATCACGAACAAAAATCAATTCCGGACAGATAATACCGCCAAACACGACGGTTCTGAAAATTGAGAAAGGCGGATTGTGCCTTACCTTGCGTACAGCAATATCCTGAACAGTCTTGTCGGACGAAAACGGACCGGCGTCGCCCGAAAATCAACTTTTGCAAATTTCTCCTCGACTTTCTCTCTCCTTAGCTGATATTTTTGATTTTTCTCTCTCTTCAAAATGACTGATTTCAGCTTAATATTACTCAGATCGGCCCGGCCGATCGCACGATCGTCCTGGACGATCAGACCAAAAACACATCGGCCTGGCCGATTACCTGGACGATCCTCAGGACGATGCTCTCTGACTTTTGCACTGAACTGATCGGCCTGGGACGATTTTTCAGGACGATAATTAATTTTTTTGGACGATAAAAACCCCTACTCTCTGACTTGTGCCATCCACTAATCGTCCCGGGACGATCCAAGATCGGCCCGGATGATCCCTACAGGAAATCATTCCTGGAACAAAATTGCACTGATCGTCCCGAGACGATCCAGATCGGCCCGGACGATCATGGAGCAGATTTTGATATTACAACAATTGTATTGAAATCCTTGATGAATCTTCTGTAAAAAGATGCTAGACCGTGAAAACGATGAATGTCTGTAAAGGACTGGGGAACGGGCCAGCTGCGGACCGCCTCAACCTTAGTAAGATCAACCTTCAACCCTTCAGCAGATAGTTGATAACCTAGGAATGTAATTTGAGGAACAACAAACTGACATTTCTCAAGATTAATGAACAGCTGTTGCTCCCGGAAGAGCTCGAGAATACGTCGAAGGTGGATGCGATGCTCCTGGAGATCAGAACTATAAACAAGAACATCATCAAAGTAGGCAATTACAAACTTATATAGAAATGATTGTAAGATATGATTCATTAACCGCATGAACATGCTTGGAGCGTTGGTTAAGCCAAATGGCATGACCAACCACTCGTACAACCCTTCATGTGTTTTGAACACAGTTTTCCACTCGTCACCAGGCCTCATGTGTATTTGGTGGTAACCACTGCGTAGATCCAGCTTGGAGAAAACAGTAGCACCTTGTAACTGATCAAAGATGTCATCTATGCGAGGGATAGGAAATCTATATTTAACTGTAATTTTATTGACAGCCCGGCTGTCTATGCACATTCTATAGGTTCCATCCCATTTCGGAACCAGTAAGGCGGGTACAGTGCAGGGACTGACACTATGCCTTACAAATCCTTTGTTTAGTAGTTCTTCTACCTATCGCTTGAGCTCAGCTTGTTCCTCGGGCCGTAGTCTGTAAGCAGGGCGATTGGGAATGACAGAGCCAGGAACAAACTCCACAGCATGTTGAATTTGTCTTTCCGGTGGTAACCTGGATGGTAGGATACTGGATAGGACATCAGGATACTCGTCCAGAATATCTTGAACTACTGTAGTCTCATTGGTAGCTAAGACTACCAATGCAAACCCAATTGCAGCCTCCCTGAAAGCCTTCAAAAACAACGATCGAGTTAACAGTTGCGGACTTGCTTTAACTGTTGGAGTCTCTTGTAGTGGCACCAATACAATCCGCTGATTTTGATGCTTAAACGAATACGTATTTGATTCTCCATCATGAACAGTTTTCTTATCAAATTGCCAAGGGCGGCCTAACAGAAGATGGCAAGCATCCATGGGAACTACATCACACCACACCTGCTCCGCATAATTGCCAATGGAGAAACTCACGAGACAGCGTTTTGATACCCGAACTTCATTCTCCTTTTTTATCCAAGACAATGCGTATAACGCCCCAAGATCCGTGTAGCGAAAGGATTCATCTGATCGTTCTATTGCCTCTTTTCTTTTTTTTTTCTTTATTCTTTTTTTTTTTTCTATCAATCCCTTATCTGTTGTTCATATCAGTCCATGCATACATATATCCCGAGCCAGAGATAATTACATTACAAAAAGAAACAACAGCGGATACTATAATTCACATATAGTACAACAGAGTACAGACAAAAGCGTCCAAAAGGTCATATACAATAGCCGCACCGGCTACAAAAGAAAGCCTACCAAGGCTACAAAACAAAGAGCTACAGAACTAAAAGCTACAGAACTCGGCAGAAAGATCTTCAAGCTGGAGGCCCTGCACCTGAAATTATTAACCACATATAATGAGCTTACTAGCCCAGCAGGTCACCAAAGCCTACAACTGAAATCAAAGCACGATCGAAACAATATGCAGGTCAATCGAGTCAAGTCAGCTATAATCAACGAATCTATGCAGGTACGGAAATCAAATCGAATCAGATACGTCAATAGTCAATAATTAATACAGCGATAAAAGCATCGATAAATCAATACTCCAGCAATCAAATCAATAAGTGCTTTCAGTCAATGTCTATCCATCGTAGCCGTGTCTATCAATCAATACTATCATTTCAATCAATCGTGTCGTCTAACCGTGTCGTCTAGTCAATTCGTTGTATCTATATCATCTATCAAATCAGTCAATACTCTTGCCAATCGGTCAATCCAATTATTCTATATGATTTACTCGATGTCAATATGCAATATTCAATAACACTACGGCAAATTCAATCATGACGACGTACGATGCTACAATAGGAAAAACATCTCGAATTCCATAGAGCACTTTCCAGTCAATTATATCAATCAGTTGGGAATCCATAGAACGATCAAATCAACATATCGACAAAACAATCGAAATCAAATCCATAGAATGAAATCGTCAGATCAATTGAAATCAATACAATCAAGTCGATCCAGTCGATCAATCCAGTCAATCAATCAATCAATCATCGGCACGATGAATCAATGTATCAATGCATCAATAGCATATCAGGATCTGTCGTATCCATAGTATCCATATGTCCATATCATATCCATATCGATGTCGATGTCGATATCTATCAATCGATACAATCTATATCAATGTCGATGTCAATGTCTATGAATCAATATACCGAATCCATATCAATGTCAGTGCCGGTATCTATGAGTCAATACAATTCATATCCATAATCCATAGTCCATAATCGATAATCCATAAATCAAGTCGATACAATCGATAGCGAGGAATCAATACAATACAATAAATCCGTCGATGAAATCCATACAATATCAATAAATCTATAAATCCACGTCAATATCGATAAATCAATCGGAAACCAATAAATCGATGCACATCAGGAAGCCCATACGATGCAAGATCATACAATGTCATACAATGGTCTTACTCGACAAGCACAAACACTAGTCATGATCAACCAGGTTCACTGGCTATTATCCATAGTGCTGTTGTAGAATCCGTTGCTGTTGTAGTCCGTTTAATACACGTTGGTCTATCAATAAGAGTCGTCACTCTTTTTGCCCGTCGGCCGCCCGTCGGCATATAAAACTCCTTATAACTCCCATCTATAGTGCTGTTGTAGAAATCCATAATCGATGTTTAAAGGAAAGCCCGTCGGCCCACCATCCTGTACAGGTCAATACTATCTTCACCAACGTTCAACTAGGTTCCCACTTGTCTTTCAGTGACACAATCAATCAATGCAATAATCGATGTAATAAGCAATATTAAAGAAATCTAGAACAATCATATCAATAGTCATAGGCATATCGATTCAATCTATCAATTTCGGGAAAATCAGGAATCGTACGAAAATCGGGCAGAGTAACGGCAGTCTACAGAAATCTCCAGAAATTACAATCCACCAAATTAATACAGAACGTGCACAGCAACATTATAAGACTATTCTACTACTGCTCAAACCAATTCGGACATCATAATAATTTGCAGTCAAAATAAAACCCCGCAGAATCAAAACGGACCGGACGAAATCTTCCAGAAAATACTTAAAACGTGCAGAATAATCATCTCTACAACATACCAAAAGTTATGCGGTGAAATCTTCGCCAGTACCAAACCAGGTACGAAAATCACTTACAAAAACATAAATCTGAGCACCAATTTGCAAAACCTCAAAATCTTCGAAAACAGAAGTAGGGTTCGGAATCCTTACAGCGAGACAAACAAATTATCCAACAGCAACGGACGACGAAAATCGCTCCGCGGGCCCCGAAATCGGACTTCTTTCCTTTGCCTTTTTCCTCTGTCTCTCTCAGAAAAGATATTTTTATTTTTTTAAAATTTCTCTCTCCTCAAATCGAGCTGATTTCCATATAACATAAAGCTGATCGGCCCGGCCGATCCACCTAATCGTCCTGGCCGATCAGAACAAAACCAATCGGCCCTGGACGATTTCTCAGGACGATGCGCTCGGGATTCTTGTCGTATCTGATCGTCCCAGGACGATCCAAAATCGGCCTGGACGATCCAGTCCAGAAATCACTCCAGAGAACATTCCAGAAATCAGCTGTTTCCAATGCATTGATCGGCCTGGACGATCCTCCCATCGTCCTGGCCGATCCTAGGAGAAAATCACTTTTCCAGCAGCTACAGCAAAGGAACGAGGTCTCACAATGCGTAAGATTTGGGGTGGTCGACCGTGGGCAACTCGAGCATGCTGACCATGGTCGTGGACACCACATTTTCACAACTACCACTATCAATGATCATCTGACAGACTTTTCCTCCAACCGTGCATCGTGTTTGAAAAATACTATGGCGCTGACACGAATTCCCCTTATGGGAATTGAGTAGTCTTCTGAGAACAAGTAAACTCCCCTCATTTGCTGGAATTATCGTGGGCTCCGTCATCATATTATTCTCCGACTCGGGATCTGTCATCATGTCTTGCTCAGTATCAGCTTCTTCCATCATTGTAACAATCCTTCGGTTCGGACATCCAGAGGCAATGTGGCCAAATCCTTGGCACTTGAAACACTTTCTTGGAGGTAACCCCGTAGTCCCCGGTATTTTCAATGCTCCATTAGCATACCTAGTAGCCTCTTTGTTCCAAGGATTCACCCCGATAGTCTTTCCCTCAGCTTTCTTGACTTGACTTCGATTAGGTCCTTCCTCTTGAACAGGGGTTTTACCACGAGTCCACCTGTTGGGTCACTGCTGCTTTTCCACCTTAAAAGACAGATCAAAAATGTCTTGTAGCGTCCAATATGGTTGCAATTGGACCACATGGGCAATCGACGGCTGTAATCCCTCCAAGAACCGGGCAATGGTATTCTCCTCTGGTTCAGCTAGCTCACATTGGAGGGACAATTGTTCAAATTCAGCAATATACTCTTCAACAGTGAGCTGATTTTGTTGTAAGCGGTGGAGTTTCAAGAACAAGTCTTGACGATATCTTTCCGGCAGATACTTCGACTTAAGTTCTTTCTTCATCTTTACCCATGTCACGATCTTGCTTTTTTCCTTCCCTTTCTCGATTCCGTTTCAAATTTTCCCACCATAGGGATGCATTTTTCTTTAATTTGATGGCGACAAGCTTGACAGCACGATCAGGAGGAATTTCTTTAAAATCAACAATTCTGTCTACAGTGTGCAGCCAATTCACAAATTCATTCGGATCCAATCTACCATCGAATTCAGGTAACTCCACCTTGACTCCACTGTCATCACGCGGACGTCTCGCACGACCTAGCACATTTCATCTTTCCTCATCTTCACTATGAAGATCTTGATGAAACGAGTTGACCTCCTCTTCCTCCTCTTGAACGTCCTCCGTTTCTTGATGTTCAAATCTTGCTAGTCGTTGCTGCAGCTGCTGGATTTCCCTTTGTAAATCCTCGATGATTACGTCTCTCGTCGGTCGTTGCGGGTTCCTTCGAGGCAGCATCTTCGCCGGCTCTGATACCAAATGACACCGTTCAAGAACAAAAACTGTAGAACGGAGGATTACCTGAATGCACCTGAACTCAATGTTCAGGGGATCACGTTGATGAGCGATCCGATTCCACTCGCCGGAGACTAATCACCACCGGTAGGGGCTAACCGGATACAGAATCTCCTCCACCACCTGTAAGAAAACAGGATACAGAAACAAAACGTTCTCGACAACAAGTCAGAGAATTTACTTGAAAAATCATCCAAATCTGCTTTAGCTATGTTCCGGTGTGCTTTTATAATAGCACCCGGGAAAGAAACAAGATTACAATTCAAATGAGGCTATACAACTAGCAATATCAACAGCTATAGAGTAGAGAAGAAAGGCAAGACAAAAGACAAACTATATCGGGCTATTTATAAGACACTCCTGTGTCACTTAGAATTCTCATTGCAAGACAGAGCCTCATTATTTAAGTATACTAGTCAACTGTAAGTGAATCTTCTTCACCCTCTTTGATCTCCATAAATCTTGCAACTTTCTTAGCTTCTACTACTACAACTTTTTTTTCTTTTTTGATGCTTCAAGTGCTCTAGCTTCTCTTACATAAGACTCAACTTCCTTTTGGCTTTATAGTAAACTAGAATAATTGTAATATTCTCTCTCTCTCTCTCTCTCTCTCTCTCTCTCTCTCTCTCTCATGATGCATTATTCTAATTAATAACTAAGGTTAGTGCATCCAGAGGGAGCTAATTAAACATACAACAAGTTTGAATAATTAGAATAATTCTAAAGACATTCATAGATAAAATATTGATAATTGAAAAAATAATAATAATATATCATCATTTTTTTTTGTTAAATATTCATCTCTTTGAGAGAAATTTAATGCTTTAAATGACTTATGAGTTGGGGGTTTATTGAGAGAGAGATTATTCTGTGCGGACACCGGACGGAGAGAACCGTCCGGTTTTCACTATGTCTATAGTAAAAGTGCAACTCACAACGCTTTTACTATGAACAGACAGAACACCGGACGGTTCTTTGGTCGATGTCCGCACATAATAATTCATCTTGTTGAGGTCATAGTACATCAAATAATTAGGTTTAAATGGACAAATCACTCAAAAATGATTGAGCTGTATTGCAATATGAGTCTAGGGGCAAGTTGCTCAAGCAAAAAAAGGCAAATGTTGTGGTTGATGGGACCATCACCTTTGGGGCTTATATGTGGCCTATGAAAAAGTAACAACATTTAACTATTTTAATTATTTTTTTAATAAAATAGAAAATGATAGGTTAATAAATTGATGTTTTCCTCTTAATAATATTTGCCAAACACTCCCATCCTCTTTTATTTGAGGCTTTAAAGACAAAATAGGCACACAAAAAAATCCATGAAATTATTGATTAATTTTTATTTTGTAAAAAATATTAATGATAAATATATATATATATATATATATATATATATATATATATATATATATATATATATATATATATATATATATATATATATAATTTCTACAAAAGTTATACAAACATATAATAAATTTAAGGGATTTAATACTCAAAAGTTTCTAATTTAATTATATATTTCATAATTGAAAACCATCATATTTGCACACATAGAACTTCAGAATCTTGACATAAGTTAAAAAAATATCTCTTGTCATTACGCATCACACTTCATATGCTATGATTCACCGTTACTTTTATCCCTTATGGCATGCCACTGGGCGGAAGGAGTTGCGCGGTGGCTCGCGACCTGTTTATTGACAAGTAGGCTTGAACTATGCTAAGGCAGGTTGGGTCAGAGTTGGGCTCAATCGTAGTTTGGCCAACGACTCTAGGGTGCTTGACGGGCGCGGAAACATAGGTAATGATGCGAGGTACATGGTTATTCTTACACAATAGTTTGTCTTTTTTTTTCTCTCATAACTGATGAGTATCCTATCAAACCCATTAATATAGTGTTAGATGAAAAAATAGAAAGCTTATATATATGTGGGATTTACATACATGCGACTTTATTATACATATATTACATATTTAACACTCAAAACTTAAATATTACATTTCTACCACCCAAACAAAAATTTAACAACAAAAATACCACTTTGTATGCACCAACCCTCATGGCGTCGCTTCCTGCAGCATTCCCTAACCACGCGCAACTGCTTGTTTGCTCTTCCTGCGAACTCCTATCTTTGCTTTTTTTACCACCCGCTGAGATATCTACAACGAAAGGCACGGTGAACTCTTGCTAAGATCCTCTTCTCTCGCGAGAGAAATCTATGGCGGAAAGAACCTACATAATGCTTACTAAATTAAACCTATAGAATGGTAAATAAGGCTTCTAACAGCAGAGCAAAGTCGGAGATGCAAGAATGAGAACATATACAAGAATAAGAACAGGTGGAGGACTGCTAATTGTAGAGACAATTTTATTATGCAATCCCAGGCTTTCACTTCACCACTTGGAGATGTAAGAAGCTAAAGCTTAGTAAGAGGATTATCGAAAATACAAGAATGAGAAAGAGAGAGCCATGATTAGCTGAGTTCATATGATTAGCTAAGTACTCCAAAAGTTGGATGCGCAAGAGAAATCTATGGCGGAAAGATCAGGTGCTGACTGCAAAGGAAAGCACGCGGGAAGAGAGAATTTCAGCGGGAAGAAAAAGCACCGTGAGGGTTAGTGGAAACTGAGTGGTATTTCTATTGTTAAATTAGTATTTGAGTGGTAATATAATATTTAAATTTTGTATATTAAATATGTAATATAATTATAATAAAGTGGTATGTGTGTAATCCCTCATATATTCAATAAATTTAAAAATTTAAGCGTAAATATCTAAATCCATTATCATTTAACATAAAATAGTAATCGTAAGAATAATATTTTTTTTGGGTGAAATGTAAGAATAATTTTTATAAATAATTTATAACAAATTATTGTAATATTTCCGTCCACATGAATGCCTAAGGCACTTCCTTTCCAGAATCATTCTCGCCCGTCAAAGGCGCTTGCCGGCGTCTCATCATCCAAACTCGAAAGCTAGAGATCAGGGTTTTGGCGGCGCAGAAGCGAAATCATGAACGCCCCCGATCGATACGAGCGATTCGTTGTACCCGAGGGCACGAAGAAGTATTCTTAAATCCGTCTTCATCCTCTCGATCTCCCTTCACTCCATTTCTCGAGCTTTTTCTGCGCCTTGTTGCATTTCTGCTGCTGCTACTGAAGTGCTGTTTTATTCTGATTGATATTTTTGAAGAGCACCCGACTTCGATGTGATCGTTTACCTAATTTTGTCAGGGTCGCGTATGAGAGAGATACCAAGATTGTCAATGCCGCCTCTTTTACGATCGAGCGTGAAGATCATACCATTGGAAACATTCTGCGGATGTATGCTCTATGTTTCTTGGAAAATATTTTTTCTTCTTCTTTTGGCTTTGAATAAACTGTTTCTAATTATTCCCCACTTTAATGGTTGCAGGCAGCTGCATAGGGATCCAAATGTTCTGTTTGCTGGATATAAGCTTCCGCACCCCCTACAGTACAAGATCATAATCAGGGTGAGCTATACTTCCTATCAACGAGCATATTTTTTTTTCTTACCCCTTTCCTCTGGATAGGGTTTAGGGTATTATGCATGGTACAAAATATCTTCTTGTGCCTTGTAGATCCACACTGCCAGCCAGTCTTCTCCAACGCAGGCATATACTCAATCTATTGATGATCTTGACAGGGAGCTCGATCACCTGAAGAAATCCCTTGAGGTTTTTAATGGCCCCTTTCTTTTATCTTAGATTAATGTTTTGTTTAGACTAAAACAAGTCTTCTCTTCATGCTTCATCTGTTCGGGTGGCATATTTGGCCTATTCTGTGAAAGTATTTCAGTTGCGATTTGCTGTTAGTTGTGGAAGACATGAAGACTAGCTCCTTCACATTCTTAAAATGTCATAGTTATTGAGTAAATAACTTTCACAAACGTGTTTTTTTTTTTCTTTGTATAAGGAAAAAACCATATAACTTTTGCAAACATGATGCATTTATTTGACTCTACATATGTGACTGATTGCTCTTCTTACTTCTACTACACAGGCTTTATAAATTTTACGAGCTGGCTACTTCTTGTCCAAAGTATGGGATTTATGGGTATACCTTTATATTCATTGTTGGATTTATTTCTTAAAATTTTTATTCTCAAAATGATCATATTTAAACCTTTCAAAACTTATTGTCATTGGAAAATAAAGAAAACCCTTTAATGAAACCCCATGTTTAAGTTGTTTGGGTGGGTACTTAGTGTTGCGTCCAGGAGTATTCGCGGCGGTAGAGAAATATAAAGTTTAACGTCTTAGCATTGTACGAAAATCCGGCACGCAATCAGATAAGGAGAGATGGTCTAGCATTTATGAGACACCAAGATTTTTACGTGGAAAACCCCTGTAAAAGGGGGAAAAACCACGGGGCCTAGCCCAGTTTGAATGAATCCACTAGTATTTGCAGTCGATTACAAATGAGGCCCTTCCTTGGGAGAAGGCCTTAGCTTGATGTACATCTTATGGAGTATATTACATGATGTAAATACGAAGAGCTACTATCGATGTATTCGCTTGGTTAGAAGGACTGCAGTCGGCGAGCGACATAGGTCAGGAGGACCGTAGTCAGCTGGCGACGGAGGACTGTAGTCGGCGGGTGACGTAAGTCAGGAGGACCGTAGTCGGCGGGCGACGGAGGTCGGAAATAATGTAGTCGGCGGGCGACATAAGTCAGGAGGACCGTATTCAACGGGCTACGGATGTCGGAAAGACTGTAGTCGACGGGCGACGTAAGTCAGGAGGATCGTAGTCGGCTGGCGACGGAGGTCGGAAGGACTGTAGTCTGACGACGAAGATCAGTAGGACAGCGTCAGGTAGAAGTCCAGCAATGGAAAGAAATACATCTTCGCATAGACGTCCAGCGAAGTCTGATAACCGGTAGAAGTCCGGCGTCGGGTAGAAACTTGGCGAAGAGTGAAGGTCCGACGTCGGGTAGAAGTCTGACGTCTTTGGTGGCAGAGGAGAACTCCGGCTTCACTTGGGCGGAGTTTCGGCGTCAGGAGGGAACTCTCTTGTAAATTGGGAAGAATTTCAGCATCCCATGAAAGTTGGGCAGAATTCTGGCGTTCTCCTGAATATCCGGCAGAGTTCCGGCGTCTTCAGGCGGCAGGAAGAGCTCCGGCGGTGGTCGAGGAGGAGCTTCTTCCTTCTCCTCCTCCTTCTCTTCTTCTTCTCTCTCTTCCCTTTCTCCCCTTTTGTTGTAGAATGAGGGCTCTATTTATAATTTTTCTGGAGTGGCATAGCCCGTAAATAGGCGTGAGATCAGGGGCGAATTGGGAGTGTTTTGAATGGACGGCGGATATTGAATCCTTTGATCATGCACCGTTCGTTGGGCATTTGAAGGCCTTAATGATGTCGGAATTCGGCGATCTTGGGCTCGTTGGATTCGTCTCGTCGAGCCGTTCGATTTGAGTATAAGCTCGTCAAAATCGGAGACCGTTTGGTAACTCAAATTGCGGTTCGAACCTTCCAGCAGCGCTTTGAGCCCTTGATTCGGACTCATTTGGGCTCGGATTGGGTTGATCTTGGTGTCGTTGGGCTCGTATTTCCAAGACGCTCAGTTTGACTATAAGCTCGCTGAAATCGGAGTTCATATGCTCCCGAAATTAAATTTTGAAGTTTCCAACTAGCTTTTGTCTCGAGATTCATGCCCGATCAAGCTAATTTTGTGATGACGTATCACTTAGTATATTGCATTTTCCCAATGTGTATTTTTTCTGCTTCTTTCTAAATTCAAACCAAGAGAAACAGCTTGTTCCTATTTGATGTAAAGCTTCAACTGCACATTGAGTTTAGCCTTAAGAAACCTAGTTTAAGACAAGCATCAACAGCTTTTCTCAAATATTGCTGTTTTTGTTTTTCTAAATAATGATGTATTTCAGCTATTAAAATGGCAATGCTCATGAATGCAACAGGAGTAAGCATGTGGTTCATGTGCAAGTAGTTTGTGCAATTTCAAGTAATTATGAGCAACAGAAGTAACTTTTTTTCTATGAGTAAATTTTTTTGTTTTTTTTTTCACAATTTCAAGTAGCTTGTGCGTTATCAGAGTAAGCATTGCAGCTCAGTATGTAAAATCATGACATTATGGGAAGGAATGAAACATTTATTCTGTAGAACTATAAGTACATTTGATTTTCCTTGCCTGATCATGTTCTGAATCCATTAGTCCTAACAAAAGTTCATTTCTCTGAAATCAGAGCTGATACCAAAATTTGATATTGATTCAATGGATAATTAATACTGCATGTATTCTATCTAATGTCTTTTCTAGTTTTGTTGTCATTCTCTTTCATCCGAGCTTTTTTAAGCTTTGTTAGCTGCATTTGTTTTCTCAGATCAGGAGTTTAATTTATGTTTTTAATGTGTTAGCTCTCTTGCAATTTAGTTTTTTTTCCATTTTGGTGGGAGAAACCCTATGTAAATCGGCAATGAAGGCTAGGTATGATGTGTAGACCTCTGGCATGAGGCATTCCTATGAAAAGAAAGTTCACATTGATTTTCTATAGTTTGGAAGCTTTCACAGAAACAGAAAAGAACGTGCCAAGTGTCACTATTCGCTTCTAAAATATATTTTCTTTTCCAGAAACTTTCTTTCACCATTCCATTAGTCCATTCCAGAGAATTCATTGTATAAGATGTTCCTCCTTCAGCAAGTGGCTGAAATCCAAAACAGAATCTGTTGAAACACCTTTCTTTTAAGACAGGAGCTGTTTGGTTGCTATAATTCATAATGCTTTGATTTTAAGAATATACAAGAGTAAAGTGAACGCAGTGTAGATTGATTTCTTAATGCTGCTTGCTTTATTGTAACATAACTGCAGGAAAGCTGAATTTTCTATTTGGTTGGATGTAAAATAAATCTTGTGTATTTTGAGTGCCTCGAAAAGTTTGGCATTGAATTATATGAGATCAGGTGGACAACCATTTTAGATTTAAACAAGAATTTGACTTTTAATTTGACACAATGGAAAAAAGGATTCATGTAGCTGACCTCACGTAGTGGGATAAATGATGAGGACATCGTCAGCATTTTCGATGCCGGAGATCGACGGCCACGAGCATGACTTGTATTTTGTCATTTTATGTAGTAGCGTATTTTATTTGGATGTTTTTCCATTTTTGCCCTTATGAGCATTTAGTCGCTTATGTAGCCCGGAAGGGCATTTGTGTCATTTCTTTTTTTTTTTATGTTGGCCTATTTATATGAGGCATCATGCATTGTAATTTTAGTTTTTGGAATGAAATAAAATTTTACTCTTGTTCTCTTAGTGAGTTCATCTTCTCCCACGATCTCTTAGTGAGTTCGCCGGAGGAAACTAGATCTCTTAGTGAGTTCTAGTTCACCGGAGAAGACTAGATCTCTTTGTGAGTTCTAGTTTTCGAGTTATCTAATCTTGTGGAAAATCAAGGTGTAAACAGGCGAGGTTAGTAATTCCGTATTCGTCATCGCCGTGGAATTTCCATCTTCTTTCTCTTTGCATTTGCCGCCGCCTAACCTGAGCTGCTCAAGCCGCCGACCACCTTGGCTGCTCCCCTCCCACCGGCCAGTCACTCTCCAGGCTTCTGGCCGCCACCCATGGCCCTCCCGTGCAGCCAACAGAGTTTCTTCTCTGTTTTGATTTCACGAAAGCAGCAGAGATTCTTCTCTGTTTGAATTCACATAAGCAAGAGAGTTATTTCCCTGTTTGGATTTCATGCAAGCCAAAATCCCTGCCAGCCAGCCGTGACTTCAGCCCACCGTCCCCTGGCAGTTTTCCCTTGCAGCTGGATTGGAGAGTTATTTCTCTGTTTGGATTTCACGCAAGCCAAAATCCCTGCCAGCCAGCCGTGACTTCAGCCCACCGTCCCCTGGCAGTTTTCCCTTGCCGCTGGATTGCCCTGCTTTGCCCAAGCCCGTGAAATTCAATTCCAGGCGTTTCAAGTATTTGCCAAATTAAAATCCATCTTCAGGCAAGGCAATTAATGACATTAGGAGCTATTTGAAATTTGAATTCGCCTTCTTAATTGAGCCAATTAATTTGGGAATTAATTAAGGGGGTTACACTCTTTTGAAATTCAAATTCCCTCCTCATGTTATTTAAATTAGGGAGTTACATGAGACAATTAAAATCTGAAATTAAAATCAGATTTTGATTAATTACTTGTGGTCCCCACTTACTTAAAACCTCCAAGCCCTCTCTCTCTCCATGTGGCCGGCCACCTCACCCCATTGCTTCTCCCTCTAATTGCCACCTCATCACCTCTTAATTACCGCCCAAATACCTCCCTTCTCAAATGAACTCTCAGTTTTATTTCAGATTTCAAATCTGAGAATTGAAATCAAGTACTCCCTCTCTCATTCCATTGGATATCTTCTTGCGAACTTGCTGCCCAACAGATTTTTGCAGGTCCACCTTAGCTGGACAGCTCCAGAAGGCAACCCCTTGCTGCCTATACGCCTCCTGTCTGCTGTTTTGCATTTCCCGCACCTAAAAACTGCTGTTTAGGAGATCGGGAACATGCTCTCTTGCTGTCCAGCCCATTAGAATGTCTTCAGACACCGTCCGGACATTCCAGGCCGCTGAGTACACCTTCAAGAAAACGTTGTCAAGAACTCCATGCTCCGGCCACCTATCCAAGAGCGACGATCCAAGGCTCCCCCTTCCTCGAAGCGACCTCGATTCTAAGGTGGAGACGTTTCTTCCGCTAAAGCCTAGACTAGTCGAGTGTATGGTCTCCAAGGGTGAAAGTTCTTATTATTAAATTGTGGATTTTTGTTCACCGTCGTAGTTTTACAATTTGAACTTTGCGTTTTCTTAAATTGTTTGGTTTCCGAAATTTGCTCATCTTTGCCTAAGCAAGTTAAAACCATGAATTCTAATGATCACCCTTTTATTATAAACGATAATTTTATTTTGGGTTATTAAGTTTCAATTGATCTCTTTAATTTCTTAAAGTAACTCCTCCATCGCATGTACATTTCACATCATCTTGGTATCAGAGCATGGCTAGCATGCTTTGCTTGTGCTAGATGCATCATAGGAGTCTACGTTAGCTTGCCTCTATTCGTTTGCATGCATAACATCATTTAAATAGCTTTGTTTGCTGTTTTCCTACTGCGGTCCAGAAAAATCTGCATCATTTACTTCATCTTGCATTAGTATATTCATGTGTCTTAGTGCTGCCTTTGAATCCATATCATTTCTAAGTGCGTAGGACAATTATATCCTTAGTTTAAACTGCTGTCCGCACTATTCCAGCAGCTTTTAGGCACCTTTTAGTGAACTTAAAGTTGTGTTTAGGTGCTGTTCTCACCCTAGTGGTATCCCTATAACACCTAGACGACTTAGACCTTTGTTCAGAGTGCTGTCCTGAATTTCCCTGCTGCTATTGGTGCCTTTTTGTGTGCAATTCAGTGTATTTAGGAGCTTTAAGAGCCAGATTTCAGCAAGTATAGGTGCAGTCCAACCTTCTAAACCCGCCCCCAACACTTAGCCAACCTGCTTCATTGTATTAGGTTGTTGTCCTTAGGATTCCAGCAGCATATAGAGGTATTAGGAGCATCCTACCGCGGCATCTAGGTGTTTTCCTCCACCCCAAAACCTATCCTAAACACCTAGGCTTCTTCACCAACTGTTATGGTTTGCTGCCCAAACTTTTCTGCACCACTGTACTGAGTCTAAGTGAGCCTAACTTAGAGTCTAGATGACGTCCCTTACACCCACTCATCTTTGAGCTTTACTTGACACTTTTCAATGGATCCGATAAGACTCCAAAAGAGTTTAGATGACATCGTTAACCTAGTGGGCAATATGACTAGAATTATGACAGAGAAACCCGTTGACTATCCCCACTCTAAATACAGGCCCCACTCAGCTTATCACCCGAGACCTGAGCCTAAGCCTCCACGACCTCACTTAGAGTCACCCTATCGGCTGCCAACCTTTGATGGTTCCTCGGATCTTTACCACTTTAGGGAATGGGCTAGACAACTAGATGACTATTTTGAATCATGTCAAATCCCTGAATCCCACCAGGTTAGCATCGCTAAATCTCACCTCAAAGGCAAGGCTCTTCAATTTTGGGAAAGATTAGAAGATCACAAAGAGTCTCGCGGTGAGTACCCAACTTGGAAAGACATGAGGCGAGATCTTAACCTAAAGTACCGACCCTCTACTAGCGACTGTCGTCTAGGGCCTCACCTTACCTCTTTCGTTGTGACAAACCAGGGACATCATTATAGTCGAAACCAATCACCCGTTAGTAACATCAGGGTGGCTGTCTCACCCTGTAGGTCTTCTCTTAGTTGTGATGACCGACCCTTTAGCGGGTCTTCTGTTGGATCAATCTCACATAGCTCCCCACTTGGACCGATGTCTGGCCATCCAAGTCAGCCTTTAGCTTCTCGAACCCTGGCCCCTGAAAGTGTAATGTTAATAGAGGAATGGGTTGAAAAGATAAGGTCCACAAAACCTGATATTGAGTGCATCCATTTCGTGGATGCTAATGATAACGAAGGCTTCTTTGAGGATGAAACTGAAGTGATTGAATTAGACCCCCTGCCGGACTTAAACCCTGATTTAGGAGGTCTAGAACCTTTTAACCTCAAGACCTTAGCCCCTCTTGAGACTAATATCATTAAAGATATCCCTTTGGATCAGGTCTGCCTGGACAATATTGATTTGATCCCGAAAGAGATTGATCTGACCTTGAACACAATGAAGTTAAAATTGGAAGAATCTAATTTAATTACTGAGATGAATTCGGATAACTCTGATTTAATTTTGGATAGTTCTGATGGCGACTTAGCTAATCTCAAGTTGAATGTAAGTCAATCGAATTTGTCACATGATTCAAGTGAAACGGAACCTACGGATCTTAGGATTGAAACCAAACCTGATTTTACTTTGGAAGACAGTACCTTGAGTCTGAAATCCTTTGAGCCTAATTTGAATAATGAGCCTCCTTTTGTTTCATTAGAATTTAACTTTAGAGCTGCTCCTTTGGATTTAGATTTGACTACGTGTGTTATTCCAGACTTCTCTCTTACTGTTGCACCCACAGATGTCCTAGGAACTTTTCCCATCTTATAAGTCCCATGCCGGCAGACGAATCTTTGGGATATCCCCTTATGGATGTGAGTCAGGACCAATCATCCTATTTTATTCCTGATTCCTACTTTTTGCCCGTTATAACCTCACCCTACCTTGATGAGGACCATCTCTGTCCTAGTTGGATTAATCTGGTCAATTACACTACCCCCACTAGGAGACTACCTACTACTTTAACTGAGACTTCCCATAGAAGTACCCTGGTAGCTAAGGAAGTCTTCATCACTCCTCCTACACCAGTTCCCTTAGACCGAACACTTTAAACCACTCTTTTGTGACTTGTCCACTTTTCTAGCTGTGTTCGTGTGAGTTAGTATGCTGTGTGAGTGTTGTAGTCTGTTATCTTCCTTTTTGTCTGTTGTTTTAAACTGTTGTAAGCTCATGAGTCTTGTCATTCATCATGCACACCCGATCTCTTGCATTTGCATCTGCGTTTCACCTTCAGGAGTTACTCATCGAAATTAAAAGGAAAGTTGAACAAAATAACACCCATCTTAAAATTATTATTGATAACAAAAGATGGTCCAAAGAATTCAAAGTTGGAGACTTTGTGATGGTACGGGACGCTGCATGCTCGAAACACCGAACATTTTAAGGAATCTCAAAGGTTAATAGTAATGCCTACGTACTGGACCTCTCTTGAGGCTTTAACATGAATCCTACATTTAATATAGAAGACCTGTTAGCCTTTGAAGGACCCGAATCGTAACCCCAAAATCCACTCTTTAAATTAGCCTTGTGTGACCCCACCTGGTGAGATTCCCCAGCCTAGCTCCACTCCCCAACTTACCCTACTCACCTATAGCGGAGAAGGTCGAAGCAATACTAGATGATGAGGTCATTTCCCCAAAGGAAAGTGGGTGCCAAAGATACCGAGTTCATTGGAAAGGGACACCGGAGGTAGAGGATACTTGGACGAGCTACAGAGCCTAGACCCTGATCTACTAGAGTTGTACGAGGGCTCCATAGATATTTACTCGACGGGGTCGAGTTTTCTCCCACCTGGGGAGAATGATGAGGACATCGTCAGCATTTTCGACGCCGGAGATCGACGGCCACGAGCATGACTTGTATTTTGTCATTTTATGTAGTAGCGTATTTTATTTGGATGTTTTTCCATTTTTGCCCTTATGAGCATTTAGTCGCTTATGTAGCCCGGAAGGGCATTTGTGTCATTTCTTTTTTTTTTTTATGTTGGCCTATTTATATGAGGCCTCATGCATTGTAATTTTAGTTTTTGGAATGAAATAAAATTTTACTCTTGTTCTCTTAGTGAGTTCATCTTCTCCCACGATCTCTTAGTGAGTTCGCCGGAGGAAACTAGATCTCTTAGTGAGTTCTAGTTCACCGGAGAAGACTAGATCTCTTTGTGAGTTCTAGTTTTCGAGTTATCTAATCTTGTGGAAAATCAAGGTGTAAACAGGCGAGGTTAGTAATTCTGTATTCGTCATCGCCGTGGAATTTCCATCTTCTTTCTCTTTGCATTTGCCGCCGCCTAACCTGAGCTGCTCAAGCCGCCGACCACCTTGGCTGCTCCCCTCCCACCGGCCAGTCACTCTCCAGGCTTCTGGCCGCCACCCATGGCCCTCCCGTGCAGCCAACAGAGTTTCTTCTCTGTTTTGATTTCACGAAAGCAGCAGAGATTCTTCTCTGTTTGAATTCACATAAGCAAGAGAGTTATTTCCCTGTTTGGATTTCATGCAAGCCAAAATCCCTGCCAGCCAGCCGTGACTTCAGCCCACCGTCCCCTGGCAGTTTTCCCTTGCAGCTGGATTGGAGAGTTATTTCTCTGTTTGGATTTCACGCAAGCCAAAATCCCTGCCAGCCAGCCGTGACTTCAGCCCACCGTCCCCTGGCAGTTTTCCCTTGCCGCTGGATTGCCCTGCTTTGCCCAAGCCCGTGAAATTCAATTCCAGGCGTTTCAAGTATTTGCCAAATTAAAATCCATCTTCAGGCAAGGCAATTAATGACATTAGGAGCTATTTGAAATTTGAATTCGCCTTCTTAATTGAGCCAATTAATTTGGGAATTAATTAAGGGGGTTACACTCTTTTGAAATTCAAATTCCCTCCTCATGTTATTTAAATTAGGGAGTTACATGAGACAATTAAAATCTGAAATTAAAATCAGATTTTGATTAATTACTTGTGGTCCCCACTTAAAACCTCCAAGCCCTCTCTCTCTCCATGTGGCCGGCCACCTCACCCCATTGCTTCTCCCTCTAATTGCCACCTCATCACCTCTTAATTACCGCCCAAATACCTCCCTTCTCAAATGAACTCTCAGTTTTATTTCAGATTTCAAATCTGAGAATTGAAATCAAGTACTCCCTCTCTCTTTCCATTGGATATCTTCTTGCGAACTTGCTGCCCAACAGACTTTTGCAGGTCCACCTTAGCTGGACAGCTCCAGAAGGCAACCCCTTGTTGCCTATACGCCTCCTGTCTGCTGTTTTGCATTTCCCGCACCTAAAAACTGCTGTTTAGGAGATCGGGAACATGCTCTCTTGCTGTCCAGCCCATTAGAATGTCTTCAGACACCGTCCGGACATTCCAGGCCGCTGAGTACACCTTCAAGAAAACGTTGTCAAGAACTCCATGCTCCGGCCACCTATCCAAGAGCGACGATCCAAGGCTCCCCCTTCCTCGAAGCGACCTCGATTCTAAGGTGGAGACGTTTCTTCCGCTAAAGCCTAGACTAGTCGAGTGTATGGTCTCCAAGGGTGAAAGTTCTTATTATTAAATTGTGGATTTTTGTTCACCGTCGTAGTTTTACAATTTGAACTTTGCGTTTTCTTAAATTGTTTGGTTTCCGAAATTTGCTCATCTTTGCCTAAGCAAGTTAAAACCATGAATTCTAATGATCACCCTTTTATTATAAACGATAATTTTATTTTGGGTTATTAAGTTTCAATTGATCTCTTTAATTTCTTAAAGTAACTCCTCCATCGCATGTACGTTTCACATCAATAAAGGCTTGTTGTTGTTGTTGTTGTTGTAGGTGGACAACCGTTATTATTCAACACAGTCCAAAACACTCTGTTAGCTTCAGCCAATCTACTTATCTTGCAAAGGGCTTAAATTAACTAAATGTAGACGACCTTATTGGGCTTCACTCTCTTGACATTTCTTCAAACATATCAAATACCTTCTTTATATTGCTGTCATTTGAATATCCTTTAATATGTTATAGGTGATTGCATTAAATGAGATTGCATTAAATGAGATTGTCTTCTCTCCTAGATCCTTGAACAGGGCATTGGTTTCAAAAATCCTCCCCTCCTTAAACAATTCATGTGCAAGAAAATTGAAAGTGTTTATAGTAGCCTTGATCCCCTTCCTCATTATCTTATCCCTTAATGACACACAACCTTTGATTTTCCTTTTTTACAATTAATGCAAAGAAAAACACTGGAACTGACATCAATTGCATCAAATCCTTTATTTTCCATTTTTTCAAGAATTGTAAAAGAATCATCAAGCCTCCCTTATTTGCACACATCAATGTCTAAAGTTTCATAACAACCTTTGATTTTGCTTTTTTACAATTAATGGAAAGAAAAACACTGGAACTGACATCAATTGCATCAAATCCTTTATTTTCCATTTTTTCAAGAATTGTAAAAGCATCATCAAGCCTCCCTTATTTGCACACATCAATGTCTAAAGTTTCATAACTGTAAGAATCAAGCATGACTCCATTTTCATGTCATCGAAAATTTCTAGATCTTGAGCCATACCCATGAATGATAGCATTTTTAGTCACAACACTAGGCATGATCTCAGACTCCTTATCCTTAATGAATATCATTAAACCTTTTGCCTTCTTAATTTTCCCCTTCTTTGCACATAACATTAATCAATATATGTATACAAAATATTAAAAAAAAATGTATGTGATAATGATTGATGACATCCTTTGATCCTCAATTAGAACATTTCTGCATGCAAGGTCCTTGCCTTCTCTGTCTGGGGTTTCTTCAAAAAACACACTTAACATGGAGTTGCAAGATTTAGTCTGTAGTATATTCTCATCTTTCATGATTTAGAAGAATTCTAGATATGCATTGGGATTGGAAGATTCTATGTTGGCATGAATAAGATTGAACACAATCAAGTGTTGCGTGGATGAAGCTACACTTGTGTGAAGGTCAGAGCATTGAAGACCTCATGAAGTGAAGCTTCAGAGAGTCGTTGAGTGAGTTATTGAAGAGGAAGAGGGTAGGGTTGACAAAGATGAGAGTGGTTGCGATGGAGAGGGATTGGAGGCTGAGGTGGCGGTGACTTAAGTGCTAGATGAAGGAAGGGATGAGATTTGGAGAGCCTTAAAGATGCACAAGGGCGGAAGAGACGAGTGGATTGGGGAGGAAGGAGAGGAAGAAATTTGATTTGAGGCCATTTTGATTTGAGTTTGGAGTCTATGATGGATTTGGCTGAGGGTTCATTGATGGAAAAAGAGGAATGGTGGTGGAGTGCCGAGGCAAGAGCAAGAAATGGAGTTGAAAGTATAACATAACGCGCCATGATTTTGCCGTTTTGAAATGCAAGAAATTGAGTATTCTGGGAATTTAAGGCGAGACCATTCTGATTTGAGGATGGAGTCTGTGATAGAATTGGTGAGGGTTCATTGATGGCGGAATGAGGAATGGTGGTGGAGTGCGGAGGCATGAGTGAGAGATTGAATTGAAAGGACAACAAATGCGCCCAATTTGGCTGCTTTTGAAATACAAAAAAATTAAGGATTTTGGGCGTATCAAATGCCTAAATATTGTATCATGCACTCATTTTACCTCTCACCAAACACCAAAAAATCAAAACCCATGCAAACATCTTGCTTCACACCTATAATATTTGCTAAATAACCCCATATTGAAATTGAAGATTTTAGGAATTTGAGGTGAGACCATTCTGATTTGAGGATGGAATGTGATGGAATTGGTTGAGGTTTCATTGATGGCAGAAAGAGCAATGTTGGTGGAGTATGGAGGCATGAGTGAGAGATGGAGTCGAAATGACAACGAAATTCGCCCAATTTGGCTGCTCTTGAAATGCGGAAAATTGAGCATTTTAGGTGTTTCAATTGCCTAAATATTCTACCTTGTACTCATTTGACCTCTCACCAAGCACCAAAAAATCAAAACCCATGCAAACAGCTTACTTTACATCTATAATATTTGCTAAGCAACCCCATACTGAGAAGAATTATGATTGCCATTTTTAGTAATTCTAACTTCAGCGACCAAAAGAGTTACTGCACTTGAGGGGTTTTACGCTTCAATTTATGATTATGGCTGCAAGTGACCAGCTAACAACAGATACTAAGGATTGATTATTATTTAAAATGTAAGATAGGGCTGCAACAATCACCTGTAGATTGCAAAGTTGCATGCTAATTCTGAGCAGTGGCAAACATCCATGAAATTGAAAGATGCTCCTGCTGCTTTAGTGACCTAAGATAAATGCCTCGCATTATTAAGCCTGCATATTCAAAATTCATCGTGACTTCTATATAGCAAACAATTATGCATTCATGTAGCCAAAAATTGAACCATGGAAGGTTGAGGAACAATGCTCAACTAAATTCTATCCTGCGATGTGACGTTAACTTTTTATTTGATACCTTTAAAGGGAAAGGGATGCTTGAATGATTAAAGATGGCCAAGAGGAATGATGAATGCTAGATAAACTACCATACCAATGGAAGAGAGGATAGATTCCTTGTTGGAGTATGTTATGACAGGAGGGGGCATGGCGGAATCAGGAAGGGAGCCAGGGGGAGGGTTCGGCTAGCCTTGTGGGGCCAAGAAGAGCTGTCTTGCATTATGAAAGGAGGAGAAATCAAGGGGAGCTATTTATGAAGGTTTCCTACTTATGTTTATTATGTTTAGAAAGGTTTTGATTATTTGAGAAGGTTTCTTAAATTATGTTTGTGTTGTTTATGAAGGTTGTATTTGTGTTATTGTATGCTGAGGCTATTTAAGAGAAAGTTTTATCTAGGTTTAAGGGGGGAGAGAATTTGTGTTTGATGTAGTTTTATTTTGGAGAGCTTCCTAGCGGCGTCTAGGGTTTGTGGGAGAGCTAATCTACCTCTTGGATAGTAGATCAATTGTATTTTTCTTTATTGTTAAAGAGAGAATCAAATTTCAGCCTTAATATTTGGATTCCTTCATTTTCCTTATTGCCTACTTGCTGTTTTCACTTCTAAGACGTATCAAATTTGTATCAGAGCGAGATTTTGGAGATATGACAACAAAGAAGGTGGATGTATTGGAAGACAAAGTGGAGCAAATCAAATTCGGGATGGAGGAGAAATTCTCAACCCTCGAAGGGTGGTTCTCAACCATGGAAGGAAGGTTTTCATCCATGAAAAATCGATTTGGAGGGTTGGAGGAGATGATATGTAAGCTATTGGAGATGCGATAAAAAATCCCACCTGCGATTACGATGACTAACCTTAACCAAGATTTGATTAGGATTCTCTTGGCCGAATCGAAGGGAAAGGAGATCATACGGGAGGAGTTTGACGAGTAGAGTTTCTTTCATCTAGAGCCACCTCCAGGGGTTCGATAAGGGGCGGATCAGGGTTTCCAGATGAGGGGGCAACAATGAGGGAATTTTTTGGCGGAGGTGGTAGGATGGCCTACCACTATGGGAGGCATTTCGGGCAAGGGGAATGGGCCATTGGAGGAGGGGGCTAAGAGCCACATCCTAGGGCTCCAATTAGGGGCGGAATAGGGTTTTTGTATGGGAGGATAACATGAAGGGAGTTTCATGGTGGAGGTGGTGGGGTTGTCGACCACAATGAGAGGTTTTTTGGGCAAGGAGAGTGGATGACTAGAGAAGGAGGGTGACACGCCAAGCCAAGAGGATCGGGTCATGTGAGGCGGGTGGAAGAAAGGTAAAATTCCCACCCTCGATACACGGGAGAAGCATGGATGGATCACGACAACTATTGCACTAGAGGAGGAAGAAGCTATTGGGGTGGTTGCGATGCTAGGTTGAGTAAGTTGAAGATGCCAGTATTTGAAGGGGAGGATGCCTATGGGTGTGTATTAGGGCTGCAAACGAACTGAGCCGAGCCGAGTATGTGAGTGTTCTTATTTGTGCTCATTTAATATCAGGTTGTTCAAGTTTGGTTCATGTTTGTTCGAGCTTTATTTTTTGTGTTCATGTTTGGTTCATTTAAATTGATGAGTGTTCATGTTCGGTTCATATTCGTTCGTTTAGTGCTTATCGAGCTTTAAACAAACAAACATGAACGAGCTATGAATTACTTTTAGATGTTCATTAACTTAACAAACGAGCTTTATCGAGCTTCCTAACAAACGATTACATCGAGCATGTTCGCAAACTTAATGTCAAGCTCTATTTATATTATTTATATTTATTAATTCTATAATCAAATATTAATTATTTTTATCAAGCTTATTCACGAGTTCAAAATCGAACACGAATCGAGCTTGTTCACAAACTTCAAATGATGTTGTTCGCGCTCATAAATGAGCCGAACGCATTAGTGTTCAAGCTTGTTTATTTAAGAATTGAGTATTTAAAATATTGTTCAAGTTTGTTTGTTTAGTTAATTAAACGATCACGAACGAGCTTTAATCAAACCGAACAACGAGTAGCTCGTTGAACGTTTGGTTCGCTTGTAGCCCTAGTGTGTATACTGGGTGGAGAGGTATTTCATAGTGAATGGGTTAAGAGATGAGAAGAAGCTTATAGTCGCAGGGTTATGTCTACAAGGGAAAGTTCTCACTTGGTTCCAATAGAGGGAGACTAGATATCTGATATATTCGTGGAGGAGTTTAAGGATTGCTTGTTGGGACGTTTTCGAGCCATTCAGGAATGAGACCTACACGAGCAATTCCTTGCCTTGACTCAGGAGGGGACCATCATGGAGTACATTGGAGAGACTTGAGTTGCTATCAGGGAAGTTGAGGGAAGTCTCGGAGGCAGTGTTGGAGGGAAATTTCATGAATGGCCTCAAACCCGACATACAAGCGGACTTCCGATTATTGAGATTGAGGGGTTTGAAGGAGATGATGTAGCTAACTCAAATAACGGAGGATCTAAGATAGATGGAGAGGATTGATAAGAGCGGAGTAGTGGGAGGCTTTTACAGATGTACCTCAACTTCACTGGCACCGAGAACTCAGACGATGTCATTTCAGCATGAGGCACTGAGGGAGAAAAGTGGGGGAGTTCGGCTCGCGGCCAACTTCAAGCGCCTCACATAGGCAGAAGTGTAGGACAAGAGACTGAAGGTTATGCGTTTTTCTACGATGAAAAGTATGCACCAGGCCATCAGTGCAAGGACCGCACACTCCTGGTCCTTATGGTTTGTGATGAGGGGACCGATTGCGAGGATCTGACGAAGGAAGCAGAAGTGAGAGGGGAGCACCTACACCTTAATATGACATGTGTCCCTTAAGTCGGTGTGAGATTTACTCCAAATCACACAATGAAGGTGAATGGATAGATTAGGGAGCAGCCAATGGTTGTCTTAGTAGATAGCAGGGTTACTCATAACTTTATCTCAAATCGGATTGTAGGCCAGTTGGGATTAAAGTTGGTGGATACAAGGAGCTTTGGAATCATGATAGGAACATGAAAGGTGGAGAGGAGTAGGGGGATTTGTAGGAGGCTGGTGCTAACACTCTAGGGCTTATAAATTATGGAGGATTTTCTTCTCTTGAATTTGTGAAGCGTTGATGTGATATTAGGAATGAAGTGGTATAAATGATGGGAAAATAAAGGTGGATTGAAAATCTTTGACGATGGAGATTCAGTTGGAGGGGAAGAAGATGGAGTTGTGAGGAGATGTTAGCCTGTGCAGAATCATGGTTTCACTCAAAACCATGGTCAAAGCAATACATGGGATCATGGTTTAAAATTGCGCAATATGAGGCTCGCCTTGAGGCCCGCCTTTGCGCAATTCCAGTAAAAAACGCCTCGATGCTTACGCCTCGAGTTTTTGTTATGAGGCTTGCGCCTCAACTTGGTTGAGGCCCGCCTTAAGGCCCGCCTCGCCTCACTGGCATGAGGCTTACGCCTCACGCTATATATATAAAACTTACATAAATCTTGAAGTAAATGCCCGACATTGGACTCTATAGGAGAGGAGGAAGGGGAGAGAGCAGTTCATCATAATGATGATTCAAATGAAGAACCCCTTAGTGATGACAGTGCTGATGATTTATGAGTTCTTATGTGATATGTCATTGCTATTTATTTTTAGAAATTGAAATTATATGTTAATGAAAAGAATATTGGGATTTGGGAAAGATAGAATTTTGAGTTGAATTATATTTCATGTTGTCTTATTATTGAGATATTTTGATTTCACTTCATATCTTATGTTTTTTTATGTTTTATATTATTCACTCATTAGTATTTAAAAAATTTATCATTTTATGTTTACGCAATTTTTTAATTTTGAGGCTTACGCCTCAAAACGCCTTGAGGCTTACGCCTCGCCTCACGAATGAAAAACGCCTCAATACCCGAATACGCAATTTTAAACATTGCATGGGATAGGGTTGGGCTACTTGGTGGAGTTGCAGAAAGAGGAGGAGGTTCCAGATATAGTCCAACTAATCATGCAATAATTCAATAAGATGTTCCTGCTGCCTCAAGGCCTACCTCCCCCAAGGGAGCATGAGTATGCCATCAACCTAAAAGAAGTGGTATCTCCTATCAATGTTTGACCCTATCAATATCCACAGGTTTAGAAGGATGAAATTGAGAGGCTAATCAAGAAGATATTGGAATTGCCTGTTACGCCGGCCCAGGAGGGCCGGCTGGACCGGTCCAACCGGGACCGGTCCGGGTCTACTCGCGGCGGAACCGCATGAAACAGGCGGAACCGAGCGCAAGCGGCGAAGCCGACGGGGGCCAGGGAGGATTTTTGGGAGGGAAATTTTGAATGCGAGGGGCTGTTTAGACATTTTGTAAAACTCCTTTAGGGTTAATTAGGAGGTTAGAAGGAGGAGGGGGGATTATGTTGCATTGGGATGAGTTTTGAGATCTAGGGTGTGGTGTTCTTGGACTCTTGGCTTTGCCGGAGATAGTGGGAGAGTTTTTCCTTCCTCTCGAATTGAAGGAAAGTTGTATCTTGCAAGTGCTTTTCCTTTCTTATTGGAATACAAGTGTTTGCCTTGATTTTCTACAAGTTTCTTCTCGGATTTCCACTGTTTTTGCTGTTTTTCCGCTGTAAACAGCAGTTTTGCTCTTCTTTTCGTACTAATCTTGGTTAGGTTTGCTTGCGAACACAAGTATTACCTTAGGGTTACTTGCGAACTCAAGTATTTCCTATCAAATTGGTATCAGAGCAAGATCCGGGCGGTGGAGGGCTGTTTTCCCCATTGTTTCGCTGCAGTTTTTGCTGATTTTTTGGAGGATCCGGAGACATCTCGTCGTTTCCCATGGCATCTAAGCGAGTAGAAGTCTTGGAGACCGAGATGGGTCAACTTAAAGCGGATCTGGAGGAGAAGATGGCCACATTTAGCGAGAATGTGGAAGGGAAATTCATGGCTTTGGAGGAGATGATGAAGAAGTTGTTGGAAGGGCAAGCAAGGGCTGTGCCAGTGGAGGAAAGAGGAGAAGGTAGTGGGAGCAGGGGTAAGGAGAAGGCGAATCCAGAAGAGGAAGAGGAGGTGGAATTGCTTAACAGCAACGGGAGGATGCCACCTCGGGAGTCCATCAGGCGAGAAGAATATGACAGACGGAGAGACTTCCGGGAAGGAAGAGAAGATGATTGGCGACGTCGGAGGCCCGACCCAGTGGACCGGCCGTGGGGGACCTATAACCACCATGGCGGGGCACGAGGGGAAGATGGCTACCGGCGGCCAAGGAGGGAGGATGAGCCCCGATATGGAGAAAGAGGAACTTAGGAAGACCCCATAGCTTGGGACAGAGGAGGCCATGGGGGGAACAGAGCATACGGGATGGACACGAGGGCCAGGAAGCTGAAAATGCCTGTCTTCGAAGAGGGAAATGTGGATGAGTGGATCCACAAGGTGGAAAGGTACTTTGCAGTGAATGGTCTTATGGAGGAGGAGAGATTGATGGCTGCTAGCATGTGCTTGGAAGGGGCGGCTTTTGCCTGGTTCAAGTACATGGATAAATGGGATCCGGTGAGAACGTGGAGGGATTTCAAGGAGGCCATCAGAGAGAGATTCAGGGGGGGCAGCCCATGGGAGATCTCCGAGCAGTTCTATGCCCTCACTCAGGAGGGGACAGTGGAGGAATACAGAAAGAAATTCGAGGGTCTGGTGGGCGACATGGAGGGCTTGTCGAACAGCACGTTGGGGGGGAACTTTATGAAGGGGCTCAAGCCAGAAATTAAGGATGCTGTGAAGGTCATGAGACCGAGAGACCTGAGGGAGGCAATGGAGTTGGCTCAGTTGGTGGAGAACCAGAAGACCAACGCTCGAAGTTGGCGGAACAACCACTCAGGAGGTCCCACCAGGACAACTACCACTTACTAGGCTCCAAAAGGGCCAAGCCCTAGTGTTCCTAGAGAGAGTGGAAAGGAGAAGAGCGGGGTGACTAGAACTGCAGGAAGCTTCAAGAAATTGACTGAGGAGGAGATGCAGGAGAAGAGGGCCAAGGGCCTTTGTTTCAGATGTGAGGAGAAGTTTGTTCCAGGGCACAGATGCAAGGATCGCGCTCTTCGGGCTCTCACCGTCTATATAGACGAGGCACCTGAGGAGGGTGATGACTCTGATGAGGAGCAGGGTGACCCCCAGTTGGAGGTGGCCGAGGTATCCCTCAATTCTGTGATGGGATTTACTCCTAGTCATACCATGAAGGTGAAGGGGAAGATCCATGGGAGGGAGGTAGTAGTACTGATCGATAGTGGGGCAACCCACAATTTCATATCCACCCAGGTGGCGGAGGAGCTGGGGATGGAGCCTACTGAGACAGGCAGTTATGGGGTGATGATGGGGACAGGAAAGATTGAGTCTAGCACGGGGATCTGCAAGGGGGTGGAGATGAGCCTACAGGAGATCAGGGTGGTGGAGGATTTCCTACCCCTGAGGTTGGGTAGCACCGATGTCATTTTGGGCATGAAATGGCTACAGACCTTGGGTGAAACCAAGGTGAACTGGGGAACCATGGTGATGGAACTGATGGTAGAAGGCAAGAGGGTGAAGCTGAGGGGGGAACCAGGTTTGTCCAGAGCTGGAGTGTCACTCAGATCGATGGTGAAAATTATCCATGAGGAAGGAGGAGGTTTCCTGGTGGAGTTGCAGAGCTTGGAGGATCAACAGGAGGGGGGAGAAAAACCCATTCCTGCGTTGGTTCAGCCTTTTCTACAGGAGTTCGAGGATGTGTTCCAACCTCCGGTGGGACTCCCACCTGACAGAGAGCGGGAGCATCAGATCATCCTGAAAGAGGGAGTCTCCCCTATCAGTGTGAGACCTTACAGATACCCTCAGGTGCAAAAAGATGAGATTGAGAAATTGGTGGGGGAAATGCTAGAAGGGGGGATCATTCAGCCCAGTGTGAGCCCTTTCTCTAGCCCAGTTCTGCTGGTGAAAAAGAAGGATGGGAGTTGAAGGTTCTGTGTTGACTACAGAGCTCTCAACAAAGAGACAGTGCCTGATAAGTTTCCCATCCCTGTGATTGACGAGTTGATGGATGAGCTGCATGGAGCCGCTTTGTTCACCAAAATTGATCTGAAGTCAGGCTATCATCAGATCAGGATGAGGAAGGAAGATGTGCAGAAGACAGCCTTCAGGACTCATGAGGGCCACTACGAATTTCTGGTGATGCCTTTTGACCTCACCAATGCACCTGCCACATTCCAGGCCCTGATGAACCGGATCTTCAAGCCACACCTCCGCAGGTTTGTGTTGGTATTTTTTGATGACATACTAATTTATAGCAGGACTGAGGAGGAACAACTAGAGCACCTGAGAGTGGTGTTGGGTGTGCTGAGGGAGCATCAGCTGAAGGCCAACTTCAAGAAGTGTGACTTCGCTCAGGCACGGGTGGAGTACCTGGGGCATGTGATATCCCAGGAGGGAGTGGCTGCAGATCAGTCCAAGATAGAGGCAATGCTGGCATGGCCTCAACCCAAGACCTTAAAGGGGCTCAGAGGATTCTTGGGATTGACAGGATACTACAGGAGGTTCGTGAGGGGATACAGCACTATAGCGTGGCCACTGACAGAGCAGTTGAAGAAGGACAATTTTTTATGGGGAGAAGCAGCTTCAGAGGCTTTTGAGAAGCTGAAGAAGGCCATGACGACAGTGCCAGTGCTTGCTCTGCCGGACTTCAATAAGGTGTTTGTGGTGGAGACAGATGCTTCAGGCTACGGATTGGGAGCAGTGTTGATGCAGAGCCACAGACCCATTGCTTACTTCAGTCAAGTACTGTCATCCCGGGCTAGACTGAAGTCTGTCTACGAGAGAGAGCTGATGGCTATTGTACTGGCCATCCAGAAGTGGAGATCTTACTTGTTGGGCAGACACTTTATTGTCAGGACTGATCAGAGGAGCCTGAAGTACTTATTAGAGCAACGGTAGGTGACTGAAGAGCATCAGCGATGGCTTTCAAAATTGCTGGGGTATGACTTTGAAATTCAGTACAGACCAGGCGGGGAAAACAAAGCTGCTGATGCCTTGTCCAGATGTTTGGGTGAACTTCAGACAGTGGGTGTGTCTGTTCCTTTGATGCTAGATTGGGCGGCAATCAAAGTAGAGAGCTCGAACGATGAGGGGTTGGAAAAGATCAGGGCTGATTTATTAAGGGAAGGTGATAGCCACCAAGGGTACTCAGTAGAGGGGGACAGATTGCTGTATCAAGGGAGGTTCGTGATGCCCAGGACTTCTATCCACATCCCAAACATACTCCAAGAATTTCATGGGAGCGCGGTTGGGGGTCATTCTGGGGTGCAGAAGACCTACAGGAGGATTGCTGCTGAGCTTTATTGGAAGGGAATGCATAGGGATGTAGAGGAGATGGTGGCCAGATGTGAGATTTGTCAGAGGAACAAATACATGGCTATGTCACCAGGGGGGCTACTACAGCCGTTGGCGTTACCAGGACGAGTGTGGGAGGAAATATCCATGGACTTCATAGATGGGCTGCCCCGTTCAGAAGGCTTCACAGTGATCCTGGTGGTGGTGGATAGACTGAGCAAGTATGCTCATTTTATTCCCCTCCGACATCCTTACACCGCAGTAATAGTGGCTTCAGCCTTCATCAGAGAGGTTGTCAGGTTGCATGGGGTACCAGAGGCAATAGTGTCCGATAGAGACAAGGTGTTCCTCAGTCACTTTTGGAGGGAGCTGTTCAGGTTACAAGGAACAATTTTGAAAAGGAACCCACAGACAGATGGCCAAACGGAGGTGGTTAATAGGAGCTTGGAAACCTACTTGAGATGTTTTGTGTCGGAGACACCTAAGCTTTGGGCCAAATGGCTATCCTGGGCAGAATACTGGTACAACACCTCTTTTCACTCAGCTTCACAGATGACGCCATTCAAAGTACTGTACGGAAGGGATCCTCCACACTTGGTGCATTTTGGGAGTAGCAGCACTCTTGTGTCGTCAGTAGAAGAGTATTTAGAGGAGAGAGATCGAGTACTTGAAGAGCTAAAGAGGCATCTACTGAGAGCACAACAAATTATGAAGAAGCAAGCGGATGGGCATAGGAAGGACATACAGTTTGCAGCAGGGGAGAGGGTGTTTCTGAAGCTCCGACCATATAGACAGAAGACAGTTGCCAACAGGAGGAATGAAAAGCTGGCTCCAAGGTACTTTGGGCCATATGAAGTGCTGGAGAAGATTGGGTCAGTAGCATACAGATTGAAACTACCTCCATCGGCAACTATACATCCAGTTTTTCACGTGTCACAATTGAGAAAGGCCATTGGGGAGTACACCGCCAATTCTGAGCTACCAGCAACCCTGAATGAGGACTTAGAGGTGATTTTAGAACCTATGGAGCTAAAAGGGGTGCGTCAGAAAGAAGATAAAACTAAGGAAGTGTTGATCCAGTGGAAGAACCTTCCTGACTACGAGGCCACGTGGGAACCATATGAGAGAACGAAACAGCAGTTTCCTGATTTTCACCTTGAGGACAAGGTGATTCTTTGGGAGGGCGGTAATGTTACGCCGGCCCAGGAGGGGCCGGCTGGACCGGTCCAACCGGGACCGGTCCGGGTCTACTCGCGGCGGAACCGCACGAAACAGGCGGAACCGAGCGCAAGCGGCGAAGCCGACGGGGGCCAGGGAGGATTTTTGGGAGGGAAATTTTGAATGCGAGGGGCTGTTTAGACATTTTGTAAAACTCCTTTAGGGTTAATTAGGAGGTTAGAAGGAGGAGGGGGGGATTATGTTGCATTGGGATGAGTTTTGAGATCTAGGGTGTGGTGTTCTTGGACTCTTGGCTTTGCCGGAGATAGTGGGAGAGTTTTTCCTTCCTCTCGAATTGAAGGAAAGTTGTATCTTGCAAGTGCTTTTCCTTTCTTATTGGAATACAAGTGTTTGCCTTGATTTTCTACAAGTTTCTTCTCGGATTTCCACTGTTTTTGCTGTTTTTCCGCTGTAAACATCAGTTTTGCTCTTCTTTTCGTACTAATCTTGGTTAGGTTTGCTTGCGAACACAAGTATTACCTTAGGGTTACTTGCGAACTCAAGTATTTCCTATCATTGCCCTTACCTAAAACCCCGAAGGAGTTGAGGGGATTTTTGGGACTCATAGGATACTACAAGAAGTTTGTGAAGGGATACAACTCTATAACATGGCTATTGACAGAGCAACTAAAAAAGGATAGCTTCAAATGAGGGGAGATAGCTACACAGGCATTTGAGCAGCTAAAGAAAGCCATGTCTAGTGTCCCTGTGTTAGCACTATCATATTCTAGCCAGTTGTTTGTAGTTGAGAATGATGCATCAGGCTAAGGTTGGGGGCAGTCCTCATGCAGAGTCAGAGTCCCATAACTTATTTCAGCCAGGTATTGACTTTTAGGGCCAGACTGAAGTTGGTGTATGAAAGGAAGCTGATGACAATATTATTGGCAATACAGAAGTGACATCCTTATCTGTTGGGGTGACACTTCATAGTCAAGTTCGACTAGAGGAGTTTGAAGTTCCTGTAGAATAAAGGATGGTGATAGAGGAGCATTAGCGGTGGCTAACTTGAGAACAAGGTGCATTTTTTGGGAGGGAGTATTATTACGACTAGAGGGGGTTGGGTGGAATCACGAAGGGAGCCATAGGGAGGGGTCGGCCAGCCTTGTGAGGCCTAGGAGAGTTGTCATGCATTATGGAAGGAGGAGAAATAAAGGGGAGCTATTTATAAAGGTTTTCTAATTATGTTTATTGTGTTTATAAATGTTTTAATTGTTTGAGAATGTTTTCTAAATTATGTTTATGTTGTTTAGGAATGTTCTATTTGCGTTATTATGTGCTAGGGCTATTTTAAAGAAAGTTTTGTCCAGAGTTAAGGGAGGAGAGAATTTGTGTTTGCTGTAGTTTTATTTTGGAGAGCTTCCTTAGTGGTGTCTATAGTTTGTGGGAGAGCTAATCTACCTCTCGAATAGTAGATCAATTGTATCTTTCTTTATTGTTGAAGAAATAATCAATTGTTGAAACGACTTCTTTGCTAACATTGTGGTACCTTGCATTTTAGTTTACTTATTTTAGATACCCACCTAGACCTTCATGCTTATTCTGACTCCGATTGGGCTACAGATAAAATTGATGGCCATTCTATCATCGTTTATTATGCTTATCTAGTACAACTCTGATCTCATGGTATGTTAAAAAGCAAATTAATATTGCTCGTTCTTCTACAGAGGTGGAATACAGAGTCTTAGTCATGCTTGCTAGTGATTTTATTTGGTTGCGAAGGTTTCTACTTGAGTTTCAAATTTCTTTACCCAAACCAAAGCTTCTCTTTTGTGATAACATTTCAGCTCTTGTTTTGGGTAATAGCCCAGTTTTCATGCTTTCACCAATCATAGTGAAATTGACCTTTTTTTTAATTAGAGATTGTATCAAACAACAACATATTGCAGATCATATATTATCTTGCATGATCAATCAGCAGATATTTTCACTAAATCACTTGTGCCACTCGGTTTGCTCATCCATGAGACAAGTTAACGCTTCAAGAAAACATTGTTAACTTGGGGGGAGGTTATGCTAGGCACTGTAGGTTGTCACTTTTTCAGACTAATTTCATCATCATCATCACCGTTAGTTTGCAACTGAATGCTATCTCATCCTTCATTTATCATCATAGTTGCATTATTGCATGATATTTTATTAATATAAATAAGGCTATAAATTATAACTGTGATGGGAATTAGAAAATATTAAAGGTTGTAGTTTTGTGTTCATCCTCATTATTATTTTCTCTATTTTATCTGCACCTGTTTCATTTGCTTCCATATACTAGCAGCTCAATGCTCTACCTTTATATAGTATCAGAGTATTTATAGTAAAGGACACGCTGTAGGTAGGAGAAAGATCAAGAAGTCATTGAGTGGAGGTAGATGAATGCCCCAGCTGCTGATGCCGTAGATGCATTGGAGTGGTATTAGCATGTGGGCTCCGAAAATTCGGCCCCGGCCTCCGCCCGCTTTTCTTATTCGGCGAGGGAGTTTTAACGGAATAAGTTCCGAGGTAAATTTTGGAAGGCAGATGGGTTTGTAGATTAGACACTACCCAGAGATTTCGCCCTCATTTGGTGAGGACTTTATGATCTGAGTTCTGGTTTCCTATAGGCGCAAGCCCCTATAGTTAATTACCCCTCCCGATCACGAGAGAGAACTTTCGATTAAGGCTAGTCGTCAATCAGATACGTATAGAGATACGTGTTATCTGGCATATAGTAGCAGCAATGAGTTTGGATTGGAAAGATTTAGAATTTGGGTTGGATTTGGGAATTTGGAAAGGTTTGAAAAGTTTGATATTTAAAACTTGAAATTTCACCATCTAGCACTTAAAGCGGATGGTGGGGGAATGGATGATGGGCCCGATCAAGATCCCATGGTTCCGTCATCCCGGGCCATCGTGGTCCCTGGTCTACTTAGTCAGAGGAGGTAGTCGACCCAACCTGACAGAAGGATCCTTGTCGGCAGCCATGGGTTGCTTCGTCCAAGGGGACCTTGTAGACCGGGGTTGGATGTTTGTCTAAGGGGACAAATTTGAATCCACCTTAGCTTACAGAGGGCTTTGTGCCCTATCAATCATATCCTATTGATTCATATCTCAAGGATTTAACGCCATTAAGGAGCGTATTGGCTCTGGCCATAACCGCTATTTGTGGTGCCATTTGGCGGCAAAACCACTCGGTTCAGAGGGCCCCGGGTCATAACCGTTTACCTGCAGTGCCATTTGGCGGCCAAACTGCCGGTTAGAGGACACGTACCACGTCCTTACTGGCAAGAGATTGTTTGAGAATGGATCCTAGTAATATTTTCGACTAGGCATTTGGCTCTTTGTGAGCTAGAGTTTATTTGAATTTGTCCACCCCGACAGACTGTTGCGGAGGATGGATGGAATTTGCTTTAAGTTTTTGATGGATTTGTTTCATTTTAAATATTTTTAGGATTTTTGGGTTTTTTGAGATTTTTTTGGATTTTGTGGAGTTTTGAGAATTTGAAAGGGCATTTGGAAAATATTTGTGAAACCCCTCCGTTTGAGATCTTCATTCAACACGGCCATCATCGGGGTGTTTGGGGGTCATTTATTTTTCTGGATTGAACCTTATCAACTCTGTCGGGCTGTCGACAGAGGATCGGGTTTTGTAGGCTTCGTGCCTTTATTAGTGAATTCACATTGTTGTAGGCCTTGAAGGCCTAATATGAATGTATTAAAACAAATATTTTGGTCGCCACAGCCACATATTTGCTTAATGGTTCGAACCCTGTCGACTCCTATTGATTCGTATAGAAGGATCGGGTTCGAATTTGAATTCACTTGTTGACCCGCGCAGCATCCCTAGACGTCACGTGTGTACCAATAACACGCTCGCCGGGGCCCATGCGGGTTTTATAATTGTTTTTACCCCTTTTAGTGTACCTATGTGTATACAAACTACGGTGCACGTGCGGGGGTATTCTTGAAATAGACGCCTTCTGTCTGCTTGTACGGATGTTGCAGATCCGGTGGCGTGGCGTAGCAGCTTCTGAATAGAATTATTTGCTGCTTCGTACAGGTAGACTGTCGTGCACTATTTGTTGCTTTCTGCAGGTGGATCGTAGTGCACTAACTAATCTCCTGCCTTAAGTTGTAGAACTCGTAGGAACTTGTGGTCTTTGGTCTTTTCAGTACATTCGCCAGTGGTGCATGTAGGTAGGTAGATGTATTTATTTACATATTGAAATTGACTTCAGGATACTGCATTTACTGAAATCTTTTCACATCTACCCATAAATGACATGTTATACATACATCCGTATTCGTAGAAAGATTGTATGTATTGCAGATCTTTTATAGTGACTTGTAGGAGTTCGTATTGTCGCTTGTGAGTGAACCGACATTTCACTTCTATTTGGGATTTTAATGAATAACCTTCATTCATCCATTGGCCTCTTTATTTGCAGGGGATACATGTCTTCTATGACGACCTCCTGGAAGTATTTTGTAGAAGATTCATTGTTTCTGCATCGAATCCACCCTTTCACCAATCTCGGGTGGTCTGCTGATTGTATTTTGTAGAGACGGGTCATATTTGATACTGTCTTTTAAAGATGCCCGTAGGAAAGTCATCTGCACCAGTACCATCTTGGCGATTGTACTTGCTTGCAAGGACAGATCTTCTACTATCAAGTATTAATGCTGCCTTCTCAATCTACAGGCAATATTGCTGGCATTTGGAAGTTGCAATGGTGTATTCGGGGGACATACACATTAAGCAACCATTCTTTGTCCTTATGAGTACATTGCAATTAACTTTGTAGGAGCTGTTGTAAGAGTTCGTTGCATTTGCTTGACACTGAACTGTCACTTCTTGTCGTTATGTCGCCTGATAGTTCTTAAATCTCAACCATCAAGCGAGTTGTACTTGGAATCGACATTTAGTTTGAGTTGGAACTTTGTTACATTCTCTAATTGATCTTTGCTTGTGGGTAGATCATGTGTCTTTAATCCTTGTTGATGGTTGCTTGCAAATCAAATGATGATTGAATCATTGAGTATAATAAATATTTCTATTTATTATAGCCATTCAGATGTTGCTCACTGACATGTTACATCCCTAATGCATGATCGTAGATGAATACTTCGGCATTGGTTACAAGCAAACCATGAATCATCATATTCATCAAGAGCCTTTCTAGTGAATCAATACATTCACTACAAGTAGATTAGGGGTGAACTAGCTCTGATCTTATGAATCAATTAGTATGGTTCAAAAGCTTACATCATGAGTTTACAATTGAACCAAATTCCTTAGTCTTCTTTTATTGCTTATGAACGAACTTCATTTGCAAACTTCTTACTTTGATGATTCAATATGTATGATAAGTCTAATATCATCACTTATCAACATCTTTATCCCAATTTGCGTATTAGAATTTATCATTCAAAAGTTCCATATCAAAGTTCTTTATGTCCAGGGTCTTGTTTAAGTCCTTCGTGATCCAACTCAAATTTTGTTTTGAGCTCAAATGTCCAAGTCATGTCTTTATTCATTCCAAGTTCTAGTTTTGATTTGAGTTCCTTATAGTCCAAAGCTGATCCAAGTCTTTGCTCACATAAGTATGAGTTCAAGTTCAATTAAAGCTCAAATCAAGTTTGAGCGTAGTCCCTTGTAGTCCATCAAGTCTCTTGTGTTCAATGTCTTGTTCAAATAATTGTTCAAATTGAGTTTATGTCCACAATACTTAGTTCATTTGGGTCTGAGTTCTTTTATGTTAATTTGGTCCAATCAAGCTCACAAGTCCACCATTGTTCTTTGAGTTCAATCAAGTACAGGTACGATTTCACCCGAAATTTCGGCAGCCTCCCGGCGTCTCCCCCGTTTAGGGGAAAACTACGAGAAAACTGGGCCTTTCCCACCACGCGCAATAAAGGCGTGTATGGTAGGTGTCCTCTGACGAGAACACCGCGGCCATGATATTTCTTCCCACCACGCGCAATAAAGGCGTGTATGGGGCTCTGACGGTACCTGTTTAAAAGACACAATTTGCTTTCCCCCCGCCCGGAGGTACTTATAAGTGACCCCGCCTCGCCGTAAGTGCCGCACCGGGGTCCCTTCCCACCACGCGCAATAAAGGCGTGTATAGGCGGTTTTCCGGTGCACCACGAACACCGAGGTAGAGTTTAGGCGATTGCCCGCTTCGTCGTATTCATCAGACCGGCGTCCCATCCTACCACACGCAATAAAGGCGTGTATAGGAGTTTTTCCGGTCTGCTGCAAACAACGATGCGAGAAATCTGAGTTTAGAGAGTTCGTACCTTTGCGGGTTTTGACGGTGGCGGTTTAAAGATGCACAGTTTGCTTTCCCCCCGCTCGGGGGTACTTATGAATGACTCCGCCTCGCCGTAGGTGCCGCACCGGGGTCCCTTCCCACCACGCGCAATAAAGGCGTGTATAGGCGGTTTTCCGGTGCGCCACGAACACCGAGGTAAAGTTTAGGCGATTCCCGCCTCGTCGTAGGCGTCGGACCGGGGTCCCATCCCACCACGCGCAATAAAGGCGTGTATAGGCGGTTTTCCGGTCCGCCGCACACAACGGAAGCGAGAATCTGAGTTTAGAAGATCCGTACCTTCGAGGGGTTGTCGGCGATGTCGGCCCGAGGATCGAGGCAAGGGAGGGCAAGCACAAATCATTTTTTCATTTTTATTATTAATTATAATTAATATTAATTATAGCTAATTATTAATTAATTATAATCTATAATTAATTATTAATTATTAATTAATTATATTTAGTAAATTAATTATAATTATAATTAAATAATGACTAATTATAATTAATTAAGATTAATTATAATTAATCAGATAATTATAATTTATAATTAATAACTAATTATTAATTAATTATAATTAATTTATTAATTATGTCTATAATTAATTAATAGTTAAAAATAATTAGTAATTATTATAATTAATAAAAAAAGAAATTCCATTTTTTTTTTTTTTAAAATTACAGGATTTGGCTGAGAGAAGTGTGCGTGAAGGGAGAAGGTTACCTTCACTGCGTGCTCCCTTTGTTTGCTTCCGATCCGATAGAAGGAAAGTCGTCAGGGGAGCTTCACAGCCTTTGAGTTCCTGTGCTTGCTTCCGATCAAATTGTCGTTCCTTCCGATCCGACGGGAAGGGAAAGCCGTGGGAGAAGCGAGGTCGACCAGCAACGGCGAGGTCGAAGCAGTAGGCAAATTCGCGGGATTTGGCCGAAGTAGCGTACGGGAGGAAGAAAGTTATCTTCACGGGTAGCGAGCTCCCGTTGTTGCTGCCGATCGAAATGTCGTAACTTCCGCCCCGACTGGAAGGGATGTCGGAGGAGCAGCGAAGTCGCACGGCACGAAGGAGTCGAGTCGACCAGCCACGAACGGGAGAAAGTTAGCTTCACGGCCGGCGAGCTTCGCTGCTTGCTTCCGATCAAATGCAGTAACTTCCGGTCGTGACAGGAAGAGGGAGTCGGGGAGAGAGCGAATGGAAGAAGTAGAGCAGCGAGAGAGCTAGGGGAGAAGAGTCGTGTGTGATTTGCGATCGAGTGGGGAAGTAGTGCTGAGCAGAGGAGGCTTCGACTTCTATTTAACGACGCGAAGATGGTACGATTCAACGGAACTTCTGCAGGAATCGCGGAGAAGCTATGCTAGCGGCGCCGATTCAGCAGGATTCGCGGATGTCTTCGACCGATACGAGGTAGGTAGCGGGATTTCGGGGATCCTGACAGAGCCACAGTATGATTTCAATTTTATTTACTGTGGGTATTATACAGAGGTTAACATAGCAAAAAGAGGTGTAGATGATGCTGATGATGAAGACGGAGGACATATAGCAGAAGATCTAATAGGTTACAGATAGCAAAGATTGGGACCTTAGAGTAGAGTATAGTGGGTTGTGGAGTCCTTAATAAAAAAACCATGATCATAAAAAATAATATAACAAGGATTATTGACAACTAGTTTATGGATGGAAAGCAAATTGTGTGACGAATTGGGAACATGAAAAATATTCGAGGGATTAAGCTCATGTGACGGGGTCTGAAGAATGCCCTGTCCAGTGTGAGTAATAGGAACAAACTGTCCATTGCCAGCTTGAACTTGAGAGGTTATTGTACACAACTGAGATGTCTGAAGATGAGATGCCATAGAAGTACGATGAAATGAGTCTCCAAAATCTGGAAACCAATTTGCATTCGGTGCAGATGAGATTGAAAAAAATAAATCATTGCGGTGCCAACAATGAATCACTGAATGTCCAAATTTGTCACAAATTTGACACTCAACTAAGGAAAAGGATCAATGACCCCTGTGAGCAGTCCTGGATGCTAGACGACGGCTATGAGTTGAAGTAGGATTGTGGAGAGCTCAACTAGAAGCAGAAGAGAAGATGCAACCTCGCACACGGCCACGAACAACAATAAGAGCAAAGGCCGAATAAGTAGAATTAGCATGGGTTTTATCACGAGCAGTATCTGCAGACTGCAGATAATTTGAGCTCCTCACTGCACAAAAGTGTATAGAAATCATCTAGATTGAGTGGATGCAATGTGGACCCTTGATAAGCCGCAGACAACCCATTAAGTATATAAAGTATGACATCCTCAAGATCAATACTGGAGCTGGCAGCTATAATCACATCAACTTTTTGCTTGATATCAGAAAGATATTGAACCATTGATTTATACTTCGTTTGAAGCTGATGTAGTTAATTTTTTAATTGTAAGCATTCGAGGCAATTTGTGGATTACTAGCGACGCTAAATAGTAACTCAAATATCATGACATGAGTCCAAATTAAGAACATAGAGAAGCAAATTGGAGGAGATGGTGGAGTAGAGATCAACAACCAAGTTTTGATCAATTAGCATTCAAGTTTGAAAATGAGGATTATGAACAACAGTTCTATCATGAAGAATGTGCTTTTTTGCGGGTTCGGAGGTAGACCCATCAAGTAAAGCCATCAAGCCCATTTGCAGAAAACAGTTTCAGAATTTGAGATTTGAAGTTAGGTAGGCAACAAAATGAGAACCATGGTTGAAGAGCCAGACTGTGCCATGTAAAATTGAACTAAAAAAAATTCTAAGCTCTAATAGAATATAAAAATAGTGTTGAGCTGTTAGTAGATAGAAGCAAATGATGTAGTTGCAGATAAAACCGAGAAAACAGTAATGAGTATGAAGACAAAACTGCAACTTTTCATATTTTCTAATAACCATCAGAGTTGTATTTTACAGTCTTACTTATATTCCTAAAATATTATACTACAGTACAGCTATGATTATGAATGAAGGGTGAGAGTGCATTCAGTTGCAATGAATAGTGATGATGAAATTAGTCTGCAAAGAGTTTTAATTTTTTACAAATAATCCTTACTATACTAAGAGTTTTAATTATTTAGAAAGGGTAATTGTCCTAGGCAAGATTACGGGCGAACAAAAGAGAAGTATACTGCGATTCTCTGCCAGTGCGCATGCTCTCTTGCAATTGGAAAGCATATTTTTGCTTTGTTATATATATTTGTTTGAGGAAAGTGATATTTTCTCACGTAGCGGGATAAAGGCTTGATGTTGTTGTTGTTGTTGTGAGGAATGCGATATTTGTTGAAATCCGGCTCGTTTTAGCCAATTTTTTCAATTACAATCATCTTCAATATATAACTCAAAGCAACTTAATGTTTGGTATTGAAATGTTATCATTAAAGTTATAGCTGAGGCCAAACAGAAACATTGAAGCCAAATTGTTGAAATTTAACTCTATAAGTAAGCCCCGAAGGACCTGAAATCTGAACCAAGTTATTAATATGGCAAATGTGTTAGTAATGAAATTATTTAATTGCAGGAGGAGAAAAGAAGGTATGAAGAGAAGTTCAGGCAGGGTTACTAAGGGCTTTGGGCGCCCCAGTAGAGAGTTTGTGCTGTCTTTTGCTGCTGGCCTGGTTGAACAAAAAAGCAGTTTTAACGTCATGATGTTGTAAGTCAGTAATTTTAACTCATCAACCGTATGCAGTACTGATAATCAATCCTTAATTCTAGCTGCCCAAGAAATTAAAAATGTATGCTTCCAGCACTGCTGTTCGTTTGGAATGTTATTTGATTGAAGTCCTTCAAAGGAAGCTGCCTTAACTTGCTAAATTTGGGGCAGTTTTTTTTTATTGCTTTCTTAAAACAGTTTTTCAGTATAAAAAATTAAAATTTGCGTTAGAAAGCTGCTTTAAGAAGCAATAAGAAAGCTGTCCCAAACAAAGCTACAACTTTCTTATTGTTTTTTAAAGCAGATTTTTAGTTCTAAAAATTTTTATACTAAAAAATTGCTTTAAAAAATAATAATAAAGCTGTTTCAAATGAGTCTTCGAAGAAGTTAAGAATCTTGTGCACATATACCATCATTTGACATATTGAAAAAAAATGTTAATAAAGAAAAAAAAAATCAATCTCTACCAGTTTTAGTTTATATTGATCTATAATTTATGAATAAATGTAAATTTATTTATTATGATATTTTTAATAATATTTTATAGCTGATTAAATTCTATGAAAATCGGTTGCCATTGTCATCAAGATATAAATTAAATTATGCTTATTTTCAATGAAAATAGATATGCAAGATATTAGATATATTTTATTTTATGTTAAAATATAAATAAAATAAAGTTAAAATAAATAAAAAAAATAGTTCAAACATCATCTCAACTGCTATGCTTAAAATTCAATTCTTTCTTCTGAGATCTTTTGTAAACTTTCAACTTTGTCTATGATATATATATAATCTGTTTTTATGAGCAGGTACAAAAATATGAGTTTCTTATTTGACTGATGATCATTAAACATTAGCTTGTTTATGTAAAAATGGTTACTTTTTTTTTTTTTCATGCCAGATTTTGAGATATAAGATAATTTATATGAAATTATATTTTAAATAACAATTTTTGAATGAGAAGTAAATATATATTATATTGCTAAAAATAAATAAAAATCTATATATATTCAATCATTTTTTACTCTTTAAGTTCATGAGCATTTAAGGAGTGAAAGATTGAGAGAGAAATTCAGTTTTGTAGAAGGGGTGTAAACTTGTTGGGTCAAGTATTTGCTTAATTGAGCTAAGCTTGTGTAAATCGTACTGAGCTCGAACTTAGGATTGGCTCGTTAAAAAATTAATAGGCTCGAGCTTATTAAGAAAGGTCGAGTTTGACTGTTGAAATAATTAAAAATATTTATTATATATATGTCAAATGATTCACTCTTGTAAAAATCATTATAGAATAACAAACGATTCGACATAATATTGTGAATATTACATATAAATAATTTTATGATTTATGATTACTAAATTGTGTATACCAATTTATATTGTAAGGAGTTCTTTTCAAATCTTATGGTTCTTAAGTTGCCAAAGCAACTTGACAACCCAAATCTTATCCAATGGCATAAGATGTTGAGAGATGTCTATTTTTAACTTATATGAGATTGCTTGTCACAGTATTTTTTAATGATTAACTTGTATAGAAGCAGTGGCGGAGCCAGAAAATATATCTTGAGGGGCCTATTTTTTTTTTTTTTTTTCCTTCAAATTTTTACATCCAGGCTTATGACCAATATGATCAGTATTAAAAATGATAAAACTTTAATAGTGAATTAATTTATTTTCTTTCTTCACAAAATGACTTCAATCATCAAATCACCTGATTTCTGCTAGAACATTTAATATATTAACTAAATATGTGATATTAAAAATCTCATTGCACAAAAAAAAAATCATAAAATTTCTTTAAGATCGAATCAATATAGGATTAAGATAATAGCAATCAAGAAAAAAATGTAAATGAAAAAGAAATTAAATTGAGAGTGATTTGAATGGATGATCAATTTTGATCGTGGACTGTTTATTGGGCATTTAAATGTCTTAGTGATATCAGAATTCGACGATCTTCGGCTCGTTGGATTTGTCTTGTCTAGCCGCTCGATTTGACTATAAGAATGTCATGTTTGGAAACCGTTTGGTAATGCAAATTATGATTTGAACCTTTCCAAAATATGCTTTAGGTCTTTGATTTGGAGTCATTTGAGTTCGGATTGAGTTGAATTTGTTGTTGTTGGGTTCGTATTTTTGAGACGTTCAACTCAACTATAAGTTTACTGAAATCGGAGTTCATATGGTCTCCGATTTAATTCTTGAAGCTTCCAACATAAACCAAATATTTTTTTTAACCTATTTAAGATTATTTATTAAAATATTTCTTAATAATTTTAACTTGTGTGGAAGAGATTGAGTTGAATCGACTGTACATTGATTGGAATGTGGTGAATGGCGCGTGTCTCTCGAAAGGAATGTGATAATTCATCTGTCTTTAGACTTTTGCTGACCTTTTGAGGTCATATCTGTGACATTGTCCATCGAGTAGAAGTCTAATTAGGAATTGAGTGCAAAATTTAAAACTCAGATGAAAGTTTCCTATAAATTTCTCATAATTTATAGGAACCTTTGAGAAAGATAATTGACAATAAATTTATTTATGATACATAGATTAAGATTGGGTGAAAAGACTTACCCTGCCTTACATAGATAAATACTGGTCTAAAATGCTGCATGATAGAAAATTTATGGTGATAGAAAGAGAGTTTAAAGTCTTAGTTTTGTGTTTAAATCTAGCACACATATTGATAAAAAAAAAGTTGTAAGACTTTTATATGAAAATTTTGAAATGGTAAAAATCTATAGACTCTGACCAAATTAAAATGATTTTATTAGTATATCTTGTTGGTTACAAATGATGCCCTTTCTTATAATTGGAGAAGTTATTGACAGATTGTAAAAGACATAATTTTAGAGAATGAGTTTTGTAATGAAAGTTGGAAGAGACTTGGGGTGTTAGAGTTATTTTTAAGAGATCATTTATGATAAGTTTAATTGTTCTCCTCTAGAATGTTGAGGTCGGAGACCAAGAAGTCTAGTATAAATTGTTGGCGTTGATATTGTGAATCAAAGTTAGTATCAACAACACGCGTCGATAATATAGATGGTGATGTGCATCAATATTATTTGCAATGATAATGTCAGAGTGGTGTCGATGTTTTGATGATGGTATGCATTGACTTTATATGAGATGTTGTGTGTTGATATTGTTCGTGATGGTGGATGATGAAATTGGTGAACCTCAGCATTTATGTCAATGACTTGATGAACCTTATAGGTGATAGTGTATGTCGATGTTGATAGTGATGATAATCAATAAAGTCAACAGATGTTTGCCTTTTCTATGTATGATATGCATCAACCTCATAAGTGATGATATATATTGATATTGGCGGTGACAACAAGCAACAAAGTTAGCATACAATAATATTTCAATCGACGACAACATTGATCATAAAGGCTGTGACATGCATCAACATTATTAGCAATGATGGGAGATAGTAGTCAATCGATGGTTTGGTTGGACTATTATGTTCATGAGATCGTAATCAAACAATAATGGCCAGAAGATTATATTTGGGTGATGGTTGTCATAACATTGTTGTTGGGCTAAGGCGGTTTTATGGTGATGGTCGAGTGGCAGTGCTTGGGTGACAGCGATAAGGATAAAGTAGTTCGACGATAATAATTGAATGACGATAATTCGACAATGGTGGTTGGGTGATTGTCATCCCATGGAGATTGTCAAGCGTAAATAATTTGACTGTGTTGGTCGAATAACAATAGTCTAACATTGATGGTTGGGCTGCGGCAGTCCGACAGAGTTGTTTGATTGACAATCTACTAGTGATGGTGATATGATAGTGGTGGTTGGGTGCTAGCAATCTATTGATGGTTGTTAGATTAAATTATTTTTGATATTGTTGCATTTGTCTCATTCATATATTTAGCTATAACATAATTTATTGAAATTAGAATTCAAATAATTTTAAATTTAATTTCATAAATTTTCAATTTAAAATCATATCGAGAGTAATCAAATAAATTTTTAGGTGAAGCATCCATACACAAAATAAAAACATTGATAATTATTTTTGAATAAGTAAAAAATAAAAAATATTTATATAAGATATAAAAATTAATAAGTGATGTTACTTTTTTTTTTCCGAAAATAATCAACCAGTAACAAATTTTTAATAATAAACGCATCATAGCCAATGAGTCCACCGCACTAACAGCTAAATTATAATAAATTCGCTCAACGACCTGTGGAGGCCACTGGTTCAAAGAATCTACGCCCCGTGTCGCCTTCTTCCTCTTTCATCCATGGCAATTACCCCCTTTATCGAACTAGGGGTCGCTCGCTCCATTTTCCTCCCCTTCCTATATAATAAGGAGCCATACGCTTCCCTTCCCTTCCTTAGCCCCTCCGATCTCCTCTTCATCGCTGCTGCCTTCTCTTTGTCTCTCCTCTTCCCTTCCTCGTCAACCACCATCGCTATCCGATGGGAGGAGAAGCAGTAGCTACAGTCTCTTCCGAAGACTCGGGGATGGACGCCATCCAGAGACGGCTAATGTTCGAGGACGAGTGAGTTCTCTGCTTTTTATCTTCCCTCGTCTTTTATGTTGTTTGCTTCTGTATTGAAATCCTTTATGTATTGATTGGCGATTGATCTATTGTGGTTTTTTCGTGCACTGGGTCTTTTCATGGGATAGGTTGCGGCTGGCTGTGTTTACTTATTTATTTTAATTTGGGTTGGATGATTTTGATAGTTATGATTCGCCTTTCTCGATGCGAGGCACGGTTTAAATTTTCACATTCTTATGCTAGATTTGTTGGTTTCGTTATCAATATTGAATTCTTTAGTCTGTAAGTCGGCTCATTGGACCAAGTGAGCAATTAGCAGATTGTGATTCCGCTGCCTTCTTAAGAAAGATGTAATAATAAACGCTTCCCCTGCACCCGAGCCCAGTCAATCTGGTTTCGGATTGAGCGGATCACTACATTTTGAATCAACCCTATTTCTGAAGGATCGTCTCTAGTTATAACTGTTTGATTTCTATGATGTTATAATAGAAAATCGAATCTTTTAGATTTGGTGCTTCCAGCCTAGGATATAATTTTTTCAAAGCAAACCTTTTTTTTAGTATTCAGGACGGCATGGTGAAATGTGAGGTTTGAACCTTAAACTGTTGCAGATAAGGTTAGATCGCTTTTATTTGGGACAAATATATTGATTATGGCTTTGGAAGATGATTTCATTTTTGATAAGTTCATGGTTTGCATGCAAGCTACTGTTTAGTCCACCCTACATTTTACCAACTTTATTTATTGTTTTCGGTTTTGCAACTCAAGATTTTTTATTACATTGTGATGAATAGTATGCTTCATGCAAATTTTCGATTCATCTGATATGTCTTATGTAATTTTCACAATAATTCATGGTCAAAGTCATAATATATTACATTTTCCTATGCTCCACTAGTTAATAATTTACCCCATTTATTAACCCCACAAATATCTTGGCATTGTTATAGTATGCGACTTCTTAAGCATTGGATCTTTGCTATATTAATTGTTTGTTGCATATCCATTCACTGTTCACAATTTCTTAAAAGAAAATTCAACACTTCAATTTCACTCTCTTCAATATTTTGATTTTTTAGTTTTCAAGATTTTTTCTCAATATTAAGATGATTTGCTTGTTTGGTCTTGCAGGTGTATTTTGGTGGATGAGCATGACAATGTTGTTGGTCATGAGTCCAAATACAACTGTAAGTGATGAATCACCATCTCAACATTCTTTATTTCAACAGTATATAGACATATAATTCTTGAGAGAAAAAGAAGGGTTAGCTTCTTTGTTTTGTCACCTCATCCATACATGCTGGTTTACCCTTTTAGATTTAATACCATTCACTTGAAAGTAACTGAGGAAAAAAATATAAATATATGTCTAAGGTGCATGGTTGGAGCTGTCACTATTCGGCATCTGGGTTGGTGCCACATGCTCTCGCTCTCATAAGAATGAACCATTGCCCCGGTTTATTTTTTTAGCATTTTGATCTCACATTCTCATCTTTTCCAATCTTTTCATTTCTACAATTGCCTCCAATTCATGTAAATATAAAGCTGTCCTCATCTTCTCAATCAACATGATAAATTTCATTACTATGTATAAGCCTATTAGGCTTTTTATGAGGGCAAAATATTGAAGCTAGGACTACTACCATGTTGAAGCCTTTGATCATCTATTTCTTCTGACAACTTTGTTATTTTTAAGTGATGAATATCTAGGTTGAAAGGTGATGTAAGTTTGACTCCTGGTAGCTTGATTTGTAAAATCATTGAACTTTATTCGACGATTTTTGCCCTTCCTGGGACCTAGGATTGTACTTTGTGACATAATTGGAAAGTGATGATGATGTTAAAGGAAGCAAGCACTGGTACATTCTTGGAAAGTCACTGAAGATGGATCAATTTCTTTCCTGCTCAGAAAATATAATTTGTGCTTCAGTAGTTTGTTCAGAGATTTTGATGTTTTACTATAGTATGTCAAGCCTGAGAATTAGAAGTACATACAAGTAGAAGTGTACGTGCATGTAATTTTAGAAGAATAGAAATTCATCTACTAATTAATCTAGGTATCAGCTTAGTCATCACATAAATATTATGACAGAATACCATTTAAGTTATGTGAGAACGAAAAATACTGGTCTCTCATTCATTCCTATTCAACAATGATCATGTCTGACTCATATGACATCCCCACAATTATATATTGAATGCAACATTGAATAGACTATATCATATTACAGTCCTCTTCATACAAGATAATTGTTTCCAATATGTGTAATATAATCAAATTGCACTCATAATAAGCAATTAAACTAATCAATTAGCAAAACATATGAATAAAAGAAGATTGAGCAATTTCACTTTTAATTAAAGAATCAATTCGAAATGCATTATTTTCATCTAACAAGGAAAAGAAGATCCTCTATTCCCATCAAGAGAAAATTGTTAAAAAATAAGTCCATTATATTTCAACCGAATTGTCACTTGGAAAATATGAGCAAAACTTTTATTTATTGTTGACCGCTACACTAAATACGCGCAAAAGATACGAAATCGGTGAAACAAGTGATGCGCGCGTCAGCGTGACACATCACTTGAAGGGTCAAACAACCTCCGATCGTCAAACGGATTGCGTCATTGTGATTAGAAAATTGAATTTGCCTAAGTAGGACCACCTTGCAGTCGGAACAGGCAAAAACAGTCAAGGTCGGCGATCGAGGCCCGAAATCGACGCGCAACATTATCCAGATGACTTCCGATCACGAAATTGACTTCGCCATTGCGTTCGGAACGTCAACAACACCTAAAACCAACTATAATTTTTCTCAAAGAAATTCGCACACAAGAATCGGCATAGATCCCGAGTCGACAACGCTCGAATTTCACGGAATGATGCTCAAATCGGGCATTTTTCTGATATAATTGACTCACTTCTGTCATTATAAAATAAAATTGATAATAACAATAGTGAATATTATTTATCATTAATAATAATAATTTAATTAAAAGGAAATCAAAATTAACTCAAATCAGAAGATTACCTCGTATCACTTGCGATTGCTCCGTCCAAATCCCAAAAATCTCGCTGATCTTCGCATTTTCTCCCATGAATCTTGCGACGCGATTTTGCCTCGATCAAAACCCTGCCTCGGCGTTAAGAAGTAATTGAACAATGCCTCGTTGTTTTTTTTTGTTGTCTCTAAAAACAAAAGCCCCTATGATTCGAAGCCTCCATGCTCGAAGCTCTACCTCAGGCTCCCGTTAACGATTCTTGCAGCCGAACAAACTCCTCCACTCTCGCACACTTTGATCCCGACATCAAGACCGGCCAAAGCCCCTAATCCGAGCTGCTGCCCTTCAAGGCCTATTACAAAGAAAATTCATTGAAAAATGCCCAAAGCCTACTACGAATCCGATCCTTTATCGGCAATTAGACAGAGTTGACAAGGCTCAACTAACAAAATAAAAATGCTCATAAGAACCCCGATGATAATCGTGTTTGATAGAAAATCTCAACCGCAGGGGATCACAAACAAGAAAATGACTCCTAAATTCTCAAATTCCCATGAAAATTCAAAATTTAAAAATCACTAAAAGTTGAAGATATTTAAAATTAAAATAAATTATCAAATACTTAAATCAAAATTCATCCACCCTCCACAACAATTTGTCGAGGTGGATAAATCTGAAAATTACTTCAGCTCACAAAGAGCAAATGTCTGATCGAGAATATCACTAGGATTCATTCTCAAACAAATTCCTGCTAGTAAGAATGTGGCACTGTGTCCTTTAACTGGTGGTTTCGTCGCTAAATGACACCACAGGTAAACGGTTATGACAAAGACCCTCCGAACCGATCATTGTCAGAATTCACATGTTTTTTAATGACTTCAAATTCTTGAGATATGAATCAATAGGATATAATCGATGTGGTATAAAGCCTTTTGTCAGCTAAGGTGGATTTAGATTTGTACTCTTAGACAAATACTCACCCCAGGTCTATAAGGTACCCCTGAACGACCCATTGCTGTCGACTAGGATTCTTATGTCAGGTTGGGTCAATTTCCTACTCTGACTAAGTAGACCAGGGACCATGTTGACCCGAGACGACATAACCATGAGATTATAATTGGGTCTATCATCACTTCCCCCCGCCATCCATTTTTAAGTTCAGGGTGGTGATTTTTTAATTTTAAATATTAAAAACCCAAATACCAAGTCATGCTACTACTATACGCCAGATACTATGTATCTGTTTAACGACTAGCCTTAATCTAAAGTTCTCTCTCGTTATTAGGAGGGGTAATTAACTATAAGGACTTGTGCCTATAGGAAACCTGAACTCAAACCCTAAAGTCCTCAAAAAATGAGGGCGAAATTTCTAGGTAATGTCTCATTCACAACCCAATCTGCCTACTGAAAATTTGTTTTGAAACATACTCGTTAAAACTCTCCTCGTCGACCCGAAATGATCGAATGGTGGTCCGCAGAGAGGCCGGGGCACGAATTTTTGGAGCCCTCATTTATATATTAAAAATAATAATATTTTCACTTAAGCTTTTTTTGAGATATTCTTAAATCGCTTTAGCCAAAGAGTTTGTTAAAATATATGATAAATAAAAATGCTTGTTTGAAGGGATAACAAGCCATTAAAATGATAAATAAGTGAAAATTACAGCATCTTATCCATTTCTTGTTAAAGTATTATATATGTAAGTTGAAAAATTCTTAAGGCGAAAGAGATGAGGAAATTTCTTCTTGGCAACGAAGGGCTTGAATTTCTTTTTAGGTTAATGGCCTTGGCTTGGATTGCTTTTTAGTTCTTAGGAATGCAGATGAAGTGATTGAAACACAAATAAATTATTTAAATCAAAATATGAGTTAAAAGAACATTTGGAAGGACTTAAATTAAAAGTTAAGGATCTTTTTAATAGAATACCAAAAAAAAGGCAAGGGTTCTCTATTTCATTTTTAATATGATGATAGATTTGTGAAGGAAAATAATTAGCAATATGAAATTAAGGTTGAAAAATTGTAATCTTGCAATGCAATCAAATAAGTGAATAAATTATAAAACAGTTATTCATAATAGATAAGAAATCAAAATTTTAAATCACAGATGAATTCAAACTAGTTTTTGATATTGCTCATTTGATAATTTTCTTGATATAATTAATGCTTATAAGCTGTAATATTATTTACTTTTATTTAATTTAGTATTGAAATATTGTTTTCTATCAAAGGGAAATTTAAGAAGAAATAGTATATGAAAGATTCAAATATTGGATCCCAATTGCCAATCCTAAAATCTTACTTCCCATGCTTCTTTCATTGTCCAAAAAGAAATTGATGAACTTTTCAGAAATAAATAAATAAATATGCATTTTAAATATTTTTTATGATATTAAGTGTTTTATATTAACTTCTTAATTTTAGTTAGATTAAACAACCTTATTCTATTTTTTGGGGATATTTAGGTCAATTAAATCAAATTCACATACGCAAGACTCAAATCTAAGACCTCTTGATTGATAGCCAAAGCTTCCAACCATCAGACCAAGGTGAGCTGCGTACCATATTCCATTTGCAACGATGGCATTTGATTAGTTTAGGTGAGCTAATCATGCTGCTAGTTAGTAACAATAATTGGATAGCTGTCTTATGGGTTTTCATTTATTAAATTATTCTTTGGTGAATACATTACAGAAAATATTTCATTTGAATTATGAAAATAGTAAATAAGAAGGCTTTAAACTATATTATATAGTAGTGGAAAGAGACATTCGGTACATGATAGAGCTTTGCAGTAAATATTTAAAGGTTTGTGCAGATAGGAGGTTTGCAAATAATTAGTGACACAGTAATGTTGAATTGCAATTAAACTATTATGAATTATGGTTATTATTATGAATAGACATATTTAATGGTCACATGTTTCTGTTCTTAAAATAAAATTAGGATAATCAATCAAATCATTGGAAACTTAAATAAATTAATGATCAATCCATCCGATTTGATTAATTAGTGCAAGGATTATTATTGACCATATTGTTAAGTGTCATAAAAGAAGAATATTCCATAAATGTTTGTGTTCTGAATGAATTGATATTTTTTAAACACAACTATTTAATAGAGCAATAATTAAATGAGTCCTATTTTTAATGATCAGGACTCAGGAGACACTAACTTTCTGAAAGCACTAAAAATTTCAGAACAAGAAGAATAAAAAGAGAGAGAGGGATACTTTTGTTTGCTATCTGTAATATAACTTTTGAATAGGCATGTTTAAAGAACACATATTTTTGTACTATTACCGTTTATCAAAACCAGCAGGTTATTTGAAATGTATGAACATGCAATTGCTTAAGTTTAAATAATCAAACCATCTGATTTGGTTAATTAGATGCAAAGATTTTGTTTAGCAATGTTCGCAAGAATCATTAAAGTAAGCAGATCTCTAGCGTATATAAAATCAATTCCAAAATAAGAACTATTTTTAGTTAAAAGAAGGCAACACCATAAACTATTGAAGTACCTTGCTAATGCATTTACAATTTCAGAAGAAAAACGAGCATAACTTGGCTAATGATCCTTAACAGTGCTTTTAATCTAATTTTATATCTTATTTACAAAAGATTCTCGATTTCAAATCATGCGAAAAATCTGTTTTTGTGGAGGTAACAGACGGGAAAACTAGTTTTTTTGTGCAATAAAATATGAAATAGAAAATTAGACTAAGATTAAAAAAGAAATTTATTAGGTTTTTTTATAATTCAAAATAATGAATATGACATCCACAGGGAATTAGATTATAAGATTTTTAACAATTCGAAAAACAAATGAAGATTTAAAAAAATGGAAAATTGTTTGTTAAGACCAGTTTTTTCAGGGAGGAATCTATTAGATTTTGAAATTTTGAATAATTTAAAAATTAAAATTAAATGCATGTAAACTATGGCTGCAATAGGGATGAAAGGAGATAATTAGATAAAAATTTAAAATAATTAAAAAACATCCAAAGAATGCTACAGTAGTTATCCAGAAATAAGAGCTATCATAGAAATAACAGTTGAAAGGTCGAGATATCATTAGCTTAAATGGAGAGCTAGGATTTTGTTTGGGTGAAATTCCAAGCGATTTTCTTAATTGTAATGTAGATTTATTGTTCAATGTGGAGTATATAACTTTGTTTTTACTTTATATCTTATGCTATTAAAGATTATAAACATGGTCGGCAATTGCCCACTCTAAAATTTTATTTTTATTTTTAGAAGAATAAGCATTTTAACCATTTTTTCTAGCTTCAATAATTGAATATGTCCAAGTTCTTAGAAAAAAATTCATTTCTCTATTTCTTATATGAAATTATGCATTTCACAATATTATTTTGTCCAACTTCAAAAGAGAGGTTGGTTATGTACAATAAAGATGAGTAATGCTTATAACTTATGATCATTTAAAAGGTATGGAGTTTTGAGTATTTTTTAAACTGCATTGAAATATTTTGTATAAGTAATGCGAAAATTATCTTGTTCTGAGTTTTTTTTTTTAAATTATTATTATGAGAGATCACTAAGATAACATGGATCTTTTTTTTTGGGAATAACATGGATCATTCATGAAGCATTCGATTTTCATTCATTGTTTCGGTCACCAGCCTATTCTAACAAAAAATATCATGACAAATTTAAGCTAACTGATGAAACCTTCTGCTGAAGTATAGGCCATTTGATGGAAAAGATTGAAAAGGAAAATTTGCTTCACAGGGCCTTCAGCGTTTTCCTGTTCAACTCGAAGTATGAGCTGCTGCTTCAGGTATATATTTGTCGCTTCACCTTACTATTAATAAACTAAGAATTCTAATGTTTTGTTCTAGTCACTGAAAGTGCAATATTTCCAGTTAGCCTTTTACTAGTATGCCAAAAAAGAGAAAGCACAATGAAAATTCTCTTCATAATCTCTGTGACTCTCTGGCAATTCAGCACTGTTTATCTTATTGGTAGCACTATCCATGTAGAATGCTTAGAAGCTTCTATTTTCCCTTGATTCTACACAGCAAAGATCTGCCACAAAGGTCACTTTTCCTTTAGTATGGACAAACACCTGCTGCAGCCATCCCCTTTATCGCGAATCAGAGCTCATACAGGAGAACTTCCTTGGTATTTTATAAAAACCTTCTCTGTTTTCTGCCAACTACTCAATCATGGATATAAAATTATTGTAACCTACTCAGGGGTTAGAAACGCCTCTCAGCGGAAGTTGCTTGATGAACTTGGAATTCCCCCTGAAGACCTTCCTGTAGATGAGTTCATTCCTGTAGGTCGAATGCTTTATAAGGCTCCTTCAGATGGCAAATGGGGGGAGCATGAACGTAAGTCCCTACCCTCATAAGCCTATATTTCGGCTTCGTTTGGGACGGCTTTCTTATTGGTTCTTAAAACAGCTTTCTAGTATAAAAATGTTAAGTTTTGTAATAGAAAGCTGCTTTAAGAAGCAGTAAGAAAGCCGTCCCAAACGAAGCCTTCAAGTTACATTCCAACTCCTTTTCTGGATTAAGTATTCCAGCGATTTCAATCACAGTTGATTATCTGCTGTTCATTGTTCGTGACGTCGAGGTGAATCCAAATCCAGAAGAAGTCGCCGACGTTATGTACGTCGACAAGGACAAACTCAAGGAGCTGTTGAGGAAAGCTGATGCCGGCGAAGATCAGATAAAACTCTCTCCTTGGTTCAGACTTGTCGTCGACAATTTCTTGATGGAATGGTGGGATCATGTGGAGAAAGGTACTTTGCATGAGGCTGCTAACATGAAAGCTATTCATAAGCTCACATGAAAATTTTCCAGGCATTTTTCTGATGGCTGCTAGTAGTACAATCTCTACTACCTGCCAATCTTAGGTTTCATTTGGGAAAAAAATTTATATTAAAAAACTGCTTTATAAAACAGTAAAAAGCCGTTCCAAACGAAGCCTTAAGCTGCTCTATATGGTGGACTCCTTTTTTGTGAACAAGCACATGCATGTTGCTAGGTAAGTGTTTGTTGTATCTGGAATTGTTGACTTGCTTTTAGTGCTTGTTCTCATTGGCTTATTTTTATTAATTTTATTATGTTATTCTTTTTTGAGAATTTTAAGTTATATTAATCTTTATGGGACTAAATTTGTTACAACAGAATGTGCTTTTGAAGAAACAGTGAAGATATGATATTGGAAAAAAAAATAATCAGAACATTTGAATATGTTTTTTGTCAGGATAGTATTAATTTTATTATATGTAATATTAATCTTACATGTCACATATTATCTATATAACAATAAGAACAATAACATAATGTCTTTATCCTACTATGTGGGTTCAGCTATATGAATCTTTTTTTTATTTTTCATGGCCAAATTTTTATTTAAATCTAACAAAAAATAACATTTTAATATTTTATAATCAAGTCTTTTTATGTCTACCTCTATTTTTCTTAATATAGGTCAAATCTGCTATATTTACTCTCCTAACTGTGTCTTTGGAAGGTGGATGTTTTATGTGACCAAATTATCTAAGGCGGCTTTTCCTAATCTTATTTGCCATTGGAGCTAGTCCAACTTTTTCCTATATATACCCATTTCGCGTTAAGAGTGAATCCACTTATCCATCTAACTGTTTTCTTCTCTGCAACACTTAACTTAATTTTATATTTCTCTTTTAATACCGAACATTTCTATCACACATTACATTTTTCAACACTATTTTATAAAAGCTTTTCTTAAATTTGAGGGGTACTTTTCTCTCACACAATAGGCCAGATACATTCAAGCACTTCAATCATCCAACTTGAGTTCTATTAATAATATTCTTATCTATTTCATCATCATTTTGAACAATATCATATATTATCTCTAATATATCTAAATCATTTGACAATAGATAAATTAAATTATTAAATAATATAATGAAATTATTAAACATTTATAGTATTTTTTTATTATATTTGTGAACATTTAATAGGTTATTTGTATTATCTAATAATTTTATTATATTTATCTGGTAGTTTAAAATTAAATATAGGTATATAAAAAATAATCTCATCATAATACAAAACTTGTCATTATTGCCCTCCTTTTATATACCTTTGGACCTGCAACTGTGAGCCCAACACTTTTACGCAGGCGTAAAAGCATTCGAGATCTTTTGATGAATATTTCTGAGTCTTTTCTGTTGGCTTTAAGATTAGAAATTTACATACATAACATTTAAAATTGGATGGTTGAAGGGGCGGAATACATCAGAGTTATTGTGTGATAGAATAGTACCTCTCAAATTTAAGATAAAATTCTATAAGATGGTGATGAGAACTACAATAATGTATGACACATAATGTTGACTATTAAAAGAAAAGTATAAAATTAAAGACAGGATGTGAATCAAATATATAAGTGAAAATGTTGGAGTAACTTCAAAGGCAAATGAGATTAGACAAAGTCCTGTCTTATTTGGTCACATAAAGCGTCGCTCATATGAGGACCCAGTTAGGAGAGTAGATGAGTTAGATCCAGCCTATATTAAAAAAGATAGAGACATAACTAAAAAGACATGATTATAAAGTATTAGAAAAAAAATTTTCTTATTAGATTTAAATGAGAACAAGCACTTCTTAAAGCACAATGAGGACGACCAATCTCTTTTTATATTCGGGTTGATATCAAAGCCGTCTGATTTACATTAAGATTAGTATTTTATATGGCATCTTGAATTATATTAATCTCAACATAAAACAAACGATTTGGAAACCCATTATGATGTATTTTTGCATCAAAATATACTGACATAATTTTTTTTATCGATTAAAAGTAAAGAAAATAAATAAGAGACTAAATATTTGAATAATAAATTTGATATTTAAACTTAATATCTAATATTTAATAGATGCATATCTGAATGAAGAGAAGAGAAAAAATGCTGAGATACATTTTAGCTAAAATTATTATTATTTTGTTTAATTTTGATTAGAAATGATAATCTTAGGACTAACTAATTTTACAAAGTCAGCAACTTTATAAAATGTACAAACTTAAATAAATTATTATTTTAACTTAGTATTTAGCCACCAAAAAAATGTTCTACTAAAATATTTTTTATTTAAATAAAATGCATAAATCTTCTCAGAAATCATTTAATTTAATGCATTATCTTTGATTTCTAAAAAAGGAAATCCAAAATTCAAAAACTTTTTTTTTATAAGAATATCTTCTTTCTCTCAATGGATTAAAAAAATAAAAAATCTTCAATCATTGCAATCAGATCTATGTATTAATTAATGAAAAAGTTAATGAGATCTTAATTTATTGTGAATATATATATTCATTATTATTCTTAACCTGCAAAGGGAATCTTGAGACATTATTGGTTTCTAAAATTAAACCCTAGAAATTATAATGTCCTTTATACCCCTAATTCTCTCTAGTTTCAATGGTTTGTAGGGCCAAACCCATTTCTAGTAGGTTAAGGACTTGATGGGGGTATATTAGGAAAAAAAGGGGTATATTAGGAAATATTTGTTTACTTGTATGGTTATGAGAATTATATTAGAAAGTTCAATTTTTAAACCTTATAAATTATGAAATGTAATGGAAATACTTAAAAGTGGTCCACTTTTGCTTTTTTAGACTTAGAAATTGATAATATTAGATTTAGCTACAAAAAGAGAAAAATAAAACATAGCAAGAGTTGGATATATAAATATGATATTAGTTAGGAGGAAGATGAAATATATTGTGCTTAAGGGATGTGTTTAGTAAAAATTAATAGAGAATTGGTCAAAGAATCTATTTGAAGAATTTAGAATATCCTTCATAATTTTTTTTAGAATTAATTTTAAAGTCATTAAATTTATTTTATTTATATTATACACTCACCCTAAAGTAAATTTAAGGGCTTTAAAAATCTATCATAATTATTTGTTAATATTCATATTAAATTTTTTTAACTATCAAATCAGTGTATTTATCTGTGTCATGATTGAACCATTGATAATTTGACAAAAAAAAAAATTTGATGAATTTTTTATCATGAATTTAATAATTTTGTTGATAATTTAAAAAGGAAAAGAATGAATTAATACTGTAATATAATTTGCGATCAGGATGAATGGATGATCTCAAAGTCTTTAAATTTATTTTAAGATGAAAGCAATATGATTTTTTGATTGATTATCATATATCATACTTATCTCAAGGCAAATTCCATTGCTTTTAGGCCCACCATAATCCAAAAATTTTCAATTCTAACAAATTTAAGTATGAGAATGTTATTTTGTAAATATTCAAAATTTAAATGTTATATATGAAATTATTATTATTATTTTGCCATTATATCTTCATTAATAATATTAGATTCTTTTGATGTGGCTGTTTAAAATTTAATAAAAACCTTTGAGGCTTAAATTTCTATTAATGAAATTGCATTTAATAAGAAATGATAAAAAATAATTGATGGCTGAATAGCATCTAGCTACGCCATCGAACTTAGCTGGGTTGGTGGGCGAGCATGGTTTGGTACCTCTAACCCATTCCTCTCTCAAGCAACATGACTCCTTAAGTGGCAAGAAAATTAGTACATGGTCAGGCACCTGTGAGGCTGGTTGCCGCTAGGCCCGCCGAGTGATTAGTTACTTAGTCAAGCATCTCCTCTTCGAGGGTGACAGCCTGTAGATACCCACGTTCCAAAAAAAAAATCCTTAATGCAAATATTATGTGAAGCATTCACTGAATCTTACAGATCATAATTCTACATTAATTACCAGCTATAAATAATTGCAATGATTATCCAACATTAAAATCAGCAGATCTCCATACTATAAATGCAAATTGCAGCTTCTATAGCAGATTTTGCATGTGACTCAAGTGCTAATAAGATATGTGATCCGCTGAAAAAGGAATAAAAAATAGCAAAAAATTGGAGGATTTACATACATTTCATTTTATTTCATGCTATTTACATATCTATTCCTAAAAAAATTTTAGCAAAAAATAAATGTGATGCATTGAAAATATTTTGTATTTAAAGCTTCCATATGTGCTGTGTGTGTGAATTTGCCTTAGTGACTCAAATGTCCCTAAAAAAACTCTTGTAGCTTAAGAAGGCTTCATTTGGGAAAGCTTTTTTATCGCTTTCTAAAGTAATTTTCTAAAACAAATTTTTTTAAAAATTGTTTCAAAAAGCAATAAAAAAATAGTCTTGAACATGTTGATGTGCATAGAGCATGTGTCCTATTTTTTTTTTTTTTTTTTTTTTTTACTTGAGTCTATCCTCACACCCTTTAAACTACTTCATGATATCCACCCTCCAAATTTTGTTCTCTCTTTAGTCAATATATTCTATCAACTCCTCACATGCATATATAACTATGTTGCTTTAATATAATTAGGTCTAGCCTCTCATCATTAAAAAAATTATTATGCATGTTACAATATACTCAAAATAATTTATTTTGTGTGAGAGAATTTATTCTGAGCATATAATTCTCCCACACAAATTAAATTGTTTTAAGCATGATGTGATGTGCATAATATTTGTTTTTATTGATGAGAATCAGGACATAATTATATTAAATCAGTATAGTAATATATACATATAAGAAGTAAGAATCATCCAAATAAATTAATCTAGAAGATTTAGGCTTCGTTTGGGACGAGTTTTTTTTTACTTCTTAAAGCAGCTTTTTAGTACAAAAATTAAAATCTATGTACTAGAAAGCTGCTTTAAGAAGAAGCGATAGAAAAGCCGTCCCAAAGAAAACCTTAATACAATAGATCAATTGACAATTGTTTAAGTAGAATTAGTTCAACACTAATTCTTAATAATAAAACTAATTTATGGTTGTTAGTTTATTTATTCATGTCTTATATTAGAGGGGGAACATGATGAACCTTATCACAACAATTAAGAAGCCCTATTGTTCCCTTACTGGGGACTAAGGCTTTGTTGATTTCTTAAGGAAATGGTTATGGTTTAATTTTTCTTTCTATAGTTCTTTATCAAGATTTTGATTTTGTTTGTGACAGTTTTTTTGCTATTTTGTTAAACTATTATAAAGAAAGTAATTTTTTAGAACCGTTGAAAAAATATTAAATAGAATTTATAATTATGATCTGAAAAGTTAATAAAATATTTAAGTTAAATAATATTAATTTATAAACAACGTTACTAAAGTATTTAAGTTAAATAATATGATTTAACTTAAACATTAAAAGTTTATAAATTAATAAAGTATATTAAATATATATCAATTAAAGCATGTTAAATTTAAATATTATAATTATGATCAAAATTTTCTTTAAAATTATATTTTTATTTAAGTTAATTAAAATTACATGGTTTAAAATAAATATAATAGTTAATAGTTATAATATTCATCATGTTGAAATTATCTTACATTAAATTTATTAAATATTCAAAATATAATTAATAAGTTATAAATTAAAATTTCATTAAATATTTAAAATATTTAAATTTAAATAAATATATCTTGATTTCTCTTAATGCTTCCCTCTCTATCCATTTCTATCGGTCTCTCTCTATTCCTTTTCTCTCTGCTTTTATCTTTTTATCTCTCTCCATCCTCTAAGTAGAAAATGCAAAAACAAATTTAATTTTAAAGTAAAAGTAAAACGTAAAATTATTTTTCATTTTCTTATTTTAACTAAAACGTAAAACTTATTTACGTGTGATACGGCATCTCAAAATTAGCTTGATCGGACACGAATCTTGAGGCAAAAGCTAGTTGGAAACTTCAAAAATTAATTCCGGGAGCCCCGTGGTTTTTCCCCCTTTTTAGGGGTTTTCCACGTAAAAATCTTGGTGTCTCATAAATGCTAGACCCTCTCTCTTATCTGATTGCGTGCCGGATTTTCGTACAACGCTAAGACGATAAACTTTATATTTCTCTACCGCCGCGAATACTCCTGAACGCAACAACGTGTATTATCGTTTCTTAAATTTTTTTAATCTTATTTTTTCTTCTAATTTAATTTTTAGTAATGATCATTTTTAAAATTTCTCCTTTAGCGCACGTAATAATTTTTCTTTCTTGCACACCTCAAAGCTGGGTGGGCTGCCTGATGGCCACATTCCTGTGGGACCCTGGAATCACCCACCCACTTTCAAATTGTTTGAACGGCAGCCGCTACGCGCCAAATCCTATGCAGCGGAGGCGTACAGTAGACGCACGCGTCACTAGATTCCATTTCGTACTTCGTAGCTCTAAGGGCGATATACTATTTATGAAAATTTCAAATCTCAAAGCAAATGAAAGGTCCAGACGCAGTGATATCTAGTTTATAAGAAAGTTCTAAATATCACGTTATTGCGTCGTCACAGTATTTTTTCAAACGGGCAAGATTTTTATTCATTGAATTAGGTTGGAATCTTTCACTTCAGACTAATATACTCTTCCTTTAATTATTGGTAAATGTAAAATCATGAAACTATTTATTATGTAATATATAATAAATAGATAAATTATTAAAATGTTTAGTATAAGGCAGCTCATTTTGATATACTGGGTTGAGAATTTTGACTATTAATTAAAAAGTTTTAAATTTCGAACTTACCCATATGATATGTTTGTGAGTTTGTCTTAGGTTTCATTTGGGTGGTTTTCTTGCTGCTTCTTAAAATAGCTTTCTAGTAAAAAAATTAATTTTTATACTAAAAAGCTGTTTTAAGAAGCACTAAAAAAGCCGTTCCAAATAAGACTTTAGACTTCATTTGAGACAGCTTTCTTACTACTTCATAAAGCAACTTTTTGATACCAAAATTTAATTTATACTAAAAAGCTGATTTAAATAGTAAGAATTAGTCCCAAACTAATCCTTAATTAGCTCATAAAAAAATTAATATAATTAACAAAATCAATATCATAAAAAATTTAACATGAATAAAAATTTTAAAATATTTTAGTAATCCCAACTCATTTTTTCATACTACGCTTGAGCAAGTTGATGCTCTTAGAGCACGTGTGCTAAAAATTAGTACATTTGAGTCAATTTGCGTGCTCTTTTAACTATTTCATAATATCTACTCTTAATTATATTATTTCTCAAGTCAATATATCTTATTAAGTGTTTGTTTGGGATAATTTTCTTACTGTTTTATTTTTCAAACTGTAATCACAATACTAATATTTAGCTACTATTTTTTTCATTATTTTCAAAAAATTATGTGCTAAGATTATTTTTTATATCAACTTTCAAAAAAATTACTTTCTTCGAAAGAATTTTTTAACCACCTTTACAAAAAAAATTACAGTAATTTCAAACTGGCCCTAAATAAATTACAGCAATTTCAAAATGGCCCTAAATTTCATGTTGTAACTATACTCTTTTAATATACTTAAAAATTTGCTCTCATCATTAAGAAATAATATTATGCATAATATAACATGCTCAAAATAAAATATTCTATGTGAGTGAATATATATATATATATATATATATATATATATATATATATATAGATAATGATTAATTTATTTTTTATAAATTTTTGTCAATTATTTTTATTAGAATATTTCAGTATAATTTTTTAAAAATATATTATAATTTATGGGTGGGACATAAGCCACGTAATAAATAATTTGTGCGGATTACTTTTATTATTTTATTATTTTATTTATTTGACTTCAAGCGAATTTCTCTGCACGCTCCGAAGCTGAGTGGGCATGGCCCACATTCATGTGGGGCCCTTCAATCATCCATCTCCCTGACATAATCCTTGCAACGAAGGCGTACAGAAGAAGCATCCGCCATCCGTTACTAGGTTCCATCTGTGGAATTATGTTTATGGTATTTACAATCTTAAAGCATATGAAAGGTTCAGAGGTAGTTATATACTCATATCTAGTTTATAATAAAGTTTTAAATTTCAGGTTCCCGTCAATACGTAACGTGGTCAGATTTTTATTGGTTGCATAAGGTTGGAATCTATCAGCACTATTTTTTTGTGGGGATTTATCTAAAATTTTAATATTTATAATGTCGATGCACAGTTAGGCATGAACATAGTTATACATATTTAAGAAAATGTTAATATTAATATTTTTAATAACATTTTTTTTAAAGAAAATGTTTTTATTTCATAAAAATGTTAAAGAAAATACATAAAATATTACAAAATGTAATCTCAATGATGATGCAAGGCAAGAGAAATCTTAAGAGCTGATGAAGAGAAATAATGATCAAAATAATTTTTTTTTTAGAAATTGAATTTGTACGAAGAATAAGGGGAGTGATAGAATAATAATTAATTAAGCCAATAAAAGCTCATAAACTTCTAAATCTGAAACTACAGGAGAAGATCTACTTCAAAAGCATCTCCATTTTCTACCCTCACATCCTCATAGAAATGACTGCAACTCCAGAAAGATTTGATTTTTTTTTTTTAATTTCAAACGACCAACTTACAGGCTAATAGTAGAAAGAATCCGTGGTAAAAATTAGATTTTGCATACATAATACACCGAAATTTCACTGCCCCCAGAGATCCTCCGCCTCCTCCGGTCACTGTTGACGTACGTTGTCGACCTAATGATTTCTCCATTTCTCCGGCTTCCTTGGACTTGCCATTTTTTTTAGAGCTGATTCTCTCTTTGCACAAAACGAATCATTCTCTCTCTCTCTCTCTCTCTCTCTCTCTCTCTCTCTCTCTCTCTGTCTATAAATATATGTCAACAAATTAAGTGATTTCATCTACTCCAATGGCTTTGCCCACCCTCCTCCGCTTCATATCGCTGCTCCTCGTGAGCACTGCATCATTAATCTCTGCGGTGCCAGAGAACGCTTTGGTCTCCCACCTGCCTGGCTTCAATGGAACTTTTCCGTCGAAGCATTACGCTGGGTACTGATCAATATCCCTTTCTTTATTTGGGTTTTGGCGGAATCTGTACTGATGATTTAGTGTTAATTTGACCTTTTTTTTTTCTCGTTCTTCTGTTTTTTGAAGGTATGTGACAATTGATAAGAACCATGGGAAGAATCTATACTACTACTTCGTGGAATCGGAGCGGAATCCGGAGAAAGACCCTTTGGTACTTTGGCTGAACGGGGGCCCAGGCTGCTCTAGCTTTGACGGCTTCGTCTATGAGCATGGTAATGGTTTTTTATTCTTTGGAGTGTTTGAATTCTTCTCAAAGGTGGTGCTTTGTAATGGATTCATTGCCGATGGTGCTTTCTTTTTTATTTTCTCTCGTTCTTCGTGAATGGAGATAAATTGGATTTTGTGATTTTTTTTGGCAATTAATTTGCTTTCTTTGCACTCTTGTGATTCTTACTTTGGGAGTTCAAGGGTAGCTTGGAATTCCTCTATTTTGGACTGTATTAAAACATATTAGTACGCTGCTTTCTTCTTCTGCCAGCAATTTGATCTGTTGTTGTAGTTTTATATAATCTATTCTATGTGGTTTAATTTATAGTTGAATTCATTTATTAATTCTCAGTACTTAGAGCTGAATGGCTTGCGAGTAGATGATCCTGTTGAATCTGTGGTCTTTATCTTAAAATGCATAGGTCCATTCAATTTCAAATCAGGGGGGAAAGCTGGAAGCTTGCCTGAGCTGCTTCTGAATCCTTACAGCTGGTCTAAGGTGGAACATTAGATATCTAGTATTAAAGTTTGAAGTTTGATGAAAATATATATTTCTTTCAATTTATTTTTTGATCAAGGCTAGGTAGTAGGAGCTGAGTGACTTAAATTATATGAATACTAACAAGAATAATAGTTTTTTAATTCAGGTTTCTAGTATTATATACTTGGATTCTCCTGCTGGTGTTGGGCTGTCATATTCTTCTAATAAATCAGATTATATTACTGGAGATCTTAAGACTGCCTCAGATTCTCACCAGTTTCTTCTGAAGGTAATTTTTTATAATCATCAGAAGAGAGAAAACAACTGTGATTGTTTTGCACTAACTGTTCTGATCTTTTTTTTTTTTTTTTTGAATTATTGTCATCAGTGGTTTGAGCTATATCCAGAGTTCCTTGGAAATCAATTTTATATATCTGGAGAATCATATGCTGGGGTGTATGTTCCTACTCTATCTGCTGCAGTTGTCGAAGGTATGCTGAATTTAGATAACATCATAATGACATTCAAATGTTTAATTTGATTTACCTGAATTTTTTCTTTAAAAACAGGGATAAATGGTGGAATTAATCCCAAAATAAACTTCAAGGTTAGAACTCAGATGCCTTCGCATTGTTATGCTGTTTCTAGAAAAATTATTATGTGCGGCGTCCGGATTTGTCTCTGATCCGGACATGCCACATCACCCGGGGCCTGGTGCATCCGGGTGACATGGCGAGTCCGGATTCGTCTCCAGACAGTTCGGACGCCGCACACAATAATCTCTCGTGTTTCTAAGCATGCTTTTTGGTTTCTCTTACAACTTGGTGTATCATTATGATGACATTCAAATATGTTTATCTATCTTTGTTCAGGGCTACATGGTTGGAAATGGAGTTACTGACACGGTATATGATGGTAACGCTCTTGTGCCATTTGCACATGGAATGGGTCTCATATCAGATGATATGTTCCAGGTTTGTAACTTTCCTGATTGATTATCATGTGCAGAAGGAATTAGCAAATTAGTCTGATCCTTGATATGTTCAGGGGACTAATGCTGCATGCAATGGAAGTTACTGGAATCCAATTAATTCAAGCTGTGAAGAAAAGCTGAGCGAAATTGATTTGGTAATATTGCAACAACCAAGACTACTGAAATCTAGTGAATCTCAGATTTATTTAACTTGTTCTATATATTTTCTGTCCATATCAGGACCTTCAGGACTTAAACATTTATGACATACTTGAACCATGCTACTATGGTTCTGCAAGTTCTGAAGTTGTCTCTGACAAAAGCAAGTTGCCGTCAAGCTTCCGTAGGCTTGGTGAGACTGATAGGCCTCTTCCAGTGAGGAAAAGGATGTTTGGCCGTGCATGGCCTTTGTGGGCTCAAGTCATGGAGGGGCATGTTCCAACATGGCCAGAGCTTGGAAGCCCATCGGTTCCATGCATGGTATATTCGATGACAATCTTTTGAATTTTTATCATCTCTGCATGCTTTAATATCCATTTAATACTATAGAATATGTTTTCTTCAACTTTTTAGGCATATTTGGTGTTCCTTTGATTATGTCTGTTGTTGTTTTTATTTTCTTCAATATCTGAAATTAGCATTGTTTAATGCGCTTGTTTGATTTTTATATGTAATTGTTTGTTATGTATGTTACCATGCTTTATTAAAAATAGGCTGTATATCATCATAAGGAACTTCAGAAAAACTTTATGTTACATAGTAGTTTTCCTTGCATTCTGTTCCTCCCAATTCTGTGAGCCTTTCGATACAATCAAATAGATTGCCACAAGGGCGTCATATTCTAGGAGCTCAAACTATGTGATTGAAGAAATCCTCCTCTATCTATTGCGGATCAAGGGCCCCTTCCCCTTCTTCAAACTCTGATTCGTATTTTTCATATAGAAATCTCTGATCAACGATAGAACAAGATCCATTTTGCATCATATCTAACTGATTCAACATATTCCTAGTATGGCTTAATCCAACAGTGTGAGCCAAGTATGGAAATATATTATAATAGTGGAAAAATAACTCCATTTGAACAATATTCATGTGAAATTACACAATTTCTTTTCAGCGAAACTACTTTCAGAAATTCCTCTGAAATTTTCAAAACCATATGGATTGACCATCTTTATATGCCTGCAGAATGACGAGGTTGCAACTTTATGGTTGAACAATGAAGAAGTAAGAAGTGCACTTCATGCTCAGCCGGTAACCTTTGCTGCTTTATGAGTTCGTCCTATTCTGACTCTGGTTTTAAGAGATAAAAATTGATATAGTTTTCCCCTCTTTTGTCGCAGAAAAGTGTGACGGGTCCTTGGGAGCTATGCACCGATAATATAGATTTCAGTCATGATGCTGGAAGCATGATCAAGTATCACAAGAACTTGACTGTCCAAGGTTATCGTGCTCTAATTTTTAGGTACTGATGCTTTTTCCTGGAGTACGTTACTACAATATTTTCATATTATTTATGTGAAAATATTATATAGTCAGCATGAATAAATTAGTATTGATATTACAATGTCAATGTAAATGTTATCAAACAAACAACACTTGAGAAGTGATAGGAAATACTTGAGTTCGCAAGTAATCATATCGGATTTACTTGAGTTCGCAAGAAGCCCTAACAATTATTGGTTCAAAACAGCAAGAAAAACAAGAAAAATTGGACAAATCAATCTATAAAAGATAGATTGCGATAGTGGAAATAAAGCAAAGCAAAACTCAAAGCAAGATACAATTGATCCTCAATTCGAGAGGAGGATCATCTCTCCCAAATCTCTAGATGAGAGAGTCTAGAGCCCAAGTTGCCAAGAAACCCTAATTCCAAGAACTCCTTACTCCTTATGATTGTTATTGATGCTCATAAAAAATTTTTGCAGTGGTGACCATGACATGTGTGTGCCCTTCACTGGTACTCAAGCATGGACAAGGTCATTGGGATATAAAATTACTGATTCATGGAGGCCATGGTATGTTGCAGAACAAGTTTCTGGGTATGTTAACATCTAACTCTTCATTTCTCTTGCTTCTTCAGAAGCTTTTTCTATCATGAGCAGGATATCATAAATTGAGATAAATCTTCTTCTAAACCTGCATTTCACATGAACTTGATTAGTTCTATCTTTTGCCTCATAGCAGGCTCCATATGTTCTCATGGAAAGTACATGATAGTCATATACAGTAAGGCAACCAAACTACCTTGCTTTCAGCATGATTTACCTACCCAAAAATGGTGCAAAACTCAGGCACTAAACCAGAAAAAATAAAATTTGCATTTTTATAAAGCAATTGAGCGCATTAGTGTCTTCTAGTTACAATTTTTTCCTAACAAATTTGTTCTTTCACATCATATGTAACATCACAATATTCCAATTATAGATAAACTGAAGAAATTTCACATCAATTATCTGATTGCAGGTTCACTCAAGGATATGACAAGAACCTCACTTTCCTCACAGTAAAGGTATCAGTTCTGTAGTCAATAACCAACTCCCCTATTACTTCCCAAAGATTAAATTTAAGTTGTTAATTTCAAAAGCCTCTACATCCTCAATTCTCAGGAATAAAATTACAATCTTTCAATGTAGGAAGCAATATCTTTAACTGGTCTCATAGGCCTGGTTTCGTTTGGGACGACTTTCTTACTGCTTCTTAAAGCCGTTTTTCAGTATAAAAATTAAATTTTGTGTACTAAAAATTTACTTTAAAAAACAGTAAGAAAGCCGTCCCAAACAAAAGGCATTTTACGTATCCTCCCTATCAAATATTATGAAGTTATTACAACACAAAAATTGTGTTCTTATGTTACTACTGCATGGTGCAGGGTTCAGGCCATACGGTTCCAGAGTACAAGCCACAAGAGGCACTGGCTTTTTATAGCAGATGGCTGGCTGGTTTAGCTATCTAATAGTTCAAAATAGATCTCTCATTTTTCTTATAGTGGAAACATTGTCTCCTGCAAATATGGGTTTCTGACATCAGGACATTTAATAAAGCTTCTGTTTATGATATCATCTCTTCTCATAGTTCATGGATTCTCTCCTGGCTTTATATGAACAAAAATGTTCAAATAAATTATCCATTTTTATACTATAAAATTAATTTGTGTTGTAGAAGAAGAAAATATTTTAGAAACTAATGATTTTATTTTATTTTTAATTTTTTTGTAAAAAATCAAATTATCACTTTTTAAAGTAGGGGGTTTTTAAAATCTTTATTTATTTTTTTATCAAATTCGTTTAAATGATAAAATCTAATTAATTGTATCCACAAACAGTTAAATCAGGCTCAAGTGAAAAATAGAGATGATGGAATCATGATTTTATCATTTCTGATAGAAGGATTTTGTTTTTTAAATCAAAATTAATCCAAAATAAATGGAATAAAAACCAATTTAAAATTAAAATTTAACTAATTTAAATCATAATTAATTTATTTATTTTTCAATAGGAAACTAACAGCTAGACTGAAATCACCATTACATCGTATAGCAAGACACAGTAAAATTCTCTTTGTGCAGAATGAATGAATAATATTGCGAGGGTAAGGAAAAGAACATTTTTACATCAACTAAATAGTACATATCAGGAACTACTGATTGGAACAGCTTAACACAAATAAAAACAAAGGGAAATTACAATCAATAATACAATAAGATATAACAGAAAGAAATAGAACATATTGCAGTGATGACTGAGTTGGGATTTTACTAAAACTCCAATCCTACTCACGATTGGTACAAAGAACAGCAGGAAAGAAGGTGAAAGAGAACGCCCGAACGCACTAATAAAGTCGGTACTGCTCTCATAATTTTGCCAAAATCAACAGAGCAAAAATAACACGCCAGCTGCTTCACTTCTTAGCCTTGTTTCTTGCAGAAAGCTGCTTCTCACCTTCAGCAAACCTTGGCAGGGTCAACAAGGTGTTCGACCGGGTTACACCCTCCAAAGCCGACCAATCGTCGCCATCCATGGCTGCAGGAAGCTTCTCAGGTGAGCTAGACCTGATTTCCTGGCCTGGGAAGATAGCTGGGGAGCTATTCAGAGTGGATGGATCATGTTTATCAATATCTGTAGCTAGCGCTTCGGATGATGATTCTTTCAATGTGGGTTCATCTGTGTCGAGAAACAGACAAACAACAGCACAGTCATCTACTTTGGAGGTTGGATACTTTAACCTCCATGCGCGAACTGCGTGCTCGACCAAGGAACGGGAAGTTGAAGATCGAGCTGCGGCGGAAGCAACAATGTCCACCACTTCCTTGTTGGAGAGCACATCCCAGATCTGAGGATTAGTTAGCAAACAAGAAGTTACAGTTCATGAGAACTAACAGATTGTCTCACAGTTTGAAACAAGCTTACAAAAAAATGATAAAAAAGGAAAGATTATAGTCCATTGCATTACCCCATCAGTAGCCAATACAATGAACTCATCCTTCTCAGTGATGCGATGGTAGGAAATTTCAGGCACCGAGATCAGGCCAAAGTCCTTGAGACAGAAGTCTCCAAAAGCGCGAGCCATAGCCAAGCCTGGTGTGTCATAATTTGGCAACCAAACCCGAGCTACTTCGGGCTCATCCCGAAGAGCGAAGACCCTCCCTCTGTATCGTTTGATTCTCTCTGCTTCTTCTGTGAATCAATAAGAAGATTTTCTAATTAATATTATGCAATATGGAACAAGAACCAGAATATCAACATCTAGCAGAAAGATTGAAGATACCAACATCTCAATGAAAATATATAACAGTTGTTTACATTATCAGTTAATGCAATTTTTCCGTTTTAAATACCATAGCATCCGGGATCAGGCATAAGCTTCTTAGCAAGTCTAATACCAAGAAAGTCAAAAGGTTAATCTCTAGACCATCCTTAATTAAAAGAACCTGCGACCACAAGCGCCAAACAATTGGGAAGTCGAATTTATGAGCACCGTTAACTCTTGAGATCTATTCAGCATTTCAGCAACTATGGTTTTTGATGGAAAATGTTTGACCACATTGCACCAAGTCAGGCAAACAAGTAATAATACAGATTCTTAATGAGCAAGAGCTTTATCACATGAGCACCAGATTCTACAAAATACTCATCAGGAAATAACTCAAAGCAAAATAGAAAAATAAATAAATGGTCTGACAAAGGCTTGCCATACAATAAATTTAAGGCTGGTTGTGGGCTCTCAAAATTCACGCTCCGGCCTCCACTGCTTTTGGGAGAATTTTAACAAATTAAGTTATGCTGTAAGTTTTCAGAAGGCATATTTGGTTTGAAATAAGACACTACCCAGAGATTTTGCCCTCATTTTGAGGGGAATTTATGATCTGAGTTTTGGTTTCCTGTAGGCGCAAGAAGGACATAGCATGTGCCCTCTTATCGGATAATTTTACCGCAAAATGTCACCATTATATTATGATCACGACCAAAGCCCGTATGTTCTCTAATGGCGTCAAACCCTTGAGTAATGAATCATACGGTATATTCGATAGACATAAAGCTCTCTGTCAACTAAGGTTGATTCAGATACATTTCCTTAGACAAACACCACCCTAGGTCCACAAGGTATTCTTAGATGAAGCAACCTATGGATGTTGATTAGATGCCTTCTGTCAGGTTGGGTTGACTACCTCCTCTGACTAAGTAGACTAGGGAATATGATAGCCAAGGACGACGAAACCATGGGATCTTGATCGGGCTTGTCTTCACTCCCCCCATCATCTGTTTTAAGTTTATGGTGATAAACTTTAAAATTCAAATTCAAACTCAAATCCTAAAACTGTAGCTATTATACGTTAGATTTGCAACCTATGCGACCTATCTAACGACTAGACTTAATCGAAAGTTCTCACTATACCGGGAGGGTAATTAACTATAGGGGCTTGCGCCTATAGGAAACCAAAACTCATATCATAAAATCCTCAAATAATGAGGGTGAAATCTCTGGATAGTGTCTTATCAACAAAACCCAATCTTCCTTCTAAAAATTCACCCAGAACCTAAGCTCGTTAAAACTATCCTTGCCTACTGGAAAAAAAAAAGAAAAAAATAAAAGAGAGTGCGGGGAGGCTGGGGCACAAAATTTTTGGAGCCCACAAAAAGAAGTAAAATAGGTTTGCTAGGAGTATAATAGGAGAACAATTTACTCATTCTCACCAAAGAATTATTAGAGATAGTCATTAAGAAACTATAAATCAAGCTAAGAAGCAATAACATCCATTCATTAGCCCGAGGAGTGTGAAACACGTAAAATTTCCACCAAGTGAGACCCAGACTCAACAAGACTTCCACCCACTTTCCTTCATCTTATGTTGCCACCTCATTAATCCATCAAATCCATGTTGTTTACTCATCTATCTATTGACAATTGCAATTATTATTTTTCCAATTCATCAATTCGTTGATTACTGTAACTTATTATGAAACTATTATTCTTTAATTTTATATGTTTCCTATTAAATGTTATATTAGGATAATATAAATACTACATAAATATTAGAATAAAATACAATTATTTATTCTAAAGTCTTGTAAAAAATTATGATAATTATACCCACAAATGGTGAGAAATACTAGTGAATCTTTATGAGAATGCAAGGACATTCAACATGTTTCATTCACAATAACTGCATCAATCATGATGGGATCAGACCAAGAGCTACAAGACAACAAAGCCAAAATGACATTGCTTCACTGCACCATGCGTCTGTTTCTCAAAAATTGTAATCAGAGAAACATGATACAACAACAACAATAACAAGCCTTTATCCCACTACGTGGGGTCGGCTACTTGAATCTTTTTTCTCCATTGTCTCCTATAAAGAGTCAAATTTTCATTTAAATCCAATAAAGAAAAGTCATTTCTAATATTTTATAACCAAATCTTTTTAGGTCTACGTCTACCTTTCTTAGCATAAGCCAAATCTAATACATCTACTCTCCTAATCAGGTTATCAAAAGGCCGCCATTTTATGTAACCAAACTATCTAAGGTGACTCTCTTTAATATTATCCGCCACTGGTGATGCTCCAACCTTTTCACGTATATGCTCATTTTGTATCCTATCTTTAAGAGTAAAGCCACTCATCCACCTGAGCATCCTCATCTCTACAATACTTAACTTAATAACATGCTTCTTTTAATGGCCAACATTCTGCACCATAAAGCATTGCAGGTCTCACCACCATCTTACAAAATTTCCCCTTAAGTTTAATAGGGACTTTTCTATCACACAACAAGCCCGATACATTCCACCACTTCAATCATCCAACTTGAATTCTACTAATAATATCCCCATCTATTTCACCATTACTTTGAACAATATACCCAAGATATCTAAAACATGTACTCTTATCTCTATTTAAAATTGCGCAATTAGAGGCGCGCCTCTGCGCAATTCCTCCCAAAAATGCCTCGAAACCTACGCAATTCCACCTCTGTAAGAGGCGTACGCCTCACTGGGACTAAGGTGCGCCTCAGAGGCGCAATTCCTGGTGAGGCGTACGCCTCACTGGGATAGGGCCCACTCACTTAAATTGAATCCTTTTCTCCCCCTATAACCGAAGGCACCCGATTTTCCCCCCTTCAGTTCTCGAAACAGAGCTCCCGCACGCTCCAGTTCGCGAAACAGAGCCTCCTGCACGCCGTCGGCCTCCTTCCCGCCGCTCCTCCCGCCGGCGCCGCCTCTCTCCGGCGAAGTTGAAACTTCCGGCCGCCCTCTAGGAGTACTCCACATTGGATTTTAAGTATTTTTATTAAGTTTAGGGTTATATTTTTCAAGTTTAACTTAAACTAGGGTTTAGTTTTTTTTATTGTTTTTTTGTGTATTTGGTTTTTTGCTTTAGGAGACATGATTAGAAGTAAAGAAAAGGCGAATACGTCATTGCGGCGTGACCCTTCTTGGAAATATAGCGTGCAAGTTGACGTAGGAGGGGGCGAGAAAACGTATGTCTATTTAAAATGCAATTTTTATGAGAAAGTGGTGAAGGGCGGAGTAACCCGCATGAAAGAGCACTTATCATGCTCTCACAAGAACGTAGCACCGAGTGCTCTTTCTAGGGCGAAGAAGATTACGAAGTTCATCTACAATCACTCTTGGGTCTTAAGCTTGATGAGAAAGTTTTCAAAGAAAGAAATCATTCGCCCTGCAACCACTAGGTATGTTCTTGATTTTGTACATTGCAAATCATTCCTACTGTATGTTCATAGTTCTTACATTTCTGCACTGTGAATCTATATGTTTGCCACCTCCTATTTGACACTGCAGAGCTTGATGGAGATGAGGCAACCTTTGGAAGCCATGTTTACATCAACTGAATGGCTTAACTCTGCTTGGGGGAAGAAAAGTGAGGGGAAGGAAATAAGAAAGATAATTTTGAATGATAAATTTTGGGCTACTGTTACCTATGTCATTTTGAGCACGAGACCCTTAGTGCAAGTTCTACGCTTAGTGGATGCAGAGAAGAAACCAGCTATGGGTTTTATTTATAATGCTATGGATAAGGCCAAGGAGATGATTGCACACAACTTGGGAGGAGAGGAGGCAAGTTATAGGGAGATTTGGGATATCGTTGATGCTCGGTGGGAGGTGCAGTTACACCGACATCTACATGCAGCTGCATATTATCTTAACCCTCAATTTCAATATTCAGAGAAAAAATCTTCAAATCCGGAGGTGAAGCTTGGTCTATATCATTGTATGGAAAGATTAATACCGGAGTAGGCAGATAGGGAGCTTGCAGATTTACAGCTTGTTCTGTTCCGGAATAAAGAGGATTTTTTTGGTTTGAATGCAGCAAAAGCAAACATTTCTAAACGATCTCCAGGTATAATTATTTTGGTAAATGCAAGACACTTTATTCAGTTCTGAATTTTGATTATATATATTTTTTTAAAACAGTTGAATGGTGGATCCAATTTGGTGATTCCACCCCTGAGTTACAGAGTTTTGCTGTAAGAGTGTTGGGCCTCACTTGTTCCTCTTCTGGGTGTGAGCGAAACTGGAGTACATATAATCAAGTGCAAACAAAGAGAAGAAATCGACTATCTACACTTAGAATGAACTCCCTCGTATATATAATGCACAACAAGAGGTTAAGAGATAGGAGGTTGAGGAATAAGGGGTTGAAGGATGATGAGGACCCGTTGGTGTGTGATGATGTGTCGTCTGATAATGAGTGGTTCATAGATGATGAGACAGATTTGCCATTATCAGACTTACAGCTAGAAGATCTAAATGTGGATGTATTGAGGGGCGAAGCAGATCAAGTGGGTACATCCACTAGTACCACACCACACACATCCACTAGCTCTGCAGCACAACAATCAAGTAAAGGTATTCCACAACATTTTATATGCTATTGCATTACATTTATATCAAGTGAGCAATTAACATGCTAATGATCTTTTCTTTTATTGAACAGGGAAGAGAAAAATGAGTCATATTGAAAATGATGATGACATGGCATTCAAGATACAATTGGAGAAAAAGATTCACTTGAAGACCCATTTAGTGATGGGATATGATTGCATTTTATATGTTTTTGGAACTTTGGAAGTTTTGTTGAACTAATATTTTGTGATTTTGTACTTTGGGACATAATTTTATTGCATTCACTTTCTTATTTTCCACTATTTTCATATATCATTTAGATGTTTTTATTGTAAAGTACAATATTGCTATTATTTTCCTGCTAAAACCCTTAATTTTTCATTTACGCAATTCTATGTCCGTGAGGCTTACGCCTCAGACCGCCTCAAGGCTTACGCCTCGCCTCACGGACGAAAACCGCCTCGAGGCTTAATTACGCAATTTTAAACATTGACTCTTATTAATGACTTGATCTAACAAAGTCACAATCCCCCTACTAGATCTATTACTACTAAAATTATACTCATATATTCAGTCTTAGATGTACTCAAACGAAACCCTTTAGACTCTAAGGTTGACCTCCATAATTCAAGTTTACCTTCAACTCCCTTTCTAGTCTTATCAACAAGAATAATATCACTAACAAAAAGCATACAACAGGGTATGACCTCTTGCAAATGTCTAGTGAGAACATCCATGACTAAAGCAAAATGATATGGGCTGAAGGCTGATCATTGATGTGATCCAATTGAAATAGGAAAATACTTGGTCAAACTTCCTTGTGTTTGAAAATAAGTAATAACTCCTACATACATATCCTTAATGACTTGAATATAAGTATTATTAACCCCTTTCTTTTCTAGAGCTCTCCATATCACTTCTCTTGAAACTTTATCATATGCTTTCTCTAAATAAAAAAATCTCATATGTAGATCCTCCTTATTCTCTCTATACTTCTCCATCAAACCTTTCAATAAATGTATAGCTTCCATAGTAGACCTACCCGACATGAATCCAAATTGATTTTGAGAAACATTAGTATCACATCATAATCTACGCTCCATAACTCTCTTCCATAGTTTTAAAGTATGACACATTAACTTAATTCCTCTATAATTTGCACAATCTTGTACATCACTTTTATTCATAAAAATAGAAATCAACAAAACTCATTCTCTACTCATCTGACAACTTTTTAGTTTTCAAAATAATATTAAAAATTTTAGTAAGCTAAGAAATTCCTTCATCTCCTAGACATTTCCACACATGCATAGGAATATCGTAAGGTCCAATAGCTTTCCACACTTCATTTTCTTTAAACTTTTCTAACTTCAATTTTACTAATACGCCGATAAAATTAAAAATCTCTAATTTAATTTAGGATGCTAAGATCACTAAAATCAATTGTATTCTCATAATCTTTACTGAAAAATATCGCAAAATATCTCATCTACCTTGATTAAATATCTTCTAATAAAAGCACTTTTTTATCTTTATCCTTAGTGCACTTCACTTGAAATAAATCCTTACTACACCTATCTATTTGTTTGGCTAACTTATACAAATATCTTTCGTCCTCCTTAGTATCTAAACTATTATATTAAACAATTAAAAACTAAAATCTTTGCATCGCATATAATTTTCTTAAACTCCTTACGGACCTCTTTATATCTTTCTTAATTTTCAAATTTTTTACACAAACCAATTTTTATAACAAAGTTTTTTATTTTTTATTTTTTCTTGCACATTTTGATTCCACTACCAACTACTTTTAACTTTTACTATAATGAATTTTTCCTTTTGATACTCCAAACACATCTTTTACAAAATTCCTAATATCACCAACTATTTTTTCTCATATAATATTAGCTTCATCATACATAAAGAAAATATTAAGATCTAGAATCTTACTCTCAAAAATATTTTTATTAATATTCTTTAAATGCCCCTATTTAACCTTAAATAACATTTTATTTTATTTTTCATATTCTGCCCCTTCATGTTAAAGTCTAAAACTAATTAGCGATGTAGGGTATATAGACTTTCATTCGGAATAACTTTATAATCTTTGTAATCTGAACAATCTATTTTTCTTATAAGAAAACAATCAATCTGAGTTTTACTATATTCATTCTTATAAGTAATGAAATGCTCATATCTTTTCTTAAATAAAGTATCAATAATTATAAAACTATAAGCTAGATCAAACTCTAATATGATCTTACCACCTTATTTAGTCGCTCCAAACCTATAACCACTATGAATGCTTTTAAAATCATCTACCTCTCTACTAAAATGTCTATTTAAATCTTATTCAATTGAACTATTTCTTCAAGAGGCATCCCTTATATTAATTCTTCAAAGTCATTCCAAAATTTAATTTTAAACATATATGCAAACCTATATGATGTGCATGAGTACTTATAATATTAATAATCTTATCATCAACAATCTTTAAAACTATAATTTTACCTCCAATTTTATTAATCTTTACAATATTATCTTTCAAACTCTTATCTATAATAACACATACACCATTTTTATTATAACTCCTACAAGAATACCATAATTTTAATCATAAACTATCAATTTCCTTAGTCTTTTATTCAACCCATTTAGTTTCCAGAATGCATAAAATATTTATCTTCCTATGCATCATAATATATGTTAATTCTATTAATTTACCTATAAGAAAACCTATATTCTAAATTCCTATCCTAGTTCTAATTTAATATACTAGCTTTTTTGCCCACATTCGTCCATGATGTGGGAACCCTTGCCTATTTAACACTGCACCCGGGCGTCCGTGAAGCGACCCTTGCACACTTCTCGTTTTATTCAGGTCATACAGAGTGTCACTTCCAGGGAACGTCTTAGCATTAACACAAAGTATTAAAGGATTCATGTCATAATTATTTAACAAATTTTACGTTGGTTGACGACTACTTAACGCAATCCTCCATTTTTCTCATCCAAGTTTGGGACCTGGCAACAACAGATGATCAATGAAGAAAATTTAAAAGAGATGATGGAATCTGAATTAATACAAACTATTATAGTCCAAGGAATATATAAGTTATCAACATCATTTACTGGTTTATCACAACTCTTTGCTCATATGACAGTTGATACTTCAGAAAAAAAAGGTAGCCCTAAAGACAGTTATATCCTGTTATTATAATTAAATTCCAACGCAAAAAAAAAAAATAATAATTAAATTCCAACGGGGGTATTCAAAAAGCGAACAAGAAAGCACAATATACACAGCATGGTATTAATCACATTTTATACATTTAATAACTAATGCAGAAGAAAAATAATGACATTGCCAGTGTTTTCAGAATATCAAGGTGACCTTTTTATACAATACTTTCTTTTAATAGAAGGGAGAAGTCATGGAATCAATCATATTGGTGGCAAGTTTGTTATCAGAAATAAAAGTCCGTCTATGCTAAATATTTACCATCTCCATGATATAAATCACAGAAAATATATTCATCAGATAGAAATTAAGAAAGAGTGAGATATTGCTATTTCAATTCCGATAGATCTAATGAGGAAAAATCTTATGGTACTTGCCAAAAACAAGAAATTGTGAACGTGCATAAACATATAATGTAATATGTATAGAACATGAAGTCGAAGTTCATACTAGGAAGATTTGGCTTGAGGTCTACAGTCAACTGAACTGCAACCAAGCTGTCATTGTGATCTCTAGTACCCAAAACAGCTCTTGAATCTCCAACATTTCCAATTACAAGATCTTGACCCTATAGTGCAGGTCCACGCAGAAAAAGCCAGTTCAGAAAAGATTGTGCAGTTTCATTACAAAGAAGACAAAATAATCATAAAACAATCTTAACCTGCTTTAAGAGGGTGACTGCAGTTGTACCGCTACAAAAGCAATCGATATTTGGATGCAATTTTAATTCTTTATCCATGACCTTGAATGCCTTCAAGAATGATTCCTTCAGAGTGGTGAAGACCTCTGGAAGCTTCTCCTCTTCAAAATCACTGGAAGCCTTTAATTCATCATCTAAGAATATAGATGTTGTTTCTTCTGAGGTTAAGCTTCCTGTCGTGCTAATGCTGTTCCGTTTTAACTCATCACCTCCCAGGTTCACTTCCCAATTAGCTCTCAGTTTAAGAGGAAGACAATCCCTCACTCTCCTTGCAACCAGATGCCCAAATGGCCCATGTCCATCAAAAACCCCACAGAAAACTGTGTCTGTCCTTGAACCAAAATTCTACAAGCACAAAATAAACATTTTCACAGTTGCCAAAAGGAAATTAAATCTGACGCGCACAAAATTCAGAAATTCATCAAAGAGAGCTAGCTGACAAAAAAACAAAAAGGGCAAAATGTTTAGGAGCCTGTAATGACTCAAAAAAAAAAAATTAAGCATGATTAATAGGTAATTAAATAATATTAAAAAGATATTTAAGTTTGATTAATAGGCTAATTAAATTAACTAAATGTAAATAATTTAAGGCCTGATTATAAAAAAGTTTGCTTTTTAAGTTAATTAAAGAGCAATTTTGATCAAATAATATTTGATTAAGTTATAAATAAATCACATGTTATTATCTAAATAAATTTATATGAACAAGTCAATTTTGAGTTGATCAAATAAATCAGCTACTGCAGTAAGATCAAAGCTCCCACTAAATACTTACACAACTTATGATGTGAAATTAGATAAGAAGACAACATTAATTCCATTCCATGATGAATTGAAATAAGCATGCAACACTATGTAAGTCGAGATGGAAAGAGGGGTGAGACACAACTCACGACAAACAAGCATGAGCTATGGTGGTGGAGAGTTTGATCAAAAGAGAGACGCAGAATGGGATATGGAGCGGCGAGTGCAATAGAGAGAGATTAACAAAAGAGAATGGGCTAGCATCAGATGGAGAGAGAGAGAGAGAGAGAGAGAGAGAGAGAAGGGGGGGGGAAAGCAAGAAAAGGAGATGGGTGGAGTGAGATCAACTACCAGAGAGAAACATGGAAGAAAATTTGCTGAGGGCTTGCAAGTTCATTTCTTCTACATCTTTCATGGCAATTTTATTCATTTTATTGTGCTTAAACATTTCCCTAACTCATTGTTTCATGATCCAAACTTGAGTAGAGTTCAGGGCTTTTAAATCTTACTGAGCCATTTGTCAAGGTACAGTTCATGGCAAATTGCATAATCATATATTCCTCCCAACTTTCTAGGAACAGCCAAAACAAAGTGAAATCCCTTGAGGAATACTTTTGGACATTCTCTTCAAACCACCAAATCCAGGGAGCTACTCTCAAACTACTATGGGGTCTTTATTGCCAGCCTTCATCCTAGTCCATATACTCATCACTAATATACAATATAATTATATAAACGACTCTTACACTGACCACATTCACTGTGTTGAGGGTCAGTTATGGCCAACGAGGCTATCAATGCTCGCTAAAAATAGTTTGAGCAACCTTCGGACAAATGTAAGAACTTGTAGCAAGAGACTGGATGACCTCCCTAATGGAGAAATAGGAAAAACCAAGAGAACAACAGTTCCCGCCAACCTCGATGGTCCCATCAATAATATCAGACACATGTCCGCACCCGCTAAATGCATCTATCCGTAACATCCTCATGGAAAAATAGAATGTCAAACACCTCAAATAGTCAAAGCCATTATAAAACCCAGATGGTGAGGATCAATCTTTATATGTCATTTTCATCATTCAAATGAATATTCAATAGAATAATGTATTCATCTAAAGGATAAGGTCAAATATTTGACTTTCCAAAGATACTTGGACAGCTATTTGTAAGACCAGTCTGTAGGTCTCCGGACCTTACAACAAAGAAGATTATAAGAGCCTGTCACCCTGGCTAAGGAAGTCCTCGGGACCATCAATACTACCATAGGAGTACCAACACAACTTATAGATTCTCATGTTCAAGAAGACATATAAGAAAATAATAAAATTACTTTTGGCAATTCTAACTTTGATAGGATAGATTATCTGCCTCAAGATTCTCTTATTATCCAGATTAGAATTAGGACTCTCCTTTTACATATACTACAAAAGCCCTAGATGACATGTAATTGATGGGTATTTTATCCTCCTCGCTTTCATGAATTTGGATTAATCAACGATAAGCTCAGACCTCATTCTCATGAAATTCATGATTTTGGAGGATAGACCGTAAAAACTCTTAGTATAGTCACTCATCCAATTACTTTAGGTAAATCACTTTTACAGTCAACTCATCTAGTTCAATTCATGGTGGTAGACATTGGCTCGAACTGTGATGTGTTATTTGATAAACCTCCCATTCAACTTCACGACAATCTTATATATTTCCTACTTAAAAATTAAGTTCCTTGTGCTAAGGGGTATAGGAGAGAAGGAGAAAACAATTACTAACATGTTTATGTCACCTCTAACAAACCAACGAGCCATTGGTCGCTCTTATAAAAATTTATCCTGCAATAAGTGACTTCAGGAAGTCAAGAAAACTCAAAGGCTAGCTTGTGGGATTATATATCCTTCATGGATCTTCAAACAACCTTTTCCTTTTAAGTATATAAAAAAAAAAAGAACAACCTAGCATCATTGACTCGCTCAATCAAAAAAATAATGTGAAGAACTCAAGCCACTAAATTGCTCACATACCACTATTCTATCAACTATTTATATGATGAAAGCCTATCACCAGCCTCGCCCATTGAAACGATCTCGAAAAAACTCTTCTCTATATTGTGATTTTCATAGAAGTCATAACAAATTCATTGGGCATTGCACTTTAAGAAATAAGCAGAACACCCCATCATACTAGGATTTTTAAGAGAATTTATATCTCATTAAGATCTCTTCTACGTCTTAAATCAATGATAAAAATTATATTTTCATTCATAACAAGATTTACTTTCTTGCAAATATGTTTACACATTATCATTTATAGAACATCTATATCTTTCTTGTCAAATCATCATATACCTCAAACTATGTTGCACCGATACGGATACGGCGACACGCATACGACAAGATACGGATATGGGACACGTCAATTCTTAAAAATATAGGATACGGGTACGGCGCGGACACGACATCATAATTTATAAATCATACATAAAAATTAAGAAAACAATCAAAGCAATATTTGAAATTACAAAAACCAATGACAACAACATCATTTGTAGCCTTGTAGCTTATAAAATCAAAATATAAGTAAGCATTAAATGTCTAGTACAACAACATAAGCATAAACATAAATTGTCTAGCACATGAAGTTTCAACTATTCAATAGAAAGAATGATATGATTAGCTTCTTCAGTGGTTTGTCTTTGAACTTCTATATCATCTTCAATAAATATCATAGTTTCTAATTCAAGCTCATTAAGTGAAAGTTTAGTAATTTCTAATATTTCCATATCATCAAGAAACTAAAATCCATCTCAGAAATGAGAGAACCTTGCTAGCAGCCGCAGAAATAAATACGATGCATCTTTTTTTTTTGGATTTCTTTTTGTTTTTCAACGGACACGCTGATGGGGACATCAGATTTCGACACGTGTACCATCGCCGACGGCGCAGATCGACGGCTACGATGCAGAGCCTCTACTTTTGAGCTTGTAGCTTATGTCATACTTTTTATTATTATTATTATTAGTTTTTCCGAGTTTGCCCCTGAGGGCATCGTTTGACTTATGTAGCCCCGAGGGCATTGTGGTCTTTTCTTTTCTTTCATTTGGAGCCTCCATATATGAGGCAATATGCATTGTATTTTTTTTCAGTTTTTGAAAAATGAAATAAAATTCCCTTGTGTTCTCTTTGTGAGTTCATCCCGAGATCTCTTTGTGAGTTCGCCGGAGAAAATTAGATCTCTTCGTGAGTTCTAATTTTCATGCTATCCGGTATCGAGGAAAGCGACGTGGAAGATAAGTGAGGTTAGTGTGCCTGTGGTCATTGGATCCCTGGAAGCTCCCAATCTTCTTTGTTTTTTTTTTCCTCTCTTTTTTTTTTGTTCTTTCTTCCCTTTGGAAGCTGCCGAATTATCCAAAGGCCCAGCCGCCCATCACAGCCACGTTTTTCTTCACCTAATTGCTCTTCCACCCGCCCCGCCTGGACATCCACCGACCAGCGTTCCGCCCCCTCAACCCCGACGCCTCACCCCGCCGACTTCAGGCCCCATCCCGCCATCCCCTGAGAGTTTGGATTTGAATTTCAAACTCCCACCATGAGCCTTAATTCCATTCCTTAATTGATCCTAAGATTTAGGCAATCTTTTTTAATTTGGATTTCAAATCAATTTTGAAATCCTACGTTGCCTAGGATTCTTCTCAATTAAGGAAAGCTTTCCCTGTTTAATTCCTGTTTAATTCCAGATTTTAGAAGGAAAATCTGTCACGTTAGCAGCTGGGCCCCACGTTAACTGAATTACCTCTGCCTTCTCTTTTAATCCAGCCGTTCCACACCTTTCTCTTTATTGGCTCAATTCTCTCTCTCCAAATCAAGCCGTTCAACCCACAAAATCAGCCCCATGATTTAATTTGATTTCAAAATTAAATCCCCTCATCAAACCCTTCCAAATTTGCATTAACGGGGGAATTTTCCTGCACCTCTCTTCGGCTCTCCTCCTTGGCCGAAGTCTCTAACCCGCCAAAGCTTGGCCGCTTCTCCCCAATCCACGAGCCACTCCTCCCTTGCACTTGAGAACATCTTGCGGCGACCACTCACCCTCACGGCTACCATGCATGGCCGACCCCGAGCTTGAGTGGGGAGTGGTATTCGACGCACAAGGCAACCTTGACGTCTATCGGTCGCCATTCTTCGACGCCGGATTTGAGTCGGACGAAGATACCGTTGGAGACTACCTTGATCGGATTCTGCTGACACTCATACAAGTCATCGACAAACACTACCCACCTTCAAAGTGGATCATTGACAGTCATCCATCCGCTCCCCCGAAGCCGGCCTCCTTCCCGGCGAAGAGTTCTCTCAAGATTACTTGTCTACTAGTGGCGTCGCTAAGCTTGCTCACGGTCCTCTTCCGCTAAACTCCACCTCAAATAGAGTGACGGATCCTAAGGTGAAGGGTCTAAATTTTAAATTTGGGGCTTTGGTATTTTAGCTATTTGCAACACTTGATATTTTAGATGATGTTTTGAAAAGCTTTCCAATCTTGTATGGTAATTTCTTGTTGTTACTTAATCATTCATATTTTAATTCTTGAATCTTAATTGAATACGCATAAAAGTTTTAATAGCAAGCTTGGTTCAAGATCTTATTTAATTTCAAGTGCAATTCTCAAATCATCACATGATAGTTTCACATCACACGCATATCAGACACGCGTGTCCTTTTGAAATTAAATAGTATTTTCAATGTTTTAAAAGACGAAATCGGGAATCGAGACGTTTTTTCTAAGCAAGGCGTGAGCCTCAAAACGATTAAAATAAATTAATTTAAAATTATAAATAATGACAAAAAATAACAAAATATTATGTCAACTATGAATTTGAAGATTTATTTTAAGAATTATTTGTACTACCAATAATAAAACAACATGAATACAACAATATACCGGTCTACCGAGGGTCCAAGGGGGCGCTGCCCCCTGCGGGGGTTTCCGGGGGCGCTAACAAAATTTTATTATAAGAGTAATTTTGAAATTCTGCTTGTTTTTAAAGTTCGTAAGTTGTTTGTATGGAAAAATACCGAGCGGTACCGAGCATGTACCGCTCGGTACCGAGCAGTACTGGCTCAAAAGATAAGGAATTTGTTCTTCGCTGTGAGCTCCGTCGAATCCTAATGAGGCGTCGCCTCATGCTGCCTCGAGGCGTTACACCTCGACGCGTACGCCTCATGCTGCCTCGAGGGTTAGGGAGGGTTGATTTGAGAGTTTACGAGAAAAATTTAATGTGGGTTAATTGAAGTGGAGAGAGAGGGTGGGCCGGGCATGCATGGGGTTTGATTGGGGAATTTGAAAATCCTTTCCAAACTTAGGATATTAATTAAGTAAAGAGGATTAGAGGAGAAACCCTAATTAATTTTAGATTTGAGAATATTGGGAAGTTTCCAAATTAAATCAATCTTATTTTAGGAAAGGATTCCAAATTCAAATTAATATTCAAAAAATTTCCTAAATTACGATACGATATTGAATACATGGAAAGTATTAAATAGGAATTTGAATTTGTTGGGAAACAAGGTGAGGGGATGGGGCCAGCGGCTTGGAGGAGTGGGGGCCTTATGGCCGGCGGTTTGGCGGAGGGTGGGGTGGTCGGTTGGTGCTACGGGGGGGGGGGGGGGGGGGGACCTGAGCCTGAACGCTTCCTGTGGTTGGTGGGTGATCCGATCCTCTCACCTAGGGTTCTCTCCAAAACTCTCTCAAGAACCTCACAAGAAACAAGTGGTTGAAAAATTCATAATGTCATTCATTAGCTCCTTAAAGAAGGAGAATGAGGCTTTAAATAGCCAATACAATGAAGAAAATAAAACGACCAACTTACCCTCACATGACTAGGCCCTCAAATGGGGGCATAAAAGGAAAAGCACAATAAAACTCATAAATTAATACATCAATAATAAATCTAAATATCTAATATAATGATAATCAAAAGTAAAGCGATGCAATCGTGACCGTAGATCGACGACCACGCCTCTGGTAGACTCTCCAAGGTCGGATGTCATCATCATTATATCTCATTTTTTCATTTAAAATTTCCTATACAAAAAGTGGCAGACAATATCTCTACTCAATTAAAATTCATAAGGTGTTAATCTCAACAGGTATCTAATGTTCTATAAAGTTCTTACTAAAAGTCCTACGAGGACAAATGGCAAATAGAGTCTCCAATAATCTCAACTCAACTCAGATAACATAAGTCTCATAAGATACTTGGTGTGAGATAGGATCTTCACTATAAGTCCCTATAAGGGCTAGTGGTTGACAGGGTCTCCACTAAAAATCCTAAAAGGCATGCCAGTAAGGATGTCTCAAAAGATACATAATGTTAGACAATGCCCTCACTAAAAGTCCCTCTAGAATAAGCTGTAGTAGATAAGGCTATATATGTGGCCCTTTTGTTTTCTTTGTCATTTGGTGGCCTATATATATGGCCCTTTTCTCATGTAATAGTAGTTTTGATGAAATGAAAAATTTTATTTTGAGTTCTCTTTGTGAGTTCACCCTCCTCGATCTCTTAGTGAGTTCGTAAGAGAACTAGATCTCTTTGTGAGTTCTAGGTTTTCTTGTCTTTCGTTTTTCTTTAGTTCTCTTGATCAATTCGTGTTGTGGAGATTTGGATTGAAGCCACTAGTGGGAGATTGGATTTTCATGTTTTAGATCCCGAGAATTTCCCCAACACTCTCCCCTCCCTTGCTCTTGCCGCGCCCCCTCCCTAGATTGCCCAGGCCGCCGGCCTGCAGCCCCAATCTACCGGCCAGCAGCCATCGGCCAGCCCAACCCGCCGGCCAGCAACCGCCGGCCAGCCCGCCGGCTCTCTTCCCCCCTTCCTGCCGCCGCCTCTTGCCCCTCCTTTGGATTTCAAAAATTGAAATTCAAATGGTTATGAGCCATTAATTGTTTCCTAAATTGCTTCCCTAAATCATGCCCTCAATTTAATTGGATTTTAAATTTCGAATTTGAAATTCGAAATCAATCTAATTGAATGTCTTTAATTTAGAAATCTCTTCCCAAATAAAAACAGAAGTTTTAATTTCAGATTTTATTAAAATCCTGAAATTAAGACTAGTGGTCCCCACCTACTTAAAACCTCAACGCCACCTCACCTCCTACATGGCTGGCCCCCTCATTGGGAACTTTTATTTGGTCCGGTGAACGTACGCAACTCTACGTTCGGCCGCCAGTAGAATCGCGCCACGCGTTTTCATTATTTACCGCGCGCCCCGACAACCCGACACGGAACGGACCCAAGATTGCTCGGTATTGCTAGGTATTGGTCGATTTTGCTCGGCAATAACCAATAACTAGCAATACCGAGCAAATACCGAGTTGTACCGAGTTGTACCGAGCTTTTTCTAGCAATACCGAGCAAATCCCTAGCAATACCGAACAAATCCTGAGCAAATACTGAGTTGTACCGAGTTGTAAAAAAACTCGGTACAACTCGGTATTTGCATGGTATTGGTCTTCACAGAGCAGTATTTCTCATTTTTGCAAAGCAATACCTAGCAAAAATACCGAACAAATACCGAGCAATACCAAGAAAATCGCGAACATAGCATTCCCGGGTTCCACTCCGGGTCAAGTCGTCGGGCCGCGCGGTAAAGAGTAAGAGCACGTGGCGACATGTTATTGGTGGCCGAACGTAGCTCTACATCCGGTTAGAGGACGTAATAATTGTTCCCTCATTGGGCTCCTCTCTCTCTCTCTCTCCAATCCCCTCTTAATCACTACTTAAATGCCTCTTTAATTGCCCTCCCTCTCTTTCTCTAATTTCAAATTTCAAAACTAAAATTGAAATTAAAATAGCAGCTCATATTTAGAATCTGAAATAAAATTCAGATTTGTTTCTCTCCCCATAGCTCCACCCCCCCCCCCCCTCTCTTATTTCCTCCCCAACCCGTGACCACCTCCTTCCCCATGGCTCACAGCTAGCCCTTCCACCTCCCCTCTTCTCTCAGATGCTCCATCAACACCCGGCAAGAATGCATGGCGGAACTCGAATGAAACTTTGGGTTTGTGCATGACGATCGAGATCAAGTTGACATCCTCCAATCACCGTTCTTTGACGTGGGCTTCGATTTCAACGACACCATTGAAGATTACATCGACCGTATCCATTACACCTTAGTGGATGTGATCGACGAGCAAAGATCAAAGGGACGTTGGATCATCCTTGGACGACCGCCATCCTCCACCACTTCGGCCACCTATCCAAAAACGACGATCTTAGGCTCCTTCCTCGGGGTGACCTCGGTTCTAATGTGGAGACTCTTCTTCCGCTAAAGCCTAGACTAGTTGAGCGTATGGGCTCCAAAGGTGAAAGTTTTCATTATTAAATCGCGGATTCTTGTTTATAGTCGTAGTTTTACAATTGATCTTTGCGTTTTTCTTAAATTGTTTGGTTAACCGACTTCGCTCTTCTTTGCCTAAGCAAGTTAAAAACCAAGAATTCTAAGAATCAATCATTGTTATAAGTAATAAATTTATTTTGGGATTATTTTGTTAAATCTGCTCTCTTTAATTTCCTTAAAGTAACTCCTGAACGGGTTTGTTTCACATCAGATAGATAATATCTCGATTCATCAAAAATGCCACAAGCACGCCTCAAAAGGTATATAATCTCACTACTTATCCATCAAAACTTAAATACATTCATCCTGTAAGGCAAAGTAGTAGTACAAATTCTTTTCCAAATTTTAATATTTTTCAAAGATATGTTAACTTTAAAGAACAATGGATCATCCTCTCCTTTGCTAAGTTAACTTTCACCAATCTAATAGATTTTATAAAACCAACATATTGTTGGAAAAGCATTTTTGAGGTTCCACCTAAGAATCACTTGCGAAAAAGAATAAATATTGATGACCGCCACCATTCTGCACGCTTATATCAAATCATTTATACATAATGCTCAACTAAGTATGGTTAAATCAGGGAGAAGAGTTTGATATAGCTTTTCAACTCATTCACAGCACGCTTCTAACACCACTGCAAGCCATTCTCGAGGGCAAGAGAGAGAGTTGTCATACTAATATTCATCATTAATCCAAAGTAATGATTAAGGGTTAGAAGCAAAAATCTAAAAAACCCATGTAATCACATAAATCAAGATGCACTCTTTCTAATGATGATAAGAATATTAGAAAGCTTGCTCATTTGACTCAATGGATTTTCTACGATAATAATGTAATGCCAAATTGTTAACCAACAACCACTTCAAATTTTTTCTAAGAAAAACTATTTGTAAAAAATTCTAAATTGTTAATACACTAAGAGGACTTTCCTCAAAAAATTTTACCCAATTTCAACAAGCATATAAGTTGCAAAAAATTTTCAAATTCCGCAATCAGTAAAGTGGTAGATTCTACAAATCAGGTTTTTTGAATTTTCTTTCATATCAAATGCCTTTATTATGGCATGAAAAAAATTCATGGAGACAACTCACAATGCCAAAAAAAATTAGAATTTTTAAAATTATGATTTGATTGCCATATATTCATCAAATGGAGAAACATTACAATCTCAACATCAAAAAATCCTAAAAAGAAAATATTTTGAAAATTAAAATAATAGAATTTCATGCGAATTTTTTTTTGGAGAAGTGCGCGTATGTAAAATATCATACATTAAAAAGATTCAATTAAAAATGCTAATGATAAAGGAAAATCACACAGAACATCCAGAATTGATCAAAATCACAAAAACTGGGTTTCAATCAAACTATCAATTTTCTTAGAGCAATCTTATTTCACCACATCTCCGCATTACCTCACTAATGGAAAGTTATATTATAAACTTCTCAAATATAAGCCTTCCAAACAAAGATAATCTACCTTTCCTTAAGAGAAGAATCGCCACCTCAGACATCCCTTCTTTTATCTAATCCATCTAAACTGAGAATAACTTATCATGTTTTCAAAGGAAGATTGAAGTCTTGTCGCAGGGAATATAAACCTCAAACACCTTCTCAAATCCAATTCATCCAAATGAGAGCAATCAACTTCATTTTAGAGGAAGGATGAAACCTCATCGTAAAAACTATAAGCCTTTGAGACCTCTCCTCGGATCTAATCCATTCACATGAGGGCAATTGGCCAACAATTTTAAAGAAAGATTGGATCTTCAACGCATATATTATGAACCTCAAACACCTTTTATCTGATCAAAGCCATCAAAACAATCATTGTCAATCCCAATTGTAGAAGAAGGTAGTGGCGCCACAAGGATTAAAAACCTCAGACATCTTTCCTTGAACTTAATACATCCAAATGAGGACAATCATCCTCATTTTCAAAGGAAGACTGGAGCTGCAGTTAATATGAACCTTGATTTTTGCTCACACTTATAGATCTTACAAGGGCCTGTTTTAAAGAAAAAACAATGCACAAGGAGAATTTTTTATATTTGCTAAACCCTTTTTTTTAGTTTTTAAGATTTTCAGAGGAAATAGAGGAATTTTTTTAATTATATTTTACGTTATTACATTTTTTTTCTTTTTAAAGCAAAACAAGATAAGAAATTAATAATAATAATAATAATATATGATTTTGTTCCATAGCAAGAAATTTTAACAGTGAACCCTTATTGTGCTTTCTTTTGCTTGATATTTATGCCAAGTTATCATCAATTATGCCGACTTCAAACAATCATGAAGTATTCTGCGAATTTTATTAGGCACTCTCTTTACAAACACAGAATGTTAGTAAGGAATCATTTCATATTTTAAGAAAACAAAAGAACAAGACACCTAAAGAAATAAAGTGTGTGAAATTTGCATTAAGTGCTTAATAATAATCAATTATATTTACATAACATTAATCATAAATTATATTTTTTAGGCATTGTGTTTTATTGGATCATTTTTCAACATTTTGAAGTCAATTTAACACTTTCTAACTTCAACAAAGTCTTTGGAGCACTTTCAAGACATTTTGGAGAAATTGGAGTCAAAAAAATTTTTTTTTTCAATGATTACTATCCCAAAAGAAATTACGAGTAAAAAAGTATTAATTGGTTTATAGCCCATATAGGAGATTCACATTACTATATAGGGAATTTTCATGCCTTGAAATTTACCCCAATTATGATTTTGCATCTCAAAATTTTCATGTCCCAGAGTATTTCTTGATTCACAGATTTTAATGCCTGAAAAATTATGGTAACCTAAAATATTACAAGAACCTTCATCTAAAAAAATGGATTTTGATGAAGATTTAAATCTCATAGAGGCCAATTTCAACAAACTATTCTGAGATTGTTTAAACTCCGCTCAACAAATGTATACTCAAAACAATGCAATTTGGAGAGACCAATCAAAAGATACCACGATTAGGTTGATCCAAGTCTAAAATGGCTCAAACAAGTACTCATAAGCATGATTTAGAAACTTATCGAGGCCATGTAGAGGATCAAATGACCACTGCAAACTAAATGCTTATAGTAGAAACAAGCATCTTGATGAGACAACTATGACAAGCTTAAGACCATCCAATTTCAAGATTATCAAGTTACTAAGATGTCCAATAAATACTGCATAATCAAAACGATTAATTCAAATAGCTTATTGGATTCTTGAATTCAAGTAGAAATGACTATAACACCATCATTTAATATATAAATAATCATTATTTATATATATTACAATAGGATTCAAGAGGAAGAGAAACCTTAGACCCATAGAAGAGAATTCCAAAGCTTTGTCAATCGATACTAATGTCCTCTTATTATCAACCAACCCCAACATCCATGGCATGCTATCAACCGACGCCATGGCCAGCCATCAGCTGACACCACCGGCCATCAGTTGACACCACCGACCTTCGCTCATTGTCGATTGATGCCAACATGTCTTGTCGCCTCCAACCGTCCAATATCAGTGTCTACGCTCTCCTATCTTTCACTGTTAGTCGTCAACCAACATCGACATTCATTGTCAGTCATTGTCCATTGCCAACCAACAATGACAACCACCTTCACCTTTTTGATGTTAGCTGATAATGACGCCCACCTTCGCCTTATCTATTATTGACCAACTCCCATCACCTTTAACCATTTTACAATATTCTCCATCACCTTCACAAGAAACCACTCTAATAGTTCAAACCTTGTATCCCTCCTTCTCTAACAAGAGGGAATGGCGGACCATTGTAACTCCCTATTTATATAGTGAAATTATTTCAACCAGCCCCATTATTCTCTTTCAAAGTTTTCAACATAAAAAATATTCTTTGTCTCAAGATGGACTCAGACCTTTTGGACGTTAGATATGTAAATAAGATGGTATAAAGTGGTATGTATATAAATTTCCCTTAATTGTATTATCATTGCTCTTACTTTACAAACTATATTATTATGATTATAGTAGTTATTATTCTTCTTAGTTTTATTTTATTTATTAATAATATTCTTATTATTTTCTAGCTTTGTTATTATTATTACTATTATTAAAATTATTACTAGATAACAATTAAAACTAAAGTAAAATAATTTTCTAGGATTAGGTGGGGGCATTTAAAGAATATTAACAAAACTATTTTTGAAAATAAGATTTTAGATCTTAAGATTTTGTATGTGCATGAGAATGCTAATGTTATGTGAGAAAAAGTGGCTAGTGATATTAAGAATATTGCAAAAGATGTGTCTGGAGTTTCGAAGGGTAAAACTCTTAATAGTAAAAATAGTTGGTGGTGGAATTCAAATGTGTAAGAAAAGAAAAAAAAATAAGAAGATTTGTTATAAAAATTAGTTTAGATATAAAAATTCTGATAGTTGGGAATGTTATAGAGAGGCTCATAAGGAATCTAAAAAAACTATTTGTGATGCAAAGAGCTTAGCTTTTAATGATTTATATAATAGATTGGATACTAAAGAAGGAGAAATATATATATGTATAAGTTAGTCAAACAAAGAGATAGGAGTAGTAAGGATTTAGTTAAAGTGAGGTGTATTAAGGATGAAAATTAAAATGTATTTTTCTTAAAAGATGATATCCAACAAAGATGGATGAGATATTTTGCTAAACTTTTTAATGAAGAATGTGACGATTAACTTTAGTGACTTTAGTACCCTAAATGAGAATAACGATTTTTATTTTTATCGGCGTATTAGTAAAATCAAAGTTAGTGATGCTTTAAAGAAAATAAAGTGTGGAAAAGCTGTTGGACCTGATGATATTCCAATAAAAATGTAGAAATGCTTAGGAGATGAAGGAATTTCTTGGCTTACTAAACTTTTTAATATTGTTTTGAAGACTAAAAAGATGTCAGATCATTGGAGAATGAGTGTATTAATTCTTATTTCTAAGAAATAAAGGCGATGCACAAGAGTGTGCAGATTATAGAGGAATTAAATTAATGAGTCATACATTAAAACTATGGGAGCGAGTTACGGAGCATAAGTTGCGGCGTGATACTAATGTTTCTCAAAATCAATTTAAATTCATATCGGGTATGTCTACTATGGAAGCCATACATTTATTGAGAGGTTTTATGGAGAGAGAATAAGGAGGATCTACATATGATATTTATTGATTTAGAGAAAGCATATGATAAAGTTCAAAAAAAAAGTGCTATTGAGAGTTCTTGAAAAGAAAAGAGTTAATAATGCTTATATTCAAATCATTAAAGATATGTATGTAGGAGCTATTTATTGTGTTCAAACACAAGGTGGTTTGACCAAGTATTTTCCTATTTCGGTTGGATTACATCAACTATCAGCTTTAAGTCCATATCTTTTTGTTTTAGTCATGGATGTTCTCACTAGACATTTGCAAGAGGGTGTATCTTGTTGTATACTTTTTACTGATGATATTCTTCTTGTTGATAAGACTAGAGAGGGAGTTGAAGGTAAACTTGAATTATGGATGTCAACTTTAGAGTTTAAAGGTTTTCACTTAAGTGGATCTAAAACTGAATATATGGAGTATAATTTTAGTAGCAATAGACCTAGTGAGGGGATTGTGACTTTAGGCGATCAAGTCATTAATAAGAGTACACATTTTAGATATCTTAGATCTATTGTTTAGAATGATTGTGAAATAAATGAGGATATTATCAGCAGAATTCAAGTTGGATGGTTAAAGTGGATGAATGCATCGGGCTTGTTGTGCGATAGAAAAGTCCCCATCAAACTTAAGAGAAAATTCTATAAGATGGTGGTGAGACCTGCAATGCTTTATGGTGCCGAATGTTGGCCATTAAAAGAGAAGCATAATACTAAGTTAAGTGTTGCAGAGATAAGGATGCTTAAGTGGATGAGTGGCTTTACCCTTAGAGATAGGATATGAAATGAGCATATACGTGAATAGGTTGGAGTAGCTCCAGTGGAAGATAAAATTAGATAGAGTCGCCTTAGATGGTTTGGTCACATTAAACGGAGCCCTTTCGATAACCTGGTTAGGAAATTTGAGGAATTAAATTTGACTTATGTTAAGAAAGGTAGAAGTAGACCTAAAAAGACTTGGTCAGAAAATATTAGAAATGACCTTTCTTTATTAGATTTAAATGAGAATTTGACTTTTAACAGGACACAATGGCGAAAAATGATTCATGTAGCCGACCCCGCGTAGTGGGACAAAGGCTTGAAGTTGTTGTTGTTGTTGTTGTATATACGTGGATAAAATATTGTGGTATATATTATTTACTAAAAAATGTATTAAATACTGTTTATAATGTTGTTGTTATTATTATGTAAGTTATTTGAATTACTAACATTAACATTGTTAATTTTAATTTTATTATTAGTATATTAATTAACAACCTCATTAATAATATTGATCTGCATATGCAGCCGCTACGACCTGCACATCCAAAAATCGACTATGCACAAACTCCATTAAAAACCTAAAATCACCATTAAAAAAAACCCCAAACCAAAATTCCACTATGCCCTACCCCATCAATTTTGGTTAAGAATAGAAATGATTAAAATCGCCAAACGCAAAATGAATGACTCATAAATATTTTGCCACAAAAAAATGACAGCCACTCATGTACAGCACATCCCCGGCGAAAAATCAAAATAAACTACCGTAATAGAGGAGAAGACAAACAAGGTGGAATCTCTGGGGGGGCCAAGACAGCAGAAAAGAAAGAAAAGAAAAATAATAAAAAGCAAAAACTCCACCAACCAGATTTCTGCCTTTGCATGCCTGCCATATATATAAAACTTCAAGCATAAAATGATGTTAAAGGTTTCCAAAAGTAACAACATCTGCTGCAATAAGATTAAAAAAGGTTTAAAAAAGGGGGGGAAAAAACTAGGATGCAAAAATTCGGAAAGAAACTGATCTGCTTATTAGAATAGAACCAGCTTAAGCCTGCAGGAAACATAATAACGTCTCCAAGCGCTTAAATTACATGATCCATCAATTCTGGAAAAAAAAACTAACTGTTCCCAAAGCATCTCAAGTGATTTCAAATTTAAAAATTAACAAATAAAACACTATAGAACAATAAGCTACATGAGCAAGAATTCCGGCAAAACAAATAAAAAGCTGGATAATTCCAAAAAAACATACCTCCCAAACAACCATGGCATCCTGATTAGTCCCCTTCTTTCCTTGCTGGGTGAAGAGGGACGCTTCCTTACTCGCACCATTAAGAAACATCCTTCCAGGAATTCGGTGAATCTGATCCTCCCCATCTATCGCCTCAAAGGATGAGTGCCGCGAAGAACCCTGCCTCTTCCTCCCAACCCTACTCGCCTTCTTCGATCCCACACCAGTTGACCCGGGGCCCGGCGACGATGGGGTCAAGCTGTTTCTGCTACCTCCGCCGCCGTCAGACGACATGCAGGAACCCATGTTTAGGGCCCTGATTAAGCCGAGTATGCACTCCAGACCAGCCAGACAGCCGACTCCCCTGTTTCCTATAGACGGCTCCGTCGAAACAATCAAATCAACAAACCCTACTGGGCAATAGAATCTTCTCCCCTCCCCTCTTTCCCCCAAAAATAAATAACAAATTCAGGAGAGATCCACCTTGAAATCGCCAAAGCCCAACAAAATCGGTCAAAAATGCTTCTTTTCCCTCGCGAGAAGATCTCTAGAATCAATCGATGTGATGCATTAAACGAGAAAGTAATTTGTGCAGGCCGTAGAAAGAGAATCTCAAAGGATTACCTCGGGTTGGGAGGAATGGAGACGGGCTTTCAGAAGGGGTCAAAAAGGGTTGAGGAGAGAGGGCATTAGAGTGAGAGATCTGTATCATACGGATTCGATTTCAAAGTTATCGTCCAAGACTTCCTTGACCCGATCAGCCACATTCCATATTTCTGATTCTTGCTTTTCCTTCCTTTCTCTTTCTCTCTCTTCTTCTTCTAACCTCGCTCTACTTCGCCCTTCTTCCGCCTATATATATATATATATATATATATATATATATATATTTTCCACACGTCGCCATATTTAGCCAACCATTTTGGATATTTTTTTAAAGAGATTACCGAGGCATAAATTTTTAGACTGCTTATAAATTTTTTAAATATTTATAATTTATAATTCCAATCCTCTTTTAAGAAGTTGCCATCCATCCGGCATGCATGAAAATTTAAATATCTTTTACGTAGGTAATTGGTCAAAATTGAACAAATATGACTTAAATTTTATTTTAGATGAAATTATATTTTTATATTTATAAATTATTAATTTAAGTTGAAGTTTTCAAATTGGTTCCATTTCAAATTCATGTATGATTCTAATTCAAGCCTGTGTTAAAATCACACGAAAAAGTATCATCAGGATTATGCTACGGGTAGGTATTGATGGGACCAGCAATATATAAAAGAGAATAGGGGTTTGCATTGAGATCACATTAAGCGAAAGCATCGATGGGACCAACGGCGTACTTGGAGGCAAACAACGACAGGACAGTCTCAAACTATTGTGGCGAGAATGACAAATGATATGAACCTTGGTTCAAATAAGTTTGAATCAAGCCAAATTTAAATAGGTTTGAATCAATTTTGAATGACGTATAAGTTCAATTAATAGTCTACGAATAGGTTATCCCTCGTTTAGAGTAATTTCATATGAAATAAAATTTTTAGCATGTTTCTCAAATAGAAATATAATCCTTATAATAAGGTCATTTCGTGCACGAATACTCACAAATTGAATACAATTGCCTCCGAAGAAGTAAGCATTATGCACTTTTCTTAGCATACAAGGGAATTTCAAAATTAAATACTCGTGCATATTGTTCTAATATGGTTAAGAAAATACAATAAATGTAAAGCAAATGCACAAATACATATGCACATTATTTTATGCATGGTGAGGTTGAGCGCCACCCCCCCCCCCCCCCCCACGCATACATTGTTATGCACATTTTTTTTAAAATGTTGTGGGTAACCCAAGCACTCTCGAAGATGCCTCTATGCAAAAGAGAGACAAAGAGGCGGACAAACTTTTCAATGAACAAACTTATAAAGAATATAGTTAAATTGACTCTATAGACTTAATAATATTATTAAAAATGAAAATATAAATATAATATTATAAAAAATGAAATATCAAACACCCAAAATACAATAATTGTCCAGTTAAATGAACTATAATGATCAAAATTGTACACAAAGCACAAGACTAAAATAAAATTTATAAGGGACTTGTGATGAATTTTTTTAAAGATTATTAATGAGCAAGATGATGTATAATGAACTTGAGAGCATACTTATAAGCACATAATCACTTGATTAAGAATACACTCGATGAGTTGAACTTTATAATGAATATGAACTAGAGTGAGATCTTATTTATAGATAGAAGTGTGACTCCTTGTGGGGCTCGTCTGAGTAAAATATAGGTTATATATATGCAAGAGACTTTAACTCATGAAATTTATAATTGGATCTACAAAATATGCCCCAAAATATATAATGTAAGTGTGGACCTCCGAAAGGACACCGCTGCGACAGAGAGTGCAGAGGGTATACAACCACACCACCCCAAGGGATAGAGACGATCGCAGACCTCCGCGCTCTTCACAAGCAGGCCAATGGGAGGACAAATTAGATCCTGCATACGATCAACCATTGAGGATAACAGTTCTCGCCAGCGCACCTCGATGGATGATAATATGCACAACCTGATCAGTGTCACAGGGTTTCCCCCACCCTATACATCAGCTCAAGTGGGGTTTATTTAATGTGGAATTCTGTTTCCCACGGGCGCAAGCCCCCTGTGGTTAATTACATCTCAAGACGGAGCTCGAGAGTACTCTCGATTAAGGATTCGATATTATTCTTCTCAAAAAGGGGGATTGGCACAAAAGAGAGACTATGAAATCTTACTCAAAAGGAAAGAAATGGTCCAAGTGGCTTAGTCAACATGCACGATTCACACTAACATCCAAAGGGACTAAAGCACTGAGAAGAAAGAAAATCATACACTCAAAGCATACATAGGGAAATGATAGAAGCAGCGTTATCCATGTGATGCAGATAGGTATGATTTATAGTCCCTAAAGAAAAAGAGACTAACCCACCGATGAGGCATACTATGAGACACTCAGTGTAGTAGCCTTGAACTCTAAATCTAAGGTGGATTTAGTGTTCTACCCAACACTAACACCCGTGTCCTAATTAATGCATCTTGTCTTATATCCCGTCTTAAAAGGAAAGCCAGCTAACCACCTAGGCACGTAAAATCCATATTATCCATTCTTTATGAAAGATGGGTGGGTATGTAAGTTTTTGAAAGTAAGGTCGACGTCTAGAGAGTTTCCTAATTAGTCTTGGACTTATGTATGGCAAATACTTTTAGAGCTAATGCAATTAAATTTTGATTAAGTTGGTTTCTAATATAATGTATGCTAGTTTAAAGGTCCAAATTAGGTATGCATGAGATTTTAAAAATATGCTTATAAAAAATAATTTTTAGAAAAAGACTAGACTTCCCCATGTCTGACACCTCATCCTCATAGGCCGGATTATTCGAACTCTACTTGCAGGCGGGGAAGTGTCTTATTAGAAGGGGAGAGAATGATTCAATAATATGCATGCGACTCCGGATAATTCCAGCTATTTTTTTTATCATTAGATTTCTAAGTTATTTAATTCTTAAAATGTTAAAATTTTATTGCTAGTAGAAAAGATTTTTTATTCTAGGGAGCCTAGCAAAAATAGGCCAAGCACATGCAAGAAAGAAACCTAAGAAAAACATGTAATTTCTACTACGCAATCAATGTAAACACATCAATACAAATTAACCTAGAGTAAAGTAAAGAAAGTCCACGACAAGTTTCGTATAAGTATAACTCAGGATCCACAAAAAAGTAATGGTGATCAGGTTACACCGATAACAATGTGGATTCTAATCCTACTAAATGATGCATGTCTTAAACCAGGCATTTCATCTTCAAATCTTCGTCTTCGAGTAGATCATCCTTCTCCGGATTGTCTCCCTTTGGATCATCTCATTTGGGATCCACGTGGTTCGTCATCCTAAAGGGTACCCAAATGAATAAGAAATTTTCTATGAATGGCATTTCTTTTTCTCTTTAGGTACCGAGTATTTAAAATGTCTCACTTTTAAAAGACTTTCACAACTCAATAATAATTACATCAAATTACATTTTAAAAAAAAAATCTAGACTCAAACTTCTGCAAGGTTATCCTAATAGAACACAAGCAATAACATCCCAATCAGTTAATATTTATGTAGAAAAGGTAAACATGCTTGACCACGCTCTTTTAATTTTTTAAAGGGGGATGAGCAGTCTCTGAAGCATCTGTAGAAAAATAGTATTAGTTTTTTAAAGCTTTAATTATTATTGTCCCTCTTTATTTTAGCGTTGCATGAGCGTGACCACCTACATAAGACTAGATTAGTATCAAAGTGGCACTAGCCCATGGGCAGTCTAACATGCACATCATAGCATACTCAAAGTACATAAAGCATAATAATAAAATAAACGTCATCATAATAAACTAGAGCAATCAAATCAATCATCACTCGTGCCACACATAAAGCATCACAACATAGAAAATAGAAAAAATAAACACCAGCCCTAATCCTAAAGCTAGAAGTGGTGCCCTAGCACATATATTTGTGTAATAGGCTAGTGTGGCTTTAGATAGGTCATATGTCGGGTAGTTAATTCAAGTTGCCTCGAGTTCAAATTTGTTGAATGTCAAAAGGGGAAACTTTTATTAAAGTTGAAATATTAGTGAATTAGGATTCCTTTTAATTATTTTAGTTTATTGATCCATTTTAATGCTTAGGGTAGTGATATATGAAGTTCAAATTATATTAGCAAATTTTAGAAGGTTCGGGGTTCTCCTATGTACTAGGTTAAAGGGGTCCAAAAAGGCACTATTAGAAAAATGGCTAGGTTTAAGGGTTCTAGTATTTTAATTAAATATTAAGCCTTAAAATAAGTAGTTAGCCTTTGAGTTTGCTGGAATTAGAGTTTTTTTAGGCAAAATTATGAATTTTAGAAGTTTTGGGCAATTAAGGAATTATTATGTAAATTAAGGATGTTTTAGGGGCTTTGATCTAAATCAGCTTCAAACTGATCGGAATAACCCCCAAAGGTCAAAAATGACCTAAAAATGTGTTCCCAAGTGTTTGAAAAATTTTGGAATTTTTAATAATTTTAAATTATTTAATTAAGGCAAAAATGTGAATTTTAATCGGTGTTGAATTAAGGTTCAGATTAAAGTCCAATTAAGGGGCCCTAATTATCTAAAGTTAAGCCTTAAAATCTTAAGAGTTCAAGGAATTATGGGGAATTTTTTTAGTTGAAATGAATTTATTAGAATTTTCTGAAGTTATCGGAGCCTAATTAATGGAGAAAATTAGGGTTTTTTAATTAATTGGTCTAAAAGGTACTAAAAATCTTTAAAAATTTTGGGAGATTTAAGATGTTACTAAGTTCAAGTTTTAAAATTTTTATATCAATCGGGGATCTATCCTAGCTCCTAGAATTTTTCTAAGTTCACAAGACGGGTCCTTAATTATTATCATTAGGATTTCGCTACATTAAGTAGGTTTAAAATCAAAGTCAATGACTAACCCTTGAGGTAACATGCAGGGAACACATAAAAAAAATAAACATATGAATCTTAAGATCTAGGATGGCTTAAACTAAGTGCTCGTGCAGCCTATCACAACTGGAAGCAGTACAACGGCCAGCAGAAGCGGGGGTCACTAGTACCAACAACCCTATCAGAGAATTTGCAGTGTTTTGAAAAATTAGTCAAATATAATGATTTGAAATACACAAAACTTGAACTAGATGGTGAAATATAAAATACTTCAAACCAAATACCAATATTTTTAAAACCCTTTTATTTGGAATACTTTATACCACTTTTTCTTCAAACCAAACATCCCCTAAACTATTATGTAAAATAAGATAAAAATCCTAATTTATATGCAAATCAATTAAAAATGATTAATTTTGGAGTATTCAATATTTAAATGTTAAAAAATAATATATGTAATTAATTTTTGTATGACTTTATGTGTCAGAATTAAACATCACATTGACACAATTACTTCAATTAGAAATTTTCTTGAACTAACTTGGGGACCATGTGAACCCTATTTTTAACAAACTTATGATAAAAATATAACCGACCATAATATGCCAAATTTAACATCATTAAGATATATAAATGAATGAAAAATATTTTATGATTAATATGGATAAATACAGATCTTCTGATAGAGTATTTTAATTTTTGAATAGAATGATCAAAAAGTTACTCACAAAAAATTTATAAATGGGCTTAACTTCTAAACATTTGAGGAGGCCAGACTAAGGATAGATTATATGCTTTATATTTGTCAGCACCTTATGTCTGTCGTGCCACCGTCAAAGTTGATAAAATCTTTTCGACCTAATTATTAGACTTTTCTAAACCCTAATATAGAAAACTCCATACAACATTCAAATAATTTCACAGTTGTTTGAAGTCAATGAGATTACAATAGATCAAATAATGCCAAACAAGATTACTAATCACTATAAATGCATGAACAGTTTTTCTGAGCTTATGCTTCACATTTTGAAGTCTTCCTAAAGATTTCTTACCTATCATCGTCAATAACCTAACCCCCCATTAATGCTGTTGGCATATTGATGGGGATGTGAAAAACCATATGAGAGAGAGAGAAAAAAAAAACTAATTTATATACACAATATGATGTGATTTCTGCATTCATTATGACAGAGACTTTTAAGCTTAAAATGCGATATTTTTTTTCCTTAAAAATTTACAGAGATTTTTAATTAGAATTGCTAATGCATTGTAGTTTTAGAAAAGTAATTATTATTTTTTTTAAGAATATATTTGTAACATTCAAAAAAGCTTTTAAAAAAAACTTTCTCTATAATATCTTCACAATTATTTTTATAAAATATTTCAATCATCCCAAACAACTAACATTGAAATATAGAGCTTTGATTATTATTACCTAAGATCGTCCATCAACTAAGATTGATATCTACTATCGTCACGACCTCACATAATTTATCAACCAACGATGATATCGATAATTTACTAACCATTACTTGCAACTTTTCTTCTAGGTCATTGCCTGACATCTATTAATGGCTGATGTATGACATCCATCTTTATGGTAGTCCAATCGTTACTCTTACAGAAAGAAAGGTCAAGCCGACCACCCATCGTCATTTAACTTATGGAATACTTTGTCACGTGTCATCGATGCTTGCCAAAGACTAGCTTTTGATGCTCATCTCATCGATCGCAAGAACTCCTCACCAATCTAGAGAGTGACATATTCAACCATCACTTGATACAGATAATCAATTGATGTTCAATATATATTAGCCACGAGTAACGCCCACGTTCATGATCATCAATCTCCCCTCTTATCACCAATCATGACCTAGCTCTTCACCACAACATTCAGTGTTGATTAACATCCCATTTTAGTCAGCCACCAGCATTTAATATCTATCTTATCAGTCCTGCTTATTATCAAGAGACGGCTAAATCAATCATCTGCCATCACCATATATAAAGCACCTAAAGTATCCTCATGCTACCAACACTGAAGAGTTTTTTCGATAATTAATATATGCCATATTATATAAATAATTTTTATAATTATGAGTAATTGTGCCTTTTCAAATCATTGACTCACACTAATATAATTATTTAAGTTTGGCCCACTTATGTCTTCCTCTTCCAAGGTTTTGACATAACAAAAACCTCATTTCTTTTTGTTGCTCTCCCAACTTATTATTTATGTGGCTGAGATTTTTATTTTTGGCAATATTAATATAAAAAACTTTTTCATAATCTAATATGCATAAAAAAATTTCATAGTCATATTAAATTTAAAATTTAAAGTTTATTCTTAGATAAATAATTATATACTATCGCAAAATTCTAGAAATAGATTTTTTTTTTCTCAATTTTCAATATTTTTATTAAAGAAATTCATATGATGCTTTTGAGGCCTTTCCATCTAAAAATTATTCCGTCAGGTTACCTGACGTAGAGCTACATCAGGTAACCTATAATATGTCGCAACGTGCACTTACTCTTTACCGCGCGGTCCGACAACCCGACTCGGACCGAATCCGAGATTACTATGTTCTCGTATTGCTCGGTATTGCTAGGTATTACTCGGTATTGCTTGGCAATAACGAGAAATACCGCTATGTGAAGACCAATACCGAGTAATACCTAAAAGAACTCGGTATTTCTCGGTATTGAACTCGGTATTGCTCGGTATTGGTCTTCACATAATAGTATTTTTCGTTTTTGTCGAGCAAAATCGACCAATACCTAGCAATACTGAGCTACGCAAACTCCCGGGTCCGTTCCGGCTCGGTTCGTCGGGCCGCGTGGTAAAAAGTAAGTGCACGTGGTGATACATTATAGGCTATCTGATTTAGCTCTATGTCAGGTAACCTGACAGAATAATTTTTGCTTTCCATCATATGAAATCGGAGTAAAAAAGAAAGGAATTCGGCGTTTGTTTTATATCAAATTACTGTTAAAAAAACATGAAAAATAAGGGACAAACGCCGACAACAATTGTTTTTTTATTTTATTTGGACATTGGGGTCGCCGGTCGGTTTGAGGCTAATTCAATGTGGGGCCGTGGGGCCCTCAGAGTTTCATTAGAAGTGGATTTTTTTTTATTATTTAAATTATGATTCAAGCATCTAATATCATTTTATTTTTTCTTTTAATTTTAATTTATTTATGACTTACCATAAAATAAACATGTTTAGCTTCTTTAAAATATGTTTTTTTATTTTTTATTATATTTAAGATAAGTTGATTTATACAGTAATAACGGTGGTCACTAACCAGGCAATAGTAACTGTATACAAGACGATTATGACAGTACAATTTATTTGTTGTGGTGATAATAGTTAGTGGTGATGGTGGCTAGTTATAATATTTATTTTTAAAAACATTCAAAATGCTTCATAGTTAATTGTAATGTTTTTAAAAATAATTTATTTTATTTTTTAAGATAAAAAATAATTAAAATACATTTAATAAATATATTTTCAAAGATAAAAATCAAAACAAAAAATAAAAATGATAACTGATACATCATCAAAAGATTATCTTGACAGGGCACGAATCTCGAGGAAAAATTAAATCGGAAACTTCCAAAATTAAATTTGGGATAATTCGAACTCTGATTTCAACAAACTTACAATCGAACTAAACATTTCGAGAATGCAAATCCAACGACACCAAATTTTACTTAATCTGAACCCAAATGGGTCCAAATCAAGGACCCGAAGCGATGTTAGAAAGTTCAAACCACAAATTAGTTTACCAAACGATTTACAAACGTGAGAAGCTTATATTAGAATCAAGCGACTCGACGAGATGAATCCAACGAGCCCAAGAGCACCGAATTTTGATATCACTAAGACATTCAAATCCCCAACAAACCATCCACGATCAAGGGAATCAACATCGGCCGTTCATCCAAACCACTCAAACATACCCCGTATTTTCCATCTATTTACAAGTCATGTCACTCTAGAGAATTTATAAATAGTGCACCCTTTTCTCATGAAAGGAGACCCGCAAGCAAGGAATCAATAGAGAAATCAGAGATCACTCTTGCCTCCTCGCTCCTCCTCGACCATCGCTCGGACTTCCGTCAGACCACCACCTAACGCTGGAGTTCTGTTGAACCACCACCCGACGTCAGACTTCTATTAGGACAACCGTGTGACGGCGGACTTCCACCGGACCACCACATGATGTCGGAGTTCTGACGGACCATCGCCTGATGCTGAACTTCCACCGGACTACGACTTGACGCCGGAGTTCACCACCGCTTGACGCCAGAGTTCCGTCGGACCACCGCCTTACGCCAGACTTCCGTCAGGACCACCACCTTATGCCAGAATTCCAACGAACCACAGCCTGTCACCAGAGTTCTGTCGGATCACCACCTGACGCCGGAGTTCTTCTGAACCATTGCCTAATGCTGGAGTTCCTCTAGACCACCACCTGATGTCGGAGTTCTGCCAGACGACCACTTGACGCAGAAGTTCCGTCGAACTACTACCTGACGCCGAACTTTTGTCAGGACCACCGCCTAACGCTAAACTTCAGTCGGACCACCACCTGATGCCGAACTTTCATCAGGACCACCGCCTGACACCGAACTTCCGCCCAACACCGGAGTTCTGCCGAACCACCAACTGACGCCAAAGTTCCGCCGGACCACCGCCTAACGTAGGAGTTTCACCGAACCATCGCCTGATGTCTGACTTCCGTCTAGGCCATTGCCTGTCGTCTGACTTCCGCCAGACCAACGTCTGACGTCGGACTTCTTTCAGGACCACCGTCGTACGCAGGACTTCCGCTGGACCACCGCCCCACGCTAGAGTTTAGTCGTACTACCTCCTAACGCCAGAGTTGCGCCGAACCACCACCCGATGTTGGACTTCCGCTAAACCACCACTGGACCATCGCCTGATGCCGGACTTCTACCGGACCACCGCCTTACAACTACGATCTTTCTAAACCTTATCTCCTACCAACTTTGGTCCTTTCGACCTCTATTGCCTACTACGGTCCTTTCGACCTTTGTCGCCTACTACGATCCTTCCAACATCTATCATCATATAACTATCTTTCTAACCCCTATCTTCTGCCGACTGTGATCTTTCTGACCTCCATCGCATACTACATTCCTTCCGACCTTCATCGTTAGATAACAGTCTTTTTGACCCCTATCTCCTACTGACTATGGTCCTTCTGACCTCAGTCACCTACTACGGTCCTTCCGACCTTCATCTCCATACAACGGTCTTTTTGACCTCTATCTCTTGCCGATTACGATCCTTCCAACCTCTGTCACCTACCACGGTCCATCCGACCTCAATCGCAAGACAACGGTCTTTCTGACCACTATCTCCCGCCGACTACGATTCTTCCGACCTCCCTCACCAGACAACGGTCTTCGATCATTATCTCCCGCCGACTACGATCCTTCTGACCTCCCTTGCCAGACAACAGTCTTTCTGACAACTATCTCCTACCGACTACGATCCTTCCAACCTCCCTCGACACATAATAGTCCTTCCCACCACTGTCACGCGAATATGGTTTTTGCGACCTTTGTCGCTCGCCGACTATAATTCTGCCGACTAAACAAATATTTCAATACTAATTCTTCCAATTCCCACCATGTAATATCATGTACATTTGCTACATCAACCCAAAGCCTTCCCCACAAGGAAGGGCCTCATTTGTAATCGACTACAAATAATAGTGGATTCATTCAAACTGGGCCAAACTCTGTGATTTTTCCCCCTTTTCAGGGGTTTCTACATAAAACTATGTTGTCTCTTAGGAACGCTACACCCTCTCTTTTATCTGCTTGTGTGATGGATCTTCATACAAAGCTAAGACTTTAAATTTTATATTTCTCTACCAACGCGAATATTCCAGGACGCAACAATAACAAATAGACCCTTAATTTTCTTGAAACTACTTATGAAAAAACTCCTAATAAGTAAAAGACCATTAAAAATTAAAATGGTTGGTCAAGCATATTTTATTATTAGTTAATTTAAATACAAGAGTTTTAGTTGTTTAATTACAAATTAACAAATATATATTGATTCAAATATCAAGAAATTATTATAAAATCAAATTTATTTGACTTTGCTTTAATTTTGGCATGTGACTCACAAAAAATTATCTATATCAATTAATTTTGGCTCAAAATAATTTCATCAAATTTTTTTTGAAGAGAAGTACGAAAACAATGATATTGGAACTATGCAATTCATACACTTTTAAATATCTTTCGTGTTTCTGCCACATACGTATCAGATACGTATATGGCTTGAAATGCCCGACGGATAAAGATAGGAGAAATTATTGTGTACGTAATTCGAACGCAGAGTAAGATCCGGATGCTGCGTATTTACTGTTTATTTTGCTGTGTATTTTTTGATACATAATTTTTTCGTGGCAAATAAACAACAAATAAATAATACTCACTAAATAGTAACTAAATACACAATAAATAAGCAAATAATACGTAGAAAAAATTATGTATAAAAAAATACGCAGTAAAATAAGCAGTAAATACGAACTTTTATTTGGTCCGGTGAACGTACGTAGAACTATGTTCGGCCGACACTAAGATCGCAGGCACAAAACGAGAAATATCGAGCAAATACCGAGCAATACCAATAATAATGAGAAATATCATTATGAGAAGATCAATACCGAGTAATACCGAGCAATACCGAGTATTACCAAAAAATACCGAGTTTTTTCTTCGCAGGCACAAAACGAGAAATACCGAGCAATACCAATAATAATGACAAATATCATTATATGAAGACAAAATACCGAGTAATACCAAACAATATAGAGTTTTTTCTAGAAAAACTCGGTATTTTTTGGTAATACTCGGTATTGCTCGGTATTACTCGGTATTGGTCTTCCCAGAGTGATATTCTTCGTTATTATCAAACAATACCTAGCAATACCGACCAAATACCAAGCAAAAAAATTGAGTACCTCTGACCGAACGTAGATCTACGTCCGGTCAGAGGACGTAATAAAAGTTCAGTAAATACGCATCATCTGAACCTTACTCTATACGTTCGGACTGCATACACAATAATTAAATACTATTAATGTTAACGTATCATTAAAAAATCACAATAATCACATGTGATAAAATATGTATTATATTATTAATATTATATATATTTTAATTATTTTAAAATTTTGTATGAAATATATACATATGATATTATACTTCAACTATAGATATTTTTAATAGAATCATAGCTTGAAGGCATATACTATTTTTTAGTATACTAACTAATAAGTAGAATTCCTAAGTCTGCCCAATAAATATTTCCTGATATTTTTAGTGCTCCTCTTTGGAAATATCAGTCTTGAGAAGGGGACCATAGATTCAAATGAAGATATAAACAAAAGTATACTAAGGCTTGTGCTTATCTCCTTGCAAGAAAAAAATAATAATAATAAATAAATAATAGCCTTCCACTTGCAGCAAAGCCAGCTAGCTTTTCTTAGCTGTTTTTTGAAATATGGTTACATATAGAATGCCATCCCCTTCATTAAAAAAAAAAATCTGTCCTTCCCAATTTGATTAAAAAAAAAACATAGCTAAAATTATTAGCTAAGTATTTTTTAAAGATACTTATGAAGATACAATAATAACAATAATATTAAGCCTTTATCCCACTCCGTCCTGTTAAAAGTCAATTTCTCGTTTAAATCTAATAAATAAAAATCATTTCAGTTATATTCTAACCAAGTTTTTAGGTTATACTTCAACTTTTTTACATTAAGTCAATCTAATAGTAAATCTATGTTCGTTCTGGGTATTCGTTAGGCTGGCGGGTGAGGGTCCTATTCAGATATGGTGACTATCGCGTTGCGGGAGCTGAGAAGGGTGCGTATCAAATATGGTGAAGGGTGGGCGAGTGTCGGTGAGTGGTAGTTGGGGGTAGTGGGTAATGTTGGATAGCAACTCATCCACAGGACATCGGTGCAGCCGCGAACGCCTTCAACACGTTTATGAGGTTGAGGAGGGCGGTGAATGGCAATTACAGTCGGGATCCTGTATTGCGTGTTGGTGGTGGGATTACGGCTCTTTGTGTGAGTGTGTAGTGTGGTGTGTGGTGTTTGATGTGTGGGTGTGATGTGTCGTGTGTGTGTGTGTGTGGTGTGTGGTGTGGTGTGGTGTGTTGTGGTTGTGGTGTATGAGTTGAGTCGGTGGGTGATGTTTTGTGGGTTGTTGATGTTGAGTTTGTGTAGTGTGTGGAGGTTTGTGTGTGTGTTGTGTGTGTTAGCTAGTTGTGTGTAGTGCGTGATTTTATGGGCGGGCGGTGGGGGGGTTATAATTCGTGTGTCTGTAAGAGAGCTCTCTTACAAATAGATATTGTAAAACCAAAATAGTTAATTGTCATCCTCACAGCTGTTGTGTTGTTGAAAAAGTAGTATCTTTGTATGAGAAAAAAAAAAAGGGGTATTTAATTTTTTTTATATATTATATAATATTAAACAAATAATTTTATTTATTTATTGGTAATAAATAATTAATTTTATATAAAAATATATAATATATAATCAATTGGAATTAAGTTTATAATAATTATTAAAAATTAAAGTATTATTTTTTTTTTTTTATTATACTATTTTTATTATATTATATTGATTAATTTTTTTTTTTTATTTTTTTTACTTTTTATTTTTTTTTATATTTATATAATTATTTAATTATCTTTTTAGTAAATTTTATAATATAATAATTATTATTTTTAGTTTATTTTATATGGTTTTTTAATTATTTACTTTTTTATTAAATTATCAGTAGTGAAAGTAGGTCCAGGTTAAGGGGTGGATAATATATCTAATATCATGGAGAGTGTGAGGGTTACTTTGTGGGAGGTGTTAGTGGGCGTCTATTTACTTTATTTAGTATTTATTTTATTATTAATTATTTATATTAGCATATGGGGTACGTAGATTGGCTATAGTAAAGTAGTATGGAAGGTAGAGTGGTAAAGAAGTAAGATTTGTGAATGGTGGTGGTGTGGAGGTGGTTGAGTTGGGAAGGAAATATAGGAAATGAAAAAAAAAAGGGAAAAAATAAATTATATAAAATGCATAAAAGTAGAGTAGTTGAGTTGTAAGTCAGTAAAGTACGTAAGGAAAAAAACTAAGAAAAAAAAAAATAAACTTTATCCCAAACTGACCCTTTTCGTAATTATAGCTCAATTATTTATTTTTGTATATTTTTTAGATTACTATTTAAAATAAAGTATTTAATTTGATTATATAATCATACTTCTTGAAGAAATGTGATTGCTAAATATGAATAAGTTTCTTAATGTCATAAATCATAAATAAACATTATTACTTTGTTTGGGATGTATTCTACATGTCTGTTTCTGAAACAATTTTTTAGTACAAAAATATTTTTATTTTAATTTTTATACTAAAATTTACTTTAAGAAGTAGTAAGAAATTCATCCCAAACGAAGCCTATATGTTCAATCATAAATAGAACCAAGAAGCATAAAAATTAAGCTCAATATAAAAAAAACTATTAATTTAGAAAAAAAAGAATAAAAAATAACTTAATATAAATTTTAATTTTAATTATTTAATATAAACTATTGTTACAATACAAAAGTGTGATAATTAGTTAAAAATTTTTAATTTATATCCAATTGATTTTCTTCTCAAGCAACCAAATGCTATTTGCTTGTAAGGCTTAATAGAAAATGATGTATGCATTTGAATTATTCTTTTTTAATTTATAAAATATTTATTTCATTTTATTATTATTATTATTATCTTAAAACATTGTACTTAGGTTGCGTGGGATATTTAATTTGCTTGCATATATGATTTATATAGTTGAAGGAAATGACATTAGAAACCTTCTGACTGTTAATTACAATTTATAAAAGTATTTATGTGGCTAATTCAGGGTTAATTGTTTTTTTATTCCAATTTATTTTAGTTAATTGTACAAAATATTAATTTTGAATTGTGAGAAAAAAGTATATTATATATATATATATTATATTATTATATATATATATATATATATATTATTATATATATATTATATATATATATATATATGGGTGTCAATTCGGGTCAAGGGATCGGTTTGGATCGAATCCGACTTGACCCAAGCATAAACAGTCAACCCGAACCTAACCAGTTTAGCAAACGGGTCAGAAAATTGAACCTGAACTTGACCCACACGGGTTGTCGGGTTGACCCAACCCGACACGCCAATTTCTTCATAGCACGGGCAAGAGCAGCTAAGGCGCGAGCATTGCCGTGTAGGCACATCTGTGAGGGTGTGTCTGATGAGTGGGCTGATGGGGTGAGTGCTGGCTACTAAAGGCTAGAGTGCGACCTACTAGGGCAAGCGGGGGGCAAGTCGCCACATCTGGGGCACTAGGGCGAACCGTGCGGACAGGATGCGAGACGGCGATACTCGAGAGTCGAGAGCTAGCCGTTAGGCCGCCGTCTGTTAGGCATTGGGCCAATCGGGCAGTGTGGTGTGGGTGTGAGTTCACAACGGATGCGTCTGGTTGCATTGCAGCCAGGTCAGGACTCATGAGAGAGCGGATCAACGGGATTGGGGCCATTGGGCTTGGGCTACAATGAATCGGTTATCCGGGTCATTTTGAATTGATTTCAGGTTTCCGGGTCAACCCGATCCCGTCCCAATTTTACAAACGATATATATATATATTATTTATATATATATATATATATATATATATATATATATATATATATATATATATATGAATTAATTTATAGAGGTGCTTGTATTTATAATTTGATTCTTCATATAGGATAGCAAAAGAATATTATTAATAATATTATACCAAAGGAAGCCTAAGAAATGTTGATTGATTAAAAAAAAAAATTCTAATAAGAGAATTTGATTTTGTCTAATGAGATTAGAGTTATGTTTGATATAAATTAGCAAGTCTAACCTTCCATATTTCTAGGTCAAATAAGAGGTCTAGAATTTGTTCTCTTGTTCTTCTTTGCTTCTTAGAAGAGACAAATGAATTAAGCAACAAGCATACATCCAAATTCATTTGGATCATATTGATGTTGGCATCATGCACTATGTAATCAAGTTCAACAAGTTGTTAGTTATTAACTTGCTCAAATACAATTCTCTTCGATTACTACTAGCTCAGAAAGGTCGGCTGCTTGTCTAGAGTACTTGTCACCTTATTAGAGTTTCTAGTCAATGGCATTTGGGCTCTACTCAAAACTAATATGAAATTTCTCCTTAATTGATAGTTGTTAACTAGACTAATTCGCTACTAGTTACATGCGGCTCAATCTTGTTGTTAATTTTATCATAGAGTCCTTCATGTAACGCAAACTTGGCCCTTAAATGTTAATACAGGGAGGATCTAGAGCAGGACATGCAATACATCATTTTTGTACCCTGCTCTAAGGGTCAAAAGAATCGTATGTAATCCCCGATTTAGGGGTGTCAAAATCGGTTTTCGGGTCGAGATCGGGTAGAATCCGGAACTGACCCGAATTAAAACGGGGCGACCCTAACCCGACCCGATTATGTAAATAGGTCAGAAATTCGGATCCGGACCCAATCTGTCGGGTTGCCGGGTTGACCCGACCCGACACGGTTGAGCTTCTGGACGACGATGACGGATGACCAAATGACGAATGCTGGGAGGAAGGTGCGGGCGTGAACGCGAGTGCTAGCAGCTTGGACGTGGCGTGAGAGGGCTAGGGAAGGCGCGGGCAGCTCGGACGCGATGCGTGCGGGCGCGGGCAGCTTCTACGCAGACACAGGCATGCACGAGAAGGCACAGGCAGGGGAGGGCAGCGCTGTCAACTGATTTCAAACGGGTTTCCGTGTCAACCCGAACCAGACCAGTTTTTTCAAATTGGTCGAATCCAAGAAACCGAACCCGGCCCGTTTTTTGAAATCAAGTCGGGTTTCCATGTCGTGTCAAATATTGACACCCCTACCCTGATCAAATCATAAAGAATCTCTAAGCACAATCTTGTTCTCTCTTCTTTGAGCTCAATCCTAATCGAATATCTATACTTGTGCTGTCAATTCCGGGTCACGGGTCGGGTTCGGGTCGAACCCGACTTGACCCAAACCTAAACGGGTCAACCCGAACCCGACCCGTTTAGGAAAACGGGTCAATATTCAGGACCCAAACCTGACCCGAGCCAGGTTCGAGTCAACCTGGAATGACCCGCCAACCCGTTTGCACAGAACCAACAAGTTACAATAAACCTACTCAGCATTTAAACAGGCAACAAAGGATTCAAAAACAAAACCACAAAGGGTAGGTGAATAACTTGTAACCAAAATAGCAACACAAGGAAACTATGACAGCAATCAAGACTAACCAAGATAGTAAACCAAGGAAAATTTTATTTTTTTAGAGACTTACAATTTATACAAATAGTCAAATTATATATAATAATTCATACATATTAAATGAACAAATAAATTACATACAAATAATTTCACAAATTACAAAATAGAAAGTTGTTAATTATAATTTACAAATATAATTTTGACTCTTTGAAGAACTTAGAACTCTGAAGACCATAAGTCTTTTGTATGCCCTCATAGAGATTTACACTCACTGCAAAAAATATAAATATTTAAAATGATATAATTATAAATCCATGAATTAGTTGAAAGCTTGAGTCATTAGCTCATATTAACCCTCCAAATAATTCATCATATAATGAAATGTGAGTCAACAACACAATTTTTTACGGTTGCGGCTTGCGATGTTGCCATCCAAGGCAGCATTTTGTATTTTATACTTAGTATCTGTTTGATTAGAAGATAACACAAATGTCACATGGTTGCAATATCTTTTTCCCCTAATTAATTTCTCAATCAGTTTAGAAGGATACTCATCATCGCTACTCAACTTTCAATGCTTTCAGAACCACCTAGCATTTGTACAAATACCGCAAGTAATAGGAAACCAACCTAGGCAGCAAAGGATTCAAAAATGAAACCATGATTGGCAGGTGAATAACAGGCAACCAAGATAGCAACCGAGGGTAACCAAGACAGCAACCCAGGTAAACCAAGCCCTAAACCCGAAAATTTCATACGGCACTTCGGAAACATTTCTTCAACACGAAATACCCAAATATGCTCATAGGTCAAGCTTCTAAAGGAGAAAATAGAAAAAAGATAAGAGATCAAACAATGAGCGATGTAAGTGTTCGTGTTGAGCCAAAGGAGATGTACACAATGAGCACCTCAGACCAACGATATGCCAAAGAAGGAGATGAGAGGAAAACGTTGACAAAGCCAGAGATCTGAGGTGATCCGAAGAGATGAAATGGAAACCCTAAACGAAGCAGCGAAAGAGAGGAGAGGGCTGAGAGTCTGAAGCGGATGCGAATCGCCACAAAGCAACAACCAGTCCAGCCCTAATTAATCGAGCCTGCATTCGCGTCGTCTGATATTAAAACGTGCGGGTTGAAACGGGTCAGAAGTCGGGTTGGCGGGTTAATCCGGACCTGACCCGAAATTCGAACCAGGACATTTTATTGAACCCGAATCCGACCCGATTTGAAAACGGGTCGTGTCAAATCCGAAATTTCCGGGTCGAGTTCGGGTCGTATTTTCGTGTCGTGTCAAATGTTGATAGCCCTAATCTAGACTTCACTCCCTAGACAATTTTAAATTAACCTTTTTTTTCAAATAAAAATTTGATGTCATACTTAGTAAGATAAAATATATCTTTAAAAAATGCTTCTCAATCACGAGCCAATGCTTCGACCTTGATTATCACCTTGAAAATAAAAAATATATATATAAAAATAATAAAAAAATAAATAAAATGCTAATAAGTAGAATTTAATGGCAGCTTTGGCCAGATAGATGTTCTTAGCTGTTTTTGGAACTATGCTTATATTTGAAATTTATATAAATACAGAATGCTCATTTCTTCATAGTTTATTGGCTTACAATTTTGGTATATTTCAAAAGGAAAACATTACTGAAATTTCAAACTCTATGTACTAATTATTCAAAAAGTGTGGCTAATATTATTTTCTTGCTTCTTTTTATAATTTTTATACATTCACATTTCTCACAAAAATGTGACTGTTTAGTGTGATTAAGGTTTTGTTTGTGTCGATTTTATTACTGCTTCTTAAAATAGTTTTTTAGTACAAAAATTAAATTTTTTGTACTAAAAAGTTCCTTTAAGAAGTAATAAGAAAGTTATCCCAAACATAGTCTAAGGCTTCGTTTGGGACGGCTTTTTTATTGCTTTCTAAAACGGAGTTTTAGTACAAAAATAAAAAATTTTGTACTAAAACTCCGTTTTGGAAATCAGTAAAAAAGTCGTCCCAAACGAAGCCTAAGACTTTTTTTTGGACGGCTTTCCAGCTGCTTTATAAAACAGCTTTCTAATTCAATAAATTTTTTAACTAAGGTTTTGTTCGGAATGGCTTTTTACTGCTTCGTGAAGCAGCTTTTTAGTATAAAAATTATATTTTTGTGCTAAAAAACTGCTTCAAGAAACAATGAAAAAGTCATCCCAAAAGAAGCCTCAGAGGCCGCTTTAGAAAGAAACGGTCCCAAACGAAGCTTAAATATTTTAATCATATATTTTACAAAAGCAGAACAAAATATCAATCTTCAGTGATAAATATTCAAAAATAATAATTATAATAATTTATTTATTTATTAGTATTATTACTATATTTTTCCTTACAACTTTGTGTTTATACTTTATATTTGCGTGTCTACTTATATAACGTAAATTGTAACGTGAGCAGATGGTATAGATTGTATGTGCAAGTAATTGGTCAGAATTTGTCAACCTTTTTGACACAGTTATAGAAGCATGAACCTAAACTAGGCGTTAGGTTTGTGGGCTTCTACTTCTTTTGAGTTTATTTTTTAAAATAAAAATTTTGATTTATATGAAAATATACTTCAAAAATATGATTAAAAAATATTTTGAGGCACAAACTTTTTTTATTTTGGCTACAAGTGATATAAGAGATTGAAGCAATTTTTTTATAAGAAAAAAAAAAAGATTTTGAGGTACAAACTATAATTATTCCGTCACGATTTTTACTGAACGTAATATATTTATAAAAATATAGTTACATAATATTGATCAATTTTTTTGTCAAAATAGATCTTAAAAGTATTGTATTTATTTTGAGATATGTGTAATATATATATTTTAATTGAATTTTTTTTGTGTTGCACTTATTTAAAGCAAATTTAAGTGGGCAGAATCATTTTACATAAGAAAATTAGCATTATTTTCATAAAAAATAAGACCTAATAATTTTATGATTTAACATGTAAGAATATGCTTTAGGATTTGTCCGGAATAGTTTTCTTACTAATTTTTACAATAACTTTCTTATAAAATTTTTTTCTCTGGCTACAATATCATATCACATGCTCAAACAGAAACCGCTCCCAAATGGTTTGCATTCCTTCGACCCAGACGACCCAGACGGCCTGCTTCATTTTCTCCTTGCTCCTCTCTTGCGACTCACTACCTCAAGCACGGGTTTCGGTTTCCCTTTCGCTCATCTCTCGCCATGTTATTTGCATTATTAATTTTTATCTTACAACTCCTCTTGGCTCCAGTAATAAGACGTCAAACGAAACTATTTTAATGTATTCTAACATTCCAGATGAGATGACAAACCTCTAGAAAATTGATCGTCGGAAAACTGCTGGAAAATTGACCGCAAACCTTTGGAAAGTAGCCGGAAAATTTCGTTGGTAATGGATGATTTTCTTGTAGTGTTTAATTTAGGTCCCCCCCCCCCCCCCCTGAATAAAGTTTTTGACTCCGCCACTAAGGCATACTACCTCTACCCATCACCACCACCCGCTTGCCGCTGACCACCACCACCAACCTATCATCATTGACCGTTGCTAACCACCACCTCTCAGCCCCAGTCGTCGGTTACCACCACCTCTAGACACCACCAGCCATCAACCACCACCACCATTGGACGCCCGCCGCTGGCCGTAGCCAACGACTACCACAGTCGTAGGTTAACTGCTCGCAGCTGGTCAACTGCCAGCCACAAGCCTCGGCACCGCCAATGTCGGCCACCGACCACTATCATTTTTGTTCTTTACATTACATTCACTTTACTTCAAACAAAAATGATAATAATAATATCATGCATTTCTTTTACACACATCCGAACAATTCCAAAATACTCCTTTTACACAATGTTTCTTTCTAGGCAACCAAACAACCCAATAGTTTTATGAGCTTATGAATTAATTTAAGGAATATATATTAAATAAAGAGAAGGGTTGTAGAATGAGAGGGGATTAGAGAGCATTGTTTAAGAAGACATGGGAACTTATTGGGATTAGTTACTGGAAATTATTTGCATGTGGCAAAAAAGAAGAAAGTGGCCTCTAATATAAACCAATGAAAGGGATTGAAGCTTCGTTTGGGGCAGCTTTTTTATTGCTTCTTGAAGCAGTTTTTTGATACAAAAATTTAATTTTTATACTAAAAACTGCTTCAAGAAGCAACAAAAAAGCCGTATCAAACGAAACCTACGAGACGATCTCCAACTAAGGGAGGCCGTGGGAAAGAGAGGCCATTAAGAAGAAATACTTGCGCAATCATACCCTAACAAAGTTTTAATGTTAGCTCATGTGGCATTATTTTTATCCCTTTGTCCTACAAAAGAGAATGCAGTGATTCAAATTCATTAACAAGAAATTCAAAATATTGTTAAAATTGACAATTATCTTATGATCTACAGCCAATGACAACACCCATTCTCATTCATTGGCCAACTTCTCTTAGAAATTGACTTTGATGCTCTCATCCTCCCAATAATCCATATTCATCACCTACCCATATTAAACCATCGATGTCGTCATCGACAACCACAATTAGAGAGTCGAGATAGCTCCACACCAACTAAATTTTTATTTTGCAATCGATCCATCTCTAACACGGTAAGAGCATATCATTTTAACCACTGAGTTACATTACTACAACTGTAAAGTTTTGTTTGGGATAATTTTCATACTGCTTCTTATATCAGCTTTTTTATTACAAAAATTATTTTTTTTTGTAATAAAAAATTATTTTAAGAAGCAATAAAAAAGCCTTCCCAAGATTTCATACATGATTTTTTTTTCTTTTTTAAATTATTCACCTTAAATTTATCTTTTACTTATATGCACAATTTTATTTATTTTTTATTTATGTGCAAATCATTCGCTTAGGATGCATAAACTCTAATATACATTGTGGTGAATTTCTTAACAAGCAACAGACTTCACGAGGAAAACGTTTTGATGTGATCCACATCAATAAATTATTTTTTTAGTTGAATAATTCCATCAATCTCAAATAATTAATGATAGCTAATTGGATCCTCAATAAAATATTAGGATGAGGAAAGATTATCTCTTAATTTGATTTCATACTGATGTGATTTAATATCTTTCAAATTGAAAAATTTATGTAAAATCAATAATAAGTTAAATTAATTTTTTTATTTGATTATGTATTTTATTTAATTAAATTTTAATCCAATAATGTTAGGGCATTTAATTCTTATCCTAGAAAAGGTATTTTGATGAATAGAGAGTGAGGGTTATACACAATTAGGAGGGTAAACAAGTCAAATATCTGTTTAATTGAGCTAAACTCGTTCAATTCTTGGTTAGCTCAAACTCAAGCTTATCTTGAGCTCATTTACTTGAACTCAGCTCGTTCAAAATTTATTAAGCTCGAGCTTGACTCGATTACTCAAACTCATTTGAAAAGCTGGAGCTCGACTCAATAAATAATATTTAGTATATGTTTTGTATTATTATTCTTAAATTAATTTTAAATTATAGTTTAATTTAAATGAGCGGCTCAACAAACTCACAAACAGAACTAAGCTGAGCTCAAACTCAAGTTTTTATAATATTCAAACTCGAGTATAGGCTCGAGCTCGAACTTAGGTCTCTATAAGCTCATCTCATTAACTCATTAATAAGTTAAGTTCATACCAACTCGGCTCACTTAGACACCTATACATAATCACATTAAATTTTAAAGTCACTTAGTGAAGCACATCACAAAAAAATGTAAGGTTCTGAAATAGAAAGCACAACATTTCTTTAAGAAAACCTATGGAAAAAAAAACTAAATTAAATTTAACTAAGTAATAAAAATATGAGATTGATTGCCATAAAACTTCGTTTAAAAATATTGATATGTCACCAAAAATCTTCTTGCTCAGGCACGAATTTTGAAACATATATGAAATGAAAATTTTCAAAATTAAATTCGGGATCATCCAAACTCCAATTTTAGCAAACTTATAATCAAATTGAATGTCTTAGTGAGACGAACCCAAGGATATTAAAATCAGTCCAATCTGAGCCCAAATGGGCCCAAATTAAGGGACTAAAGCATATTTAAAAACTTCAAATCATAAATAGAATGATCAAATGATATCCAAATATAACATGCTTATAGTTGAATCGAGCGGCTCGACGAAAGACCAACGAGTCCAAGATAGCTTAATTCCGACATCATTATACACTCAAATGCTTAATGAACGCTCTATAAACAAGAGAATTGATATGAGTCGTCCGATTGACCACACCTATTTTGTCTTGGATCTTCTTTATATTTACAGCGCATACCACTCACAAAAAATTATAAATATTCCATGCACTCTTCCCGAGTGAGGATTTTGGCTAGAGATTGAAGAGAGCTTTGAGGCTTCAAGGATCCTAGAATTCTACCCAAGCAAAACCGCCAACAAACTTCTATCGAGCAACGTCAGGCTGCCAACCATCATCGAACCACCGACCATCTGCCAACCGTTGCATGCTGAGTACAATCGCTCCGACCACCGTTGCTCGCTGACTATAGTCCCTCTGATCACTTTCACCCGCCAGCTGGAGATTGAAGAGAGCTCTGAGACTTCAAGGATCCTATAATTCTACCCAAGCACCACCACCAACAACTTCTGTCAACCACCGTCAGGTCGCCAACCATCATCGAACCACCGACCGTCTGCCCACCCGACTACGGTCCCTCCGACCACTGTTGCCCGCCAATTATAGTCCCTCTGACCACCGTCACCTACCGACTTTGGTCCCTCCTACCACCATTGCCCATCGACTACGATCTCTTCAACCACCATCATATGATGATAATGGCTGGACAACTACAAATCCCTCCGACTTACGTCACCCAATTACAATCCTATCAACTAAATAAACAACCCAAAATTCACTGGAGAATAAATCTAAACCCTAACTATATAACATGCTCTATATAATGTGCATTAACTCAACGCCTTCCCTAGTGGAAATGAAACTATGTATAATAAAAAACAAACACTAGTGGATTTATTTCAACAAGGCCAAGTCCAATATTTTTTTCTTCATTTTTAAGATTTTCTACCTAAAAATTATAATATCTCTTATGACTCTTGCACTCCTCTATCTTTATCTATTTATGTTCTGGATCTTTATTAAAAAACTAAGACATTAACCTCTTTATCCCTCTACCGATGCAAATGTTCTAGGACACAACAAAAAAAATTAGAAGAATTTATGAGAATTATAATTAAAATAATTGGTTTAGTTTTGTTCAAATGCCTCCCCTTAAAATCTATCAATATGTTTACAAGCAAAACAATCAATATATTTACAATGATTAATACATTACTTTTACAAGTATAGTGCTCATGATCACAAACTTCAAAAGAGAAGCTCATGCAACGAAGATTTTTGCATTGCATGTCTTTCCATGTAAGCAAAATCAAAATATCTTGATAATAATAATAATAATAATTCACTTATTCAAAAAATCAGAAATTAAGTTTTTTTTTTTTTTCTGAATTTGTGGGTAAATAAAATATTACTTTAAGAAATTGAAAAAAAAAAAAAAAAACTTTGAAGCATTATCATAAACACATGAGATGAGACTCAATAAAACCTATCAGATGCCAAATATAATTTTTTAAACTAATCTTAGGCTAACCACCAAAATCATAAATCCATTGCAGATATTAGCTAACTTTTAGACAATAAATAAAAAAAAAACTATTGTATATGAAACTTACTATATTAAAACAAAAAAAAATGTTTACAAAAGGATTTGCCATTAGAAATAATACAATTGAAACCTCATAAATGAGTACATACTATTAGGAATAGAAATAATCTTAGTAGATGTACCTTCAAAGCTTCTTCTGCTCAGGCAAGGAAGAATTAAAACAGCATCTCTTCTTTAAAAATCCATCGTCAAAAGTATAATTGGTATAATTTGCGTGTCTTCACAAATTAGTAAGGCCTGCTGCAGCAAAGCTTTGCCATCTGAACACCCAATTTCTTCTGAGCAAGGCCTCAAACAAATTGCTTTTTGAAAATAATAAACAAGCTTGAGAGAGAAATGGTGTTATTGATATTTTCTCTCTCTGAAGGTTCAAAGGAAGAAATTAAATAACAAGTAAGCTGCCATTAGGAAAGTGATGAATCCTTCAATCTCCAATCGACCAGCAAAGGATAAATTGTGAGCATCGACTGTGTAAAAAGCTTTCGAGATGTCATCTTGAATCTTGATGCTTGATGAGCCTGTAATAAGCCAGGAAGAAATAAAGTTGAATAGTAGATCAAATAGGATTGATTATTCTGTGCGGACATCAAACATCGTTCGGAGACCAACCAGAATGCGTCGCATCACCCTTTGCTCGGTACCGAGACCGCGGCTCGGTACTGCTGACGTGCACATTTTGGTTGGTCTCCGAACGACGTTCTGCGTCCGGCCTCCGCACTGAATAATTTCTCATCAAACAGTGACTTGTTTGCCTTTTCTTCTAATGATTTATCAATGAATGTAAAAAAATCATTATCTTCTGAAGTTGAGCATGTGCTGTTTTAACAACAAAATGCATACTGACAAAATTATGTCCTAAAAATAGAGTTGTCAAAAAAAAATAAAAACAAATGTGTTAAATATAATATTTTTACTGCAGGAGAGTTTAGCTACACTTGGAAAGGCAATAGGTTTTATAATGCAATGTTGTCCCTCGTAACCACATAAAATCTGTTGAGGATGCTCGAACTTTGGTTAGAAGTAAAATAAACCAAGTATTTCGTTTCTAGTAGTTCTGAGCAACATTAGGGTTTATTACTTTCCAGTAATAGATGCAGAGTTCCTAGAAACTGATCATGATGGCATTTGAAAGAATTCAATTGGTTACCATGATACTTACAGTTATACTCAGTCCAGCCAACAACTTGATTCTCAAGATCATAAACAAATAATTTGTTTGACAAGACCATATCTGCAAAATAAAATCCATGAAAATTTGGGAATAAGAACAAACATAATTGATCATCAAAGATATAGACAAATTGTTCATCAAGCACTATACAATACAAACGTTGGAAAGTATAATTTAAAAGATAATGAACATCAAGACCTACAAAAATATATATATAAAAAAAAGCAAGAAGCACGGAACATGAACTTAAAATTATAAATGTATACTCGTATATGTCCATGTATGAGTTTCACAGGCACCTAACAAGTTCGGATAGAAGAACTCAAACGTAATAGATTCTGGTGAAAAAAGTTTCGTCAAAGTAGTCACATTGCTTCCTATAGGAACTCGCTATGTTGAGAAGTGCAACTCACCTAGGTTGATCAAGTCAAAAAGTCATCCCCACGTGAGTTACAAGGAACTTGTAGAGATCCCTCCTAAGGACTCCTCTCCTCAGCGTAGATCACCCTCCCAAAGCTACTCATCCACTTAAATCAGCAAGCTGTAGCATACGGTTGTGAGTTAAGTCAACTCGTGAGCCGTCTTGAGCTTGACTCATTAAATAACTTATGAGTCGAACTCAATTAGCTAATGAGTAAAAATTGAGCCAGTCCTGACTAGATTCATTAGCATACAAGTTATTAAAAATATTTTAAAATTATATTTTACTTATATTAAGTGAGTTTTTTTATTAAGTTAATGTGTTATACTTTAAAATTATGGGAAAGAATTATGGAGCATAAGTTGTGGCATGATACTAATGTTTCTCAAAATCAATTTGGATTCATGTCGGGTACGTCTGCTATGGAAGCTATACATTTATTGAGAGGTTTGATGGAGAAGTATAGAGAGAATAAGAAGGATCTACATATGATATTTATTAATTTAGAGAAAGCATATGATAAAGTTCCAAGAGAAATGCTTTGGTGAGTTCTAGAAAAGAATGGGGTTAATAATGCTCATATTCAAGTCATTAAGGATATGTATGCAGGAGCTATTACTTGTGTTCAAACACAAAGTGGTTTGACCAAGTATTTTCCTATTTCAATTGGATTATGTCAAGGATCAACCTTAAGCCCATATCTTTTTGCTTTAGTCATGGATGTTCTCACTAGACATTTGCAAGAGGTTGTACCCTGGTGTATGCTTTTTGCTTATGATATTCTTCTTGTTGATCAAACTAGAGAGGGAGTTGAAGGTAAGCTTGAATTATGGAGATCAACTTTAGAGTCTAAAGGTTTTCATTTGAGCATACCTAAAACTGAATATATAGAGTATAATTTTAGTAGTAATAGATCTAGTGGGAGAATTGTAACTTGGGCGATCAAGTCATTAATAAGAGTACACATTTTAGATATCTTGAGCCTATTGTTCAAAGTGATGGTGAAATAGATGGGGATATTATTAGTAGAATTCATGTTGGATGGTTTAAGTGGAGGAATGCATCGGGTTTATTGTGTGATAGAAAAATTCTCTCAAACTTCAGAGAAAATTCTATTAGATGGTGGTGAGACCTGCAATGCTTTATGTTGTAGAATGTTGGCCATTAAAAAGAGAAGTATAATATTAAGTTAAGTGTTGCAGAGATGAGAATACTCAGGTGGATGAGTGGCTCTACTCTTAGAGAGAGGATACAAATGAGCATATACGTGAAAAGGTTGGAGTCGCTCCAGTAGAAGATAAGATTAGAGAGAGTCACCTTAGATAGCTTGATCACATAAAACGACGGCCTTCTAATGACCCAATTAGGAAAATAGTATTAGATTTGGCTTATTTTAAGAAAGGTAAAGGTAGACCTAAAAAGATTTGGTAAGCAAATATTAGAAATGGCCTTTATTTATTAGATTTAAATGAGAATTTGACTCTTAACATGACACAATGGAGAAAAAAGATTCATGTAGCCGACGCCATGTAGTGGGATAAAGGCTTGATGTGTTGTTATTTTTAATTCTTTTTATCATTTTCTTATAATAATTACATGAATCATTATCATTTTCTCTTTTATATTAAACGAGGGCTCAAATAAAGCTCGAGCTCAAACGCAAACTTGATTAATTAATCAAGCTCAAACTCGAACCTAGGGTAACTCAAGCTCGACTCAACTCGTTTAGACCTCCACTAGCATCGCTAATACTAGATATGAGGAATGAGCATCTCAAGAGGTTGAAAGCCCAATTTTCTGAACCTAGCAACTCTCAGCTCGCAATTGTCATGACCCGAAGTGACCCAGCCTTCACACTTACAACCTAAGAACTACACCCAGAGACACGCCGCCGTGCCCAAAAAAACTCGCTACTCACCTAGGGACACACCTAGAAATAGAGGATTAGGCCAAAATCAGAGAACCACGTGGAAACCTATCAGACCTTGACATGCATCCTACATAGTTTGAAATGGGTCGTAATTAATGATGTATTGTTTTATCCTTTTATGTAGTTTTTCCTGTAGCCCTCATATCAACATAACTAAAGGGTTAATAAGCATATTATGGATCTTTCTGGAGCATCATTGATCTGCTAGAGAATTCTTGAAACTTTGATTTTCTTAGTTTTTCTCTGAGATTTCCTTAACATTCTCCTTTCTTTTTCCATACTCAAAGTTCTCAAGTTCTTGTCTAAGAGGTTGCTTGCTAGCAAAGGTTGGCTATCATCCATGAACAAATTTGGATCCAAGATCTCCAAAGATATGATAAACTGTGGATTGATGTCAGTAATCAAAATACATGCACACAAGAAGAAGAACATAACCCATAGCTATCAATGAACATGAATGCCCCCAACTATACTAATAGTCGCGACCTCATGGAGATAAAGGACTTAACCATTCGTCGTAGAAGACTCGCACTCACTTCGACACTCAACCAGATCCGACTTGCACCGCCTCCAGACAAAGAGTACAATCCTCCTCCCCAACAAGTGAGAACAAAACCCAAACTAACACTTTCTCTAGGGTGATAATGGAGGTGAAGCCACCTCCAATGTTTAAAATGCCCATCCTAGAGTCATACAGGGGAAGAATTGACCTTGCTGACAATGTTGCTAATTTGAATCAACGACGTCATTGCTTGACATCGATGAAGCTTTCAAATGTCAGCTACTCTTCGCCACCTTTAAAGAGTTAGCACTATAGTGGTTCACTCACTTGCCCATAAGGGTAATCAACTCATTTGCGGCGTTCAAAAGGATGTTTGTCACACAATTTAAAAGTGTCAGAAGCCTTAAAAGAACTCGCAAGCCTTCCTCAAGATGCATCAGGAGACGGGAGAGTCTCTTTGCAGCTTCATTGTGAAATTCTAGAAGGAAATACTTGAAGTTGACTTAGAGCTAGTAGTTGACCGAGTTGATTGAACTCGCAAATAGTCACGTCAACACTAAAGAATGCAATCGAGTGATCGAATCCCCCTCATCCACTCACCCCAGAGGATTTGCTACCAAGAATGACCGGCTCCATGTTCAAGAATGTGGGAGATGACACCAAAAGAATCAATAGAAGGCCATCCATTATGCATGATCGATGTTGTCCAGACCACCAAAAAGCACCCCTGCGGGCGAGGTAGCTCAGGATTGATGATCCACCCACGCAAAGAGTGGAAGAAGCACCATGCATCATTCACCCCTTCACGAAGAAGGTACATGCATGCCCTCAACCACCCAATAATCATTCCTTTGGGGTTATCAATGGTTAAGCTCATAGAGGCCATCCAGAATAAAGAATTCTTCAAGTGCCCACCACTTATGAAGATGAATGCATACACAAGGGATGCCTCAAAAAGGAAAACCTTCCATAAGGTCCATAATCACGACACCAAGTGTCGACGACTCTGCAAACCCGTTAAGGATCTCATCAAAGTGAGAAAACTAAAAAAGTTCATACTCGCCGATCCTGGATGGTGCCGGGGGAAAACGCCAATGGAGAATAATGAGAACGAGCTCGTTTGTGCTTGCTTAATTTACATTGCAAGAGTGGTACCCACCATCCTAGCAGAGAGCGAGCCGAGTCCTTCACGACAACCTGATGTAGAATGAAAAGTAGGCCATGATTAAAAATTAGAAATTTGAAATTAATTCCAGCAAATAGAAGATCTGAAATTACTTTGGGGGGATTGATTGGGGGGAGAGTTAATTGGAGGGAGAAAAAAAGGAAGGGAGAGAGAGAGAGAGAGAGAGAGAGAGAGAGAGAGAGAGAGAGAGGGTCAGTGGTTAGGAGAATGGGGAGGGGATGGGGGAGGGAATTAAGGGATTGAGATAGATTGACAATCAAAGCCAATCTAAATGGAGAAAGAGGCTTCAATGCAATTGACTCTCTAAATTAAATTTGAATGTAATTGACCTTGATTGGAGGGACTTCCCTGATATAACTTCTCTTATTTTAGGAAAGAATTTCAAATTCGAAATGAATTAAAATATTAAATTAAAACCTTCCTAATTTAAAATGCATCACATATGGAAAATAATCAATTAGGGATTTGAAATTCTTTAATGGACATTGATTGGAAATGTAATTAGGAGCCTTAATGGAAATAGGATTTAGAGAGGAGAAGGGTAGGGCCGGCGGGCTAGAGGGAGGGAGGAGTTAGGAAGGATTTCAAATAGTTTCCAAGCAAAGCCAATTTAATTAAAAGAAATTTAATGTCCATATCTCTTTTAATTTGAATTCAAATTCAAATTGATTTGATTGAGAAACTTTCCAAATATAACTCATGTTAAATTAGGAAAGAATTCAAATTTGAAATTGATTCAAGATTGAATAAATATCCTTCCAAATTCGTCATGATCTTTATTAGGAAAGTAATAAAACTAAGAAAATTTGGAGGCAAGAGGGGAGATGTGGCCGGCGGCTAGGAAGGAGAGGTGGAGGCTGGCGGTTAAGAGGAAGGGGAACTGGGGAAGGCTTTGGTCCGGTGGCTAGGAGGAGGGGAGGTGGGTGTTGGGCCGACAATTAGGAGGAAGAGAGAGGGTGGCCGACTGCTAGGAGAAAGGAGGGACGATGGTGCAGGAGATAAACCACAAGCCCGGACGTTTCCTGCGGCTGATGGATAATACTTTAGCCTCACCTAGGGACTTCAAACCACGAGCCCGGACGCTTCCTGCAGCTGGTGGGTACTACGATGCCCTCACCTAGGGACTTCACCTCTCATATGAACTCTCAAAGCTCTCAAGAAAAAAAGTGCTGAATTTTTTTTCTTACTAATCATCCATCCCATCAAAAGAAGAGGAGAGGGGCTATAAATAGCCAAAATACAAGATAAAAGTGCCCCCAAGGGTCACATAGGACTACTCCCTCAAGTGAGGGTAAAAACAAAAAAAAACATAAATAAATCAAAATACAAATAAAAACACAAAATAAAGTAGTACAATCATGGCTGTTGATCTTTAGCTCCTCCTCTATTAAACTTTCACGGTCAGATGTCCTCATCACAACAAACTCCCAAAGATTGGGGACAAGTGCAGTTAACTCGATCAACACCTCATGGGCACCAGTAGTCGACATTGCCCCGATGACCTTCTACAAAGCAGACAAACCATCCAATGGGAATCCCTCAATGAAATTGTGCTCGCACCGCTTTGATCGACAAATATTATATCAGTAGCATTTTGATTGATATAGAGAGTTCTATCAATATTATCATCAATTCTATTATTGAAAAAATGAATTTTTCTGCCTCCCAACTCAGCCCAACTTCAAGTCCGCTCTATAGCTTTTCTGGCGAGCACAGAGACACCGAAAGCGTGATTGCTCTACCAGTCACCCACTAAGACACCACCATTGCATATGCTATAATGGTAGACATGCCAGCATCATACTATGCCATCTTCGAGCGACCTCTCATTAATACTTTCAGGGCGATCGTCTCAACATACCACATAGTGATTAAGTTCCCAACAAGCCATTACAATATCACGATGAGGAGCAACCTCATCCAGTCATGTGCATGCTACTTGAAGACTGTTGGTGAGGTGGAAACTTTCCCTAAAGAGTTGCTACAACTAGAGGTCGAGCGAGGACCAAGGCTGGAGACTGCTGAGGCAGTAGAAGAAGTTCAAGGCATGGAGGATAACCAAAGAGGGCAATAAGGGTAAGTGTCATCTAGCCCAAAACATCAAGGTGAGCTCGTCCAGGATCTCAAGGATGACCTCAACATCCTTTCATGAAAAACAGCGATGCCTGGCATAGATGAAGAAATTACTTGCCACTGATGAAATGTAAAGAGGGGGGACAAACCAATCAAACAAAATAATAAGGAAGACAACAGCCTCATTAAGCCAATCAAAAAGGAAGTAAAGAAGCTGCTCGGCGTTGACTTCATCAGGGAAGTGCAGTACCTAGACTAAATTTTCAATGTGGTTATGGTGCAGAAGGCAAATGGAAAATAAAGAATGCAAGTTGACTTCACAAGCCTTAACTTGACATACCCAAAAGATGGGTATCCTTTCAAGAATTGACTTGCTATTGGATTTGATATTCAAATTCTTAATGATGAGTTTTTTGGATGCTTTCTTAGAATATCATCAGAACAACCCAAAAGACTACAAAAAGACTTCCTCCATCACAGGAGAAAGATTACTACTATAAGATCATGCATTTAGACTCAATAATATAGAGGAAATATATTAAAGAATGTGGATCAGGTCTTCAATAAAGGACAAGAACATTGAAGTATACGACAACCTGTTGTGAAGTGCACATCGCCCAAGCAATAGATCCTTAACCTGATGGAAACGTTCGCCACACTCAAAAAGTATAATATGCGACTGAATCCTTTAAAATATATCTTTGGTGCATGTTTAGGCAAGTTCCTCTGGTTATTCATCGTTTGGTTGTAGGAATTTACACCCCAAGTATGTTATGAATATTTGAAATCATATAAGTTGGATGTATAAACGACTGTTGACTGGATGTAAGACGTTAACAGATGAATTCTTGAACAAAATGAATTTTTTCCATCCGGACAAGCTGTAAATTACCTTCCTTTATATTAGAGGGAAGGTTTCGTTGTCCATGTTCCAAACAAAAAAAAATCAAGTCTACCTCACACAAGATGAGATTAATGTTGATCTATATTGTGGATGATTCATACCAGAATATTAGTATTGGACTTCACATGGTAAGTACAAACCTCATTTCAACTCTTAATGCGGCCCGTCTACAAATTCCAAAATAGTTAAGGAAGACAGAATTAGGACATTTGAGGACTTGATATATGATGCAACTGTGCCACAATTTTAACAATATACAGAAGAGCCTACAAATAAGGAGGCACAAAACTTTTATGATTTGTTGCACGTTGCGCAACAACCAATTTGGAATGAGTGCACAACTCACTCAGAGTTATATATTGTTGTAAAGATGTTAAGCAAAAAGACATAATATAATGTACCCAGAGAATGTTTTAATCAATTCTTTGGCATACTTAAAGAGACCAACCCGGCAGATAATATAATTCCAACAAATTTATACCGGACTAAAGCATTGGTTTTAAAACTTGGTTTGACAGCTATAAAAATATATTGTTGTGTTAACAGATGCATGTTGTACTACGAGGATGATTTGTAAGAGATTGCATATCATCATTGTAATGCAATAATGTTTAAACCAAATTCTGAAAAAAAGAAAGCAAAAGGATATGTCAGTCAATCAATTATTTTGCTTACCCATCATTCCCAAATTGCAATGTTTATATACATCTGTAAGCTCTACGGCATATATGAGACGGCATAACGAACATATCTTGCACTACAGGAAAGGCAACGATTTGCGGGGATTTTCAACAATTTTTTTTTAATTGCGACGTTAGAAAGTTTGATCTCCATTGGATCTCACCTGAATCGCCCCATCTATCCTCCTGAGGAGAAGCTTGGTTTCAAACTCCGATTCGAACAGGAGGAGTACGCCATGCTAATGTGCCTTGGATGATCCACATCTCCGGGTCAGGCACCGATGAGCACATTAAACTGTCCATGTAGCTGAGAGCCCTCACAGCCCAGGCACAACGACACAATTATCAGGGGCGCGCTCTACCACTGAGCTAATAGCTCGTCGTGTGGGCCTCCAGTATTTGTCTTATTTGTGACGAATTTGCAGCGAATTTGCAACGGAAATTCTGCCGCAAACCTGCGCATATCCGCCGTAAATCGGACGCAAATAAATCTATATAAACCGACTAACTGGGCATTTGTTTCATTCGCTTGTGCTTTATTCTAGCTGAAATAAAGCCAAGCTTGCAAAAATAAAACTAGCCAAAAAACATACCTACAGCACAGATCAGAGACTACTATCAAACTATTCAGCTCACTCTTTACCCTTTCCCTTTCCCTAACCTGAAAACGGAAGCAAAAGCAAGAATGAGCTGCCACAGCTCACTAGGCTATCATAACCTAAAATAGAAATCAATAGCTTAAACCAAAAGGATTGAAAAAATTGTGCTCGGAGTAACGCATGTGGGAAGGAAGTCAAGGCCAGAGGGTTGGGCAAAAGCCATGCGTGCATTGAAGTTGGCCTAGCTAGGGGGAAAGAGTAGATCGAACGTGTTAAGAGCGACGTAAGTCGATGAGGTCAGGTTAGCATTGGTTGGGATATCGAGTGGAGAGGGAGAGATCGTAAGGAGGGATTGCTACTTGCAAAGGAGAGGGAATAGGGGCTTCAATTGGGTGTGCTTGATTGAGAGAAACGAGAGGGAGAGGAACCACTAACTGTGGGAGATCACCTCTCGATTTTGTTTGCATGCTAGAATGAGAGATGAGGTCGGGGGAGGGAGGGCCTTTTTTTGTGCTAGGAATCGGGAAGTGGGGAATGAAGGGGGGTTAGTGGGTTAGGTTAATGGGTAGTTAATTAGGGTTTTATTTATTTATTTTTTATTTTAATTTTTATCATTATTTTTAGTAAATTGGTTTTAATAATTTCTTCTTTTTAAATTTTAAATATATACATAATTAAAATTAAAATTTTGAAATAATAATATCTATTTGTATTACTTGTGCATCAATCAAATCATTGAAACTTCGTCATTTGCACACACATTTCACTTCATTTCACATGCACAAAATTTCAATTTTTTGTCAAATGAAAACTCTGACCAACATGGGTGTCGATCTTCGTTGTTTTAATTGTCCCGAACACATTGATACGGTCTATTTTGTGAAATGAAGCCATTTTGTCGATTTTGATTTTTGTTCGACGCTTTTCAAATGATTTTCATGCTATGTCGTGTATTTCGATCATAGTTTTCATTGTGCGTAGTTGACTTAACCTCAGAGTCACTATCGAGGTCAATAGTCACAACTAGATCTTATCCATCTACAATGATCCTAAATCATCAAGGAGAAGATACCTGCATGAGGCAACAAAACCTTCCATTGACTTTGCAATCTCTTATATATTATACAAGAAGCTTTGTAAACATCAATTAAAAATTAAATGGATACCTTTCTTTATTAGTTCTTCACACTAGTATCAAGCCCAATAAATATGTATAATCCTAATCCCGTTTCAAGAAAGAATTAAAAAAGAAGATATTTTATATTATGCTACTCAATTCTTTCTCATTTACATCTCACAAGTAAATCTTGATGATTACTCACATACTTCTCAAATCTTATAAACAACATGAAAATAACACCCTAGTTAAAAATTTTCTTAAACAAATCCACTCAAGTTCAATTCTATCAAAGATTCCATAAAATACCACACCCCCCCCCCCATGTTGTTCCCATAGAACTTCAAACCTACATAAAAATCACCAGACTTATCATTCATCCAGCAAACCACTATGATATGGGCATAGAAATAATTTTGTGCAGTCACCAAACCACCACTAGATCTCCTCCACGCCACCAGGTAATCATCAATCATCCATTATCGAACAACCACGAATTGCCTACTCAATGATTATTGGGTGTACAAGAAATAATTAGTTTTAAATTTTCCTGAATATTTTTATCAATATTACAATAGTCAGATGCTTGTCACTAATCTATGATAAAGATTAACCCTCTGTCTGCTTAAAAAGAAGAAAATTTAGATGTCACCATGCAAATATAAATTAAATTTTGAAATATTTAAAAAGAAATTTTTTATTGCATACAGACAAACTCTCCTAAAAACTATGATCTACCCCAATAGACATACAAGTTTGAACTTCTCTGAGACAACAATTTATAAGAGACACCTTAAACAAATCACAAGTACTAACAGGATGCCTACGATCACTAGACAATCCTATCGGACTTAACTGAGTGCAAAATTAACAAATTGGCATATTCAAATGTAATTAATTTCTTAGACATTTATTCTACTATTTTAATGAATGAAGATCTCTCTAATGACTTGATCATTCCTTGGATGATCAACTCATTCTAATTGTTGTTTGTATAAGATATGACGTGATGGGCTATAAGATACTTCTAATTACAAAACATTGATTTTGCAAAATTATCATTGTGCCAAATAATTATATTTGAATAAATGCCGATCATTGGATTCTTCTCCAAATCGATCTTTGCAATAAATCCATTAGTTTTTGTATATGTTTTAATTATATGTTAATTATGTAATGAGATCATCTTATTTCTTTCCTTATTGGTGTGAAGTATTTTTAGTAAGCATTGAGGACTTTAATATGGATAAAGGATGTCTTAGGGCTATATGAAAATTATTGAAGAATAGAATGAATATGAAGTATTGAAATTTTCCCTACCATCCATCTATCCTCTCCTCTTCAATCTTCTTCTATCTCTCTCTCCCTCCTCAGGTCCCTCTTATCAATACTAATTCATTTATACTATCATTTTCAACACTTTATGAATTTGGTATTAGAGCCAAATATCAACTTTCGTGTGTGTTGTACGACTCCATCAGTCACGCACTCCCCATTGTGCACCACATCAGCTAGCTCAAGGATTTGATATTGCCTGCGGCTAGCTTACAAATTTTCCAATGTGAATGCTTTCCCCAGTTGCAACTGCAAACACCTTGCTCAAACCGTGATAGCAACCCAATCCTTGTTATATCTTTTTTCTCAGACCGCTTATTCCACCTTCTAGCAATCATTTACATATTATATGCTTTCCTGCTCAATCCTGCTCTATGATGTAGCACTCCCATCAACTCGCAACAACCCATGCACTTCCTTGCATCTTGTATGCTTCTCACAGATGCACAATCATAAACCCAACCATGCGCTCAGATTCCCCCCTAATTGTGTGCCTTACCCGCACTTCCCACTTCCAACACATAACGTCCCTATGCATGTCGCTTTCTATACACTGTCAAACGCTACTGCATGCGCCCCTATTATACAAGACCCTCCGTTGTTATTTGCATAAGGTCATACAATCAACTATTTTGCATCACCAATCTACCACATTTTCTACTATAAATCCATCATCTGATCACCTTCCTAAGCAACTCCTTCAAAACAAATTTGAACAAAATCACAAATCATTAACCACTCTAACATGCCATAATGACACTCACACCAACATCAGATATTAATAAACTCATGAATTCGAACAATGTACAATATGCTCCCAATCATTATCCTTATGATGAACATTAGAAGGTACCATTTGATATTCTTATCATGATACTTAAGATGCATATTCTTTAGAACATCATAAGAGCAAATTATATGGTTCATATCATAACAAATATTGATCATATCAAGATGATCAAGCATATTCTCATCCCCAATATTCTGATAGTCGTTGATCATATCACAACAATCATACATACTCTTATCAATGATATCATTAACTTGATCAATCAGATCATGATGGCCATGCTCACTCTCATCTGTATACAAACCATAACAAGTCAAACCACTTTAATGTCTTCTCCTAATATCATTAAGTCTCTAATCAACACAGGCTTCATGATGAAATATCCAATGTTAAATTAAATCATAACCTTCAGGAAATAAAAAGGCTCAAGTTCTTTCGCAATTCAACTACTCCAATATTAACTTCACTAATCCAACCATCTCCAACTCCTAGTGTACCTAAACCCTATTGTGATAATATGGTTAATTTCAAGGTTGTGAAAACTGGATCGGACAACAAACCGGAAGAATGAGAGGTTCACGGTTCGACCAGTCGAATCGGGGTCGAACCGGATGATGTAATAAATACTAATATTATTAAAAATTAATAAAATTAACATAATAATTACGGCAATCTAACCTTAAACCTCATAATTCTAAATATCCAATGTTGAACCGCAAGCTTAGTCCGATTAGGCCGGTTTGTTGCGAAGCCGGTATTTAAACTGGACCGGATCGGACAACTGACCGGTTCACGGTCGAACCGGCTGGTCCGATCCGATTTGTAAAACCTTGGTTAATATTGAGCTTGACTTTGTGTCAAAGGATGAGGTTGAGCTTGTCCACATCTTGAACAAAAGACTATGTCAAAGATCGAAGATACTAGGGGTGTCAATTTCGGGTCACGGGTCGGGTTCGGGTCGAACCCGAAACTGACCCGGCACTTTTCGGGTCAACCCGAACCCGACCCGTTTTTAAAAACGGGTCAGTTTTCCTGACCCGAACCCGACCCGCTTCGGGTCCGGGTCAACCCGACCCGACCCGAATGACCCGTTTCCAACATGAAAATGGCTAATTTTCGGGTCAAAAACGGGTCAAACTCCTCTTTTAGGGTCAAAATCGGGTCAAAATCGGGTTTTCGGGTCAAAATCGGGTCACTTTCGGGTCAATTTCGGGTCAAAGGGTTAACCCGAACCCGACCCGATTTTTGAAACGGGTCGAAATGTCTAACCCGAACCCGACCCGTTTCGGGTTCGGGTTGACCCTAACCCGAAATTTTCGGGTCGGGTTCGGGTCGGGTTTTCGGGTCGTGTCAAATATTGACACCCCTAGAAGATACACTTGAGTCTATAAAGCCTTTTTTCTATTTCTCAGCTTCTCATGTTGTCTCTAGCTCCATCACATCATGACTCTGTCTTTCCACTACTTCCAACACCAAAATATCGCATAGGAGCTTATACACTAAAACATAAAATATGGAGAGGTCAAATTCTACATGACTATCAAGAAGGTTACACATGATGCTCCTCAATTCTCTATATTAATACTTGCTCACTCATATAGACTGATTTCATGCTGCCACCATTGTCACAGTCATATTATCATGATGTTTTCATTCAGATAATTGATTTGCTTCAGGATGTATTTGACATCCTTAGCCAAAGCCCCCGTATCATTTCATATGTGAACGCTTTCTTACCAATACTACTATTTGTAATATCCATGCACCAACTCCACCTCCATCACCATCATGATCGCCACCTATTCAGAGGAGTTTCGTTTGGTTCATGATGCAAAGATCATCACAATCGAATGAATGTGTATCGGATCCTACTCCAAATCAATCATAGCCACGTCTAGCTTTTGCATGCATTTTAATTATTTTTAAATTTTGTTGTCTTTCCTTATTGGTTTCAAGTGACTTTAATAAGCAATGAGGACCCTATTAATATTATATATATAGTGAGCATTAGGATTGCATGAAAATAACTGAAGAATGAAATGAATACGAAATATTGAAATCCTCATCATTCTTTCTCTCATCTCTTCCGCTTCTTCTATCTCCTCTTCCTCGAGTCCCTTCTGTCAACACAAGTTCATCTCTGCTCAAACTATTACAATGTTACAATGTATGGCATCATCATATGCCTTCTACCAGCTATTTGGTGTAAGATAGATTACACAACTTAAGCACCAAATCACTGTTGGAAAAGCATCTATCTTCAATTCTAGTTTTATTTGTTTGTTCTAATAAATATCAATATCATCATTTTTAGCCTCTAGGTGGTTAATTTTCCACTTACCTACACTATGGAAATGTTTATGAGGTTGAGAATATAAGGAAAACTAAATTACCATATAATTAAAAACAGAATAGAAGGATGATAAAATAAAGACACTCATACCTCCTAAAAGAATCATATCTTTCCCATCTTTCGACTGCAGCGCACTATTCTGGAAGCCAGTGCACCAATAGTTATCCTGTTAAAATGCCACCACAAATTGATTAAAATTAATATGGCAAAAGGATCAAATCAAAGGAGGTTGCACACTAGGGGCTCTTTGAGTTTAAAAATAAGTGCGAAGTAAAAAATGCAAGTAAAACAAGTTTTTGATATTTTAGTTTTGAGCAAAGTCATGCGACGTGCATGAACCCAAACCAACTTTAATCTCACTTTAACAACATACCTGCAAAGTAAATGTAGTGGTATTAGCCGCATTCACTTTGTAGGACTTATTGTTTGCTAAGAAAATGCTTAGAAGTAAACCATTCAACCTCTTTATTAGATAGATTTAACTTAGGACCCCAATATGCACCATAAATTACAAATTTTTATAAAGCAACATTTTAACATAGTAGAGGATTTTCCAATCAAAAAATACGGATATTAATAACATGAGATGCATAAACTGATAAAAGTAAAAAAGTCATCAATATTTTTACAAGGAAAAAGATCCCTGGTTCATATAGAAAACTGGATTACTAGGGTCAAGGTTATCAACGAACCAAACAATAAAAAGTAAAATTTCAAACACCTGTAAATTTGACAAGATTAACACATGATCAAGAATGTTTTATTCCTAAAGAAGAGTTATTAAATCATATCAAATTTCAAATTTTAAAAGAGAAGCATAAAATTAAATTAAGTGTTGCAGAGATGAGGATGCTTGGGTGGATGACTGGCTGCACTCCTAGAGACAATGTAAACTAGCATATACATGAAAAAGTTGGAGTAGCTCCACCGGTAGATAAGATTAGAAATAGTCATTTAGATGGTTTGGTCACACAAAATGTTGGCCTTTCGATGACCCAGTTAGGAGAATAGATGTATTAGATTTGACCTATGTTAAGAAAGGTCGAAGTAGATCTAAAAAGAGTTGGTTAGAAAATATTAGAAATGACCTTTTTTTTATTAGATCTAAATGAGAATTTGACTCTTAACAAGACACGATGGAGAAAAAGGATTCAAGTAGCTGACCCCACGTAGTCGGATAAAGGCTTGATGTTGTTGTTGTAACAAATTTCAAAAACATTGCTATCCATATTGATTCTCAAGGATATACCTAAAAATTAAGCTTCTAGAAACTCTTCTCCTAGAGCAGAATTTTGAAGTTTCAATAGGCATGAGCTAGAAAGACTCTTTGATCATATTGTGGGATGAAATAATGTTAAAATCTAAGATCATTCATCAATAAAAAAAAAAAGATTTGGTAATATCGTACTTTCTCGGATCAATTTCCAGATGTTTTGAAAAGATAATCAGCATCTTGCAATATGAACCTAAATCGGAACATAAATGAGCATGTTCCTAAAATTGTATGCATGCCCCAACATTATGACAATTTGGAATCATATCAAAAGATGGAACCTCTATGATAATTTCTTTTTCTGTTTATTGAAGTTTGAGTTACTTCTGTGTTTTTTGTTACTTAAGTGTGGATGAGATATGCTACTCTTCTAACACAACTGAATTTACAGGCTCAAATTGTTTATTGAAATTCATGTTTTAATCTACAGTTTCCATCAATTGGCACAATAACAAAGAAATGAATTGATATAGAACGATAAGGAAAAAAAGGGGACATTTGAGATTTGAATTTCTTGCTTTAATTGAGATCAAAATATTAGGAATAATTAAATCAAATCAAATCCAATTAGAAACCTAATTAGATTTAATTTAAGTAACTTTCCTAAAATATGCTATCTTAAATTAGGAAAGTATTTCAAATTCAAAATTACTTAGAATTTGAACTCAAATATTTTCCTAATTTAAATCATTTGATAAAAGGAAAATAATCTAAGGGGAATTCAAATTTTGGAGGCAAAGAAGAAGAAGGGGGGAAGGGGCCGGCGGCATTAAAAGGGGGAGGAGAGGTTATGAAAAGAGAATTAAAAAGGGCTTTGATTGGAACCATAAATTAGGGAGTAATATTTAAATCACGTCCAATTAAATAATTAACTTGACCTAATTCAAATACTTTCCTAAAATAAGAGTCCTAATTTTAGAAACAAAATTCAAATTCAAATTAATTTGAATTTTAAATTTAAAATTGTTACTAAGTTAGAAGGGCTAAAATATGAAAGGGCTTTGAATGTGAAGGGAGATTTGTGGAGCCAAGGGGAAAGAAGGTGGTTGGCAGTTTGGTGAGACCAACGGCTAGGGAGGTTGGGAGGGGGGGGGGGGGGGGAGCTAAGGCCGTGGGGAGGGAGAAGGGGAGGCCGGTTTTGTGGAAATAGAAGGGTTTATGGGAGAATCGGCCAGTGAAAAGTGGGGGATTTTGGCCGGTGTTCAAGGGGGGATGAGAAAAGGATTTAGGGAAAGAGAGATACAACTGCGAGCCCGGATACATCCTGCAACTGATGGGTACTAAGTTGTCATTCACCAAGGGACTTCAGGCCACGAGCCCGGACACATCCTGCTGCTGGTGAAAGCTATGAATTCCTCCCATAGAAATCTCACCCAAGGTTCTTCCCAAAGAACACAAGTGCAAACACAAAATTCTATTAATCATCCAACATTACATTACACAAGCAAGGGCCTCTATATATAGGCCTAAGAAACTAAAACAAAACACATATGCTCCTAGTGCTTACATAGGATGACCCTCTTAAGTAAGAGTAAAAATGAAAAATTCATAATAAAAATAAAAATTACAAATAACAAATTAAGATAAGGTGGAATGATCTCGGCCGTCGATCGTCGTCTTCTCCCTTGAAAATCTTCTTGATCAGATGTCCGCATCATGAATTCTCGGTGTGTTTATATTCAATAGCCCTGTCACGATCATATGTCCTCATCTTTTCCAACGTTACCATTATTTGTTACCACTACACTGATGTAATTTAAAATTAACTATAATAAACTACCACCAAATCCATGCTGACGTTTGACTGATGAGCCAATTCTTAAGTTTACTAAATGAAAAGGATGGAAGTTACCCCACTACGAGCTCTAAAAATATGGCGCCCCAGCCTCTTAGTGTGATTCAAGGAGAACAAATTAGGTTAGAGATACGACACTATCTAGAGAAATCGCCCTTATTTGCGAGGAATTTAATATCTAAATTAATGTTACCCATAGGCGCAAGCCCTTACAGTTAATTAACCCTCCTAGTGATGATAAAGCATGTTCAATGAAGGCTAATCATTAAATAGGTGTTGAGTACCTAGCATACAATAGCAGCATATTTATATGTTTAGGGTCAGAAATTTATCACCTTTCACTTAAAGTGGATGATGGGAGGAATGATGGCAAACCCGATCAAGATCTCATGATTTTGTCGTCTCAGGTTGTCAAAGTCCCTAATATACTTAGTTAGAAGAAGTAGGCGACCTAACCTAACTGAATGGTACTTGTCGGCAGTCATGGGTGGCTCCGAATAAGGATATCTTGTAGGCATAAAATGAATGTTTGTCTAAGAGAGAAAATCAAGTCGTTCTTAACTAACAGAGGGCTTTGTGCCCTATTAAATCTACCCTATAATTCATTAGTCAATGATGTTAATCATTATTAAACACACGGGCTATGGTCGTAACCGTACTGTAGTGAAGCCTATCTACAATATTATCACCCGGCCATAACCATTTACCTTATAGAACCATTAGGCCTAACCACCGATTAGATGACACATGCAATGCCCTTACTAGCAAGAGATTATTTGAGAATGAATCTTAGTAATATTCTCAACAAAACATTTGTTATTTGTGAACAAAAATTATTCTTGAAATCAACCTTGCCAAATGGTCACAAAATGTGGGTGAATTTTTACTTTAAGTGATAGTGATTAAATTTCATTTTTAAACATTTAGCTTTTGATACGTATTAAGTTTTTAAATTTTGATAAATTGTGAGAATTAACCCTTTCAATTAAGATTTTGTTTCAACGTGGCTATCATTGGAGTGATATTAAGTTTAAAAATATTTGCATTTTATTGGGATTTAGAGGCATTTAAAAATGTAGAGTCTCCTCCGATTGAGATTCACCATCAATACGACCATCGAGATTTTAAATAATTTATATTTTTATTAACTAAACCTTGTCAACTCTGTCTACTTCCTACCAGAGGATTAAGTTTGATCTGAGCTCACATGGCACTTTGATTATAAAGCTTCATTCGATTGAGATTCACTTTTGATGTGGTCATCATCGAGGATTTAAATAATTTATATTTCATTAGTTGAAACTTGTCATGATATTCAGGATATTAAGGATATATAAATATATACATGATATTACTTGTGCCCAAACACAAGGTGTTTTGACCTAGTATTTTCCTATTTCAATTGGATTACATCAAGGATCAGCATTAAGCTCATATCTTTTTGCTTTAGTCATAGATGTTGTTACCAAACATTTGCAAGAGGATATACTTTGATGTATAGTTTGTGCTGATGATATTCTTCTTGTTGATAAGACTAGAGAGGGAGTTGAAAGAAAACTTGAATTTTAGAGGTCAACCTTAGAGTCTAAAGGTTTTCGTTTGAGTAGATCTAAAACCGAATACATTGAGTGCAATTTTAGTAGTAAAAGATCTAGTGAAGGGATTGTGACTTTGGGCGATCAAGTAACTAAGAAAAGTACACATTTTAGATATCTTGGATCTAATTTCAAAGTGATGGTGAAATAGATGTTAATATTATAAGTAGAATTCAAGTTGGATAGTTGAACGAGAGGAATGCATCGAGCCTATTGTGTGATAGAAAGCACCACTCAAACTTAAGGAAAATTTCTATAAGATGATAGTGAGACTTGCAATACTTTATGTTGCAAAAAATTAAACATAAAAAAGAAGCATAAAATTAAGTTAAGTATTGCAGAGATGAGGATGCTCAGGTGGATGAGTGGCTTCACACTTAGAGATAGAATGTGAAACGATTATATACGTGAAAAGATAAAGTAGTTCCAATGGCAAATAAGATTAGAGAGAGTGCCTTAGATGTTTCGGTCACATAAAATGTCAGCTTTCCGATGACTCGATTAGGAGAGTAGATGTATTAGATATGACCTATGTTAAGAAAGATGGAGGTAAACCTAAAAAGACTTAGTAAGAAAATAATAGAAATAACCTTTTTTATTACATTTAAATTAGAACTTAGCTCTTAATAAGACACAATAAAGAAAAATGGTTCATGTAACCGAGCCCACGTAATTGGATAAAGGCTTGATGTTGTTATTGTTGTTGTTACTTGGACTTTATCAACTTTGTTTACCCACTAACAGATGATCGGGTTCAACCATTGGTTCCGTGAGTTATTATGCGAACGTTTAAACCAAGAGCTTCAACTCTTTTGTAATGAACTTCCTTTAAAAACGCTTTAAAGGCCTAATGTGAATTTGAAATTAAATATCTCAATAGATTTTACGATCGTAAATTCACTTGTTAATCCAAATCATATAGGGTGATCGGGCTTGAGATTTACATTTATTTTTAACTCGCGTAGCATTCTGGACCTCGAATTTAGGAGTTCAGTGTGCCTACCAGAGCACAAGCAAGTGATTAACTTAGAAAAAAAAATTATTTTAGTTTGCTTTTAACTCTGCATAGCCTTCTCAAACTTTAGTGTTTGAGTGTTAAACACATTTGTCGAAGCACATATGGGTGATTATTTTAAAAAGAAAATTTTATTTTAGTTTGCTTTAAACACCATGCAGCCTTATCAAATTTTCGTGTTTAAACATTAAGCACATGCGAGGAATTTAAATTTATTTGTAAGTGACATGCACACTTTTTAATGTGTTTACATGATGTATTTACACTTTTAGGTTGCACATACATAGTGTGTGTGCATGCTTTTCAAAATGCATTGAATTTTCTTAGTTTTAAATAATTATGTGCTTTTTCATGTAGTTGTGCACTTTTCAAGTTTGTGGCGCGCTTCTCATGGCTATGACACACTTCTCGAGGCAATATCATGCTTCTCAGGGCTATGTCGTGCTTCTCAGGGCTATGATGCTTCTCAAGGCAATGACTCATTTCTCGAGGCAAATGCGCTTCATTGAGTTGCCACATGGTTTCTAAGACTGTTGCGCACAATTCATGATTTTGGTCAAAAAATAATGCATTAAAAATCTAATTTTATGAAATTGATTGGTTTACTCATTGATTTTTTTCCTTGCTAAAAATCTCAAATATTTATGATCATTTCATCCTTAGTTTGTCTTAGACTCTATTATCCCTTATTTTCATTTAAAGAAAGTGGGACCGGGTTATTTGGTAGCTTGGAATAACAAATTAGTTACAGTAAAAATTTGAGCCTAAATCGTGCTGCATTATTGAAGTTTTTGCTCTAGTGCAAGTTTCCAGAAATCCTTTAACACCATATTGGCTGTTGGAATATGAATTGCTTCTCTTTTATACTGCACAGGGCCAATTTCTCCGTTCTAACCCGGGGGGGTTCCGGTCACAAAAATACTCACTCTACAATGAGAGGATAAAGCCAAGTAAATCAACCGCTCCCAATACACTCTATTGGTGAAGGCTTCAACACATAGGATATGCCCTCTTTTCACTACTCTGTAAAACTCTCCCAATCTCTCTTCACGTTTTCAATTTGAAATAAGGATTTCAGTTTAAAAAAAGATGAAGTTTACCAATGACTTAAACATTATAATGGCAATCCCACATTTTGCTAGGGTATAATGTCATGTTACAGCTACAATGATTTAGATTATTAGGATCGATGCAAAAGAACATTATTCCAATATATTCCTCAATGTAAAAGATACGTCCCAGAGAGTAATGAAAATAATGTTTTCATATCAGAGACAAATAACCCAAAGTAACAGGGCAGCAGTATGCAATGATAACAAATGAAGGCCTGTGTTAGTTAATAATCATCTTATATATTTTGAAAAGCTGCGGGTAGCTTAGATCTTCACCAATTCTTTGAAAGAAAAAAGTTGGTGCAAGCTAGTCATGAATTCAACAAAATTTCCACATCGAATCACCAAAACGAAAACAAATATACGACTCAATAAAAAGACTACTTTAATCACAGGATAAATCTAACCAAGTCAACCATTTCTTACAAGTAAAAATAAGGCACTGAACAAGACATCCAAACCAAAAGTTAACGCTCTTCTAAAAAACTGTTGATAATCATAGATCTAGCTAAGAGACTAAGAAGATAGAATTAGTGTAGAAATCAATAAAAAAGGTATTCCTATAAGTGGAGTCCAAGCACATGTGTGTACCAAAAAAAAGGTTGGTAGGAGGACTGGGGGAAGTTGAAAGCGCTAAGCAAATGACAAGTTACGTAGTGTTTAAACCTTGCCAAGATAGTCTGGAATAGATGAAAATCATTCATGTCCAGCATAACTAACAAGTAATCACATATTTTAATATATCTTACCCCAGTTGTGAATAAATAATCATGTGGATATATTGGTAATTCCACTGAATCTTCAAAATGAAAAATAATCTTCGGGAAGCCATCATCAATCCTGAAAATAAAAAGGAGGTGCATATGAGGACAAATGCATCTTTAATACAAATAAATTAAGTAGAAGTTCAATAAGTGCAGTTTAATATTCGATGCAAAACCAGCAATCAAAAGAAAAAAAAAATAACAGGAGAAACCCTAAGGAAACAAGGATTTCCTCTTCCTAGCCCTGCTAAAGCAACAGAACTTGATGTGCACTGACAGATCCCAACAAAACAAACCCACCTCAGTGCTTCCTCTGCCTTTAAATTTTCATTCTCAATAGTACACCCGTGTTTCAAAATCCATGCCCCCCCCCCCCCCCGCCCTCTCTCTCCTCTTGAAAGTTAACTTTGATAAGTTCTATTCTATTTTAGAAGAACAAGCAATAGGTTCCAAGAACTTCTATCAAGCATTATTCTACCAACGTATGCTAGCAAATCAAATGAAAAACTTAGTATAATCCCTCAATTACAGCTTGATCTGCAATGAGAAAATGATTTTTACTAGGCTGACATGCTCATATCCATACTGTCACAATAATTTAAAAGATAATAGACAACAATTGGAGAGAATTGGTTTTCTTTTATTTCATCATTTGCATTGATCTTGGGAACATTTCTAATAGGAAATATATGAAATTGGAAAGCTAAAAATCAGGGATCCAATCAATAGGATAAATACAATAGGTAAGAAGCTAAGAGGGGAGAGTCGACTAGAGCTTGAGGGCCATAGATTGGTGAGTTGGACATGGCCAACAAATGGAGAAGTGTATATTTGGGATGTGACTGAAGGTGAAGACTGTTGGAGCGTGACTTGAGGCAGCTGACAAAGGCTTTACTCGCAATAGCCAACTTAAGTGAAAGTTCAGACGTAGACTCATTAGAAGCCAGCAAAGCGCATTTTAAAGGGATTTCCACACTCCCCTAAAGTAAATGAATTATGTTGTTTACTACGAGCTTACATGTCAATTATTGAAAGATTATTCCTAATAATATTTTGGTGAGAACATTTGCAAGTTGTTCAATTGCGGTGATGAACAGAGTATAAATTAAACCAATAACTAGCTTCGTCTTTATAAAATATTTACAACTTCAACATGTTTAGTACGATCATGTTGGACGAGATTATTGCAATGTCAATAGCTAATTTGTAAGCACAATAGAGCCTCAAAGGACTCCTTCATTCAAAATTAAAATTTTCCAACATAATGTTTAACTATGCAATTCATAGAATCCAATGCCATAGTTCTAAATTTAGTATTTTTGTTAGGGTTGCTTCCAAATTTTATTTTTTAATTCAACAAGTCATGAGGTTGCCCCTTAGAATGAGGAATATCCTAATTCCTAAAGTTGACCTCCTATCAACCATAAACCCTATATAACCAACATCTACGTAAGCTTCAAAAGTTACATCCTCCTCCCTTTCAAAAAAAATTTATGTACCTGTGGTACCCTTCAGATATTGCAAAATTTGATATGCTATCCTAGGGTGTGATTCTTTAGAATTGTGCATGAATTAACTAACCACACTAACAACATAGACATTATTAGTTCTAGTGTGTGACAAGTAAGTCTTCCCACAATGCTTTGATAAAAGAATTTTTCTATTTATGTATCTTATAAGCCAATCCAAGTTTATGATTAAATTCCATGGGACTCTAAACAAGCTTAAATCCTAACTTTTTTTTTTAACTTAACCTTCTCTTCCAACAGGTGTGTTAAGTATTTTTATTGTGATATAAGGATTCCATGACGAGTGTGCAACTTCATAACTACGGAATTACTTAGACTTGTCTTATTCTTGGACTTTAAATTCTTGGAGTATTGATTTCTTTAAAATCTCCATTCATTCCAAATCACCACCTGTTATGATAATATCATCAACATAAATTAGCATTGCGAAGAATCTCCAAGATGTCAATTTCACAAATAATGTATGATCATTATTTGTATCCCACATTGAAATTGAGTATTACCCTGTTAAACCTTCTGAATCATGCTCTTAGATAATGCTAAATATATACAATGTATTTTTTTTACATACGTTTGTTATATATTTGAGTCAAGTCATAATGGGACCTTCATATACAGTTATAAACTCCCTCTACTAAATCACCATGTAAAAAGGTATTATTCGCATCAAATTATTGTAACTTTTGTTCCCTATTAGTTGTTGATAACAAAAGAACTCAAACAGTATTCAATTGAATAACTAGAGCAAAGATTTTAAATAATCAATCTCATATGTTTGAGTGTAATCTTTAGTCAATAGTCCGGCCTTATGACTTTATAATGAACAATCAAATTTATATTTACAATAAAGACCCATCTACATCACACTAGTTTCTTTCCTTTTGGTAATTTTACCAATTACTATGTTTAGTTTTTTAAAGAGTTTTAATTTCTTCCCTCATAGTATTATTCCAACTGATTATTTAAAGCTTCTGAGACTATTTTAGGAACATAAATATCACATAAGCTAATAAAAAAGGAATGGCAACCATGAGAGATTTTTGCATGATAAAAACAAGTGTAATTCTTGTTTAGGTTATTGTACCTTTGTTTATAGACTCGATGATTTCCTTAGTGAACTAAATGATGGGAATTGATTTAATGAATTGGACTAGCACATATTGAGATGCCTTTCTTCTTGAAAATTTTGGAATGGCTGAGTAAGGAGAGGGTTCTGGTATAGGAAAAGTTTGTATAGGAGTGACTGGTTCTAAAACAGAACTGTTTGTTGGGATGAGGGGAAAGTAAGGGTAATCTAGGAGGAAAAATTCATTTGTGGCTGATATTTTTTCCTTAGGACTAGTAGCAACAAAGTAGTAATTATCTTTTTTATTAAAAGTGACATCAGCGAACACAAACACATTTCTCGCAAGGGATGCTAGCAATGAGAGAAAATGGGCTTGGGATTCTTATATGACTTATTGGAAACTAGTACATTTGTGTTTTACTAACTCGTAAATATCACAATGAAATTCTTCAATATTGATTTTTTAATAATAAAGAAAATATAGATTTAAGAATAATAATGGATGGATAGCCAACATGTAGGTGTGAAATTCATATGGATTTAAAGGTTCCTAAATGAAAAGATAACATAACAGGTTATGTGGATTTTCCATGATCATTGGAATCCTTGGGGTGGTAGTGACTATCCCTTTCTTTGGCAAGTCCAATCATCCTCCTTGTACCCTATTCTTAAAAGACACAATGTGAAGAGTAAAACACAATACAATATTTTTTATATGTAGTTAGCTCTTGGATATAATAAATTGATGAATAATTTAGGACATAGAAGTGGTTTGTGAGGGAGAGGGGGAACCAGCGCGAGGAAGAGCAGCCGACGACCTTCCCTTCCCTGTCCGAGCGGAAGTTCTGACATTTGATCGGAGGCAAGAACGGAGAGCTCGTTCGCTGCGATCGTAACTTTCTCCCTTACCCATCTTCCTCTTCCTCCGATCCTCCATCCCGCTGCTCTACCCGATCCCCATCTAGCTGAAAGCTCCAACGGACCAAACTTCCGTTGCCAACACCTGTGCCCGACGCCTCCATCCCGGTTCTGTTCGATTCACAGAGAAAGAGAGAGAGAGAGAGAGAGAGAGAGAGAGAGAGAGAGAAAAGGATATCTACCTCAGCAAGCCGAACCCCTTAAATCCCTTAGCCGACTCTTGCTCCTGCTCCTTGCCGATTAGAGAGGGTAATCTTCTCTTAATCAATAATGATATTAATTAAATATTAGTATTAATACTAATATTAATATTATATTCCTATTATAATACTATTATTATTATCATTATTAAACACATTATTAATGATAATAATAGTAATAGCATAATAGTAATATGATAATATTATTAGTATTAATATTAATGATTATAATGTCATTATTATTATTATTATATTATTATTATTATTGTTATTATTAAAATAAAAAAAAAGGAAATAACTCCCTTTCTTACCTCTACATGTATGTCGGGCCGGCAGACCGCCCATACACGTTTTTCTCTAGCGTGGTGGGAAGGGAACCCGGCGCGACACCTACGACGAGGTAGGTGAGCGACCCCTCGGCTCCAAAATCATGTTCTCGATGTTCGTGTCGAGCTGGCAACCCGCTCATACAAGCTTTTCTCTAGCGTAGTGAGATGGGAATCCGGTGCGGCGCCTAAGGCGAGACTGGGATATTCATAAGTACCCGCTCGCGGGGAAAAACTGCTTCTCTTTTGCAACAAGTACCGAAAATCCATACACACCATTCTCTGGCGTGGTGGGGACAAAGATTTCACGGCCGCGGTGTCCTCATAAGAGGGCACCTACCGTACACGCTTTTCTCTAGCGTGGCGGGAGGCCCAATTTTTTCGTAGTTTTCCCCTAAACGGGGGAGACGCCGAGAGGCTGTTGAAATTTCGGGTGAAAATATGACTGCACTCGGACCTGTCTGAACTCAAAAGACGAAGAATCTGGACTCAAATGAATAGTGGATTGTGGACTTGTACTTGAACACAACTCAAATGGTTAATCAAGACTCAAACCCAAATAAAATAAATTCAAACTTGAATCCAAACTTGAATATCAAATTAACATAATATGAATTCAAGTAAATACTTGAGATAGACTACAGGGGACATAGAACTTGAGCTTGCATATTGAGCTTGCGGACTTGATAGAACTCCAACTTGAACAAATACAAAGGACTACGGCATGAATACAACATGAAAACTAAATCAAGCCTAATCAAATGATGTTAAACTGAACAAAAGACTTGAACTTGTACTCTAAACTCAAAACTAGAACAAGATGTGGACAACAAAAACTTATGCATTTGAGCTTGAATTGTACAACGCCAACTGAAATTTGGATTTGCAAGCATTAGATTCAAATCCGGATGAACTCAGTATGACAGTAGATGACTTGAATGAATGTGGAAGACTCATACTGAGTTTGAACTCAAGTCTGAATGAAACTGAACTTAAACTCAAACATTTGCAAAGAACTCAAACTTGAATCATATACAAGGAGATTTGAACAATAACGAACCTGAATTTTCAAGCACAATAAGGGACTCAAGGAGCTTGAGATTGAATGGGATGCAAAGAGCTGAACCCATAACAACAAACAAGACTCAAGCATGAATTGAACCTTGAACTCAGGTCTGATGGAACACATAGGACTGGGCTTTGGATGAATGAACAAATCAAAGTCTAAATGCACAGTTCTCTAAGCTAACAGCAAGTTGCAAGTGGGAGCTTAAATCCTGATGCACACGAAAGACAAATGCAACGAACTCCTACGACAATCCCTACATATGCCTGTTGATTGAAGATGGCAACACTGTCAATCGATAATGGATGATTTAGTCCCCTACAAACAAGTACAATCAAGACCCACCTGAGATTGGTGAAAGGTGGATACGATGTAGGGACAACGGCTCTTCTATGGATATCTCCAAGAGGTCATAATGGATAAAGCGGTCCCCTGCAAATGAATACTTGTGGATAACAACAGTGAGTGCCTCGTAAGCAGAACGAACCACTGTGGACACAAGTACAAATGTCACCTATGACAATGGTGATTAAAACATCTACGAGTACGTCGGGTATAAGGGCGACTCGATGTACGGAGAATACCTACTAGCATAATGGAAGAGACATTTGAACAAATTAGAACTAAACTTCCTGGCGTTCCAAAGTTTCTTCGTGATTCTATCCTTAAGAAGAAAATAACTCTTGTATCCGTAGACTCTGGAAATAATAAGTCTACTATACTGGTGATCTTGGAAGGAGTTCCTTTTCAAGGCAGTGGCCACAAACTTCAAAGAAGACCTCCCCGGTGAATTAGAAAGGGGAAGTCAACATCAAGATAAGGAGATGACTCATGACATCCAAATAATACCGTCACCGGATCTGCAACACTCATACGAACAGACATAAGGCCTCCACAAGACTACAATGCCATGCCACCGGATCTGCAATCTTAGTACAAGCAGACGTAAGGCGTCTACAATCTACAACAACTGCCACCGGATCCGCAACACTCGTACTAGCAGACAGAATGCATGTATAAGCTCTTAAACGAAATGTTATGTATACTCAAATGGCAGTTACCTACACAACTACAATTATTTCAATGTACCCATGCACATGCACCGTAATTTGTATACACATAGGTACACAAAAGGGATAATATAATCATAACCCACATGAGCCCTAGCGAGTGTGTTATTGGTATACACGTGACGTCTAGGGATGCTGCGAGGGTTAATAAGTGAATTCGAATTCGAACTCGATCATTCTATACGGATCAATAGGAGTCGACAAGGTTGAAACCAACAAACAAGTATATGGTCGTGACGTCCGGTATATTTGTTTTATTGCATTCATATTAGGCCGTTAAGGCCTATAATTAAAAGAATTCACTAAGAAAGGCACAAAGCCTACGAAACCCGATCCTCCTAAGCAAGTAAATAGGAGTAGACAGAGTTCGAACCATCGGATAAATATGCGGTCACGAAGTTGACCGGAATATTTATTTTATATATTCATATCAGGCCTTCAAGGCCTTTAACAAAGAAAATTCACAAACAAGGGCGCAAAGCCTATGAAACCCGATCCCCTATCGGAAAGTTGATAGGGTCGACAAAGTTTAAGATCTAAATGGAAATGACCCAAACACTTCGATGATGGTGTTGTTGAATGCATATCTCAACCGGAGGGGTCCATTTCAAAAATATTTTTAAATGCTATCTCAAATACCCACAAAAATCCAAAAAAAAAATCTCAAAATCCCAAAATCCAAAAATGTTTAAAATTGAAATTAAACCATCAATTAAAGCAAAATCCATCGACCCTCCGCAACAGTTTGCCGGGTGGACAAATCAAAATTTACTTCAGCTCACATAGAGCTAATGCCTAGTCGAAAATATCTCTAGGATCAATTCTCAAACAATCTCCTGCTAATAAGGACATGGTATATGTCCTCTAACTGGAGGTTTTGTCGCCAAATGGCACCGCAGGATAAACAGTTATGACCCGAGGCCCTCTGAACCGAGTGGTTTTGCCGCCAAATGGCACCACGAAATACCGGTTATGGCCAGAGCCGATACGCTCCTTAGTGGTATCAAATCCTTGAGATATGAATTAATAGGATATGATTAATAGGGCACAAAGCCCTCTGTTAGCTAAGGTGTATTCAAATTTGTCCCCTTAGACAAGCACTCAACCCAAGTCTACAAGGTATCCTTGGACAAAGCAACCCATGGCTGCCGACAAGGATCCTTCTGTCAGGTTGGGTCGACTACCTCCTCTGACTAAGTAGACTATGAATCATGATGACCCGGGATGACAGAACCATAGGATCTTGATCGGGTCTATCATCCATTCCCCCACCATTCATTTTAAGTGCAAGATGGTGAAATTTTTGTTTTAAATATTAAATCTCCAAACATCCAAACCTTGAACTTTCAATACATATGCCCATGCTGCTACTATATGCCAGATAATGCGTATCTCTATGTATCTGATTGACGACTAGCCTTAATCGAAAGTTCTCTCTCTTAATCGGGAGGGGTAATTAACTATAGGGGCTTGTGCCTATAGGAAACCAACACTCAGATTATAAAGTCTTCACAAAATGAGGGTGAAATCTCTGGGTAGTGTCTTATCTACAAACTCATATGCCTTCCAAAATTTACCCTAGAACTTATTCCGTTAAAACTCCCTCGCCGAAGCAAAAACAAAGCAATGAGTGGGCGGAGACCGGGGCCGAATTTTCGAAGCCCACAGATACCAATTAATTTTTCAATTGTTTTATTTCTCTGTGGAACTCAAAGGGCGGTTATTTAGTATTATCTACTTCCACATATGCTATTTTGCATGTTGTCCTTGCGTTATCCAGTTTTTGCATGGTGGGGGAGTCACCATAAAGCTTGCAACATCTTTCCTTTATATGACAAGCCATTTTTTGCAATATGTGCAACATTAAAAAAAAAATCACTATTGACTAATTTTAAAACATGCAAGAGTTTGTTGCTAGTGCAATAGGCCGGTGCCTTATCGCACCTAGGAGCACATGCAGTAGCATTTGTGGTGGTGCTTTGAAGTTCTTGATGTCAAAAACTTATAGGTAATCATGACTCCCATTCTCCCTTCTTTCATTCCAATGATGGCAATGACATATAATGAATGTAAATCCTTCTTTTTTAGAAATTATGCCTTTACAACATCAAATTCAAAATTTAATCCAGCAAAAAAAAAAATCATTATTTTAGTATTTTTCAAAAAAACTTTTAAGGAGGGATATAGCTTTGATATATTCCATTTGGATGAGTTAAAAATGGTTTACGTTGCTAAAAGCCATGAAGCATATGTGATGATTTGTACTCCTTACTTTGAGGATGAGATCTAGGTCGTAATCTCATGGATTTATGCTACATCGCAGGCTTTATAATACGTTGGTTTTCTATTTATTTTGCTGAAGAGAGGAACATGCAAGTATGACTAATCTCAAGAACCATAAAGTTCCCTAATCAGGATAACAACACGTTCTTGTCATCTGAAATGTTGAACATGGGAACACCTTGCTAAGGTATGGTAACAAGCAATTGGCACAATTTATAACTTCTCTTCAAGGTGTGAACCAATTATGACCATTTGAGGCATTTCTTCCCATTAAAATAATATGTTGATTGAACAATTTGTGATTCTCCTATTGGATTTAAGTAGCTGACCAAAATTCTAAATGGACCTAAACCAAAGGAATATACGTATCATTGTTGTCCATGGGAATGGAATCTGTGGTACTAATTAAATAAGAAAAGAGAGAAGTACAGAAATAGAACAGCAGTGACAAAGGCTACAATTCTGTGAAAGTTTGGCGAAATGAAGAGAACTATAACAATGAAGGCTAAGATCATGGAAATGCAGCAATGAAAGCTACAGCTTTATAAGAATACAAAGAAACAAAAAACCTAAGGCAATTATACAATGACAAGAAATGGAAAGAATTAGCTTATCCTTTCATTTCATCATTTTTGCTACATTATACAATTCTGGTAGCATTCCTAGTAAAAAATATATGAATTGAGGGGGCTGAAAAATAAGAGATACAATCAATGGGATAATTAAAGTAGGTATGAAGATAAGACGGGACAACAAGCTAGAATTGGTAGGCCTGCAGATTGGTGAGCTACAAATGGCCAGCAAGTGGAGAGGAACTGTTTGGGGCGCGACTGAAGGCAAAGACTGCCGGGGTGACAGAAGGTAGCATGTGAAGCCTGGATGTTGGAGGCAGCCAAAGAGGGCAAAATATTGAGTGAAGGCTGGCTGGGACCCAACTAGGAGCATTTCAACATGGGTTTTCCACAATAATAACTAAGAAAAATATGATTACTTGGAGCATAAGGAAGGTTTTCATAAGCAGGAGAGAGATAAATTAGGAATATATGATATCTCTGCAGATTTTTGGACACAATGATTTATTCAACCTACGAGAAAAAAAATAGAAAGCACTAAATGGATTGAACAGGCAAAATAAAACCCAGTAAACCAGCACTAAAAGTATATTTCCCTAGAAGTTGCTGAATAGCATCTTATTTATCTGAAGGACAAAAACAAATAGTGATATAAATAATGAACAATGAATGGAAATGAAGAATTCAAGAAACTAAGCTCAAACACTAGGTGCATAGCCCAATCGTAGTGCCCCTGCCTCCAAACTACAGGTCTGGGGTTCAATTTAGTAAAAAAAAAAAACCCTCAAATAGTTAGGCACAATAAGTAAAAATGATTAACGGCCTATTTGGTTTACTACACTTTGATTGGCCTTAAGCCTGTTCAAATCACCAAATGATTTATTTAGTGATTAATAAAGCAGCACATACGCCCCTGTCTTTGTTTGGTTCAGCTATTTACCTGATTTATAATATATATGTCCACGTCTTTGTTTGGTTCAATTTTTTACCTGCTTAATGATTTACTTATTTATCAAGGACACATAATTTCTTAATTTATTAGTCTGAAAAACTTTCAATAAGTATTGAGGATCCTAATTTATATACAAGCTGCCATGAAATTTTTTAGAGGATCATTTACTGAATATGAAATATTAGACTTCTCAATGCTATATCTCCTTTCAATTTTTCTTCTCTTCTTCTATTTTCTTTTTTTAACTTTTCTGCTGTCCTCCTTTAACCATCTTCACTGTTTGCAATGGAGTGTGGGGGTAACAGTACTTACTGAATTAAAGATAGATGAAAACTTGAGCGTTTTACATATGAACAATAGAGAGTAGAAGATACATCAATAAATAGTGGAGAGAAAGTTTAGGTAAAAGCATTAGAAAGATAAGGTGAGAAACAAAAAGAAGCATGACCAAAAAATTTGCAAAAAGAGTTAACAATGCAGAAATAAATAGGAAGAAATAAAGAAGATGGATCCCTGGGCCAGACAGAAGGTTAGTTGGAATAAGGATAATGATAAAAAATCATGAAAATAACTCTTTGCAATACAACGATGAAGTTGCGTACTTCAACCACTTACCAAAATCTATGTGATGAGATCCGCAAATAAAGGTTCACTACTTTTTATTTCTCGTGGTGATTAGACTAGATTAGTGTTTGTATCAGTGTAAGGGAGACGGGGGGTGGAGGCATTGATCAGCTTGGATTTCATGCCTACAACTACATAAGATCCAAACGTCCATATATTGATTTCCCATTCTTCAATACTTCAAATCTTTCTCATCTCAATGTAACTTTGGGATTAGAAGGGCAATGATGGTGTTCAGCACCGATTCATTCCCTTGGATTAAAATATAATGCAAAAACAAGGTGAAGAATAGCTCAAGAAAGCAGAAGAATAAGCTAAAGACAACAATTCAAATATTATAGTGTACCGCTGACGAGGAAAGAAGAAGATAGCATTAAAAGACAACCTCTATGCTGTACAAAATCAGCCAAAAGACCCAATAACTACCACAATACAGCAGCCAGTCCAGAAACTGGTCTAAGGACTGAACCAACCCATGGTATTTTTAAATGACTGAACCCATACCAGTCGGTCTGCTATTGTAATGTAGTTTATTAATTGTTTGCAACCACATGTATGAACCTATAAATAACCCCCATTTGCTGTAATTTTGGTAGAGAAAAATAAAAATTTTGTTTCTTCTCTTCTCTTTTCCCCTCCTCCCCAAGGAGTCCACATACTCAAAAGGTGTCCTAACCTTCTTGATTCAATCAAGAACAATATCAAATTGGTTCCTTAGTTGATTGTATTAAACAGAGAAGTTCCTGAGTTGATTGTATAAAACTTGTGAGTGCCAGGAACATAAATAAAGAATTAATAATGTTTAAGTACATCAAGAAAGCACTGCACTAGCAATGAACAATAATTAATCACTCGACTTTCCTTTTTTTACAAAAATGGAATATTTGGAAAGCTCATAAATTTAACAAATGACATAAATAAGACTGACTTCGTTAGACAATGATATTAAGCTTTATAAACTAATGTATCCTATACGTTGGAATGAGTGCATACCTTCCTGAAAACTCAAAGCATAGAAAACCCTGGGTGGTATGGAAGCTTAAACCAGGCTGGTAAGAAAAGATCTAAAAAGAACTACTTAAAAATTAGTAAATAGATATAGTAGAAATAGCATTTACTATCATAAATGAAAATTTCCTTACCGCATTCATCAATGTCTTAAAAGCTAGCTCTGGTAGGTAAGCCAATGTTGTTCCACTGTCAAGTATTGTACCTTTATTGTCCCCAGTTTCAAAAATATCAGTTGGAAGATTCAGGAATGTCCCGCCAACTTGAATTGATTTAAGAATGATGTTGTAATGTGGCCTGCAGCATTTAAACACTTAACAGATATGGTAGATCCACCAAGAATTAAGTGCCAATTTATTAACAACAATAAATAACTAAAGCCTGGATCAAAAGATAAAAGATCAAACCATGCATAAGCTTTGAGAGAGAAAATATAACATAAAAGTAAGATTCAGATATGTCTAAAAATAAATGAATCATAGCAATGCATGTTGATTTTTTTTTTTTTTTTTTAAATACTCCAGCTAATATATCCCTCTACATATCTATGCATATTAATTGACAAGAAAGGAGAAAGAAAAATAAAAGTAAAAGCACAAGCAACATGAAAAAATTGTAAAGACCTAGAACCTTAACGCTTAGAATCTTTTACTGACCAACTAGAACTTGACTAAGCCGACTCGATTGTCATACAGGGTGACTTGACCTAGAGGTATCTTGGAAGAATAGAGTTGAATGAGTAGTTTAGACAAGGTTGCTTGGGCAACTCTGTAGTTTCCAAACAATTTCAAGAGGGTTGTGTAGACTTGTTAACACCAGTGTTTACCTAATGAAATTTTTTAGCAATAATAAATCCTTTCAAGATGCCCTACTTAAGTTGATTTTATGACTAACTAGATTGGGTATAGCCAAGTAGATTAAAACAAAGAAAGGGACCATTAATGCTTTCAACATGGTATGATATTTGTTGATGGTCCCCACTAAGTAAAGCCGACATTCATAATGTCCAAGACTAGTTTTATCTCCCAGAATTCAACCCTTCCTGATGTAGCTAGAAATGGGATAAGACAAATATACAGAAGAGTGTCATTAGGGGTGTAACCGTATAAGTGAGACAAGTCAGCTTGTGAGCTAGCTTGAACTCAACTTGCTAACAACCTCGCAAGTTGAGCTTAGCGATATGCAAGCTCGAGCTCAAGCTCAGCTAAACCTCATATATTAAATGAGCTCGAGTTCATGCTTGACGAGGCTCAACTTGTCGGCTCGCCAACTTGCTCATATATTCAGTCGTTGCTCACTAATAGCAATGGATGCACAATCTCCAATTCATCCCAATCGCAAGGACTACAAAAGTCATTATACCAACATAAATGCATTTAATGAAAAAGGTTGACGCTGCTTTCCTTCCTCAATGACTTTTAATGAAAAAGGCCAAAGCTGCTTTCCTCTCTCACCTATCGAACGGTGACTTACAGTGCTAGTCGCATTGATACCTTCTCTAAAAAGCTCTCATACCAATTTTTTCTTCTCCAGCCGATGTTCAGGTCGATGCCCTCTTCGATGAGCTTAGTAATTTCCACTTCTTCAATCACTAGTCATGTCGATGCCTTCCTTAGTGAGTTCCACTGACAACTTCTTGCTCATCTTCTTTGGCGCAAGCTCACGAGCTGGCTTGAGAGCTTGCCTTCATTGATGTGAGCCAAGCTCAAGCTCTCCATTTGAGTTTAACTTAAGCTCAAGTTCAAGCTAGCAAGCAAGCACGTGAGTCAAGCTTGAGTTAGGCATGATTAGAGGTTGGCTCAACTCGTGTATTAAAATCCCCGTGTATTAAAATAAGCACAGCTTGCCTAATTAGTAATAATTAAATGATCCCTCCTGCCTCTATTTAAGGAAGTAGACCTCTTTGAGAGAAAGGTAACTATTCCCTTCAACCTGGCAAAAAGTGTGAGTAGTCAAACCTACTAAAGGAGAACAATGAAGAGTCCAAGAAATGAACAAGCTGGATGTCATCTTTAACCTTCATGTCACATGATGTAAAATCATATTCCATTACAGAGTAGCACTATTTTCCTCAACATCTAAATTATTATGTTACCTTTTTTTCAACTTGCGTAGGGATGAATATGATATGAAATATCACATTATATAAGATTCACAATCTTCATAATACTTGGATAACTCTCAATAAAGAAGTTTGTGATGCAATGAATGAGTAATGAAAATGCTTAGCCAAAATTTTGTCGAATTAGGAGCTGGTGTGACCATTACAAAGTGTTTTTAACTTGAAGTTGTATGGAGATTACTTGGAGGTTATGTGACATCCATTATAACTATAAGGTAGTGTGACACTATTATAGATACGTGAATTTTTAGGGAGCAGTGTGACCTCCAACATAGTCGAACTACAAATATGAATTAACGGGCATGATATGCTAGCTTAACTGGATTAAATGGATTGTTTGCTTGACATGCATCAATTTAACCTTGTCTGACTCACTTGTAAATTGGATAAGTAGTTGTGATAGAAGCTTCCATTAAGTACATTTTGAGCTGACCATGTTTGTACTACCTTGAATGTTTTAAGCATTTTATATTAAATTGTAAACACTCTCGGTGTTTACATCTCTCTGCAATGGGTGAGGAGGGTGTTGGTGAGATGTGAGGATACCAAGCATAGCAAGGAATGAAATAGTTATTAATCTTAATCATTTTGGAGCCAATAAGACCGTGTCGCTTGTAAATTCAGTAAGGACTCTCTTTGCTGGCGTAAGGCCATAGGTTTAACTATGCCTCTTCCATTTGTTTGATTATTCTTTCCTAATAATATCTTCCATCGACAACTTTTGTTGAACGGGTCAGTTTTCCCATTTCTCACATTGTCTTTTGTGTTGTTGTGTTGAATACTTTGCCTTGGCCAAAAAGAATTCAAAAGTTCACCACTCAAAATCATATTTGTCAATGACGCAAAATAGTGCACGCCAAGGCTGACAGCGTGGAGAAGCGCATCTACAGCACAATCTGTATGGCGCGGCACAAATGTTCAAAATGGCGTGTTATTAGCACGCAATGGCGCATGGCACATGGCATAAATAGCACGCGTAGTTTTATTTAGGGATTTTTAATATAATTATAAATATTTTGAAATATTTCTACATTTTATTTATAAGATAATGTAATATTTAATTTTAAAATATGATTAAAATAGTTTAGTTAAGTTATATTATTTTGTTGCCCTAACCCTCACGATTCATGAGTCACGAATGAACGAAGGCTACTCCCGAGCTATCGATCCACGATAACTAAGTGAGTGTGATTGGTCTGCTACTGCCCGAGTCTTCGTATGATCTACCGCCCTCTCCTTCGTTTGATTTTGCTACTTCCATCTATTTCTTCAATCACTTAAGTCCATTGTTGTTGGATCCTCGTTTGTTTGATTCCGCCGCAGTTTAGGGTTCGCCCGTCTGTTTTCGCTGGTATTGGATATATCGTCTTTTTGATTAAGCACGAAGGAGGTTCGCTGCAAGGTAACAATCTCTAATATGCTTCTTATTCCATCCTTTATAACTTCTGGTATTGCTTAATCCAACTGATTCGCAGCTGCTGGATTTTTCTCATCTTATGCTTCAATTTGTATGTGTTCAAAAGCAAATTTTTTTAGCAGTCTTTCAAGTTCATCACTATTTTTGTTGATTGTCATATTATTTTAAGTAAGTTAATTTTATGAAAAGCATTTTCAACTATCAAATGGATAAAAATGGAAAAGTTTATATTTTTTAAGTTGGGATGGGTTAGGTGTTAGATCCTTGAGTTAGTTGTGCTTGTTGTAGACTTGGTTAGGTAATTAGTTTGTATGCAGCAATATCATTGATTTGTTTGAAATGTACAGTGAGACACTTTGGGAAGCTACATAATGATTATTTCAATATATCGAATACAATCATCTTAAATTCTTCGTATTTATTTCAAAATATATAATTCGCCCAATATAACATGGTTAGAGAAATTAGACAGTACAATCACTAAACTTTTTTTTTTCATTTTTTAGATAATCTAGTTACATTTGAAGTAACCTAAGCAACACATTCATTATCGAACAAAATTTGATTATTTAAATTTGTTTATGATTTATATGGTGAACTTTACATTGATTTGTTTATGATTTATATGGTGAACTTTACATTGATTTCAAGCATGTGAGACTGACTTTCATTCATCTAAGGGAGACCAAAATTTAATTATTTGAATTTGCTTGCATATAAGTGATCATAAAATATTAGATTTAGTTCAATTTTTTCATGGTAATATGCAATATTAACTAATCAAGCCGATAACAATACTGTGATATGTATTTTTTGTGGCAAAATAACAAAAGGAGAAATTACATGCCGCAAGGGTTTTAGAAATGCTAGACCTTGCTCTAATTGCTCGAGCTTGTCTTTCAATTTAATTCATGCTTATTTTTTCATAATTATTTTAGAGTTTACGTCATGTTCAAAATGGTACGTGTCGCACTATGCGTCATGGCTCCAAAGGGAGCTTTGCGCCGTGGTGCACCATTTGTCGTTAACAAGTATGCTCATAATACAACAAGTTCACATTATCAACCACGTCGGATCAAATATTTAAGCCAATATGGACCTAGTAGCATCTATAGGCATGTATGAAATGCGTGGAGCCTACCACCGAGAAAAAAGAGTGTAATAAAAACAAACCAAAAACTTACAAGATTAGACAACTAAAAGAACTCTATAAGACTACCTTCATGTCTAGCCCTTCAAGAAGATAGTCTCCAAATCATTTGTGATTTTTCCCTCAATTATCTTGGCTAGAAGTTGCATGAAACCCAAGAGAAAGTGATGTAAATCAAGGTAGGAATTGCAATTAGAATTAAAAATGAAGATTATTCAAAACATTGTCATCACAAAGTTAATTACCAACAAAAGTCAAGGATTAAATCGTTCAAAGTAATTAACTTGCTTAGTCGAAGATATGCTTTGAGTTTACCAAATCAATCTAATCATTCAAAGATAAAAGAAACAATTAAATGCTCATAACGACAATCCCGCAATTAATAATAAAGAAATTCACCTTGAGAACCTCTCTCTCTCTCTTGTTCACTCTTGGGCTTAAGCGGAGAATAAGAACCATGCAAGGATGAAGAGCACCACTATGATGAAGGCGATGGAAGACTTTGTTGCCGGAAAAGTAGTCACCGGAGAAGATGGTGGTGGATGACGTCCAATGATTGTCCAAGTGTAACCACGAAATCGTCGGTCAAAGATACTTGCGAGGATTGGAACGACTCGCTCTAAGTATTCTTCGATTGTGGTTTCGTCTTCAAATCCGACGTCGAAGCAAGGCGAGCGTAGGATATCGATGCTCCCGTCGGCGTGGAAAACTAACCCCCACTCAAGCTCCGGATCCGCCATTTGACATTGAGGCGAGGCGGGAAGGGGGCAAGGGAGGGGTCGGCCAAGAGCTAGGGAAGAACAAGAGAAGAAAAATCTGAATTTGAATTTCAGATTTTTGCCTTGGGTTGGAGGGAGATTAATTGCTATGAAACTTCCCAAAATTTGAATTAGGATGGGCGGTTATTATGGGAGAATTAAGAGAGGGATTAATGGTTGCTTATGTGGCAAATAGAGAGAGAAAAGGCTATGTATTGGGGCCGGCCATGCAAGGAGAGCAATAAAGGAAAAACGAGTAATTAGTGGGGCCAAGGGAATTAATTAAAATCTGATTTGTAAATTTCAGATTTAATTAATTTAGGAAGGTTTCTAAATAAAAGAAATCAGTGGATTTAAAATTTGAATTCAGCATAAATGAGATCTCCATTAAATCTTTCTTAAATATGGGGAGTTATTTTAGGAAAGAAATAATTAGAGAAGTAACGGCTGAAATCAAACTTTGAGCCTTGGGGTTTCGGCGGGATTCTACCAGGGAGGAGAGGAGGTCGGGCTGCTGGATGAGGGAGGGGACGGTGGCTGTGTTGGGGCCGGCGGCTGGTCCAGCCAGCGGCAATAGGGGGGCGGGTAGGTGGGTTCAACGGCTCAGGAGAAAAGGAGAGGGTCGGCTGTAGGGAAAACCGAGGGGGGGAAAGAGGAATTTCGAGATTTGGTTGAAGGGGAGGAGGCGGCTAAGTGGAGGAGTGGGTGGGGGAGGAAGAACAGTGAACTTACACGGAAAAAAAAACCAAGAGCTCGCCGAAGCGAGCTGTTGGGTATTGCGGCCGGAGCCTCACCAAGGCCTCCTCTCTCTTTTCTCTCAAGCTCCCAAGCAAGAAGACAAAAGGAAATTTCAGAAATTTTTATTAATCAAACATTAACCTCATACAACGAGAAGAGACCCCTTTATAAAGGTCTCAAAGCATGAAAAGAGAAATGACTCATATGCCCCTTGGGCTACAATAGACACTACGCCTACATAAGGGCGAAAACGTCACTAGTACATGAAAATAAAAGATACATGAAATAAAATAACATGATAACATCAAAAATATAAGCTCCCGATCGTAGCCGTCGATCTACGATTCCTTCGCCGATAAACCTGCCTAAAACGTCTGTCGATGACCTCATCATTCTCCCCGGGTGGGAGAAAACTCGACCCCGTCGAGTGAGCAGCTCTGGAACTCTCGTACAACTCCAAAAGGTCTGGGTCTAGGATCTGTAACTCCTCTCGATCCATCCAAGTGTCCTCCGTCGGTGGTGTCCCTTTCCAGTGTACTAGGTACCTCCGTCGTCCTCCTTCTTTCGTGGAAATGATCTCATCATCCAGTATGGTTTCTATTTTCTCCGCAGTAGGTAAAGGGGGCAATTTGGGAAGTGGAGCTGGGCTGGGGATCTCACTAGGTGGGTTCACACATGGCTCATTTGTAAGTGGATTGTGGGGGTTAAACTCAGGTCCCTCGAAGGCTACTAAATCTTCTATATTAAAAGTATGATTGATGTTAAAACCTTCGGGGAGGTCCAGCACGTAAGCGTTGCTATTTATCTTAGAAATGATTTTGAACGGTCCGGCGCTTCTCTCATGCAATTTCTTCGCGGATCCGGGAGGAAAACGCTCCGAACGGATTCGCACCATCACAAAGTCTCCGACCTCGAATTCTTTAAACCTTTTCTTTTGATCAGCAATTAATTTGTATTTGGCGTTGCTTTGTTCAATTTTCATTTTGATTTCTTTATGCAATTCCTGTATGTGGGATGCAAATGCAGATGCTGACTCAGACACTCTAACTCTAGGACTCATGGGAAGCAGGTCGACGGGTTGTCGAGGTAGGTATCCATACACGATTTCAGCAGGGCTCAGACCAGTGGTTCAATTGACGGAGTTGTTGTAAGAAAATTCAGCAATAGGAAGCTTGGAATCCCAATCTCGTATATTTTCCCCTACTAAAGTCCTTAGAAGATTTCCTAAACTTCTATTAACCACTTCTGTTTGTCCATCGGTTTGGGGGTGGAAGGCTGTGGAGAACTGGAGTTTTGTGCCCATTTTGTGCCACAAGGTTTTCCAAAAGTAACTAGTAAACTTGACATCCCTATCGGAAACGATGGTCTTGGGTAAACCATGGAGTCTAACAATCTCGTCAAAATAGAGTTTAGCAATGCGGGAGGCATCGAAAGTCTTAGTGCAAGGGAGGAAATGGGCCATCTTAGAAAAACGGTCGACAACTACACAAATCGAGTCATGCTTTCTTACAGTCTTTGGTAATCCCATAACAAAATCCATGCTCACGTCTTGCCATGGACAATTGGGTACGGGTAAGGGTGTGTAGAGTCCTGTGTTCTGTTTACGTTGCTTAGCGAGCTGGCAGGTGTGGCATCTCCTAAGAAGTCGACTAACATCACGCTTTAAGCTAGGCCAAAAGAATCGGTTTTCTAGAGCAGCTATGGTCTTGGCTTGTCCGAAGTGACCTGCTAGCCCTCCTACATGTAGTTCCCAAACAAGAAATTCTCGCAGTGACGTGTTGGGAATGCAGAGTTTTTGTGATTTAAATAAATACCCATCTTCCAACATGAAATCTCCAACGGCTCGCTCATTTCCAGTGGTAAGTGCAAAATAGGTTTCTCTAAAATCAGGGCATTCAGGGTAGTCTTCTTTGAGTCGATCGAAACCTATCACTTCAGTACTCATTTCTCTAGTAATCATTACTCGACGGCTTAAGGCATCAGCAGCCTTATTATCAGATCCTGCTTTGTGTCTAATGGTGTATGTGTACTCTTGCAGGAATTCCACCCAACGGCCATGTCGAGCATTGAGTTTCTTTTGAGAGTTAATGTATCGTAATGCTTCATGGTCCGAAAAGATAACAAATTCTTGAGGTAGAAGGTAGTGTCGCCAATACCTAAGGGATTGAATGATGGCGTAAAATTCCTTGTCATAGGTGGAGTACCGTTGTCTAGTGTCATTCAATTTCTCGCTAAAGTACGCTACTGGATGTCCCTCTTGGGAAAGGACTCCGCCTATACCAATTCCAGACGCATCACAAGTCACCTCAAAAACTTTGGTAAAATCAGGTAATCTCATCACAGGGGCTTCCATCATTCGCTTCTTAATCTCCTCAAAAGCCCTGGTTGCAGCTGGGGTCCAAAGAAACTCTCCTTTCTTGAGGCAGTCAGTTATTGGAGCTACTATGGTGCTAAAGTTTCTAATAAACCTCCGGTAAAATGTGGCCAGTCCGTGAAAACTTCTAACGTCTCGAATATTTTTGGGTTCGGGCCACTCATTGATTGCTCGCACATTTTCAGAGTCCGCGGATATTCCTTGGGAGGATATAATGAAGCCCAGAAAAATTACATGATCGGTTAAAAACGTGCACTTCTTGGGGTTGGCAAACATTTGTTCTCTCCTTAAGGTTTCACAGACTTGTCTTAAATGATTCAGATGTTGACTTTCCGAGGTACTGTAGATTAAAATGTCGTCAAAGTATACAACTACAAATTTCCCTAGGAAAGGCTTGAGGATTTGGGTCATCACTCTCATGAATGTGCTTGGAGCATTGCTTAAGCCAAAGGGCATCACAGTCCACTCGTACAATCCATCTTTAGTTTTGAACGCAGTTTTCCATTCATCCCCGGGACGGATCCTAATTTGGTGGTAGCCACTCTTAAGGTCGATCTTAGAAAAGAGTGAGGCTCCGGTCATCATGTCCAACATATCATCTAAACGAGGGATTGGAAAACGGTATTTGACGGTGATTTTGTTGATAGCACGGCTATCAACACACATTCTCCACGTCCCATCCTTCTTGGGGGTAAGAAGGGCAGGAACCGCACACGGACTAAGGCTCTCCTTAATGAACCCTCGCTGTAACAATTCATCCACTTGTCTCTTGAGCTCCTCGTGTTCGGTAGGGTTCATTCGGTAATGGGGTAGGTTAGGTAAAGAAGCTCCGGGCACTAGGTCTATGGCATGCTGAATGTCCCTTAAAGGTGGTAGTTGGTTGGGCAAATCTTCAGGAAAGACATTAGAAAAAGTCTCCAACAGTGGTTTTACCTTTTCAGGGATTGGTTCGTCTTGATCTACACTTATCTCCCGGGCTACTAGTGCGTAAAGAGGGGCTCCTGACTCCAGTTCCATACCTAAGTCCTTAGCAGTTATCAAGTTCAAGTCCGTGTTGGGTTTCAGAGAGTTGGGTTTAACTCCTTCCTTAGTAGACTTAGGTTGAGTGGGTAACAGTTTAATCTTCTTGCCCTCGTGTTCAAACACACAGGTGTTTGATCGTCCATAAATGTGTACATCGTTGTCGAACAACCAAGGGCGGCCAAGGATGATTTGTCCCACGTCCATTGTCAAAACATCGCACCAGATTTTCTCTTTGTATCCAACTAATTCTATAGGAACAAGACTCCTATCTTTTACCTCCAAGGTGGTCGAGTTTATCCACACAACTTTATAAGGGTTTGGGTGCGGAGTGGTTCTCAATTGCAGTTTCGAAATCATGGCAGAAGATACGGCATTAATGCAACTTCCACTGTCTATTATGACTTTGCAATTCTTGTCTCCAATCTTAGTGAAAGTGTAGAAGATTGAGGTTCTTCGCCAGTCGTCGCAAGGTTTAGGTTGGGAAAAGGCACACCTAACAACTTGCAGATCCAATCGGTTCATCTTTTGGAGGTAGTGAACAACGACAGTATCTTCTTCGTCGAAAAATTCTTCATCGTCATCCATATGGTGGACTAAGTCAGTTTCAGGTTCACCTTCTTCCTCCGTCACTTCCTCAATTATGGTGACCTTAAACGGGCTGGAGCACTGAGAAGCAATGTGTCCGTACCCGTGGCATCTAAAGCACTTAGTGCCGGCAGTGGTCTTGGGAGTCTCTCGGTCGGGTGTTTTCCCCTTGGAGTCGGATCGAGGTTGGGCTTGACTAGGAGTAGGCCGACTACCTGAGGGTCCAGTGGGTTTGTTGTAAGCTTGGCTAGAGGAGGGCTTGAAAGGATTAGGTCTAGAGTCTTGGGTCCTAGAGACGTGGCTCCTTGATTCTTCCAGATCTAGCACAAGACTACAGGCAGCTTCGTACGTGTTTATCCCTCTAGCAAAGAGTTCATTTCTTAGGTCTTCCCTTAATCCGGCTCGGAACATGGACAGAAGTTGTGTGGGAGTGGTGGTCTCCTCCCCGTTACAACGGATTAAGAAATCATCAAACGTGGAGATGTATTCCTTAACGGGTTTACTCCCTTGGGTTAGCCTATTCCAACGATCCAGGAGTCTTGGGTAGTACGAGGGAGGAAGGTACTTCCTTTTCAGTTCTTGCTTCATCGCTCCCCAGTCAGCTATGGGGTATTCTCCTCGGGTCTCCCTCATGTGTTCCACGTTAGTCCAGTATTGGTTGGCTCTACCCGTCAGTTTCATCTCGGCGAACCTAACTTTCTTCTCTTCCGAAATGTTATACCATTTAAAGTAACTGTCCATCCCTTTAATCCAATCGAGGAAAATCTGGGGTTCTAACGTTCCGTCAAAAGTCGGGGCATCTATTTTAATGCTCTTAAGGAGCTAGGTGTCATTGTCTCTCCAAGGTGCGTCACGACCTACCGGTTCTTGGTTGGGTCGGTAGAATTCCCTGGGATGTCCGTACTCGGTTCGGGCATCCTCGCCATAAGGTGATTGAGGTCTAGATGGCGTGTAGATAGCCGGGTGTCCGATCCGTTCAATGTTGTCAAGTCTCTCTCCCGTATGACGCTTAAGGTCCGCAACACTCGTTTGGGTGTCTCTAATTTGCTGCGACATTGTGCCCAACTGGCCTACAATCATGTCTAAGGTTGCTTGAATGTGAGTGGGATCCATGGTTGGGTTCTAGGGATCACTAGGAAGGTTTCTAAGTCCAAGGCAGCAGCTAAACTCCCTAAAATGCTTGCTGGAATTGCAATTACAGCAGCTGTAAAGTCCAGGGCAGCAAGCACAACGAGGGGTGAAGTTACCTAAGTGTTATGGCAAGGTTCCTGGGTGAAGGCAGCACCTAAACAGTGATCCTAGGTCCACTAACGGGTACTTAACAGCAGCTGAAACAGTGTGGACAGCAGTGATACATCAAGGTGGAGTTGTCCTACACTCTAAGGAATGCTATAACTTCAAAGGCAGCAAGATGACGCTTGCTAAAATGACTTAAATGCTCAGGATATGGTGCAGGAAAAGTAAAGACAGCAGCTAAAACAGAGAAAAACAACTATCTAGATGATAGTATGCATGCAAACGACTAAAAGGAAAGCTAAATGAGACTCCTAGGATGCATTCTAGCACGAGCAAAGCATGCTAGCCATGCTCTGATACCAAATATGATGTAAATCAAGGTAGGAATTGCAATTAGAATTGAAAATGAAGATTATTCAAAACATTGTCATCACAAAGTTAATTACCAACAAAAGTCAAGGATTAAATCGTTCAAAGTAATTAACTTGCTTAGGCGAAGATATGCTTTGAGTTTACCAAATCAATCTAATCATTCAAAGATAAAAGAAACAATTAAATGCTCATAACGACAATCCCGCAATTAATAATAAAGAAATTCACCTTGAGAACCTCTCTCTCTCTCTTGTTCACTCTTGGGCTTAAGCGGAGAATAAGAACCATGCAAGGATGAAGAGCACCACTATGATGAAGGCGATGGAAGACTTTGTTGCCGGAAAAGTAGTCACCGGAGAAGATGGTGGTGGATGACGTCCAATGATTGTCCAAGTGTAACCACGAAATCGTCGGTCAAAGATACTTGCGAGGATTGGAACGACTCGCTCTAAGTATTCTTCGATTGTGGTTTCGTCTTCAAATCCGACGTCGAAGCAAGGCGAGCGTAGGATATCGATGCTCCCGTCGACGTGGAAAACTAACCCCCACTCAAGCTCCGGATCCGCCATTTGACATTGAGGCGAGGCGGGAAGGGGGCAAGGGAGGGGTCGGCCAAGAGCTAGGGAAGAACAAGAGAAGAAAAATCTGAATTTGAATTTCAGATTTTTGCCTTGGGTTGGAGGGAGATTAATTGCTATGAAACTTCCCAAAATTTGAATTAGAATGGGCGGTTATTATGGGAGAATTAAGAGAGGGATTAATGGTTGCTTATGTGGCAAATAGAGAGAGAAAAGGCTATGTATTGGGGCCGGCCATGCAAGGAGAGCAATAAAGGAAAAACGAGTAATTAGTGGGGCCAAGGGAATTAATTAAAATCTGATTTGTAAATTTCAGATTTAATTAATTTAGGAAGGTTTCTAAATAAAAGAAATCAGTGGATTTAAAATTTGAATTCAGCATAAATGAGATCTCCATTAAATCTTTCTTAAATATGGGGAGTTATTTTAGGAAAGAAATAATTAGAGAAGTAACGGCTGAAATCAAACTTTGAGCCTTGGGGTTTCGGCGGGATTCTACCAGGGACGAGAGGAGGTCGGGCTGCTGGATGAGGGAGAGGACGGTGGCTGTGTTGGGGCCGGCGGATGGTCCAGCCAGCGGCAATAGGGGGGCGGGTAGGTGGGTTCAACGGCTCAGGAGAAAAGGAGAGGGTCGGCTGTAGGGAAAACCAAGGGGGGGAAAGGAATTTCGGGATTTGGCTGAAGGGGAGGAGGCGGCTAAGTGGAGGAGTGGGTGGGGGAGGAAGAACAGTGAACTTACACGGAAAAAAAAACCAAGAGCTCACCGGAGCGAGCTGTTGGGTATTGCGACCGGAGCCTCACCAAGGCCTCCTCTCTCTTTTCTCTCAAGCTCCCAAGCAAGAAGACAAAAGGAAATTTCAGAAATTTTTATTAATCAAACATTAACCTCATACAACGAGAAGAGACCCCTTTATAAAGGTCTCAAAGCATGAAAAGAGAAATGACTCATATGCCCCTTGGGCTACAATAGACACTACGCCTACATAAGGGCGAAAACGTCACTAGTACATGAAAATAAAAGATACATGAAATAAAATAACATGATAACATCAAAAATATAAGCTCCCGATCGTAGCCGTCGATCTACGATTCCTTCGCCGATAAACCTGCCTAAAACGTCTGTCGATGACCTCATCAGAAAGGTTCCCAAAACTTGATGTTGTAGAATGTCTACTGTGAGAATTAGGAGTGTAAGTGAGCCGAGCCGACTCGAGCTCGACTCGTTTATTGGCTCGTGAGCCAAACTTTTCGAGCTCATGAGTCGAGTTCAAGCTTGAGCTATAGCTCAGCTCATGAGCTCGCGAGCCAACTCGAATAAATATTAATATTTTAAAATAATATTATTTTATTTATTAAATTTAAATATTTAAAAAATTAATAAAAATCACCTAAGTTTTATTTAAATGTTAAACATTACATCTTTTTTTCTAAATCCCGACTAAGTTTTAAAATTCCCGTCATGGCTCGCAGGCCGGCTCGAGCTTGTTTACAGTGGGACAAGCTCGAGTTTGAACTCGCTTTCCAACTGACGAGCTGAGCTCGATAAGGCCTAAACTCGACTCGACTCGTTTACACCCCTAGTGGGGACCAGTGAATAGCTCTGCTAAGACTCTCCCTAACTAACTGCAGTCCCCTTGGAAAGCTGTAGAAGAAGGTTTTAGAGTGCCAGAACTAATTTTGGCAGAATCTTGAACTCCACTATGACCAACGATCCTCTTGAATGGTCTTTTTGCTGTTGTTTTTTTGGGAGTTTCTGCTACAAGAGTATGGTGCATTGTAGGAATCATACTAGATAGTTCTTTCGCCCATTCTAGCAAACATCCTAAAAGGACTCCCCGCTGCTACACTGTTAATGTTGCTAGCTGAGTGAGGTTGTTCGCGCCAAATCCTTAGTTAGTGACTCAATTCATACCATTACAGTAGACAGCCACTGGAATAGCAAAAATAGGGTTCATGAATGCTATGGAGAAGGGATAGAAGCTTTGAGAATCAATTGTAGAAAAATTCTATCTTTGTTAAGATATCCTCCCCTTCTCACCTCTTTAAATTTTGAGGAATCCACACAAAAAAGAAAAAATCTTCCCCAATCTCAGGATAACTTAAAATAAAGTTTCCAAAAATTCTCTTTCCCTCTAAAAGGATGGGTTATTTATAGACAAACTAATTCAAGACCCCATTATTAACCTAATTTTCCTTGTTAATAATTATTAATTATGAAAGAAAAAAGACCATACCCTCTAATAAACCTTGCACTCTAATAATTAATTAATTATGAAAAGGATCCTCCTAATAATTAATTACGCTAGACTCTTTAATGAAAGTCGGATAGGCGTCACATGATGCATGTACATTAATAAATGCTCAAGACAAAAATGTGGGTGTTAGTTCCATATGCTAAATATGGTTCTTTCGAATATAGTCCCCACCTTCTATTGCACCCTTTTTTAAGAACTTTTCTTTGAAATCTATTTTCCATCAGCTCTGTTTTGGCAAGGTTCTCCAGAAGAAACAACAGATGCTACTATATTTTTGTACAAAATGCTGCATACCTTTAAAAAATCTACAAGTTCTACATAATTTGAAGGGAGAATATAACTGAAGCTCTCACACCAGTTGGGGCATCTTTTTGCATCACTGGCAAACTAGAAGAATATGCCTGAAGCTCCCACTCCACTTATTAGTTACATTCCCACTGAATTGTGCATATGATAATAATCCAAAATTGGTCGCTGATGTAATCAGTCTTCTAGACCACATTCAATAATGTGAAGTTAAACGAAACAGCATAGGGCCAGGAGAACTCTTTTTGTATTCCTGATGTAGGCGGGGGGAGGGGTCAATATAAGTTGAGTTGAAAATTTTATAAATTTCTACTAGAGTCAGCTCATTAATGAGCTTCTACTAATATTTCAGCTCATAATTTGGCTTTAATTAGGTTCATTCCCCCCTATGTGGCCCCTTGATTTCCTCCCCCTGGTTCCTTTCGCCTCTCCCTGTGTCTCTTCCATTTTTCCCCGTTGGTTCTCCTTCCCGTGATTTGTTCAGGTTCCCTGGATAGCCCGTTCAGGTCCCCTGGTTGCTGGTTCCGTTTCCTGTGTTGCCCCTTCGGTTCCTCCCGCCCCCCCGGCTACTTGTTACGTGGTTGTTTTTCCCTGTCTTCTGTGTGTTTTTTTAGTGATGTTCTGAAATAAATTGATGGTTGTTTGGAAGCTGTTTCTGGACTGATTGTTGGATGTTTGGGTGTTGTTTTGGACTGACTTTTGGCCTTCTATATTCTCTCTTTTAATTGGTTTAATTAGGGTAATTATGTGCTATTTAGCTGCCCCTTTTCTCATATAAATATAAGGTGTCTTGAGGCCTAAAAAAATGGATGTTACGTGGCTAGTTTTTGGATAAAACCTGCGGGTTTTCTTGGAAAGGCTTGCGAGCTTGTTCCACCTCTTCTCCTCTCCCTCTAGGAAAGCTTGCGAGCTTGTCCTCTCTTCGTCTAGGCCTCTAACATCTTTTTTCTCTCTACAAGTTCGACATCATCTGTACCTTTCTTCTCAACGATTGAAAAGCAACTTTAGGTGTTGTTTATGTTTGTGTTTGTAAGTGTTAATGATGTAGAACGGATATGGGGGGAGGGGGTCATTTGAGATTCGAATTTCAAACTAAATGAAAAAGGGAGGGAATGGGTACTTAATTAATTCCTTAAATGGAATTCCTTTTTTTAGGAAGGAATTAATTAAAATAGGAGAGAGATTTGGGGTCTTAATGGAGAAGCATTAATTAAGTAGAGAGAGGAGATAGGAGAGAGGGGATGGCGGGTAGAGAAAGAAGAGGGTTTATGGAAAGAGAATTAAAGTGGGCCTTGACTGAAAACCGAAATTGAGGAAGATTAATTGAAATCAAATCCAATTAATTTAAATCAAATCCTAATTTAGGAAACAAATTCAAATTCAAATTAATTTGAATTTTGAATTCAAATTAATTTGAATTTTGAATTCAAATTAATTTGAATTTTGAATTCAAATTAATTTGAATTTTGAATTCAAATTCGTTACCAAATTAAGATGTATAAAATAGGAATGATTTGAATACAAGATGAAATTGTGGGAGGCTTCCTAATTAAGGATTATCAAAGAGGTGAAATTCAAATGGAGAATTAATTTCAAATAAATACATTTTCCAAATTGATATAAGTTATTTTAGGAAGGTAATTAAGGGATGTTTGAATTTTGAAATTCAAAATTCATGGAGGGAATGAAGGAGGCTTTAATGCTTCCTTAATTTTGGGGGTTGGATTTATATTGAATTAAGTCGTCCTAATTAATTCAAAATCCAATGGAGGGAAATTTTGAAAACTTTCCTAAAATAGATTTTATAATTTATGAAAGAATTTGAATTTCAAATTTGGGAAAATTTGAATTCAAAGACCAACTAAATTATGGCAATCCAAAATTATGAATTATCTAAATTAGGCAATGGGGAATGGGAGAGGGTGTGGCCGACAGTTTGAATGGAGCTGGTAAGGGGATGGCGGCAAGGTGGAGATGGAGACGACATGATGGTGGAAGTAGGGAGAGGATGAAGAAGACGACTAGGAACAACAAGAATGAACAAAAACAAAAACAAAAGATAAAAGGTAAAATCACGAGCCTTGGACTCTTCCGAAGACTGATGGGTTATACGTTGCCCTCCTCCAAGGGACTTCAAGCCACGAGCCCGGACCCATCCTGCGGCTGGTGAAAACTCCGACTCCCTCCCATAGGGATTTCACTAACGTTTTTCCCAAAGAACACAAGTGCAAAACACAATTTTTTTATTATAATTCCATCATTCTAAAATACAAGACAACTAGCCTATAAATAGGCCTAATGAAAAGAAAAGAAATAAAAGACTAAAATGCCCTTTGGGCTACAATACTACATGCCACCCGTAAGGGTATAAAGGGAAAAAAACAATAACATAAAATAAACTAGTACATAAATCATATAAATAAATAACTCAAGATCGTAGCCGTTGATCTCCGATGTCCTCGTCAGTTAAAAGTTATAAGTATCTTTATATTATAAAAGTAAAGTTCTATTTTGTTTTAAATATCGTATTTTGTCTAAATTGGAGTATTTCGTGTAATTTTCTTATTATCCTAAGAAGAGTTTCTTTTGCTTGCAAAAATTAGGAGTTGTCCTAATTTTTGCTTGCATCAATTTAATTGATGTAGGCAAAAGGGGGAGGGGGGTCAAAATAAGTTGGGTTTTATTTTTTGTAAGGTTTACTAAATGCAGCTAATTAATGCTAAGCCATTAGTTATTCGGCTCATAAGTTGGATTTATTTAGGTTCATTCCCCCCCCCCCATGTGGCCCTTTGATTTCCACCACCTAGCTCCCCTTTTCCTTCCCTTTGCCTCTTCAGTTTTCCCTCATGGTTCTGGTTCACATGGTTGATTCTTCTCCCTTGCTGGGTGCTAGTTCCGGCCTCCTTTGTGGTCCTTCGGTTTCTCCCCTAGCTACTTTCCCGTGACTGCTTTTACCTGGTTCTCTGTGTTGCCTTTTCAAGTGCTGTTATGGAATAATTGCTGGCTTTTTGGGAGCTATTGTTGGACTGATTGATGCCTGTTTGGGAGCTATTTTTGGATTGTTTCTGGACTGATTGATGACTGTTTGGGTGTTGTTTTGGGCTGACTTTTGGTCTTCCATTTACTTGAATTTAATGGGTTTAATTGAAGAAAAAAAGGATTGTTTGGCTGCCCCATTTTCTTCTATAAATAGGAGATGTTTTGTAATGAAAAAAGTGTGTGATATAATGGTAATTTTGGATCTAAAAATCTAAGGATTTTTTCTTATTTGGAAAAGCTTGTGAGCTTGTTCCATTCCTCTCTTCTCCTAAGAAAGCTTGTGAGCTTGTCCTCCCTTTCGTCTAAGGCTTCTTATCTCCTTCTTCTCTCCGCAAGTTCGACGCCACTTGTAGCCTTCTTCTCAAGAGATGGAATGCAAGTTTAGGATTTGTTTTGAATTGTGTTTTTTTTTATGGTATAAAGTTCGTAAGACTTTTTATTTTATAAAAGTGAAGTTGTTTTTTGGTTTAAGTGTCATTTTATGTTATAAATGTGGTAGTTTGTGTATTTTCTATTTTCTAGAAAGCCTTTCTTTTTTCTTGCAAAAATTTGGATTTTTTCCAAATTTTTGCTTGCATCAATTTGGTATCAGAGCTTAGGTTTGTGTCTTCCTAGGTAGCTTCGTGTCTTTTTTTTAGTGTTTAGAAAAATGGAAAATCACAAAAAAAATTGAGTCAGCCGTGGAAGAAAATCAGCCAGTCGATCCTACATTTGAAACTCCAATGGACAGATGGGTTCCGACAGAAGGAAGTTCAACATACCCACTTCAAAATGAGTTATACAAATTACAAATGAAATTGCATATGAGTACGAAAAATTATATTGTTGACCCTTTCCCATAGCAGCAAAACAAAAAATACAATACCTGCTCTGCCCCTCCCACATCGCACGTCGCGAACGACCTCCTCCCACGTCGCACGATCTCTGCCTCGAGTGAATCCCACTCGCATCGTTAAAAGGGAGAGGGAGGTGAGATCTTCGGCTGCTGGTTCTGATGTAGACAAAGGGGGGGTCAACACAAGTCCAAAATAATTCAGATTTTGGCTTCCCTTGAGTCTACTAGCTCAATCCAATTGAGCTAGAATTTTAGCTCATTTATGAGCTAGGCTTTAGTTCATTTGTTGAACTAGGGGTTAGCTCATTATTAGCTAGGATTTTTAGCTCATTATTAGCTTTATATTTAATGTACTTTTTATGCTTTTTATGTTTTTAATTGATGTTAACTCTTGGAATTCCAAACCGACCTTTGGAATTCCAATAAGTGTCTTTTCCCATGAAGTGACTCCTTGGTTTCCTTCATGGGATGTTGATTTTTGTGTATGCCTCTTGGGATCTCACTGTTGGCTCCTTCTTCCGTGTCCGTCCCTCGTTTCCCGTGGCCGTGGCTCTCGGTCCGTGCGGTTCCCCTCGTCTCCCGTGGCTGTCTCCTTGGTTCCTAGTTTGGGTGTTTTAACCGTGAGCTTGGGGGGGAGTTTTCTATGTGTTTAATGCTTTGAATTAAGTGTTAAATTAATGTAAGGTGTCTTTTGGTCTTCCCCTTTCATACCTATATATATGGGGGGTATTGTAATGTTTTAAATAAGTTATGTGATATGTGATTTTTGGAAAAAATCTGTTAACCTGCGGGTTGCTTAGAAATCCTGTGGGCTCTTTCACCTCTTCTTTCTCATCCCCTCCGGAAATCCTGCGGGCTCTTTCCAACCTTTCTTCTCGAGCTTCTAATCTCTTCGTCTCTCCGCAAGTGCCGCTCCATATGTATCTTTCTTCTCCAAGTGCAGCAACTTTAGGGTGTCTGTCGTATTGTTTGCTAGTCATCTTGCAAGAGTTTTTGTAGTTTTATTGTATTTTCTTTTATTTAAGTTATATCTTCTTTGTAAGGTATTTTGTGTCTTCTATTTTATAGGAAGAGTTTCATTTCTTTTTTTTTGTGATCAAAAAATATAGGCTCCCCTATATTTTTTGATTACATCAGGTTCCCTCTCTCCCTTACACGGTACTCCTTCCAGTCCTTCGTCGCTGTTCGACCTCCCTCACTCGACGACCTTCCCTTCCCGATCAGATCGAAAGTCCGACATTTTGATGGAAGCAAGAACGACAGGGCTCGCGGCTATGAAGATAACTTTCTCCCTTCCATGCCCTCCACCGCCGGTCCGCCGATCCCCAAGATATAAACTTCTAAATTAAACCCCGCTCTCGACACTTGCGATGAGCCGGTAAACCCCCTACACGCTCACGTAGCGTAGTCGGGAGGGAAATCGGCACGGCATTTGCGACGAGGTGGGTAATCCCCAGACCGCTTATGTAGCATGAGGAGGATGAAATTAAGTACCCATACGTGGGGAAATCCCTGTGCTTCTTTTCAACAGATGCCCAAGACCCTTAAACACTCATGTAGCGGGCGGGGATTAAAAAATTTGAGGCCGCGATGTCGTTATACACCTACCCGAAGCGCTCAAGTAGCGATGAGGGGAAGGCTAGTCTCTCGAGATTTCCCCTAAACGAGGAAGACGTCGGGAGGCTGCCAAAATTCAGACTGAAAACACAGTGGACTTGAGCAAAACTTGGACTTGATTTGGAACAAATGATATTAACTTAAACTTGAACAAGAACAAATGCAAAGAATTTGTGGACCTTGTGAATATAAGCTTGACTTGAACAAATTAACAAGGACTTGCAAATTTAAACCAAATAAAGTGGCAAGAGGACTTGAACTTGTACATTGAATTAGAACCTAAACTCAAATGAAACACAACATATTTGAACTCAAAGCAGAAGCTTGTGGACATTGAATTTTAGTTGGGCAATATCAAGTAGAACTTGAATGCAGGAGACTTTGACATGGAACTTTTGAACGAAAATTTCTAATATGCAAAGATTATCTTAATTGGGATAAATGATATTGATAAGTGATGATATTAAACTTATCATATATATTGAATCATCAAAGCAAGAGGTTTGCAAATGAAGTTTGTTCGTAAACTGAGGAAGTTGGTTTGATTATAAACTCGTAATATGATCTTTTGGACCATACCGATTGATTCATAATATCGGAGCTAGCTCGTCCCTGATCTACTTGCAATGAATGTATTGATTCATTAAAAAAACTCTTGATGAATATGATGATTCATGGTTTGCTCATAACCCTTGCCAAAGTATTCGTTAAGCCACCTATAATCAAAGATGATTGATACACAGCAATGGTGAAAGACCCTCTGCATGAAAATGTTGTATTTATAGTTGACAATCATCGACTAATGAACAAGTGCAATAGCTCCCTCTTGAATAACAATGGTGAACAAACCACAAACCTAAAAATCTCCCTGAGTTCGACATCGATTATTTCACAAACACACTGTGGTCCTTATGAATGTCGAAAGATATAAGCATTTGCAAGGGTCCCCATAAACATTGAAATATATGCAAGAATGTAATAGTGGCGAATGCAAATGACCTTCGAGGATAAATAGACATACAATGATTTATCCATCAGCGATGCATTGATATGATCATGAATAAAATTTAGAGATCTAACAATGCCTGTAGATTGAGATGGCAATACTACCACTTGATAGTGGAAGATCCGTCCCTGCAAACAAATACATCAAAACCACCTGAGATTGGTGAAATGTGGATATGATGTAGGAACAATGGCTCTTCTACGAATTTTTCCAGGAGGTCGTAGTGGATACAGCGGCCCCCCGCAAATATACACGAGCTGCTTGTGGATAACAACAGTGGATATATCGTAGGTATAACAAACCACTGTGGGCACAAGTACATATATCACCTACAACAAATGTAATTGAGATTTGCAATAACGTCGGGTATGAAGACAACTCGATGTACAGAAAAAGGCATTTCCCGATAGGACAAAAGGTATGTTTGAACAAATTAGAACTAAATTTTTGTGTGTTCCAAAGTTTCTTCTTGGCCATATCCTTAGGAAGAAAATAGTTCTAGTATCCACAAACACCGAAAATAACAAGTCTATTACACTGTTGATCTTGAAATGAGTTCTTTTCAAAGCTGCAGTCACGAATTTCAAGAAAGACCTCCCCGTGAACGGGAAAGGGGAGTCAACATCAAGATGATGAAATGTCTCATAACACCCTAATAATACTGCCACCAGATCTGCAACACTCATGCAAGCAGACAAAAGGCGTCCACAATTTACAACACCATGCCACCGGATCCACAACTCGTATTAGCGGACAGAAGGCGGGTTATAAGTATTCCAAAAATACCCCCGCACATGCACCGTGATTTGTATACACATAGGTACACTAAAAGGGGGCATACAATTAAGAACATGCATGGGCCCCGGCAAGCATGTCGTAAGTATACACGTGACGTCTAGGGATGCTACACGAGTCAATAAATTTAAGTCTGATCCTCCTAAGTTAGTAAATAGGAGTTGATAAGGTTCAACAAAACAACTATAAAATGCCCCCAAACACCCGCATAGGCCCTGACGAACATGTTGTAGAAACACATGTGACATCTAGGGATGCTGCGCTGGTCAATAAATTTGAACTCGATTCTCCTAAACATGTAAATAGGAGTCTACAAGGTTCAACAAATATTCAAAAATACCCTCAAACACTCGCATGGGCCCCGGCGAGCATGTTATTGGTACACACGTGACGTTTAGGGATGCTGCGCGGGTCGGAAAGTGAATTCAAGTTCGAACTCAATCCTTCTATGCGGATTAATAGGAGTCGACATGATTCGAATTATTAAACAAATATAAGGTTATAATGACTGGTATATTTGTCTTAATACATTCATATTAGGCCTTCAAGGTTCATATCAAAGAGAATTCACTAATAAAAGCATAAAGTCTATGACGAAACCCGATCCTCTGTCGATAACTCGATAGAGTCGACAAGGTTCGTTCATAAAATACAAATATTTTCAAATGAAAATGGTACCACACCCCGATGATGGCCGTGTTGAACAGAAAATCTCAACCGGAGGTGTTAATTCCTAATATCTTCAAAAAGCCACTCCAAATACCCGAAAATCCAAACTTCCAAAAATCCTAAAATCCAAAAATGTTTAAAATGGAAATAAATCCATCAAACCACCAAAAGCAAAATCCATCCATCCTCCACAACAGTTTGCCGGAGTGGACAAATTAGAACTTACTTCAGCTCACATAGAGTCAAATGCCTAGTCGAAAATATCACTAGGATTCATTCTCAAACAGTTTCCTACAAGTAAGGACGTGGTACGTGTCCTCATAATCGGCGGTTTTGCCGCCAAATGGCACAGCAAGATAAACGGTTATAACCCCGAGCCCTCTGAACCGAGTGGTTTTGCCACCAAATGGCACCACGAAAAATCGGTCATGGCCAGAGCCAATACACTCCTTAGTGACATCAAATCCTTGAGATATGAATCAATAAGATATAATCGATAGGGCACAAAGCCCTTTGTTAGCTAAGGTGGATTCAAATTTGTCCCCTTAGACAAACATTCATCCCAGGTTTATAAGGTCTCCTTGGACGAAGCAACCCATGGCTGCCGACAAGGATCCTTTTGTCAGGTTGGGTCGACTACCTCCTCTGACTAAGTAGACCAGGGACTACGATGGGCTCTTGATCGGGTCGATCGGAACCATGGGATCTTGATCGGGTCCATCATTCATTCCCCCACCATCCGCTTTAAGTGCAAAATGGTGAAATTTTCATTTTAAATATCAAATCTTCCAATCCAAATTCCAAACATCCGAACTTTTCAAATATACATGCCCATTACTGCTACTATACGCCTGATACTACATATCTACGGATATAATGTATCTGATTAACAACTAGCCTTAATCGAAAGTTCTCTCTCGTTATCGGGAGGGGTAATTAACTATAGGGGCTTGCGCCTATAAGAAACCAGAACTCATATCATAAAGTCCTCGCAAAATGAGGACAAAATCTGTGAGTAGTGACTTATCTACAAACCCATCTGCCTTTCAAAATTTACCCCGGAACTTAATTTTGTTAAAACTCCCCCCGAAGAAGAAAAAAAAAAGCAACAGTCGGGCGGAGGCCGGTGCCGAATTTTTGGAGCCCACATATATGAAGAAAAAGAAATTGTTGCAAGACCAATTCAACCAAGAACGAGAAGAAATCCTGAAGAAATATGCAGCAAAGATTGAAGAATTGGATTCGGAGTCTACATCTCATCGAGGAAAATTTAAAGTAACCTCATCGGGAAATGAGTTCTTTCAATTGGAGGAGAATTGAAGTAGGCAAAAGGGGGAGTCAAAATAAGTTGGGTTTTATTTTTTGTAAGTTCTACTAAAGGCAGCTCATTAATGTTAAGCCACTAGTTATGCAGCTCATAAGTTGGCTTTATTTAGGTTCATCCCCCCCCTCTCTATGGCCCTTTGATTCCACCTAGCTCCCCTTTTCCTCCCCTTGGCCTCTTCGGTTTTCCCTCCTGGTTCTGTTTCCCGTGGCTGATTCTTCTCCCTTGCTGGGTGCTGGTTCCGGTCCCCTTTGTGCCCCTTCGGTTTCTCCCCTGGCTGCTTTTACCCAGTTCTCTGTGTTGCCTTTTCAGGTGTTGTTGTGGAATAATTGTTGGCTTTTTGGGAGTTGTTTCTAGACTGATTGATGGCTGTTTGGGAGCTGTTTCTGGACAGATTGCTGGCTGTTTGGGTGCAGTTTTGGGTTGACTTTTGGCCTTTCATTTACTTGAATTTAATGGGTTTAATTGAAGAAAAAAAGGACTGTTTGGTTGCCCCATTTTCTTCTATAAATGTGAGATATTTTGTAATGAAAAAAAGTGTGATATAATGGTATTTTTGGATCTAAAAACCTGAGGGTTTTTCTTCTTTGGAAAAGCTTGCGAGCTTGTTCCATTCCTCTCTTCTCCTAGGAAAGCTTGCGAGCTTGTCCTCCCTTTCGTCTAATGCTTCTTATCTCCTTCTTTTATCTGCAAGTTCGACGCCACTTGTATCCTTCTTCTCAAGCGATGGAATGCAAGTTTAGGATTTGTTTTGAATTGTGTTTTTTTATGGTATAAAGTTTGTAAATCCTTTTATTTTATAAAAGTGAAGTTGTTTTTTGGTTTAAGTGTCATTTTATGTTATAAATATGGTAGTTTGTGTATTTTCTATTTCCTAGGAAGCCTTTCTTTTTTCTTGCAAAAATTTGGGATTTTTTCAAATTTTTGCATGCATCAATTCCTATCACCTCTATAAATTAGTTTGAGTAATGTCATGTCTGTGTGGCACTCATCAAACTGATGCAGACAGCATAAGTTTGGGATGCAAGACATCAACACACATGAAAAACATTAAACAGTCAAATAAAAGAGAGAAATTTTTGTTTAGATTCTCAAAACTTAGCACCTAATTCTCAACCCTGAAGACTCTAGTAGACACAGGCAACCGAACAACAGCAAGGAGATGAAGGGATATGGCATTGATGGTAACTAAACCTGGCCAAATTAGTAACATGAAATTCAATTTTTCAACAGGATCAAGCCTATTATCAGTACAATAACCAAAAAAAGCTGGAGAAGAAGTCACAACCTATTACAAAGATGAACCCTCGAAGTATTAAGATTATAAGGATAGCTGTATATCATGTTAAATAGATGTATTTTATTTTTTAAAATAGTAAATGGGCTAATAATTTTATTAAAATAGCTAAGAAGCATGCCTTCAATGCTTCAACAAACCATAACTTCCCAATTAAGCATCAACTTTAGAACTGATAACATAATAGATAATAAAAAAACTTCTGAGACCTGTGACGAGAGCCGCAGCTTTACAGCCCTTCGGTCATCTGATGTCTCCAAAAGTTAAAACTGTGGTTTTTAAGGCTTAGACTGATATCTCAAGCCTGAAACACTTTCTTCCTATTATTTTGAGATAATTTCAAAATTGTCCTCTAGACATATAAAATTTTTATATCTAACCTGATTCTCCTGAATTACTAAGACCACAGTTCCAAGCTAAAATTAAAAATCAACTGAAAGACAAAGTCTCAAATCCCATTGTGAAAGAAACCAGGGCCGCAGGGCGGTGTGAGAATTCTTCTAATTAAGAAAGAAATAGATTGTATAAGAAAAGCGAGAAGAATCATACAGTGGGACCAAAAGAATTTATTCCCAAGGAGGAACTAGGAAGGGAGAATTGCCTCTTTTATTTACTTCAGCGGCATGAATTAGGGAGTTGCATTACCTATTTTCCATGTTCCAATAGCTCATCTAGTTGCTTTTGCAATAAGGATTGCCAAATATATTGGAATTATTGGACAAAAGATTCTAACATTAGAATACACCATATGCTCCAATTCTCAGTCCCTGCCTTTCCCCATCTTACCCCAATCCTCCACTGAAAACTTTAAGTGACTTGAGCAAAGTGCGACAAGCAGTTGGAATGCACCAACCAAACTACTAAGCTCACATTTACCAGGGGCCTTAGCCTCTACGTGACACTGCTTGATTTGGATCTGACCAAAGAAATATTCGCTCCAAGCTAGCAGTCCTGTATCCTTGTTCATTAATTCCTCCAGTCATAATCAGAGTCAATGAAAACATTCACGGCTCCAGCATAATTTAGGATCAAACAGAAGTGACCTGGTTGGCCGAACCATCATCAGGGGTCAGAAATGATCTGATGTCTCCAATGTAAAAACAACAAACCAATCAATAGAAAACTGCAGGAATGCCCAAAACAGTGGCAGATTTTGTATTATTTATGCAATATGAAAGCAAGATACATGTGATCTACTATTAGAGAGGTAGATTGTCTCTCTCACAAGACCTAGACACCACTAGGAACTCACAACAAGCACTAAGAACATAAAACTCAACAATAGCATACTTAAACCCTAGACAACTCCCCCTTAAATAGCCCTAGAACACAAAATCATAAATAAAACCTTCCTAGATAATTAAAACATCATTTAGGAAACCTTCCTAGTTAAACATGATTTAGAAAACCTTCCTAAACAATTAAATATAATTTAGGAAACTTTTCTAAACAATTAAACATATTTTAGGAAACATTCCTAAATAATTAAACACTTCCGAAATAGCATAAATATATTTAGAAAACTTTTCTAAATACCTCCCAAATCTGAATTCAAATCAGCCCTATTTCCTTAAATAAACATTCATAATTCCCCCATTCTAAATTCAAATCAGTCATCTTTCCCTAAATAAACTTTCAATTGAAAAAGAATCTCACCTGAATCCTAGTATGCAATTGCATGATGCATAATGAGGTATAGATGAGCAGCTATTGCACTAATCAAGCAAAGTTATACCACAGACTTTGATCATGCTTCGATACAGGTCAACCTTTCACTGTTTTTTTTTTTTTTTTCATTTAATTGGTGGAAACAATGTGCAGAACATTGTGAAACGCTAGCAGTATTTTACAGTGAAGAGTCAGTTCAAAATCCTCGAGTAAGAGATATGCAGAACATACATGTCAGGTACCAATGGTGTAGTCTTGACTTTAGGTTGTACCACATGTCCTATGGCAAATATACCACCTCCGTTTTTAGTGTCTAAGCAATGGGAAAACATCTTTCTTACTTTTCCAGCAGAAGCAAGTTGTGATAGCATGGATGAGTTTGACTGTCCAAAACCCAGGATTCCATCAACTGCTTCCGCTGATGATCCCAGATCGCCAGACTGCTGGTCACCACATCTACAGATGGAGCAGACCATGCTTGAGAAACAAAAAAACTAGAAATACAGGAAGCAGTAATAAAGACATGAAGGAAAAAACTATGGAGATGAAACAGATAAATTCTTATCACCAAGAGATATTAATCTTAAGTCCAAAATATTAAAATGGTTGAAAATAGAATACTAAATACACATAAAGAATTGTCTCATTTGTTTTTTTATCAAAATGAACACGGACTGGAAACCATGGAAGGGCATTGCAGCTTTATTCATACGTTCAAGACTCACGAATCTCATCAGATATGATCTTCCTACAAATAGTTATGATGCTTAGAATTCATTTCAACTTTGAATTTGTGCATTTTACTTAATTCAGATATTGGAAAAAAAAAAAGTGAACTCGTTTACAAATAAATTCAAAATGCTAGAAAAGAACCTCATATTAAAGAAGAAAAAACATTTGTACACAGCATATCGTGCCAAATATATATATATATATATTCAAGATTATGTAAATATGCAAGAAAATAGTACGGCTAAAATGCAGGTTACAACCTTTTGCAAGATTAATTTTCTATGGTTATGCATAGGTAAAATATTAGAAGATAGCCCTAGAGCAATAGTTAGGTGTCCTTGCTATAACCTAGAAATCACAAATTTGAGTCATAGTAAAAATCTCTTAACATAGTAGGAGTAAGGCGGGGTACGTCAACCCAAGTCAAATGGAGTGATGATTAGATTAACTATGACTCAAATTTGTGATTTCTAGGCTTCAACAGGCTATCTATTTTTTCACCGCACTCAACCGATCAGATGGTGTGATGATTAATTAACTCTACCATACTCGTTATCTTCCCACAATTCAAACATTTTCTACAGAATTGCTCTTAAAATGATATGAACTCTAATGTGCTTAGGCAGGAACTGGATTTACAGCTGCAGCCTCCAGGTCATGTGCCAAATGATTAAGTAAATTCCTTTACCCAACTTGCTCCTTAAAATTGGCATCTTTCTTCAAGGTCCGAAGAAGACCAATATTCAAGAGCTCAACCCATTCCTTTAGTTGAAATACAAGGTATAAACAATGGGGCTTGCTGAGCGAGTTGGGCAAACAACACCTAAAAGGTCAACCTGATCAATGAACAGGCAAGAAAACAAGTATTGGATGCCTCATTAGAGACTGGAATGAAATGAACCTCTCCATTTTTTTCCATTTAAGTTATTATGTAATTAATTTTCTTCAGTAATTAAAGATATCGCATTAATGATGCTTAATTATGCTTGAATACTATGGGAAAATTTAGTTTTCAATATAGCATTAATAACCATAGTACCTCAGGGGTTAACGAGTTCTCGAGCAAAGATCAGGCCAAAGGACAAAAGAGTAGGTCGAACAACTCTTGGCGGGCTTACCCTCAATTATCATTACCAAATGCTTTGGAACTCCCACTACAGGAAAATCTTTGTTTATCGGTGGAATTTCATCAGCCGATAGAAACAGTGATTTAATCGGCGAATATTCTGCTGATAACTTAGCGCCGGATTTTCTGGTGGATAAATCATCGAAAAAACAGTCTGTTTTTGTAAACCATGCGGTTACTTCCGTCAAAAAATACGTCGGAAAGGACCGACGGAACTTTCGGCAGATTCCACCGACTTAAACCAGACGAAATATTGCCATTGGAAATTTTGCCATAAAAAAGTTATGGTGGAAAAGCCGCCAGAAATACCACCGAAAAAGCCATATTTCCCTTTCTACGGTGGTGCTCTTCTCATTTCACTTCTACGGTCGTGCTCTTCTCATTTCACTCCATTTCACTCCTACTCGCTCTCGCTCCGTCAGTCGCTTCCGTCATCGACGTTCTCCTCTGTCGCCGAACACCGCCTCCATCGTCAATGTTTGCCACCCCCTTGACCTTCTTGTTGACCGCTTTGTCGCCGACGTTCCCAACTCAGTTGCCGGAAATTCGCAGTAAGTAGCCCATCTAGTTTTTTCTTTGGACATGAATGTTCACGGTAGACATTTGCAAGTCAATGTACCATGGTGTCTGCATTTTGTTGATGATATTCTTCTTTTTGATAAGACTAGAGAGGGGGTTATGTCGAATGCTTTATGGTGTAAGTTTTCGATGGTCTATCCACCGAAAAATCCAAAAATATTCGCTTGATTCTCGCGGTAGTTTGCAATGCTTTATGGTGTAAAATGTTGATCATTAAACGAGAAGCATGACATTAAGTTAAGTGTTTGCAAAGATGAGAATGCTCATGAGTGAGAGAGTCACCTTAGATGGTTTACTCACATAAAACGACAGCCTCTCGATGATCTAGTTAGAAAAGTATAGGTATAAATTTGGCTTATGTTAAGAAATGTGTAGATGTATTAGATTTGGCTTATGTCGGTAAATTAGCCATAATATCTACATTGCAAAGTGTGCTTTCACACAGGTACCCCATGAAGACCTATACACGCCTTTCTTGGAATGGTGGGATTGAAAACTATAGTTGCGGTGTCAGCAGAGGAGAAGACTGATTCTGATTGGATTTTTTTCTTATTTCTGGACATTTTATATGTTGGACATTTCATTTGTACGGTTGTTTATTTTATTTTCCATTTTATGGTGTGTAATGAATAAACTTTATATTTAATTTTAAATTGTTTGGTGAATGTTTAATGAACTTGGAAAGATCAAATCTACTATTAAACTATTTGTTGAATGTTAAATTGTTTGTTTGTGTTCAATGTTTGAAATAATATAATATTTGTATATTTTAATGCAGGTTTGTTGTGTTGTAGAAAACATAGGCAAAAGAGATAGTGTTGCTTTTTTTTTTTTTTTTGCTATAGGTTTCCGACAGATTATCCGTCAAATTGACGATGTGTGTCCGACAAATTATCCGCCAGAATTTCTGGTGATAAGTTTCCGTAGGAAATTTCAGAAGATAAACCGCCAGTACTAATGACTAAAAACGACAAATCATACTACTATATTCATCTGGAATTTCGCCGTTAAGCCCGCCGAAAATATTTCCGATGAACTGTTCCACCGGAAAAAGGTTTTCGACGCGCATTTCATCGTTGAGTGAAGTTCCGACATAAAAGCATATTTTCCGGCGGAATTTTGCAATTTCCAGCCGATTTGGGCCGCCGGTAAAACGCGAATTTCCTGTAGTGTCCCAAGTCTATAGCTTAACTGTATATGGTTTATATTAGATAGGGTAAATTAGTACGAAATGTTTTTATGTTGTCATAGTATGGGACAAGCATAAATATGCCATTAAATCTTAAAGGAGCAATGATTTAGGGTATACAAATATGATGGAAAGGAAACATCCCTACATTTCATTCTGCTAACAACTTGCATTTATACTCATATTTGATAAAGTGGATTGAACAATAAAGAATTAAACCATATAAAATAGAAGAAAATATATTGAAACAGCAACTAGAAGTTGCCAATATAATTTTTTGTATTTTTTTTCTTATTATTACAAGTTAAACCGTTAGTGCTAAGGAGGTCAAAAATCTAGAACATGTGTTTGCAAGATATCAAGTTAAGCAGTACGACAAGTCCAAGGATCCAGCAATTTGCATGAGGAACTCTTGTCAAAGATCTTATGGGCATACAGCTGCATCAAAATAGTCAAAAATGATCTTTTTAGTGTACTCACTTTGTATCTCAACACTCAAGAACAGATAGGGTAGAAAGGAAGTATTTTTGCCTCTCATTTTATTTAAAATAGGGTTATAAATTGGTTGAGTCGAGCAGAGGAGCGCTATGTAATCAAATTTGTTTAATTTATTTTCTTATCAAACTCAAGTAAAGCCTAAACATAATTCAAATTTCAAAATCTTGTTAAAGCTTGTTTATAATTTGTTATTGAGTTCAAGCTTTAATCAAGCTAAACTAGCAACATGTATGATGCTATTGATTTAAACAAATATATGATATTTTTAATTTATCCGTCTACCCATTTGCTCAATATTTTTAACACATTTGTACTTCTCGTAATATAACTCACTATTGACGTCCATATAATATTAGAACATTGATAGAATAACATAAATTAAGCTATCAAAAAAATAATTAATTCATCATCAAATGAGCATGCTATCAAGCTTTTGGAAAATTACTTGTTAAATAACAGATGAACATGTTCATGAATGTACATGAATAACCAAATTAATGTTCAAGCTCATTCATTTATATGTCGAGCTTCAAAAAATTTATTTAAACTTGCTCATCTAAATAAATAAATATAAATGAGTCTTATATGAACAAGTATCAAATTATTCATCAAGTGCACTAGTATGGTTATAGGCCTAAATGAAGTTTTCCAATCAAGCCATTTTTAACATAGATGGTTGAACAATAAATAATTTAAAGCATATAGAACTATAATTTAAAACACAAAACATCATTATGACTAAAAATAAAATATATAATTCATCTAATGCACTTTTTTATACTATATTAAGCATAAGGCAAACGAAACAAGCAATCTAGAAAACATATCTGCAAGTCAGCAAGTTTTATGTTATAAATAAATTTTCCATATCATTCCCAAAGAAAAACTCATAGCCCATACCATCATAACTCACCCAAAGGTAACACTTGCAGTTGCTATTTTTGTTTGATGATTACCGGTAACATGATTATATTGCACGTTATCTGTCACAAAATACCCAGTAGTCGAGCTTCCATCACCATACAACACAGTGTATTGGCATGGTGCATCATGAATACAACCAGGGATCTCAGCACCATATGTGGATGAACAAAAGCTTTCATCACAAGACACTATGTTTCCACTCGAAGAACTGTTGAGATCATAGAGCGTAAGCTTTATCTGCAAAAAGAAAAAATTTTGAAACTCAATCACTCCAAATAAACTAGAAGGTCACGAGAGAGAAGCCAGCTGACTTGCCTCCATATAAAAGAAAAATTAGATCATAAAAAGACATAAAAATTCCAAAAAAAAACTTTACCCCAAGGTCACTTTTCTTTGGGCAATGCTTACAGGTGATACAATTCAGCCAAAGGATGTCGCTCCCAGTGTCCACCTGCACGTAGTAGGACTTTGAAGGCGTCCCAATCTCAATTTCAGCATAGTACAGCCTATAAAACATTCAAATTCTTGTAAAACTCGAACCAATATAACACATTTTATTAAGAAAAATGTTAGCGACTTTGAACCAAAGCTATTAAAGTTGGGTTGACTATTACATGTATTAGTGTGTATTTTATTATAAATTACTATTTACAAAACATCCATAAATATTCTGTATATATGAGTATATAATAAAAAAATAAGCTCATATATAGCTACTATGCACTTTTGTGTACAAAATATTTATAGCAGATTGTAATTCATAACAAAATACATCGTCATGCACAGCATTACAAACCTTCCTCTAGGTTAGCTTAGTTTAACTAATAATTTTTGTATAAATTGACCTAATCTACAGTGGAAATTTTCGTTTTCAATTAAACGCTTAAGCCTATAAGTGAGCATCAACAACTTTGCATTTCTAAGAATGATCTTTGATGTTAAATCCCGTCATAAATCAGGATTGGCATAAATTAAAAATAGATTTTGAAGGACCAAAGTAATAAGCTAGAACAACACATTTGAAGCCGCGATATGAGAGGAACAAATCACATTAATCATTCAATACCAATTGAATATGGGTTTACACCGGTACTATGTATCAACGAATTAAATAACAAGTAAATTACGCCTAATAGATCAAAATGCAAATCCACTGTAAACCCAAAAAAAAAACCTTAAACCATGACGTCTAAAATATTTTTGACCGAGACGAAACCCACGAATCTCAAGTGCCTTACAATTACGAAACTGGTAAGCTCACCCGGTCTCGGTGGGAACACCAATGCCGCCAAGCGGAATATCGATGGCACCAGCTGCGCCGCTTGAAAGGAACCTGCCATGGCGGCGAACATCATGGGCGCGGAGGTCGGCGATATGAGTGCGGTCGGTGTACTTTCGCTGAACCCTAAACACACCAGTGCCGCTTCCCAAATCGAAGAAAGAGATGAAACAAAGGAGGAGAAAAAGGAGATGCGGGGGCCAGCAAGGCGGCCACCGGCGATCCATCGATTAATGCGGGAAACAAATTATGTGAGACGTTGTGTAGGACAGATTATTCGAATGCAAAGAATGTATTATTCCTCCCGCATCTCCTTCTCCGAGGTAAAGGAGAAGGAGAAGCAGACGGAAGGAACAAGAAAACGAAACTAGTAGGGAGAAGGAAAGAGGGAACCCAGAGGAGGAAAACGCCAATTCGGTGGAGAGCCAGGAGACGCTTTAAATGGTTTTGTTTGATCGGTTTATTTTTGGCTGGCTGCAAAATTGAGAGCAAATATAACAAACTTTTATTATGCTGAGCGGCAAAGTTAACTTACTGTTTGTTGTTTTGGAATTTTGATTTTATATGTTTCATAATTTTAGAATTTGGTGAGATATACAATTTTTTTATTTTTTTAAGGAAAAAAACCAGTAATTCATCCTAAATTAAAATAATATAATCATATTTTTGTAACTGGTTAGATGATGATTCAAAATGGGCAAAAATGGATATATATATATATATAACAAAATGTTCATGACAAAATAAAATCTAGTAAAAATTCATGTCTCTAAGAAATTTATTTGATCATCATGATTCTAAAGGAAAATTTTAAATTAAATGACTCAATTTAATTCTAAGGCTTCGTTTGGGACGGCTTTTTTATTTCTTTCTAAAACAGAGTTTTAGTACAAAAATAAAAAAAATTGTACTAAAACTCCGTTTTAGAAAGCAATAAAAAAGCTGTCCCAAACCAACCCTAAATGAGCTCAAAGAAAGCACTTGAAACATAAATAAAAGTTTTCAAAAGGAATGGAGCCTCATGGTTGAGATGGTAGATGTAACACCACATGATCTAATTTTGATATAATTATCTATTTATCTATTAATTAATTAAACAAAGCTTATATGAATTCATCAATATAAATTAATTCAATGGAAGTAACTAAAAATCATATACATCAAAATATAAATTTATATTTATCCCTCTCAATTCATGTACATAAGCTAGGAGACCAATTATTACATTCATTTTAACTTTCTAAGTACTTTTCTACAAAAAACAGAGAAATTATAAAAAATAAAATAAAGCTTGAATTTTTTTTATCTGTCCTCACTCCATTGGATCTTGATTCCTTCTTAAAAATATGTAAAATCATAGAGTATGCTAACAACTCAAAAGGTTACCAAAACATACAATTGAAAACAATGCAAGGCAATATGAACAATATATATGTAATGATGTAATCATTCAATCAATATCAACATGAACATATAACTTATAAAGTATGTGACAATCAATAAAATAGTAGCACATCATATGATCAATAAATATTAGTATAACTGAATATCTCAAGAGTGGTGATCAGTAACCAAGTGAATAATGATTAGTAAGTTATGTCAATCATTTACTCAATAATTATATAATAGTTTATATAGCATCTTATTACATCAGCACATCTATCATTATTATATAGTTATCATATAATGTATATGATATTCATATATATCATATAAATCATGTGATTCATATATATCAAATACATTTGTATCAATTTTATCAGTTTTATAAAATGCTTGTATCAATCATAACATATATCTTATATAAATCATATCATGTAAATTATATAATTTATCACATATATATTTTTGCATTTGTATATACAAGCACTATTAAAAAGAAAAAGATATCTAACTATTTGTGGTATTTTTTATGTATCCAGTCTTGTAAGCCAGCCCTACATGAATCAATCATATGACAAGTAATTTAAGTCATGTGATTCCTTTATTAAAAGTTATCACTTCTTGTCCATCGATGTATCATATCATATCAATTTATCTCCCTATGTCGCAATTTTCATAGATTATAACATAAATTTTATTTTAAAAGAAAGCCCGTTGGCCCACCTTTCTGTACAAAAGTAATATGTCTCCATCTAACCTGAATTAGTCAATCATTCATAATTAGTCTTTCTTACATGCATACATTTCATAACATATATAACAAAACAAACACATGATACCACACTCAATGTTCAATTCAATGTAGCATCTTAATACATGTAAATTTTGCATGTGAACTAACATTAGTGAAATTTATAATAAAATATAACATAATTATTTTTATTTGTGTATCCATAATAACTACATTATAATAAGTATGCATATTATATACGCATATAAAAAGAGTTTAACAATTATTTATCAAAATTTTAATTTTATTCAAATTTCTCAACTTAGGATATTTCCCCCAAAAATATAAAATACTAAGTAAAAATTTAATATGTTCCGGTCGAAATGCTCATATTGAAAAAATCCATCACATACAAAAAAGCTATGCATTGAGAGTAGGGGTGTCAATTTCGGGTCACGGGTCGGGTTCGGGTCGAACCCGAAACTGACCCGGCACTATTCGGGTCAACCCGAACCCGACCCGTTTTTAAAAACGGGTCAGTTTTCCTGACCCGAACCCGACCCGCTTCGGGTCCGGGTCAACCCGACCCGACCCGAATGACCCGTTTCGAACAAGAAAATGGCTAATTTTCGGGTCAAAAACGGGTCAAACTCCTCTTTTCGGGTAAAAAACGGGTCAAAATCGGGTCAATCTCGGGTTGCCGGGTCAAAATCGGGTTTTCGGGTCAAAATCGGGTCAATTTTGGGTCAAAGGGTTAACCCGAACCCGACCCGATTTTTGAAACGGGTCGAAATGCTGAACCCGAACCCGACCCGTTTCGGGTTCGGGTTGACCCTAACCCGAAATTTTCGGGTCGGGTTATCGGGTCGTGTCAAATATTGACACCCCTAATTGAGAGTATGTTAAAAAACAAGATATCACAACTTTGTACATTCAAATCAAATTAAAATTCATTAAATATAAAATATATAAAATTATAGAAATCAGAGGTTGAGTAAATATAGCTTATCTTGAGACGACCAACTTTCCCAGCATGACCAGCTGGTAAAAAACGTTCTATGACCTCCAACCCCTAACATATCTCTTATTTCTCCTTTATTTTATTCACCAATTTCATTTTTCTCTTCTCTAGTTTGGCGGAAAAATGAATAAAATGGCCATTTGAGGAATTCTGTAAGTGGCTAAAGATTTTATAATAAAAATAATCTAAGGGTATATCAATAATTATATAAATTGTTTAATTTTTTTCATAAAATTGTTATAAACACTTTTATATCTTCAAATTCATATATTTAAAATTTATAAAAAAATATTCATAAATTATCTTAGCATGTCTAAAAGGATCTAGTGAAATCAATTTATAAAACGGACACCAACCGTCCCAAAAATCCCACATCTACAATCACATATCAATTATCTACATTGCCCTTAAAATTAGGATAAAATTATTAGAATTAAAACAAAATAGTATTTATAATATAGTTAAGATTGTTTATAAAATTAACTTATAATTACTCAAAAAATTATTTAACTTGATCAAAATATAAGCTATTACAACATTAATGACCTATTCATTATTTTTTTTTGTCCTCACTCATTTATATGACATTATTAATCCTTTTACTCCCCTCCACATCTCTCATTACAAAACCATGGAGCACAAATGCTTAGGGCATGTACTTTATGCTCTAATTTGAACTAGTTATACTATAATGTGATTTGGTAATTCCTTAGCTCTATAACATGTGTAGAAAGCTACTCCAATTGTCTAGATGAGGGCATTGACTGACTAGTAACTACTTGTTACTCATATCCTTTTGATGCTTTTTTCCCTATTTGATCACCATACTCGTCAAAAAAACATTTGGTGATCACATTCTCTTTATAACTCATAATGTGAGGGGCTGAGAAAGTGTATGTAATAAACTTATAGAAGTCCTCTTCACCAGCTTTGTGCATCAATGTAGGGTTAACAATCACCTATAAAAAATAATTCAAAACTAACTTTAGAGTTAATATATAACAATAATCAATGTAAACTAATATTATAAAAAAAAAAGTATGTACACATAAGTCCTTTATTGCTCTTCTACCTTAACATCCTTGCCTAGTCTTGGGATGGCTTCATAAGCCTAGTACTGCAACACTATATTATATGTAGTGAATGTGTAATGTGTTGTGGCATTCTTCTTTAGAACATTAATATTTATATTACATCATATATATCCTTATATAATCATGTTAGAGTCATCTATGATGATAACCCATCTCATGGATATTCTAAGAATGTGTTCTCATCTTTAATGAGGGCAAATATCTCACTAAAAATAATATTATGTTTATCATGATTTACTAGAACACCATATATAATATAATATAAAACTAACTTCCATACATTATCCCTTTCAATGAATGCCATGAATGTTTTCTTCTGCCTATATTCCCAAAGTTGTTTCCATCTAAATAGTTAGTAATAATCCTGATGTATCTACTCATTTCCTTGAATTCATTCTTGGATGAAAAATTTCTAACCACAATGGAATAATCGAAACAAATTCATTAGAGATGTAAAATTGTACGAAATTAAAATGTACTAAAAATAAGAACAAATACATTGGAGATTTATAGTGATTCAGTCAATCTTTACATAAGACTTCCACTCCGAGTATTGTACTAAACTCTTAATGACTCTCTTTTTACCCCCGCAGGAAGGCGGATAAATCCTTACAAAATCTCTTTCACCAACCCGGTGCAGTGGAGTAGTCGAATCCCTTTTACCAACTGTGCTGTGGAGTGGCCAAATCCCTTTCACCAACAGTGTGGCGGAGTTGCCAGTGGCCTTTTGACTCTAAGAGGTTCTTCTTGGAGTTTTCCTCAAGTAAACTTTTGACTCAAGGAAGAAGAAGGTAGATAATGATCGGAAAAACTATGTGAGCACTCTCTCTCTCTCTCTCTCTCTCTCACTCACTCCCTTGATCGACAAGGCTATTATCCCTCTCTCTTAGTACACTTCTCTCCCCAAGTCTAATACTTATTTTTCAAACTCTCTCTTACAGAAGAATCAAGACCATTGAGTGTCAAAGATCCTTCAAAATGAAATAAGAGTATTTAAATATCAAGCTTCAAGAAAACCCCTAATTTTTTATTTAGCTGTCTTTGTTCGTACAATATGATTAGTTTAATTCACCATTTAAACTATATGATGAGTGTTTCCCTGAAAGATCAGTTCAAAAGTTTCAACTAATAGTCCAAGATGATCTTAGGGTCATATAATATAATTAATTTAATCGAATCATAGTTCATACAAGATGAACTCTAGGATGATTAGAAATCATTTATGTCAGTCTTCTAATATGATATAATCATACTGTACGATCTTAATGGTTAATTAAGACCAATCATTTGATTAAATTTCAAAATTATTTTAGGCAAGATTTTCAAATATTGTGCTGTATGAACATGTTCGTATTGTATGAATATAACAATTTGCAAAATATTTCATGTTTACAACTGATCTACATGTACGATTAGATCATATGATACCATTAACTCAAATTAAAATTACTTAATTAATTTCTATATCAAGCATATCGAGCAGTACGATACATATTGTACAATATGAACTTAAAAAAAAATTTAAACATTCAAATTTTACTTCCCGTGTGTGTGTATGTGCACGGTTGCGACGCTAACATACACCATTTACAATATATTGACTCAAGAAAATATAGACTATAGTAAAAATCAATCCCATACCCTCCAATCTTGAGCATTGATCCTTTAGCATTATTTGGTGTATGTTATACCAAAATATTAGTACATACATAAAACATATATGTAATAATAACAAATATGAGACAATAGATAAAGTCCAATAATATTTGTTATCATCAAAATATAAGCTCGAACTTATGGATTGCAACAATCAATATGATGTCTCCATAAATATGACCAGAAAGAGAAGAAACTTACGTAACAATAAACTTGACAAATCAATTCAATGTTGGAGTAATATTCAAATGTCATTGGAACTACGTTCAAATAATGTACATGCTTTGTTTGAAATTTGGTGAATCATGTTCATACCTTATTGGATGCTCAAGCTTGATTTAAGCAAATGTTGAAACAATGTTTGATCCTAATTTGAACAATGTTCAATCATAATTATAATATTAATATGCAGTCTAATGTGGTATAGTGTTTAATATATTTTTTGCAAATAATACTCAAATAAAGTTTGAAACTCCTTTTATAAATTCACACCTTGTTATTTTTTTCAACACAGGGTTTTTATTTAATATCTTTCAATGATAGACAATAATTATTGCCAATAAATGTATTTAAACTTAGTTCTGCATACACCATGCATACAACATCACTAGCATTGGCCATATGATAGTAGGAAACTTGATAGCATTGCTCTGAAGCTTCATTGTAGACCAATCACTGGAGTTTTGATATAACTAGAGATAGTTAAGGTGATTGAAAGAAGGCTTTCTTATTTGGAAGTTCACATGAGCTTTTGCTTGGATTTATTATTTTGTGTGGAGTTCAGATGTCATCTGAAGTTCAATGTAAATGCGTCACGTCATTTCAAAATGTACCGCGTTCAATATCAAGCGTAATCAGTCCGTTCTTCGATCAAGTGTCCACACATAATAATCTCTCATTTAGTTGTGCATTATTACACATTTTTTAATTTAATATTTGTGTTTTAGCTCAAAATAAAAATTTGGACATATTTCTATAAATAATAAACTATTAAAAATATTTGATCAATCAAATATCAATGAGTAATATAAAATTAAACACTTTAAATAAAACCTGCTCAGGCTATCTCAAACCCTCCTACAAAAATGCCAACTACTACTGAAGTTATTAATCCTTCTGTTGGCATTACACTGCCGAACCTAAATTCTCCCTCTGGAGAAATTCAGGACATCACTGATATCACAGCCCAGATTAAACAGCCAGGTCTAATCAGTACCAAAAATAAATTTGATGCCTTGATTGATCAAGACAATGTAGAGGAGATTCGGCCCCCCACCCAAACCACTAATATTTCCCCTTATAACTCTAGTCTGGTTATTACAGGCCCAGCCAATCAAAATCACTCCAGTCCCCCTCAGACTTCTCCCCATAGTCATCAACCTAACATACCCAATCCTTCCTTTGAAACCTCTACATCCAGCTCTACCTCATCAAAAACACAACAACCCACTAACCAAGCCAATAAACAAACAAGAGACAAAGCCAAGAAGGCCTCTACCCCAAACTCAAAGTCCCAATGACCTTGCCCAACATTGCAGCCTGAAACTTACATGGGTTCAATAACCCGACCAAAGTATTTAGCTACAAAAATCTAGCATTAGCCAACAATATCGACCTTTTCTTTATCCTAGAAGCCAAAATCACACAAACCAATTATAACAACCATTGGTTCCTTGCCAACCACAAAATTTTCCCGCATGAAGCCACCTGTGACAATTTCAGCTATTCCAGTCCTAGACGCATTTGGGTTAAATGGAATGAGAAATCGGTTAACTTTTGTAACATCAAAATCTGCTACAGGATCGTCCGGGCCGATCTGGATCGTCCCGGGACGATCAGTGCAATTTTTGTTCCAGATTATGTACAGAAGTTCAGGAATGATTTCCTGTAGGGATCGTCCGGGCCGATCTGGGATCGTCCCGGGACGATCAGTGGATGGCACAAGTCAGAGAATAGAGGTTTTTATCGTCCAAGAAAATTAATTATCGTCATAAGAAATCGTCCCAGGCCGATTCAGTTTTGTTCAGATCGTCCAGGACGATCGTGCGTTCGGCCGGGCCGATCAGAGTATTTTAAAGCTGAGATCAAGTCATTTTGAAGAGAGAGAAAATCATAAAAATATCTAAAATCAGCTGAGGAGAGAGAAGGTCGAGGGCAAATTTGGAAAAGCTGATTTTCGGGCGACGCCGGTCCGTTTCCGTCCGACAAGACTGTTCAAGATATTGCTGTACGCAAGGTAAGGCACAATCCGCCTTTCTCAATTTTCAGAACCGTCGTGTTTGGCGGTATTATCTGTCCGGAATTGATTTTGTTCGTGATTTTCGTCCGTATTCCCCGTCTGGTTCAGTTTTTACCGCGTAACTTTCCATATGTTTTTGAAGTGCCGAGTGTGCACATTTTGGTTATTTTCTGGAGATTTTTGTCCGGGTATTTTGAATTCGGCGGTATTTTATTTCGACTGTATTTTTCTACGATGTCTAAAAATGTTGTGGCAGTAGAATTAAAGTCTTGCAATGTCGTTTTGAACATTCTGTGCAAATTTGGTATTCTGTGATTTTTCAAGAAAATTGTGTAAATTCTGTATACAGCCGTTGTGCTGCCCGATTTTTGTCTGATTTCTGAATTCGTCCGGATTTCTTCTGAATTGATATGCTATCTGTATATGCTATATAAAGGGAGTTATATGGGGCCTGGATCCTAAGAGATCCAGTTAGTGTCTGGGAAATTTGAAATGAGCTCAATCTGAAATCTGATATCTGTTCTGTTTTGGATCCGATGAATTCTGTTCTAGTGCTATAAGCACATCTGTTCTGGTGCCGTGAGCACAAAGGGAGGCATAAGGGGCCAGAATCCGTAGAGATTCTGTCAGTGTCAGGGAATTTAGCTATTAATTACAATACTATCTGATGTCTGATTTGATATGACTTTTGTTTCCGTACAGTTCTGTATGATCTGTTCCGTTTAGATCTGTTCTGATTTGATATCTGTTCTGATTTGATATATGTCCGTATCTGTTCTGATTTGATCTGTTTCATTTTGATCTGTACGCTTTTGATATCTGTCTGATTCTGTTCTGGTTTTTGTACGGATTTGGATTGAAGTGGTTGGTTTTGGATTCTGAAAGTTTTGATTGGAGGTTTGTCGCTTTGCTGAGTTGTTGAGCTCACCCTTGTTTTCTGCGTAGTTTTCAGGTTCTAGCAAAGGGAAGGAGGTCTTGGATTAGAGTTCTGAGTCTGATCAGTTATAAGTATTTTGTACTTTTTGATTTTTGTACAGTCATGGCTTTTCTTCTTTGTTCTTTCTGTCAGCCATGTACTGTATTTGTAGATGATTGTTTTGAGGAAAAGAAAAATATATATGATTTGTTCCGCTGCATTTGATGTTTCATAGTAGCTCTGTGTGTCTGTTTTGAGTTGAAATATTTGGAAGAATCAGTTCTGAAGCAAATTCCAAAGCCAGATCCTGGTCTGTTTGTTTGGCTGGTCGCGGCCCGGTGCGGGCGGGATCAGTCCCGGTCGGGTCGGGTCGTGACAACTTTACTCCTCTGCAAATGCCAAATCAATTTATACATGGTCAAATTTCTGTTAATGGCAATATTATCTATGCTGTCATGGCTGTTTATGCTAGTAATTCTCCTCTTGAAAGGCAGATTTTATGGAAAGACTTACAAGAGATTGCCAGTAACACTACTTCCCCCTAGGCTATTATAGGGGATTTTAATTGCTGTCGTAATCTGAATGAAAAAGTTGGAGGAACCCCACTCTCTTATGCTAAGCTTGGTGAATTTAATAGCATGGTCTTTAATGCTGGTTTACAAGACCTTTTTTCTGTGGGGCATTTCTTTACTTGGCATAATCAGCAGCATCATAATCCTATCCATATTAAGCTTGACCGTGTGCTGGTCAATGGTAATTAGCTGATTTCCTTTCCTAACACTTTCTATAAAGTGGATGACCCTGATTGTTTAGACCATTCACCTATAATCCTGTTGAACCCTGTGAATGCCAAAAAAGGTTACTAATTTATGTTCAAAATTTATTGCTTGAAACAGCCTGAGTTTTGGAGCACTCTTGTAGATGTTTTCTCTCTCCCCAACAAGAGTAGTCCTCTTAGTTCTTTCAGTTTCAAACTTAAGACTCTTAAAAACATTGTGAAGTTTAAACCGTGGTCCAATGCATGTTCCATTCAAACTCAAATTGATAGTCTCAAAAGCCAACAACACTCTGTGATAGCTCAGCTTCAAAATAACCCGCTGGACCCTACCCTTAATTTCTCCCTAAAGGAAATTAATGCTAAGTTAGCCTTCTATCAAGCTACTCTCACTAGTTGGATGACTCAAAGAGCCAAGGTGAAATGGCTGATAAATGGTGATGATGATCTTAAGTTTCTTTTCTCCAAAGTCAACATATCTCAAAACCACAACCGTATCAAGATGATCTCCAACGAGCATGGCACCTTCTCTCACCATAAAGACATTTCTGACGTCTTTATCAACCATTATAACAACCTTTTTAATTCCCCAATCCCCTCCACTTTAAATCGCAATATCCAAGCCATTATTGTGGGCAATCCTATACCTAGTCACCTCATCTCTAACCTCACTGCTCCTATCACTGTGGAGGAAATCAAAAATATTGTTTTCTCTGCTAAGCCTAACGGTGCTCCGGGGCCGGATGGATTCACATTTGAGTTTTATAAAGCTACTTGGAATACCATTCATATCCATCTCTGTAAAGTCGTTACCTCCTTCTTCAACACTGGGTACATGCATGATCAAATCAAAGCCACTGCCATTGCAATAATCCCTAAATAGTCTCATGCCAGTAATGTCAAGGACTTTAGACCTATTGCTCTTTGTAATGTCATCTATAAGATCATTACAAAAATTATTGCTAATAGAAGGAAGGAGGTGATGCCTTTCATTATTAACCCTAGTCAAGGTGGCTTCATTCACAAAAGGGTCATTTCTGATAATATTCTCCTTGCCTCTGAAATTCTAGGTAGTTTTAATGTTAAAGCTAAGAAAAAATACTTCTGTGCCAAATTTGACATCACCAAAGCTTTTGATATGGTTTCGAGAGACTTTTTATTCCAAAGGCTTGAGGCAAAAGGTTTTACAGATATGTTCATATCTTGGATTAAGGCTTGTACTATGAACGTGCATTTCTCTGTCTGTATTAACGGCATGTTAGAAGGGTATTTCAAATCCTCATCCGGTTTAAGACAAGGCTGCCCTTTATCTCCATATCTTTTTAGCATTGTTATGGATGGCTTATCCTCTTGCTTTGATTTAGCAACTGCTACCAATTCTTTCATTGGGATTTCTGCTGGTAGCTGCAATATTTCGCACCTGATGTTTGCTGATGATCTTCTTGTCTTTGGGTTGGCCACTGTTAAAAATGCTCAAGCTATTAATTCTATTTCTTAGCAACTTTGGAGCTGCTTCTGGCCTGCATACGAACCCCTCTAAGAGCTCTATCTTAATCTCCAAATATACCCCTATTGCCCCAACCATTTGTGCTACCCTCAATATTCAACAATCTTATAACCCTATGATCTACCTGGGTATGTCTATCTTCTATAAAAAACTCAAAATTGCTCACTTCCAACCCCTCTTACAAAAAGTAGCCTCTCTTTTAGATGGTTGGAAGGCTAAGACGTTGTCTTTCGCGGGAAGGGTTTAGTATATCAAATTCACTATTTGCAACACCCTGGCCTACTGGATTCGTGGATCTATAATACCGAATAGCTGTTGTAAACTTATTAGCCGTATGTGTGCTCGGTTCACTTTCTTTGGCAATATCAATTTAAAGAAGCTTCATATTGTTTCTTGGAAAAAGACTACTTTACCTAAACAGAATGGGGGCTTGGGGTCCCTTCTTTTGATGGCTTGTATCATAGCTTTGGTTGTTCTATCATTTGGAGATTTTTGAATACCAGTAATTTGCTTTTTAGCTGGTGGAGAGCTAGATATCATTCCATGTGGAACACTATGGCTGTGAACTGTTCACCTTACTGGAATGCTTTGTGTAAGCTAGCTGCAAGTATTAAAAACTGTATCTCTTTTTCTATTTGCCCGACCAGCTCCCTTTCTATTTTTTGGGACCATTGGTGTGGGGGTAATTCGATTGCAGACTACCTGATGCTTAACAACTCGATTGGGGAGTATACCCAATTCTTTGACTGGAAAGTTACTGATATCATTTGGGGGAGCAACTAGGCTATCCCAAGTTTTTTTGATGATCATATAGCTACTCTTATTACTTCTGTTATGATTGAGGAAACTGAAGAGAATCACTTATGGCTTGGTAAGCAGAATCCAAAGTTTGCTGATTTTCGAAATTTCTTTTATAGCAACATGGAGGTTGTTGACTGGCATAAATTCATTTGGCACAAAAAAGCTTCTCTCAGTTTTTCGGTTTACGCCTGGCTTGCCTTTAGAGAGGGGTTGAAAACTGCTGATGTGTTAGCTATGCGTGGGATTACCAGTCAATTTTACTGCTGTTTCTGTCATTGTGAAAAGGAAACTTTGTCTCACCTATTCTTTGATTGCAGTTTCACTTTTAATGTTATCAAAAACTTGCTTCCCCTGGATGAATTCCCATCTGTTGAAACCTAATCTTTATCAAGTTTATGATAGCATTTACGAGCAAAGTATTAACAACTAGTTGAAACTTTATTTTTTGCTCTTTGCCTCTGCCTCTGCCTCTGTTTACCACCTTTGGAGAGCTAAAAATGAGCGATTGTATGGTGGAATTATTGATAGCCAGGAGATGGTCATTGCAAAGATTAGAAAAGTTATTCTTCTCAAAACTCAAGGCTGGAAGCATTACTGAGAATTCTGGTTTTCTGGGTGTCATGTGGACTCCGTTCTTTATGTTGTTGCTGCTGGGTTTCTTGCAAGCTGTTTTTGAGGCACCTGTAAATTTTGTCGCTCATGCAGGTAGCCTAAATGGGATTTTTGAAAGGACAATGATGAATGCTGATCATTCAGTTACCCCTAGGATGGTCATTTTGGCAACCAGGGGTTCTTCGTTCTGGGCAGACCCGCTCGTGGAACAGACCAATCCGTGATGTCAGAACGTCCTGAGTCCTTTAGCTTTTGCCATTGTTCCCATTTTGATCTTGTATTTTGCTTCTTTTAGAACTCCTAATCTCTGTATTTTTAGATTAGGAGTTATAGTTTCTGCTTTTTTACTTTACCTGTAATCTTTTTCATATATGAAAGGGCTATGCCTTAAAATTTCCCAAAAAAAAAAAAAAAAAAACACTTTAAATAATAATAATAATAAAAAGAGTTTCCGAAGAAGTATATTAATCTCCGAAAGCAATGAACCAATCCGGATCTAACGCGGGCAAGCCGGTGGACTGTTGAGTTCTCAGTACCATTCGATCCCGATCCGCGAGCTCGTTGCCATGGCGGTCTCCACCGTTTCCTCTACCGCTGCCACTCTCTCATCTTCTCAGGTTGACCTATTGTCGCCCAGAAGAAAGATTCTTGGTTCATCCCGCAACTCAGCCCTCGTGAAGAGCTCCTTCCTACCTAGCCTGAATCTTCTGCTCTCGTCTTCTCCTCTTATTCGGGTTACTTCCACAAGAAAATTTGCATGGAGATGTGAGGCATCCAGAAACTACGATCATATACCCAAGCAGTTCCATGAGGGGAATCTCAAAGATGGATGTGAGCCGTCCTTTTCCTTTCTATCACTTCCCTTGAATTCCCTGTTCAATTATTATATTTACAATATGGATTTTTTAGGAATATTCTTTTTGCATGTTCAATTCAGGCATTTAGTATGGACCTGCGAGGATACGTACCTTTGTTTGAAAGTGTTGAAACATTTGTGTTTTTTATGATTTTGATGAGTTACGCTCTGTCATGAATGTTTTGCTGAGCCGTGAAAACTTCAGCACCTTAAGTTATTGGTGTTTTGAAATGAAAAAAGAAGAAGAAAAATCATGCTATTCAGACAGTTCATTAATTGATTTTTATACTACATCCTAGCAAGTGCGATGGAAACTGAATCATACTAGAAGCTCTCATTATTGGGGATACCCTGATGATATTTTAATGTTTCATGAAACCAAATTAGAGAGTATACAAGCTTTATGTTATTTACTTTCGCTAATAATAGTCTTACAGTTCTAGTAGCTTATCAAAGTGCTTCGCTGATCAAGCCTGATGCTTTATGGAGCAGAAAACAGATATTTTGTTTCTAAAAACATACTTCAGGATACAGATGACAATAATGTCGAGTGTCTTATGATTGAGGCTTTCTAATTCATATCTAGCATGCCATGAGATTTAAATATTGACTGCATTTGGAAAGACTAGTTGAATGTATTTTGGTCTGTACCATCATTATAATCAGTAGCTTTATCCCCAACTATTTGGAGTTGGTTTTATGACTTATTCTTTATTGATTTCTATTTACAATGTTTTGTTTTTACTCGATTATTTGTTTTGCAAAACTTCTACTCATGTTATATTTAATATATATATTTTCCTTTCCCAATATCTTAACCTTAATGTGTCAACATGCCTTTCTAGTGGGCATGCAAATCAATGTAAGTTTAACTTAATTATACTAAAATATAGGGATTGTCATGAGAACTCGTGGTTTTAGTTTCACTGGAGCTAAATTTAGAAACAAGCCAATTAGATCAATGTATCATGAACTCGACTTTATTGCAATTTTGGCTAAAACTAGACCTTGAGTTAAACATCCAAACTACCTTTATTGGGAATAAAAGGGTGTGCATGAGTAAACAGATGGGGTGTCTCGAGGAAGGGTAATTTTCTTTGTCATGATGGCCACTCAATGTAGGATTTGATTTGAATTTGTGTTGCAATGGTTTGAAGGCAAAGATGGCAATGATGTTGGTGCCACATGACAATGAGATCCATATTCCATGGGTGCAACACTCTAAAGGCACAATAATGTTGAGGGAGCCATATGATGTTTATAGTTTCTAGAGGAGAATGCGATGAATTGAAGGCAAATGGGTGATGGATACAAACACAATAGATGATGATGGATGGTGGTAGTGGAGGGAGGGACGGAGAGAGAGATGAGAATGGTAGACAACAAATAGAAGAGTAATGTTAGCATAAGGTTTGCAATAATTTTGTTTGAGTTCTATTTTCTAGGGCACCTAACATTGAGAACTTGGTCTTGTTTTCACTAGGATTGCCATGATCCAATATTGAACCAAAACTCATTAATAATTGACTTGAGCTAGTCCATTGATTAGTTCCTAGATTTTTTTTTTTGAACTCTTATTATTGCATATTTTCCCTTCTTCTATTTAAGCCAAAACCATCTAAGTCTATTCTTTAATAATTTATGTTTAATATGTTTTTGTTTTATATGATAAACCACATCATTGACATATTATAAAACCTTATCAAAGTTAAGAGTCTGATAGGAAATACTTGAGTTTGCAAGTAATCCTATCGGATCTACTTGAGTTTGCAAGCAAACCTAACCAAAATCAGTAAAATCAGCAAGGAAAAACGTGGAAACGTCGCAGAAAAGCAAGCAAACGATAGCAAAATCTTTATAGAAAGCAAAAGGAATAAACACCAAGCAAGATACAAGAGATCCTCAATTCGAGAGGAGGATCTTCTCTCCCAAATCTCTAGACAAGAGAGTCTAAGCCCAAACACCAAGAAACCCTAATTCCAATCAATCAAAACATAATATTTCCCTAATCCCTCTCATCCTCTTTAATACAAAACTTTCCTAATCAATTTTCCCTCCCAAAGCCCTAGCCGCCCCCCTCAATTGAATTTGGAAATCAAATAGATGGGTGGGACCCATCTCTTTGGGCGGCCAAGGTCGAGGAGGTATAACTAGTCTGCCTCCTATAGGCTTGAGCCGGCTCAGCCGGTCACATTGAACCGGCGGCCTAACAGAGTCTTATCCAATCTCTATTCAAGCTGAGCCATTGATATGATTACAATTTGGGGGGAGGTGTTAAGAATAGATTGTAGACGCTAGAATTGATGTTCCATCAATTGTTGGCCTCACTACAATGGGAACCATGTAGGGGTGTCAAAAAATGACCATACCCAATAACTCGACCCAAAAAATTTAGGTTCAGGTTGACCCATTTAATAAATGGGTTTAGTTTGGTTTCAAAATTCCAACCCATTTATTAAATGGGTTGGGTTTGAGTTGACCCGTCCAACTTGTTTTTACCAGAAATGATCCGTTTAAATTATGTTTTTTTTTTAATTTTTTATTTGTTGGTATGATTGTCTTATTTTTATTAATTAATCTAAAAATTATTATTTAAAAGTTATAATTATTTTTTTATAATTAAAATGAGTTATCGAGTCGGGTTTGGGTCATTCGGCTTGCTAGCGGGTCAGATCGGGTCCGCATTTTGACCTGTTTATTAAATGAGTTGGTTTAGGGTTAATCGGATTTGGGTCAAATCAATTTCGGGTTGGACCTGACCCGTTGACCCATTTTGACACCTCTAGAACCATAATGAACCATAGTAATTTACCTACTCATTTGAGGAACCATGATACATGCGCCGCTAATCAACAACAACAACAACAACAACAACATCAAGCCTTAACCCACAATGTGGGGTGGGCTACATGAATCCTTTTTCTCCATTGTGTTATGTTAAGAGTTAAATTCTCATTTAAATCTAATAAAGAATGGTCATTTCTGATATTTTCTAATCAAGTCTTTTTAGTTTTATCTTTACCTTTCTAAAGATGACGAGGATAAGGATGATGAAAATGGAAAAAAGAAATATAAAGATATAGAGGATATGGATGATGAAGTTCTCATGAAGAATAATCACGGTAGACTTAACTTACCATTTCAGGGTTATGCTAAGCTTGAGTTGTTGGGTCACAAAAGGATAATCGATGCTAAGAAGTTTGATGATTAGATCAAGTATCTTATGACCTATGTTTATTTTTGTAGGTACTACTGATGCAATTCCAAGATAAAGCCCAATGACAAAGTCACAAACTAAGGCACTCCATTAAAATCTGGGTTATTCATCCTCCATAACTCTCCATGTAAACCCATGAATGACTCATAATTTCTCTTCAATCATTGGAAAATAATTAATAAGTTTAATTTAAGTTCTTCTAATGGGTAGATGAGCCATGCCAGTCAAGAAAACAATTTTTTTTTAAAAATTAATTGAATTCAAGTCCACTCAACTTGATTTATTTGACCAATCTGAATTTCATATTTTTGGAAGCTTTAAATTTTATTTTATTTATCTTAATTTTTTCTCTTTGTATCCATGCAAGTTATCAATTAATGTAACATTGTTATTGGCTCCTAATATTTTCTTAAGTTGTCCAGGCTTAAAAAGCCTATGAAAAGGATCTTGATTTATACTTTTGCCTTAACTAAATAAAAATTATATGTTACTAGTGTAAATTTGTGTAGAAAGATTTGGTGGTTGTTCTACTCTCTGGTGAAACTTAGTAGTTGATTTTGTAGGGCTTTAGTTCATTAGTTATCTTTATTTACCTTTGTTCTTTCTCATTCCCAATATTATTCTCATCTTCTCTATATAACCTCAATCTTAGGTTTCTCAACCCTAAAACACATCAAACATCTTTAAAACTCTATTAAACATTTCCCACGTTCTCCTAACCTCCCAAGGCCTCAACTACCCTATGACTTTGAAGATATCCTAGTTAAAAGCTCAGTATATAAAGACAATATAATGTTATGTGCTACTCTCTTGTTTTATTCAAGGGATTACCATTATCAAAAAGGTTTAACAAAACTTTTGTGTGAGCTTAACCTAAATTTTTTCTTAGATTTTTTAAATAAAAGAGGTGTGTTCCACAAACAATAAATTTACCTTGTATTAGAATTAAAATAAGATATCTAAAAATTATATTTCGATGATAACTGTTTTGATTCTATAAACTTTGTACGTTTATTACTATTTTAAAGGATTGCTAATTTTATAAAATTCTTTAAAAATCACATTTTTGTCTTTCTTTTTTGGATATATTATAATCTATTGGGCTAAACTGTGTGTTTTTAAGGCCAAATAAAATTTTATCAAAAGGATCTAAATTATTTAAGGAAAGCTTTGGATGTAAGTGGTCTTTTTAGTACCCACCCCCATCTTGGAAGTTCTCTTAACCTCAGTTTCATTTTGATTGTTACGCAAATATGTTTTCTTTTCCTGTCGCTCTTATCTCAGATATTTTCCTCTCATCTTTCTCTCATTCATTATTTAAAAAAATAGTGCAACTTGCATATCAATATGCCTCCTAAATCTGCCTGTATAGATTAATTTGAAAAATTGCAAAATAATATAAACAACTTTCACTAGACCACAGAAAAAATAGATGCTATTGATGAAAAATTTAATTTATTTCAAAAATATATTCTAAACTTTTTAGAATCAACTATAAACTTGACTTAAGTTCCATGGCAAGCTAAGTCCATTGGTGATGATTTACTGATTTGATGCAATCAAAAATTTGGGGAGGGACCCAAATTTTTGATCACAAAAAAGAAACTCTTTCTAGAGAAAAAGATTACAAGAACTCACAAAAACTAGACAAATTAGACAAAACAAACTTTTTATATCATATAAAAGGAAAGACTTACAAACTTGACTCTTACAAGACACTTACAAATGACTCAAACAAGACACTCTAAACTTGCTTACTTTGAGAACAAGGATACAATGGAATGGCACTTGCGGATAGACGAAAGAGGTTAGAAGCCAAGACGAAGGTTGGAAAGAGCTCGCAAGATTTCCATAGGAGGAGGGGAAGAAGATTGGAAAGAGTCCGCAGGATTTTGTCCCAAAAATCACATCATATATCCTCTCTTCTATGTCAAAGCATTTCATATTTATAAGCAAAGAAGAAAGCCCAACAGCCAATGCACCCATAATTCCTCCAATAAACTTTAGGGATAGGAAAAGCCAAAAGACACACTTCAGTTCCAAAGCAGCAGCCAGCATCTTTCCAGAAAACAGAGAAGAAACAGATCACGGGACCAACAGCCAGCCACGGAACAGCCAGGATTCACGGGAAAAGCACCGAAACAATAAAGGAACAGCAGGCCCAAGGAATCCAGAAAACGAACAGGCACCCCAAGCAGCCACAGCTGCATAAATTCCAGCCTATTCCTCTCCCAATGCCACAAGACACAGCTCTCCAAACAGCCATAAAAGAAAGAGAAAAAAGAATAGGAAAAGGCAAGTTCCACTCACCAAAATCTGCCATAAAGTAGTACTAAAACTTCAGCTTATAATGAGCTCAACTTCACAAGATATTAATGAGCTTGTACTACTTAGATCTCAACCACCAAAGCCCAAACCGAAACAAAATAGCCCAAAGGATAAGGTGGAGATGAAAGGACAAGATAATGAAGAGTAAGGAGAGGGGGAAGATGAAAAGACACAAGGCAAGAAATTAAAAGTAAAACTCAACTTGTGTTGACCCCCCCTTTGTCTACATCAGACTCCCCTTCTTGCGAATTCAGCTCCTGATGAATTGGTTGATGATTCCCATGAGGCGGTGCATACAGATCATCCAGTTCTTCGAGTTTCTTGCCAAATCTTTTTAGAATCTCTTATTGTTCTTTTTCAAATTGCTGTTGTAGATACCTTTTGTATTTTTCGAATTTCTAATCACATAGGAACATGTTATATTACAGTTTGTAGAGTCGATCTTGAAGTGGATCCGTTGAGTCACCTTCTGTAGGTATCCACCTGTCCAACGGGAGTGAGACATTAGGATCATGTTGCTTGCTTTCTTCTAGAAATGATGCCATATTTTTGGGATTTTCCATTTTTGACTCAATAAAAAAATACAAGACTCAAAGTACTCGATCTAAAGAAAATTCTAGACTCACAATTTCTTGACTTTGACAAATTCTGACTTGACAACTTAAGCAAATTTGACAAACCACAAACTTAGGACTTCCTAACTTGCTCTGATACCAAATTGATGCAATCAAAAATTTGGGGAGGGACCCAAATTTTTGATCACAAAAAAGAAACTTTTTCTAGAGAAAAAGATTACAAGAACTTACAAAAACTAGACAAATTAGACAAAACAAACTTTTTATATCATATAAAAGGAAAGACTTACAAACTTGACTCTTACAAGACACTTACAAATGACTCAAACAAGACACTCTAAACTTGCTTACTTTGAGAATAAGGATATAATGGAATGGCACTTGCGGATAGACGAAAGAGGTTAGAAGCCAAGACGAAGGTTGGAAAGAGCTCGCAAGATTTCCATAGGAGGAGGGGAAGAAGATTGGAAAGAGCCCGCAGGATTTCCAAAGTAAAAACCTCTCAGGTTTTTGTCCCAAAAATCACATCATATATCCTCTCTTCTATGTCAAAGCATTTCATATTTATAAGCAAAGAAGAAAGCCCAACAGCCAATGCACCCATAATTCCTCCAATAAACTTTAGGGATAGGAAAAGCCAAAAGACACACTTCAGTTCCAAAGCAGCAGCCAGCATCTTTCCAGAAAACAGAGAAGAAACAGATCACGGGACCAACAGCCAGCCACGGAACAGCCAGGATTCACGGGAAAAGCACCGAAACAATAAAGGAACAGCAGGCCCAAGGAATCCAGAAAACGAACAGGCACCCCAAGCAGCCACGGCTGCATAAATTCCAGCCTATTCCTCTCCCAATGCCACAAGACAGCTCTCCAAACAGCCATAAAAGGAAGAGAAAAAAGAATAGGAAAAGGCAAGTTCCACTCACCAAAATCTGCCATAAAGTAGCACTAAAACTTCAGCTTATAATGAGCTCAACTTCACAAGATATTAATGAGCTTGTACTACTTAGATCTCAACCACCAAAGCCCAAACCGAAACAAAACAGCCCAAAGGATAAGGTGGAGATGAAAGGACAAGATAATGAAGAGTAAGGAGAGGGGGAAGATGAAAAGACACAAGGCAAGAAATTAAAAGTAAAACTCAACTTGTGTTGACCCCCCCTTTGTCTACATCATGATTATTCTCGAACAACAACAATAATAACATCAAGCCTATGTAAATTTCCAAGCCAGATAGATTGATGTTGAGTAATTTCAATGCTAGTTTTTTGCATGCAAGATCACAGCTTTCTACGACTTCATCAAAGCAAGTCTTTTGCTCACCTGCCAGCACAAAATCCTATAGCGACTCCCATTCTAATCTCAATCAATCCTTTTCCATCTGATGATTATGAACATATGACCTCTGGGACATGTAAAGAACACTTATTGCTTACTTAAAAATTTACTTTCTTCTCAAATTTTTGTGGTTGTTGATGTGAGTTCTTCAAGTACAGAGTATTAAATCCCCTACTTCAAGGGTTAGCCAATTTCTTTATACTATCGTGAGGCCTGGATCTTTTATTTAGTAAATTATTTTTGTGCTATTTTTTTGGTGAACATATTTTGTAATTGATTTGTGAGCGTAATTTGATTTTAGTTAAGTTGTTTAGTTTTGGTTGTTGTGTCAGCCTTAATCAAAGCACGCTTTTCTTACAATTTTAATTGTCATAAATTTTAAATTGGACAATTATTAAATTTTACTGTGATGCATTTTTCGTTTTTTTGTTGGTTCATATCAAAAGAAATCACAATTATTTTACTTGGTAGTCCTTCGTTCGTGAATTTTGGTTTTATATGCTTGAATTTAATTCATCACATTATTTAGTTGCATTAAAAAATCACACACCAAAAGAAGTATGCATCAAATAGTTTGGCCATATCATCTAGCAATCAAATTCCATATGAACTTTTTTTCTTTTTTGAGTCAATCAATCAAATGTCATGTGCCGTTTTTAGAAGTCTTCTCTCTGATTCAGTAATGGAAAACTTCAAGAATGTCCCGCAGCACCTCTATGGCCTCACAGCTTCACAATTGGACATGTTCATGACTGAAGATAACCCTGTAACACGTCATCAGGAAAGAGTTACGGAGGTAAGCTTTATAATTAGGCCTTCATAATGGAATTTATTGGTAATATCTAAACTTTATGCATTTATCCTGTACAAGACTTTTATGGGAAGAAATTAATAGAACCGGCTGCTATGTTGGCAGGAAAGCATCTCATCGGCTAGGAATTACCTTGATAACGGAGGGATGTGGAGCCTAACAGGAGTAAAGCAAGGCCCATCAAAGTATAGTATGAGTGTAAGCATGTACCGTGGAGGAGCAAGAGGTTATGGTAGACCTAGAACTGCCCCTCCAGACTTGCCTTCTTTGCTGCTAGATGCTCGGATTTGCTATCTGGGAATGCCTGTAAGATAATACCTTTCTCAAAGTGATAAAAGCCTTACACAGATAGTTATTTGCATATTCTATTTTACTTGATTTTTTTTTTTTTGTTAAACAGATTGTTCCAGCAGTGACTGAGTTGATTGTGGCACAGCTTATGTGGTTAGACTATGATAGCCCCTCCAAACCTATTTACTTGTACATAAACTCATCTGGAACTCAGGTAAGCATTGAAGAATTCATTGAAATAGATTGAGCAGTATAATGCTTGTAGCTCTTTGTTCTTTGAACAAAAAAGGTTTTGATTGAAGTAGGATGAACTTTCTTTTACTGACTTCACCTTTCAATTTTTTTAGAATGAAAAGTTGGAGAATGTTGGATCTGAAACTGAAGCATACGCAATAGCTGATACCATGGCTGTAAGTGTAACTGACTTGTCTTCCTAAATGAATCAACTCCACAGAAAGCGTTGATAATCCTTATGTATGGCCCATCAAAGCTTCCAAATTATCTGGAAAGATATGCTTCCGTGATATTCTAGTTCTTGCTTTTAGGCAAAAAGCATTTTCCTTCTAGGCAAAAAAGCATTTTCCTATGATTGTTTTTACATGCTGGAGTCATTTCTATTAACTTTACAAAAAAAATCCATTTCACGGTGTCAACTTCCAATGGTAATATGGTATTTCAACGGAAGAGAGCAAATATGGTGGTATGTGAATGAGAAATTTAGAATTTTATTTTTTTATTTTATGATTGTTAGTTGGAGAGAGAGTGCTGAAGAGTACTCTGGTTACCCATTTGAAGAATTTATTTTCAATATTTATTTTTCATGTTACTTTCACAAGACAGTTCTTCTAATGTCTAGGGCTCGGGGCATACTTCTGTCTGGCTATCCATTTGGGATATCTATTTTCAACATTATATTTTTTTTCTTTAACAATATATTTGTTATTTTTCCAACGTTTGGGCATTGTTTGGACTGCTAAATTATGTGTTGAATCTTCAAGACATATATTCCTATACCTTTTCATTGTTTACATACCAATAAAATTATGATTTTGCATTAATCACCGAAAAAAAATGGCCCTTTTTATGTTGGCATCCGAAGGAAAAAGAGGATTAAAAAACCACAGCAAAATAGTTGAGACCAAGGCTAATGATGCTAATTATCTCTTGGGTTAATTATTTATTTTTGTAGGCCTTTTAACCCGTGGCAAGTTTCACTTAATAAAGAGAAGACTTATGCTCCCAAAGATACCTTTCAAGATCTTTTGCATAAATTAGAGTAGATGTCATTTTAATTGATTTGTTTAAATCGCTCAATATAGTTACAATCATAGACAGTAGAAAATGAAGTACATGAGTTCAGTGAAAAAACATTGGCTTGATGACCACCTTAATTGCTCATGATTTGCTCTCAAAGTCGAATATCATATGCATAACCAACATGTAGAACTTATTTGTCTGATCAATGTATGAACACATATTGTCTCATTGAAGTATTTCTTAAAGAATTTTGTTCTTATCCTGTTTTTTATGTCCCAGGGGCAATATACTCTTTTTTATGAGTGCCCTATCGAACATTTATTATATTTGGGCCTCTAAAAAAATTTAATTTTTAGTTTTAATGCAGTGCAATGAAAATGCTTTCTTCCTTTCTTCAGCTGTCAGATTCTCGCTCTCTCCTTAGGTGATACCTTAAATTCTTCTCCTATATAAATTTAAGTTCTTTCTCCCTCTTCTTCGATCATTCACTCTCTTCTTCTTGCCTCCAACTATCACTTATCTCATTACCTCTCTAATTCTGACTGCCCACTCTCATCCGACACTCTCTGATCCCTCTTCTAAGTTCTAACAACCTCCCAAAGTCTCTAATTCTCGTTTTGACTGCCCTTCACCTTTTCTTCTCCTTAAAACTTGTCAATCTCTTCTACATATACAATTGCACACTGTCCATGCCCATAAAAGTTATATCCATACCTCTATTTTCTCTCTCTAATTCTCTTTGAGAAACTCATTTATGATTCTCTTCTAAATTCTCCTCTTTTTTCTCCCTAGTACCCCAATTTCTAAGCCTCATCATAAGTTCCTCTCTTTTATTTCTCTTTCCCACTCTCTCAAAATTTCCTCACTTAACCGATCATTTTCAACAAAGTTGAGAAATCCTTCTAAATATCAAACATAAAAAATCTTATTAAACTTGAGATAAAAGTTCGTTCCATATGATTGAGTTCCATGTAAAAATTGGAAGACTAGCTACCAAAATTCCTTCATTCAAATTGGCTCCTTTATTGTTGTGTTGCTTGATGGCTTTGAAACTCATACCTTGGACCACCAATAAAAGATTATAGTTTTGCGGGCTCTTGTTGGAGAAATTTTGTCATCCTCAATGAATTCATATATTTTGTGATCGAGTACGACATAGAAAAATAATATATTATCCCGAAGGACAAAACAATTATTTTATTATGGACTCAATAACAAAACTCATAATTTTAATTTTAACATAGATTTTTTTCTTATTCAATATTTGATTAAATAGGGTTTATTTTATTTTGGGTTACAAATGCTCCATAGGGGTAAGCCCATATAGTTAATTATATTTCAAGCATTTGTTACTTGAGAATACTTTTGATTAAACTAGTACTTTCTTTTGAAAAATCATCAAAATATTGGCTAATCTTTTCGTTTTAAAATTTGTGAAATTCTTGTTCAAAGATTTAGTCTTTGGGAATTTCAAGATGATGATATCAACTTTAAATCATATTTTAAGAATGATAGTCGAAGGAATGAAATGTAAGAGCACTTGATTTTGAGGAAATTCACTGGTGCTCAAACTATCTTATAATGGACGTTATACTTTAAATTAGCATTTTTTTTGTTCTACTTGACTAGGTTAATTTAAAATGTCGAGGCTTATATCAACAATATGTGTTGGAGAAAATGCTCGGAAGGTGAGGGCTTATGAAGTGATTGAAAGTCAGTAGCAGCCTCAAATCTTTGAACTAAGGTGAGGGCTACTGAGGTATAGTGCATCGAACATAAGTCGAACGGAGTGCAAGGGAATTAAAAACCTACACCTCACATGAGGCATAAGTCAGTTCGACCTCTAGATTTACAACCCAGCCTGAAAAGGAGTACCAGCTAAACCCACCTAACCTTTTTTAAAACTATATAGTTCAATCTCAATGCATATAAAGAGTAGGGAAGACTGTTTTGCTTAGAAAATATGACTTACGGCTTAGCTTTTAGGTCAAGATGTCTGATCGTGTGGGTATGCAGTATGCATATGCTGACTCACAGAAATATAGATTTTTGTTATTTGGTCTTAAGTGAAGACTTTCTACATGTGACACACTGGCCATGCATGATCATTTTATTTTTTTATTTGAAAGTGTGACTTATTTGAATAAGCCATACAAATCTTGGTAGAAAAAATGTATGTTGTCATGTGGTTGATTTTTTTTTTATTTAAATCTTTTAATTGGTAGAAATCTTAATTTTATTTTAAGAGCCTACCTTTCAAAACATGTCCAAATCATCTTCAAGTAAAAGTAAATGATGAAATCTGTGCATTTATAATATGCACTCAGTAAACAATCATAACATGCTTATATATATAAAATCAGGAAATTAGATAATGTCCAAATTATTATAACCATTGTTGGCAGCTGTGCCTGCCATTATACAACCTAGTAATAATTATAGACTCAGCCCATGGGGTCTTTAAGCTTTGCCTTCGAGGTGGGTCTTGGGCTTGATCCATGGTAGGGTCATCCTTTTGATCCACCTCTTCTGTAACTGTATCTCACAGGCTAACATACATCCTAAGTCTAACAAATACATTTTTTAAAAATGTAGAAGACTTAAGCCTACAAAATAGAAAAAATGTTTAGGATCGGTTTATATGGAAAACAATCATCATAGAATTTTCCATCACTTAAAGTGTTAAATCTTGTTTATATCCTATTGGCCATGTCTCCTTGGGGGGTTTCAACACTTTCAAACAAACATTATTAGAATAATCATGACATATTGCACCACCTCTTGGACATAGTCATATATCTTTATTATATCCATTAAATAATGAAGTTGAAGTTCTCAAGCTCACAACATATATATTTATATTTTTAAATAAAATTTTAATTATTTTTAATGTGAATAAATATTTATCTTTTTGTTAATAATATTTATTTATTTTTTATATTTTTTAATTATTCACTATAAAGATTAAATATTTATCTAATTATGAATGATAAATGATGCTTATATTCTAGTCATTATGTATATATATATGTAAGAACTGCTACTTGTAGGGGTGTAAGTGAGCCGAGGTGGCTCTTTGATGTAGACAAGGAATATAGGGGACCCTATATTTCTTGAACACAAAAGACACACGAGAAGAAAACTGACAAAATGAGTAGAACTTAAAACAAACTTTATTAAATAAACTCAAACGACCCAAAACTTGACACACACAACAAAAGATGCTAGGAGATTTTAAAGAAATAAAGAAACTAAAAAAAACGCTATCCTCAGACAACCGTCAGAGCGGGTTCCTCACATGCATCGAATTTGTAGGTTAAATAAGTAAAGTGCATAGAACTAGCAAACCGATGGTCCACCACTACAAGATTGACCAATTTCTTCAACAGATGCTTCAAATCAACTCTGATACGACACCCTAAAGTTGTTTTACTTTGAGAAGAAGGATACAGATGGAGTGGCACTTGCGGAGAGATGAAAGAGGTTAGAAGCCCGAGAAGAAAGGGTGGAAAGAGCCCGCAGGATTTCCGGAGGGGATGAGAAAAGAAGGTTGGAAGGAGCCCGCAGGATTTCCGAATAAACCCGCAGGTTAATAGCAAAATGCTCACAAATATCAACTGCCATTCTTCACAACATCATCTCATTTTTATAGGCAAAGAAAAGGAATGCCAAAAGCCACCTTTATGAATCCACACATCATTCCAAGCATTATTTTCCCTAGAATTTCCAAAAGCCCTTTTCGGAAAATCAACCCAGCAGCTCACGGAACCAAGTCACCAGCAAACAGGCGGAATTTTCAAAGCAGCACAGTAACGGGAAAAAGCATTCCATTTCGGAATTCTGCCCATAATTAATTCTGAAGAAATAGCTATAGGAAACAATGATAACTCACGGCTCCAAAAAGCAAGCAGCCCGCCAGAATCCAAAGCAGCAAAGCATCGGGAAAAACAAAGACTGGCTGAATTCCCAAAGGAAAACAATAACTTCCCAATGAATTTCTCAGCATAGAATTCAGCCCCCATTAAATACAAGCCACGGAATCCCAAGAGACAAGAAGAAAAGGGGAAGGGGAAGGGACAAGACCACTCCAAAAGTAAACTTCATAATGATGTATCTTTTTGGATATTAATGAGCTACTAAACTTCAGCTCAAGCAACTTAGGGAACAAGCTCAATACCGAATGCTCCAAAACAGCCAACCTGTGAACCACCAGCAGTCAGGGACCAATCGAGCCAGCAAACCAAAGGTCTACCAAGCCATATGCACTACCTACCATGATCATTGGATGCTTTCCCATCATTGGATAGCTAAAAAAGAAAAGAAAACAAAATACAATATTGTTCAAACAAAATAAAAAGTACATAAATCCTTGATTGCATCACTCTTGAGCTATCTTGAGCTCGACTCGTTTATGGGCTTGCGAGCCGAGCTTATCGAGCTCACGAGTCGAGCTCGAGTTCGAGCTTGATGAGGTTCGGGTTTGTGAGCTCGCGAGTCGGCTCATTAATTATTTATTTAATTAAAATAATATATAATATTTATAATAATATATGTGAATGCATACGTTCTGCTGCTTGGGAGTTGGGACGAATACAGGTGCTTGGGAGTTGGGATGGACATTGGTGCTTTAATTAAAATAATATATAAAATGTATTATAATATATGTTAATGAATACATTTTGCTGCTCATTAATAGCTGGCTCATAATACTTATTGCCTCGTTCCAAGTGACAGTTGCTCCTAATTTCAAAATATGGGCGGACACGGGCGGGAAAATGAGAAACGGGGCGAGAGAAATGGAAAACCAGACATGCGAAATCTGGCACGGAATCAAGCGACTCGCAAGCCGGCTCGAGCTCGATTTTAATGGGACGAGCTCGAATTTGAGCTCGACTAGAGCTCGAGTTCGCGTTTGAACTCACTTTCCGACTAACGAGTTGAGCTCGATAGTACTAAAACTTGACTTGACTCGATTCATTTACACCCCTAGTTACTTGTGTTCAAACACAAGGTGGTACACAAGGTGGTTTGACCAAGTATTTTCCTATTTCAGTTGGATTACATCAAGGATCAGCCTTAAGCCCTAATCTTTTTGCTTTAGTCATGGATGTTCTCACTAGACATTTGCAAGAGGATGTACCTTGGTGTATGCTTTTTATTGATGATATTCTTCTTTTTAATAAGACTAGAGAGGGAGTTGAAGGTAAACTCGAATTATGGGGGTCAACGATAAAGTCTAAAGGTTTTCGTTTGAGTAGATTTAAAACTGAATACATGAAGTGTTATTTTACTAGTAATATATGTAGTTGGGGGTTTGTAACTTTGAGTGATCAAGTCATTAATAAGTGTACTCGTTTTAGATATATTGGGTCTATTGTTCAGAGTGATGGTGAAATAGATGAGGATATTATTAGAAGAATTCAAGTTGGATGGTCGAAGCAGAGGAATGCTTTGGGTTTGTTATGTGATGAAAAATATCACTCAATCTTAAGGTAAAATTTTATAAGATGGTGGTGAGACCTACAATGCTTTATGACGCAGAATGTTGGCCATTAAAAGAGAAGCATAATATTAAGTTAAGTGTTGCTGAGATGAGGATGCTCAAGTGGATTGGTGGACTTACTCTTAGAGGAAGGATATGAAACTAGCATATCCGGGAAAAGGTTGGAGTAGTTCCAGTGATATATAAGATTAGAGAGAGTCGCCTTAGATGATTTGGTCAGGTAAAACATTAACCTTCCGATGACCTTGTTAGGAGAGTAGATGTATTATATTTGACCTATTTTAAGAAAGGTAGAGGTAGACCTAAAAAGACTTGGTTAGAAAATATTAGAAATGACATTTTGTTTATTAGATTTAAATGAGAATTTGACTTTTAACATGACACAATGGGAAAAAAAGATTTATGTAGTTGACCCCTCGTAGTGAGATAAAGGCTTGATGTTGTTGTTGTATGAATGATAAATGATCTAATATGAATAATTTATAGATATAAATTTATATTGTGAATTTGGTGTATAATTTATTAGTGTAAATTATTTTAAACATATAATATAAATTAGTAATAATTTATATTAAATTTATAAACTTATATGTAAACTGAATTTATATTAAATTTTAAAATTGAAAATGTTTAAATTTAAATGATAGAAAATATTATTTGTGTATGTATTATGTTTATTTTTTAGTCACAAATTTATATTATTGCATAAGTATTACATCTTTAATATGTCATTTAGATGTTACTTAATAATCTTAATATTTATTACATTATCTTGTTTAATCCTCTGTTCAACCTTGGTCAAACTATTGAATTTAAAACCTCTCATTCTTTCAGTTCTATGTCCAGTCCGATTTTCACAATCTTGATATAAACACAATGTAGTGAAGCATTTTTCTTGAAAATTATGCTCCGTTCAAATTAATGAAATGTATGCGTATGATTTTTCTTGAAGTTTTAAATAATTGTTAGAAACTTATTTTCTTCAATAATGATAAGCATGAATGAACTAATAAATAAAAAACAACAATTATTCAAATTTAATTTAAGCTATTTTGTTTTAAACTAGTATGCATAGATATAGACAAGGAGATACGGAAAGGACATGATATGGACACATTACATATCTATTATTTAAAATATAGGACATAGACATGTAGTGGACATGGCTTATAATTTTTATTTTTTAAAATAAAAAATGATGCATGCAAATCAAAATAAATAAGTAGATTAACTTTGTAGAGTTATAATAGTGCTTGTTATTTTTTTTATAGCACATTGCACAATACACAATACACAATACACAAAACATCAAGTAGTACAACTTAAGCAAATGCATGGATAATGTACGAGTGGATTACACTTCTAACAGTTCTCCTAACTCTCAATTATTAAATAGTTTGGGTTGGTTTTGCATGCTCTGTATGACTTGATTTTCCAAGTGTTGATCACCACTTGGATATCATGTATTAATGTACCAAAAACAAATAATTTAAAGCTTGGACTTGTAGAGGTTACCCAGAACTAGAAAGCAGATTTAACATTTGTTGTTGGCAATTTGTTGAAGCCTTGTTGGTGTTGCCTGGACGCATAGTTAATTTCAATAGTATTTAGCTTGAAGAACAAAAAATTATGGAATATGAAAGTGTAAGTGCTTTAGTTAAAATGGACGCCCTCTTGATGGTGATGATATAAGATTGATAAATGATATATGTTGGAGGGGATTTGGGCTTGAGGAAGCTAAGATAAGTGGACATATTAAAAGGTGGTGAGAGCTACCTTGTAGAGAGGGTTGCTGGTTGTGGACTTCAAACATTGGAGGCGGTCTCAGATTGCTTGTGTGGAGTGAAACCTAGAGGTAGGGATGCGATGTAACTGTTCATGATGCAAGGAGATATGTATAAAGGCTTGTGGAGGTGATGGAGGAGGGTGAGTGTTTCCTTGGAGGTATGAATTGAGAGGAGTAATTTTTTAGGTTTTGAATCAAGAAGAAGTGGGGATTAAAAAGGATAACCTTAGAGAGTTATGAGATCTAATTGATATTAAAATAAAATTAAGTAAAATGTCAATGGTTTTCACTTATGAAGCCTCTAACCAACATTTCGGCCACCAAGCCAATAAACCCTAAGAGAAGAAAAACTTCAATTGAATTTAGCATAAAGCATATATTACATCATTTCAGCTTTTTTATTCTTTCCAATTCATTATAAACATTTTAAATTAAAAAAAATGATAAATTGGTTTGTGGTTAAAAGTGAAAAGATTAGATAACTGTAAAGTTGTCAATTTCAAATGGATGGAGGGGGTTTTTCACTTGTGGAGACTTGATGTGGAGCCTTGATTCATACCTTAAGATGTTTCTCCATTTGAATTTTAATCTTGCATGGAGTTGGTCGGCAATTTTGAGATTTGGAGGGTTAATTTGACTTTCTTAATTCATGCCTTGAATTGCGCCTTCATTTACATGAACTTAGGAAGACTGGCAACTTCATTATTTCATAGATAATAAACCATAAACCACTAACCACATTACAAGTAGCTACCAACTAACTCAACTAATCTCAAAGTAATTTTTTATTAAATTCTAAAATTCAATATTACATTAAGCAATGACATCATGCAAAGTCTTGGATTTGGCAATGTTAGGAGCTTGGCTTCCTTTAAAATTCACTTGATGTGCTGCATCAACCTGCTTTGTCGCCCAATCACACAAGACTATTCCTAACAATGACCCCTCAATAGCTAGTAACCTTCCCATAGGTGATGCCACTTTTTATGTGTTAACCCAGGGCACACTTTCTACTCGGTGTCCATAGTGAGTTATAATGCTTGAAGAAGATCCACTTGAGGCCTCTGAACTAAAGACCGTACTTATTGAAACTGTTGAGAACTATGACTCCATCTCATATGAGGATGATAGAGAATATGATGCAGATCATTTGTTAGAAGTTTTAATCGTGACATGCATGGTCCACATTTGTAATTAGGGAAGATAGCATGGTGAGTTTCATGTCTCAATTTACCCTGTCTAGAATTAATTTTTCTTAGGAGTGAATGATGTGCTACACTTTTAAGTTTTGACATGGTATGTTTCTCATTGTTGTGTAGTTCTCAACAAATTGGGAAGTATATTGACAAGCTCTACTATAATGTGCTTTATATGAATGTTTCATATTTCTTCTTTGGTTAGCATTTATTTGATGACACGAACAAAGCTACTATAGTAGCGGTATAGGATCTATGCCCCGAAGTTCAAATGGATTACTATTAGGATCTTACATTTTATACGACTTGAGCTGGTACATATCACCATAAAAGCCTTGGTAACTTGCAGAACCGCTTCAATCTACGGTAATATAGTTTTCAGCATGAGCTTTAAAATTTTGAAAATCAGGTGTCTTTTTTTTATGTTATTGTCTCTGAAAATTTTGCCGTAGCAAATCATTCCTCCTAGAGTAGCCAAATTATTACCTTATCTTAGAGAATAAGCTTGCTAACCCACTTAGTAGAGTATTTGTTCTTCAACACCATAATTGAGTGAAAAGTAAAGCAACTGGCACAAGAAATATAAGGTCAATGTTACTAATTGAGTGATAAAATAGAGACGAGAAAATAATGGAGAGACAATGAGTTAATAATGCCTAATCTTCTTTTTATCTCTATATCTCATTTTGTTGCATCACTTCATATTCTATTTGTGATATCTTCTAAATATTTACTTACTGACAAATTTGATAGGGCAGTGCATACTCTTTTGTTTAAGATGAAAATTACATTACAAAATTTAATAGACTTATAGAATACTTCGTGTACCATGATTTTCTTATCATCTACGAAGATATTAAAGACATCGATGTGAGTTGCATTGGTTTTATGATTCAAGAAAATTTTTACATCAAAAGATCCAGGTTTTGCATCCCTCATATGTCCCTTCAAGTTTTCTTAACTTTAGAATTGCATACGGGATGTATGGTGGCATAGGTTGGCAGAGATAAACCACATTACTTTTTGAGGGTATATATTATTGTCCATATTCAATAGGGATCTCTATAGGGTGTGACAGTTTAGTAAAGCTAAACAATATAATGTAGGATTACACACTTCATTCTATCCCTTGATCTATATTTTTTTACACTTCTTCTGTATCAATGTTCTTTAATAAAATTGTTTTTTTTTTCATAGTTTGCCCACTTCTATCATGTTAGACCATGGCAAGGTTTTGTAAGATGTTTTAGGAAGACCATTTGGATGCTTTTTGATGCTAGCATTAACTTTTTCTAAGTCTTCCATCCCTACATTGACGATCAAAATTTTTAAGTCTTTCATCCCCAAATTTGGGATCAAATTGATAATTAATAAAGTTTTAAGAAACCTCTTTAAGTGTCTACTATGATGCACCGATATTGACATGGAGACACAAATATGATACAGCACGCCTATTATTGAAAATATAAGAAATGAATATATATTGGGCACGTATTATTATATTATAACTATAATTAAAAATATATTAATTATAAAAATTTAAATAAATATGAAATGAATTCAATCATTCATATAATGATAAAATTATTTCAATTGCTCAAAAAATAATAAATATATTTAAATATATTTCATAATTTTAAACTCAATTGGAGAATAAATAATCATATGATATTATAGATTGTTAGCTTGAAGTTGAAAAAGTTGATTATTTTGTTGAAATAATAAAATAAATAAATATTTAAAAAAATAATAGAATTATAGAGTGAAATAAAAAAATTATAATGATTGTTAAGTAGTTATTAAGTTATTTAAGTAAGATATTATAAAATAAAAAGGAATATATAGCTTTGCTTGAGTTATTTATATGATATGTTTTTTAAGTTAAAATTTCTTATTTACAGCACGTGTCAAATATCTATTACATTTTTTTTTTTTTTTGAAATGGGCCCATAAGTTTTGTGTTCGATATGTATCTGGAGCTTGTTGGCTGGTGCATATGTTGTGCATATGTTCGACACGTCATGCTTCATTATTATGAAGCCTTAGTGCATCATACGGTGCCTTGCTAGGGATAGCTTAGTTCTATCTACTATTGAGTTCATCTACAATTATGTTATCAAGGTCAGCATGTAAGCCCTTTTTTGAGGTGTATAATGTCATATCACTTAACAAGTCTATTAATATAGTGGCTTCCATGAAAAAATTGAAAATATGAATAAAGATGAAAATATAATATGGGTAAGATCGAAATCACAAAATTGATGGAGAAGGGTCTTCACATCACCACAAGAAGTTGATTCATGCCATCAACATTGCATATATCTTACAAAAAAATAATAATGATGGGCTAAAATAATCCTAATAAAAATAATGAAATGGTCATTAGTTTCAAAAAAGTAAAGGGATTCAAACAGTGATGATAAAATAAAAATTTAGAATTTATGTTCTCAATGACTAGCTCTCATCCCATAATCCTGCATGTATCTTTTAACGATTTTGTTTCCTCATTCATTGAAACCATGCATAAGTTATATGCAAACATTAGTAGTTAAATTCTCAAACACTATTATAGAGCTATAATGGACATTAAGGAGGAGACCATTTCAGTTGGTATCTGTGATGATTTTTTCCATGCCATATCTACGAGAATTTCCATAAAAGCCTCCCATTCTTCCTACAGTTGTGTTCATACATTGAGTTTTTGCATTACCTGGGGATTGCCCTATTACCATCCTGTTCTTAATGCAATTATTAGCTACCACGAATATTGAACAGATCATCATGAGTAAGATCATCGTTACTTGATTGGTTGGAAATACTGCCCACTATCCTTGGACTCATAGGTCTTAAATGATGAGCAAGTTCCATTATTTTCACTCTCCAAAGAAGAGTTTTTATTCACTGGAAGTTGGAGACCGTGAGCCCTATTCATCACAGTGTCACATGACCTACAATCAATCCTGCATGAATGACAACTTAAACCTTTTTTATCTAATTAATGAATATGTGCATGCTTTGTCTTACTGATACATGTTCTAAAACATGGCTTTTTTTTCTTGATTTTGTATGCCTCGGGGCAAAATTTACTCTCTGTTTCCTTATTGCTGCTCCAGAGGCCATCCACTATATATTGAAATGAATTGTTCTATCCTCGTTCAAAGAGATCAAGTACTTGAAGATGTGGGGACTAGTTTAGGTAATTTGGAAGTGAAAAGGGGCTCCCAAGAAGATCTATAATGATGTTGAGAGGATACTGAGACAGGATTATTATTGTTGATAAGTCTGAGGAGAACTTAGAAAGAGCTCCTCATATTGAGAGCAGTAAATTCGAGGACCAAGAACCAAAGAGCCAGAGATCCCGAGAAGTCTCCTCAAAGGCAATTGAGAGATGAGCCAACTTTGAACCCTAGGAAGATCATTGACCGTGTAGTAAGGATGATCACTTTGCACCGCTAGTAGGAATGCAGCAACACAGGGAACTTTTATACCTTGTTACTTTCCCATTTAGAATTATGATGTTTGCAATAAATATAGGGCGCAGATGTTTGTGTCATATCGTAGTTAAGTGTAGTCATGTTGTAGCCGATTTTGTGTTCAACTTGCCCTATTCCATAAGAATGCTGACGACCAAGAGTCTTCTTGTTTTGAGGAAGAGTGGTTGTTGTGATTTGAGTCTCTGGTACTTTAGAGAGAGCGTGGAGTCTGGATACCTAGAGAAAGAGGCAATTCAAGGAAAGCATCTTCCTCCCCTGCACGTTTGCCTTTTTTTTTTCCATAAATGAAACTCCAAGCTTAGTTTCTTTCTCCACTCCAAATCTAGATTACCCTTATCCAATCCGTGCGGCTTCTTTGACGCAGCAACTCACAGATCACTCCTTCCCCTTGCTTTTCTCTCCTCATATTTAGGTCTCCTCTCCCTAAATCCTCAACCTTTTTATAATCTTCGATGTAATGTCTTCTCCCTCTCTAGTCTCAGTACCCTTCTCATTTGTCCTCTTCCTCTCTCATCTAAGAACATGATAGGAAATACTTGAGTTCACAAGTAATCCTATCGGATTTACTTGAGTTTGCAAGAAAACATAATAATAATCGGTAAAACAGTGAGAAAAATGAAGATAATATGGCGGAAGAACAATCAAACGATAGCTAATCTTATAGAAAGCAAAGCGAAACAAGAACAATGCAAAGTTACAAGAGATCCTCAATTCGAGAGGAGGATCGTCTCTCCCAAATCTCTAGACAAGAGAGTCTAGAGCCCAAGCCGCCAAGAAACCCTTTGGGCTGCCAAAACCAAGGGAGGCGGACTGCTTCTGCTCCTGTAGAAAAACTGAGGGCCGGCTGAGCTGGTTCAGGATGAACCGGCCTAACAGAACAATCCTAAATCTCTTGTTGTCGGTCAAGCTTCCCTTCGCATTATCCTTCCCTGAAATCCCAAACTCTCTCGTTATTCATCAAACCTACATCCACTCCAATACATTCTATAAATCCCCTGGGAGAAACCTTTATCTACAGTTCTCTCATACTATCTCCTAATTTCTTCCTTTCTCTTTCTAGCTGTCCTATTCTCTCTCCATCTCATCATTTCCTCTTCCAAGCCCTTTTCCAAATACTCTCAAACTCACCAAATGTCCCGAACAAACCCTAGAAGTCCCCCATTATACAGCAATACATCTAGCTACCGTAATTCATGAAAATGGTAAGCCTGAGTTTCAATGAATTTAAACATTTTAATTCTTGTTTGCAGTACTGCAAATCCAAAGTATATACTGTCAACTGTGGCATGGCATATGGCCAGGCGGCAATGCTACTGTCTCTCGGTTCCAAGGGATTTCGAGCTCTACAACCCAATTCTTCCAGTACGTTTTTTTCTATCTAAAATATCATTATTTCATTTAAATTATTGTGTGGACAAAGTTGTTCTCTTTTGCAGCTAAATTATATCTTCCAAAGGTTAACAAATCTAGTGGAGCAGTCATTGACATGTGGATTAAGGTGGCAAAATTACCTTCAATATATATATATTTTTTGTTGTCGCTTTTGTCTTCTTCCCTCCATTATTTAATGAATTGAGCACTTGACATATTCCAGGCAAAAGAGCTGGATGCAAATACAGACTACTACATTGAGCTTTTAGCTAAAGGAATTGGAAAACCAAAAGAAGAGATTGCTAAAGACATTCAGCGCCCAAAATATTTTCAAGCATTAGAAGCCATTGAATATGGAATTGCAGACAAGATCATAGATTCCAGAGATTCTACTTTCGAGAAACGGGTATAAATTATTTATTATGATTAATTAAAGAAAAAATCTATCTCGGGATTTCATGAAGAAGAACTTAAAAATCATTGAATTTATTTTGAGATTAGTTCAATATAAGCTCTTTATTTATAATATTAATTTTAAAACAAATTCAATAATTTTTTTGCCGGTCTTCATCACTGTGGGATCCAAAAATTCCACGTGCCCCGGCCTCTCCGCGCCAGTCTATTTTTCTTTTAAGTGTAATGACGACGGAGAGTTTTAACCAGCTTAATTTCTGGATGAATTTTCAAAAGTCAGATTGTGTTTTAAATAAGATACTACCCAAAGATTTCACCCTCATTTTGTGGATTTGTTATTCTGTGCGGAGTCCGGAGGGCGTCCAAAGACCAATAAAAATGCGTCACGTCACTCCATTGCTCGGTACTGAGCTCGGTACCCGCGCTCGATACCGAGCGCTTAACCGGACGGGAGAACCGTCCGGTATCCGCACAGAATAATAGCTCCATTTTGTGAGGACTTTTTGATCTGAGTTGTGGTTTCAGTCAATATAGTCTAATGCAAATTTTTTCTCAAATAAATATGAATGATGCATATAACACACTCACTTATTTTATTTGTGCAGGATTATGACAAGCTCTTGGCCCAATCGAAAGCCATGCGAAGAGCAGGTGGAGGTAGTCCACAGGCAGCTCCTTCAGGATTTAGATAGATGTAGGCTATGTTTGTTATATAGTACTCTAGCTGTGTTTTCAAGCATAGTATATACCCACTTCAGTACATATAGTTTGCATGCATGGTTTCTATGGCTTCACCAGGCCCTAATTTCCAGGCTATTTACCTAAGAATGTACCGTACGATGTGAAGATATGCATAAAAAAAATATGGTGGTAGTATATTTTGAAAGCAGTCTTGGAACCATTATTGTATTCAATGAATTATTTTATGGGAGATTTACATACCTATCATTTTATATCATATTATTTATATATCTAACATCAAATTTTTAATATTTCGTTCCTAGTACTTATAGATCAAATATGCATGCAAAGCATGAAATGTCGAAGTTTATAGGGTGGTATGAGTGATACGAATGAAATATAAGAGTGACTTATTTGATATTAGAGTTGTTTCAGGGTGGCGGGGGTGGATAATTGCCCCCATCTAAAAAAAAATATATATTTTTTAAATTATATGATTCTTTAGATAATTTGGCCATCTCAATCTATATTTTTAGTCTTTATTGCAAGGATTTTTTAATCAATTGTTCCCTTTAAAATTTTTAAAATATTATGATTTTTAGGCAATTGATTATAACAAATAGCAAAGAGAATTTATCATTTTATTTATTAATTTGAATTTGAAAGATATCTTTATAATCAAAATTTATTCTAGGGGCCTCTTGGGTCCTCCGCAGGTACTTATAAAATTGCCCTTCTCTAAAAATTAAAGCTAGTTCTTCCTTTGGATGAGAAGATTTGTCGGTTAGAAATGCTTCATGTTTTTGTTTTTTATTTTTTATTTTACTCATTTAGATGTTTATATGGTATGCTATATATGTGTAGAGGATGGTGAGTCTTCAACATATGTGCTGATGATAAACCTTTGAAGGATAGTTTATTTAGTTTGTGAAAGGAGGGAGTTTTTTCTTTTGTTTATTTGATAGGTGTGTGTTAGATAATATTTGAGGGGCAAATAAGATTAGAAAGAATGGGCTTAGATAATTTGGTCCTATAAAATGTTGGTCTTCCAATAACCTTACTAGAAAAAAAGATTGTTAGATTTAAATTATGTTAATAAAAATAGATTAGGTGTTAAAAAGACAGATTAGAAACTAATAGAAATGATTTATTTTTAATAAATTTAAATGAGAATTTAATTTTTAACAAGATAATGGAGAAATAAAAATTTTTGATCCCACATGATGTGATAAAGGTTTGATGTTGTTCCATATTACGATAATAAACAATCAAATTTAAATGAATTAAATTGATAAATGATTTTTATTGTTCTTAACTGATTTATTATTATATTACCATTACACTAAGTTTGTGAAAAACCTCCTATCAATTAGCATTTAAGAATTATTTAAATTTTATTTAATCAAATTTAATTTTAAAGCAATAGATTAAATTATGCATTAAAGTAAAAAATAAAGCTATTATAATCATATAATAATTTAACAAATTTTTTTTAAAATTAACTTATGCATTATTATCATTTATATTACAATAAAACTGAAAACCCATACAATTAATGAAAGAATAAAAATAATTTTTAAATTAATAATCACATTCAATCTTCAAAATCTAAAAAAATATTATAGCAATAAGATTTGTAAATCTTACTAAATAATATATTTTTCATACATAACAATCATGAAAATTAGACAAATTAACTGCAGGAACATCTTTTATCCTTCTACAAATTTCTTCCTCATGAATTATTATATGCAAATCAAAGTGGCCAAATAAACCAAAGCCCAGAAGCCATAAAAAACTAGCTTTCATGAATTGAAGATATTGAACAAGCTGGCAAAACCCAAAAATAATTAGAAATGTTACTATCCTTTATCAGAAACGCCATTACAGATACATAACCAGCTAAAAAGCTTCCCTCTGTAGCGCTCTTGATAACGAATGGTTGATGCTAAGAAGCAACTGCGAAGTTATCTAATTTATCAATTCCTTGGATATCAGTTATTCTCAGTTTCGTTAATTCCTGAAAAAAGAGGGAGTTTGTTGTTTCAGACAGTCAAATGAGAGCATACCCTTTGCACTTAGGATTCATTTGGGATGACTTTTTCTTACTGATTCTTAAAGCAATAAGAAAACTGTCCCAAACGAAGCTTTGCTTGGGAAGGCTTTCTTACTGCATCTTAAAGCTGCTTTCAAGTATAAAAAATTAAAATTTTTAACTAAAAAACCGCTTTAAGAAGCACGAAGAAAGCCGTCCAAGGCTTCGTTTGAGATGGCTTTCTTACAGCTCTTAAAACAGCTTTCTACTACAATTTTAATTTTTATACTAAAAAACTGATTTAAGAAGCAGTAAAAAAGTCGTTCCAAATGAAGCCTTACTATAAGAAAGATAGCTTATGAGTTACCTGGCGATGACCCTTAGTTCGGCGGTAGTTTTTTCTTCTTTTCTTCTTAAAGATGATTACCTTCGCATCTAAAGCCTGGAAAGCAAATGTCACAGTAAAACTGTTTAAGGTCAGAAAATTTAAAGGATTATGAGGCTTCAATCTACTTATTATCATTCATGGCTGTGAAGGTGTCATGCTGAAGCTAAAAACTTTGTTTAATAAATAAATCAGTATGGTTAAAGAGCACAAGTAAACAGTAGAATTTAACTGAATGGACATATGAAGCCATGGTATAAATTGCTTGTTTTCGAAAAGTTGAATAAATCAAAGGGGGATTTACATCAATACCACAAAATTTTTATGTATTTGCATCTCTATCACCTAAGTTTTTATATTTACTAATATAACACTTCAGTGTATATATCACATCCAAATATATGTACAAAAAAAATAGTTTTATTTTAAATAAGTTAATATTAATGATATTTTTTATATGATTTAGAGAATTGAGTGTTATATAAGTAAATATAAAAATTTAGTGTGACATATGTAAATATCCAAAAATTTTGTGGTATGCCAACCCTATTCAATTAAACTATCCTATGCTATATGTCACTGGTGTAGAGAGGAAAAAAAAGAAGTCTTACATGCTCTTCAACAACGGCATGTACAGCAGCTTCAGTTAATATAGGCCTACCAATGATAGTCTCGGTTCTTGAGCCCATCATGAGAACCTTGTTCAGAATCAGCTGCACAAAAAAATAAATAAACAAATAAAAATCGATCGCTTGATAATATCAACAACAACATCAAGCCTTTATCCCACTACGTGCGGTCGGCTACATGAATCCTTTTTCTCCATTGTGTCCTATTAAAAGTGAAATTCTCATTTAAATCTAATAAAGAAATATCGTTTCTAATATTTTCTAACCAAGTCTTTTTAGGTCTGCCTCTACCTTTTTTAGCATAAGTCAAATCTAATACCTCTACTTTCCTAACCGGGTCATCGGAAGGCCGCCGTTTTATGTGACCAAACCATCTAAAGCGACTCTCTCTAATCTTATCTTCTACTGGAGCAACTCCAACCTTTTCACGTATATGCTCATTTCGTATCATATCTCTAAGGGTAAAGCCACTCATCCACTTGAGCATCCTTATCTCTATCACATTTAACTTAGTATTATGCTTCTCTTTTAATGGCCAACATTCGGCACCATAAAGCATTGTAGGCCTCACCACCATCTTATAGAATTTTCCCTTAAGTTTGAGGGGTACTTTTCTATCACACAACAAGCTCGATGCATTCCTCCACTTCAACCATTCAACTTGAATTCTGCTGATAATATCCTCATCTATTTCACCATCACTTTGAACAATAGATCCAAGATATCTAAAACGTGTACTCTTATTAATGACTTGATCGCCCATAGTCACAATCCCCTCACTAGGTCTATTACTACTAAAATTACACTCTATATATTCCGTTTTAGATCTACTCAAGCGAAAACCTTTACACTCTAAGGTTGACCTCCATAATTCAAGTTTACCTTCAACTCCCTCTCTAGTCTTACCTTCAACTCCCTCTCTAGTCTTACCTTCAACATATTACTACCATACAAAATACAAAGGTTCATTATAAAATAAGCTTTTTTACGTAGTAGTCATTGCAGTGTAGAGCAGCTGCCATAATAATGAACAAAAATGAATCTCAAGGAGCCAAATATTCAAACCGGGAAACAAAGTAGTAAAGTACTTGTATCAAACTTGTTGCCTTGATATTTCTTAGCCATGATAGCATACATGTGTTCCAACCAAAAGAAAAATAATACTAACAATTGCAGCCAATGCTGACCTAGTCCTTCCTATGTAATCAAGTTTAAAATAACAATAAAAAAGAATAAAGAACAAGTAATAGCAGACTGATACGTGGTTCAAATAACTACAATTCATAGTGAGAGCTAAAAAAAATTGAAATACATTTGCACCACTAGAAATAGGAGGCTAGCCAAGTAGCATCTAGGAAAAAACATCACAATTCAAAGGATCAGAGGAGAGTTAGTTAGAACCATTTACATAAAATGTTGAAGTGCTACAGATGCTTTGAAGGGTTTGGGAGAAATAAAGAGAGAATCAGAGTAGAAAGCAATGGTATTGGAACATACACCGCTGTGGCGAAAGAGAAATGTATGGAGCAAGAAAAAGTAAATGGAGCAATAGGTGACTTAGGCTTCGTTTGGGACGACTTTCTTACTTCTTCTTAAAGCGACTTTTTAGCACAAAATTTTTATTTTTTACTAAAAAACTGGTTTATGAAGCAATAAAAAAGCTGTCCCAAACGGAGCCTTAATAAGAATAACTTCTCATTCATTGTTATATTCCTTAGGTTTAACTGATGATGAAACTTTCAAAAGAATCAACAAGAGCACCAGTAGAGTTTAAATAGGCTGTGAAAGGGAAGAAAGAAAATATTATTCATCTGGTTTAGTTTCACTTTTATGCTTTTAATAGAACTTCGTTGACTTATATAAAGCAAGTGGCACAGCTATTACATTTGAGTTTAGCGAAATCTGCCTAAAGCCCAATAGTAATCAGCACTAATGCATTTCAAAAAAAAGAAAAAAAAAAAAAAAATTCTGAGTACCTGAAGCACAAGACCGAAAATATAACATGCTCTTTCCCAGTTTCCTAACCTCATCTTCCTCTACATTCCTCCTAACTCTTCACCTCAACTCTCCTATCCCAAATACTTCCACTGAATTCACATTAAAGTGGTCAGTATAAAACATACTAAAACAAACAGACAGCATTCTTCTGTAAATATCAAATTTTATGAACAAAAAAGAAGTAAGGCAGTACATAAGAAATTCTACTGTTAGTGCATTTCAGAATTCAGGGGCCATTGATGGATCTTCTCACATACAATCAGAAACAACAGGACAGAAACATACCTTACGATTCATCATTACAAAACAAGGTTAAACCAAAATAACGGATATTTAAATAAAACTTCAAGCCAAAATCACAACCTTGTCATTAACCTCGCAGTACTTCAGTCTTTCGGTAAAGATGGAGTCACCATTACTAACTTTGAACTGGTGCGAACCAATCTGTAACCAAAATAAAAAGATTAAACTCGAAAGAAACGAAATTTGACAAGGAGAGAAAAAAATGAAAAAAGAGAAGAGAAGAAAAAAAAAACGATGTTTACCTGAATAACAGCAAAGATCGGCTCGTACGGCTTGAAGGGGTTTTCAGATGAAGTGAGTGGCCCAATTACCGAGTACCCGATCGAAGCCGCCTCCTTCACCTTTTCAGCCTCCGACTTACCACTCCTAGCGACAAGCTTCGGACCAATCTCGCTTCCATCCTCTTCATCACAGCTATCCTCTACTTCGCTTTCATCACCTCCATCTTCCTCTTCGTCATCTTCACTTCCAGAGTAACCAGTAGTCCGAGATGAGAAGAACCGAAGGGAGTCAGTGGACGCCAATGCAGCGATGTTGTTCGAAGGTGGGGATTGAGCAAAAGGAACAAGTTTTGATCGGAGAGTGGGAGTTCCAAACATTTGAAAGTAAGATATAGGGTGATTTGAGGATCGGAGATGGCGAGCTACAGCTCCAAGAAGTCGCCGGGAAGCCATTATCGTACTAGGGATTTGGCCCAGTGGCACAATGGAAGGGAGAAAAAACTCTTTAAGGGAGGGTTTTTTGTTTTGTTTTGTTTTGTTTTTTTAATTTTACGAAGGAGAGTGAAGAAAGGGTTTGAGAACAGCGTTCGATGGAGATCTGACGGCTTATAGACAAACTTTGAATTCACGTTGGCATGGGCTAAAAATCTGGTAATTTTGGGCTTGGGCCCGCAGGCCACAGCAGCCTAATAGCCTATACGTCAAGAAGTTAAAATTTAGAATATAAATATATATTTTTGTTAATATATATATATATATATATACAAGAAAACTTAAATATGAAAAATATTATATTTATATAAGTTTTATATTTAAATAGTTCGCCTATCTTTTTAAAATGACCCCGTGAATATTATCCCATTTGGCTCCATCATTTTTTAAAATTAAATTTTTTTTGTTATCTTATTTTAATTTTTTCAAATAGGAAAATTTTGATTTCTTACTCTTAAGAAATTTGAAAAAAATTTAAATTTTTTTTCACTTGACTTTATAAATACCCCTTAGGTTGAGGGGAGATGCATAATTATCTTATATATGCTTCAATTCTTTCTTGTAAAAGATGAAAAAAATGTCAAATAGGAGTTTAAAAATAATTGAAGGTAATCAAAGTTTGGTTCTCTTACATATATTCTAATTCTCTCTCGCTAAAGATAGGAAAAATTATCTAGTAAGAGTTAAAAATCGTTGGAGGTGATCAATGTGCAACTCTCGTACGCAAGTTCCAGTTCTTCCCTATTAAAGGCGAGAAAAAAAAATTGCATGACAAAAGTTGAAAGAGACGTTGACTGAAGGCTTGAATTTGGATTTGTTCAAGGACCTGTAATTTGTACTTTAATATCAATGATACAAGCACCAACAATGGCCTTAATTCTCCATGAAACATTTGAGATGTGATGCATGAGGAAAAACTATCTCGAAAACTATAATAAACATTATGGGAGGAGAGACCACCGTAGATCTTATATTAGGTATCCATGTTGGCCTATTCAAGCATCGAAGTTCGCCTAGATGCCATTGGAATCATTTGAGATGAGATGCAGTTAAGGCATATATTGCATCATTACTCCAAACATCATTAATGAAGAGACTATTAGTTAGAAGCTAATGTGGGAGTTTTGGCAGTAGAAAACTTCATAAAATATCTTATAATGTGCACTATAATATTATCCATATAAGATGGTTATGTATGCATCCTTGAAATACAACTTCTTATTTGTATAACATGTTAATGTATGCTTCTTCATATAATATATATGCTTAAATGATGTTTACAATCAAGTGGTTGCAAGTAATAATGATAACTTACAATATCTCAATTTTTTTTATGATAGTGATTCAACATTTTAAGAATCTGTTCTTCCAAGGAGACTAAGCCTTTCTGAATGCCTAATTCTCTTTTCTTCTATATATAAGCATGATTGACTTCTCTATCATGATAGTGACAATATTTTTTAAATACAGTAATTTTAACCAAGCTATTTATATGTGCTAAAGAGACATGAAGAATTCTTTTAAAAATCACAACTTCCTTAAGTTGTTATTATATGGTGGCACTCAAATCTCAATTTTCTATATAATAGTGATCAAATATTTTGAGAATTTATTCGTCATAGTAGACTAGCCTTTCTAATTGCTTGCTTCTCTTTTCTTTTATGTATGAGCATGATTGACATTCTATCATGATAGTGATAAGCTTTATCAATAAAAATAATTTTAACTAAGCTATTTATCTATGCTGAAGAGGGGGAAGAAGATGTCTTTTAAAAATTATTACTTCCTTAGGTTGTTATTAATAGGTGCGACTCCAAATCTCAAAATTTTATATAATAGTGATCTAATATTTTAAGAACTTGTTCCACTGAGGAGACTAAGTCTTTATGAATGCATGTTTCTCTTCTCTTCTATGTATATGCATGATTGGAGTTCTATCATGATAATGGCAGGCTTTATCAATGAAGTAATTCTAACGAAACAATTTATTTGTGCTAAAGAGGGACATTGAGAAATATTTTAGAAATTACAACTTTCTTAGGCTATTATTAAAATGTGTCGCTCTAAATCTTAGCATATAGCAAAATATATTAAGATAAATCCAACAAGGACATTTGACCTATTCGAGATTATTTGTTACAATATTACTCAATAATGTTAACCTACTTGGAAGAGATTGAAAGAAATCCACTAATGATATTTGACCTATTCAAGGTTGTTTATCATAGCATTGCTTAATGGCTTTAATATATGTGGAAAAGATTGAGAGAAATCCACCAAGAATATTTGCTCTATCTAAGTTTGTTTGCCAAAATATTACTTAATAATATTAACCTCTGTAGAAGAGTTCAAGAGAAATCCATTAATGATATTTGATCAATCCAATATTATTTTTTCAAGCAATGCTCGATATCATTAACCTTTGTGAAAGAGGTCAAATTGAATCCCTTACACCTTAATTATGAGGAAGTAAATATTGCGTGTCCCAAATCGAATGCAAGATTGGCTTGTCTTTAGATTGTTATTGCCCTTTTCAAGGTCATGACTGTGACCTTGTCTAATGAGATTGTGTGTAGAGTTTAAAATTCACTAGTCTTTAAAAAAAATCTCATGTTTATGAGAATCTTTAAAAAAGATAATTGTTAGCAAGATTTCCTTAGATGAATATAAAAAAAAGATAGAAATTAGGATTTGCTCGGCTATAACCTTGCCTGAGATTTTAATGTAAATATCCCTTCAAGATTGCATTCAAGATTGTCCCCCAGTCCTAACCTACTTTCCATGAAATTGATATAGAAATAGATGATGGAATGGAGGAGTATTCTTATTACAACCATGCATAAAATGTTGCCCTAATTAGTCTTGGCTTATTGATTTCAAAGCTCATGGAATAAACTTTCAAGGTGCCAAAATTGTTACGAGTCAGAACATTCATAATGCCCAAGATGTTGAGAAATTACCTTATTAAAACTATGCCCAATATGTTGAAGTTAACGAACTTTCAAGGTTGTAACAAAAAATACCAAAGCTTTAAAAATCGGACCGGACCGGCCGACCCGACCGGTTCAACCGTGAACCGGTCCAAAGGCCGGTTCGGTTCAACCTGAAAACCAGCTTAGCTTCAAACCAGCCGGTTTTGTCCAAAACCGCCGGTTCAACCGGTGAACCAGCGAACTGGTAACGGTTCTCTTGAACCGGCCGATTCAAGTTTTGTATTTTTTAATATTTAAATTTTAAATAACTTATTTTTAAATATTAAAAAACATTTGTAATTTAATTTCAAATTTGAAATGCTTGATTTTAAATTAAAAATTCCAAACAAGCATTTCATAAAGTTTCATCTCTTTACATGATGTACTACATCTTTCTAGCTCAAAAGCCAATATATAGTAAAAGCTTCACCAAGGAAAAGTCTCCCAAGTGATGTGAGACTAAAAAATCTAAAGCTCCTATGTCTTTCTTCTTAACTTTTAAGTTTAAAACATACACTATTCATTTTAAAATAATTTTTTTAAATAATATTTTTATGAAGAAAATCATGAAATAATATTTATTTTTAATTATAAATAAATGATTTAATTTATAAATGTAAAAAATTTATTTATTAATTATTTATTTTAACCTCAATAATTTATTAATGTAAAATAATAAATGATTTAATAAATTCAGAATCTGGGACTAAAAAATTGATTTATTTATTATTTATAATAAATGATTTAATTTAACCTCAATAATTTATAAATGTAAAATAATAATATGAATCTAATATATAAATTTTAAATATAAATTATATATAAATATATAACATAAATTAAGGATTATTTATATTAAACTTATTAATTCATTTCTAAGTTAATTTTTTGGTTAAATTTAAAGATTGAATATGTTTAAATTTAAAATTATATAAGATATTAATAAGATATTTGTAATATGTAAGTTAATCTTATATGATTTTTATAACATCTAAATTATATTTATTTCGTCATCCGGTTCAACCTCGGTTCGAACCGGTCGAACCGTGAACCTCTCTCTCTACCGGTTCGTTGTCCGGTCCGATTTTCACAACCTTGAAAAATACTTTCCAGCTAAGAGTCATTTCCCACAGATAGTGTCAAAATTGTTATGAGTTTGAACATTCACTCTGATAAAGTTAGGAGTTTAAAGTCTTACCATTTTAAAGAGATCTAACACATATATAGATAAATTAGTTTTAATAGAAACCCATGTTTTATATGGAAAAAAAAAACCATGGGACTTGGCTGAATCGTAATGATTTAAATGCACTTTATCGTGATCGAGGGTAGCCTTGGTGGATAATATAATAGAGATAGATTTTACATAATGAACTTTATGATGAAAGCTAGAAGAGCTCTAAGAAATACAACTCATATGTAATAGATTGTTTATCCGATCTTTATCCTTTGATCAGAAAGATCATAAACCATGAATTCTATCAAAAAATCTTGATTTTAATTTTGAGAGTTATAGCCGACGTCGAAGGAATATGTCATCCTAATAGGTAATGACATGCATTGACATTATTATAGACATTAGGTGATGAAGTCAGCCGACATCATTGTAGGAAGTTGATTGTTATAGGATTTTAGATTGGAGGATAGTAGTTGAAGGGGAAGATGGTAGGAAGAATATAGTTGGATGAAGGTAGCTAAAGAAATGTGTTCACAGGTGAAGGTGGTAAGGGAACTATAGCTGGGCGATATTATTTGAGAGATAGAGGGCGATGGTGATCATAAGAGTACTATAGTTGGACAACGATGGTTGCAAGAAGTAGTTTGGCAATGTAGGCTATATATCATAGTTGGGACACTAAAGTTTGAGGACCGTAGTTGAGTGAAGGTGATCAGTGGACTATAATGTAACACCTACATTAATAATGCACTGTTTTAGTTGTTCTGATCCAGTTTGTAAAGAGGCAACTTACTACATTTCTATAATTGAACTCCTTTGCATGTGTATGGAAATGTTCTGTATGCATGTAAATGTCTAAATCTATTTTGAAGCAGATCTCAAGGGTTTGTATGCATGATTTGGAAATCTATTTTTTTTTTGCTAGGGTATTGTGACATCATGATTGACATTGTTGTAGCTTTAACTTGTCTATCTTTTGGCCAAATTAATTCGAGTGTTGCAGCGTTGGGTGCGGAGATGTGGCACAGTGCCTCCCTATGGGGAGCACTACGACGTACAAGATTGGGCGCCGCGGCGTCATGCTCATTCTTTTTAAATATATATTTTTACCATTTTAAAACCCCATTTGCTCATTTTAAGGCATTTGGTTAGAGAGAGATGAGGATTCCAGTGAGAGAAAGCTTGGGTTTGGGAGACTTCAGTCCATTTTTTATTCTCGGTTCATTTTTTAAAGTTGTTTGTATCAAGGTAGGTTATATTTCGCCTATCTTAATATTCAAAAATATAAAAATTATGGAATTTTTTGATCGAATTTATAATTTGGTTTTAAAAAATACAGTTATCTCATATTTTGGTAAATTTCATCCACGTAACTTTTGATATATTGTTAGCATGTTATTCTAGCTGTTTTGACAATTTATTTGAGATTTTTTATCATGTGATTTTGAAAAATAGTAATTTTTATCAATTCAAAATTTCATTTTGACATCTAAAAAATTATATTTTAGTTCAGTAAAGCTTCATAATTTTGTTATGCACAATCTCTAATAATTTGATTATTTTATGAAAATATGAATATCTTCTTAGTAGAGTTTTTTGTTGCCTACTATTAATGCATTTTAACGAGTTTTGAATTTAGTTCAATTATACTTTACTTACCGTTATGCATTGAAGTATGTATATATTGATTGAAATGTGAAATTATGTTGACGGAGAGTAGGAAATCTGTTAATGGATAAAAGAAATTCTATTAATTATTGCGTTAGAAATTCTCAAGCATGAGGGTTATTCTGATATTCCCTAAAAAAGGATTCTATTGGTGGAGAGTAGGGATTCTATTGGTGGTGAGAAGGGATTATGTTGTTTTTATATATAATAACAATTGAGGTATGAGAGCCATTTTAATTATTATTATAAAATATTTGTTTATATTTCAATCAGTCTTAGTACATTTTTAGTAGTTATTTAAATGCTTATTAAAATTTTAGCATTAATATTTATTTTAGTTTCAACTTTTCATATAATATTTCAGTTTGTTATCACAATATTTTTATTTTTTTTGTTGGAATTATTGATTCATGTTTTAGGCTATGTAAACTACTGAGCTGTGTTAGCTCAGTCATACTTTTCTTTTCTTTTTAGGCTAGGAAAATGATAAGGACCGAGCTGAGTAATTTTAATATCAAGCTCTGATTTGTGCTGTAGATATGCTTTTGGTTAGTCTTCATTCGCTTGCTTGAATTTTACTTTTGCAGTACTTTTTTGTTACCAAGCATTATTGTAGATAGACTATTTAACACTCTAAAACCCAGCGCTTAGGCACTTAAATAGTAAAATTTTAGAATTTTTACTAGAAAGTACCCCAAACCCCTATGACTCATTCAATAATACATGCATACCTTTTTCATACATAAAAATACTTTCAAACACATGCAAATAGGTTCAAAACATAAACTTTTAAATATTTACCTTTTAAAATTACTTCTTATATTTTTTGGATTAATACACGCTGTTGTAGATAGATATCAAATTATGCATATATTTTTGTTTTGAGATTTATTAGTCTTTTGCTTTATATTATATTCAGTAGTTATTATGTATTGTATATAAATTGAGAGTTTAGTTTCTCATGACTTTTTTAACTAGATCTTGGGGTCTGTTTCTGCTTCTTGCCACGATCAGGCACGATATAACTTGGGAGATTGAGCCAGGTTATATTGGGTCAGGACGTGACAAGCTTTTTGTTATCACAGTGTCGGTTAGAGAAGCAAATCGTAACAGAGTGATAAGATTTAATCTGTAGAAGAGTGAGATGATTCTGTGTAGTTTAGGGTGCTCATTTTATTTATTTTTTATATGTACATGTCTCATATAGCTGTGTTCAATCTTTCTAAGATAGATTAGCCATATTATGATATAACTAATAATCAGAGCACTAGTTAGGCAGCTCAGATTTAGGGTACAACTCTTGTGATCAGTTCCAATATAGTTTCTCATATTACAAGTCTAGTATCACAACTGGTAGGTGAGGCTCATATGTAGGTTTATGGTGCCCAATCTGATGACATGAAATTGTATTTGTAAATTTTTATGAGGTTATAAGCTCCTATACTTCCAAGTGTTATCGAGCGTAGGGAAGTTGAGGATTGGTTGATGATGATAGAAAATATTATAGATGTGATGCATTATTCTCATGAGAGGAGAGTTGCATTAGTTGCATTTCTATTCAATGGTGAGGCAGAACGCTGTGGCTTGGAAAGTAGAAGTAAAAGTTTCAGGGTCATGTAAATACCCTGATTACCCTTAGCATTGGGCCAACTTATGCACTTTAAAATACCTAAATCCATTATTCTGTCATTTAATCTGTTTGATCAGTCGGCACTAGGGAGAGAAAATGAGAGATTTTTAAAGAGATAAAGTCTATTTTGGGCGGCTTCTGATCCTTTTTCAGTAGTTGGCCCAATTCAAAAAGTTATTTGGGTGGAGGTAGATTAGATTTTGCCTATCTCAATTTTCAATAATTCAAAATTTTTAAGATTTTTCTAATTGAAATCATAAATTAGTTTTACAAAAAATGCAATTATCTTAGATTCTAGTAAATTTCATACACTTAACTTTTGATATATTATTGCACTGATCATTTTGGTCATTTTGAGTACTTATTTGAGATTTTTCATCAATGATTTTTAAAACCAGTAATTGATACATCAAGTGATTTTGAAAAGCAATAATTTTTATGAATTTAAAAATTTATTTTGATTTATAAAAATAGCGTTTTAGTTCAGTTAAATTTTTAGAATTTTGTTATATACAATTTCTGATAATTTAGTTATTTTTGAAAATGTGAATTTTTGCTTAGTTGAGTTTTATATTGCCTATCGTTAAGACATCTTGATAAGTTCTGAATTTAGTTCAATTCTATTTTACTTATTGCAATGCATTGAAGTATGTGTATGTTGATTGAATGTGGAATTGGGGTTGCAAAAGGAAGGGGTGCTGGTTGCAGAGAGAAGGGATTCTACTTTCTGTTATGTGTTAGAAACTTTAAAGCCTAAAGGCTATATATTTTGTGATATTCCCTAAAAAGGAATTTTGTTGATGGAGAGAAGGATAGATATTGGTGACGATAATATATTCTTTTGTTTATTTGTAGATACTGGGAATTGAGGACTGAGAGCCATTCTAATAATTACTATGAAATATTTGTTTATATTTGAGTCAATCTATATACATTTTCAATAGTTATTTAAATACTTATTAAAATTCAGTATCATTATTTATTTCAATTTCAACTTTTTGTACAAAACTTCAATTTATTATCTAAGGAATATTTATCTATTTTGGTTGGAATTATTAGTTCTTATTTAGGCTACATTAGTCGACTGAGTCGTGTTAGCTTACTGCTACTTTTGTTTTCATTTTAGGACAGGAAAAGGGTGAGGAGTAAGGTGAGTAGTTTTAATATTAGACTCTGATATGTACTATAGGTATGCTTTTGGTTGGTATTCTTTTGTGGGCTCGGCTTTTACTTTTGTAGTACTTTTCTGTCGTCAAACGCTAATTATTTTTAAGATTCGATATTCTTCTACTTTATATTATATTTAGCACCAGCTCTGTGCTGCATATAAATTGAGAGTTTAGTTTCTCAGCATTTATGCAGCTGGATATTAGGGTTAGTTTTTGCTTCATCCCCTCAATCTGACATGGTATTACCTTTGGAGTTGGGTCAAGTCATATCGAGCTGGGTCATGACAATTATGTTCTGGTGCTAAATGCACAGGGAGTTATAAGGGCTTGAATTTCTAAAAAATATGATATGTACTAGACATTGAGAGTCACAAAGGCCTAAATTATGATATTTGTTTCTGATGTGAGGTATAAGGGTAGGAGAAAATTCATTACTTTCTACTCTGATATTAAAGTGATTGTTTATTTAAGTACACAATTTGTTTATTTCAGTTATTTGTAATTAATGTTATGCTCAACATAATATATTTCTTATGAATTGTTTTTACATTTAGTTAAATGGTTAATTAATAAATCATTAAAATTCAGATTGGTGGGGATGTGACGTATTGAGCTATGCTGGTTCACACATGTTCTACCTTTTATTTCAGATTAGGGGAAATAGAAGGAGCTCGTCGAGTAGTTGAGTGTCAGAGTTAGTGGAGGTATTTTTAATAATTTTTATACATTCATGATTTGGTCTATTTTATTAATTTTTTTGGTCCGTAGCCATGATAAATGAAATGAGAAGAAATTTGTGGACGCGTTTATTTCATTTTATTTATTAAAGTTAATTAGAAGTTCTATGATTCATGTGTAAATAATATAAGATATATGAATAGCATCCAAAACTTAGATCTTGGGGTAACATGTCCTAATTCAACACGGTATGACCTTTATGTCCGTGAGTCATATCGGGTTGGATTGTGGCATATAATGTGACAATAGAGGCCGGAGGATCATTATCGGGGCGACGATGGTTAGAGGATCACAGTTGGACCATAATGGTCAAATGATTGTCATCTGATGATGAAAGGTCAAAGGATCATCAATGGGATACGTTAGTAGGAGGATCTTAGTTGACCACACACTACAAAGGTTAGATTACAATAATCAGTCAATGATAGTTGGAGGATCTTATTTAGAAGACTGGTTAGAGGACTATAGTCAGACAATGATGATTGGAAGACCATATTCGAATAATGATAATTAAGTGATTGTAGTTGGGCGACAATGGTTTGAGAACCGAAGTTGGACAATGTTGTCAGAGGACCGAAGCCGGGCAACGATGTTCAAAGAATTGAATGATTCAAATGTTTGATTAGAGTTAAATTGAATGATATAATAAATATCCAAATGATTTATAAAATGCTTACAAATTATTTTAAAAATTAAAGAAAGCAACATTAAATATAACCAATATCTTCTAAAATTTCAAATTTAAACACCTTACATATTTAAGTTACTAATAACTTCTAATTTAGCTACAAGCCAAATTAAAAGATGCAAATGATGAAGTCCGGGGCAAATCAAGAGATTAAAGAATTATGAATTAGGGTTTAAAAAATTAAATAGTTTTATTTAATTAAAATTCTTTATTTATAACCATTTGATTAAAAATAAACTATGGTGAATTGATCAAACTAGGAACCGAGTGGTCCATCAATATCACAATTGGTTCTTCGATCAATTACTAATTATAATTGGTGCAATTTGGCTCTATGAAAAATAGTTTTGTCTATGAGTTGAATTGGTTAAGAGATTGATTCACTGTTGAACTGATCGGACTGATTAATTCGATATGATTTTTAAAACATGGGAAAAATGAAAAGGGTTAATGTGAAAAATATTAAAATAAAAGAAAATTACACTAACCTACCATTTGGCCTTCTATTATTCTTTCAAGCATTTTGCAAATTTGTGCGTAAAATAACATAGTAAGACTAAGCTTTGTTGCTGATTAAATATTTGTAAGATTAAGAACTCGGTCAAAAGTGCAAAAGTGAAGGGTTGGTAATTTCAATTCAACAACATATCGTGTCAAGGCATGGAATAATTTGTAAATATTGGTTTTCCTCTGCTATAGTTAAAACATTTGCATATTTTAATATGATAATTTTAGTATTATAATTTATAGGAGATTTACATACATATCATAATTTTTTTATATTTAAATATTTATTAAAATTTTATATTTACTGGTATAATCTTCTTTAATATATATATATATATATATATATATATATATATATATATATATATATATATAATTATGACATATGTAGAGATTTAAATTGTTATATAAATAAATATAATTGATACATCATAAAAAATTGTCTTGATCCAACACGAATCTCGAGGCATATGTAAGTTGGATACTTCCGAAATTAGATGATCAAATGATATAAAAATATAGTATGCTTATAATCAATTTGAGCGGCTCGACGAGATGAATCCAATGAGTCCAAGATCTCTTAATTCCGACTTCGTTAAGACAATTAAATATTGAATGATAGCTATATGATTGAGGGAATTAGTATGGCTCGTCTGATGGAGCACAACAAATCTGCCTGGGTTCTTCTCCCTATTTATAGAGTGCGTCACTTTCAAAATCTATAAATAAACTTCATTCTCTATATGAGTGGCACCTTTGGCTGGAGATTGAAGATAGCTCTGAGGCTTCAAGGATCTAGAGCTTCACCCATGTACTTCCGTAGGCAAATTTCTGTTGGCCGACCGAACAACCACCAAACCCTTATCTAACTGCCAATCTTCGTCAGACCACTGTCAGGCAGCCAAATGACGTCGAACTTCAGTCTGACCACCGACCATCATTGGACTTTTATTCGACCATCGTCAGACCACTGCCGACTGCTGCCAAACATTCACCAGACCATCGTTAGACCACTGTCCAAATGTCGGTTGCTACCAAACTTCCACCTGGCCACTGATTGCTGCTAGACTTCTGCCTAACTATAATCACACCACTGCCCGACAACCGACCGTCGATCGCTGTCGGACTTCCACCCGGCCGTCATCCGCCATTGAACTTCCTTCTCACCATCGTTGGATCAGCGCTTGGTCGCTGATCGCCACAGGACTTCCTCTCGACCGTTGACAGACCTTCGTTCAACCACCATCGGACTTCCGCCTGATTGCCATCATTACAAACTCTCGAGTATCTTTACAGAGTCTGACTGAATCTCCAAACTATTATTATAGCACCACCTCCAAGTTAAGAAAATCTTCAACCTTTGTAAGTCACTCAAATGTAGATGAATCTTCTCAGCTGGGTTATGCTCCATGATTTTTCACTTTTCAAGATTTTTCATGTAAAAAAAATCTGATGTTGCTCTGCTCTCTCTCCAACTATCTATTTATGTGTTGGATATCCATGCATCACTTAGACTAAAAATTCTCTCACTCTATTGCCTTGAATATACTAGCGCGCAACAATAATAAGTGTGCATTTTGGGGTATATCTATGTAAATTCTTCTAATTTTATATTATTATTTAGTATAAAAATAAATGCATAACTATTTTCCTTGTAAAGTAATAGCTATAATATAAGGGCACGGTTGATAAATTTGAAGTTATGAAAATAATGTAATAAGTTATATTTTTTGTTAATTTTAGTACAAATGAAAGTCCGAAAAATAAGCATTAATCACTTTATCAAATGGCATTAATTTTAGGCTTCATTTGGGATAGTCTTCCGAAAAAATCTGGGTTCGGGTCAACCCGAACCTGAAACGGGTCGGGTTCGGTTCAACAAATCAACCCGTTTTAAAAATCGGGTCGCATTCGGGTTGACCCAGCAACCCGAAATTGACCCGAAAGTGACACGAAAACTCATTTTTGACCCGAAAGCCCAAAATTGACCCGTTTTTGACCCGAAAACCCGAGATTGACCCGAAAACTAGCAATTTTGGGTCAACCCCAGGTCATTCGTGTCGGGTCGGGTTGACCTGGACCGGAATCGGTTCGGGTTGACCTGAATAATGTCGGGTCAATTTCGGGTTCGACCCGAACCTGACTCGTTGACTCGAATTGACACCCCTACTTACTGCTTTCTAAAATGGTTTTTTAATACAATTTTTTTTTTGAATTATAAATTATAGATTTTATTTGTTCAGCTTTCTTATTATTTTCTAAAGTAATTTTCTGCCATAAAAAAAATTAATTCAATTTTTTCACTAAAAAGCTTCTTTAAAAAGTAGCAAAAACTTTTTTACTGCTTTATAAAATATATTTTTTTTAACGAAAAATTCTATTTAAAAAATTTTTGGTACTATTTTTTTTAAACAGTAAAAAAGTTACCCCAAATAATGCCTTACTTAATCTCCAAAATAAAGATCACATATTTGAATATGGGCAACAACAGAAAAAATAAATAAATAAAACTACGCAAATATGCTTTTAGCTTCCTTCATGAATTGTTAGGATAAATAGATAAATATAATATCCTTTGTATGAATGCACGCAGAAATCTCGATTCAAGCTGAGTGGACCAAAATGGGGGGTGAAATGAAAGGTCTTGGGAGACAATGCTAATTTGGGTGGCAATTTTTTTTTTTTTGGGAAAATGGACTTTAAATGTTTTATAGTATTTATAATTTGAGAAATATCAATATTATTTATTTATTTATTTTGGGATATTTAGATCATTTAAGTCAAATTCACACACACAATCAGGTTTGTTATATGCCCAGGGGGCAATTGCCCCCCCTAAAAAAAAAAAATTATTATATGATTATTTAGGCAATTTGTCCCCCTCCATCTATTTTTTAGTCTTTATTATAAAGATTTTTAGGCAATTGCCCCCCTAAAAGTTCTAAAATACTATGATATTTAGGCAATTGCCCCAACACAATTAAACACATTATGTAGAGATGCTATTATTAGGAAACCAAAATTATCCTTACAACCAAAATTTGTAAAAAAAAAAAAGGCCAAAAATATCCTTACAACCAAAAATCAAAAGAGAAATATCCTTACAAAGAGAAATAATAAAGAAAATTAAAAAAATATCCTGATCGGGCAAGTCAAATCCTATAAGGGGGCGCTGCCCCCTTGGACCCTCTACATATCTGCGAAGTGTACAACGGTCATTGGATATAAACAAATTGAGGTCAAGGGGCAACACCCTAGAATAAATTTTAGTTGTAAAGTTATTTATGAAAAAAAAAATCTCTACATTTTTACTTATAAATTTGACTCCCTGACAATAAAGGCTAATTCCGCCCATACACATAACACATATACAAAGATTTCAATCTAAAATCTTTTAGTTAGAAGTCTAAAATTTCAATCAATAAATTAAGATGGGCTGTATATATTATTTAAATTTCGAATTTGTTCACATGTTGTCACTCTTGTGGATGCCCACAGTAAGCTCGCAACAGGGTTTGGACTACTATATCTTTTCACCAAATCTCCACTCAAAACAAAAAGACAGAGAGAGAGAGAGAGGACACAGCAACAGTTAATGCCAGCCGAGCCATCGTCGGCTTGACAGAGAGTTTGGTCTCAAAAACTCTTACATTTTCCATCCTCCACCATCCACCCCAGCACTACACGTCCTTCGCCGTCGCCATCTCCCTCTCCGGAGCATGCTTTACCGTCTTCTTTTTCTCCACATTCCCGCCTCAATATAAATGCCAACTAATGGGACATCCAATCTGGATGTAGGGGTGGACGGGCAGTAAGACATGGAGAGTGAGCAGCGCGAGCAGTTGGAGCTTAGGGCAATACGCTCTCTAGGGCTAGGATTCGATCTCACATCCGACTTCCGGTTGAGATTTGCTAAGGGATACCCTGGAAAGCGGCTGGTGGAACTCGACGAGAAGAACACTGGTGACCTTGTCTTACCCGGCGGCTTTACTGCGCGTGGGGTATCCAGGGATATTGGATGCGATAAGGGTGATCAGATTCGATTTTGCTCGGATGTTTATGAGTTTGATCAGGTCTGTTACCTCGCTTCTCCTGTCCTTGTTTCTCCTTCGTGCTATGTTTTTCAGAGCACTCGTTCCTTCGCCGAGTAAAATGAATAGTTTTTTAGTTTGTGTAGCTTCAGGATTCTATGGAATGCATTCGTTGGTATTGATTGTTTTTCGGGAAGTGTAATATTTGACGTTATTGGGTTCTGCTGAGTTTTTGGATTGATTGGGAAGGATAGCAGTGAGTGTTATTGCACGGAAGATTTGTTTAACTTGAATTGTTTTCTTTGAGTTATATTCTTTAATCATCGTTTTGCTACTTTCCCTGGTCTTCGTTACCTATTTTCTTTTTGGCAATGCATTGATTTAAGGAAGTTAAAACTGGCATAATGGAGAAAAAAATAATTTCTCCATCTTGCTCTAAATTTGGTACTTTCACTCGCTACCCGGTCCTATCTTCTCTCCTATTCCTTGCGTATGAAAGAAGGTAAAAACCCAGGGGACCAATAAATTCTTCTAGTTTCTCATTCCTGTCCTATATCTCTCCACCCTTGCTCTCTATGCCTGCAATCATTGGAGATCGTCTCTCATGCATACAAATTGAAAGCGACACAAGGAATCTAAGATAGAAGACGAAAAAGAGAAAAAGAACATTAGAGGAGTAAGGAAAAATCAAGTGGAAGAAGAAGATATGAAGGTGGTGAATTTACAATCTTTCAAGCAAGTGCGAAGGTGGCTTCATCATTTTATTCGTGCAAGTAAGATCATTCTAATATTATTTATTCTTATTCTAAGACTATTTTCTTGTGTGGTTATTTCATGATTGGTATTGTTTTGGGGAAACCTGATTGCATGAATCAATAAAAATTAATTTGCATAGATCATTATTAAGTTGAAGTCTTGTAGGGACACCCTACTTCTTCATCAAACCTTGAATTGTTGACACCATAATTAGGATTAACCGTAGCAAGGTTAAGCTCCATATTAAGTGTTTCACCTAAAATCTAATTATCATTGGCTACTAATTTGGAAATCAGATTGGTTAGAAAGCTCTGCAATATGAGTTTTGGATTCCTAAGCCTTACCAACACACCAAAATATTAGACTTTGCTTACAAGTTTTGATCAGAATCAGTTCCTAAAATCAATTCTGATGAACTCCTTTTTCTAGTTTTTTTCTGTAAATTTAAAATAGTTCTTTGATTTAGATTTAAAGAACGGTTGCGCCATCCAATTTTTAGGTTTGAGTTATCATTTTTATTTATTTATGTGTGTTTAATGTTAATATCTAAACTAGCAAGGCTATATCTTCATATTTATAATATTATTTAAATTAGTCATGTTACATCATTGTTAAACTTGAAGTTTATTGGTAGCTTGAAATTTTTGTTCAAGTTCTTGGCATTTTGATATGCGTTCCCTCCTCCTTTGAGAGTGGTAGTGTTGTGGAAGAAATTCGGTAATCCTTATATTCAAACTCCGTAAATCCTTTGCTTTTTACTGCCCTCTTCTTCCTCTCCACAACAAAGCCAACCATCTTTTTTCCCCTTAAATTTCAATATTGTGGAGTCATTCTCCTTCCAGCATGTCTATAATTGATTGGAAGCATCTACACCTTCTTAAACTTTATTATTTGGTATTAGAGTCAAGTATGATGTGGTGTATTGCCTATAGATGTCTCTTATTTTGTTGGGGGGACTCTAATTGTTTGACAAAAAAATTATCTATAATGGGAGAGATAAAATCTATTCTTGTAGGAAAAAAAAGGATAATGATATGAGGGTGTTCTTCTCGTAGAGGAGATTTCACAAGAGATGTGAAGAAGTATGGTCAGGTAGGACATGACACTTAAGGTTAATTAGTGAATCTAGGTTGATTAATCTCTCAAATGGATTAGGTTTGATTAATCTCTCAAAGGGCTCGATGACACCTCTAGGAGATACTCTTGATAAACGAAATATGCATGTGCCTTGATTTGCCCGAGTTAATATCAAAGAAAGACTATAATTCAAATACTATTATCTTAATATGATAGTCTATACTTTGATGCGGGTTAGTCCACAAGATAGAGGGTGAACCACCATAACCAATTTAAACAATTGTCTATCCACATAGAGAACTTATGTGATAATGTTCATTGAATCAATCGTCAAAAGTTCAAGAGAAGTATGAAAATACTCCAGTGTAATGGAGCTTAAACATGTGATGTTGATATGGTATTTATTTTAATTTAAACATGTGATGTTGATGTGGATTGAAATTTATTGAGTTATGGTCTTTTAGTAATTCATAATTTTTCATTCTCCTGCTAATGGTGTTTTGAACTCCCGTTTTGATTTCTGCAAAGGAATGACCTCTTTGTTTCATTCACCATCCCTAAGCAGATGTCTGAATTGCTCAATCAGAACTCTTTAATCCATGGAAAAGTTCCTTCAGGATATTTTAATGCTCTTTTTGGTTTAAGCGGGTCATGGTTGGATGATGCCAAGGAAATTAAACATCTTGCTTTTAATGGCTACTTCATTTCCTTATACATTTTGCATCTAAGAACTTCTCCATTGGTTCTGTGTGACGAAGTGAAGATGGCAGTCCCATCCAACTGGGAACCTGCAGCATTATCAAGGTAAGGGTTATTGTTCGCTATTATTTCCATTTGCTTAAAAGATGATACTTTCATATCCTTATCACACATGAAGGAATCTTAACTTTATTTTATAACTAAATGGAACTAGATGTATTAGATCCGGCCTATTAGAAAGTATTAAAAATGATTTTTTTTTAATTATATCTCAATGTTGACTCTTAATAGGGCACGATGGAGAAAAATGATTCATTTAACCAACCCCATGTAGTGCAATAAAGGCTTTTGATGTTGTTGTTGTTGATTGAACTAATTGACTTTGCAAGTCTTGTTGTGTTTATTGAGTTTTTGTTCAAAAGTTCACTTTAACTTTAGCATAGCATAGAATTAACTAAATTTTTTTTAATCAAATGAAATGATTCTCTTGAACAATCTTAGCTGAACAAATTTAAGCCTTAACATATAGAATTCCTTATATGGTATGTCTAGGTTTAATTTGGTAGCCTATTCTAATAGCATTGATTACGAGGCAATTTGCAGAAACACACATGAAATTCAATCATAACATCGGCCGAATAATGGTCGAACATGGTTTGATCATATTCGAACAGAGTAGATACATCCAAAAGAGATCATAAGAAGCATAACATTAGTGAAAATAATAAGCAATGCATCTTGATGGTGGGGAAAATGAAGGGAGAGGGGGGTTGGGAAAAAGGTAACATGTTTTGAGATTCCAAAGATGACTTGATCAAGGTTTATAACATAATTTCAAAGTTAAAACTATATCTGAGTGAATCTGGATTTGTTTTTTTTTTTTTATCTATGTAGCTGCTGAAGCCATGTCAAGTGGAGCTTTGATGATATAGTTTCACTGCTAAGGTTAAACTATAAATAGAAAAAGAACATGATCTGGACATACTCTGAGTATATAAACTGCTCTTGTGTCGAATAGATTTCTTTTTGTAACTGGGTAGAAAACTTTGGATTGTTAATACCAATATACCTGCAACTGTTCAGTACAATGAAAATCTTATGCAAGCATCAGTATCCTTCGCCAACCTAATCACTCTCTTCTCATTTTGCTGGCTTGACATTGTGTTCTGTTACTACTAGGTTTATCCGTACCTACGGGACACATATAATAGTGGAACTGGGTTTTGGTGGTGAAGATGTCATTTGTGTTAGACAGAATCATTTTTCAACCATATCACCTGCTGACCTTAAGGGGTACCTAGAGGATCTTGGAGACTGTTTATTTACAGATGAAAGGCTTGTTTCTTCGTTAAGTCAGAAAACCCAAGGCGAAAATAGCAAGGTAATTTTTTTTATCTGGCATTGCTATTCTCTTTTTAACTTGTCATATTACTGATAGATTTAACCAACTAATGAAGGTGCCAGAGGTTTTCTTGAAGATGTTGCAATCACGCAACTTGATGCTGACCAGTCATTCTGAAACTTCAAGCAAAGATGTAAGCACATCCCACCTTAATTTGATGGTCAAATTGGCAAATTTAATAATGACATTTTGGAGCAGGGACTTACCATTAATTGCTCAAAGAGGGGTGGAGATCCTTATTTATGCAGCCACTCCAACTGGCTAAAGACAGTTCCCAAAAACCCTGATGCAGTACTATTTAAGTTTGTTCCTATTACTTCTCTTCTCACAGGCATCCGGGGAAGTGGCTATCTTAGCCATGCAATCAATTTATACCTTCAATGTAAGCCCTTTGCTTGAGAAATTAGATTGTCTTTTGCCTTGAGCATGTTCAACTTGTGGCATTCTTAATGATTTTTTTTATCTTATGTCATCAGATAAACCTGATCCTGATGAGTTGCAGCACTTCTTGGAGTTCCAAGTCCCTCGTCAATGGGCACCACTGTACAACGAACTAAGTCTTGGTCTTCAGCATCCTAAACAAAGAAAATCATGTCCAACTCTTCGATTTAGATTGTTTGGCCCTAAACTTCTTATTAATACAACCCAGGTACTATAATATTTCAAGCTTTTAAGGTGCTTTTTTCTTTGGGAAAGCTAGATGCTTATTCATTTCAGAGTAATGGTTTCTTACCACAAAACAATCAATCACAGACTTGTTTATCTTCATTTGTTTTACTTAGTTTAGTTGTATAACCACTATTTCAGGAAGCTTAAGTAGCCTGCTATGGTTGCTCGATCTGATTTTAGGCCGAGGGAAAGAGCATCTACTGAACATCTGAGAAATTCATAGAAACCTTAAATAGTGTAGGGAAATGTAAGAACAAATTAGAACTTTAACTCCATAATAATAATAATAATAATAATAATAATAATAATAATAATAAATTCTTACCTGGAGGTTATGCTAAAATGATACTATTTGATGTTCAACACATCAGTGGTTCTTTTGTCAAAGAACAGTGATAGTTATGGATCTGCTTGCATGTTTGTAAGAGTTTAAAGCTGCCTGTACTTTTGTGCATCTGTTTTTAATTATTTTTTTATTTCTGGATTCATAGTTATGCAATCATTGACAGCAGCACTAGCCTTTTAAAACCCTTTTGATAATTGTTTCATGTATTCTTATTTGCCATCCATTGATAAAAATTCATGCATCTTGTACTAGTGCTTGTTTAGAATCTTAGATAAGTCCACCAATTTACCTCACGATTCTTCTGCGATTCAAACTCATGATTCGTTGTCTTATTTATAGCTTATATATTGTTTTTCTTCAATTTGTTTACATACTAAAAACGCAGCAAAGGTTTGTTTCATAATTTCTGAGATAAACATGGTAATTGTCCGTTGCAGAGTACTCTAGTGGAGAATTTCAAAATGAACCAATCAGCTTGAACTTCTAGTTGTTTCCTTAACCATATAATTTTTGGCTTTTTGGCTCTCATTATTTTACGCCATTGGAAAATTTCATCTTGTTCCGGTAACTTGTTTGTATTTTTTTTATAAACATCAATAGATACTCTGAATTCTTAGTCCAAATGAGTCAAGTCGAGCTCGAGTCAGGGGGTGTTCGAGTCGAGCTCAACTGCCAAATACCGAGCTTGAACTCGAGTCGAGCTCAAAAATCAAGCTCGAGCTCAACTCGTTCCACCGTAAACGAGTTCAAGCCGCTCGTCGAGCCTCCGGTGCTGTCCTCAAAAAATTTATTGAGGGTCTTTTTTGGTTTGCTGTTAGCGGGAGAGAGAGAGAGAGAGAGTGATTTTTTTTTGGTTTGCTGTTAGCATTTATTATTCTGTGGTTGGGCCTGTCAGAGAAGACAGGAGGGGAGAGAGAGAGAGAGTATTGAGAAGATTTTTTGGGTTTGCTCTTAACGGGAAGAAGAGAGAGAGAGAGAGAGAGTTGTAGCCCAATGAGATTTGAAATACATGCGCGGGTGGGGGGGAATTTAATATACAAGTTGGCGGCTGGGATTATTATTATTACTATTTAAATATTTAAATTTAATAATTTCAAGCTGGCTCGCGAACCGAACCTCATCAAGCTTGAACTTGAGCTCATGTCTCGATAAGCTCGGCTCGTGTTTCGATAAGCTCGGCTCGTAAGCTCGTTTTGGAGTCGAGCTCGAGCCGGCTCACGAGTGGGCTCGGCTCACTTACACCCCTTGTCCAACTCCATCTGACAATCTTTGACCCATCATGCATATCTAACAGGCGGTGTGGCTTTCTTTAATGATGGCATTTTGGCCAATGACTTATACTTGCTCAAGTTATTTGGCAAAGCAAATACTTTGCGTATGGCCGTATGCGAAGTATTATATGATAGCGGCATATAATCAGGAAATATTCTTAGTAGGTGTTTGCGAAGAGAACAAAATGCCATTTAATTTTCATAATGAACAGAATCGATAACATATACATATAAACATTGTTTTGCAGGGTAGCCTGAGTACAAGATTTTTCTGAAGAACTCCACGCTGCTTTGATACATTTCCTTAAATCATGAAATAGTTTCTTGTGACTAATACCTTGAAAAACATGCCAATGAAGCATCAACGATTAAATTCTTTGAAATGTTGTGCATGACTTGCTGTTGTAGTTAAGTTAATTCTCTCTTCACTGGGTATGAAGAAATTGTCATTGATGCTTAGAAATAAAATGGCTAGAGTGCGGGCCTAGCACAGTGATTAAGGCTTTGTTTGGACGGCTTTCTTTCTGCTTCTTAAAGCAGCTTTTTAGTACAAAAATTAAAATATTTATATTAAGAAGCTGCTTTAAGAAGTAATAAAAAAATCATCCCAAACCAAGCCTAAGTTATCTCAATTGTAATCCAGAGGTCCTATGTGCCTTGCAGAAACATTCTTTCTCCAAGCGTTGCGTTAAAACTTTGTAGATCAACCTCTTCTCAGATCCTTCATTAGGAGTACCATGCACTAGATACGCTTAGAAATATGATGGTTGGCTTTTAGGGGTAGAAACTAACTTACACGCATTATTGAAGGCTATTTTCTTGGAAAAATTATTACGTGCGGTGTCCGGATTCGTTCAGAGGCGAATCCGGATGTGCTACGTCACCTGGGCCCGGTGCATCCGGGTGACGTGGTTGTTCGGATTTGTCTCAGGATGGTCCGGACACCGCACGTAAATCTGTTCTTTCCTCCCAAGCATTTTGTCTTCCCACCATTTCTTTCCAAGATCCTATTCCAACACATGAATTTATTCATCAATGATCATATTCTCATCTTTCTTTTAAAGGTCTCCAGTAATTACCATCCGGCAGTTGGACTGCGGCTGTACCTAGAAGGTCCAAAATCCAACCAGCTCGCTATACACATCCAGCACCTTTCAAGCCTCCCAAGCATGTTTGCATCAGCTACTCCCTCCACATTTTCCATGTGGCAATCATCAGAAGACTCCGGCAACCAATTTTTTGAGCCCATTCGATGGAAAAGCTGCTCCCATCTCTGCACGGCTGCAGTGAAGCACAATACTAAATGGTTCGACATTGTTTCCGATGGCGTCTTCATCGTCACTGGTGCGCAGCTTGTGACGAAGGGAAGATGGCTGAAGAAATGCCTTCATCTTCGCCTTCTCTTCTCGCACATCCCCAACTGCTCCGTCCAGAAAAGTGAATGGACTCGAGCTCCATCGCATTCAAAGGGAAGCTTCTTCACTAGTTTCAGTACAGTATTGACCTCGACATTCACTCACCATGAAAGCCATTGCCTTCAAAGGCAAAAATCTGCAACATTAGATTCGGCTGTATTTGATAATGGCGGACCCCCTGTGCCTGTACATTCACAGAAACTCCTGAGATATGTGGACATGACGGAGATCGTGAGGGGGGCGAACAATGTACCGGGACATTGGCTGGTTACTGGAGCAAAGCTTGTGAAGGAGGGGGGGAAGATAGGCTTGCATGTGAAGTTTGCGCTATTGAATTACTTTGAAGAGGATGGAATGATTTTGTGAAATATAGAAGGTTTTCCATTATTTTTTTTATAGAGACGGCGTGTTGTGTGGGAAACAGGGAAAGTTGTCTTTGTTTCGAAAATATAGGGTATTTTTGCCCTTTATGTAAAATATTAATTGTTATTTATAACAATTGTATAGAACTGAAGGGTGGGAGTTTGGAATAACATGATAGTGTTTCTTGAATTTAGGAGAGAAATTTTATGATTTCACTGTTTTTGTGTTGAAAAAAAATTGTTTGAAAGATGGTTTTTTCATTATTTTAAAGTTGTTTTTAAAAAAAACCATTTTTGAATTTTTTTTTTGAAAATATGATTTACAAAGGAGCTTTATAAAGTAACAATAAAGAAGTTAAAAAAAAAAAGGCTAAAACTATCTCAAATAAAGCTTAAGATTGAGACTATGGCTTCATTTGAGACTGGTTTTTATTGCATCTTGAATCAATTTTATAGTACAAAAGTTTTAATTTTTATGCTAAAAAGTTGCTTCAAGAAGCAGTAAAAAAGCCGTCCCAAATGAAGTTTTTGTTTGGGACAATTTAGTTATTGTAAAGTTGTTGTTGACAAAATAAAATTTTTAAAACTGTTTAAAAATAGTACAATTTTAAAATAGAAATTATGTTCATAGCAAAGCAATAAGGTAAGTTTCCCAAACAAGCCTTCAGTTGTTTCAATCATTTCCATTGTTTTGAATATTTCTACCTTATATCATTTTCGGCCAAATCCGTAAGGATCATAAATATCCACTGATTTCATATAATTTTTGTCTAAAACTGATCTAAAATTATCAGAAACGATTCAAATTTGGCCCCAATAAAAGACTTGAAGGCTTTATCGTGCTTTGTTTGGAATCTAATGGCCGAAAATGGGGCAATAGTTATGAATCATCTGTAGCTCCTCATTGGAGATTTTTCAGTCCAAACTATGTTCCATTTTAGTGGAAAAGCAAATGAAATAAATCTAGAAAATTATTGTTGAAGCAAATAACGCTGCAACAACTTCAAACTTTTAGCCTACTACGTGGTGTCGGCTACCTGAATCTTTTTTTCCATTGTGTCATGTTAAGTGCCAAAATCTCATTTAAACCCAATAAAAAAATCATTTTTAATATTTCATAATCAAGCCTTTTTAGGTCTACCTCTATCTTTTTAATATAGGTCAAACTTAATGCATTTACTCTCCTAATCGGGTCATTGATGAGCCGGCATTTTATGTGACCAAATAATCTAAGATGATTCTCTCACATAAATACTCATTTTGCATTCCGTATCTAACAGTTGTGAAATTATTCTGTGTGGATACGGACGTTGTCCGAAAGCGAATTAGAACTCATCACGTCATCTGTTTATTATGTACAGCGGCTATGTACCGGGTGACGTGACTCGTTCTGATTCACCTCAGAACGGTCCGGTATCCGCACAGAATAACTTCTCCTAACTGTGAAGCCACTCATTCACCTGAGCATTCTCATCTCTGCAACATTTGACTTTATGCTTCTCTTTTAAGATTAATTATTCTATGCATATACCAAACTTCATCCGGAGTCCAACCAAAATGCGCCACGCCACCCGTGCACTCGATATCATGGCTTGATATTGCTAACGTGACGCATTCTGATTGATCTCCGAACAATGTTCTACGTGACTAACATTTGCACCATAAAATATTATAGATCTCATCATATCTTATAGAATTGTTCTTTAAATTTGAGGGGTGATTTTCTATCACACAATAGGGCGATTCATTCACGTGGGATCAATGGTTAGTATGTCACAGTAGCACGTGTGAGTCGGGTGATTTCTGCCACTCAAAATCAGGCGGTGTTCAATCAGCATTTAATTCCCTGATCGTGTCTAATGTCTATCGCTCTTTAAGATAAAGCAGCTTAGTTGTTCTCAGCTATTTGGACTTGCTTTCAGTGGGCCTGCCTCAAGGTTCTGACGTTTTTCAAATTCTCAATAATTTAGATACTAAGGGGCTGTTTGGTATCATTCTGGATTTGATTTAAGTAGGATTTCGTAAATCCTCTAAATTCGGATTTCGAAAATCCTGAGAGGCTTAAATCCTGAAAACTGTTTGGTAACATTCATGATAAATCCTCTTAAATCTCATGTGAGTGTTTGGCTACAGAGCAGGATTTACTGAGCGGATTCTTTCTCTAGCACCATGGATTTCGTAAATCCTGCAAAATACAGGATATCAGAAATCCCGGATTTAGAGCGAATCGGCGGATTTTTCTATCTACGGAGGATTTCGTTTGCCGTGAGATTTGGTTTTGCATTTTAGGCCGTTTGGCTGGATTTCGCTCAAATCCGCCTCAAATTCAACCTAAATCTTGCTACCAAACAACCCCTAAAAATATTAAAATACAGAAAAAAAAAATTTATTTGCATCAATTTTAAATTTCAACACTAAACTTTTTGAAAAAAAAAAAACACTAACTATTTCTTTTTGTTAAATTCTCATTTAAAAACTTCTATAAATTTTTTAATATGGGCAAGCACTATGAATATAATGATTTATGATTTATTAATAAAGTAAACAAATTATATTTTTTTCTTATAAATTTAAAGATAAAATGAAAATTTCAGAGATTATTTTAATAAAATATTTTAAGAAATTCTTTTATGTGTCATGGGTTCTTGCTTAAGGGTGAGTGTTAGATAGGGTTATATACTATTTAATGATTTGCAAAATTAATTCGATGAAGATAGTACAGTTCATGAGGTGAATCCAATAAGATTAAAATCAGAGGAATTCGAACTCATATCCTAAACTGTATAAATTAGATCGAATTAGATAGCTGTGCAAACCCCACCAACCCCTCTTACATATCAAATACTAATTCAGCTCCAATTAAACTTCATTTCTAGCACAAAAAAGAACATTCCATATAAATTCTTTTTCATCTTTATTTCCGCAAAAAAAAAAAAAATATATGTGAATAGTGCGATGCCAATATATTCACAATCACAAAAATACGTTTTTTTTTTGCGTTCAGGTGGAGGCTTGCAGTAGTTGCAAATGGACAGTTGCAGTTCAGCTGGAGATGCCCTAAGACATACTAGCTGTCACCAAATAGACTGCTCTTCGCACAAGCTAAGATCATCCCCGAACTACATTTGTTGAGAGGAATTTGTATAACCTTTGAATCATAATGATGTGCTTGATTGCATGCACATTAGAAGAAAAAAAATTCGAAGTTCAAAATCCCCCAAAGTTATTGTAAGCTCTAAATGGCGAGAAGTTATGACTCAATTGTGTCATTGAGTTGCCCTTTTTTATGGAAAACATCTTTCTTAAAAAAAATACAAGACTTTTATCACCATTTATTTGGTGGCACATAACTTGAGTTGAAAACTTCTCATACTTATAAGATCGTCACTTATTGTCATCATTTCTTGCTGCTTCTTAAAATAACTTTTTAGTACAAAAATTTTAATTTTTATACTAAAAAATTGTTTTAAGAAGCAATAAAAATGCCATCCCAAACGAGACCTTAAGTCTCCTGCAACTTGGGTTGAATTATTTGTAGACGTGAGTGTGACCATCTTTGTGTCTGTGTGAACTAAATATGAAGGTTATTAGCAAAGAGGTGGTCTCATTGAAGTGAGGTATTAAGCAGGAGCACAGAAGCTACGTTAGTGAATATTAAGTATTATTTAGTAAAAAAAAAATATTATATTAGTTTCTCTTAGGCTAATATGTAAATTACTCTTGGAAAGTATTTCATAGTGTAATGCTTGTAAGCTTGTTCGTATCTGCTTGAATAGCTTTTAGATTATTCTCAACAGCTTTTATAAAGGCTAGTAGAGAAGAATCAAAGTTCAATTTCACATATAAATAGAGAGAGATCAAAATGATCCATTGATTTTTTATCAAAATGTTTCCGAACTATTTTAAAAGGCTATTTAGTTTCTCATGTCTTTAAAAAAGAATTAAAATAGTCAGACTATTTTAATTCATATTTAAGGAGTTGAAGGACAAAAATGACCTTTTAATATATTTGGAGAATATATTGATATTTTATAAAAAGTCGAGAGACAATTTTGGCCATATCCTCTCTCCCTAGAGAGAGAGAAATTAAGATGTACAAATGTATATTTTCATTTCATTCAAGCCAAAGAGTTGCATCATATGTACAAATGGAAAAGGAAATACTAAGCATAAATTACAAATGTGTAGGAGAATATTAAGGATGATGTCATTAGGATCTTTTGCACTTGTCCCAACAACCTTATCCTCTTACTTAGGGGTGTCAATTTTTGACACGACCCGGAAAAATCCAGGTTCGGGTCAACACGGACCCGAAACGGGTCGGGTTCGGGTTCAACATATCAAACCGTTTCAAAAATAGGGTCGGGTTTGGGTTGACCCAACAACCCAAAATTGACACAAAAATGCCTATTTGACTCAGAAACCCGAGATTAACCCGTTTTGACCCGAAAACTAGCAATTTTAGGTCAACTTTGGGTCATTCGTGTCTGGTCGGGTTGACCCGGTCCCAAATCGAGTCGGGTTCGGGTCTGGAAACCAGACCCGTTTTTAAAAACGAGTATGGTTCGGGCTGACCCGAACAGTGCTAGGTCAGTTCCGGGTTCGACCCGAACTTGACTCGTTGACCCGAATTGACACCCCTACTCTTACTTCTCAATCGCTCAAAATTAATTTGAGTTTCATATTTAAAAAAAAAATGGCTTGGATCAAGGAAAGTGAGCCACGCTACAAGCTAATTTTTCGTTTGGGACGGCTTTTTTACTATTTCTTATAGCAGCTTTCTAAATGAAAAAAATTAATTTTTTTACTAAAAAATTATTATAAAAAGCAAGAAGAAAGCCTTACCAAACGAAACCTAAATATCGGAATAAGACTATTTTTGATTTAATTTCAAGCCATATATAGGTGAAGCTGATCAAACATGCTCAAAATTGGATGAAAAATAATAATATTTTTAATTATAAAAGTTAATTATGATTCTTATACAGTAAATTCTAGTGGATTTCTAGCAGAATTATATCATGCTCGAGCAAAGTAACTATCACTTCGATTGAGACATCTTTCTTACTGCTTTCTAAAGCAGTTTTTAAGTGCAAATTTTTGTACTAAAAATTTACTTTAAAAATAATAAAAAAATAATTCCAAATGAAAACTATACGCCATCTCGCTTTGCAGAAGCAAGCCATTACAAGTTTTTACAATCTTACTAATTTGCAATGGATTGTCCATTGCAAACCAAACCCCACCATGAAATGCAATACCCTTTACAAGTACTTTATTGCAGCAATTTTTTCCCCCAAACATCAAGTACTCTATATATATTATATATCTTGTGAAGGAAAAAAAAATATATATTATAAGTGGTCTTCCAGTACTTTCTTGCCAATCTGGTAGTGATAGCTAGGAAGAGAGTTACGTGGAGCAATTGAAACAATTATTTGAAGAAGCATCAATGCCACTCATGTTGGCGAAGACTCCTATTATCTTGTAGCTTCAAAGGTCTCTATATTTACCTTTGTATTAATGAATGATTTTTTGCCGCCTCAGAACTCAATTCACTTCTGAGTAATGAGAAGGGGAGAAGTGCCCAAGAATTTATTATGCGTGGAGTCCAGACGTAGCTTGTGTCTGGACTCCAGTAAAAAATAGGTCATGTTGTTTGTACACAGGTTGTGTACAATCTTGTACACAGAATGTGTACATAGACAACATGGCCTGGACTCTGCATGTAATAATTTCTCAAAATATCACTATAGGAAAATCGTTTGTTACTGGCGGTTAGAGCACCATCAGTAAAAATCGCGTAGGAAATTAACACCAGCGGTCTTTTTCTGGTGGGTATACCCTGAGCCCAATCGCTCCTTGTGTGAGCATGAGAATCAGTGAAATACTAAGAAAAAACATCTCCTCTTTATATGGGATTACCACATTCATTCTCTCTCTCTCTCTCTCTCTCTCTCTCTCTCTCTCTCTCTCTCTCTCTCTATATATATATATATATATATATATTAATATATATATATATATATATATATATATATATATATATAATCAAGCTTATCATTAGTTTGTCAAGAGGTTGAGAAGCTTAAAGAGTTTTGTGACATGATCGTAGATGTACAAACAAGTCGATTTTGATGGGTTTCAATGATATTCATCTCGACTTACTAAACAAATGAGTGAAAAAATTCTTTTTTATGATTAACTCATTAACTTATCGAGCAAAATACGAGCTATTCAATCACGAATGTAAAATCTACTTGAAGATCATGTATAACATATAGAATGTTCATGTTACCATATATATGTATATGTTCATACAAATATAAATATATGAATATGAATATATGCAATCTATATATACTATATTTAGAGAAATAAGCATAAATATAAATGGGTATACATGCAAACATATATGTGTATGAGTTTACAAAACTAGTTGAGCTCCAATTAATTATTGAGTTGAATACGGCTAAGATTTTGTTTGGGACTGCATTTCTTTTCAGACCAGAATTACATTTTCTATTTGTAGAAATCTGATTAATTTTATAACATCTTTCAAAAATATTTTTTTTCTCTATAATAATAATAAAAAAAAGCTTTGGCTGCCTCAAATAAATCCTAAGATCGATCAAGGAGCTTTTTGGACAGCCATAACCCGATTGTAATGGAAGATTTAGGCTTCGTTTGGGACGGCTTTTTTATTGCTTCTGAAAACGGAGTTCTAGTACAAAAATTAAAAAATTTGTACTACAACTCCGTTTTAAAAAGCAATAAAAAAGCCGTCCCAAACGAAGCCTTAATAAGAAAACCCTAATTTATTTGAAACCTACAATCTTAAGAGAATCTATGCTAAAATTTTTTGGCCACAAGGATGGAAAAAATTAATTCCAAATTTCAAGTTGGAGATCCTAACAAATCTATCTCAATCTTCTAGATAAAAGTTCATTGGAAGATTATGATAAAATTAATTTGACACAGATACCGCACTAACATGGCGTTTGATTTGCTAAAAGTCAATGGTCACGAGAAGAAGGCGATCAAGTAGCAATTTTTTGTTTTGTTTTGTTTCCTATTTGTTATTAATGTTCAGTTTCATATAAAAGTAGAAAATAATCACATGGGTATTAAAGAACAAGTTTGGCTTTAAGATCCAATTTTTATAGCTTTTAAGGAATAATGTATAATTATTTATTTTTCATAATAATATCAATTAAACTTAGGCTTCGTTTGGGACGGCTTTTTTACTGCTTTCTACAAAAAAATTTATTTTTATATTAAAACTCCGTTTTAGAAAGCAATAAAAAAGCAGTCCCAAACGAAGTCTTAGACTTCGTTTGAGACAGCTTTCTTATTGCTTCTTAAAGCAGCTTAAGAAGCAGTAAGAAAGCTGTGCCAAATGAAACTTTAAAGAGAAAAAAAAAGCTATTAATTTTCATTCTTTAAGCGTTTGTTAAATTTTTAGTGATTTGATTGTATCACATGTAAATATATGAATTTATTAGTTCATTTTAAATGTTTAAGAATTAATTCTATACCAATTAGATTTTGATGCTCAGACCATCTCCAACCGAACTGCATACCACCATATGCCGCCGGCTATTCGGTCCATTCGAACTCCAAATCGCACACCAAAGTTCGACAAGTGAATAGTGCGACACCAATATTGACGTCGGAATATTCACCTACGCCAAAAAATTGGGCTACAGGATTTGTTGAAGAAGCCTGCGAAAGAGGAGAAAAGCACGAGAAAAGCACGGGAAAGAGGAGAAAATTGTTACCTTCGCAAGAAGCGGACGAAAAAGAGAGAAAAAACCCTTTCAATTCGAGAAGAATTATTGTATTTCGAAGTTTTGCTATATTTTGGAGTGGAAAATGGATTTTTTGGTTAGAGATGCCCTTAAATGTATTTCTCCCAAAAGATAATTAGAAATTGGGATTAAATTATATTACACAAGAGGAATTGTGACATTTTATGAATGTATTAATTATTATGGTTGCAAAAGGGTCATTTAACGGCCTCTATAAGGTTTTGCTATCGCCTATCCTGTTTCTTGTCCGATCACTAAACCCTTGGTCACACATATCATTTTTAACTACTATATGCTAGTCACACAACATTGTAACCGTAAGATTGTCTAAGTGATTGTCACAACCTAAGAAATATGACATCCAAATATGGCCACTACAGGAAAGTTGCGAATTTCTGGCGGAAAATTCTGAAGTTTCTGGCGGATTTTAAAATTTTCCGGCGGATTTCTGGCGAAAACGTGTTCGACTGTAAATCGAGTGTCGGAAAAAATTTCTGTCCAAAAAATCCGCCGTAAAGTTTTTCCCAATAGAAAGATCCGCTGAAATAAATAAAATTGTTTTTTTATAAAAAATAAATCCAACGGGCCTGCCCGCCCTGCCCCCCCCCCCCCCACGCTCGTTCGCGCCCAGCAGGCATCCTGCGTGCTAGTAGGACTATCTCGCGCCCGTCTGTGCCCAGCTGGTGTCCCGCGCGCTCGTCTGCGTTGCACCAATTGGGCATGTCCACGCGCCCATCCGCTCAACGGGCTTGCATCCTGCACTCCCGTGCATGTTCACTCAGAGAATCAAACCAAGGCCAGGACCTCTGCCCTCCCGCCACTCCCATTTTGCGCGCCCCAGTCTGACCGCAACACCTTTCCTACAAAATTACTTTAGTAGATAAATTTTTTTATTTATATAAAAACAGAGAGAATATTACAATTAAAAACAATTAATTAAAATTTAATATTTTAATTGATAATCAAAATAAGTTATTTAAGTATCACTTAATTAAACTATATTATTAAATTAATAATTAATTAAAATAAATTATTAAATTAATAATTAATTAAAATAAACTATAAATTTATTAATTAATTTACGAATAAATGATATTTTCAGATATTATTAAAATCCGTCGGAAACAAATCCACCAAAAAATTTGCTGGAAAATCTGTTTGAAAATTTGTTGAAAATATTTCTAAGTAATCTGTTGGAAATCCGCGAGAAGAACGCTGGAAATTTTGTCGGTAATGAATGATTTTCCTATAGTGGGCATGCTTATAGTCAAATCGAGCGGCTCGACTAGACAAATCCAATGAGCCAAAGATCGCTAGATTCCTACATTGTTAAGGCACTTAAATAATTAAAAAACTCTCTATGATCGGGGGAATCAATACGAGTCAAACGATGGAGCACTCTGAACCTGCCCCCGATCTTCTCTACGTTTACAGGGTGTGTCACTCATAAAAATCTATAAATAAGTCCCCCACACTTTACATAAGGGGATTGAGACCCCCACATTTTACATAAGGTGGATCTTTGGGTGGAGATTGTAGAGTGCTTTGAGGCATCAAGAGCTTTAGAACCACCGCCGGTAAACCCCATCGATTACTGTCGAACCATCGCTCGGCCGTCGATCATCGTCGAACTTCATCTCGACCTTCATCGGACCTCCGCCCTACCGCTGATCGCCACCGGGCTTCCACCCGACCCCTGCCAGACTTCAGCTAGACAATCGCCCGGCTGCCAACTACTGTCGAACTTTAGCCCAACCTTCATCGGACCAACGCCCGGCCGCCAACTTTTGCCAGACTTCCACTTAAACTGCCAACCGTCGCTGAACTTCAGCCTAACCGTCGTTAGACCACCGCCCGACTACCAACTGTAACCAGACTTCCACTTCGCCGCCAACCACTATCGGACTTCTGCCTGACCTTTGTTGGACCACCACTCGGCCACCGATCATAGCCGAACTTCCACCCCGCTGTCGGAGTTCAGCCCGACCTTCGTCGGACCATCGCTTGGCAGCTGCCAGACTTCCACCCTGCCACTGATCGCCGACGGACTTCAGCTCGACCTTCGTCAGACCACCGCTTGGCTGTCGACCATGGCCGAACTTCCACTCAGCTACTGACCATCGCCGGACTTCCACCCGGCTGCCAATCATCACCAGATTTTAGCTCGACCTTTGTTGGATCACCGCCAGACCACCGATCGCCTCTGCAGCCGAGCATCACCAAACTTCTGCCCAACCTTTATCGGATTATTTCTCGTCAGTTGAACTTCTACCCAGACGCTATCGGACTTCCACCCGATCGTTGTCAGACCTTTGCCTAACTCTCCAAACTACTATAATTTGATAGCCTCTAAGTCATGTGATAGATTAACCTTTAATTTGTAATTCACTCAAATTTAGTAGAATCTTTTTACCTTTGGGATTTCCACGTAAAAAAAGATTGAATATTTTACTTCTTTCTTTGTTTGTGTGCTGAATATTCATGCATCTCTATGACAAAAAGTTTACTCACTTTACCGCCGCCAATATTATAGTCCGCAACAATGTTTAAAAAGAAATTTAAGTTCTTTGATGAACATTTAGGTTTAGGAATGAGTAATGGTAAGAATATAAAGGATTCTTTTATGCATATTCATGGTAGCAAGGTGTACGCAATAATTAGGACTTGTAATATATATACTTCTAAAAAAAATGTAGATAAGTGTCACACCCTAAAATCTAAATTGGAATAAATTATATCTTTTATATTTTTATAGCAATAACTAGAGCCCAAAAGATCAATATACATTTCACTATAGGAAATTCATGAATTTTTGGCGGTCCGGGCCGGTGGTTTGCCAACGGTTTCCGGCGGTTCTTCGACGATGCGCCGGCGGTTTCCCCACCGGTAATTTATTCGGTTATGACCGCCGGTGATTTACCGGCGATTGACGTTGTTAGAACGATGATAATCCGGTGGTTTGGCCGCCAAAAAAGTACGGCCAAACAGGCAGTTGAACAGCCGGTAAAAAAAATCGACGGTCACCGGCGTTATGACCGCTGAAAAATAACCAGCGGTATGAACCGCCAGAAAATCGCAGGTGAAAAAAACTGATGGAAAATGACTGCCATAAATAATTTCCTACGCGGTTTTTGCTGGCTGCTTTTAAACCGTCGAAAAGCCATCGATTTTTTTACAAAACCACCTGATCGCTTATGCTAGCCGTCGGAACAAACCGTCGATAATGAATAATTTTTCTGTAGTGTTTGAGTTCAATTTTCAAAAAATAGAGTAATTACAAATACGTCACACTGTCTGTCTACTCGTGAACTCAACTAAAAGGCAAAATAACAGTAAAACATGAAGAATCATTTATCTAATCAACTTCATACTCCTTAATATTTTCCCTAACTTGAAATCATTAACCACATACAGCAAGTATATGAAGCCCAACAGGTCACTAAAATCCTACAACCAAACTCACATCATGAGAAATAAGTAATATGCATGAATTTATTCATTTCATAATAGTGGTAGTCAATATGATCATGAATATGTACAAAAATAGTAAAACACATGTAATAACAGTAAAACATGTAAAATAATACAGTACGAATGTCAAAATGAAAAAAGCTGTAAACCATCATTCTCAAATGAAGCATCACAATAATGATATCCAAATAGTAAGAAAATCTTACAAATCAGTAAAGCAGAAGTACCTATGCAACTGTAAAAAATCTGTAACAATACAATACTACCAAGGAATCATATAGAAGTATACACATGATGTTCAGTTATTCTATATCAATATCTTTTTCACGTGCTTAGTAGTAGTAAATCAATATAATGAAAGTAACACTAAATATTAATATGTGACATGAATGCTCAATTAGTCATATTAAACAAGTAAAAAATTCTAGCTTGATTAGATAAGATATATGATATAACTGATAGATGTAATAAGATTAATGATTGATCGATAAAACAACTAAGAAATAAGACTAGTGATTGATGAGACTGATTACTGATAATTGATGATATGATGATATTGACTAAATGACTACATGACTGATATGAAACTGATATATAATATGCAACTAATACGATATGTTATATGGTAATGACACGAGTATGTATGATAAATGACTATTTATATGGATATGGTTGTTTATATGTTGTGCATTAATTTCAGCTGTAGATATTTATATTTTGCTAGGATTTTAATTTATGCTCATTATGTGATATTTACATATTTTTAGGCAATGATAAAAATCATGTAGATTAAAGTTGTTTTGAGCTATAGACTGAAATTTCTTTATGTATTTCTTAGTCTTTTTTTCTTTTATTATTATGACGTATTTATCATGATAAACTATTTGTACGTACTAATTGATCATCATGGTTATTGTATATATGTCACTTGGGCTTATATCAGTTATAGATATTAAATGAATAGTAATACATTTATGTTTTCTATTGTTCATATAGAGTAAGCTTTAGTTGAATGTTCAAAATGATATAAAGTTATAAGTCTTCCAATTCAAATTCTAGGGCGTGATAGAAAAATGAGAATAAGCATAAATGGGGGATGACACAATTTATTCTGGATTGATTTGTGGTTGGGGGTCAGCCGTTATAAATATAATCCCAAATTAATACTATAAACAACCAAATTTAACATTTGTAGAAAATCTAATTGCAAAAGAACAAATCTAATTATGTTAGTAGTATATACTAGTGGAAGACCTAATCCATTAGCTTAAGATTGAAGATTAAAGGATCTTCGATGATCCATATCCCTAAGAAATGGTAGATATATATCATGGTATATGATTTAACTAAGAACAATTGAGTGGTCTATGTGGTTCGCTCTAACAAATCATTGTTGAACACATTGAGCAAAATTGGGCCAAACCCCACAAGCCCTCCACCACAAATTATAAAATAAAATAGTATAAAACCCTTTGATTGTGTCATGTGATTGAGTAGTCATGTGATTGAGTGAACACTTGATGTATGACATTTAATGTTATTGTAAAAGCCATAATTTGAGATATAGAGTGATGATAGATGTGCTTCACTCTCTTTTGAAGACAATTGTTTGGACACAAAATTTAATATAAGATTAACAAAAACGGACAACTAATATTTAAATGATATTATAGTATTTAGCAACCAAAATTGATTTTAATTGATAAAATTTTGATAATTTTTATTTTGAACTTATGACAAAAATTAATATAATCAATAAGTTTTATGAACAAATTATTAAATAGTGACCAACTATTTTATGATATACAAAAATGTAATCAATGATATTAGTCTTCAAAATCATTATAGAACTTCCAAAGAAAATATTCATTAGTGTAGAAAATGGTCACTTATAATGTGATCAACTATAACAATTAATGTTATTAGTGGTTGTTAATTTAGCAACAAATAAGAAAAAAATGATTGTTAAAAGCTTTAGTGACCCTAAGTTCTTATTTCGTCGTTTGTAAATGTGTGTACACACAAACGTGAAAGAGCCTTGGTTTAAGAGATTTACTATTTAATTTCTAATTTAGAAGCCTCGATCAATCACTAATGTCGTCGTCGAGCACTACTATAATAAATTTCTTTAGACCCAACTAGATTTAATATATGCATTTGACTTTGGTTGCCTAACTTTCATTTCTAGTCTATATTAATTAATATTAAAAATAAGTATAATACAAAAACTTTAATGCATATACATAAATAAGCTTCTAAATAATATTTTATGATCATTTAATGTGTTATATTGGGGTGCTAGTTGAATTAAAAATAATTATACATTCTTCAAGTATAGATAAACAAACTGACCAACAACAAGATTTGGTTTTTTTTTTTTTTTTGGTCCTTTCTATTTGTGTTTCATACTCATTTTGAATTTATTCAATTATCAAAATAACAAATATCAATAAGAACAAACCAAATAAACATCCAACTACTTACAAATAATATTATTTTGTTTATACCCAAACTCATATATCTTTCCATACATAATGAATCTAAAGTAATTAAGCAATGTTCTAGAATTTTCTTATCGATGATGTAATATTATTTTAAGAGAGAGAGAGAGAGAGAGAGAGAGAGAGAGAGAGAGAGAGAGAGAGAGAGATTAATATGTACACATATAACCCATTTGAATGACCCTAAACAATAAACATTCATTCTTGATTAAAATACAAAAATAAGTTTATGCACATGTTTAAATTATAATTATCCTAAACCTAGTGGTGCACATGCAATTGGCAAAGAGGAGACAGCTTGAGAATTGAGAGCTAAGTTTCATGAGAATCTTTTTGTGGTGTATAATTTTAATATTCTTTATAGTGTCCAATTTGGACTCTAACAATGATGCCTCCATATCCTCATCTCTATTTATGTTTATAGGATTTTTGTGCAATGCATAGACAAAGCATTTTCCTTTTTCTCATTATGAGTATCCTAACACATAACAATCATATGTGCCCTGACTTGCTAGTGTTTATGCATTTTGGATATTGTTAATGACTTCCTACCACAAGAAATATATTTTCTTGATGCACATTGAATTATAGATGCAAATCATATAGACTAATATGAATAATTTGATATTATTTTTTCTACATTGTATGACAAACAACTTAAATAGGTTAAATTAATATAATATATACAGAAATTTCATTGCATTTTCTTGTTCTTATAAACATTGCCATAAGAAGATTTAATCTTGGAGTTGAGGGATAACATCGTTGGGTAAGGGAGAGCTAATGCCGAGGAAGTAGAGAAAGATATTTTTGAATGATATTTTTAGGCATAGGGGATGTGACGGCCAAGAGGGGCATGACGGTGGAGAGATTAAGACTTCGTTTGTGATGACTTTTTTACAATTTGTTAAAGCGGCTTTCTAGTATAAAAATTTTAATTTTTGTACTAAAAAGCCGTTTTAAGAAGCAGTAAAAATGCTGTCGGTGCAAGGCAATTAAGGATCTATAGAAGATAAGAATAAGAATAAATAGGGGCTAGCTCAATTTATTATTGATTGATTTGTGGCTATAGATCAATAGTCACAAATATAATCACAAACTAATTACATCAATGAACAAAACTAATCTAGTCTCAAGAAAATAAATCTAATTGTGTTAGTAGTATATACTTGTAGTCTATTTTATCTATTAGCTGAAACTTTTAGAGTAAAGGTTCTTCGAAGATCCACAAACCAAAGAAATGATATATATTGCAATAGATCTTTTTTTTTTTGGTTAAAACACACAGAGGGGCCTACGAGTTAATATCAAAAAAGAGGTTACACGGTCCTTAAAAGGATCTACCAGCTCACTAATGCTCATAAGATCTACAGCAGAAAAATAAGAAAAAATCTAAGAGCCGGTGATTCCTTAATCTAGGAGTACAAAAAGAACGTAGGTACAATCTAGGGTTGCAAGACGACAGCACCCAAAAAAGGAAGCAAAAAATAAAACCATCCAGCACGTGCTTCCTACAAAAGGAGAAGAAACCCTTCCAAAGATCAGAAGCCTCCAAAACCTTGCATAAGCTCTCACACCAGTTATCCGAACTTCTAATCTGGAGAAAGAGGCAACTCCAATACCAAAAAATTATGCAAGTATGCTAGAGATAATTCAGATTTAAGCAGAAAATATATAAGAAAAACCAAATGTTGTGGTAGGTATCCAAAATATGAAACATAACAGTATCCACCATTTGGAGAAACATATAGAAGGTAACCATAAATTAAAAAAATAATAATAAAAATAAAAAAATAAAAAAAAACTATAAAATTGAGTGCAATAGATGATTTAACAAAGAATAATTGAGTGCTCTATGTAGCTCTAATAAATCTTTTTTGAATACATTGAGCAAAGTTGGGCCCAATTCTCATAAGCCCTCTATTCTAAATTATAAGATAAAGTATTATATGACCCTACGATAGTGTCTTGTGCTTGAGTGGATTCTCGATGCATGACAATTAATATTGTTGAAAAAGCCATGATTTGAGATATAGTGATGTCAAAAGTGCTTGACTCTCATTTGTAGAGAATAGTTTGGACACAAAATTTATATATGAGATTAACAAAATTGAGAAACCAATATTTAAAACATATGATAGTATTGAGCAACCAAATTTGATTTTGATTGCTATATTTTGATAATTTTTTATTTTGGACTTATAGAGAAAAGGTAATCAATAATTTTAGTGACCAAATCTTAAATAGTGAATAAAATTTATTTTAAACAAAATATAAAAATATAATCAATGAGATTAGTGTCCAAAATTATTAAATGAATTTTAAAAAAAATCATTACCGTAAAAAATAGTCGCTAATGTTATCTACTTCAGAGGCCAATGTTAGCGGTCGCTAATTTAGCCAAAAAAAAAAAAAAAGTTAAGAGTCTTAGCGACAAGGCTACTTCAACGCACCAACGACCATTAATTTTTTTGGTTGCCATTCGCTTTAGCTTTGATGGTTTCTAGCTAGCATCTATTTTTTTATTATTTTTTGTAGTCTTTGTGTACACACACAAAAGAAAGACCTTTAGTTCTGGTATACTATTTAATTTCCACCTTAGAGGTCTCAAGCACCAATCTCAACAAGCATTACTATAATAAATTAAAAACATATAGATTCAATATATGTAATTAATTTTACTTGCCTATTTCTTTTTATCTAGCCTATATTGATATTAAAAAAAATAACCAAAAACTTTAGTGCATATAAATAAATAAGCTTCTAAATAATAATTTATGATCATTTTCAAGTTTTATATTGAGTTACTAGTTGAATTAAAAATAATTATACATTCATACAAGTATAAATAATAAACAAACCAAATAATTGCTTGCTTTCTTTCTTTCTTTCTTTCTTTTTTTGTCATTTCTATCCAAATTTCATACTCATTTCAAATTCATTCAATTATAAAAATAACAAGTATTAATTAGAACAAAACAAAATAAACATCCAGCTATTTACAAATAATATTATTTTTCTTATACCCCTACTTATATATCTTTCCTTAACAAATCTAAAGTAATTAAGCATGGTTCAAGTGTTCTCTAATTGATCATTTAATGTTTTGAGAGAGAGAGAGAGAGAGAGAGGCTTTATTTGGGATGACTTTTTTACTGCTTTTTAAAACAGTTAGTACAAAAAATTTAGCTGTTTCAAGAAGCAGTAAGAAAGCCATCCCAAACAAATCTTAAAATACATACAAATTAATAACCCACTTGGAGGACCCTAAGCAATAAACATTCATTGATGATTATAATACAAAAATAAGCTTATGCACATGTTTAAATTATAATTATCCTAAACCTAGTGGTGCACATGCAAATGACAAAGAGGAGACAGAGCTGAGAGCTAATGAAAAAAAAAAAAAATTTAATACAAAATAGAAAGCAAGAAAAAGGTTCCTATCATCTTAGTTGTTTGTTCACTCCATGTGCATTCATGTGGTGGGTTGCTTCCATTGGACCCACCTCTCCTATCTCTCACCCCCTTCACCAGCTAACCCTGACAACCTCTTCCTTCTTCCTTCTTCCTTCTTCCTTCTTGTCAATGAAGACCTTCTCTTGAAGAAAAGCCATAGCCTTCATAATCACAACCGTTGGAATAAATAATTATCTTTATATATATTTTTTTCAATAAGAATAATTCAGATTTGACTGACGATTAGTTCTGTTAATTTTATGAGCGAAGGATTTGGAACAATCTTTTAGTAAAAGAGACACTCTGCCAGCACTCATAAATTCTTTGCTTCTTCTTTTCCCCAACCTTTGATTCATTCTCTCCCACCTCTTTCCCTATTTATGATTTTTTGTATTTATAAGCATGAATATATTTTATTTTATTTTATTAGTGTTGTCTAATTGAAAAATATTAATTCTTTATATTATAAATAGGAGTTTAGTTACGTTCAAACAATAATGAAAAGTTCTTCAGCTATTTTGTAATTTATATTTTTATGAAATAGAAATTACATGTAATTTAGAAAGAAGTTCATAGAACTAAAAATACTTTTTATATTTGCAAATTCTAGAATTTTCAAGTTGCACTTGAAAACTTAAATGTTTTTCTGATAATAATTTTTTTAAAGAATTAAGTGTGAAAATATTAATCTCAATCTTTGAATGAATAGAAATAAAATTGTCAGCCAAGCTACCTAAAAATAAGCAATCATAATTTTATTATTTTTTTTAATTAGGACATAATCATTTCTTTCCCTACTCTTTTGCTTTCACCCCCTAACTTTTTTATATTAGTTTTCCAAAAAAAAAAAAAATTATATTACTGCCCGCCGCTCACACATTAAAGGGAGCATAGGAATTTGGCCTTTGACGCCTGTGTCAGAGCTCAAGATTTCCTTCTGCACTGCACCGGACCCTCCTTTCTGTCAGAAGGATCTCTCTCTCTCTCTCTCTCTCTCTCTCTCTCTCTCTCTCTCTCTGTGCGCGCTACCATGAACAACAAGAAGAAGAGAACAATTGCAAACCCTAACCCTAGAAACCCCATGCAAGCTTTTCACTTCCTCCGCTCCCTCTCCCGCATAAATCTCAGTACCGCACCTTTCCATAAGCGCTGCAGAGCCATCAGGAGAGCAGCCTATGCCTCCATGGCACGCTCAGCTAGCCCAAATAGAGCATGGAGCCATGCCGTCCTCTATCACCTTCACCGCCGCCGCCATCGGCCGGTTCCGGAGCAGGCCCGTTGCAAAACCGATGAAAATGATGCTCTACGCCGGCTCTTGCCTGGCGGTGAGGCAATGGATACCTGTAGATTGCTTGAAGAGACCATAGATTATGTCCAGCGTTTAAGAACGCAGGTAAAGCTCATGCAAGAGATGGTGGATTCTGTGAAAGATGATGCAGTTCATGAAGAAAAGAGGCAAAAGGAAGAAATTTGAAGGATGGAACGAAGAGATATGTTTATATAAAATGGTATGATAATCTTTTATATTGGTCAAACTTACAAGTCTTCATGATCAATATGAAATATATAAATTGTTCTGTAAATATTCCAAAGTTTGATATATTTATGGAGCTCGATCGATCTGTAAATTAATTGTTTGTTAATGCTTTTATGTTGGTTGATCAGATTCTTTTTTTTTTTGTGTCTGTATTACTTTTTTGTTTTTTTATTTGTTTTGTGCTGTTTTTTGTATTGTCTTCAGCTGATGATTTCGACTATCTAATATATCTATTAGCCTTTGATTCGCGCTGTTTTTTCTTTCACTAAATTTGTTCGAAGTTCGCATTTTGATTGATCGAAATTTAGAAAAACTATAGGATGAACTGTTAATTATGCTTAGATCAATCTAATGATGGCGATTCATAGCGTAATTAATTTGATGGTTGGATTATTTCAGAGTTGCAGACGAATATATTTTTTTGAGGAGATTTCAGATGTTTTTTTTCTTAGATTTAGCTGATAAATCACTACAGAAAAAGACTTATGAGTAAATCCATAGGGAAATCTAAGCATTGGGTGAGTGAGAAATTAAGAAGCTTAGTTAAGTTAACAAATTAGTTAGTGGAAAGAAAATAATTAATAAAATCAACAGCTGGGCAAGCTTTTTCGTGGGACCAAAGCATGCAATTCATGGGGATATTTGAGAGCTATATATCTATGGATATAAAGGAAGAAGCAAAGAAACCCCACGAGGAAGGTATAAGCTTTTAGGGTTTCTGCTTGTGGTTTTTCAGCCACCCACCAAGTTATTCGTCCTTATACCTAGCTTTATAGCCTTTGTGGCTGGATGGGACACTTGGAAGAATATTTCATACTTCTTTTGGTTTTTAAGACATTAATAAGCCAAATAATAATAATAATAAAAAGAAATTAATATATAATATTAAACAACAGATAATGAAAATATGTTATAGATGAAAACCAATTATGTTGCTTGAATTTGAAGATCTTTGGTGTAAAAATTCAAGTAAAAAGGAGAATATTCATTCTCTTTTTGAAGGAGAAAGGTTCATAAATATAATGATAAAATACATTTCTTTGCAAATTTAATGTTGCAAAAGAGAAAATTTTCAGAGTTTACTATAATCAGAGATAGTTTTGGCGCTTTTAGCTGCTGTACGTGCAGTCTTCCTTACTCTAGGCTTCGTTTGGGACGGCTTTCTTCTTGCTTTCTAAAATGACTTTCTTGTAAAAAATTTCAAAAATACTATAAAGCTGTTTTAGAAAGCAATACGAAAGTAGTCCCACACGAAGCTTTAGAATCTCTAGCTGGTAATCTTCTTTGGTTCATAATGTTGGTAGCTGATAAAAACATTTTAAGAAGAAATTGGTCTTCTGCAAATCTATTAGTCTATGAGCATAATATATGCACAAAGTTAATAAATATAATACTGAAAGTATCATTTTAGCTTGTTATTAGATCTTAATTAACTATGTAGCTTATGAGTTCTTATGCCAAGTACTTGTGAGTGCCCTGCTATGTACTTTAACATTGGCAATGGTTTCAAATCAATGGGTTATAGCAATGAAAAAAGGGTTATAGTTATGGCTTCATTCTTATTAACAAATACATGGTAGAAAATAAAATAAGAAAAGACTGATCCAGATGCTTTGAGCCAAATTAGAAAGAAGTTTATAATCATTTTTTTTTCTGCAAATTTTATTCTTTTTATGAAATTAATTATGATTTAATTATTTCCAATTTGGGGCACAAATTTAGTATTTATTTTGATTAGAAAATAATTTTCAAAAATATTGCCGTTGAAATGTCAACATAGACCAATTAGCATCTAATACAAAAAAGTTATGCAATTATTTAAGCATATTAGCTAGCAATTAATATTTCTAATGGTTGTCAATTAGATTTCTAGTTAGCTTAATGTTGTTAATTCTCTGCAGTTAACCATAATTGGAATCTTAATTAATTTCTGTCTTCAATAGGTAAAAGATGCTCTTTTTGATTATAGCTCTATTTCTAATGTGAGTTATAAAATGAAAATTGCATGTTAGTTGGCACATTTTCAAATGAGGAATTAACTGCTTGACATCTGCTGGTGACATTATTAAGACTGATGATAGATAGAAAAGGACCAAATTAAGATTTAAAACAAGTCTAGAATTAGTATGCTCATACTAATCAAAAATATATTTACATTAAAGCTTCATTTGGGATAGTTTTATTACTGCTTTTTAAAGAAACTTCTAAAGATAATTTTTTTTTATATCACTAAGATTTTGTTTGGGACTGCTTTCTAAAGCAGGTTTTTAGTACAAAAATTCATTGTTCAAGAAAAAATTTGTACTAAAAGGCTGTTTTAGAAAACATTAAAAAAATGTCTCAACTGAAGCCTAAGTATACTTTAGTAGCGGTTTTCTTCTTTTGTCCTTCTATGTAATAAATTAAAGTCAATGATCATGTTGGTCTTTACTAACAGGCTCTATTTATAATTAAAATCTTATTGATAGACAAAAATAAAACATTCTTTCAATGGGACTGATGGCTTTCTCTGAGCAAAATCCCCATTTTAACTCGTTATTACAAAAGATGGAAAGGCTAGGTAAGATATAATTTATCTCTTTCATCTCGTTCAGGTACTTTCTACTTTTATTTTCCAAGATAAATTATGGTTCGGAAGTTCAGGCATTTTAGTTTGAAACTATGAGAAGACAATGTTTTTCTCCATCTAGTTGAAAGTTGATTCCCCACCAGAAAATCACTGAGTGTTGAGGCAATTTCAGATCTCAATAAGTGGAAGTACGTATTCAAATCAGAAATATCCAACAAGCTTGATTTCTTAGTTATGATAAGGCAATAAGATATTTGAAAATCTTAATTTATTAAGGGGATCAACTTTGTGTATGATTGAAGTGAAAATGACCAGAATGCTCCATAAAAAAGATTATAATTGGAACATGTTTCTAAACATTCAGAGAGGATTCTTGAAGAAAGAATTTTTCAGATTTAATTAGAGAGTTTCAAAGCTCTGTTTGTCAACACATAATGTTTGTTGCGAGGCTTGTCGTAAATGCTCATTGTGAGTTGTATGGACATCCATCGGTGTCCTTCATTAACACCAGCATATTTTTGTCAAACCTAGTCAATGAAGATCTCTATGGCACAATCAAACTCAACCCAATTGGTTCTCTTAAGCCTATGATATGTTCATTTCCATGATGAATTTGCTTGTCTCAATTGAGTACTCTTTATAATGAAATCTAATGTTTAGTCTAAGAAAAGTTCACCATGCATGGGTGAAAATGTTTGCACACACTGGCCTCTTGACAAACTTGAGGAGTCGTCCCTCTTCTTTTTTTTTTTTTTTTGAAGAAATGCTAGAAGCAATTTTATTATAATCAAGCAAAGAACAAGAACCTAAGTAAAAAAACACCTATCACATTCCTTCTTTAACAGTTAAAAAAAAAAGAGGAACCTTATTTCTATCCAAAATATCCCAAACAAAATCAAAATAACAAGCATAGTTAGCACAACAATTTGCTAACCTATTGCAATCCCTATTAACAAATTGAATAATCATTTGATTAAAATTTCTGAGAAAGAAGAAATCATCTTGCCTTGAGCCGTTATCTTTGGCTATTTCTTTCTTCGTAACTTTTTGAATAAACTTCATAACATTATAATTATCTCCTTCGATAATGATTCCTTTCGCCTCATACATCCATTCTTGAATCAGCTTCCTCAAGGATAGAATTGCTTCCAGCTCTAGAACCGAGCAATCCCAATGCAAGCATTTAAAACCAAAGGCAAACAGATATCTGCCTTTGATGTCTCTTATTACACCACCTACTCCTGCACTATATATATGATTTATCAAGAGAGGCGTCAACATTAAGTTTAATCCAATCGGTTGGAGGGGGATCTCAAGCGGAACAAAACAGCCTTAGCTGATTAGAATCCCAATTGACCAAAATTAGATCATAACTAAACGATGATGAAGCAAAACTGACTGAATTTGGTGCTATACCATTAAGACCAACCTCCTTATTACCATGAACATGATAAAATCATAAGGTTAAAAGGTGCTATAACATTTATCTATCTTTGAAGATGATAAAATAATTTTTTAAATAGCAATATGATATTTTCTAAGAAGTTTATATATTATCATTATAAGAAGGTACATGATCTTTGGTCATCTAAAATCATAAAAAGCATAAGGTTAAAAGGTATTGGGTTTCTGCTGATCTAAAGATGTTACAAAGGCATAGTCAAATGATTTGAGGTGTGTTGAACAATATCTTTATTGAAGAGTCTCTATATAAGCCTAAATCATAATAAATAAAGACGGGACTAAATACAAACCAACTTAATCACTCAATGAATCAAATTAGCCCACTTTAGTTGAGGGAAATTATATATATATATATATATATATATATATATCATCAAAGTTTGATTTTTCATAGTTTTAGATAATGTAATTAGAAAGAAAAAATGGGATCATATCCCAAATTTATCGTGTTGTTTTGAAAATATAGAAGGCATCTTGAGGCATCATACAATTGCATGTATACCCATATATATTTATGGCAAGAAACTTTGATTAACTCCAATTGAATTCATTTGAATTAATTCAAATTTCTTACATCTTAGAAAAAAATCTAGAATATTCTTATTTTTTGCTTCTTGAATCAATAGTATAGTACATTATTTTTCCTTGAAAGCTTATAAATATGTATGATCTCACAATTCAACTCATAAATTAAGTGATTCATGTTGAAATTAACCAAGAATTGAGAACAAATAGAATTAAATTTAATTATCTAAGATCAACTGTGAGATTATACATATATCTATAAGCATAAAAGGAAAAATAATGTATTCACATTTTACTCTTCCTTGAAGATAGGCTGGCTTTATTTCATTTCTCTTTTTAACTACCTTTTGGTGGAAAAGAAAAGAGGCAACAAAAGAAAATAATTTTTTGGTTGAGAAAATTAGTAATTTTTTAAACTTTTGCTTAAATAAACTAATTATGATATAGTGAAATTCAATATTCTCTTATGGATATGAATAAAGATTATGTTGTTGGGCCAGATGGTTTTACAATCTTATTTTTTCAAAAGTGCTGGCTAATAATAAAAAAAATATCTTTGCAAAGCTATCATAGAACTTTTTAAATGATTTATATATTTCAAAGTTTTTTTCAAGCTCCTTTATCATTTTGATTCCTAAAAAGGAAAATCTTGAGTATTGGAATAACATTAGACCCATCAGTATGTGCTCAATATGATTAATCTTTCTTATTTTGATGATAATTTTATTACGTTAATCAAGAAAATTATGGAAAATGTCTAGTTCTCTATCATTATCAATGAGAAATCTAAATTTTTTTTTCAAAGCTGTCCAAGGTGTTAGGCATGAAGATTCATTGTCCCCTGTTTTATACATTATTGTTGCTGAATTTTTTTTTAATGAAAACCCTTAAAGGGCCTACGCATTGATATAAAAAAATGATTACAAGTCCTTAAAAGGTTCTATAGCTCGTTAAAGCTCAAAGAGGTAGAATAAAAATTTCAAAAAACAACCTAAGAGCTAAAGAACCCTGCCTAGTTACACAGAGAATAGTAAAAAAAAAAACCAAAGAACAATGCATAAGCAAGGTCGGCAAGAAGCCAAGCCCTGAAGAAGCCCAAAGCTTAGGTAAGCATTTAACATAGCAAAAAAGAACTTGAGAGCCATTCCACGTCTCGTGTCCATGCTAAAAAGATCAGTGCACCAAGACCATCCATTCAGGAAAAAGCCCCTACAAAAAATTCAAGAAATGACCAACAATGAGATCTGAAAATAAACATATAGAATCATCCGAATGAACCCATAAGAACAGATAAACGAAAAAAGAATCACAGGCCTAAAGAGACTGAATTCAAAAACGATTCCACAGGCAACCCAATAATCATTATTAAAGAAAACAAGACCGTAGCAAAGCATGAACCAGCACCACTGAAACATAGCCCACAGGAGCAACTCCGAGCAGATGGGAGATAGAGAAAAATTAAACCAAACCCCATTAATATTTGACATTGAAATTAGGAAAACCATGCTTATCCAATATCACCAAACCTTTTAGCATGTGTAAATTTGAGAGAGAAGTATAAATATGGATGCCTTGAAGAGAAACACCTTTCTAGCCAATAAATTAGCATAAGAGTTGACACTTAGGGAAATATGGGTGATTGAAAATTCAATATGATTCAATTGATTCATAATACTTCTAAAAATATAAAACAATGAAGCATTATTAAAGACCTTGCTTTTATTAAAGCTGAATATTTATGAAGATGTTCGTTGTATTATTACTCTCTTTATAAAAGTGTTATTTATAGTAATTTTGGTGGCCTAAATATTTCTCTTTTGTGCTTTGCTGAGGACATTATTTTATTTTACAATAGAGCTCTTAATAGCATAAAAAGAATAAAAAATTTGCTTAACACTTTTGAAAAAGATAGTGGCCTCAAATTTAATAATTCCAAATGTACTTTTATTATGGGTAATTGCATAAGTATGGAGCATTGCAATAAGATTAATTGGATTACTGGATTTACAAAGCAATCTCTTCGTATATATTATCTTGGGACTCCAATATTGCACAAATGTCATAAGAAGATTTTCTTATTTGATAGCATTTCTACAAAACTCTTTGCTTGGGAATATAAATTCCATCTTTAGGGGCAAGAATTTTGTTAATTAGGAGTGTTATATGTTTAATGCTTAGATATTTATTATAAATTATTAACCCCACTGCTAGACTTGTAATAGACTAGACAAATTAATAAATATATTTTTTGGGCTCCTCTTTAAATTTTAAAAAAGATTCATTAGTCTAACTGGCTTTCCTGCACTAGTCCTACCAAGGGAGGCTTAGGGTGTAAATCTATTTTTTATATGGTTAAAGGTTTTAATTTCCTATAAACTTTGGTGAAAATTTAGGTCTAATGAATCCCTATGGGCTAAGTTTAGGAGCTAAAAATATTGTAACAACATTCATCCTACTCTTTGCAATTTTAAAAATGGCCAATCTCCATGTTGGAATAGGTTATGCAAAATTAAATGGCTTAGTGAGTCGATTCTCCAATGGGGATTGAGAAATAGTTCATCCCATTTATAGTAGGATGATTGGTTAGGTTTTGAGTCTTTGGACTCTTACTAATTTAACACTCATTTCTCATTGAACATGTTTGAATTTATTAGGGATGAAAAGTGGTGTGAAGATATTTTATTAAATCATGTTTCTTAAAATATTGTTGATATTATTTGTGAAATTTTGATTAATTCTTCTGCTTCTCTCAAAGATGTTCTTTTATGTAAATCTTTTAAGAATGGTGAATTTTGTTTCAAATATTTATGGCATTTGTTTAGAATTAAGAAGGATAGTAGTAAAATTTCTGATAAGGTGTGGAATTCCTCCACTCCTTGATCTATCTCTACCCTAACTTGGAGAATGTTAAAGGTATTTATATATGTTGATAGTAGATTACAATACAAGGGTATATACTTGGTGTCTAAATATCAATGTTGCTATCAAATGGAAACAATTAAGAATGTTTTTTTTTGGATGGTCATGTTTCTTCCACTACAGGAAAACAAGCTTATATCGATAGACAAGATTCGTCGGTATCAACAAAAATACCCCAGAAATTCCTGCTTTCCGGTGGATTTCAGTCGAAAAACCCTCCGCTGGAATATAGCGCGTCGAAAATTTTTGCCAGTGCACAAATTCCGTCGGAAACATTTTTTCAGCGGTATTTCCGGCTGAAAACAGGTAAATCGCGCCGCCGCACAATTTCTGTTTTATGTCGTTTGTTCCATCATACTTTCCGGCAGATATTCCATCGCTGATAAGCCGATTCGTAACCGTCGAATATATCCGCCGGAAACGTCATATCGTCGTATTGACGTTCTGCCGGAAACCTGGAGCACAAGGAAAAAAAATCTTCCTACCTTTAAAAACTAATTTCCACAAAAAATACCTGCATAAAAAAACACATATAACACAATTTACATCAACATAATTTGCATTTATACCACAAATTCTGATCAGGAACATCACCAATTACATAATCAAACATGTCCAAATAACAATTAACAAAACATTTACACAATAAACAGAAACAAAGATGTTCAAACAACACATATATAAACATGTCATAAAACATATAGAAACAGATGTCCACATCAGTAAAATAGATAAATAAGATATACTCTGATTCAGCTTCTTCCTCAGCTGATGCTATACTCCTCCCACTACTCAGCTGCTCACTCATCTTTCGCATTTCTTCTAACATTTGAGCTTGCTATTGCTGCATATGCATAATATGACCTACATATAATTTGGATATATTAGATAATGTTGTAACATTTATTGGAACTAATATATCAACATCCGTCTGAGATCTCGGGATGGATATCTCTCTAATCAACTAGCATAATTAGAGATCATAATTAGATATGCATATCACTAGTTAATTCCCACATATTATGCATATCACTAGCTAATTCCCACATATTATGCATATCATGCTTTGTTGCTCACTGGTTTGCGGGGTAGACGTCATAGAAGAAAGGCATAAAACAACAACAACAACATCAAGCCTTTGTCCCACTACGTGGGGTCGGCTACAGGAATCCTTTTTCGCCATTGTGTCAGGTTAAATTCTCATCTAAATCTAATAAAGAAAGATCTTTTCTAATAATTTATAACCAAGTTTTTTTAGGTCTACCTCTACCTTTCTTAACATAAGTCAAATCTAATACCTCAACTTTCCTAACCGGGTCATCGGAAGGCCTCCGTTTAATGTGACCAAACCATCTAAGGAGATTCTCTCTAATCTTATCTTCCACTAGAGCTACTCCAACATTTTCACGTATATGCTCATTTCTTTTATAACAAATGATGACGATTACTGCATGCGCAACGTTACAAGACAAAGAAAGAAAGTCGTTACCTGCACAGCAAGCGAGCTCCCCTTAAAATGTCGTAACAACCATTCCAGCAAGCGAAGTCGAACAAGTTACCTACATAGCAAACGAGCAAGCATTAAGGTAGAAGCTAGGTCGTCGAGCGATAATATGAAAGTTAGGTCGTCGAAGTAGCGAAGTCAAATAACGCGAAAGAGAGAAAGTTACCTGAACACGGTCGAAGGAGCGAGGATCAGAGCGAAGTCGAACATGGTTGAAGGAGCAAGGTTCAGTGGAAGGAGCGAAGGATCGGAGCGAAGGAGCGAAGTCGAACAGCGACACCGTCGAACGCCAACCAAGGAGCGAAGTCGTACAGCGACACCGTCGAATGCCGACCAAGCAGCGAAGTCGAACCGCGACGAAGGATCGAAATCTAGAGGCGTCATATCGATCGGAGCGAAGTCGAATAGCCAGCGAACAGTGCCGTCGTCGGAGCGAAGTCGAATAGCGGCGAAGGGACTGGAGTGGAACGAAATAGATAAATGAGAAGGCAGCACTAGGGCTCGCCCGATATATGAAATTTACCAGCGGAGTGTCCGATGGTATTATTACCAGCGTTTCTTCCACCAGTTTAATTTTATCGTGTTTAAGTTAAGCCGATGCATAAAACACCGGTACTCCCGCCGGTAATTACCAGTGGACCCTGCGCCGGTTAATTTATAAAATAGACGCATGACCCGTCAATTCTCCGCAGGTAAATTTACGGCGGGTAGGCCGTTGGAAAGACCATCGTAAACGTTCCGTCGCACATGTTCCGACAGTAACATCGTCATCATTTTCGTCGAACATAATTTCGCCGTAAAAATCCAACGGTAATGAGACATTTTCCTGTAGTGTTCCATGGTATGGTCTGAATTGGAGAATGGATTAAGCATAAAGTGTTCTATTATAGCAATAGCATTTTTTTCATTCTTGATTGATTGGTTTCTTAAGAAACCCAATGGTCACATTCCTCAGGTTATTTTCTAGCTTATGTGATTAGAAAGGAATAATTGTAAGCAAAACAATATTAAAATGAGCTCTAGTAGGGATATAAATTATCTTAAATAAAAAATTCAACGTCTTTTTACTACCAAGGTTTTGACCCATGAGCATTTTAGAGAAAATGATGCTAGGCTTTTATATTTTAATATTTATAGTTTAAATTAACTTTGAAAGGTTCAGTATGCTTAAAATTGTTAGGAATATCAAACCTCATGTTAATGAATTTAAACTTAATATCAATGGCTCTGTCACTAGTGGCCGTGTCGGTTGTGGTGGTATGATAAGGGATCATCTTAATGAATTTTTATATGGTTTTTCTCCAAAGTTTCCAATGGCAATGTATTATATGCTGCATTAAGTGCTCCTTTTAAAGGACTTTTGTTATGCATTGAGATGAAAAATTTGAATATTTGGATTGAATATTATTCCAAATTGCTTGTTAGTTTAGTTACTACTTGTAAATGTCTTAATATTAATATGTTTTATTTGTTTCACAAAATATTACTTCTTCTTGATGAGGTTAATTATAGAATCTCTCATATTTAAAATCGTATAGCTTTTAACTGGCTCGTATCGCTCTGCTAGGGTTTTGGGGTTCGTCTCTGTCTGCCGAGGTCCTCCCCGCCGCGCTGGGGTCTTCCCCCATCTCGGTTCTTCGGTTTTCAGGGAAGTTTCCTAGCCTTATATGATTCTTCTGGTTTGGCTTTCCTGGTGTTTTGTTTTTGGTTGTTTTCCTCCGGCGTTCGCTGGTATGGCGCCTGCTCGTCTGAGCGACCCTGGTTTTTTAGGAAGTTCGTCTCATTTGCGCTCGTTTTTAGAGGCTTTGGCTGGGTCTGGGTCGAAATCGGCATCTTCATTTCCAGATCTGCGTACCTCTACTTTTCGGGGCTTTCCTTCCTTATGGATTTTCAATCTGGAAATCAATGCTCTGGCTACCCCTTTTCAATTTTCCTTAGTTGGTTTCTTCCCTTCAAAATGTCCCTCTCTTGACTCTATCCGCAAGTTTTTCTTTAACCTCAAACTTAAAGGGGAATTTTCGGTTACCTTGCTTGATCCTACACACATTTTGATTAAACTTGAGAATGAATTGGATTAGTGTAGGGTATTTTTCCATCGTTCATATTTAGTTTTCAACTGTTATATGAAGCTCACAAAATGGTTGCCTAGTTTGGATTGTGGAGTTGAGTCGCCTTTCATCCCGGTGTGGAACTCTTTTCCACTTCTGCGTCCTCATCTCTTTAACCCTCGCATTCTTCATGCTCTGGGGTCAATTTTTAGTAAACCTTTGAAAATCGATGAGGTTGCCTCCGTGGGTTCCCACCCCTTCGTGGCGCGTGTTCTTATGGAGCTTGACATTACTAAATCTTACCCCAACCGGGTGTGGCTAGGCTCTGAGAATTTAGGGTATCTTCAGGATGTTGCCTTTGACGATTTTCCCCCTTTTTGTGCTTCATGCAAAGGTATTATTCATGTTTTGGGAAATTGTCGCCCTCCCCATGCGTCTGTTCCGGCTGTTTCCCCTGTTTTATTGTCTTCGGGGGCAGGTCCGTTAGAAAATGCTGTAAAAATGGATAATTGCGTGAAAAATGTGAATGTTGTTGATGGTTCACCTGTAGCTAATAGTTTAGGAACTGGGGTTATTTTGGAGGGTGTTCCGGTTGGGTTGACGCCTGCTGCTATTGGCATTCGGGATTCTGTTGATGTCCCTGTGGATGCTCGGGGTGATATCTGTGATGTTATTCTATTATTTGATTTGGTTTCGGGTGGTGAGGTGGCTATCGTTTCTAATCCTCTTGTTGATGAGGGTATTAATTCTGGTTCTCATTTGGTTGCTTCTGAGGTTGTGGTTGCTGGGGTAGTGCCTACTGCTCTGGATTCTCAGGTTTGTCTTAATGAGGAATGTGGAGGCGTTTTTTCTCCTGCTTCTATTGATGTTATGGAGTCTCCTCAGAAAATTGGTAGTATTAATATGGTTGGAGGTGGTGCTAATGTTGGGAATGGATTGTTAGTCACTTTTAACTCTTTTGTTGATGTCCCTGTGAATTTGATCGACAACCAAGCGTTGGTGTATCATGTGGGTGATAATTCAGGGATGGATGTTAGGACTCATCTTGACTGATTGCATTGTACGTCTGAATGTGAATCCGAGTCTGATTCCTCTCGGATTATTGTGGAGGTTTTGATCCTGGCCATGATTTTAAACTGGTTCGAGATAGACCGGTTCTCTCTGTCGCCTCTCGCGGGAGGTTCCGTGGGAGGGGCAGGAGAGGCAGATAGTTCCTTTTTTTCATGTGATTCATCCCTTTGGTGTTTTCTGGCTGGTTTTATGGACTTTTGGTCGTTTCTGTGGGTGTTAGATTTTTAGGCTATGATGTGGCTGGGGCTCGTATCCTCGTCATCATAGCTGGTGGCAACCTTTGGTGATGTTTTCTTACTTGGTCAGATCGATTGGAGTGCTTTCTTTGCCAGATTGGATGGTCCGTGCGTGCCTTCGAGGATGCTGGGAGCCTCGGTCGTTTACTAAGCCCTCACTTCGATCTCATTTTGTATTTTCTAGTATTTTTGGTTTTTGGCTTTTGATCTTTATCTGGTGTAATCTCTTTATATCAATATATTGTTATTTTTGTTAAAAAAAAAAAAGAATCTCTCATATTTAGAGAGAAGGCAATGTTTGTGTTGATGGTTGGCTAAGAAAGGAGCTAATCTTGGTTGCCCTCCATGCTTTAGCCTTCTTATTCATGTAGGTACAGTCTATTCATTCGCCAGTTGCAATATATTTTTATATTTCTCGCAGGTTGCAGTTTTGACTCTTCATGTTTTTGGACAATTCAAATTAGCTCTTGTTGTTGATCCAATGGAGTTTTTGGCTTTAGCCCGTGGCCTGCCTGCCTTTTTCTATATTTATATATATATTTTTTTGGGGAAATTTATATTTATTTTTTTGGTTCTAACTAGATAGGGACTGACAACTCATTAGTTTTTTTTTTATCCTTTTGAGCTTATTGACCCCTCTAATGATTGTGTAACCTTTTTGGCGATGAAATAAAAATTTTAATTAAAAAATTTAATTATGATAAAGCAAAATAGAATTTGTAGTTGAAAAGTTATTCTTAAAATGTTGCATAAGGATGATGCCAAGCAATTTCATAGATTTCAATTAATATGACTTATTTTTTTCTACTTCTGTTATCATATTTATGAAAGTTATTATATTGGTACAACTTCTCATCAACCTTTAGAAAACAGCTTTTAAGAAAAAATTTGCTAGCAATTAAAAATATCAAAAAAGATTTGGAGTGTTTCATTAAATGACTTGTTAATTGAGCTTGATGTAGGGGTGTCAATTTATGACACGGCTTGAAAACTCGATTCAAATCAAATCTGAAAGTTCTAGTTTCATGTTGAAATGTTTAACTAATGGGCCAGGTTTAGATTTTAATTTCTAACCCATTTGAAAAATTGGGTAATGTCCGGGTCAACCTGCCAACCCAAATTTTACTTGAAAATGACTCGCTTGCACCTCCCGCCTGCATCCCACTTGCACTTCCCGCCCGAACCGCATCCTGCCTGCCTTTGCCTGCATTGCATTAGCGTAAGTCTGTGACCACGTCAGCTCGCATCTCGTGCGTCCTGCCCCCAGCTGTGCTCCTGCTTGCACGCCACACAAGTCCCACTCCAGCCAGGCGCATGATCGCGTCCAGCCCGCAGTGAGTGATAGTGTACCGTCTAGCCGCACTTGCACTCGCACTCGACCGTCGCGCTCGATGTTACATGCTCTGCATGTTTGCGTGTCTGGTTAGGTCCACCCATATTTGGGGCGTGTCGGTCATGGTTTATATTTCTAACATGTTTGTGTAATCGAGTCGGGTTCAGGTTGGGGCAGTCGAGAGAGGGTCAATGTCAGGTTGGACCCGAATCTGACTTGAAACCCCATTTTGACACCCCTAGCATGATGAGTTCCAATTAAGATTGAAGTAACTTCGACTCGAAAGTTCGTGAGACCGCTTATTTAAATAATATAAATAATAAATATACTTAAAATAATAAAAATCAAGAGTTTAAATATAAAGATATATAGAAAATTATAATTTCATCATTTTTATTATTTTATTTCTTCCCATTTATGATCTTATTTCTCATTTATTTTATGATTTTATTATCTCAATTCTTTGTATGATATCACAATATCTCTTCAATGATAAATAAGCCGGCTCATTCCCCTACTTGAATTTGATTAATTAATCAAATTCTAGCTTAAACTAAGAGCAGATCAAGCTCAACATAACATATTTTATGCATTAAAAAAATCCAATTTTTTTCATTCCAACTAGCCTAAAACTTTTGCATGTTGTGTTTCCAACCACAGTAATAATTAAACCTTCAGTAATTATCATATGGTCTTCAATGTCTGAAAAGAATTGTGGATGAGAACATATTTACTTAATTGGAACCTTTGCTGGATTTACATGCCACAAGAAAAATATTTTAAATCATCAAAATATTTATATGTGCATGCGAGCAATCACATAAGCTTGTTTTTATGTGAGTGTGAGTCTTAATTTGTTTTAGAGTATATCGAATCACTTGCCCCCACTTTATAAGTATGTCTAATTTTATAGAGTTATATACTTCTTACTTAGGCTTCGTTTGGGACGGCTTTTTTACTGCTTCTTAAAGCAGCTTTTTAGAAGAAAAATTAAAATTTGTATACTAGAAAGCTGTTTTAAGAAGCAGTAAAAAAACCGTCCCAAACGAAACCTCTCAGTATAAATTTTCAATTTTGATATGATTCTCATAAATAAAGAAAATAATTAAGTCCAATTCAATCATTAATAATCAAATTAGGTGTGGCACATGGAAATGGTTGACATTTCCTCTATCATGTGGCCACCACAAATAAAGCTATTATGTCCAAATTCCTTATTATATGCAACAAATAATTTGCTCTCCATACACAACATGTGGCCACCAAAGCCATATCTTTTCCCCTTTGTATAGCTGAGCATGGAGTTTTTGCCCACTTATGAGTTTGATAAAATATCACTTTATATGGCTCTCTACTAGAGAAAATCCATAATGCAATAACTTGTCCTCCATCATATAATTTAATCACCTTGAAAATATTTGGTTAGCCTCTAAAGTTAATATTAATAAATTAAAAAAAAAATGTGAAACATTCCTCATTATATATTTCATCTTCTGAGCATCTTGATTTAATCTTTTAACGAAGTCTGAGTAATCAGAACTTAAGATAATTAATATATATTCTTAACAAGGTATGGGTGACCAAAACATAAAATCATATATATATATATGGAAGTTCATAAGGAATTATATAATAGAGTTCATAAAGAATTTTATATGTAAATTAATAATTTTATTTCCTAATGCAAAACATCCACTCGCATGCATATAGTATTTTTACATTCATCAATGAATAATTAGTTAAAAAGCGGTGGAACATACGTCAGAAAACGGCATCCAAAAACCGACATATATGTCTAATATTTATGCCGGCCGCATTTCGACGAAGTATGCCGGAAAAAGCGGCGGAACATACGCCGGAATTATCATCAAATATCGATTTGACGGATATATAGGCGTAAACGCCGCCGGTATTACCGACGTACGATTACGCCGGTAATAGCCATTAGAAGTCGTGGTATCGTATGACGGTGAACTTACCGGCGAAATATCCGCCAGAAACCTATAGGAGAATTCAGTCTAAGATCCTATATTTATGGCATCACTCTAAAATCAAGAAAATTATGCACCAAACCCATATAAATCTAGAGATTTCTCAAATGAGTTGTCACTTTGTGGGCCTATTGGTCAAGCTAGCCAATATCTAGGGGTGTCAATTCGGGTCAACCCGTCGGGTTCGGGTCCAACCCGTCGGGTTCGGGTCGAACCCGACCCGACCCGAATCTAAATGGGTCAATCCGAACCCGACCCGTTTTTGCAAATGGGTCGGACATTTCAACCCGGCAACCCGGACCCGACCCGGCCGGGTTGCCGAATTGACCCGACCCGGCCGGGTTGCCGGGTTGACTCGACCCGACCCACGACCCGGTAATGATGAATTGTTTTTGAATCAACAAGAAAACCGGGTTGCCGCGTTGTGCTTGGTTGCAACCACTGGTGGTAACAGCAGAAAGATTTCAGGCACACCATTCCAAGCTAGCAAGACAACCTTAACAATGGATTAAGCACTTTGAATCAGTAAAATTGTCACTGAGGCATTCTTTCACACGGCTACTGCAAGCCTGAAATGAGTTTCCAAAATATGCAATTTAAGTGCATTTTTTACAGCATCAAATATGTTCACTATGTTTTTGTAAGTTGAAATTCAGAAGTGACATCTATGGCTGTTCTGACTCATCATGTTTATATTCAGTGTGAATAAAATGTCAAGCTCCCAGGAGATTCGGCAGAGGCTTGGCGCGCGGGGCAGGCGGGCAGCAGGCTGGGGCAGCGAGCAACGCGGGCGGGGACATCGGGCAGCGGGCGGGAAATTCAAATTTTCTTAAATTAAACGGGTTTTCGGGTTGACTCGGCAACCCGCCGGGTCAACCCGACCCGACCCGTTTTATCAAACGGGTCAAATCTGCGAACCCGAACCCGACCCGTTTATCAAATGGGTCGGGTCCAACCCGAATTTTCCGTGTCGTGTCAAATATTGACACCCCTACCAATATCTAAAGGGATTTAACCAAGAATATATATATATATATATATATATATATATATATATATATATTATACTAAAGATTCTATAAGAAAAGTTTATCATTATTATGATCAAAATCTATAATATCAACATAGTTCATGATTTGAATTAGAAGGCATTTTTTTCAATAATAAAATTAAAGATGTACACAAAATTTTTAAGAATCTATATAATGAGTTAAATGATAGATCTAACTATCACATCAAAACAATATGATCACATGAATTACTATGAATAAATAAAACACATTCCAAAATATATTAAATAAAAAACAGTCCAACATATTAGCCAGGTTTTTTCAATCAAATCTCAATCTAAAGAATATACCTAAATGAAGAAAAACTCACATCAAACATATATTTAACACATTGGATGTCAAAGGCTAAATAACTAAAATATGTAATTTAAGGATAAATTTGAAAGAAATGATTTTTAGTGATTTTTTTATTTATATTACAAAATTAACACATCATAATCACTCTTTATTCGGTATTTCCATCCCACAAACTCTCGCTACCCATATGCTTAAATATCTCCGTTATTTGTTGGAGACTTTTGTATGATTTAATCTTTGTGGATGACAACTTTAAGAGGAAAGGCTTATATATTACATCTAAATGTCAATGTTGTTTTAATTTTGGGGCTGTTAAACAATTTTTTTTTGGATGGGCCTATTGATATTAATGTTTGGAATCATATGGATAATATTTTTGTGCTTGATATGAACTACATTAATGCTTCTTGCTCTTCCCTTTTTTTGCTTAATATTATATATTTTTTTGTATTGAACAGAATTGAATGATGGCATTTGCAAAAGCAAGAAAAGCTGGTTGTTAATACTATAAAATGAATTGACTCTTAAAACATAATATCCTACACATGAAGATGGGCTAACGGTATTTTCTTTAAAGATTGTTTGTTGTGTTATCTAGGTTGCAGTCTATAATGGGCAGAGAGTGACGACTCTTTATTGATTTAATAAAGCCACCTATAATGATAATTGATTAATTGAATACGATAATTAATTAAGTGATAATTGTTATGATTGATAACCAAACTTGAAAGCACTTGGGGTAAAAAATATTTAAAATTCCATGTTAAAGCTGGATGTCCTATCTTGTTAAATCATACATTGATGCATGCATACAATGATATCACTGATGACATTAACAGATATATTAATATTATTGATAGTATTGGATGTATTGATAATGCATAAGCAAATGTTGCATATAAAAAGATATGATAGATTCCTTTAGTGATTTGTGAATGATTTCTACATCATTATTTTACCGATTTATTAAATTTTATGTCAATTATTAATTCTTAGATTTATTGTTATGATATATTCTTTGCTTTTATTATTAATCATTTTGAGTTTTATTGTTGATATTTGGTCATTAACTATATTGATTGTTACTGATTATATTAGACTGAACGTTTCATATTAACTCTTTAGTCCTTGTGTTGAAAGTTTTAGTGAATTTTGGATTACTGATGGGCTTTGATCTCACTATATTGATTTTAATGATTTCATATGAGGAAAGGAGTCGGGATCATGAGTATCGACACTGATAAAGATCATCATGTTCTTCTTTAGATTTTTCTCTACAATTTTTTTATTCTTTTGAAGTTATGAGCTTATGAGAGATTAGTGACTGTTCTGATCTCCTAGCTATTGCATATTAATTTTGGGAGGATGAACATTGTGCAATATTTTTAAGTATGTAATTGTTAGTTGCTTTTACTTGATATAGATTTATTACTGTAATGATTTATAAAAGTTATGATTGATTAATTAATATAGATAATTCTTCCAATTTAATTTTGGGGCATTACATTTATTGAGGGATTTAGAATCACCTTTAGTTTAGTTTTAGTGTATCTTGAATTTGCCTTAATTAAGTAAATTTAGAACATGTGATGTGGTCAGACCATCATACTTGACCCTCTAGCTCACTTGTTGTTATCATTGCTCACTCGATCACAACTTGCCACCAAGGGTCAACTTATTGCTTGCACTAAACCTGTAAGTGATGCCAATCACTACAACATCATAACACCTCCATCACAAGACCTTCAACTGATAGTAATTATCATTATAAACTTCATCCCTCCCCACAATATTACTAGTATAGCATGATCTCTATCTATAATACTCCAAGGTCTAAATTTGAAAGAATTTTTTATTTATTTCATCATTAATGTATCAGAGCCACTAATATTATTTACATAAATAGAAATCAATGAAAGCTATCTCTTAATTCTTTTCTTCAATTTATAATTTTTATTCATTTCCCAAAATCCATATGCAAAAGTCAGAAAGTTAATCAATGCACTAATCTATCATTCTAAACTCCTGACAACAAAAAAATAAACCCAAATACAAAGAATAAAAGAAAAGCTGGGAAAACCCGATCTGTCTCACTCCATTGAATCCTGACCCAATCCGTAAAACATATAAAATCATGGAATAAGCTAACAACTTAGTAGTTTACCAGAACCTACAATTGCAATCAATGCAAGGCAATGAAAATATTATGCATGTAATATTTCATTCGACATAAGTATGAATATGTAATGATAAAAATAGATAGCATCCAATTTGTAAAATGTCATATCATATAAATGATATCAATGCACTTATACATCTTATCACCAGTGATCAATAACCATGCAAAGGACCAGTATATTTTATCATTCCTATACCTATCAATTATATATACAGCTTTATGAAATCAGTACACTTACATTTATCATATGTATATCTTATAATGTCAATATTATATGCAATGTGTATCATATATGTCAGATAGTTCCTATGAATCATGTGCCCTTATATCGATCATATTAGTCATATTACTTGCCTATAATATGCTTACAATATATAAAAAATGCATATTGCACCAAATGAACAAAAATTATGTGCATGTTGTGTATTCCAATTTTAAATACAATGCATTGACTCCTGGTCATTTTATAATTAATATTATACTACCATTTCAACTAAATGACATATAAGTGAAACTACCTAGTACAACTTTAATATTAAACAATCAAAATACTTAGGATGATGATATCTATTACATATAGAAAGTAATATGATGGAAAATCCTAGAACTAGATATATTGCACTTTAATCAAATTTAAAAGAGATAAAATTTGAGATATCAAAACCATTAAAAATATAAATATGATTCGAGTTACCAACCACGTTCAAGATACATTTTTCAAGTGGAGTAATAGATGAAATAACAAAATGAACTCTCTCTCTCTCTCTCTCTCTCTCTCTCTCTCTCTCTCTCTCTCTCTCTCTCTCTCTCTCTCTCTCTCTCTCTCTCTCTCTCTCTCTCTCTCTCTCTCTCTCTCTCTCTCTCTCTCTCGCTCTATCCCCCCCCCCCTCTTCTCTTCTCCTATGTATTGTGAAATTTAATATTTAAAATCCAGTATTCTAGTGCCATAGCACCCAACTCTCCAATGTAGTTGCGCCCCTATAGAATCTTTCGGATTCTCCTAGATTCTATCCACATGAGGCTCAACTCCGCGGAGCACACTCAAATCTGCTAGTTTTCTCCAAAAACCTAAGAGCTCAAAGCCGGGGCGATGCTAACCCCGGCACCACGACGCCCACAAAACAATTTCTAAAAATTAGATGTCAAGCTATTACACTACCCCCTCTAAGCAACAATAGGATTTTATTGACATTGATAAATCTTCGTACATACCTCATGACACTATTGCCACTATCCCGCTTTAATGCCCTGTGTTTGTTTAATTTTTCTTTCAACTAAAAATAAGAAAGTGGCATTTTGAATTTATTTCAAAATTAATTAAAATTTTTAATATTTTAAATACATTATATTCATTTTACATCACATTTAAAATATCCTAAATTTAAAATAAGTGCTATTAAATGAGTGAGGTTAATGTATGATACAGTTAAAAAATTATTATATTGATAGTCAGGAGTAGGAGTATAAATGAGCTGAGCTGACTTGAGCTCAACTCGTAACAAGCTTGCGAGTCGAGCTTTAAAGCTCAAGGCTGTCGAAAGCTCGTTGAGCCGCTCGATTAAATTAAAATGTATTTAATAATCAATTTAAATTAGCATGATATACTATATTTTAATAATTTTAAATTAATTTTTTTTAACAATTAGGTCAATTAAGACAAATGCACACACACATCAAATACGCGAGACTCGAACCCAATATCTCTTGGTTGGTTGTCAAAGTTCTCAATCAACAACCAAAAGTTAGTTTCCTTACTCTAATTATAATTTAAAATTAAGAAATCGAGCACGAGCTTTTTAAATGAGCTCGAGCAATCGAGTCGAGCTCGAGTTTAGTAAACAAACTCGAGGTCAATAACAACTAATAATTTTAACTCGATTAAGGAAATATTTGACTCATTTACACCCCTAATAAGGAGAAATTAGAGCGTACTTTATAACCCTAATAGCATGCACTACCCCTTTACCTTTTTTAATTAAAATTAAAAATAAAAAACACACAGACGGCTAACTTTTTTTTTTTTTTTTTTTGTAGATCCCTTTTTTTTTTGTAGATCACTAAAATCCGACGGCATACGCTAACTATGATGCAAAGAAAAAAAGAACAGGAACCCCATTTCCGAACCCCAACGAAGAACTAACGCCAACTCGAGCCATTGGAGCCTCTTGTCACGGAATTACCTTCGAAGGTCCAATTTTATGGTCCAAATGCAAGGTCGAAAGGGTTTCCTTGACCGCACGTAGAACCAATCACAACTGGACAGTCGACCACAGTGTCCAACCCCAACACCGACCAAACAAATCTCCACCAATCCATCGGTCTCCATATCTCACACAACACTCGGCTCACTCTCCCTGCTCTGAGCTATGAGCCAGTCCCACTCTACAGCTGGCGGCGTCACGCCTCCGATGATCGCCGCTGTCCACCGTGCAGCGGGTCAACAAGGCCTTACTCGCTACGGCTCGGCCCCGGGTTCGCTCCTCGCGAGGGCCGCCGACTCTGTCATCGCCGGCGCTGGAGATGGGGGATTCCGTACGACGATCGGATCGGACGGTCAGATGAGCAGATTCTTTCCTCGAGAGTCTCCATGTCTTGCATCGAATTCCCGCTGCCAGGCAGCCGCTTCCGTAGGCGTGGCCTCAGACGAGGTCGAGATCCAGCGAAGTGGAGGTGGCGGGAGCTCGGCGAGCGTGGGACTTCAGCAGACGTTTGACCTAGGTGTCGATAGTCCTGCGAGGGATCTGGCTTCGGCGGCTGCGGTTGCGGGGGAAGCTAGGGCTGGGGGATCGCATCTTACGAGGCAGCATAGCTCCCCCGCCGGATTCTTTTCCCATCTCATGGTCGATTCTGGTAAGCCCTTTCTCCTTTTCTTATCACATAGGTATAAAAAGAAGATAAATAACACCTCACAAAACATATTTGTAAAAAATCTATAAAAGAGTTGTTTCTATCAATTTCTCTTTAATCGAACCTGTCAGGACTCCTGAGGTAAAAAATTGTCTGTTTAGTTTCGGAAACAACCTAATTGGGGATGATGGCGCATGCCTTGTTTATTCTGTTTTTTTTCTTTTTCCTTTTTTTGGGCAATTTTCTAGTAAAATCAAAGGTTAAATTTTAGATTTTTTTATGATCGGTAAACGTCGTTTTTTATTTCAAGTAGGATTTGTCTAATTTGGAATTTTATAATCTTGCTACTCTTATTATCTAAAATTTATTATTATAATTCGGAAAGTATGGCTGTCATTGCAGGTAATTTGTAGGTGTTCATTTCTAAAAAATAATTAGATAAATTAGGTAACTACATTAACAATAAGTAATCCTAAACATTGATTGATAGAGAGAAGCTTATGTGGATTAATCAATTATCAATTTAGGTACTAAACAATTATTATTTTATCAATTATATGATAATTGTGCTATTGTTGATTAGTTAATAACAATACAAATGATATGATGATATGTGTGATTTTAGCAAATAGCAAATTGTTAATCATGATTTTTAATTAGGCTGTGTAGGTTGACCTCAGCCAAGGCAGGACCATTTGGTTTGCCCAGCAATGGGATTGCTTAGTTACCTTCTTGCCTAGGGGAGGGCATGGTATGGGCTATTTAATGACTATAGATTTTGAAGATTTTGATGAAAGGGCCAAGATATCCATCATGAAATCGTAAATTGGTCATGATTCTACACAACGACACCAAAAATCCGCATATCATAAAGAGTTCTGGAGCTTAGATCACTACCTAAAGTAGCAATTGATTGTCTTTGGTTTTCTCCGAGCTTATTTGTCTCCAGATTGCTCGTTCCTCCTCTTTTTAGAATAGGGATTTTTCCTATAGGAGAGCCACATTAGGGGGGCCTTCGAGGGGCACGGGCCCTCACTGGCCCAACTAAGTCCATTAATTCATTACTTAAAAGAGCTTAAAGCCAAACCATTACAAGCAATCTTATTGAGTACACCGAGCAAATGGACATTACCTATAGTAGGCTTATTGAGATCTTTTTGGAGCTATACACATGGGACTTTAACCTTCCAATCATCCAATGCCTTGTTGAATTATTTGAGCATTTCGAGAACACTGTTTGATGTAGAACGGGATGAGGGAGGGGGTCATTTGAAATTTGGGATTTCAAATTAAACAGAAAATAAAACTATTCCTTTAATTAAGGATGAATTAAGGCTCCAGGGGGGGGGAATTAATGAGAATTAAATGGATTGGAGAGAGAGAGAGGAGGGGCCGACCTAGAGAGGGAGAGGAGAGAGGGTGTCCAGGTTCATTGAATGCAATGATTGATTTAAATCTGAATTAATTTCAGATTTGAGAATATTAAGGAAGTTTCCAAATGAAATTGAACTTATTTTAGGAGAGGATTTCAATTTTAAATTGATTTGAATTTAAAATTTGAAAACTTTCTTAAATTAAGGTGTTGAATAAAAGGAAAGTCTTGAAAAGGAATTCGAATTTGGAGGCAAAAGGGGATTGGGGAAAAAAGGCTTGTGGTTAGGCTAGAAATTAGAGTTAGGGTTAGGTGGCCTACGGCCTTAAGAGGGAAAGAGGGATTAGGTAAGGAACTTTATGGCTTGTCTAACCAAAGCTCTTTAATTGATGAGAAGAAATTAAATTAAATCCAATCAAAAATTTAATTGGACCTAATTTAAACAACTTTCCTAAAATAAGAGTCCTAATTTAGGAAACAAATTCAAATTCAAATTAATTTAAATTTTGAATTCAAATTCATTACCAAATTAAGATGTATATAATAGGAAGATTTTGAATACAAGATAAAATTGTGGGAGCCAATGGAGGAAAAAAAGTGGTCGGCAGCTATTGAGGTATTAGGGTTATGGTTTGTGAGAGCGTTGGAGGTTTGAAGTGTGGGAAAGCTGGCCGATTAGGCTTAGGATGGGGATGGAGATTAGGAAAATAAGGAGAAAACAGAGCAAAGAAAAAAAAATATAATTGCGAGCCTTGGACTCTTCCAAAGACTGACGGGTGATACGATGCCCTTCATCAAGGGACTTCAAGCCACGAGCCCGGACTCATCCTGCAGTTTGTGGAAACCACGATTCCCTCCATAGGAATTCTCACTAACGTTCTCCCCAAGAACAAAAGTGCAGAACAAAATTTTTATTAAAACTCCATCATACCTAATACAAGAGCAAGGGCTTCTATATAGGCCTTAAAATAAAATAAACTAAAAAGACAATTTTGCCCCTTTGGCTTACATAAGACAAGACTCTTAAATAAGGGTGAAAACATAAAATGCATAATTAAAATAAAAAAAAAAATAAAAAATACAATTAATAAACTAAGATAAAAAAATGGAGTGATCTCGGCCGTCGATCTTCGTCTATTCCTTTGATTAACGTCCACTGTCGGATATCCGCATCATTCTCCCGGGGTGAAAAAGAGCTCGACTTCGTCGAATCCGCATCCCGGGAAACCATGCTCTGATACCAAATTGATGTAGAACGGGAGGAGGGAGGGGGTCATTTGAAATTTGGGATTTCAAATTAAACGGAAAAGAAAATTATTCCTTTAATTAAGGATGAATTAAGGCTCCAAGAGGGGGGAATTAATGGGAATTAAATGAATTGGAGAGAGAGAGAGAGAGAGAGAGAGAGAGAGAGAGGGAGAGAGGAGAGAGGGTGTCCAGGTTCGTTGAATGCGGTGATTGATTTAAATATGAATTAATTTCATATTTGAGAATATTAAGGAAGTTTCCAAATGAAATTGAACTTATTTTAGGAAAGGATTTCAATTTTAAATTTATCTGAATTTGAAATTTGAAAACTTTCCTAAATTAAGGCGTTGAATAAAAGGAAAGTCTTGAATAGGAATTCGAATTTGGAGGCAAAGGGGGATTGGGGAAAAGAGGCTGGCAGTTAGGCTAGGAATTAGGGTTAGGGTTAGGTGGCCGACGGCTTTAAGAGAAAAAGAGGGATTAGGTAAGGGACTTTATGGCTTGCCTAACCAAAACTCTTTAATTGATGAGAAGAAATTAAATTAAATCCAATCAAAAATTTAATTGGACCTAATTTAAATAACTTTCCTAAAATAAGAGTCATAATTTAGGAAACAAATTCAAATTCAAATTAATTTAAATTTTGAATTCAAATTCATTACCAAATTAAGATGTATATAATAGGAAGGTTTTGAATACAAGATGAAATTGTGGGAGCCAATGGAGGAAAGAAAGTGGTTGGCGGCTATGGAGGTATTAGGGTTATGGTTTGTGAGAGCGTTGGAGGTTTGAAGTGTGGGAAAGCTGGCCGGTTAGGCTTAGGATGGGGTTGGCGATTAGGAAAATAAGGAGAAAACAAAACAAAGAAAAAAAAATAACCGCGAGCCTTAGACTCTTCCAAAGACTGACGGGTGATATGATGCCCTTCACCAAGAGACTTCAAGCCACGAGCCCGGACCCATCCTGCGGCTGGTGGAAACCACGATTCCCTCCATAGAAATTCTCACTAATGTTCTCCTCAAGAACAAAAGTGCAGAACAAAGTTTTTTTTATTAAAACTCCATCATACCTAATACAAGATCAAAGGCCTCTTTAGATATGCCTTAAAATAAAAGAAACTAAAAAGAAAATTTTGCCCATTGGGCTTACATAAGACAAGACTCTTAAATAAGGGTGAAAACGGAAAATGCATGATTAAAATAAAAAATAAAAAATACAATTAATAAACTAAGATAAAAAATGGAGTGATCTCAGTTGTCGATTTTCGTCTCTTCCTTTAATTAACGTCTACCCTCGGATGTCTGCATCACTGTTACTCAACAAACTATGCTGGCCTATCCTTATTGTGCAACAATCTATCAAAATTTTTTAGCGTGTTCTTCTTCTTTTTTGTTTTTTTCTTCTTCTTCTTTTATTATTATAGTTTATTAGCAATTATTGTTTTTTTTTTCTTATTCTATTATTCTAAGAATTATTGTTGAAAAAAAAATCTAGTGTATTATGTGTGGACTTCAAAGTTCAAGTTGCAGCATATGATAATCTTACCTTCAATATAATGTATTTTTTTGTGGGTGATAAATGATATCGCATATTAGTAAAATTTATATGAGTAATAATGACTTAATATTATTTCTCACATATACTATCGATCAAAAAATGAGGATATTTGATTAGAGAATTTGTGGGTGAAAAATTGCATCTTTATAAAATATTTTTTTATTCAATTTATGGCAATTTACTAATATCTTGCATATTAGTAAAATTTATATGAGTAATCTTGACTTAATATCGTTTCTCACATATACATTGATAAAAAAATGCGGTTATTTGATTGGAGAATTTGTGGGTGAAAGAATTACATCCTTATAAAATATTTATTATTCAATTTATGGCAATTTGTGCCCCGCAAGAAAAAAATTTTTGGCTCCACCTTTGCATTTTTCTAACCATTACCAGGCACCCAATCACTTTTGGTTTCTTTTATTATCCATCTTAACCATCTTGAGTCATCTTGCCAATTTTGATATCCTCCCTACCAATGAGGCAAGGGGCAAGCCCAATCGTCATGAAAGGCCATGAACACCAATGCCTTTAACTCTATTTACTAGCACTTCACGAGGCATCCATCACAATTTAGGTCTTTTCATTTTACTAATATTACTCAAAATTTGAGGAAGGCACTAAAAATAATGGAACATGTTTCAGTGAGTTAGACCGCATATTTTTTTTCTTTTTCTGATTTTCAAGTAAAAGATCTTATGTTTCCAATGTGATATTTTTTTTTTAAATTGTGTGAGATCCTTGTTAGAAGATAGGACATTAAACTCTTTCTACTATCGTAAATATTTTTGCAGGCAATAGTTTGATGTCTTTTGTGGGAAAAATTCTCACATTTTGCTTATCGGATAAATATCAATAACCACCTCACAATGATGAATAAATGCAGTACTTTCAACAACTCTCACTCACCTACAAGAGTGGGAGCATTGGTCAGAACGAAAAGAGAAATGAAGGGGGATGTGGGAATGTCTAGGCATGATTTAATTGTGCTCTGATACCATGTTGGCATGATTAAGTCTTGTTGTTCCTCCTAGTAGAATATAGATGACAATATACAAGCGAATACACTGAATGAAATATGATGAAAATAAAGAGGATATCTTCACTTATGAGAATATAATACAATAAATTAAAAAAAGACTAATAGCTTTTCAATCTCGTAAAATATCCTATGATAACATAAAAAATAGGAGTTAAATATTATTTTATAATTTAAAATTTTTATCAAACAAAATAGCTGATATATAATAACGGAACATTTACACGCAAATATCAACAAATGAAACCACCCTTTAATGTCTATCAAAATTCTCAAAGCTTGACTTTTTAATGAAACCTCTTAATGAACTCTTAAGGTCTCCCAATTTATATTTAAGCTGCCTTCGGCAGGATTTCTCAAGGGGTTTGGACTGGAAAAGTTTCAAATCCTGGTAGTACTTGTTAAAAAATAAGTTTACTTAATTTCTTTAGTAGTTTCACACATAGCAATGTTGGTATCGAAGTAAAAGCAGTATACCAATCTATGTTTCATTTTCTCGGTTGGATTATTTATCGGCTTCCTGTCTTTAATTTTGTTCATGGACTGCAAAGAATTTTTTTATGAAATTCTAGCAGGTTTTGCGGCTTCAAGAGGAACAAGAAGTTACTTCCAACCAGCCAATGAGAGCACCAATGCTCTGACAAGTAGAAGGCTGAAGTCCCAATTAAGCTTTTCAAGGCAAGATGCTGTGTCTCAGATCTCTGAAATCAGCATCCCAGAGATGGGAGAGAGCTCCGATGAGGCTGGTGGCAATGCTGGTCAATCTTACGTGCCTAGCAATTATCCTATCAGCTCATGGGATGAGACCAACTCCATAGTTTTCAGTACTTCAAATAAGCATTCTAGAGATAATGGAGATATTATTAGCTCTCTCAACAACATTGACTCCCAAGTAAGTTATCTACTAGTGTAATTCTCTGTTCTTATTCTTAGGAGTTGGCTTCCTTTTTAAATCATATTTCAAAATAAAATACTCTTTGGGATTATTTATTTTATGTATCAATACTACTAAGTTTTATCTATTCCATTTGCTTTCAAGTACTTGTTTTTTGTTTTTATTTTTATTTTTTTATGGTTTCTCATGACTGATGTAAGCTTTATTGTGTTGACATGATAAATTTTCAGTATGGCCTTCCTGGGACATCAGTGGATATGTCTGTTGTTGATAAGCTCCTTCAAATTCAGCAAGATTCGGCCCCTTTCAAAATTCGAGCAAAGCGCGGTTGTGCTACGCATCCTAGGAGTATAGCTGAAAGGGTTAGGCTATGCTTCTTGAAGAAGCACTTTTACTGGGCTTTGTTATTTTTGTAACATTTTCCTCTGCTTACATGTGCATATAACACTTGAAAATAATTTGCTGAGAAATAATTAAGTTGAAAATGTAGTGCATAATGCATCATTATATATATATATATATATATATATATATATATATATATATATATATATATATATATATATTACACATGGAAAAATCCTAACAATTCATTTTTAGGATAGTCGCTTGTTAATGAGGACATTTCTCTTTCTATGTATTCCATTCTTGTTCTCCTATTTTGTCTATAAATAGTCTTGTATATGTTGTTGATCGTCACTTGCACTGAGTTAAATGGAGTTTGCACCCTCCGTCTCAATTGCAATCCTAATTGACATTGTGCAACCTTTTGCAACTAAACAAATGAAGATCAACAACATTTGTTCGAGCTTTCCAAACTCATTATCCGGATTTTGAAAATCATTTTTTATGCTTGTCCCACATCTTTGTCATTTTCTCGAACATTGAAGGTTGTTATCTCTCATTGCCCCATATTTCTATTATTCTTCCGATTTTGAAGACTTAGCTTTTTCACATCTCTATTGCTATGATGACTCAACCTTTGCTAAGTTCGGTTGCTACCTACTTAGAGTATCTCTCCACGTAGCCACTATAGTCGTTTCCTTAGTCAATTTGAATGTAGACTGCTAACAGTGTGTATGTTATGTTGCATTAATAAAACTTTTGTTGGACAAGCATTTGCATTTATATGCTCCAACATTGCCAATAACAATTTCATCTCATTTATTTCTATCATTCAAAATTTTGGCTCTTCTAATCTCAAGCTTGTAAAGAAATCACTCAATAAGTATTTGCCATTCCTCATTAGGGGTCTCGACTCTCAAATCACTTCTTTACTTACCTATGCATCATCCTTGTGTCAGATTGATGAAGTGCTCTCCAATCTTGTTGACCAACATGTTGCTCTGTAGATTCCATGCGATCAACCCTCATCGTGCTAATTGGGGCGTCAATTTCATGATCCCTACTACCACACATCTGCATCCCTAATCATTTTGATCACATGCTTGTATTGCCTCCTCTTACAACATTATTGTTGCTCTTAGAATTCTTGTCCCAACACCTCTGTCAGAGATGCTCGAGCTAAAGGCATGCATCACCATGTTCATAATATTATTTGAATCTTGTTCATTTTATTTGTATATCCTAAACGCTTTTTGGGGAAAAGCCACTCTTACATCCATATATACAATTAATCAAATTTGTTATAGGGCTATTGCCTATAATCCTCATTATGAACGCCATTATGAAAAGGTTCCTAATTATTTTATGTTTGAAGTTTTTTCCTTGTTCTACTTTATTCTTCTAGCCCACAAGTGGAGTAAACTTCAAAGTTCTACTTATCTCTGTCATTTCTTGGATACAATTGAAAACATAAGGGCTATCATTGTCGAGTTCCTATATCATAGCATCTTTGAGTTCTCATAATGTCATTTTTATGGGAAATACTACATTTTCTTCACTATCTTAGCTTCATCCCTGCATCATCTCTCCTCCCTATTTTATCTCTCGCATTTTTTATCCATTTTCTTTTGTAGTTAATACAACTTTTAATGTTGAAACATCTAATGCAATGACGATTGAACCTAAAGAACTATCTCTCTTTGATTATCTAAGCATTGCAACATCTCTTATGGAAATATCTCATTCAATTCCTAGATTTCTTATTGTTTGATGATCTACATGCACATTCTACAATAGGTGTTCCTCTATCCATCTTCAAGGAACTACCATAGTTACTCCACTATCTCCACTTTATATGATTCCTTTACCTACTTGAAACGTGTTTTAATCTTCATTGGCAACAAGACATACTGAAAGAAGTTGATGCTATGAACTTATACTTGCTATTTAATTGATGTACCTGGAAGAAAGTTAAATGTTGATCATAAATGAATCCATACTGTCAAAACTCGTTGCGGTGGTTATCTTGAATGTCATATAGCCCACTTTGTTGCCATGGCTTTACATGGGAGTACGGTGTTGATTTTGATGATTCGCACTTGTTGCTCATCTTACATGTGTGCTTTCTCATAGCTATTGTTGCTTTACACCAATATCCTCATTTTGAAATGGATGTCACAAATGTCTTCTTTCATATTGATCTTGAAAATGCATATAAGCATCTATCAACAAGTCTTGATCTTCACTCAAAGGTTTATTGAGTCCATCAAGTTTCCTATGAACTTAAACAAACTCCCCAAATATGGTTTATAATGTTCAACATCACTATTAAGAATCTTGGCTATCACTATAGTTCTCCTGATCCTTTTTTTTTTTTTTTTTGCTTATTGTAGTGATACCAACACTGGTGATGATGATAAGGATGATATTCTAGGGACCTTCACTGCCACTTTGAGATGAAAGATCAAGGGCACTTACATTACTTGGTTTTGAAATCTCCTTAAGATTCACTGGTTATTATATCTCACAATTGACACCTCTGATCTTCTTAATCATGTTGACATCATCTGCTAAAATATTACCTCCATTTCTCTCGAACCTCAGTTATCTCAGCTCTATTGATGCTCCACTATGTCAGATTTTCCTCTAGATTGACAACCGGTTGGAGGATTGATTTATCTCATTAATATCATTATTACTTATCCTGATATTACATGTGCAGCATAGTGTCAATCAGTTACTTGCTACAGCTCTCAGTACCCATTTTACTTTTGTTCTTAACATTCTTCATCATGTGTGAGGTGCCATTCTTTATGAATTTCATTACTCTACCAGATCTTCACCTATTCTTGTTATCTATGCTAATGCTGATTGTGTTGATGATCTTATTGATTGATAATCCATCATTACGTTATGTTTCTTCTTCACTTGGTTTTGGTTCTTCTTTGGCTCCTCTTTAATTTCTTAAGCTAGAAATGGTTACTCTTCTATTGCTAAAGATGACTATCCTTCTCCTGCGAACATGTTAGGGGGTTAGTTTGGCTCCGATGGTCACTAAGATAAGCATTTTTCATGATGGTTCATTTATTATTGATTGTAATAATCTTTGTGTGATTTACATTGCTCCAAATGATGTCTATCATGAGTATACCAAGCATGTTAAGAAAGATTGCCACTTCATTCATGTTGAGATTGCTTGTTTGATTGCTCTTTTCAATGTATTGCTTCTTGAGAACTAGTCGATGTCCATGTCTCATCCTTTCGGATGAATACCAGAACCTTACATCAAAATCCAATCAAGTTGACATTCTTATATACTTCTTTGTGGTTGCAAGCAAAAATGATCTCTATTCATTATTGAGATATTCTCTCATTTACGAGGATGCTTCCCCTCCTGATTGTATTCTCACTCTCCCGCTGCTCCCCCTTTCCCCCTCCTTTCCTCTCTCATTCTCTCATCATTTTTTTATATTATATTCTGCTGTTTTTCTTGTTTAATACCTAGCAAATTTGTAAATATGTTTTTTGTCTAATTGTTTCATCATTTCTTCAGGAGAGGAGAACTAGAATTAGTGAGAAATTGAGGAAGTTGCAAGAAATTGTGCCCAACATGGATAAGGTATAAAGAAAGAAAGTGGTAAATTTTGAACTATTTATTCAATTTTCTCATACTTATTACTTATATTTCCCAAATTAATTTTGATAATAGGTGAGGCAATTTGCACTTGTATTTCAGTAATGGAGTTTCTATCTTTGCTCATTTTTTTGTAGCAAATTGTATAATTCAATCTAGTGGATGAGAGTTATTAATTAGAACCTCGATTGCAAAATTTCAACTTGATTCACAATTTTTACATGCTGAGCCCTATATTGCAACAAAATGTTAAGTCTAAATGTATAATGGCCCTAAAAATTCATATGCTCATTGTTTCAGCAAACAAGCACAGCTGACATGTTGGATTTGGCCGTTCAACACATCAAAGGGCTGCAGAGTCAGATTCAGGTACATCATGTATATTTTCTTGTTGAATTTAATAGGCCAATGACTAACTTCTCACTCCAAGCCTCACTCTGTCCATTTTTTTAAGAGCATCTTTTTACATCTTTTCTTTCTTTAGAAACAGTAATAAACGCAAGTTTTGGAGTCCTGGCGTGAAAGTAGAAATAATGCCGTGTGCATTATCTTAATTCAGAAGTATAGATTTGTAATTAAGTTTGTAGAGAAAATATTTTGTGCGTGATATGCTTAAATTAGGAAGCCTACTGTTATTTTTCTTTTGCATGATAACAGAATTCTGCTAGCAAAATTATGTTTAAGAAACTTTAACCTGTATTATATTAAGGCTTAAGAAGATGTGCTTGGAATAATGGCTGACTCTAGTGTATATTCTGGAGGCCCTAAGAAGTCATAAAATAACTTATTTGCAAATGAAGGGGCAAGTAAGATAGTAGAACAAGCACTCTATGAACCTTGTATTAGTAAGAACATCATGACTGGATTCACTTTTTTTAGTTAAGGTTTAATTAAGATTTATGCTTACAATGATTAATATTAGGATGTCGTTAGTCGGGCTTTGATGTCATGTTTCAAGCATTGAGAGGGGAGACGACAATGTTGTCAAGACTCGGGCATCGATGTTGATTTTGAGATGATTTTTAAACATATAGATGTTGCGATGACGTCGGGCATTGATGTTGTAATGACATCGGACAGTATTGTGAAACCCTAGCCGTGATCCATTAGAGGGAAATGAAGATGGTAATGTGCGGGAAATGGAATATTGAGTGTTGGCAATTGATTTGGGACTGTTGAGAGGAAATAGAAATTTTTATTTTTTATTTTTTTATAAATAAAATTTTGAAATAAAAGAAATTATATTAAACAAATTTCATAAAATATTTAAGACACACGTGTCCAATTTATTTTTAAAATCGGACACGTCTTCGGCGTATATGATACGTGCCGAAGAATTGTCGGACGTGTGTCATGTCCGATAAATGTAGGACACTGCATACCTCTTCGAGAAGAAGTGTCGGTGCATCATAGGTTGTCGATGATGCATATGTTTGGGGATGACGAGCGAGAGCTAATATTGTTGTTGGCAGTAGTGGTTGACGTGAGAAGAGCGTAGAGGGTAAGTATTGTGTGAGCGAGCAAGGTTAGTCGGAGGAGATCTCGATTGCGTGTGAAGGAGAGGTGTGAGCAAGTAGCAAGAGAGGCTGACGAGTTGGGGGGTATGAGAAGAAAAGGGCTGTTTTTTTTTTTTTTTTAGATGAGTCTAGATGTAAATTTAAGAGGAGCTGTAGTGATAAATGGGAAGGGCGTGGATTTGCTAGATTTTTTTTTAATTTTATATTATAACTCTGATTTATGTTTTTTGTTATAGAATTAAATACAATTTAATTAAAAAATGGAATCATCTACTATAATCTATGATGCACCGACACTTCTTCTCAAAGAGGCGTGTCGTGTCCGACACCGTGGCTGACACGACACTCGTCCGACACTCCTCCAACACGTGTTGGACACGCCGAAAACATGTCCGATTAAAAAAATATTAAAAACAAATTGGACCCGCGTGTCCGACACGCGTATCTTAAATATTTTATAATTTTTTTAAAATATAATTTCTTATATTTGGCGAGATTTAAACTAAATTTCTTATTTCCTATCCACAACACCAAATCAACATCTGCATTTAATACCCATTCATCGAATATTCTCATTTTCATTTCTCTTTGGCAGTGAAGGTATTTTCATCTCCTCTCTTTTTGCACAATTACAAATCTTTCTCTTGTTGAACCAGAGTTGAAAGCAGTGATATTCAATGATGATGATATTGAAGGCCAAAACTAAACCTCTAAAGCTAATCCTAGTAGTTGAAGCTTGAATGCTTGATGTTGTAGTAAGTGATTATTTGCTTATATTTTTGTGGTTGTACTAGATATTTTGCACTAAATATTTTATATTATAAGCTAGATAAGTTATCATGTCATTCATTTATTATTGTTTGTCATTTTTAATATGATATTACATTAATATATATACACTATATAAAAAAAATGTATTGTTGTGTCCGCGTCGTACCCGTGTCCTATATTTTCAAAAAAAAGTCGTGTCCGTGTCGTGTCCATGTCGCCGTGTCCGTGTCCGTGCATCATAGACTATAATTATGATAGTATATATAACAGAAAATATTTTAATTTTAAATTAATTATAATAATTTTTTATAAGAATTAATTAATAAATTTTATTAGTTATTTATAAACAAATACTTGTATTGATTTATTATTATTATTATTATTTAATTTCTTAATAACATGTATACTTGTGCCTCATAAATTTTAGTCACTCGCTCTCGTTAAATTTCTTTTTTATATCGAATTTAATATTTTGTTCATGTTTTTTTAGCCTTGCATGCTAGTATTTTTGGTCCTACTCATGAATTTGGATTACACAATGGTTCATCTGGGATAATTTCACTCTCTCGAGCATATTGGTGTGGTCTGTTTTAGAAAATGAGCAACAATTGAATAGTTTTGATTGTGATTGAGATGTGTTGAATTGATCTCATGCAATGTGTTATATCCATCATTGATGGCACATTCAATCGAGTATTTGTATTAATATCAATAATATTATTAGTAAATTTTCATTGACCACGTAGGTAACATTACATTCATTATCAAATTTTATTTTTAGCGGTGTCAATAAATGATCTGACACGACAACTAAACACCCACCCAACTTTAAAAATCTAAATTCAAGTTGGTCTGAACAATGCATGGGTCAGGTTCACATCTGAAATGTATGCTCATTTAATTTTCCGGTCAAATTTAAGTTGACCTCGAAACTCAAAATAACCCATTTAATTATTTTTCTATAATACATACTCTCTTGTATTTGTCGGCAACCATTGTCTCAACAGGTCCTATTCGAGTTAAATGGGCCATGTTGACACAAAAGAATTTTATATATTAAAGGTATTTCATATGATTTGGTTGATTTTAAGAAAGCTTATCTTTACCCGTTATGTGAATTGATTTTGTATGCATTATATATATATACCACATTACCACTTATAAAAATGAATATAGTAAAACACAAATACATTATTTTCTTATAAGAAAATTAGATCGTTTAGATTGCAAAGATTGTAAAATTATTTTGAGTGAAAATTTATATACCCAACATCGATTATTAGTTTGGACTTTAAGATAAATGGTCGGAAAATAAAAAATAAAGTAAAACAATATTCTAGGATTAGCTGTTAAAGAATATTAACAAAAGTATTTTTAAAAGTAAGATTTTAGAACTTAAGATTTTGTCTATGCATAAAGATGTTAATGTTATGTGGGAAAAAAAGTCTAGTGATATTAAGAATATTGTAAGAGATGTGCTTAGAGTATTATCAAAGGGAAAAGTTTCTAATAGTAAAAATAGTTGGTGGTGGAATTCAAATGCGCAAGAAAAGATAAAAAATAAGAATATTTGTTATAAAAATTGGTTTAGATGTAAAAATTTTGATAATTGGGAAAACTTTAAAGAGGCACGTAAGGAATTTAAGAAAACTATATTCGATGCAAAAATCTTAGCTTTAAATGATTTATATAATATATTAGATACGAATGAAGGAGAAAGATATTTTATAAGTTAGCCAAACAAAGAGATAGGAGTAGTAAGGATTTAGTTCAAGTGAAGTGTATTAAGAATGAAGATCAAAAAATACTTTTCTTAGAAGATGATATTCAACAAAGATGGATGAGATATTTTGCTAAACTTTTTAATGAAGACTGTGGAAATACGATTGACTTTAGTGACCTTAGCACCCTAAATGAAAATAAAGATTTTTATTTTTTTCGGCATATTAGTAAAATCGAAATTAGAGAGGCTTTAAAAAAAATGAAGTGTGGGAAAACTGTTGGGTCTGATGATATTCCAATAGAGGTGTGAAAATGCTTAGGAGATAAAGTAATTTCTTAGCTTACTAAACTTTTTAATATTGTTTTGATGACTAAAAAGAAGCCAGATGAGTGGAGAATAAGTGTGTTAATTCATATTTTTAAGAATAAAGGTGATGCACAGAATTGTGCGAATTATAGAGGAATTAAGTTAATGTGTCATGCTTTAAAACTATGGGAGCGAGTTTTGGAGCATAGGTTGCGGCGTGATACTAATGTTTCTCAAAATGAATTTGGATTCATACCGTGTAGGTCTACTATGGAAGCCATATATTTATTGAGATGTCTGATGGAGAAATATAGAGAGAATAAGGAGGATCCACATATGATATTTATTAATTTAGAGCATATGATAAAGTTCCAAGAAAAGTGTTATGGAGAGTTCTTGAAAAGAAAAGAGTAAATAATACTTATAGTCAAATCATTAAAGATATATATGCAGGAGCTATTGCTTGTGCTTAAACACAAGGTGATTTGACCAAGTATTTTCCTATTTCGGTTGAATTACATCAAGGATCAGCCTTAAGCCCATATCTTTTTGTTGTAGTCATGGATGTTCTCACTAGACATTTGCAAGAGGATGTACCTTGGTGTATGATTTTTGCTGATAATATTCTTCTTGTTGATAAGACTACAGAGGGAGTTGAAGGTAAACTTGAATTATGGAGGTCAACCTTAGAGTCCAAAGGTTTTCGCTTGAGTAGATCTAAAAGTGAATATATGGAGTGTAATTTTAGTAGCAATAAACCTAATGAGGGGATTGTGACTTTGGTGGATCAAGTCATTAATAAGAGTACACGTTTTAGATATCTTGGATCTATTGTTCAGAGTGATGGGGATATTATCAGCAGAATTCAAGTTGGATGGTTGAAGTGGAGGAATGCATTGGGCTTGTTGTGCAATAGAAAAAAGTTCCCCTCAAACTTAAGGGAAAATTCTATAAGATGGTGGTGAGACCTGCAATGCTTTATGGTGACGAATGTTGGCCATTAAAAGAAAAGCATAATACTAAGTTAAGTGTTGCAGAGATGAGGATGCTTAATGGATGAGTGGCTCTACCCTTAGAGATAGGATACGAAATGAGTATATACGTGAAAAGTTTGGAGTAGCTCCAGTGGAAGATAAGATTAGAGAGAGTCGCCTTAGATGGTTTGGTCACATTAAACGGAGGCTTTTCGATGACCCGGTTAGAAAAGTTGAGGTTTTAGATTTGACTTATGTTAAAAAGGTTAGAGGTAGACCTAAAAAAACTTGGTTAGAAAATATTTGAAATGATCTTTCTTTATTCGATTTAAATGAGCATTTGACTTTTAACATGACACAATGGCGAAAAAGGATTCATGTAGCCGACCCAACGTAGTGGGACAAAGGCTTGATGTTGTTGTTGTTATTGTTATTGACTTGTTTGTATCGATCTAAGTGTTGGCAATAAATAAGTCATTGATGGCCAATGATTAGGATTGATTATAGTAAAGAGAAGGTGATATGAGCATCTATGAAGCATAAGATAATGAACAATAAATTTAAGATAATTGAATTTACACAACAGTGGTGGGCTAGAAATGAAGAGTGGCAGATCAAAGATAATAGGGATAATAATTAGGAAAAAAGATTAACGTAGAATATGTTTAGAATCTCATATAACACTCAAAGAAAATAGAAAATGTGCTTTCATAAAACTGGTCCAAAATAATTGGGGTAAGGGGGTAAAGAATGATTGCAACTCATTTCTCATCTTTAAGGTCTGTTTTTAAAATAGTAACTCAAATAAGCACTAGAGCTTAAATTGGTATTGAAATCCAATCCCTGCCAGAAGTTATATCAAAGAAACCTGGTCATTCAATAACAAACTGAAGGAAGATTCTGTCTCCCTTTATCTGACAAAATTATTTGTTTTCTCTCCGCAGATTCTTAAGCAAGAGCAAACAAGTTGCACATGTGTAAGCAATGATGAGGACTCGTTAGTTTAGGAACCTTCAGATTCTCTTCTCCAATAAATGTTTCATGGTCCCTTAACTTTTAAAAGGGTCACCTATTCTATTATAGTTCGTCTTGTCACAGTTCCTGGAGCGTCAAATCCGAGCGAACTCTGTAAGTTTGTATAATGAAATTAGGTCTGCCATCTTTAAATGTATGATGTAATTTTGGAATTTAGCCAAATCTGACCTTGATTGATTTGCGTTATAACTGGTCTTTCAGTCAAGGCTTTGCATTGCAAGTCTGTCATACAATCACAATCCAGAACGTTTTTTACTACTGATTAGCTGTTCAAGGATGAGTTGTAGCATTGCTAAATCAGCATTTTTTTTTTGAATATTTTGGTCAATAAGGTTTCATTTGAGGCGGCTTTCTTGCTACTTTTTAAAACAACTTTTGAGTATAAAAATTTTAATTTTTACAGTAAAAAGCCTTTGATTTTTCTTTCCTTTTTTTTATATTAAACCTATTCGTAACAAAAGGTTGGTCCATTGGACCTGCAAGGAGTTGAGTCCTTTCCTGTAGATTCCTGCAATCTGCAAGCTCAGCCACAGTATCCCCATTAACAATAATTTAAGACAAATACCAAGATAATCTTTGAGCATTGTGTAGTGATATTATACATAAGGAACTGGAACTCAAAAGCCTGTTGTTGATTCATTCGAAGTAGAAATCATAAGAATGATTCTGCATTCTATGAAATCGGTTAAATATAAAAAATAATTGGACAAAACGGTAAGAGGATCCAACGCTTGGTCTAATCAAACCAAGTTTCAGTTCACACAGCTAATTCAGCATAAAAAATCAATCGAAATTGTTTTCTAAAGGAGCAATTGGGTAAACATTCAAAAGAGAGTGTGAGACAAGGAGAAATTTTTCTATACGGAGACCGGATGCAGAACGTCTTCCGGAGATCAATCAGAATGCATCAAGCCAGCGGTACCGAGCTGTAGTACCGAGTGAAGGGGTGATGTGGCACAGATTGATCTCTGGACGACATTCGGTGTCCGCACAGAATAACTAATCGTGAGACACACGAGGAATACAACCAGGAACAATGATTATTCTGAATTATTTATGGTACCAATCGATCAATTGTATTAAATTCAACTTCATGATTCATGGACTTTATCATCAATATAGAAAAAAATGATTCACATAATGAAGTTTAAACTGGAACATCAGGCTTCAGGCCTTTCAATTCAACGAAACGTTCATGAGGTTTAATATTAAAACTTCGAACTGATAAAGTTTCAGAACGTGAAGCTATAAATATAACTAATGTTCTTTCTTTTCAAACTACCTAAAGTCAAAAACTTAGAATACATTTACATCCATCATGAGCAATACGAAAAAGTTCGCGTAAAAAATGGTTAGAAAAAAAAAAAAAAAAACCTTTACAACCACATTAGTCTACCATCGGTGCTTTGCCTTCCAAAATGAACTCACACTCCTTACAATTCTTGCAGACCTTGATTTAGCCAAAGGCTTAGGCTCCTGTATCGTCTCAATAACTCCAATAGTCCTGGCTTCAACACACTCTCTGGAAGGTGAAGCTTCTCGCTGTCGCTGCTCCCTAAAGAGCTTCAGGAGCTTCCTTGCTTTCTCCTTTCCCCTCTGCGTCCCATTTGCTGAAACTGATACGAGAGCTGGAATTACGCCTTCTTGCAAAACTGTGCAACAAGAACTCTCATCTCCAACACAGAAAATCAGTAAGCAGGACACGGCCTGCTCTTGCACCGGTGGCTGACCTATATTCAGCGCTGTTGCTATCGAACTGATCAGCCCTGGCGTTGCGACCATCTCATTCATGGCTGACTGACACGAAGCAATGCTTGCGAGGATCGCAAGAGCCTTCTCGCACCAGGGGCTACCTGTAGGTTTTCCATTGTTGGAGAGGAGGAAGTGGAGGCCATCGATGATGCCAGCACTGATGAGATGATTTACAGTAGGAGCGTGAGAGGAGAGGTTGAACAGACAAAAAAGAGCGTCGTGCTTGCAAGATGTGCTATGGGAGGACTCTGGAGATAGAAGCTGGACAAGGATGGGGACAGCTTGGCTTGAAGCAATAATGGGCTTCGCTCGATCAAGACAAGAGAGGTTGAGGTATAGCGCAGTAGCTGACTCACATGTCGTGGGATTTGATATCATCTTCTCTAACAATGGAATCACACCAGCGGAGAGAATTATGTCTTTATTCCTAGAAGACAACACTCGGAAGAAACAGTAAGTGAGGGGCATTAGGTGAAAGAAGAACTGTGACTTTTAGTGAAAGTGATCCGTCTATGTGGCCATTAACAGGGGTACTCGCAATAAATTGTTTGTTCCATTTAGATTTATGCAACAATATCTACAGTTATGTGACATTGCAGTTTAGGGCAGGGCGATGCAGTCAAAGATTGCAATTTCGGGCAGGCGTATGAATTGAATTTTTTTTTTTTCTAGCATAACTCATATATATACAATGCACTGCAAGATCCCTAAGATGCATGGATAGCCAATCATTTCCTGGAAAAAACAATTGAGATGCCTGAACAATATAATTATATCACAGGTCACGGGTTGGGTTCAGGTCGAACTCAAAATTGACCCGGCACTATTCGGGTCAACCCGAACCCGACGCGCTTCAGGTCCGGGTCAACTTGTCACGACCCGGGACCTAAAAAATTGTTAGTTTTCGGGTCAAAAAATGGCTCAAACTCTACTTTTCGGGTCAAAACAGGTCTAAAACAAGTTAATCTCGGGTTTCTGAATCAAAATGGGTTTTCGGGTCAAAATAGGTCAATTTCAGTTCAAAGGGTTAACCCAAACCCGACCCGATTTTTGAAACCGGTAGAATTGTTGAACCTGAACCTGACTTATTTCAGGTCCGGATAGACCCTAACCCGAAATTTTTGAGTCGGATTTGAATCGGATTTTTGGATCGTGCCAAATATTGACACTCCTAATTACATGTAACATGCATCAACGCAAATGAAATTCTCACGCAAGGCAAATTATTGCGTCCGGTCACCTAACATGCGGACATCCAATCTGGACACACCACCTCACCCGGATGCACTGGGCCCCGGTATTTTTGAGTGACGTGGCGTGTTTTTATTGGTGTCCAGACGAATTCGGACACCATACACAATAATTTGCCGATAGCAGAGGCAGCAAAAGTTTTGTGAGTGATGCAACACCCACCAAGCAGTGCAAAAGAACATTATATTCCTAGTTAAAAAAAATTCACAAGGATTGTGCCAAAATTTTTGATTGAATGTCAACGTACCTGCTATTATTGACAGCCAAATTGAAAAGAGCTAATGCGCCAACCTCCTGAGCTTTCTCATCTCCCTCATCAGTGGCTGACTTCAAAAACTGTGCTAGTGCGTCAACAAACCTATTTGCACCCATGTATATCCTTGCCTCTCCATCATCCTTCAGCAAAAACCTAATCTCTTCCATAGCTTTGTGTTGCTTCGTTCTACTCTTACTATCACGCAAAATCTCAAGCAAGCTCTCATATCTTTCAAATTCTTGTTCTTTGCTCCCTGTAGCATCGCTAGTATTTGTATTGCTGAGATCATCTGGAATATGTTCCTCAGTGAAGCCACCACTCTCCTCCGAGGTACTCCTCTTGGCAGCCTCATCGCAAGATTTGAGGCTTGCTATGGAACTGGAATCAGAAGCACTACGCGTAGGCAAGGATGGCCTCCAGGACTTTAGATCAAGAGATGCTGGAGGACCATCAGGCACTGGAAATCCATTTTGCTGACACCAACTAGCAATCAGACCTTTTACACAAAAGTTTGGAGTTAAAGAAAAATGTGTAAGCTTCTGTTGGGTCTTTGGGCACGTATTATGCCCATCTTTGAACCATTTCTCAATGCAAACACGCTCATAGGTTTGTCCAGAGGAAATAATGACTGGTTCATGCATGATCTGTAAGGAGATCGGACATCTGAACTCCTCAGGGGGTGTCGGTATTTCTTCTGATCGTGGCTTGGAACTAAAAGAAGCCTGCCTTGATAATTGCCTTCCAAAATCATCAGAAGAGCCTGGGACAGTAGGAGAACAAGGATTTGATCCTTGAGAGTCTGAATCATCCGGTGTGTCATTTCTGAAAAGCTTGGAGTATTTTCTAGTTAGATGTAACAGGTATGCCACGACTGATTCCTTCCGCTTGTCTTCCTCTGCACGAGCCCTTTCAATCAATTTATTGAGAGCTCTTCTCTCAGAAAGAGCAGCTCTCGAAGAAGTAATTCCAAGCTTCAACACAGCTTGATGGAAGACTTCGATTCCAACACTATCATTTGAACCACCATCGGAGTTCTTCTGAAGCAATGAGAGCACTTCATCACCTGCTTTCTTCTCTACGTGATCCAATATAAACACAGTTCTTTCCAGTTCACCAACTATCTCCATTATCTGATTCCATAATGGTAAAAGCAAGAAAGAGTTCCATAATGCACATAACATATCACCACATATAATGCAAGCACAATAAAACTTCAATTAGAAACATTTCAACGTGCACATCTCCAAGAAATAAAAAATCAACCAAAAAGAGGGTGTACACTTTTCTTTTGGCAGATGAAGAGAATATAAACAAGGGCAGCCTAGGCTAAAAAGGGAATCATCCAAGAATAAAAGTCGGCATCCCTGTGTAGCTAACCAAGACAGGAACCGTGCAGTTTTCTTTTTGGTGGGGACTTGCATGTTTGCATGGAATTATTTTTTTCTGGGAAAGGTGAATGTCAAGACACAAATTTGATGTAGGTAAGATTCAAATTTAGGACAATAATAATAATTTTCAAAATATTTATCAACTAAACTAGCTAATACTCACAATTGTGACTTGTGTAAGAGACAAAATAATAAAATAATTTAAGGTGGATAAAGAATAGGGGATTCTTTCCAAGGATTTCAAGGTTTGACTGATATGGAAGAGTATCCCTCCATGCCAAGGCAAATTATTGGGTCAGGTGACCGAATGCAGAGATGGGTCCGGATATTAATAAAATATTATTTTAAAATTAGCGCAACTAAAGCGCAACTAAAGCGCAACTAAACCGCAACCAAAGCGCAACTAAAGCGCAACCAAAGCGCAACTAAAGCGCAAGTCAAAAAGCGCAACTAAAGCGCAACCAAAGCGCAACGAAAGCGCAACCAAAGCGCAACTAAAGCGCAAGTCAAAAAGCGCAACTAAAGCGCAAGGTGACGCGGCTAATTTTTATTGGATGTCCGAACTTATTTTCCGCCTCCGGTCACCTGACCCAATAATTTGCCCCATGCCAAACCCAATGATGAAGATTTACACCTCAGAGGTCATAGCTGGTAAGAATTTGGAGTGCATAACAAGTCCCTTTTTAAGTCTCTCATAAAAAGTAAAAATAAGAAGAGCTTGTATCACTCAAGAACGCTAAAAAGAACTCGCCATAACTCCAGCTTCCTAACGGCCATGATCTACAGCAAAATTCTCCCATAGATATAGCATCCACAAGACAATTTTCTCTTTCAAATATAGCTCAACAGGTACTTTAAAAGAAGCCTAAATCTCTACCCAATTTTCTCCTCAAAACTCAAAACATTTTTCTTGCTTCACTTATAACTCAAAACTATGCCACAACTTGAACCCTCAGCAAGCTTCGTCTCAAAACCAGCATTTTGACCTTTGAATAAACACCATAGGGCGCTTATTCGTATTGTAAGATTTGAAGTAACAACAAACAAATGAAAAAGTTCGGACTGCCGAGAAAAAAAGGTTATTGTTATTGCTGAAGCTGAAGAAACACCACATCCGAACTAAGAGGAATATAACCTTGGCTTCAGAATCCTTAAGCACAACTCAAAGATCTTCCCGCACTGCTTAAAGCAATTATAGTATATATTCCATTCGCCAAATCATACACTCTAGCAGTAACACCCCCACAAGGATCACTAGGCAAAAGATTGTGTATTAAAGAGCATGAAGGGGAGGAAAAAGAAGATGAAGTTAAATGGAGATTGAAGAAAAACTACCAACTACAATCAAAGCAATAAGAGCTTGGAGGGGATCTAACGTAGAGGCAAAATTGGAGTTCTTGATCTGTCACAATACTATGGACATTAGTGAGATCAACAACTACAGGCTTACTTTTCTATTAACTTCTACATTAATGTGCTTCAAGTTGCTTTTCCTTGCTAAAATTAATTTCCCATACATTAATGTGGTGAAAAGTCATGGCATAAATGTGGCAAAACTTGAGACAGTGAAAGAAGCAATTTGGCCAAGAGTATTTATACCACATAAATCTAAAGGAAACCCAAAATCCTGAATTTTGGAGGATGACAAGGGTGCCTTCATAAGTTATGTAAGGAGATGGATGAAAACATATATGAGGAAAAGACGTGCTTTTTAATTCAAGACATTAAAGACACAAGAAGGAATGAATTCCATCACAATTAAGGATAATCATATTCAAGGTTTTATTCATTAATAAGGGACGACCACACCATTGGAGGCTGGCTACACCAAGAAAGAGACAACTTCATCATGCTATGTAACTACAAGTCATGGGTCAATTACGTTAAATATATGTTAGTTGCATCAACATGGCCCAACAAAAGTAGTGTTACATTAAAAGGATCAACTATATCAACCGATAGGGGAATGGCTGCATAGAGGGCTTGGCAAGGCAGGCCACCCCATAGTTGACTATGCCGTCAAAACTATACCGACCACTAATTTCCTTTTCCTCTACATCTCTCTTGCTTTCTCTTACTCTCTTTCACTATCTGTAAACCTCTCTATTTCCCTCTCTAAGATTTATCTCTCTACTTCACTCCCTCTCTCACTCTCTTATTCTCTCCCACACACATATTCCTTCCCTTCTTTAAAAAAAGCAACAAAAAAACTCTCAAAAGAAAAAGAAGCAAAAAAAAGAGAAATTTTTCTTTTTCCATCTAGCCACAAATTTTTCATCTCACTTCATCTTCGTCGCCGCTCGCTCAGGATATAACATGAAACTTCAAAATTAAGTATTTATGCATATTGTTCTAACATCGTGGGAAAATTTTGTACATTCTCTCGTGCAGGTGGTGAGACCTATGTGCACTTCTTTAAGCCCAATAAGCTAGAAGAAATATTGACCGCATTGTCTCACAACACCGATCATAAAATATATATTTTTTAAGCATGACGGGAGGGCTCAAACTCTCCTTATGCGCCCCTAACATGGGGTAGACATAGGAGGCTACCGAATTTTTCAGTAAACTAAGACTTAAAAAAAAACAAAATGAAAGTGACTAGTGAACAAATATGCAACTAAAAAAAATTGAAAATGATAAATATAAATTCGCAAAGTCAACAATTTGAACATCAAAACTTTGAAAATGTACTGCATAGAGGCTTCAGATTCTCATTAACTTTATGAAAGCTTAATGCAGAACAGGACAACACAAAACACTTCAAAAATAAATTCATCGCCATTTCAAAGTGGAAGCAACCGGACAAAAGGAAGTATCCAATATGCAAGCTAATTGCACCAGCGGAATTAAATGCCATAGTGAGCAATAAAATTTAGATGAAAATAACGTAGGAAGGTCACTTGGAAAAGAGGAAAAATCAGCACAACACTTATATCCTTAATTTAACGTTGGAGTCTACCTGATAACCTATGGCTTGAGGAACTATGTCCTGCACATTCGTAAGACTTTCCTGAAGAGCACATCTTGCCTTCTCAAATTTCATGAGGATGGAATCTCCTGTTATAGCCTGAAAATATAAAAAGGAGTATTTGAGATATCAGCTAATAGAGGCAGAAAGAAGCTTCCGAACCACACCCAAAGCAACAATAGTCATTCTATTAAAGATGACATGAAGGTTTGCAAAATAATAAGAGTATATGGCTATTCAGAATCAACATAAAAGAAAACTCACCAAGTACAACTTGCTGCACTCCGAGCAATGCTGAAGGAGGTTCTTTGACTTGTCAAGGTTAACATGCAAGGAACATAGCGCCTGTATTCCAGACTTACTTCTGGGTCTAGCCTCTTCCAGGACGGGGAAGATCGCCAAAATTTTATAAAGAGTTGCAGAAAGTTGTCTACACAAGCCACCATGCAACTGCATTTGGACACAGTTCAATAAATAAGAAGGTCTAGCTCCAGAAAAGTTGTGAAAAGCACTGAAAAATGAAAAACATGAAAGGTTTTTGCAACCAAAAACTTCCATTTAAGTTCAGAATTTAGGAGATTTAAGCATAAAGTTCTATGTAGAAAAGGATTCAACAAGTAAGGGAGAGAGAGAGCCAGAGAAAGGGACAGAAGATGGGTTGTAAAAGATAAATAATAAAACTCTGAGCAAGAAACATTGTTGGAAGCTGTTTGCTTGCAAGTAGGATTTAGTAAATCCTCGCCTAAAAAATCTTGTTAAGTTTAAATATTGAAAACGGTTTGGCATGAAAGGTATTAAATTCACTTAAATCATGATAAATTATTTGGCTATTTTTTTAATATTTTAATTATTTATATGATTATGTGATCTTATTATATCTTCTTGGTCTATGTCAACCAAAAAAATTTGTATCAATTTATTGATACAAATTGTATCAGGATGACCTTTAAAATTATTATATTTACTTCAAAATTAGTGTTGCATACGTTGAGTTTGAATTACACTAATCTCAAGACAAAATAAATAATTTTCAAGCTCATCCTAATATAAGTATAAATGTATTAATTAGATTATTCTAACAAGTATAAATGTATAACAATAACAAGCTCTCCAATGGGGAAAAAAAATTATATAAAGATATCCTAAGGCATTTTATGTCAGAATGGGCTTCAAAATTTTTAAATTTATGTTGAGATTAGTACCCTACATAATATCCAAAAAGACCTTAACATCTATTCTTACTCAAAAGCCGTCTATGATATATTTACATATTTGTTTTCATCCAACATAGGAGTAAAAAGCAGCAACCAGTAAAGAGTCCCCCATCAAGCTTTTTCTGAGAAAGTATTTGTGTCAATACCTTTGCATCGCTAAAAGCGAAGAGGTTCTCCTCTGCCTCAGCAGCATCCATGGCTCCCCTCAACCAAATCTACTCCTCTGATAAAAGAAACACATTTAAAACTATTATTATTTCAAAACAAAATATAATAATAACATATTGGCTGAATCACATATCCCAATAAATTAAAAAGATTGAAGAAAATAACAATAAAGACAATCTTTTTTATAATAACTGCCAACCTAAAAATAAAAAAGAAATCGTCCGATAAACATCGAAGAATTAAGAGCGGACTGATCTAATATAATTTCAACATCAAAACGATCCAGAACGATCCAAGCGCGATATCTTTCCTTGTAAATAAATGCATTATGAAGAACAGGGAAAGAGAAATCCTTCCCCCACCAAACAATCAAGAAAATGAAGAAGACGATATCCAAAAAACCGAAAGTTACATCAAGAGATAAGTAAAATGAAGCGTGAAAAACATTAAAAACAAATCAAACAGCCTTGCGTCAGCTCGTCGCAATTAACTTCAGAAATAAGTTGGCGAAACATGTCTCGTCAATGCCTACGCAGAACCGGAACTGTGAGCATCCATTCCATCGATCCAGACCTACTTGTTAGTTCTTCGACAGAGATCAATCGAGACAGGAACCACTCCAGCATGACAATGCATTATCATCTCCTCCGTCTATTCCAGCTTGAGAGATCGATTCTGAGGAAAGGAGGGCCGAGCGACGGGTGAGGGCGCCCCCGTGGTACGACGATAATGAGTAGTTTTCCTTAAAAAACTTACTATATTCCGTGTAATATAACTATTATTATTCGTGATTAACTGTTATTGATTCAATTCGATTGCTATTGATACGGTTACTAATAAAATTTGTTTTTTTTTTCTTGATCTGAATTTTTTACTTTCAAACGATTAAATATAATACTAAATATGTTATATCTTATATGTATAATATGTAGTTTGGTTGCCTCTAAAAATAATATAGCGTAAAATATAAAAGAAATATTTTGGAGTTGTTTGGATGAGTGTAAAAAGAATATATTATTTTATTTTATTTAAATTAAAGTGAATACAATGTAAAGTTGAAGTGCATCAGATGGTGACGCTGGTGGCGAAGGAGGTGGGTGGCAATCAATAGCGGTGAACTAGCTGGCAATGGTTGGTGGGTGTGGTCTGCAATCGGCAGTGGTTAGCAGCAACGGCTTCTACAATGGTTGGCGGTGGTCTGCTGCCAGCAGTAGAGGTCTCCAACTGCCGAGGCAGCTGTAGTGGCTGATGCACGGTGGCAGCAACAGTGGCGTTCAAGGCTTCAAGCAAGGAGTGAGCGATGTAAAGCATTCTCGCTCAATTTACCTAAAAAGGAACCATAATATAATACATTGTATTTAATTTACCTTTGATTTACTTTTCACTCAACCAAACACACCCAAAAGTTCAAAATTTGTATATTAGGAATGCAATGCATTCACTTTTCTTTCAACCAAACAACCCCTAAATATATTTTCATATGTGGGATTGCTATAATTAGGGTTTCAAGTGACCTTAGTTGAGCAGGTTTATGCTCATCTTTGAGCTTATTTATTATTAGTTTGTTCGAATTTGTTTTGAGCTTTATTCACTTTTTTTTATTATTTGTATTTAACTTTAGTTTATTTAAAATGCTAGATGTTAAAATTAGTTTCGCATTCAACATATGTTCGAATTTAATATACAATACATCAAATTAATTTTAATCATTAAATTTAAAAAAAAAAAATAGTTTTGATTATCTTAGGAGAACCGATCTAACTAAAGTTAGATTTTTAGATCAAACCAAATTAATCCATAACTCTAAAATTATTTCATTTATAACAAAAAATTTTATTAATGTATTGTCATATTATGCTAAAATAAATAAATTAGATACAATGTTTTTTTTTTCCTTTAATATGTTTATTTCTCATATAGCTAGCAAATAAATTTTTGACAAATACATCTCAAATTTTATTTATTTATAAATTTAATAACTATTTTAGCTTCTTAACCATTATAATGTGCATGTGAGTCAAATTATTATAAATTTAAACAAATGAAAAATATGAGTTAATATTATTAGAAATTATAAGATTTAGCCTTCGTTTGGGACGGCTTTTTTATTGCTTTCTGAAACGGAGTTTTAACACAAAAATAAAAAAATTTGTACTAAAACTCCGTTTTAGAAATCAATAAAAAAGCTGTCCCAAACGAAGCCTTAGTTTGTAATTTAAAATTAGAAATAATAGAATATTAATTTTGTGAAGAATCAAAATTTAAATGGTATGTTTACCATCCCTTTTTTTCCTTCTAAAATAGTATATGTTTATAAAAAATATTAGTGGACATAGAAAATAATCATAGAAAGAGATCGAAAGCGATATAATATATATTGAAAATAATCAAAATTGGATTATTGTATTTATGTATTTTTTTTATAAAAAGTTCTCACAGACGATAGATCCAACCCGTGATGGATCGAAGACGGGTATTAGCAAATAGGTAACACGTGAAATGGGATTATCCGAATAAACCCGTTAAGCGGTAATCCCGTGAACCATCCATTGATAGCCTTGCAGGTAGTTGAGGTCCAAATCAGAAGGCCCATTTGAAGATAGTAATCTACATACGCGTACAAGTAACAATATGGTGGCATTAAAAGCCCATTAATGCAATTCATAGGAGCCCACTTCAATGCCCCACACAACAGCTTATAAATCAAAGCCTAATTAATAAAAGTTCGACCCATCTAAATCATAACAATAACTCATCAACCCCAATCATTGCAGCAATTCATTGTTCAAATAGTGCAAACAGTGGGAGAATTAAGATCTTGAACAGCTTAAATAGTAGAAAACATAACTATATGGATCATCAACAAAGATAATATTTTTATGATAAAAAGTAAATTTTTAGATTTTTATTAAATTTGATTTCATTAAAAAAAAAAGCTATTGGATTTGATTATAAGATGACATGTCCTCCATCTCAAAATGATGAAAACTTGTGTGAAAGACTAGGGGTGTCAAATCGGGTCAACGGGTCGGATTCGGGTCGAACCCGAAATTGACCCGACACTGTTCGGGTCAACCTGAACCCGACCCGTTTTTAAAAACGGGTCAGGTTTCTGGATCTGAACCCGACCTGATTCGGGTCCGGGTCAACCCGACCCGACATGAATGACCCGAAGTTGACCTAAAATTGCTAGTTTTCGGGTCAAAATAGGGTCAATCTTCGATTCTTCAGGTCAAAATCGAGTAAAAAACGGGTCAATCTCGGGTTTCCGAGTCAAATAGGAGTTTTCGTGTCAATTTTGGGTTGCTTGGTCAACCTGAACCTGACCCGATTTTTAAAACGGGTTGATTTATTGAACCCGACCCGTTTCGAGTTCGGGTTAACCCTAACCCTGGTTTTTTTGGGTTGGGTTCGGGTCGTGTCAAAAATTGACACCCCTATGAAAGACGTATACAATAAATTGAAAATAGAGAGTATATGCAGAAATTAATTTAGTGGTTTCATTGATGATTTTATATTATATAATAAGAGAAGAATTACTATCTATGTACAACTGAGAGCAAATATTCCTAGAATCAAGTTAGTTATGTATGAGTGGTGTCGTGGTGATGATTAAGGTAGCAGTAATCCAATGCCTGAGAATGAATTTCACTGTTGTAGCGTAGAGGTTGGAGCATGTTACATGGATAAAGTAGCCGGCATTTTTATAGGAGAGATTCTTATCAGATGCTCTTATCAGCCCCCCTGAAGTTGACAATGAGTTGAATTATTAACTTGTTGCATAACTGACTGAAGCGAAGTGAGCTGAGGGGCTTGGTAAAAACATTAGCTAGATGATCTTGAGAGGCTATGTGATGAACATAAATTTGATTTCTTTTAATGCAATCCCAAATAAAGTGACAATCTATTTCAATATGCTTTATTCGAGCATAAAATACGGAGTTATTAGCCAAGGCAATTCCTGAAATATTGTTGGAGAATGGTTGTGTGGAAGGAGAAGAGATGCCAAAATCTTGTAGCAGAGACCAAAGCCACATAATGTCACATGCAATGGTGATAAGGGCCATGTACTCAACCTCTGTGGAGAATCATGCTACAACGATTTTTTTCTTGACACACCAGGAAATTAGTGTGTCACTAAGGAATTCATAATAGTCAATTATGGAACAGCGATCAAGAAAGTTGGCAGCCCAATAAGAATCTAAAAATGATTGGAGGAAAAGTGATGATTAAGAGATTGGTAAGCCAAATTGTAGAGTGCCTTTAATATAGCGAGGTACTCGCTTGAATAATTTAAAATGAATTAGCTCCGGATTATGCATGTGTTGACACAAGTAATTAACTGGAAACAAGATGTATGGCCGGGTAATTGTGAGATATGTAAGGATCCAACTATGATACGATAGAACTTCAATTGCTTATATGGAATTGCTTTAGTGGAGAGAGGTGGATGTTTGGAAGGCAATAGAGTCTGGATGAGTTTGCAATCAGACATTTTTAGCTCGTTGAAGTATATTAGCAACATACTTGGACTTGTTGAGATGAGGACAAGATATATAATGTTGAACTTGCAAGCCAATAAAGTAATTGACATAGCCTAGGTCATGCATGTTGAAGCGTATGTGAAGTGCTGAAAGCAGTTTCTGAGTGCGCGATGTTATCAGAGTTAGTGAGCAATATGTCATCAACATATACAAGAATGTAAAGGTGGACTGAACCATGATGACACACAAGCAGAGAGGGGTCAGCCAAACTTGCAAGAAATTCATATTCAATAAGATATAAAGAGAAAGTTGAGAACCATTGTCTTGGTGCTTGTTTTAGACCATAAAAATCTTTATGAAGCAAACAAACATAATGTAGATATTGCGAATCAACAAAAACAACATGTTATTTCATGTAGACCTTCTCATCAACATTTTCATACAAAAGGCGTTGAAATATCTAGTTGTGGAATATGTCATTTATAGTTAATTACAATGGTGAGAAAGATGTGAATTGTTAGAAACTTGGCCACCAGACTAAATATATAATGAAAATAAAGATTGTGCTCTTGTCTGAAACCTTGTGCAACTAAGCGTGCTTTGTGTCAAGCAATAATTCCATCCAAATTGAATTTTGTTTTAAAGATTCATTTGCTTCTTAACACATTCTGATATGGGGACAGTAGGACCATAATTCAAGTGCCTTTCTTTTACAAGGCTTCAAACCCAACACTCGTTGTCTCTCTCCAAACCAAGTACTTAATATCTTGAGTATAAGTTGTAGGATTAAGCAGTACAGTAGTGTGATGCAAATAAAAAATAGTGATAGGTTTGAGGTGCTCGATTTTGGATATGGTGATCATGTGATGTGTGGTTACGGGAGGGGTAGGTGGGGATTGAGTTGCAAGTACAGGTGATGAGTTGTGTGATCTAGACATTGAGTGAGACAATAAATTAGTTGAGACAGAGGTATTGAAGGTGGGATTAGTAGTAGGGAGGGATGGGCAGGTTTATTGAAGTGGTGGAAGGAGTTAAATGAGGGTGAGTAATGGAGCCAATTAGAACTAAATCAAAGGAAGGAACATATGAATATGTGGTAGAAATCGTAGGAACAGATGTTGTGGTTTGAAAAGGAAAAGTTGATTCCTGAAATGTGACATGCATAGAGATATAAAATCGACCAGTTGAGATATGAAAACATTTATAGCCTTTGGCATTACTTTAATACCCAAGAAAAACACATGGAGTAGTGTGTGGAACAAGTTTGTAACTGAGTTTGGTGGGGAGCAACCGGTAGCACAAGCAGCCAAAAGTGTAGAGATGCGAATACGTAGTGGCAGTGTGATACATGCATTCATAAGGGAATTTATTTGTGGCTGTGTTTGGATGGCATGCAATTGATCAAGAAAGCGTCTGTAAATAGTGCATCAACCCAAATTTTAAGAGGAATATGACCATGAAAGAGTACACACAGGCAAAGTTTCGAGTAAATGCTTGTGCTTACACTCAACAACCCCATTTTGTTGGGGGTTTAGGGGCATATAATTTGATGCACAATGATACAATTAAGTAGAGCTATTTGAAAAAGATTATTGACATATTTACCACCGTCATCTGAGTGTAGAATTTTGATGGGTGTTTGAAATTATTGTTCAACGAGATATTTAAATTGCAGAAATTTAGAATATGTTTCAGATTTAGCGTGTAAATGATAGACCCAATAGTAATACATATAATCATTGACAAATAACATGCAATATTGATAATATTTCATTGATAGAATATGGGACGGACCCTAAATATCAGTATGCATTATTCTAACATTTGGAAGTGGTAGTTGTAGACAGAGAAAAGGGAGGCCTCGTACATTTCATTCTAGAGAAAGTAGAACAATGAAATGAAGAGGTATATTATCAGAAGGGTCGAAGATCAGACGGCAGGAACTGTTGAGTGCTAATTGATGGGTGTCCCAATCGAATATGCGACATGTGCCATCTCTCTTAGTTGAATACATATAATCATACATATGATAAATTTATATTAACTAATCATCTTTAAAGTGAGGATTCATTTGGGACTACTTGAAAAAGTAATTTTTTTAGTGATGTTACACAAAATATCTTCATAATAAAAATATTTCTTGAAAATAGTGAAAAAGTTGTGGCGAAATATAAACTAGTATGTGATCTAAAAAATAAAGCAACAACACAGTTGTCCTAAATGAATTCTAAATGTATTTCATTCTCACTAAAATTAATCAAGTTTTATAATCTACATACCAATATTTTTCACATTAAATATAACTGCAACATTCAAATTTTAATAAATAACATTGAAATAACATCATATGATTATGCGATTTTATATGGACCATTTGATTGAATATTTCAAAACATGGCTATTTTTATGATGTACTCTTAAAAAATGTATAAATCAAGAGGCTTATTTATACGATGCTAACACTTGAAAGAAAGCTTGAACCTTTGCTTGAGATTTAAGAGAAATCAAAATTTTGAAAAGCATAAAGCTCTACTATAAGCACCATCTTCAAACCACCACCATCACACAATCATTTTATTGTCACATTCCAACATCACCTGTTCGCCATTGCCGGACCATCACTCAACCTTCTTATCTAATTTATAAGGTTGTTTTTAAGTTTTTATTAGGCCTAATTCAAATATAATTAAAAAACTATATTATATGCATTTAAACATTTATTTTATATTTTAATAACACTTATATCTCAAATAATATATTCAATTTTTACAATATATAAGATAAAAAAATAAAAAAGCATAAAATTAGTCATTAAAATAAAAAATTAAATTATTATTAAATAACTATTTTTATAAAAAAAGTAATCAACTATTAAGTAATAAATAAACATGTTCATAAAAAAACAATGGGATGCTCAAACTTATTTACTTATATAGATCAATTTTAAATATTTTATTTAAATTTATTCAATTATATATCTAATAAATGTAAATGAATTTTATTTAAAATAAATAGTAAGCTGTTGAAAAGAATCAGTGGCATCACGGCCATTAAGAGGAAAATACAAAGCTATTCATCAGTGCATTACTTCGTTCGTGAGGCCCAAAACGTCACTGCTTCACCCGCGAGTGACCAGAACTGAAACACCGCCACTCTTACAAAGCCTAGACGGCGGCTGAGCTCGATCCGATCGCCCTACGAGCGCCCATAGATTATCTGTTTGCACATTCAACGGAGCCATTTCTATTTTGCCGGGATGGGGGGTGAGAAATGACGGCCATCTCTCTCTCTCTCTCTCTCTCTCTCTCTCTCTCACAGTTGGTAGATATGGGGCACCTTCTGGGTTTCTTTCCTTCGCTCTCTCTTTCTCTGTTAGTTGGTTGAGATGGCTACGGCCTCTGGGTTTTGTTTAGTAGGTTTTCGACTGTTTATTGATGCAGGATTTGATGTGATAGGGAGGAGAGGAAGCGGACGAGTGGGAGGAGCGAGAGGGACTGAATCTGGAAGCCTATGGCTGGCCCCGAATCCAAGCAAGAGATGGGGGGAACTCTTCTTTCTGTTCTACACTCCATTCTGGCTCACACTTTGTCTTGGAATCGTCGTCCCTTACAAGCTTTACGAGGTCTGTTCTTCCTCTTATCTTCCCCGTTCCAGTGGTCCACTGTACTTGTTTTCGATGTGATGCTATGAGGGTTTTTTATAAGCAACTTGAACAGATTATTTAAATGTGGTTTGACTAATTTTGTAACACAGTTAATGGAGAGCTTAAAAAACAAAAAATTCCTTTACCTTACATTTAATGCGCAGTCTTGGATTTACTAAATCCCAGTAGTCGGCGGACTTACTAAAGTTAGCGGAGGACCGCATGATGTCGGGGTAAGCGACGGACATCGTCATCACTGTTTCCGGTGACGGTGACAAAAGCGTAGTCTGAAAAGCCCATGCATTCCCTTGGGAGATTGGTGCGAAGACAGTCGTAGAGGATGGAGTGAACGACCTTCCGATTGGAGTCGAGGCCAAGTCGTTCGGGATCCAGGTGCCGCCGACACTGGCGCCACGCTCGAAGACTACACCGGAGCTCCTGCATCCGCTACGATGCCAGCGCCAGGAACCGATGACGGTGATGCAGCGGCGGAACATTAGTGGACGGTAGATCAGAGAGCGAGGAATGGAGGGCATTAGAGAGTCGATGGCGTATGGATCGGTTGTGGCTAGTGCATTGGGAGACTCAGGAGAGATCTCTTCTCATAGATCATAGAGGGTTGGTATTTTTAGAAGCTAAGTAACACAAATTTTTTAAGCTACTCATTATAAGAAGATTTATACTTTTTTGGAACTATATTTTGTTTGCAATAAAATTGAAAATAAAACTAGTTATTAACGAAACAGTTCTAAGCATGATCATGTGAATTACAGTCAGTGGCGGAGCAAAAAAATTTATTGAGAGGCCTAAATTAAAATAGTTCTATTTGATGTCTCACCTTGAATATTAGAAAACATTAAAATAATTCAATTTGCCAGCTCATTATCATAGCCAAGAGTCATTGTAAGATCAAAATTAAGAATACAAATAACATGGCTCTTAGAGTTTATAAGACATAAATATCTGCCACAAGTGGTCTACATTTGGGGGCGAGAGAGGAGCGAAAGGGAAAACAAAACAGTTGTTGTGATTTTAAAGTTTTATTCTATGAAGATTATCAATAAATTTATTTTAAAAGATCTCTAGTCACATTAAATTTATTTTTGCTACTTTATGTTTTGAATATATCTAATGATTTAGACTTTTTTTGGGGTGATTTTATTATTATTTTTAAAACAGTTTTTTAGCTGAATATTTTCTTCAATTAAAATTTTTGTACTAAAAATTAGTTTTAGAAAACATTAAGAAAGTCGTCCTAAACGGAGCCTTAAACTATATTATTAAATTGTGCTTGATTAGATTGATTCAAGAAAAAATAATTGTAATTTATTTTCCTCTTTATCTCTCTTTCTTGGGAAATTTAAATAATTGAAGCCAATAAATTACAACTGCATGCGAAAAATTACAATGATTATAGATATAATTGGATTTTCAGTAGGTGAAAATTTTGTTTGGTTCCGCTTTTTAGCAAAGATAAGTGAACTTCCACTACCTTAAATTGGTGAAAGTGATGCTAGCTCCTTTTTCCAGCTCTTTTCTTATTTTAAATCTTATATTAAATTAAATCTTTAATCTTGAAATAAATAGCCGAATAGTTTGATTGGATTAAATAGATTAACATCTATCATGCTAAAACAATTTATAAGGATTTAACTGTGAGAATTTACTAGATCATACTTGAGTTAAATCCTACTTGCAGCCAAACAATCCTGTGGTATTTATTGTTTGTTTTATAGTTGTTCATCTTTTTCAGATGTAAACTTCAGATTTCGAGATTTGTTTTCATAGATTGTCTTTAGTTTCTTATATTTTATTTATCTTTATTTCAAGGTATGATAGTTTGAATGCTTGTCATGGGGGTTATTATTATTCTGTGTGGGAACTGCAAATTATTAAACTTTGTTTTTTTAAATACCTTGTTTAATTTTGTATGAGATTTTAAAATTCCATTTTTTTTCAGCAGAAAAAGTTTCTGTATGGTAATAGACAGGCTGAACTCTTTGAACATAGCATTTTCAATTTATTTGTGCTGCATTAAGCTTTCATTGTGATGGGAATCAATTCTGATGACAGAGCTTCACCGAACTAGAATATCTACTTCTGGGATTGGTTTCAGCGGTACCAACTTTTCTGATACCCCTGGTGCTTGTTGGTAAGGTATGCAAAACTAGCAAATGTCATTTTGTCTTTTTACTTTTTCGAAATAAATGTTACATGAAAATGTTCCTGATTTAGGCAATTAAATGGGTGCGATACCTTTCATTTCTATGTTCTTTGATTGGATAGCTGGCTAGGTTTTGCAAGCTTTCTGGCAGAATATAAACTATCCTGGAAATGTGATCTTTTCATCCTTTCTGCTGCTTCTTTAATTTGTAACAAATGTCCTGTGTTTTTCTTCTTATTTAGGATGTTTACCTTACACTTGGATGATGGCCTTCTTAGGATTTATTCAAGATTTCCCCAGCTTGATAGAAGGCTGTCTGGAATGCTTGCATCTCTCACCATTAAGTCCCAAAGTATAATGTTTATACATTTGAATAAATTTCTCTTTGCTGAACTATGAGTAATTTATTTAAAAATTTCAGTGTTCAGGCCTTTTTATCATGTTATATAAAAAATAAATCATGAACTTAGCAGATAAGTTGTAGGTCTCAAGGCATCTATAAAATCATTTTGAAACCTATTATGAAAGAAAACTTACTTTTTACATGAAGTGCCTATCATGAATGAATATGATGAACATCAAGATCTAGGAGGTTCGAATTAACGAGGCGGGAGCAGATAGTTGTACGATTATTTAAAAATTCCGTTCACTATCATTGCTAAAAATAAACTATTTCTAATATATATTGAAAGAGCCATTAAAACTACAAATGTATTTTAAAAAAATATCAAATCTGTTTCAAATAAATACATCACACACACACTCTCTCTCTCTCTCTCTCTTGCGGAGCGTCGCCTTTATGGTACACATTTTCTCCACTTTCACTCATTTAAATTTCTTTGGATGATATCTATACACGTTTGTTCAATTATAGGGGTGAGTGAGCACATTATGTTTATATATTGTTGTAACATAATAAGATTGAAGAATAATATACATGTTTTCTTTCATACATAAATTAAAATAATTATATTAAAATTAATTTTGTTAGTTATGTATACATAATACTCATATCATATATTATCATTTTTCGTAATTAATACAATCATCACAAGAGACAATCTAAATAGTACCAATCAATGTATTTCTATTTTCATTTTCTTTTTCGAAATATTTTCCAATTAATGCGCACATGTATATTGCATCGCCATCTAATATCATAAGAGGGTGTACTCTATCAGCTACGTTGCACCGATACGGATACGACACGATACGGATATGGAACACGTCAATTCTTAAAAATACAGGATACTAGTACAACACGGACACAACATTATAATTTATAAATCATAGATAAAAATTAAGAAAGCAATCAAAGCATAATATTTGGAAAAAAAAGCAACATAATTTGTAGCCTTGTATCTTATAATATCAAAATCCATCTTGGAAATGAGAGAATCTCGCTCGCAGCCGCGGAAGTAAATATGACGCGTCTTTTTCAGATTTTTTTTTGTTTTTCAACAAACACGCGTATTGGATACACGTGTCCTTTTGAAATTAAATAGTATTTTAATTTCCAACACATCGGTGCCGTATCAGAGGCGTTTCCGTGTATCGGATACAACACGCCTTCATAAATAGTTGTATCGGTGCAACATTGTCTATCAGTCTACACACACATGCAATCATTTATATCTAATTATTTCATTCAATAACTGCATATGATAATTTGAAACATAACATGCTAGCTATCATTCATTTCAAGATGACTAATCATTGAACATGTGAAGGATAAATTATATTTTCAATGACAATAACTACTAATTATGCATGTATCGATATCCTTCTTTGCATGTAGTTTAGAAGAAAATAATATCATTACTATAATTTAAAAATATGAGTATTCACCCCGAATCTAGATGTTTTGATAATTCGCTCTACTTCTTATTCTGATGTCATTAGTTTGACTATATATATATACTAAGAATGTCTTAGTATATATATATAAGACATTCTTAGTATCATAATCCCTAAATAATAAATAATTCTTAATTTCTCTTAATATTAAATTTTTTTTATTACTTAAAATAATAATAAATTATTTTTTAATTAAATATCATATATTATTAAATTTTAAAATTAAAACTAAAATTGTTATTAATTTTTTTATCAATGAAGCATTTAATAAAATTTTAATTACTTGAAAAGTACATTTAATAAATGTTTAATTGAAAAATAACTAAAATGCCCTTACATTTAGCACCATTAGCACCAACATTAAATGTTAGGATAAAAATGTCTCAATTTAAAGAGTTAAGGGACTGAATTGGTCCCTCAAAAGAGTTGAGGATTATTTTGGTCCCTCATAAAGAGTTGATGGACCATTTTGGTCATTTTCTCCATTAAATATTTAAGATGGACCATTTTGGTCATTTTCTCCATAAAATATTTAAGACATGCGTGTCAGACACATATGTCTAATATATATTTAATATTTTTTAATCAGATATATTTTTTGTTTGTTCGACATGTATCGGAGGTGTGTCGATTGTGTGTCGTGTCGGGCACTACATGCCTCTTTGAGGAGAAGTGTCGGTGCATCATAGATCATCCTCATTTGCTACCATTGTCTCCAAAAAATCTCGTTTTGATACCGATTTGGTGTGTTTTGGAAGTAAAAACAACAAGATAACAAGTAGAAAACTATAAATTTGAAGATAGGGGCTGATTTTGATTAATACTTCAGCAATAATGAAAAATACTAGTGACCTACTATTCGAGAGATAGATCAGCTCTCCCACAAATCCTAGATATCGCTAGGAACAACTCCTAAGAAAGCTACAACAAACATAAATCACATAATGATAGTAAATCAACCTAATTATCCTTAAATAAACCATCATATTTTCCTCCCAAATTTGAATTCAAATCAGTTATCTTTCGCTTAATAAATTATTCCTAGTTCTCTCTAAAATCTGAATTCAAAGCAGTCCTCTTTCCCTAAATAAAACCTTCTTAATTTTCTCCTAAATATGAATTCAAATCAGCCCACTTTTCTTAAATAAACTTTTCCTAACTTCCTCCCCAATCTAAATTGAATCAGCCTTTTTTCTCTAAATAAACTTTCCTAATTATTTCTCCCTTGATTTCTCCTCACATAGTGAATATTAACTCCCCATAGACCCCACAAGGTGGGCTCTTCTGGCATATCAGAATGCTTTTAAAATCTTCTACCTTTCTACCAATATGTTCATTTAAATCAGCTCCAATAAAAATTCTTTTTTCATATTGTATTTTTAGTATTAATTTTTTTAAGCCATTCTAAAATTTTAATTTTGAACACATTTTTAACCTACTTGAGGAGTATAAGCACCTATAATATTAATAATCTTAGCATTAATAACAATATTTAAAGTTATAATTATATCTCCAATTTTATTAATTTCTATAACATTATCATTCAAACTATTATCTATAATCATATATCATTTTTAGTATGACTCATATATGAATACCATAGTTTAAATCTTAAACTTCGATCTCCTTAACTTTCTCTCCAACCTGTTTAGTTTCATGGACTAGCTTTTTTGCTCACATCCATCCATAACATGAGAACTCTTGCTTATTTAACACTGCAACCGGGTGCCAGTGCATCGACCCTTGCACACTTCTTGGTATATTCAAATCATATGCCTCATTGCTTCTAGGGAATGCTCTATCATTAACAATGTATGAAATGATTCATGTCATGATTATTCGATAAGTTTTATGCTGACTGTCGACTACTTAATGGAACCCTCAACTTTTCTCATCTAAGACTTGGGACTTGGCAACTGCAGTGTTTGTGTTTGGTGAGTGCCTAGAAAAAAAAAGTTTGATAGAAAGCTACTATATCAGCGATTTGTTCTAGAGATGTGTGTAGCTGAAGTGCGGTACTGTGTGATAGTGAGAAATGTTTGATTAATCTTGAGCTCATATTTTCTAGCTTTCAGTATATAGAGCTCTTTGCCATCTTTTGTGCGTGACTTGTGTTGCTTATCCTCTATTGTGTCCACAACGAGGTAACATGTTGATTTTGGAAACTACTTGGAAATTGTCTCGGAGAAAAAACTTATTCTGATAAATGATGGAAAAAAATTGATAGGCTGAACCAAAATTCATTGGAGCAAAGTTATAAGGATTTGTATCTGAAAATTGCTATTGAAATTATTTCGTATTTAATTCTTTTATCTTTCTGATTCAAATATGTATTCTACTTTTAGTTTGCAACTTAAAATTCATTTTTAGCTTGCAATGGCCATAATAAGCTACCTTAAATGTTTGAGACGTGCTGATCTCTACTTTGTTTATTGCATTTTATGCAGGCGGATAGCAGCAAGTGCTTGAGCAATCGATACTGGGTAAAGGTATTGTCACCCAACTTGCCCAGGTTTCTTTAAGCGATTCAATTCTAGTTGTTTTCAAAATACGCAACTATTTGAATGGTGACAATGTGTTAATCCCATATGCCCCACTTTCAATTTTCTTGCTTCTTTTTCCTAGGAATATGATTATTAGATGCATCATTATCCCAGCATAATTGTTTATTTAGTTTCACTGTTTGTTCTACCGCACTAAGTAATGTGTTTTCTTAAACATGCCTTAGCTAATATTTTATCATTGTTGATCTTGTTTGGGCAGTGGACATCTATGTGGGTTTACTAGCTTATTTTACCGATTAGCTTTCTATTTCTGTGACGTCTAATCCTGGATGAAGTTTTTGTGATTGATTGGTATTTTTTATTTAATTAAAAAATACACACGGATTACATAAAGAAAAAAGATCTGAACTCCACACCTAAGATTTGCATGATACTTGCATATCACCCATGACATGCTTGCATCTCTCGTGGCTTACTTTCCCTATCATGCCCAATCTCTACCTGATATTATTTCTACACCCTAAAATCCTCATCTTGTGATTCTCCTCTTGCTCGAGCCCAGTCACCAACTTTTGCATTTTTCGTTTTACAATTTGCTTCCAATGCCTATCTCCCCCACTCTCTCTTGCTCTTGGTCTCTGCTTCCACTCGCTCTCTATTTTGGTTTTCCAACACTTATGTGACATCCTCTTTTGCATGATCTGATGTAGGCAAGCTTTGGGTGAGCTAGCTAATTGGGTTCTTTTGATCTTTGGGCTGCTGGTTGCCTCTCGGGTTAGGCCTTGGCTACTTGGGTTTGGGCTGTGTTCTTTGGAGACTTCTTGGTTCTAGCTCATAAATGTTTGAGCTGATGTTTTAGCTCATTAATTGGAAGAGTAATTGCACCTGATAACTCATTAATGGAGTGGTTTCTTGCCTCTTTCCCTTCCCTGTGTCCCCTTGGTTTCCTCCCCTTGGCTGCCTTCCCGTGTATGGTTCCTTCTCCCTGGCTGCTGATCTGAATTCCCTGGCTGTTGTTCCAGTTCCCTTTGGCTGCTTTTCCCTGTTCCTTGTTCTGCTGTTCCGATTCCCCAGCTACTACATTTTCGGTTTCTTCCTTGGCTGCTGTTCCGTGGCTGTTTTTTCCCTGTTTTTTGTGTGGCCTTTTCGGGTGCTGTTCTAGCTCCCTTTGGCTGCTGTTTTGGTTCCTCCTTGGCTGCCTTTTTGGGTTTCTATTTGACTGTTTGGGTGTTGTGCTGGACTGAATGTTTGGCCTTCTATTTAATGCTTTTAATTGGTTTAAATGGGGGTTATGGTGGCTGTTTGGCTGCCCTCTTTCCCCTATAAATAAAAGGTGTTTTGTAATGAAAAAAGTGTGTTATAATAATATTTTTGGATCTAAAAACCTTAGGGTTTTCTTCATTCTTTGGAAAAGCTTGCGAGCTTGTTCCATTCTCCTTCTCCTCTTCTAGGAAAGCTTGCGATCTTGTCATCTCTTCGTCTTGAACTTCTTATCTCGTTCTTCTCTCCGCAAGTGTCCACCCCACTTGTATCTTTCTTCTCGATGGATGGAATGCAAGTTTAGGTGTTTTATTTTATGTCAAAGTTTGTAAGAGTCTCTTATAATATGAAAGTTGATCTTTAGTATGTATTTTGTCTATTTTTGAATATTTTGTTGGTCTTGTTTTTGCTTGCAAAAAATTAGGGGTTTTCCTAATTTTTTGCTTGCATCAATTTGGTATCAGAGCAAGTTAGCAAATCCTAGGTTTATTCGTCGTATTGTCGGTTGAGTCTTGGTGTTGAGTGAATTTAAGTTTTTGTTAGGTCTTCTTTAAAAAATGAAAAAAATCAGCCAGGTGTTCTTGATGTCCAAGTTCCAACAAACAAATGGGTCCCGTCGCAAGGAAGCCCTACAGCTCCAATCCATAATGAGCTCTACAAACTTCAGGAGAAAATGATTTTGTACGTTGAAAGATATGAGAAGAGAAAGAGTCAGCTTCAAGCCCAATTTATTCCGGAAAAAGAAATTATTCAAAGAAGGTATGCGGCCCGGTTTCAAGAGTTGGAATTAGCATATGCTGCATAAGGGAAAAACTTAAAAGCAACCTCATCTGGAGATGAGTTCTTTCAACCAGAGGAGAATTGATGTAGGCAAGCTTTGGGTGAGCTTGCTAATTGGGTTCTTTTGGTCTTTGGGTTGCTGGTTTCTTCTTGGGTTAGGCCTTGACTATTTGGTTTTGGGCTGTGTTCTTTGGAGACTTTTTGGTTCTAGCTCATAAATGTTTGAGCTGATGTTTTAGCTCATTAATTGGAAGAGTAATTGCACTTAATAGCTCATTAATGGAGTGGTTTCTTGCCTCTTTCCTTTCCTTGTCCCCTTGGTTTCCTTCCCTTGGCTGCCTTCCTGTGTATGGTTCCTTCTTTCTGGCTGCTGATCCGAATTCCCTAGCTGTTGTTCTAGTTCCCTTTGGTCTTTTCCCGGTTCCTTGTGCTGTTATTCCGATTCCCCAGTTGCTGCCTTTTCGGTTTCTTCCCTGGCTGCTATCCTATGGCTGCTTTTTCCCTGCTTTCTGTGTGGCCTTTTCGGGTGCTGTTCTAGCTCCCTTTAGCTGCTATTTTGGTTCCTCTTTGGCTGCTTTTTTGGGTTTCTATGTGACTGTTTGGGTGCTGTGCTGGACTGAATGTTTGGCCTTCTATTTCATGCTTTTAATTGGTTTAAATGGGGGTTATGGTGGTTGTTTGGCTGCCCTCTTCCCCCTATAAATAAAAGGTGTTTTGTAATGAAAAAAATGTGTTATAATGGTATTTTTGGATCTAAAAACCTGAGGGTTTTTCTTCCTTCTTTGGAAAAGCTTGCGAGTTTGTCCTCTCTTCGTCTTGAACTTCTTATCTCGTTCTTCTCTCTGCAAGTGTCCCACCCCACCTGTATCTTTCTTCTCGATGGATGGAATGCAAGTTTAGGTGTTTAATTTTATGTCAAAGTTTGTAAGAGTCTCTTATAATATGAAAGTTATCTTTAGTATGTATTTTGTCTATTTTTGAATATTTTGTTGGCCTTGTTTTTGCTTGCAAAAAATTAGGGGATTTCCTAATTTTTTGCTTGCATCATGATCCAATAGTGCAATCCCTTTGCTTTTGCTCCTCTCCATAACACCTAATTCTTCTTCCGCTTGCCTTCCTCTCCCTTGGTGTATAACATAAATCTTGTATAAACCCACTTTGATTCATGCTGGGGTTAAGTCATATAAATATACTTGTAGCCTTTACATCGTAAATTGTGCCATGCTACATATGACGCCTGCTTGTCAACTAAAATCAAGGTGACATAATTGTTTGAATTTAATTTTTGCTACCTTGATCATCTTTAATACTTGAACCTTCTATTAAAAATGTAATAAGAAAAACCATCTGCTGCCCTTATTGCATTTGACCATTGGTGGAAGAACCAACATGTCTCGTCTGAGATGTTTCTAAATTTAGAGAAATGTCCAAAGAGAATTCAACTAATTATATTCATCATGGGATTTGAAACATAACCATGAGAGTTCATAAAAAACCCCACCAATTTATTGTAAGCTTTCAAAATTAATCAAATCTCATTCTTGAACATTTAACAAGTTTGGGGAATGTCATGATTGTTAAGCAATGTGAATCTCGTCACTCAAGTTATGATCAATGTTCATAATTTACAAAACTTGTCCTTTGAACTATACATTAGCCGTACTAAAGATTTGTTTCAAGAAGGAGAAGCTTACGCATGGCTCTCACAATTTTAAAGGATACATAAGAAAATAATACATAAGGTCATAGTTTTCTTTGATTATAAATGTGAAATTGTGCTTATAATTTAGCACCATTATTACATGACATCTATTAGCTCACTATCATTTGACCTTTCTCCAATATTGCAGTTTATATTGTCAGCCACTGTGGCTACCAACCACTAAATGATTAATATACTTATGTTGCTGTTGGATCTAAATTTTTCAGTGAATGACACTCGATCCTACTAGCTGGTAAACTTTGAGAGGGATAACCTATAACCAGTGTGAGAATGTAGAGAAAATAATTTATTAGAGAAAATCTATAATATAAGTGCTCAAGAAGCTTAAAATCTCAATGAGTCAAAAAGATTAAAAATACTCATCACTCTTTATTTTCAGGAATCTGATAGCTATAGGAAAGGCTACACCTTTAAAGAAATATAAAATTTGATGCTTTCAAACTCTCAGTACAAAGTACTCTAGACATGTGTTACCCTTTAGCTGGTTGGAGGGAAATAGCTTTGTATGGATATGATAATCTTGCTCGGGACATGTTCAATAGTGTTAAGTGGGCATGAGCAAGTCCAGTTGTGTCGAGCGGGTATTGGTGAGCCTGTTGGTGAGCACTGAACAGGAGAGGCTTGTACTTAAAGGGATACCTTAGAGATAGCGACGACCTGATCTGGAGTTCTGGATCGCCCAAAAAAAGGGGGGGGGGTGAGTGAGTTGAAGCTGCGGGGACGATGGGCTCCATGGTTAGATGATCACAAGAGGGTAAACCCGTCGAGTGTGTGCTTTTTTATAGCTCGGATGACGAGTGTAGAGATGATGGAATCTTGCCGTAGATGGTGCGAGTAGCCTTGGTATTCGATTTGCTATGCGGGGTAAGCGGCGAATCAATTGATCCATGAGATTCCTTAGCTCCTGCAAGAGGCAACTTCCCTTCGTAGGCTCGAACGAGTCATGCCTGATGATCCTTGGGCGAGCTCCTCTGTGGGACCCATTGGATGCGAGTTCCTTCATCGCAATTAATTGGCAACCCACCAACTACTTGCTAGATACCTGCAAAAGTATATAGTAGCCTTAGAATTTTTTGTTGAAACCTCTTGGAAATGGTAAAGGAAAGTTTTATTGTAGATTTAGAGTTGGTGGTGTTATCCTAAAGGGATTTGTTCGTTTACATTGAAGTGGAGGCAATTCGAAAACTTGGCAAACCCTAAAACTACCTAAACCCTAAAACTAATTTGAAATTTGGGCTTAACTCTTTTAAATTTTTCGAAAGAAGTGGCCATATAATGGTGTGGATAAGTAGAGGAATGTATCTAATTATCTTATGGACTGTTTTATAATTTTTCTAAAATATTGATGAAGATTTAAGATGAATTTAGACTTAGTGTGAATGCCTTTTTTGGTTGATAACCCTAATTAGGGTTTATGGATTTGGGGATTAGGTTTAATGTTAGAATCAAGGATTGAAAAATTCTATGAATGTGTAGACAAGTGTTTCTAATAATCTTTTGGAGTATTTGACAAAATTTCATTGAGTTTATGAATATATAAATAGTGTTAAATCACGATTAGATCCTAATTTAACCATGCTTTGTTGAGATTTTCATTTATGGTTGTGATGATGATATAAAAATTGATGGCACTACTTAATGCTACTTGCTAAAGAACCATTACAATGCTGTGCTTCTAAGTGCTCTATAAAGTCTAATGGATTTCAAACTTTTAGCTTTATTTGAAGGTGGTTTATTCTTCACTCGAACAACTCCACTATGTATTCCCTAGAGTAGTTTACTTTTCCTATTCTTTCTTGAATCATGAGTACATCAATCGAAGAATACACATTGAATTTAAAATATTATGGCTATCGTTTTAAATACCAGTTAAAACTTATATTATCCATATAAATATACAAAAATCATGGGGATATTCCTTTGATCTATTTTGTTTGATGTGCTAAGTGAATCCTTGATTCATTTTATTTGTCATACCAAAGTTTGAGACCACATAATTTATCTTATAGTATGACTATGTATTAAATTATATAATGGAGATCTTATTAGTAGGTACCCAATCAACTTTAAAGAACTAAAAAAACTACAAATAAAAATCTACTTAATATTAAGACTTAAGGAAGGCTACTCGGAGTTGACTATATTATGTTAACAATAACAAGTTTATCAATGTACCTAAAATTTTTTGAATGACCTCAAACTCAACCTATGAGTCACGGTAAATCTTTGATGATTTAAACGGGTTACAATGTTCTTTGAGGATAACAAATCACCAAAATGCACTATCAAGAATCAAGGGGTCCTAACTCAAATACATTCATTATCGACTCAATTGATCAAGCATATAAGTCAAGGACCCAAGTTCGATCCTGCTATCGACTAGTTAATCATAAGGTCCTAGTGAGGCATTGCTTCAATGTGAATGTTAAAATATATGCTACTCAGAAAAATCAAGATCAAACAAACCTAATTAGTTGGGGCATGCCTTGCCTACAAGGTGATGTTCTAAGGTGTACCATATGTGTTGTGTTGACAATAGGGTGAAGTTGTAAGACCTACCAATTGGGTCATCCTATCCATGACATAAGACTGAAAGACCTAGACTTGTAGATCATTCTAAATTCAAATAGCAACACCTATGTCAAACTTCCCTTAAATCTTGAGTTCTAAGCCCAAGTTTATTAGACAACCCTAATGAGTGGAGGTTCAAGCCTTAATGTTTGTATCAAGGTTCCAAATGATAATTTAATCTCAATCTTTGCTTGTGGGCATTCTAATGGATGTAAGCCCCATCATGCTGCAATTAATCAATTGACGTAAAACCTACTAATCCTCTCAAATAACCATTCAACCCACCTTAGTTATATGGTAATTCCTTTTCCTTGAGTTATAAGCACCATTTATGAGCCATCCCCAATACACACACAAATAAAAGCTCACAAGAACATCAAATTATGCTTAATTCTTATGTTTTAAAATGGATGTAAGCCTTGCCTTTATTAACTTGGATCGGTACTAAGCCAAAAAGGCTATTAAATCAAAAATTGGGCCTTCAAATGGATGTTAAGTCCTAACCCAATCTAAAGTTGAACTAGTTTTCAAGTTACTAACCTCACCAATCAAAATCAAATCCATCAATTAAAAAACACAACCCAAAAATCCCACGTGTCTTAAACAATTTTATTTGATTCAAGTAAAAACTTATGAATAACTGATGGTTAGGAGATGCCTCTTTACCATCATTTCAATTATGTCTGAATAGCAATTGACCATAATGCGTGCTTTCAAACTATTTAGTAAATTGATATGACTAAATTTTTGCTAGTAAACGAGTAGACATCGACCTCTGAAAGGGCTTTGGGCACTCCCTTACATATATATATTCTCTGGTTTGTGTGGGACACTTACAAAGAGGCAACCCATAATTGCTAATTTGGCTCTTTAGATTTTATGATTCAAATTTCATAGATTTTGATAAATTGGGTCCATTGATATACTTAGGATGATGAAATTTTGAGATCTTAATTGAATTTACCTCCATCTCCCAATCATTCCCCACTTATTAAATTCATATTTAACTATCAAGTTTGAACCTTTGTAATCGAAAGCACTCTCTGGTGAGTAAATGTGCCAATAACATGGTGGTTTGCACCCATTGGAAGTTAGGGGAAAATCTGATTAAAACAAATTTAATTTAACTTAAGGAGAACTGCTTCCTTGTTTTATCTCACGTACATCAAGAAGGTTCGAGGGTAGATTTGACCAATTTAGATATCATGTTTTGCTCCTATTGTTATCTTTTTCTAGATGGTTAAACTAGATGCTGAATTGAATAGAATCCAATAGTTTTTGTTGGCAAAAGGAAGCCTTTGATTTTTTCTTGTAGGCAAAAGACAAAGCAATTGAAATTAATTGGTTACTATATAGGTCATTGCATCATCATTAACCTTAACCTTAATGTTTTAAGATTACTCATCCTCAAATTTCATTCATTTGTGCTGATTGTTACATGAGGTATAGTAACTCTATACTACATAAGCCTTTATAATAACTTCTAAGCATTTACTTTGGGCCTTTTTTCATTGTATTCCATTCATGTTAATATTTTGTGCTCACCTTATTAGTGCAACTATCACACTCCATCACATATATTAAAATCATATAAGCTTATTTTTCACTATTCATCTTCAATAAGTGTCCATCCATCTTCCTAATATAACCATTTCTAACTCTATAGCTAGTAATTTTACCATTGTTAACATTCTTGATTTTCTCGCTTGTTTTTTCCTTTTTAAGTGAACATTTTTTGTCAGCACTTGAATCTATATAACTTAGTTGTTTCAAAGAAAATTTAGAAAGTCTACCTTCAAATCTCGAGAACATTCTCTTACACATAATAGTCTTGTGTTGCTTCTTCGTTTAAACTATCATAATTAACTCTAGAATTTAAGTGTTTTATCTTTATTCACACTCTTTAGTATACAAAAAATTGAGGTGGTTAAATTTAACATTTTTAGGGATCACTCGATATTAACATGATATTTTTAAGCCTACGGTCCATATTACTCTCCCCCAAGTCCCAACATATAATTTACCACTCAAGATAAGCTTGATTTTCCTATTTAACATAATCCTGAAGATATATAATTGGAGGACACACATCTAAAATATTAAGATTTTTAATTTTATAATTGTTGAGGGGTGTTATGTCTACTTTTGATATGAGATAAGCGGTTCAATTTGGTTTCTCATTGGCATCTAAAACCTTTACTTTTACCTGCATAGTTTTTGTTTACGATTATTTGGGTGTCATATTTGAATACCAAATAACGTGAGTTACAATGTATCAGCTAGAATTTTCAGGGAGAACATGGATTGTTTAGTCAACTTGTAGTTTTAGAAATATTGCTAATTGATTGATGACATCGATTTAGCTATGTGGGTTGTGCCCAGGGAAGGCTACCAAGCTGAAACCTGTTAGATACACTAAAGCCTAATCCATCTCAATCTTCTCTAGTGGAAAATGCTATATTTGTTGCTGAAGGAGTCATAGTACTGTTCCTAAGTTGGGATATGCCTTGCTATTTACATGATGGAAAGTAATTATGACATGATATAAAAAGTTTCTTGCTTATAGAAGAAATTTCAGAATAATACTTGACATATATGATAAAAACATGTATTCTTCGTGGGATTGTTTTCTTTAGAAATAGCACCTTTAAGATAGGTTTTTGTATGCAACTATGTCATATATATTTCCATCTTTGTGGTATTTTCTCGTGATTGAAAACTTCATTGATACCAGAAGTGTTCACCTTCATTTATTCTCGAACTCTTTGTTTTTTACAGGCCAATCTCTGGATTATCATTTTTAGCTACGTTGGGAACTACTTCTGGACTCATTATTTTTTCACGGTACTTGGAGCTTCATATACTTTTCCATCATGGAAAATGAACAATGTAAGGGGTTTTTCTTACATGAATTGTTATTGGACCTTCTGACTTTCTTTTTTCAAGGAAGCAGCTATTTTTGCTTCATATGTGAACCATAGGAAGGTGAAATTTGAAGATAATAGTTAAACATCATGGTGTTTGTTCTATTTTCATTTTGATACGCATAATTGTGTTCTCTGCAATGCTCACTTAACTGTTGTCAAGGGAGGGATTTGAGTGGTGAGGACAAATCAGCTTTTGTTCCTGAACGCACAACCAAATATTACCTTTAAATTCCACTGATGTCTGCGTAGCTTGATATAATGGAACTAAACCTTTTTTATCCCCGTTTGTGTAAAAAAAAAAATGGCTGAGAGATGTTGAGCAGAGTTGAGCCCATTTGTTTTATAGTATTGCCCTTTCATGATTAGAACAACAGGTTTTACATAAATGTATGCTTTTATATATATATATATATATATATATATATATATATATATATATATATATATATATATATATATCCATGTACATGATATTTTTTACTCATCTCATATAATAAGTGTAGTTATCTTTCATATACTCATGCAAAGAAGATTTAAACCTAACCTGCTACATATCTTTGTGCACTATGGTATGAGTTTTGCTTTTGAATTCCTTTATGTATCTTATGTTAACGGCAATGATGATGATAGAATGAGGCAGGAAGTTTCTTCCAGTTTGATTGCGTTTATTTAATAGTTTATATATGACGATCAGGATGTGTTAAAACTTGACTAGAGTTGTGTTAGACCGGTCCAGTGGACCGGTCCAGCCGGTCCGCACGGGACCGGCCGAGTCGCGAAACAGGCGACTGGTTTCGCTTGGGCGGAAGCCGCACGCACGCATGATCCATGGGAGCCCTTTTTGGAAGGTTTTTGAATGGTGTTTAGGAGGGAAATTGATTGTAGAGACTGTTTAGGGAATTCCTTTTGAATTGTATGCATTAAATAGTTGATTTTTCTAGGGTTTGGGCATCTTGAATTTGGCTGAAATTTGAGATCGCTTAGATTTAGGTTTTCTTTGGGCTCTAGCGGCGTCTAGAGATTTGGGAGAGATCAATCCTCCTCTCGAATTGAGGATCAATTGTATCTTTGCTATTTTTCTTGCATCAACTAGTAAAATACAAGTTGTTTTTTCCAATTTTCTCTCAGATTTTCCCTGTTTTTTCCCACTGTTTGCTGTTTTTCCTGCTGCGAACAGCAGTTTGCATCGAGATTCTCTATAGAAGTGATTTGGAAATACTTGAAATCAAGTATTTCCTATCAAGTTGGTTATATCCTAAACTAACATGTGTTTTTTTTATTTGGTGTGATAGGTACCTCATACAACATTTCTTCTCACTCATGTTTGCTTCCTATTTTACCACATGGTATCAAATTTAACACTCCGTAGACTCCGCCACTCTATCACAGATTTGCCACCATCAATTCGGTTTGTCACTGAAGCTGCATGGATTTTAGCCCTGTCTTATTTCATAGCATACTTGGAGACGTTGGCTATTTCAAATGTATGTCTTAGCATTTTCATTCCATTTCTTTCATGATGTTCTGTAATCCATTCCATTGTCATTTTAAATGTTGAGAAGCTTTTGTTATATAATATTTTCTAATGGATAGGTAGTGAGATTTTGAAAATATTTCCTGTATCTTTTTGTCTTGTAAACTATGATGATTTTGAACCTTCCATGGAAATTTGACTTGGCTTGCTGCATCTTAAAGATTGACGTTACTGCTAATTTTGTCAGTTCCCTATAATGTGCTAAAAGATACTGATGGCTTCAGTGGTATCAGAAATAGTAAGGTATTATTATACTAATCCGTCAGTTTGATTAGCTGGTTATGGCTGTTTCAATTAATATCCTAATTATTAGTGTAGCAATCATTTCAAAATTATCTAGCAATGATATATAAGATAAAACATGTTGAAACATTAGATTGAACGTGATGCGGACATCCAGCCGTCCATGTCTATCCGAGGAGGAGCTAAGATTAACGGCCGTGATCATCCTATGTTATTTTAAATTTTTATTTTAATTATGCATTTTCCGGTTTTACCCTTACTTAGGGGTCTAATCTTATGTAAGCCTTAGGGGCATGATCGTCTTATTGTAGTTTTTTTTTAAATTTTTGAGGCCTATATATAGAGGCCCTTACCAGTGTATTGGTATGATGAATTATTAAGAAAATATATTTGTTTTGCACTTTTGTTCTTTGGGAGGACGTTAGTGGAAATCCCTATGGAGGGAATTGTGGTTTCCATTAGCCGCATGATGGGTCCGGGCTCGTGGCTTGAAGTCCCTTGGTGAAGGGCATCGTATCAACCGTCAGTCTTCAGAAGAGGTCAAGGCTCGTGGTTCTATCTCTTTTTTCTTTGTTTTGTTTTTCTTTATTTCCTTAAACCACCACCTCCTCAAGCCCTCCACCAAGGCGCCGATCTTCTCACCCCCAACACCTCCACACCATTGGCCTACACCATCCCTCCCTTCCTCCTCCCTCCCCTTGGCCGAAATCCACCATGGCTCCGCCCAACCGCCGGCCACCTCACCCTTGCCCTCTTGATGATGATTTTAATCATCATTAGCAATTACCTTAATTAGTCCACTTATTTCGGGAGATAATTTAATCTAATTTAAAATTCAAATTTGGATTTCAAATACTTTCCTAAATTAGCATTTTCAAATTAGGAAAGTTTTCAATTTGAGTCTAATTTAATATTAAATTAGATTTGAATTATTTATTCTCTTCCCTAAAGTGAGGATTTAATAACCCTAATTCCCAATTAATTTTTTTAATTGATTATCCTCCTTGGTAATTAATTTTAAAGAGGATTTAATAACCCTAATTCCCCTAACTCATATTTGAATTTGAATTTGAATTTCAAATTCTTTTCCCACATTTAATTAAATCTGAAATTAATTTCATATTTAATACTCTTTCCATAACCCCAAACCTAGACCCCACAAACCCTAATTCCCACCACACTTGGCCGGCCCTCTTGTCTTCCCACCTTCTTGGTATTCCTCTCATCCCATGGGACCTCTTGCATGAAAACAAATCAAGCATCTTCCCTTCGGATGTTGGTGGATCATCGGCATCTACACATAGCCCCTCCTCCGGCTAACTTTCGTTGGATGTCTACCCCGGCTTCTTCTTCTTTGTGGTGGCATCTTCCGGATTGTGGTGATTCTTCTTCCGCTAACCCTTAAAGAGTGTGAGTGAGGGAAACTCGAGGTGAATTCTCTCTTTGTTACGTGGTGAATTGTTCGTTTGTTGCACTACTTGTTTTCATTATAATCTTTATATTTTGAGATCTTGTCTTTTATTGTGTGGTTACTTGCCTTATCAATTTAAACAATTTTAAATTTGTAAAATCTTTTCAAAGTGAAACATTAAGTTTAAGTTGCGACGCCTAATTCAATCGTTATAAATTTCTATGTGCAATTCCTATGTGGTTTCACATCAGAACATGTTGGCATATATTATCCTTACATAATATTGTTTTGATTGTCTTTATTGTTTAGAATGTGATGCTGCCTTTAACTTTTAGTAAGAATGTCTTAATACACTATATCAGTTAAGTTGCTAGTTATATCTGCCCATGGTATTCTGGAAATCTCAATGTGAACCAGTAATACCTACATGCTTAAAATTCATGGATTTGATTAACTTGCATGATAATTAGGTGAATTGCATATATTTGGAACATATGATTAGCTTACATGTGTCGCTAGTGAATTTGTTATTGTATGACATTTACTAACCTTTTATGGTGGTCTAGAAATTTCTTATTCCATAAAGGAAAACAGATTCTTAGTGCCCTTATTATTGTATCTTCACACATTTTTTTGTATTGAGGGTCTGTACTTTTTATAGGTCTATTGTAGAACACTTCCCGTTACAAGTACTGCTACCCTTAGAATTTTTTTTTGCCGTAATGATGGTGCCAAATAACATGATGTAGAAGTATCTCCCAGTTCGATGATGATGCACCACAAAATTGTCATCAAATCGAAAATGAAAGTAACCACAAAAAGAAATCAAGATTTATTTGATTTGGCTTCAACGAAGATTGTCCTTAGGAGAGGAAGGAGGATCCAATATACTAGAAAAACATAGAAGCTGCAGTCAGCGTACAAATTGTTTCACGACTAGGCCCGAAGGTTCGAATTAATGGGGCGAGAACAGACGATGAGACGGTTTATTAAATTTTGAATCACTAACTAATTCCAATACACATAAAGCCATAAACCTCAAAATTTTAAAATCAAATGCTATAAATATCTTTTTCTCTTAGAGCGTCGCACCTACGAGAACATTCTCTTCTATTCTACTCATTTTAAGCTTTGAATAAATCATGTGTTCATTCATAAATATAGAGTGAGTCATAAAAGAACTCAGTGAACATATCATGTTTTTATATTATAGTAACACAAGCTATTGAGAATAATATGCATGCTCAATTTAAACATAAAAAATTTCTAAAAAAATTATTTTAAACGTATCCATCAATATTATGCATATTTTATATATTTATCCTTTTTTTGTAAATAGTACTATCTTTACAGGAGACACCGTCTACAATAGTACTAATGAAGGTACTTGATGTAGAACCAAGCTAGCCATGATTGGACAATTCAAAATTTGAAATTTAATTTTAGATTTAAATGTTTAGAGAGGAGGGAAAAGTTTGAATTTGAATCTTCTCCACGTGGGCTGACCCCTTGATGGGGATTTAATGGGATGATTAAGAGAGGTTGCTATGTTTGAAAATTTAAATTAGGAAAAGAGATTTAAAGTATCTCCTTTTCAAAATTTAAATTAATTTGAATGGTGAGGTCTTTCCTAATTTAACCCATCTATTTTTGGAAACATAATTTTAAATTTTAAAGTATTTAAAATTTGATTTGAGAACTTTGATTTTGAATTGGGATGGAAGCAAATTCAAAATTTTTGAAATTAATTTCAATCGAAAGGGTGGAGGTAATTGGGGAATTGATGGTTTAATTGTGGGAGGGTTAATGGGCCTCCTAATTAGAGGAGAGAGAGGAAGAGGGGGAGGCCAAGAGGGGAAGGGGAGGGGCCCACATGCATTAAAGAATATTGGAGGAGATTAGGAGACTTAATTGAGTTTCCAATCTAAGTAAATTTAAATTAGGAAAGATAATTTAATACAAATTATCTCTCCAATTTAAATTCAAATTTAAAAGGCTTTGATTGGAGGGACTTTCTTAATATAAATCATCATATTTTATGAAAGAAAATTTAAATTCCAATAGATTGGAATTTGAATTTAAAAATTCTTTCTAATTTAAAACGTGTTATTAATGGAAAGCGTCAATTTGGGGATTCGAAATTTGGAGTCAAAGGAGGGATATTGTGGCCGGCGGCTTAGAGAAGGGGAAGAGTTTTAGGATTTGGGCCGGCCACTAGAAAGAGGAGGGGTTTGAACAGGCGGTTGGGAGGAGGAGAGGAGTGATTTTGGGTGTGGGGATTCAACCAAGAGAGAGAAGTGAGGTCGGGGTTCGGCCTAGGGCTAAGGTGGGGAATTTTGGCCAAGGGAGGGAGAGTGGAGGAGGGGGCTGGCGGCTAGGAAGGAAGGAGGGGAAGTGGCGGAGAAGATAAACTACGAGCCCGGGCGCTTCCTGTGATTGATGAGTAATGCTTTTCCCTTGCCTAGGGACTTCAAACCACGAGCCCAGACGCTTACTGTGGCTGGTGGGTAGTACGTTTCCCTCACATAGGGACTTCAACTCTCATAAAAATTCTCAAAGTTCTTAAGAACAAGATTGCATAATTTTTCTTCTTAATAATCATCCATCCCCTCAAAAGAAAAGGAGAGCTATAAATAGTCAAAATTCAATAATAAGCAAATGACAAAAGTGCCCCCTGGGATCACATAGGCCTACTCCCTCAAGTGAGGGTAAAATTGAAAAAATGTATAAATAAATCAAAATATAAATAATTACTCAAAATAAAGTGGTACAATCATGACCATCGATCTTCGGCTCCTCATCTGATAAATTTTCACGGTCGGATGTCCTCATCAGTACTCCATTTATATTTTTTTTTTTCATTTACGTGTACGGGTACATTGCGCTCTTAGCCAGTACTATAATGGGGTGTGTTTAATGGGGGCGGTGGAGTAATCTAAAGAATTGCGAAAATGATTTAGGGTTCTATCAATCCCTAAACAATGCTTAGTTTTTTTTTGATATAAAAATTCTACTTAATATATGCAAGTACATGTGTCAAATCAAGTAATATAATAATAGACTAGAGTATCGATCCCATGAGGAAGAATGTTTACTTGCAAATACTAGTACTATTTAACTACAACAATTATCCTACTCAATTAAAATAAGTTTTGATAGAGATTCAATCACTATATTTAAAATAAAAAATAATTAAATAAATTACTATTTGGATAAATTATTTTAAATTGATGGATGTAAATATAATATATTTCATAGTGCTTATATTTAATATTAATGTTATTCAAAGCATATGCATCATCGACCGCTCAGTCAAGCATGAAGAGACAAATGACAGATTAAACTTTTCCAATCTCAATATCACTCTAAACTCCCATAGTCTGTCACCTTATGAAAATCTTAGAAGAGTAAGTAAAGTTTGTACTGTTAAAATCCTCTTATAACAATTAATCTCTATAAATTTGATACATGATAAACACTATGCCTATGCTTGCATCATATCAATCCAACATACATGGTTGTGCCTACTTTCTTATTCCTAGGCTCTACATTACACTTGATATTAACTACACATATAGCCACTATGTGTATTAAATGAAGACATGGTATATTGGAAATATCATGAAATAATTGATGAAGAGAATTCATTAGCATTCCATATTTTATGTACACCATCAATCAAAAACTAAAAAATTTAGCTAGACATGAAGAACAAGTGCATATTCATTTTCATTAATTGCACAAAAGAAGGAAAGTACATAAGAAAAGATATCATTGGAAGTTCAATGATCTCCTTCACACTCCTTGAATTTACATAATAGTTTCTACAAATACAAAGCCAAACACTATAATGGAATGTATCTTCTACTTCTCTGAATTTCCTTAGTTGTTACTCTTAAGGAAAAATAGAGAAGCACTATAAAGAGTGAAATTAAACAAGTGACTGAACTCCTATACTAGCATTACAAATGGACTATTTATAGAAAAACACATAAAACGGATTCTGGCGCCGCGACACTAAAGGGTTTCCTCTACTGTTGTGCTTGCTGGCGTGGATCCGCTGTTTAATGAATCGACGTGTTGCTTTGATACAAATCGTGACTTGAATAGTTACAACTGCAGCGTCGCGGCGCAACTGACAGTTGTGTGTTGCGTCGTCAACGTGGCTCTCCCTTCTCCCTTGACTTAGTGGCGCTGGAATTTGGCGCCATGGTGCCGTGCATACAGAGACTGGGCTTTGCCTCGCTGACTCCTCCGACGCTATAACGATGCGATAGTTGGCTGGGCTTTGCGGTGCTGACTCCTCCGATGTTGCAACGCTGTCAAACAGAGAATGGGTCTGTCATGTCTATATTTGGTGCTCCGTCAGTGTCAATGATGGCGTTGCGGCTGTATTGAATCCGACGCCGTGACACTATAGTACTATACCATACTTGAAAGTTTTGTCCATTTCCAATTTTTTCTTGCACTAACACAACTAAAACAATACATTTTCAGTGATAAATTAACATATAAACCATAACATTATTTACACTTATTAGTACTCCATTAGTCAACATTAGGGGTGTAAGTGAGCTGAGCCACTTACGAGCTGGCTCGAGCTCGACTCATTTATAGGCTCACGAGCTGGGCTTATCAAGCTCACGAGTCGAGCTTGAGTTCGAGCTCGAACTCGAACTCATTTATTAAACGAGCTCGAGTTCGAGCTTGATGAGGCTCGGCTTGTGAGCCGGCTCGAATAATTTTTAAGATTTAAAAAAAATAAAATAATTAATATTTTTATTAAATTTAAATCTTAAAAGAAAAGTTGTTGTAAGTTTAAGAAAAACGTTAAAGTTGTACCTATAGCCTACTGTGCAATAGTTTTCAAAATTATAATATTAAAGCTATAGCTATTTTATCCACCAGAAAAAGTAAAACATCTTTTTTAATATATATTAAAGCTGCAAACCTGCAATAGTGTCCAAAAAAATGCAAGATAACTTTTGTTATCCACAGGATAAAGTAATGGTTCGTCTATTTTGTATCTATTTTGTTGCATGCGACAGACGAGTGTCTCGAGGACTCTGCCCCTCTGCAATGTTGCTGGCCCGCTGGCTCAGGAATTGGGTGAAAAAATGGCGAATGGTGGGCGGAAAACTTAAATCGAGCGGCTTGACGAGCGGCTCGACGAGTGGCTTGAAGGATCATTTCGGTGTCTTGAGTCGAGCTTGAGCTCAATTTTTGAGCTCAACTCGAGTTCGAGCTCGATATTTGACTCACGAGTCGAGCTCTAACAACTCTTGACTCGCGTTCGACTTGACTCGTTTACACCCCTAATCAACATGTACATGCAAACATATCTATCTTAACCAGTTCATTCATATAACATTCATTTATTTTTTATGAAAAAAATGAATCACAACGTATCACTTATCATCCATGCCAATATGAACAATCATTGAATATGGGAAAATAAAAATATGTTTTAGCTTGCAATAATAACTAAATAAATAATATCTTTCCATGCTTTTGATTTAGAAGAAAATAAAATCATTATTGTAATTAAAAGACATAAGTACTCACGTTGATTCAGATTTTTTAAAGTTCAGCTCTCACTCCTTACTCTGATGTCGATAAGTTTAACACCTATAAATTTATTTGCAAACTCTCTTATTAAAGTTTTTAAATATTAGTTAACATCAGATAAATTTCTAATTTAATTATCATATGTGATTGAGTTTTAAATTTTATATATATTCATATCTCTATATTTATCACTAAAATTAAATGTGATATTCATAACCTAATTATTAAATAATCTTTTAAATAAACTTCTATTCTTTTACTTACCCTCTCCTCTTATAAATCTATTTTATTATTATTTTAATTAATTTACAATTTATTTCTTATAAATATATTGAACTTGCATGATGAAATTGGCTTATAAATCATTAATTATTTCAATAATTTACCTTAAAATCTTATTATCATGCTAAATTTAATTTAATTTCATAAATAAATTTAATGGCATTTCCAAATTCTAATTAATTTATTATTAAAATTTCTATAATATTAATTTTATTATTTAATTCACATGAGATATTCTTGATTCGCTTCATCCAGTTAAGCCAAACGAACGAAAGGAACGAACAAAGGATCGAAGCCTAGCGGTGAGAAGAACACGAGCCAAATTCTATTAAATTTATATAATATGGTTGGAGACCATTTTGGTCCTTCATAAAGAATCAAACGACTATTTTAATCCTTTTCTCGTTATACATATGTGGCATTATACATATTCTATACAATAACAACAATGATAACAAGCCTTTATCCCACTACGTGTGGTCGGCAACAAGAATATTTTTTTCTCCATTGTGTCTTGTTATGAGTCAAATTCTCATTTAAATTTAATTAAAAAAGGTCATTTTTAATACTTTTTAGTTTTTAACCAAGTCTTTTTAGATCTACATCTACCTTTCTTAGCATTGGCCAAATTTAAAATATCTACTTTCCTAACTAGGTCATCGGAATGCCGACGTTTATGAGACCAAATCATCTAAGGCGACTCTCTCTAATCTTATCTGCCATTGGAGCTACTCCAACATTTTCACTTTTATACTTGTTTCGTATTTTGTCTCTAAGAGTAAAGCCACTCATCCACCCGAGTATCCTCATCTTTGTAACACTTAGCATAATTTTATGCTTTCTCTTTTAATGGTCGCTATACATGTTATATATTTGATGTAAGTAGTCATTTTGAGTTATACTTCAAGTTGAATTAATCTAAATTAGAGCAAGTTGGGGAAAACTTAAAATTAATTTCAAGCCTCGAGTATTTAAAGCTTATTTCGAGTGTATCTTGAGTTTCTAGCTTTTTTTAACAAGTCTTATTGAAAACAAATAAACTTATATGATTTGCACATGTGCGCTAAAAGGTTGAAAAATAAAAATACACCCTTAGAACATGCAAAGATAAGATAAGTAATTCTCAAGGATTATGTCTGAAAATTGTTAGTTTAATGGTAATATTGGATATAAGTTATGGAAAATGATTTACATTGAATAATTTCAACTCCTCAAATGACACTTGGTAGTGAATGGATATTGAGGATTCATAAAGCCAACCCCAAATTGTTGGGATAAATCTAATCCTGCTGATGATACTATAGTTAGCATTATTTAAACTGAAAGGACAGTGAATCTCTTCTATCTTAAACCTTTTTCTGTTATTTTATTTTGTATGATTAGTAATTCGATTTGATTATGCTTGATTTCATAAGCTTATATGATACGCACATTAAGATCCTTCAATTGTTCTGAATGTTGCAGTTTCCTTATTATGACTTTGTTGACCGGGACTCAATGTACAAAATTGGATCGCTATTTTATGCTATTTATTTTCTGGTCAGCTTTCCCATGTTTGCAAGGTAAGTGGTTGAATTTTATGGATGTCATTATTGTTATTATTGACATTATCCAAGAATTTAAGGAATTATGTATGCTTATGAAGTGTTGTCTTTAGAATGTCATCTTTTTGGGTGTTGTCTACTCTACTGTTAATTGTAAAGACTGTATAGTATCAATGAAATTCTAGAGGTTAGAAGTAGTCACCGTTGTGGCAAATGGGAAGGTTTTCAACAGTTTACTTAACTGTTTTAGAATGGGGATCAAACGGTCAAGGGAGACGCAGGTGCTGCTTCTTAGGACACTATTTTGACGTGTGCTTTTGGTCTTTTGCTTGAATGTGTTTTGAAGTTTTATTCTTGTGTCGAGTTTTCGTGAGTCAGGGAGGTGCTGGAATTAGTCTGAATTAGGCCAGTGCAAGTCAGTTTGAACTGGTTACTTGTTCAAATTAGCATTATCATCATTACCCTTTAATAACTAATTTGAAGTAATTTTACATAATAAATCAACAACGGCGAACCTCGATATCGAGCATTGAAGTTAGTAACTTTAATAATAGAATACCTTAGAAGTAGAACAGATATTTGCATTAAAAGCTCATAATGATTGTGATAACCGGTTTAGGCTGGGCCGGTTCAACCGAACCGGTCAGCCTTCTATTAATAGCCGCGACCCCAACAGAGGGGCTGACTTTGCTATTCGCGAAACAGGGAGAGGAGCGGACGGTCGGCTGTGTGCGGGAGAGCGAGGTAAGTTCGTTTTTTTTCCAATTTTAACAATCGTTCGCATTAAAGGATGAGAATAATCAACTCATTTTTCATTCCCTTAGTTAAAGGAGTGCTAATTTTGGAGAATTTGCAACGACCGAAGGGGGAAGAAGGAAGAAGTTTGTGGTATTTTTCTTTCCAAATTTTGTATAAATTCCCTTCTTTTATTTCATCTAAAGCAAACGATATTCCTTGAAGGAATAGAGGGGATTGAAATCAAGGAGAGAGAATTTTGGAAGAGGAAGAAGGATTTTTGGGAGATTTGGAAAATCCCATTGTAAGTAATTTCTGTCATGAAATTATTCTTAAGTTTTATTAGATAAAGCAAGTTCATGAAAACTTTATTGGTTGATGTTAGAGATTTGGAGAGAGGTTCGAGGTTGTTCCCTATGCCGAAGACTTGAAGGGTTCAAAGTGGGTAATTATAATTATGAAATTCAAAATTTAGTATTATTCTTTTGCCTTCAAAGTTTTATTTTAAAGACATAGGGAACAACCTATATGCTAATGTGTGAAATGTTGAAAAATTAAATGCCTAAATAGTTGTAAATATTATTACAACAGAAAACGAAAGAATCAAGTAACATAAATGAAATTAAGTATATGAATGAAAAAGAATATATGCATGTATTAAGAAAATATGCAAACAAAGAAAATGACATATGAAAATGAAAAAAATAAAAATGTTCAAGATAAATGAAAAAGAAAGGAAAATGATATGTATGAAAATTTCAGGAGTTCACCCCCTTATAGTACTGGCTGGGGACGCTATACTCGTGCACATAAAAAGGAAAAGGAAAAGGTCTTGGAAATGAAAAAGGAAATAATTGGAAAAGGTTGTACATTTGGGTACTTTAAGACGGTGCTCCTGTACAAATCAAATGAGAAAAATGAAATATTAAAGTTTAAAGTGTTTAAAATGTTTTAAAAGAAAATGACCAGAGATGTATAAATTACTGAAATGAATGAAATAATGTTAAGAAATGATATGATACATATAAAAGAATATTTATATTGATTGTTTTAAATAGTTAACCACTGAGTTTACATTGTAAACTCAAACCCTTAAATTAATGTCTTAGGTAAATCTCCAAAGGAGAAGAAATGGCTGAAAGAGAAGAATTCATCTATAGAAGACGACGTACAAATGACAACAGGTAAAATAACTGATGAAAATGTTTAGTTTGGTTTTAGATTGATTAAAGTTTTCTGTGTGACTAGTGACTCTTCAGTTAATAGAACAATTTATGTTGATGAGTTATTATTATATTGATGGAAATGTAATATCGTCCGACTTTTCATACCCGCCTCGTTAGATCGAGCATTCGGCCGGGTCGTGACAATGATACATCAATGCTATTTATGAGAACTAACTTACTGCATATGTGGAGGCTTCACATTAGGGGGTGCTTGGTTATAATCCCGCCCCTAGTAGTTAGACATGTCCGGCGGCTAGGGATTTCAGAGAGCCGGATCTTCCTCTCAAATTGAAGATCCATTGTATCTTGTTTGTTTTCTTCCTTATATCATTAATTAAAAAGGTTTTTTCTCTAGTTACTCCTCTTAATTCTTCTTGGGGATTGTGTTTGGGGCTGCCGAAATTAAATTTTAGCTAAGGAATAGTGGGGATTTCTACGAGCACTTCCTAACAAATTGGTATCAGAGTAGCTTCTTCCTCACTGATTTCTGCTACGTCTTCCTCTCCAATCTTGCAATTTTTATCTGTTTGGAGGCCAGATTCACATCAAAGTTGTTGTTTCTGGTACGCCTTAGGTTTCACAAATTAGGGTTTGCCCTAATTTCCCCTCCAAAAGAGAGAAATTTCTCCACCAAAATCAAATGAGAAACAATCACAAAAGGGTAGAGAAGAAAAATGAGAACCTTTGCATTAGCAAGCTAAGAGAAAACAAGATAAGTTTGTCCACTTCGAGAAGGACAAGATCTCCCACAAGAAAACCCTAGAAAAGCACAAGAGAAGACTAGAGAAAGAAAACTAGAAAGAGAATACACTTTTCATAATACCCAAAACTAAACCCTAATGGCTCCCTTCATACCCTTTCAAAAATAACCTCCCCTCCCCAAAATACCCCCAGTTAAGTGGGGGTCCCTCTTTGGTCCAGCCAGATTCCCGCCCCCCCTTCTTCCGCCTGTAGACCCGCACGGGTCCAGGCGGGACCGGTAAACCCGGTCCAACAATACCGCCCTCTAGAAGATCAACCTTGTCCTCAAGGTTGAAGTCTGGAAACTGCGCCTGCATGGTTTCGTATATCTCCCAAGTAGCCTCATGTGTCGGTAAATCCTTCCACTCGATGAGAATCTCCCTTTTGCCTTGATCATTCTTACTCACTTCCTTCACATGTAGTGGCTCTAGTAAGAATTGCATATCTTCTGTGAGGCCCTGGGGTATAATAGGAATGGCCACAGTATGATCCCCTATGCTCTTCTTCAATAGCGATGCGTGGAATACAGGGTGGATGGAGGAATGAGGAGGTAACTTGAGCGGTAGGCCACCATCCCAACTTTCCTTTCGATCTCGAAAGGCCCATAGTATCGTGGAGAGAGCTTTTCACTCCTTCTGCTAGCTAAAGTCTTCTGTCTGTAAGGCCTTAGCTTCAAGTATACCATATCTCCAACCTCAAATGTCACATCCTTGCGGTGAGCATCCGCCTTGGTCTTCATGATCTGTTGGGCCCTCAATAGGTGTTCCCTCAACTCTCCCAACACTCTATCCCTCTCCTCCAAGTATTGATCCACTAAATATACCGGGGTCGTCCCCTTCTGATAATTCACCAATGGTGGTGGATCTCTTCCATAAAGAATCTTGAAAGGTGTGAACTGAGATGCGGTATGGAAACAAGTGTTGTACCAATATTCTGCCCATGGCAGCCATTTGACCCACTGCTTAGGCCTTTCCCCAACGAAGCATCTCAAGTAAGTCTCCACGCTCCGGTTCACCACCTCCGACTGTCCGTCTGTCTGTGGGTGGTATGTTGTACTCCGCTTCAAGAATGTGCCCTGCATCTTGAAGATCTCTTTCCAAAATGAACTCAAGAAGACTTTGTCCCTATCCGAGACAATAAAAGTGGGGACCCCATGCAATCGAACCACCTCTCTGATGAAAGTAGATGCCACAGTAGGAGCTGAAAAAGGATGCCGTAGTGGAATGAAATGGCTATACTTGCTCAGACGGTCAACTACCACCATGATGACCGTATATCCTTCCGACTTGGGTAACCCCTCAATGAAATCCATGGTGACTTCCTCCCAAATCTTGTTTGGAAGCACCAAGGGCTGCAGCAAACCACTAGGGGCACAAGCTTGATACTTGTTCCGTTGACAAATATCACATTTGCTCACCATGTCTTCGACATCTCCTCTTAACCCTTTCCAAAAGAATTCGGATTTCACCCGCCGATAGGTTTTCTCCACCCCCGAATGTCCACCAATACGGCTATCGTGGTACTCCCGTAGAAGAATGGGGACAAATGCTGAGTCACGGTGTAGTACTAACCTCCCTTTGTATAATAAAAGAGAGTTCTCTAGGTGATACCCTTTGAACCCTCCTTCTCCCTTCTGGATAGCCGCCCGGATTCTCTCTAACTCCTCGGTATGTTGATTTTCCTTCACCATTTCACCCCAATCAACCAATCGTGGAACAGATGGTGCCATCAACTGTGAGCACTCCACACGGGAAAGAGCATCTGCCGCCTTGTTTTGAGCTCCCGGCTTATACTGAATCTCAAACTCATACCCCAAGAGTTTTGCTAGCCACCTCTGATGTTCCTCCGCCACCAACCTTTGCTCTAGTAAGTACTTGAGGCTCCTCTGATTAGTACGAACTATGAATTGTTGCCCCAATAGATAAGGCTGCCATTTTTGAATGGCCAACACAATGGCCATCAGTTCCCGCTCATAAACTGACTTCAACCCCGCTCTAGTTGATAAGATCTTGCTGAAGAAAGCAATCGGCCTATGATTCTGCATGAGCACTGTGTCACGACCCGACCCGACGGGGACGGATCCCGCCCGAGCCGGATTGCGACCAGCCTAACAGACTAACCAGGATCTAGCTTTGGAATTGGTTACTGAACTGAATCTTCCAAAATGTTATACACCAAACAAACACACAGAGCTACTATAGAACATCAAATGCAGCGGAACAAATCATCCATATTTTCTTTCTTTTCCTCAAAACAATCATCTTACAAATACAGTGCATGGCTGACAGAAAAATAAACAGAAATAGCCATGACTGTACAAAAATCAAAAAGTACAAAATACCTATACTGATCAGACTCTGAAATCTAGTCCTGGACTTCCTTCCCTTTCCCAGAACCTGAAAACCACCAGAAAACAAGAGTGAGCTCAACAGCTCAGCAAAGCAACAAACCTCCAATCAAAACTCTCAGAATCCAAAACCAAACTCATCAGACAGAAATCCGTACAGAATTCAGAACAGAACCGTATCTCGAATCAGAACAGAATCAAAATCAGAACTTATACGGACATATATCAAATCAAAATCAGAGTCGTACAGATCAGATCACATCAGAGTACAAATCGGAACAGATTAAATCAACAGAGTCAGAATCGTACAGAAATCAGAAATTCAGCTCATATCATATCAAAACAGAATCGGAACAGATATCAAATCAGACAGAAACAGAACAGATACGGAACTCAGATATCAGATATTTAATTAATAGCTAAATGTGCTCACGGCACCAGAAATTCTCTGAGTAATTAATAGCTAAATGTGCTCACGGCACCAGAAATTCTCTGAGTAATTAATAGCTAAATGTGCTCACGGCACCAGAAATTCTCTGAGTAATTAATAGCTAAATGTGCTCACGGCACCAGAACAGATATCCTCGGATCCGGAACAGAACAGATCAGATTTCAGATTGAGCTCATTTCAGATTTCCCTGACACTTACTGAATCTCATAGGATCCAGGCCCCTTATAGCTCCCTTTTTATAGCATATACATATAGCATTTCAATTCAGAATAAATCCGGGCAAATCAGAAATCAGACAAAAATCGGGCAGCACAACGGCTGTATACGGAATTTACACAATTTTTTCTGAAAATCAAAATTCACCAAATTCGCACAGAATATAGATAATCACATTTCAGAACATTTATTCTACTGCACAGATAATTTCAGAATACATAGAAAAATCCAGTCGACGAAAAACACCGTCGAATCAAAAATACCCGGACAAAAATCTTCAGAAAATAACCAAAATGTGCACACTCGGCACGCCAACAATATACAGAAAGTTACGCGGTAAAAACTGAGCCAATCAACAGATACGGACGAAAATCGTTAACGGAAACGAAATCCGGACAGAATATACCGCCAAACACGACGGTTCTGAAAATCGAGAAAGGCGGAATGTGCCTTACCTTGCGTACAGCAATATGTCGAACAGTCTCCTCGGACAAAAACGGCTCCGCGTCGTCCGAAAATCAACTTTTCCCAAATTTCTCTCGACTTTCTCTCTCCTCAAAAGATATTTTCGTTTTTAATGATTTTCTCTCTCCTCAAAACGACTTGAAATCAGCTTTAAAGTCTTCAGATCGGCCCGGCCGATCGCCAGATCGTCCCAGGATGATCAGACCATTTAGGATCGTCCTGGACGGTTCCCAGGACTGTTCTCAGGCCGATATTTTCTACAGTGCCGATCGGCCTGGACGATGTGCACAGAAAATCACCTGGAGCAAATTGGGCACATTCTGGAGCTAATTTTCAACTGATCGTCCCAGGACGATCCAGATCGTCCTGGACGATCCTGGAGCAGATTCTTGATATTACACACTGCTCCCAAGCCCACTCCTGAAGCGTCAGTTTCAACCACAAATTGTTGGGTGAAATCTGGAAGAGCCAAATAAACCTGTCAATTTTGGGTTACGGGTCGGGTTCGGGTCAACCCGAAATTGACACGGTACTATTCGGGTTCGGGTCGACCCGACCCGTTTTTTCAAACTGGTCGATTTTCTCGGGTCAACCCGACCCCACCTATTTCAGCCAAAATCCAAATCTCGCCGCGCGGGCAGCGGGTCACACACGGGGGTTCGCGGCTCGATGCAGTGATGGCATGACGCGGGACGGCTGTCAGTTCCGACCTCGGGACGCGAAGAAACACAGGCGAACTGCCTCGGGACAACGGACGACGTGGCTGCCTCGGGACGGCGGCTGCGCGGCCTCGACGCCGAACTGCCTCGGGACGGCAGAACTGGCTGGGCGGTCAGGCGGAACTGACGCCGGCGCCCGGCGTGAAGAAACGCGGCTGCACGGACGGCGGAACTGGCTGGCGGGCAGCGCGGGGGCAGGCCGGGCAGCGAGCGGGGCTGGCGGGCAGCGGGCAGCGCGGGGGCAGAAATTCAAATTTTTTTAAAATAAACGGGTTTTCGAGTTGACCCGGCAACCCGTCGGGTCAACCCTAACCCGACCCGTTTTTGCAAACGGGTCGGTTTTCTGAACCCGAACCCGACCCGCTTCGGGTTCGGGTCAACCCAAACCCGAAAATTCCGGGTCGGGTTCGGATCGGGTTTTCGGGTCGGATCCAATATTGACAGGTCTAGAGCCAAAACTGGGGCACTAGTCATGGCTTCCTTCAGAGTCTTCATGGCTTCCTCTGCCTTCTCTCCCCACTGAAAGTTGTCCTTCTTTAGCTGATCAGTCAAAGGGCCTGCTATGGAACCATAGCCCTTGATAAACCTCCTGTAGTAGCCAGTAAGTCCCAAAAATCCCCGTAGGCCTTTAAGGGATTTTGGTGTAGGCCACTTCACCATGGCCTCTATCTTGGTGGGGTCAGCCGCCACCCCACTCCCTGAAATGATGTGTCCCAGATACTCCACCTCCTTCTGAGCGAAAGAACACTTCTTCTGGTTGGCATATAGCTGAAGCTCCAATAAGGTCGTGAGTACCACCCCAAGATGGGTGATATGGTCCTGCAGAGATTTGCTATACACCAATATATCATAAAAAAAAACTAGAACAAACCTCCTCAAGTAGGGCTGGAAGACCTGATTCATCAGGGCTTGGAAGGTGGAGGGAGCGTTAGTGAGCCCGAATGGCATCACTAGAAACTTATAATGACCCTCATGTGTTCGGAAAGCTGTCTTCTGAATGTCTTCAGTCTTCATCCTAATCTGGTGATAACCAGATTTCAGGTCCACCTTGGAGAAGATGGTGGCTCCCCCAAGCTCATCCAAAAGCTCATCTACCACCGGAATAGGAAATTTGTCCAACACAGTCTCTTTGTTGAGGGCCCGATAGTCTACACAGAATCGCCAACTACCGTCTTTCTTTTTTACCAAGAGTACAGGACTGGAAAATGGGCTCACACTGGGCTGGATCACCTGAGCCTCCATCATCTCTGCTACTAACCTCTCAATCTCCTCCTTCTGAGCATGAGGATATTTGTAGAGTCGCATGCTGATGGGTGCTACCCCTGTCTTCAACACAATAGCATGCTCCCTGGATCTGATAGGGGGTAGCCCTTTGGGCATCTGAAACACTGTGGAGTGCTGTTGTAGAAGATCCTGGACCACCTCAGGTATGACTTCTGGCTCTCTTTCTACCTCCATGCCCACCTGTTGTAGCTCTATCAAATAGCCCTCTCCATCATCTCTCAAAGTCTTGAAGATGGACTTCAATGCCACTCTGGATCTGCATAAACTGGGGTCTCCATGTAGTGTCACTCTTCTGCTCCTCTTCCCATACTCCATGTATAATTTCTTCCAATTCACCTTCATCTCCCCCAAGGACTGGAGCCACTGCATCCCAAGTATCACGTCAGTGCTTCCCAAATCCAGCAGTAGGAAGTCTTGCACTGTCTCCTCTCCTTGCAATGTAAGGGTCACTCCCTTACACTGCCCGCTACAACGCTCCTTCTTTCCCGTGCCCAAAATGACTCCTACACCTCTCCCCTGTGTCACTGGTAGCCCCACCCTCTCCACCAATCTGTAAGCAATGAAGTTGTGGGTGGCCCCACTATCAATCAGAACCATCACCTTGTACCCTGCAATCTCCCCTTCTAGCTTCATGGTGGAATGTGATGTCAGACCTGCTATTGAGTTGAGTGAAACCTCCACCATAGCCAAATGAGGGTGCTCCTCCTCTTCTCCCTCCTCCTCAGTTGCCCCTGTGTCCTCTTCCTCCTCCTCAGAATCCCCCACTATGATCACATGTAGTGTCTTCTCCTTACACCTATGCCCGGGTGTAAACTTCTCATCACATCGGTAGCAAAGGCCCTTGGCCCTTTTCTCTTTCAGCTCTGAATCAGTTAATCTCTTGAACCCTCCTTGGTTCACTGCCGTAGTGGGTTTCTCCTTGGCTATCTCCCTAGGAGGAAGGATGGTAGTCGCCCTTGAGCCTCCAATCATGAGTGGTGGTCGGTAAGTGGGGTAGGACACCCCTGATCTCCTCGGTGGCTCCACCTTCAGCTTGTCCTCTACAAGCTGTGCAGTCTCCATGATCTTCACTAACCCCTGTGGAGCAACGACCCTGATGGCTGCTCTGATGTGGGGCTTCAACCCCTTCATAAAATTCCCCTCCAAAAGACCATCTCGAATCCCTCGCAATCTGCCTGACAGTAGTTCAAAGTGCTCTCTATACTCTGCCACTGTGCCCTCCTGCACTAGAGCCACCAACTGCTCATAGTGTGTACCCTCGCTGGACACCCTGAATCTATGAAGTAGGAGGTCTTTGAACTCCTCCCAACTCCTAACGTGTTGTCTCCCTTCAAGCCATTGAAACCAGGCCAATGCCTTCCCTTCCAAATATACCGGAATCGCCATCAACTTCTCCTCTTCTATGACACCATTCACTGCAAAATAGCGCTCCACCCTGTAGATCCATCCGTAAGCATCCTCCCCTTCAAAAATAGGAATCTTCAACTTCCTCATGCGGTTGTCAGTTCGGTGGAAGGTTCTTCCATCTCCCCATGTCCCCTGAGTAAATCCCTCCCCGTGTGGTCTTCCCCTCCTCTCCACCGGGTAAGGATTTTGAAACCCCCTCCATGGTGGTTCTCTTGGCTCTCCATAGCCCATGCCATAGTCTTCTCTTCTTCCTCCCTGCTCCCACGTGGCACGATTTCCTTCCGGAAACCCCCCCATCTGATTCGGCCACCCTTCACGTGTGCTGTGGGGGCCCACCGAGCCCATGTATGGCCGGCCCCCTTGACCACCAGTCATTCCCCAAGGGCCACCTACTCCAGACCCTTCTCCTCCTTCCCTTGGCCATTGCCCTTGCATGCCATCTTCACTCTGATTTACTCCTTCTTCCCTAATTGGAAAATTAGGGTTAGGGTTTTGGTTCGTCACCGGAGATTTCCCTTTTTCCTTAGGGTTTGATGGAACAACTTGAGCTTCTAGCAATTTCCGGATCATCTCTTCCATTCCCCCAAATCTCTCCTCTAGGGATGAAAATTTTCCCTCCATCGACGAAAGTTTCTCACTCACCTCCTCTTTCAATTGGCCCATCTCTCCCTCCAAAACTTCCACTTTCTTTGACGCCATGCCGTCTAGGATCAAGAGCTCTGATACCAACTTGGTACGCCTTAGGTTTCACAAATTAGGGTTTGCCCTAATTTCCCCTCCAAAAGAGAGAAATTTCTCCACCAAAATCAAATGAGAAACAATCACAAAAGGGTAGAGAAGAAAAATGAGAACCTTTGCATTAGCAAGCCAAGAGAAAACAAGATAAGTTTGTCCACTTCGAGAAGGACAAGATCTCCCACAAGAAAACCCTAGAAAAGCACAAGAGAAGACTAGAGGAAGAAAACTAGAAAGAGAATACACTTTTCATAATACCCAAAACTAAACCCTAATGGCTCCCTTCATACCCTTTCAAAAATAACCTCCCCTCCCCAAAATACCCCCACTTAAGTGGGGGGTCCCTCTTTGGTCCAGCCGGATTCCCGCCCCCCTTCTTCCGCCTGTAGACCCGCACGGGTCCAGGCGGGACCGGTAAACCCGGTCCAACAGTTTCTTACTATTGGAGTCTAAATCTTGGTACCTATGGAAGGAAGAAAGGTAAAAGTGTTAGAAGGGAAGATTAGACAATTGAAATCTGAAATTTTAAATCTCCAAACTCAATTTTCAGATTTCAAGAGTCAAATTTCAGCCATCCACGAGAAGATTGTTGGGGAATTTTCTATCATGGAGGAGATGTTGAAGAAGTTGCTCGAGGGCCAAATCAAAATGGCATAGTCGGAGGTGAGGGAAGCTGCTGGCCGCCAAGGAAGTGGTGAAAACCCTAATCCAATAAGGTGAAGGGAAGATCAAGAGATGGAGAATTTGGAGGGAGAAGAGAGAATGCCCCTCCTGGAGCCTATTCCTAGGGTGAAATCAGGTAGAGGGTATGGGGAGAGATGTGAGGAGGTAGGGCATGAATGAAGGGGGGGGGGTTTGAAATGAGAGGGGTTGATTATGATTGAAAGGGTGTTGAATTTGATAGGAGAATGACTGATTATGATCCAAGTATTGCTGAATTTGAAAGGCGAAGGTGAAAATTTGAGGAAAGAGTTGGGTATGAGCATATAAGGGATGATTGAGATACTTGGGTGGAACCACCGTCTTGGGGAATGAGAAATTATGAAGGAAATAGGGGGAACGAAGGAGATCTGAAGTTGAGGAAGCTAAAGATGTCTATTTTTGAGGGAGAGAATGTACATGAGTGGATCTCTAGGGTGAAAATGTACTTTATTGTCAATAGGTTGATGCAGGAGGAGAGATTGACGATAGCCGGGATGTGCTTGGAAGGAAAAGCATTGACATGATACCAGTGGAGGGATATGAGATGACCCATGCATACCTGAAGGGAGTTTAAGGACTGCTTGTTGGAATGTTTCCGAACTAGCAGGGGAGGAGATTTCTATCAACAGTTCTTCACCCTGATGCAGGAAGTGACAGTGATGGAGTACCTTGCATGCATAGCATTTCAACCTTATATGGCATTCATGCCCTCACTAACTTTGCCTTGTTTCCTATGTTGTCAAGGTCAAGCCCTAGTTGGGCTATCTCTTTGCATTTTCAGCCATTGGCCACATATGTGTTGTCAACTTGCCTTTCATGACTTTAATTGCAATGACTACCCCTCCGTCTTACTGCAGTCAAAGTGGAGATATTTTAGTCTGAAACAAACTTATGGGCTTAATTCCCAAGAAAATAAATAAAGAGCATATTTCTCTAATTTTCTTTATTATGGGTCATATAAAGTCAAATATCCCAAATTTAATTACCCAACTTATCTAAAAGACTTGCTTCCCCCTTAATCCTCAAACTCCACATCTTTTAGTTGAATGCCTAAAGTCATACATGTTTATTTATAAGATTTCCATTTTAATTAATTTTATTTACGTTGTGTATTTTTCTCTACACTAAAACTTAATCTCGTTAATTAATATTTTTTTTTCTCGTTCAAATATATGGAATATACTTATTTAGTTATTATTTTATTCATCTACATGAACCATAATTACTTTTTGTAAGTCCTTAATTTAATGATTAACATATCATTACAATGGCTATTAACCTTCCTATTTTATTCCAAATATATATAATATACATTTGTTTGCTCCTTAAAATTTATTTAAATTATAAGTTAATATTTCTAGATTTTTTATAACATAAAAGCACGAAGTTAAAATAAATTTTTTAATATTTTCTCATAAATTTTAGTTAACCAATTTATTTTAACTTCACTAAAATTTAGAATCGTTCAAGATATAGAAAGAAATATTTCTCATATGATAATATTTTAACTTTCTGATTTCATTAAATAAAATTCCTAAATTTCTGTTTTATGTACATACCTTGCCTCTTAACATTTGCAAATTACCAAAATATCTCCTCTTTTTTCTCTATTCCCCCTTTCCACAGAAGCACCCTAAACATTTCTTTGAAAATAGAAGCTAGGTCTATGATTCATAAATGAAAATCTAAGTCAAAACTTTCCTCTAAGCTTATAGAAGGAAAAAGAAGAGAAATATTAGGCTTCAACATTGAACAATTATCACCCTACTCGGGTTTGGCCTGGTCACGCGCTACCTAATTGAGGTTGTTTTTCGTGCCAACCAATTTCCTCTACAATGTCTTTGTTTTTCACGCTTGCGTTTTGTTTCTCGCACTCTCCATATTGCTCCCCATCTCATGCTAAATCTCTCTCACTCCCTCCATCTCTCTTGCTCTCTTTCTCACTCCCCCTCTAACTCTCTCAAACTATCCTTTTTCATCTACTTAAATGGGGGTAATTGGGCCCCTGTATCGGTTCATACCTATTATTATTATATTCATTTATTTTAAGTTATTAGTCATTTTATATTTTACTCCCATAATTTTTTTGCAAATAATTTTATATCTTATAAATGTGTTATTTAAACAAATAGAATAATAGCTTATCAAGATTATATTTATCCATAAAAAAATAATCAATTGAATTTAATATTAATATTTTTAATTAAACAAATAAAATTTTGAATCTTTACACTTACATTGAAGTTTGATGGATTGTAACTTTTTTGTTTACGCAACCAGTAGCTTCTACTTCATTTGATGATTCTCTGACTCATCCATCCATCGACTGTGGGTGTTTGTGTGCTCTGATGTCTTCTCGCTATCAATTGTTGACGACTGAATATCATCAATCCTAGGAAAAATTGCCAATCCTCTGCATTTGAGTCTTTGTTGATCTCTTCACACTTGTTGTTAACCCAAGCCTCCATTTGACCACATGACAAACTATGGTTGATCTCCTCATTGATGGTGATTGCTTATTGCCATTAAATGCTTCTAGGCCCTCCTTGCATCAGGTCATTTTCTTGTTGAGTTCCTCCATGTCATATTGATGAGATTGCCTGCTTCTGTTGGTTGGCCTTCTTGTTCTAGTCACTAATTTTACTGCCCCTACCTTACATATCTCACCATCCAATTGCCTAGTAACACACACAACCCTACCTCTAGTCATCCCATGTGCTTCTGGTCACCTGCTTCTTACCTTGTAGGCTAATTCATCGCCAGTGTGTTTGCTGCTTACCTTGTAGGCTTGTATGCATCACCTCCAAAGTTTTCTTGCCACTTTTAGTGTTCGTTTGGGGCAGCTTTCTTACTGCTTCTTAAAACATCTTTTTAGTAAAAAAATTATTTTTTTACACTAAAAAACTACTTTAAAAAATAATAAGACAGCCGTCCCAAATGAAGTCTTAGACATGATTCCAATCACTTTTGGACAATCCAAGCTTCGATAGTATCCCAACCTTATACTGCCTCCATGTTCTCACCGGCCTCAACCTTGTCTTCCATGTCTTCAAGGATAAGTCCTAGTTCAACTATCTCTATCTTTTCCGCCATTGGCCACATCTATGTTAGTTTACTTCCCATAACTTAGATTGATACTATTTTGTCGACTTAATTATATCTCTGCACTCGCATTGCCTTCCATAACTTTGATTGCAACTATTCTGTCGATTTAACTACATCCTTGCTCCCGCCTTGAATGTGGAACATCATAGCTCAAGTGTTCCTTAGGACTAGCTTACTATAGTTTGTTATAATATTTCTAGAATCTTCTTAGTAATGATGTGGAACATCATAGCTCAAGTGTTCCTTAGGACTAGCTTACTATAGTTTGTTATAATATTTCTAGAATCTTCTTATTAGCTAATATAAGCAAGATATTATAAGGAGAGATTCATTGATGAAACTATATTCTCTTTCAAGCTTTAGAAGCTTGTTGTGTGCCTTTGCTCCATGGATTGGGAAATCTCTTCTTGCAGGTCCGATTCTTGTGACGATCTCCACATCAGTTGATATCAGAGTCCGGAGCTTGCGAAGAATCGGACCTGTAAGAAGAGATTTCCCAATCCAGGGAGCAAAGGCAAACAACAAGCTTCTAAAGCTTCAAAGAGGATATATTTTCATCAATGAATCCCTCCTTACAATATCTTGATTATATAAGCTACTAAGAAGATTCTAGAAATATTATAACAAACTATAGTAAGCTAGTCATAAGGAACACTTGAGCTATGATGTTCCACATCATTACTAAGAAGATTCTAGAAATATTATAACAAATTATAGTAAGCTAGTCCTAAAGAACACTTGAGCTATGATGTTCCGCATCATTCTCCCCTTGTGTCAAAATAGCTCGACTCGGTCGAAGCGTGTCTTCAAGGAGGGGTGTAGATTATAATCAGTCCCCCTGGGTCGAAGATTTTGCATCTTTGATGAATGTCTACCAACTTAACCAAATGAGTACATGTTTCCAAGTGATATTTTTTGCTGAATTTTTGTCCACAACTTCTTGACATGTCTTTTTTTATACCTTCATCCTTTCCACCTTGAATGTAGCAGAGAAATCTTGGTTTCCACATATTTTAATCATAGGAGCCATACCAAACATCAACCTCTGACAAAGATGATCTCCCATAAACAAAAATATTGCATGTCACAGTTGTTACCTCCTTTGAATTTTTATATGTTTCTGACGAAGCCAGTAGGTTTTGCTGAGATGTTAAAGGGGGCAATTCTCTAAAATCAATATTTAATTTTGAAATAAAAAAAAAATTCAAATCCATAACTTCATTATCAAACCCCGAAGGAGATGGACGGTCAATGATGATCGCCGCCGAAGGAGATGGGCGGTCGGCGATGATCAATGCCCAAGGAGATGGGCGGTTGACGACGAAGAAGATGACTATCCTCCGCTCCAACTTCCACTCCAATGGTGAGATCCGCCACCCCACTATCCTCACGAAAATAACCGCCAAAGAAGAAGGGCTGTCGACCGTGATCGACGCTGCGAAGCCCTTCGGGTGGTTCAAGTGGAAGCATCACTTGCTCGGATTGATGCTTTATTTGCTGATTTCAATCGTTCTTTAGAACGAGTATGCACATCGGTCGTCATATCAATGACTCCCTTTTTTGCAACCGTATCATCAGACATCTACCCTCACTCGGATGACTCACCTTCGCTCTAGTCCCATACTGTCGCCCATGATTCCGCCTTCGCATTCCCCTATGATCCGACCCCTCTTCCTCACCTTGAGCTCATGTGAGATTGCCTCTGCTCGCAAATCCTCGACCCGACCCCTCCTCCTGCTAGTTTTGCCTTCGCTTCGTCTAGCGACCAGACCTACAATCTCGCTTCATCTCATAACAAGAATGACGATTCTGATTCTCTCCAGCGTGATTCTAGCCCCAACCAGTCCTCTCCCGCTCCTGCTGCCAGTTCGCTTCGGCGATCCCAAATCCACTCCTGCATCCGTCCCGACTACACTGTGCTCCCGTTTCCGCTCCCGCTTCCACGTGCACCACTCGAGCCAGCTAGTCCTCTTCCAGCACGCAACCAAGATCCCTCTAGGATGGTGAAGAAGCCAATGACAATTAGGGAGCTCATGAGGGTGCAGATGAAAGTGTTTGAGCCAACTGTTTCTCGGATCCTGCATGGGTTGCTCAGGATCTCAGCTAGCGAGCTTGGGAGGCGTACAGAATCCATCATTTTGCCGTTAAAGTTATTGCAACAATTTATAACTTTTGATTTTCCCGACCAACAAGAATATGAAGCTTGGCGTCGTAGAAATTTGAAGCTTCTTGACGTTGGATTATTCCTACACCATCTAACTGCATCAGATGTTCATTCTCAATTGTTAGAAACATGTTTTGATCATGAAGAAATATCTATAATCAATGAGAAATTTGAGTCGAACTTATTTGTTCAAACTGCCCTAATTGATATGAATGTAAGCCAGTTAGTTGCAAGGTTAGCATATAAGATTTTTGAAGATTTGCCTAAAAGTAATGTTGATATTGAAAAGTGCAAACCAACAATCTCTCCAACCATTGCTTTTGAGGTAGTGCATTCCTCTAATGCTGAGGGAGCCACTGCTATTTGGTTGTAAGGAAAATCCAAAAGCAATTCAGTCTTTACCAAACTCTTCGTCTAGCCCTCCGCCTCCAACCCTTCCTGCACTGCTACAGAGCATCACAAGCACGACACTTGTCACAATTTCCTTGAGTCAGCTCAGCTACAGTATCCCAAGGGAAATCGCTACCTTGAAAAGCCGAATCCCTAATCTAATAATAAGATTAGAAAACAATGAAGTGCACTCAATTCTCTACGTTTATTAAGCTTGGCAGAATCGGGCAAACACGACCTTCATGACTACAATTAAATCACAAAGAAAGGATAAGACTTTAAGAAATACAAGAAGAGGGAGATGAGAAAACCTTTTTCAAGGATCGGTTGTAATCCTCCACTCGACGTTTCCAAGTTGCTCTTCAATAGCCTTGACTAAGGTATCCAAGATGCGCTCTATGTACTCTTCTACGGTGTGGTCGATGCGCGGGTTGACGTCGAAGAAGGTCGAATGTAAGATGCAAACAAACCCTTGCTCGTCGTAGGAGAAGCCGTAGTCAAGGTCCGGATCAGCCATTCATGAATGATAGACGACATTCGTTTCCGAAGATCACTAGCAACTTTGAACTCCGTTAAAGAGAAAGAAGTTTCTCTTAAACTTGAAGTGGAGAAGATGACGAAAGGTCGGTCTAGGGGAGAATGTTTGGGAGAGGAGAAGTAGGTTGGGAAGGAGAGAATAAATTAAAAATCTGAAATAAATTTTAGATTTCTAATTGGGAGGGAATTAGGAATTAATTTTGAATTTAATTCCTAGAGGGGAAAGAGGTGTTAATGTAGAGAGAGGGGATTGGAGAGAGAGAGAGAGGGGGGCGGTGGTATGAGGGGATGGGGGAGGCTTTAATATATTTCCAAAAGGAGAGCTTCTCCTTTAGAAATAAGTCAAGTAATAGGGGAAAAGGAAAATTCGGCCAAGGAGGTGGTGGGGATTTGGAATTATTTCCTAGAGAGGGTGGGGGAATTAGGAAATAAATCAAGGGGGATTTAATGTAGGGGGGCCGGCGGCATCAAGAGGGAAAGGAGGATTAAATGCAATGTTTAATGCTTGCTTAATTTGGGTTTAGGAATTAGGAAAGTATTTAATTAAATCCAATTTGAATTTGAAATTCAAATAGATTTAATTTAGAAACTTTCCTAAAATAGATTTAGTAATTTAGGCAAGATTTTAAATTTCAAATTGGTTGAATTTGAATTCCAAAATCTGTCCAAATTAGGCAAGGGAAAGCAATGGGGAGAGGGGATCTAGAGCCGGCGGGTTGGAGGGGCTCGGGTATGGGGCCGGCGGCTAAGTGGGAAGTATGTGGAGTTTGGTTGAGTGAAGGGGAAGGGCTTGGGAAGGGAGAAAACCGTGTGTGTGATGTTGGCCGGTGGTGGTGGAAGGAGAAAGGAAGAGATACAAAATAGAACCACAAACCCGACTCGTTTAGGTTGTTGGGTGATGCGCAATTCTCCCTCTCCTTGGGATCTCTCTCCGATTTCTCAAGCTCTCACAAGAACTTATGCAAGGGGAAGAAATATTTTAATCATTCATTAATTCATTCATTAACCTCAAAAGAAGAATACTAGGGCTATAAATAGCCTCGTACAAAGACTCGCGAAAATAAAAGGACGACAATGCCGGGCTTACATACGACCTCTCTTAATAAAAGAGTACAACGGAAAACTAATAAAGCAAATACAATATGACATCATAAATAAGAAAATACATAAAACAACTCAGAAATACAAAGACTCAATCGTGGCCGTAGATCGATGGCCATGTCTCTGATAGACTCTCCACGATCTGATGTCCCCATTAGAAAGTCGCTGATGGAAATATTGTCTTAAGCCCTTGAAGGAGGTTACGATCTCAACTATCTAGCTAATTTAGTTATTGCTTGTGCAAAAACTTTACTTGAAGGGAATCCTATTGTTGGAAGTTTTAAGGGAAGGCCTTTTGAATCTACTTGGCATGTAATCAATAGGTCAGGGATCAAATCTAGCTATAATTCTGATGTGAAAAATGACCTGGAACATTCCAACGCCATAACTTCTTTGATAATGAAGTTATGAATTTGATTTTTTTTTTTTTTCAAAATTAAATATTGATTTTTAGAGAGTTTCCCCCTTTAATATCTCAGCAAAGTCTACTGGCTTCGTCAGAAACATATAAAAACTCAAAGGAGGTAGCAACTGTGACATGCAATGATTTTGTTTCTGGGAGATCATCTTTGTCAGAGGTTGATGTTTGGTATGGCTCCTATGATTCAAATATGTGGAAACCAAGATTTTTCTGATACATTCAAGGTGGAAAGGATGAAGGTATTAAAAAAGACATGTCGAGGAGCTGTGGACAAAAATCCAGCAAAAGATATCACTTGGAAATCTGTACTCATTTGATTAAGTTGGTAGACATTCATCAAAGACGCAAAATCTTCGACCCAGGGGGACTGATTATAATCTACACCCCTCTCCGATGACACGCTTCAACGGAGTCGAGCTCTTTTGACGCAAGGGGAGAATGATGTGGACCATCATAGCTCAAGTGTTCCTTAGGACTAGCTTACTGTAGTTTGTTATAATATTTTTAGAATCTTCTTAGTAATGATGTGGAACATCATTGCTCAAGTGTTCCTTAAGACTAGCTTACTATAGTTTGTTATAATATTTCTAGAATATTCTTAGTAACTTATATAAGCAAGATATTGTAAGGAGGGATTCATTGATGAAAATATATCCTCTTTAAAGCTTTAGAAGCTTGTTGCGTGCCTTTGCTCCATGGATTGAGAAATCTCTTCTTGCAGGTCCGATTCTTCCGATGATCCCCACATCACGTTGCCTTCCATAACTTTGTTTGCAACTATTCTGTCGATTTAAATACATCCTTGCACCCGCACCTACCACTTTGTTCGCCTTTCGGCTTCACTTCACAATCTCTTGCACTCAAATATGACCTCTTTGCAGCAACATGTTTCTATGGTCCTTATGACAACAGTTGATCCTTTTCATTGACTACTAAGGCACTTCCAAATTCAAGTTAATATCTTCTATACTGTAAACCTGTAGCAAACTAAAGGAATCAGAGAAAGAAGGAAGTAGCTGAAATATTTTCATTTCATCTTACTACATTGATAAGAGTGGTAAGCACATATATATAACTAAGAATAAAGCCAATCAATTATTGCTGCTCAGAGTTGGTTAACAATCTACAGTCCTGATTGAAGCTTGAGATGATTAACGGTATGGATTCAGCAGGTAACAGAGGTTGCAGCCCTTAGCTCCTCCACCAAGACTGCTCCACTAATACAGCACGTTAACATATACTTCCTTGAATTATTATCATAATATTTTCTCTTTATTAAAGGTATTATTCTTTATTATATATATTTATTATTATTTTTTTACTATGTATAGACATATATGATCATACGAATATAGTTGATTACAATCATTGTAATCTCATATTCTTCCTCTTTAACATTTATTTTATCAGTTAGGAGAACATCTGCATTAACTTTGAGGGGTAAGAATATGCCTACATTACACTGTTTCTTTCTTATTCAATCACAATTCACAACTGAAGTCTTTTCTGTCAGATATCGTTTGACAGTTGTTGCTAATTTGTAGTGCCATTGCATAGGTTACATATAATATACAATCCTTGAAGAATTGGTCTTTTATAACAGTTTATCAAGCATAAATCATCTTAATGTTTCAGGTCTCATGTGGGGTTGATGATTTAGGAATTAAGAAAGAACTGAGTAAATTTTTTTTTTTCGCTTATTTTTTACTTAAATAAGAAATAACTGAATCTTGCATTCACATTTTTTTTAATCCAGGCAAACCAAACTAAGGTAACCCAAAGTAATACACCTTAAAATTCACAAAGTGGATTCATCAAGAAACCTGCTGGAACAAATAATTCACGTTCTGAATGAGATAATGTGTGTTCTATATTCATACATACAATCGTTTGGAGACTTAGGAGAACTGATCAATATCTTGAGATGGAGAAATTATTCTGTGCGGAGACCGGATGTAGAACGCCGTCTGGAGACCAACCAGAATGCGCCATGTCAGTGATACCGAGCGAAGGGGTGACGTGACGCATTCTGATTGGTCTCCGGACGGCGTTTGACATCCACACAGAATAATTAATGCTTGAGATGAAGTAGTTGAACCAGCTAATATTTCGTGCATAAGAGGTTCTGTTTGGCTGTTTGTAGCTAAAGTCAGAGGAATAGCATACTAAAAAAAACTGTGTTATAGAGTATTTTAATGTAAAACCCATTAGGATGGGTTTCAAAATTCTTTAATTTACATTGAAATTAATGCTTATATAATATTCTGAATTGTACTAATCTCAATGCAAATTCAAGGGCTTCGATGCGTTTCGCATCATGATATCCTAGAATAATTTTTTCCCGTGTTACATAGCTCCTCCTAAGTTCTTGTTTGTCTCCATCAAAATCCTAACAACGATGCTTTGTTTTTGTGGCATCCAGAGTTGCTGAGAAAGAAGATGATGGATGGGATCTACAAAGAGTGGCTGTGGATGCATTAGGCGCTGCCATGCTTGTCACAATAATACTTGATCTGTGGCGAATTTCTTTGGGCTCAATAGCTTCAACTTCCCATTCAAACCAATGCAAGCAACCTGGTCTTGCATGGTTTCACGTACCTGGAAGCGACATTCAGAATGGCAACATGTGATGGTTGTAATGGCTCAGATGGCCAGATAGATCTGCTTTGGGTTTATCAAATCAACCTGTATTCAATGTTCTACATTTTCTTTCCGTGAACTGTGTTCGTGCTGGGACTGTTAAGACACATGACGTGTCGAGTCAGGAAGCTTCTTCTGTTAGGATTAATACCTATATATATCGCTGTAATTTGTAACTTCTAGAGATAACGTTAATACAATTTCTTCATTTTCCTCTCTGTCTCGGCTTTCCTCATCTTCCCTGTTCTCACTCTACCCTCTTCAGCAATTCTATCATGGTATCAGAGCTGTAAAAGCTCAACAGTGTTTCTAGATCTTCATGGCGGAAGAAGAAGGCTCCGTCGGATCACGCAGGACAACCTCGGCTGTGATGAACAGAGACACAGATCTCCTTATCCCACCTCACCTCAAATTCTTGATATCTAACATCAAAAACTTGGTTCCCACCTCTCTCACCACCGACAATTACTCCATCTGGCGGTTGCAACTCCTGCAACATTTTTCAGCGAATGGATTCGAAGAACATCTCACCGGACAAACTCTGTGTTCGCCGGAGTCAGATGAACCCGCGCAAAATTGCTGGATATTGATCGATCGCAATCTCATCTCAGCTTTGCTCTCGACTATTTCGCCTACAATTCTTCCTTACGTCGTCACGCTTCGCACCTCTCACGAAGTCTGGACCACGCTTGAGCGCCGCCTCCAACCGACGAACAGATCAAGAGTCATCCAGCTCAAAAATGAGCTCCATCAAATACATATGCAAGATCAGACAATGCACCAATATCTTGATCAAATCAAGAAGATCGTGGATAACATCGCAGCGGCAGGTTCTTGCGTCGACATGGAAGACATTGTTCTTTACATACTCAATGGATTACCGGCAATATACAACCCGTTCAAAACGGCAATTAGAACCTCCCTTCAGCCGATCCAACTTGACGACTTATACTCGCTGCTAATCAGCGAAGAAATCAATCTTCAGCACCAGCAGCTCCAAGAAAATAAAACATCTGAATCTACGACACTTTTCACCAATCGATCCTCTACTTACCGAGGCAAGCAAAACAAATTCAGAGGTCGCTCCTCCAACCGTCCTCAAAGCACAGAAAGATCTCAGATCCAAGAAAATCAAAACACGGCCAGAACTCAAAACCAGCGACCTCAATGCCAGATTTGCGGCAAGACAGGCCACTCAGCGTTAAACTGCTGGCACCGGTGTAACCTGAGCTACGCCCCACCGTCTAACCCGAGGGCGCTCACAGCTCAACAGCAACAAGTCGCCACAAACGACTGGATTTTGGACTCGGGAGCGTCTTCTCACCTCACTGCGGACAATCACAACCTTCAACAATCCACGCCTTACAACGGCCCGGATTCGATCTCCATAGCAAACGGAAGCAACCTCTCCATACAGAACTCGGGCCAAGGAATTCTACCCTTACCCGAGTCCAACTGTAAGCTTCATTTGCGAAACATTCTTCACGTTCCAACTATCTCACACAATTTACTATCTGTATCCAAATTAACATCCGACAATAACATATCTATTTCCTTCACTGCTAATGAATTTGTTATCAAGAATCTTCAGGACAATCAGGTTCTTCGCCGAGGGCCAATCCGCAATGGTCTATACCATATCAAAGCTCCTTCCACTCGTAACGAAGCTGCTCTTCACACAGCTCAGGTGCCCAAGATCTCATGGCATGCGCGTCTTGGTCATCCGCACATCCGCAAGCTTCAAAAATTGGCCACATTGGTTCCGGATATTTCTCTAGATCCCTTACAAACTATTTGCATTTCTTGTAATGTTTCTAAAAGCCATAAACAACCTTTCTCTCATAGTATTTCCGTTTGTAATAAACCTTTTCAATTAGTCTATTCGGACGTTTGGGGGCCAGCTCCCACCAAATCTTTTAACGGGTTTAGGTTCTACGTCATCTTTGTTGACGATTATACACGTTTTACATGGTTGTATCTTCTTTACTCTAAAGACGAAGTTTTCTTGAAATTTCAACATTTTTGTTCTCTCGTTACAAACAAATTTAATACCAGGATACAAACTCTCCGAACAGATGGCGGCGGAGAATTTATTGGTCACACTTTTCGCCACTATCTCGCTCAAAAAGGAATTACACATCAAATTAGTTGCCCGCATACTCCCGAGCAGAATGGCACTGCAGAGAGAAAACATAGGCATTTGATGGGTCTCACACGCACTCTTCTACACGCCGCCAACCTTCCCAACTCCTTCTGGGCCGAAACCGTTTCCACGGCAAATTATCTAATCAATCGGCTACCGTCGGCGGCCATTAACAATCAAATTCCCTACAGCCTTCTTCATGGCAGCTCGGCATCGTATGGGCACCTGCGCATCTTTGGCTGCCTGTGTTTTCCTTGGACTAAGCCAAACGCTAGCACAAAACTCTCTCACAGGTCGCAGGCCTGCATTTTCGTCGGGTATTCCTCACAACATAAAGGATACCGATGCTTCGACTTAGCACACCGGAAGCTGTACATCTCAAGACACGTAGTTTTTCATGAGAACATCTTTCCCTACGCGCAGCTGAATACCCAACCTACGATCGCCAAAACCAACCATACTTATTCCCCTCTTCTTCTGGTTCCTACTTCCACAACTACCACGTCTTCTCAGCTTCCTACCAACAACACTAACCCGATTCAAAGCCCGCCGGAAGCCTCCAACACCAACCAGCAATCAGACAGTACCTCTGATCCTCATACTCAACCTCCACCATACACAAATATACCCGATCTGTGTCCTGCCCCGCCTTCGATAAGACATCCCATGCAAACTCGTCTCCGTTCTGGGATCTCCAAGCCTAAACAAATATTTACTCTAGCCGCTTCACACTCAGATCATTCCACCCCGACCTCCTACAACCAGGCTGCTAAACACGCGCATTGGCGGTCTGCAATGGCAGCCGAATTCCGAGCGTTACAATCCAACGGCACCTAGACACTTGTTCCGCCTCCAACAGATAAACCCATTCTGGGCAGCAAATGGACGTTTAAAGAAAAGCTCAACCCGGAAGGCAAGGTTCTCAACCACAAAGCTCGGCTAGTCGCACAAGGGTGCTCGCAAGAATTTGGAGTCAACTTCACCGAGACGTTTAGCCCCGTTACAAAAATGGTAACAATTCGTATGCTTATCACCGTTGCGTTAACTTAGAATTGGCCTATCAAACAATTGGATGTCTCGAATGCATTTCTACTCGGCGATCTACTTGAGGAGGTCTACATGAAACAACCAAAAGGTTTCGAAGACACTACAAATCCAAAACACGTTTGTAAGCTACGTAAATCCATCTATGGCTTAAGACAGTCTCCGCGCCAATGGTTTCAAAAGTTAACAAAGTTCCTTCAAACTTTGGGGTTCTGGTTCAGCTCGGCAGATCCTTCTTTGTTACAATTCCACCAAAACAATACAAGGGTGTATGTTCTAATATACGTCGACGACATATTGCTCACCGGAAACAACAATGCCAAACTGGACGCCACTCTGAGAAATCTCCGATCGGAATTCAGCCTAAAGCAGCTCGGTGACATTTCGCTCTATCTGGGTATTCAGGTGATTAAAACTCCCTATGGATACTTTCTCTCTCAATCACATTACGCACAAAGTCTTCTTTCGAATGCAGGGTTCGTGGATTGCAAGCCGGCTCCGTCCCCTTCGTCAACCCACACCCCGTCCGCTCCAGACGATCCGCCCTTCTCCGACCCACACGCCTTCAGGAAGCTGGCAGGATCACTTCAGTACTTGTCCATCACCAGGCCGGATATAGCATTCGCAACAAACTCCATCTGTCAGAAGATGCATCTATCCAATCACAGCGATTATCAGGCTCTCAAGCGCCTGTTAAGATACTTAAAAGGAACTATCGAATACGGTCTTCCGATCAAGCCTGGTTCCACTCAGCTCAGGTGCTACACTGATGCCGACTGGGCGGCAAACCAAACGGATAGGAAATCCATTTCGGGTTTCTGTACATTTCTTGGACCGAATTTAATCTCATGGTCCGTTAAGAAGCAAAACACCGTGGCCAGGTCTTCCACCGAAGCGGAGTACAGGGCACTCTCTGCTACTACATCGGACGTTCTATGGCTCAGACGTCTCGCCTCCGATCTCGAGATACCTCAGTCGGTTCCTACCACCGTTCACTGCGACAACCTATCCGCTATAGCTCTTGCAAAGAATCCCGTTTTTCACGCAAGGACAAAACACATTGAAATTGACCACCATTTCATCAGCGGTCATATTCAAAACGGGAACATTCGCATTACTCATCTCGGCTCACTCGATCAAATAGCCGATATCCTCACTAAATCGCTTCCAATAAAACGCTTCCTGGACCTTCGCTCCAAATTGACCATTCGGCTACCGAATGATCAATTTGAGGGAGCCTGTTAAGACACATGACGTGTCGAGTCAGGAAGCTTCTTCTGTTAGGATTAATACCTATATATATCGCTGTAATTTGTAACTTCTAGAGATAACGTTAATACAATTTCTTCATTTTCTTCTCTGTCTCGGCTTTCCTCATCTTCCCTGTTCTCACTCTACCCTCTTCAGCAATTCTATCAGGGACAATTAACCAGTTTGGCAAGCTTTATTAGAATAAGGCTTTGTTTGGGACGGTTTTTTTTTTTGTTTCTTAAAACAGCTTTCTAGTATAAAATTAAAAAAATTTGTACTAAAAAGCTGCTCTAAGAAGCAGAAAGAAAGCTGTTCCAAATGAAGCCTAAGTGCATTTAGCACCGATTTTAGAAGCCGATGAAATGCCATTTTAATGCTGCAGAGCTGATTGGTTCATAAAATGTTGTTTCAGTGCAGGCTATGAGAGCAGCACCAAATTGAGATGAACTTTTAATATTAGATATGAAAATTCCATTGCATTTATGACAAAGATGTTGAAGGAACCCATTCATTTGTGAATGATCTTAAAATATTATAAAATTTGTGTTTCAAAAAGTCAAAGCATTCCCCAAACTCCTCTTATGTGGGGCAAATTATTGCATCCAGTCACCGGACGCGGAGATAGGTCCAGATATTAATAAAATATTATTTTAAATTAAGCGCGTCAAAAGCGCAGGTAAAGCGTACCTAAAGCGCAGTCAAAAGTGCAGGTGATGTGGCATGTTTTTATTGGATGACCAAACCTATTCTGTGCGTTCGATGATTGGATGCAATAATTTGATTCAATTATGTGGAGGTGAACATGTAGAGCAAAGGAAGGTCAAAGATCGTAAGTTAGTTCGAAGCTTTTTAAGTGTTACTTCTTTTATAATGAAAAATAATATCTCACCATAATGGATGCACTTTGATTCAATTGGACAATTAGAAAATTTTGTGTATTCTTTGAATATGTGATTTATTTTTCCGCTTCAATCTCTTTCATATTAGGAGTATCTTAATTTTTATTGGGGATAATTTTCTTATTTTATTTAAAAATAAAATACTCGAACAAAATTTTTTAATTCAAAATTTTTTTTATTAAAAAGTTATTTTTAGAAAGCAATAATAAAGTTTTCTTGCAGTTACTTAAAGCAGTTTTATAGTATAAATTTTTATACTAAAAAATTATTTTAAGAAGTTGTAAGAAAGCCATATCTAACATAATTTTAATTTATTATTATTATTTATTTGTATATTGGTCATATCATAATCCATGAACTCCTAATATAGTAATATCATCTTTCTATTCTAAACAATTTGGTTAAGAGTTTAAAAAAGGATTAGCATAGTTATCTAGGATCAAACAAATCTATTATGAATATTTGCTACTGTTCTTTCGGAAAATTACTAATGCCTTGAATTTGTTCAATCAAAGAAAGAATTTTAATAGATAATTCTTTATTTGACAAGAGAGAAGAAATGCTTCAAATAAAATACATGAATACAATTTTGAGGATTCCTTCCAACATTTTTTTTGAAAAATTGAATGAGATGAGGAACAGTATGCTTCATAAAAAAATTGAAAATATGAGTCTTTAAATTATAAAAAAGAATTTATAGTAGTGTAATCATTTAAAGAATGTTTTTGTATATTTTAAAAAATATTATTAGAAAATGTGCAAATAAAATTGTAATGAAATTAAAGTTGAGAAATTATTACGTGTAAGCGTGTGTTCGGACTCTAATCAAAGTAGGCTACGTCGTTCGTACATAAATTGTGTACAATCTTGTACACAGTGTATGCGTATGTGTATAATGAGAAATTATTATGTACGGAGTTCTGACGTAGAGTTGTCTGGACTATAATAAAAATGTGACATATGTCATTGTACATAATGTGTATAAATTTGTACACACTTCGTACAAATTATACGTTGTGTACAATGCGTATAAGCTTGTACATACTATGCATACATTGTGTACACAGTTATATATAGTATGTACAAATTTAGACACACTATGTGTATAAGGATGCATGTAACATTTTTATTGTTAAGCCTGGACTCCGCACATAAAAATTTCTCGTATATATATACATTATGTACATTTTCGATTGGAGTTCGGACGCCGGATTATACATGTAATAATTCCTCATTAAACAGTTAGTGTTTTTATTTGCAAGATTTTTTAAAGAGTCTAAGAAGCTGATTATAAACCCAAAAATTTTTAGCTATTTTAACCCTAAGAATTTTTTTTTTAAACAATAAACGTATGAAATCTTAGGGACAAAGTCTTCTTTATAGTGCAAATTGCAAACCCTATGGCTACTTAGCAATTTCAAGGAAATCGACTGAGAGACTAGAATGGAGGGAGAAGAAGGTAGCCAGCAGCCGCAGCTTGTGCTCGCGCACAAGCTTTTCCTCCTCACGCATCCCGACGTAGAGGACATCGACAAGGTCCGGCTGCGCGATGAAGTCTACGCTGTCGTCAAGGCCGACGACATGGCGTCTCTATACGATTCGCTCGCCGTTGCTTCCGAGCTCGAGATGGACGAAACTTTACTCGATTCCATGCGTAAGAGGATCGAAGAGGAGATCAAGAAGCTGGACGACAAGTAATGAGCTTCTCTCCATAATTAATTCTTCCTTAGCTTAATCGATTTTTCCCCGGATTTGTTAATGATTTTCTTTGTTTTGTTTTGAGGCCTAATTTGCGCACTTGTAGGCTTATGATGAAAAATGAATAGTTTTTTTAGTAAAGTGTTTCTGTTTTTGATGTTGGGAAGACTAGATCTGCATGCTAGGATTATTCGGTAGGAGAAGATTTAGGGTTGCTGGGTGAGAATCGAATTTGCAGTGAAGATGTTACAAGGGCTGTATTTGTTCTTCCGAGGGAAATTAGGAGTTATTGTCATGCTCTTAGCAGGCATTTTCCTGGTAGGTTATAGAATGTTGGAGCAAATCGGACAAGCTTCTGGAGTTGGCTTCTTTAAAGGTGTAGTTTGACTACAAGTAGGATTTAATAAACCTTATGAATCCATATTTAGTAAATCTTGAGAGGATTAAAGCCTGAAAACTGTTTGGCGTTAAAATTTTGCTAAATTCAGTATTTAAGATTTATGAGAGGAAGACACCCTTATATTTGTTTAATCCTGTGTAGGGTGTGATTTAGTAAATCATGCATTTAACCAATGATGGGGTGGGCTGAAATGGTATTTGAAACTCCAAATGTTCTATTTAGCAGAATTTTAGCTAAATTTTGTGTAAAATAGTATGTCAAACAACCCCAAAAATGTAAATGCTTGGATATGTGATTAATGGGAATAGAGAATGTACCGATATCATAATTTAAATAATAGCTTGATTGACTTATAATTTATGTCCTTGTCATGTTCCTCGAATCATGGCAAAGATGAAGTGCAACTTTTGAGTGACTTGAGGGTGATGATTGGTAGTGAGTTTCAAACAACGAAAGTACTTTGTTGATTGTAAAAGAAGATTTGGAAGCATAGTTTAACCTTATAAGATGATGGATTCTATAAGAAAATGATTTTTTTTTTATATTTCAAACAAATCACAATGCACTTTCACGAGCCTTGCAAAATTTGGTTGGAGCTCATATATGACCTTTTTGCTTGCAAAGCTTTGCCAAAAAATGCATTGGTGTATACTTAACTTGCACTAGGATGTTAAAGATTGTCATGTCATGTGTCTTATTTAGTGTCTATGGCTTTAAAGAACAATTACCTTGGATATCTTAGCTGGTTTTGCTGAGATTTGTAGGACTTCTGATGTGCCTTGGACGTAAAAACAACAAATAAAAGAGAAGAGCAACGTAGGAACACCAAGATAGGGCTGATTTTCTTATTTATTCTTCAATAATAAAGCAAGATACAATTGATCTACTATTCAAGAGATAGATCAACTCTCCCACAAATCCTGGACGTCGTTAGGAACTCACAACAAACACTGAAAAAATAAACTAAGCAATATCATATCCTAAATCATAGATAAACTCCCCCTTAAATAGCCCTATAACACAACAACACAATTAGAACCTTCCTTAATCAACATAAACGTAATTTAGGAAATTTTTTTTTAAATAAATAGAACCATCCTAATCAACATAAATATAATTTAGAAAACCTCCTTAAACAATTAAACATGATTTAGGAAATCTTTCTAAACAATTAAATATATTTTAGGAAACCTTCATAAACAATTAAATACTTTGTAAATAACATAAACACAGAAAAATTTCCTAAACAACTCCCCCATGATTAGGAACCTTCCTAAATAATTTCCCTTAATAAGGAACTTTCCTAAGTAACTCCCTCTTGATTAGGAACCTTCCTAAGCAGCTCCTTATTCCTTGCTATGGGGACCCCTAGCGTATCAACTTCCTTGATAGTTATTTGCACTTTTCATCAAATGTTCAAGAAACAAGGATTTATTTGTTCTAGATAATCTAAAATTAGGCTTTCTTACATCTTTAAAAGTAATTATTTTTTGAGGGATCTACTCACCTGACAATTTACTTCCATGTAAAATGTTTTATTTGCAATGCAATCTACTACTTTAGGATCAGTAATTCAAGGTATCTATTAAGTGTTTAAAGGGCTTGGAAAATCTATCAAGGCCTATTTGGTTGCTAGAATTATGACTGTAAAATAAAAAGAACGCATGATTTTTGAAGTTTTTTAAATGTTTGATTTTGAGTATAATAAATACAAAGCATTTTTATAGATGATTTGGAATACCTTAGATGGCCTTTTTGCTGTATTTAGAATTTATACTAATTAGGTGAATTTTTTAATACAGAGAAAACTCATAGTATGTGACCTTCCCACTCATGGCCACCACCCCCAACCACAACAAATTTCTATTTTCCATTGTTCAATGCATTTAAAGTGCATCATAACAAACAAACAAAAAATTCAATACATTTGATTCACATCCAACGATACAACTCTTGTATATGTAAAATTCGTTTATTCCAATTATTTAGTATTTCTAAAATATATGCATTTTAAAGATGTCCAACTAAAGAACCCCTTAATGGACAACAAAGTTTTCTCATATTGTTGAGGAAAATTGAGCCCCGAAGAAAATGTGAATTACGAGAATGAGAAAAAATAATTTGCAAGGAAAATTCCAAAAAAGGTTACGAGAGTTTACATGGTTATGTTAGGATCAGCTACATCTACGATCATATTGAGAGATAAATGATCTTGATATGGGAGGGGTGGCAGCTGGCTCAGCATGCCGATCCAACAAAAGTCGGACTAGCTGAACCAGGCGGATGAGACGGGAACAACAAGGAATTCAACCCCCCCTTGTGTGGTCCATCAAACCTGTAATTTCATGTAGGAGAAGGATTAAGGAATGAATTACTGATGGGTTTTGAATTCAAAATAGGGGAGAGAATTAAGGCAAGGGAGCTTATTTATGGATTTTTCTAGGGTTTATGAGGATTATATGAGATTTGATTTTTGTTATGTTTTCTTTTCTTTGAGGGCCTCCTAGTGGCATCTAGGTGGTCTAGACGAGTCGATCTATCTACCTCTGTAATTGTAGATTATTGTATCTTGCTTTTAATTTGAAGTATTAATCTAAAAAATCAGCCACCATTTCTCAATTCTTTTTCTTATTTATTGTTGATTTCGCTTCCAAGGCATATCAAATTGGTATCAGAGCAAGGTAAATGACAGTCAAGAAGATGGATGTATTTGGAAGGCAAGATGTAACATATTAGGGTCGAGATGGAGGAGAAATATTCTGGAATTTATGAAAAATATTGATGCAAGCAAACTAGAGAGAAAAGACAAGTTGGAGAACACCAGGACAAAATATAAACCAAACTCGATTCACTATAGCTTGCAAACAACCAAACAAACGAACGAAGAAACAAAAACTAAATCAAACGAAACAAAATAAAATCATAAAAACGCTATCCTCAGTATAATCGTCTAGCGGTTTCCTCACATGCAACGAGAGTATGAAAATATAATAAAGTTTGCTTAGTCTTGCAAACCGATGGTCCATTACTGCAAAAGAGTCCAATGTCCTACCAAACTCCTCCGGCAAATATCTCCAAATTTCAGCCAACAAACAACTTCCAGAGCTCAAGAAGAAGGATACAGGTGGAGTGGAACTTGCGTAGAGAAGAAGATGTTAGAAGCCAAGACGAATTAGAGAGGAGGAAAGGGGGAGTGGAACAAGCTCTCAAGCTTTTCCAAGAAGAAACTCTCAGGTTTTTTTAGAGATTCTACTCAGCTTTTCAACAACCCATTCCATTCCAAAACACCTCTATTTTATAGGCAAAAGAAGGAAGATAAACAGTCATAATACCTCAAACCAAATCCAATCAGAAATGGGGAAATGAAAGGCCAAAAGACACAGAACAACCAGCAGGAATTTTGCACAGAAAATAGGGAGACAAGCCACGGAAAACCCAACCAGCAGCCACAGGAAGCCTAGCCAGCAAGGGACCCGAAGAGCCAGCACAGGAAATAGGGCATCACTGATGTAGACAAAAGGGGGGTCAACCCATGTCCAAAATAAATCATATTTTGGCTTCCCTTGAGTCTAGTAGCTCAATCCATTTGAGCTAAAGTTTTAGCTCATTTATGAGCTGGGTTTTTAGTTCATTAAATGGAACTAAAAAGTTAGCTCCTTATTAGCTAGGATTTTAGTTCATTTGTTATCTTTTTATTAAATGTTTTTATGCTTTTTATGTTTTAGCTTTTTGGGTTTCCAATGGGACTTTTGGAATCCCCAAAATATGTGTTTAGTATTCCCATGTAAGTCCCCTTGGTTTCCTCCAAGGTTTTATTTTATGTGTGCCTCTTGGGAACTCACGGCCGGGCTCCTTCTCCCGTGGCTTGGCTCTCCGGTCCGTGCAGCCCCTTCATTTCCTGCGGCTGTGGCTCTCGGTCCGTGCGGTTCCCCTCGTCTCCCGTGGCCGTCTCCTTGGTTCCTGGTTTGGTGTTAAACCGTGAGCTTTGGGGGGAGATTTCTATGCTTTTAATTATGTGTTAATTAAGTGTCTGTGTCCTTTTGTATTCCCCTTTCATACCTATAAATATGGGGGGTTATGTATTGTTTGAAATAGTGAAGTTATGAAATTTGATTTTTGGAAAAAATCTGTTAACCTGCGGGTTGCTTGGAAATCCTGCGGGCTCTTTCCACCCTTCTTTCTCATCCCCTCCGGAAACCCTGCGGGCTCTTTCCAACCTTTCTTCTCGGGCTTCTAACCTCTTTCGTCTCTCCGCAAGTGCCACTCCACCTGTATCATTCTTCTCCAAGTGCAGCAACTTTAGGGTGTCGTTATTTTGTTTGCAAGAGTCGTTTGTATTGGTGTAAGTTTTCTTTTGTTTAGTTTAATTTGAAATGTAAGAGTTTGTTCGTCTTTTTTCTTGTCTCTTTCTCAATTTGGTCGGTAGAAGTCCGCCTCTGTTTTTGTTAAGCAAAAAATATAGGGAGCCTGTATTTTTTGCTTACATCAATCACTATACGGGAAAAGCAGCCAGGAGGGGAAAACCGAGAGGGAGGACCACAGGAACAGCAACAGACAGCAGAAACCGAAAAGACAAAGGGAAGGGAAGAGACATAAGTCCACTCCACAATAATGAGCTTGTATAATAGCATACCTTTTTGAATTAATGAGCTAGGAAGTGCATTTATTCCCCCAATCATTGTGCTAAACTTCAGCTCAAACATTAATGAGCTAACACCAAGTAGAATCCAGAATTTTGAGCTCAATACCAAGCAGCCAAAGCCCACCGAGAGCAGCAATATCTCCAAACCGAAAACAGTAAGCAGCCCAAGGACAAAATAGACCCAAGTGCAATCAAACCCAAGGCATGCCATGCCTAAGCACTTTCCTACCATGATCATTGGATGCCCAACCATCATTGGTTAGCTTAAACAAAACATAAAACACAATTAACATTATTCATATACATTAAAACAAAAATAAACTAAAAACATGAATGCATCAAATATGGAAGCCATGAAAAATATGGAAGGCAAGATGGAATCGATCAACTTCTAGAATGGAGAGGAAGTTCACAACTATGGAAGGAAGGCTTTCATTCATGGAGAACCGCTTTGAGAAAATGGAAGCTGTGATGAAGAAGTTGATCGAGGGGTTCCGATGGAGTATTCCATATAAAGGGCTACAAAAAAGGTAACTTGAACCCTTTGGAGACTGCCCAGGCAGGAGGGAAAGTGGACTGGAGGAAGTAATGGGTGGGCCGAACCATGGGGTCCAAATCCACTAAGGGAAGAAGGGAGGGAAGCGCACAATCACTACATAGGAGGAACTAATGGAGAGAGAAATCATTGGGGTATGGATGCGAGATCAATGAGGTTAAAAATGATGGTTTTTGAAAGGGAAGACACTCAGTTGGGTGGAGCATTATTTTGCTATCAATGGACTAATGGAAGGAAAAACTCATGGCGGCGGGGCTATGTTTGGAGGAAAATAGCCCTAGCCTGATTTCAGTGGAGGGAGATCAGGTATCCAATCTATTCCTTGGGAGAATTTAAGGATTGTTTATTAGAACTTTTCTGAGTCATTTGGGAAGGAGACCTCCATGAGAAGTTCCATTTCATAACTCAAGAGGGGGGCATCATGGAGTATTGGGAGAGATTTGAGATGCTGTCAGGTAGGCTGAGGGGAATTTTTGAGGAAGGGTTAGAAGGGGATTTCATGAAGGGTGTTGAGGCCTAGAGGGCTAAGAGAGATGATGGAGGTAGCACAAAGGGTGGAAGAGAAACAACAAAGGGAGAAAGCCAGCCGGAGCAACATCATTAGGTGGGGTGGGTGGGGGGGGGGGGGTGGGGGTATAAGAATACCTCTACGATCCTAGCACTGAGGACCCAAACGATGTGTCATTTTACAGGGAATCGCCAAAGGAGAAGAGCACTGGAGTTTGTCTTGGAGGCAATTTCAAGCACCTCATAGAAGTAGAGGTGCAAAATAGATGGGCAAAAGGGTTATGCTTCAGGTGTGATGAGAGATTTGCACCAGGATATAAGTGCAAGAATTGAGCACTTTAAGTATTGATGGTCTGTGAAGGGGACGAGTGTGGGGATGGGCTAGAGAAGATCGTAGGGGAAACATAGCATCTACATGTAGACTTGACGTAGGTGTCCCTGAACTTCGTGGTGGGATATAACCCAAATTACACTATGAAGGTGAGGGTGCAAATGGGGAGCAACCAGTGGCAGTCTTGGTGGATAGTGAGACTACTTGTAACTTCATCTTCAATTAGGTTGTGGACTAGTTGGGATTGAATACTCCGTGGTGGGTATAAGAATACCTCTACGACCCTAGCATCGAGGTCACAAACAATGTGTCATTTTACAACGAATAGCCAAAGGAGAAGAGCATTGGAGTTTGTCTTGGAGGAATTTTCAAGCACCTCATTGAAGCAGAGGTGCAGAATAGATGGGCAAAAGGGTTATGCTTTAAGTGTGATGAGATATTTACACCAGGATATAAGTGCAAGAATTAAGCCCTTCAAGTATTGATGGTCTGTGAAGGGGACGAGTGCGGGGATGGGCTAGAGAAGATCGTAGGGGAAACATAGCAGCTACATGTAGACTTGGCGTAGGTGTCCCTGAACTCCGTGGTGGGATAGAACCCAAATTACACCATAAAGGTGAGGGTGCAAATGGGGAGCAACCAGTGGCGGTCTTGGTGGACAGTGAAACTACTTGTAACTTCATCTTCAATCAGGTCGTGGACTAGTTGGGATTGAAGTTGTTGAAAGTGAGGGGGCTTATAAGAATACCTCTACGACCCTATCATCGAGGACCCAAACGGTGTGTCATTTTAGAGGAGAGGGCCAAAGGAGAAGAGCATTGGAGTTTGTCATGGAGGCAATTTCAAGTGCCTCGTAGAAACAAAGGTGTAGGATAGATGGGCAAAAGGGTTATACTTCAGGTGTGATGAGAGATTTGCATCAGGATATAAGTGCAAGAATTGAGCCCTTCAAGTCTTGATGGTCTGTGAAGGGGCTGAGAGTGGGGATGGGCTAGAGAAGATCGTAGGGGAAACATAACAGCTACGCATAAACTTGGCGGAGGTGTCCATGAACTCTGCGGTGTGATATACCCCAAATTACACCATTAAGGTGAGGGGGCAAATTGGGGAGCAACCAATGGCGGTCTTGGTGGACAGTGAGACTACTCATGATTTCATCTTCAATCGGGTTGTGGACTAGTTGGGATTGAACTTGGTGGATACAGGGAGCTTCGGGGTCATGATGGTAATGAAAGGTAGAGAGGAGTAGGGGCATTTGTAGAGGGTTTTTGCTGGCACTCTAAGGCATACCGATAGTGGAGGATTTTTTCCTTTGTAATTGGGAAGCACTAATGTGATCCTAGGGATGAAGTTGTCACGACCCGACCCGAGACGAGACGGATCCCGCCCGCGCCGGATCGCGACGGAGAAAATAGCTAACCAGGATCTGGCTTTGGATTAGGTTACTGAACTGATCTTCCAAATTCTTAACTCAACAGAAGCGCACAGAACAACAGAGCTACTAAAAACATCAAATGCAGCGGAACAAAACATCTATCTGAATTCATTTCCTCAAAATAATCATCTACAGAACAGTACATGGCTTTCAACAGAAAGAAAGACAGAACAGGAAAGCCATGACTGAACAAAAATCAAAAGTACAAAAGTACCTAATCTGATCAGACTCCGAAATCTAATCCTGGACTTCCTTGCCCTTCCCAGAACCTGAAAACCATCAGAAAGCAAGGGTGAGCTCAACAGCTCAGCAAAGCAACAAACCACCAATCTAAATTCTCAGAAAACAAAACCAAACTTATCAGACAGAAATCAGATCAGAAGTCGGAACAGAATCGGAAATCAGAACTTATACGGACAGATATCAAAGCAGAAATAGAATCGTACAGATCAGATCACAGAACAGAATAAACTCAGCAGAGTCGGAAACAGAAATCAGAATCGTACGGATCATATCATATCATAATCACAATTTCGTACAGAACAGAACAGATACAGAAAGTAGTACAGATACATATAGCTAAATGCCCTGACACTGACGGAATCTCTACGGATTCCGGCCCCTTATGCCTCCCTTCCCAGACACTGACTGAATCTCATAGGATTCAGGCCCCTTATGTCTCCCTTTGTGCTCACGGCACCAAAACAGATGTGCTTATAGCACCAAAACAGAATTCATCGGATCCGGAACAGAACAGATATCAGATTTCAGATTGAGCTCATTTCAGATTTCCCGTTTCACTAACTGAATCTCATAGGATCCAGGCCCCTTATAACTCCCTTTTTATAGCTTATACACATAGCATTTCAATTCAGAAGAAATCCGGACAATTCAGAAATTACCCAAAAATCGGGCAGCACAACGGCAGTATACGGAATTTACACAAAAATTCCTGCAAAGAAAATTTACCGAATTCGCACAGACTACAGATATCAACATTTCAGAACTTTTATTCTACTGCACAGATAAATTCCAATTTCACAGAAAAATCCGGTCGACTAAAAACACAGTCGAAACAAAAATACCCGGACGAAAATCTTCAAAATATAGTCAAAACGTGCACACCCGGCACGGCAACGATATACAGAAAGTTACGCGGTAAAAACTGAACCGATCAAAAGATACGGACGAAATTCGCTAACGGAAACAAAACCCGGACAGAATATACCGCCAAACACGACGGAACTGAAAATTGAGAAAGGTAGAATGTGCCTTACCTCGTGTACAGCAAATTCCTCAACAGTCACTTCGATCGAAAACGGCTCCGCGTCGTCCGAAAATCCACTTTTCTCCAAAATCCCACGACTTTCTCTCTCCTCAGATATTTAATTTTTATTTTCTGATTTTTCTCTCTCTTCAAAACGACTGAAATCAGCCTTATACTACACAGATCGGCCCGGCCGATTGCAGCATCGTCCCGGGACGATCTGACCAAGAGGATCGGCCTGGTCTCCCTTCAGGGCTATTGCAGGGACGATATTTTCTACAGTGCCGATCGGCCTGGCCGATGTCTCCAATCGGCCTGGCCGATGCATGCAGAAAATCACCTGGAGCAAAACTGGGCAAAATCTGGAGCTGAATTTTCACTGATCGTCCCAGGACGATCCCAGATCGTCCTGGACGATACTGGAGCAGATTTTGATATTACAATCTCCCCAACTCAGAAAAATGTCGTCCTCGACATTATCCAGTCCAAACTCAGTCAAAACAAGTACGGGTACGACCGTCTCATATCAGACTCCTTCTCCCAAGTTGCTTCCCGTGCAGTCCGGTGCTTCCACTGGACTTTAACCATCGGAATCTCTTTATTCCTTAACTTTCGGACGTCGTACGCCAAAATAAGCTCTGGCTCTTCCTTGTACGCCAGATTCTCCTGAATCTCCACCTCATCAGCTGACAACTTCTTCCCAGAGTCTGAAACCCACTTCCTCAGAGTGGATACGTGAAACACATTATGCACATCCGGCATAGATTCAGAGAGTAATAACTTGTAAGCAGCTTTTCCAATTCTTTCCAAAACTTCAAAAGGTGTTAGGTATGTTGGACCTTGAACTGAACTTGCTGAATGCCCTTCCAAAGTCTGGAAGTAAAACGTCCATCTCGATCAGATACGATCACACGAGGCACACCGTGCAATCTGACTATCTCCTTCACATAAATCTGTGCCAAGCGATCAACTGAATCCGTCTGTCTGATCGGAAGAAAATGGGCTGACTTGGTCAATCGATCTACAACCACCCAAATGGCATCATGTCCTTGTCTAGATCGAGGAAAACCCATCGCAAAATCCATCGTTACCTCCTCCCATTTCCACTCAGGGATAGGCAACGACTGCAACAGTCCACCTGGTCGCTGATGCTCTGCCTTCACCAACTGACAGGCTTCGCATCTCGACACAAACTCTGCCACATCCTTCTTCATCCCAGGCCACCAAAACAAAAGCTTCATGTCAGCGTACATCTTACCACTGCCTGGATGAACAGTGTAGCCAGAATGATGAGATTCGTACAGAATCTCCTGCCTCAAGTCTCCAGACACAGGTACCCACAACCTGTTCTTACAGAAAATAACACCAGAATCAGAAATTCGAAGTTCAGGAGTCTTACCAGATCCAATCTGAGCTATCAACTTCGAATAGTCAGAATCTGACTTCTGGGCTTCTTGAATCCGTGCTTCCAAAGAAGACTGAATACTCATCTGAGCCAACTCCAAATCACTGGAGGAAACCACCTCCAACTGCAATCTCTCCAAATCACGAATCAGAAAGTCATCACAGGTAAGCTGAATACCTGAGAATCCAGAAGACTTCCTGCTCAGAGCGTCCGCTACCACATTCGCCTTCCCAGGCTGATACTGAATAGTCAAATCGTAGTCCTTGATCAACTCGAGCCACCTCCTCTGTCTCAGATTCAGATCCTTCTGAGTAAAAATATACTTCAGGCTCTTATGATCAGTAAAGATCTCACATCTGACGCCATACAGGTAATGACGCCAAATCTTCAAAGCAAAAACAACTGCAGCTAACTCCAGATCATGCGTCGGGTAATTCTTCTCATGTGGTTTTAACTGTCTTGAAGCATAAGCAATTACCTGACCATGCTGCATCAGAACACAACCCAGTCCTTTCAGTGAAGCATCACTGAACACCTGAAAACCCTCCGTACCTGACGGAAGTGCCAACACTGGAGCTGAAGTCAAACACTCCTTCAATCTCTGAAAACTAGCTTCACACTCCGGTGTCCAAACAAAAGGTACTGACTTCTGAGTCAGTCTCGTCAGAGGAGTCGAAATCTGTGAAAATCCTTTCACAAACTTCCTATAATACCCGGCCATGCCCAAGAAACTACGTACCTCAAATACCGTAGTCGGCCTTGGCCAATCAGCAACAGCCTGAATCTTCTGGGGATCTACAGAAATGCCTTCTCCGCTAACCACATGCCCCAGAAAAGAAATGCTCTTCAGCCAGAATTCACACTTGGAGAACTTGGCATACAACTGATGCCTCCTCAAAGTCTCCAACACAATCCTCAAATGTCTGGCATGCTCATCCTCAGATGCAGAATATACCAGAATATCGTCAATGAAGACGATCACAAACTGATCCAAATACTCCCTGAATACTCGGTTCATTAGATCCATGAAAATCGCAGGCGCATTGGTTACCCCAAAAGGCATAACCAAAAACTCGTAGTGCCCGTACCGAGTACTAAAAGCAGTCTTCACCACATCAGTTTCTTTCACCTTCACCTGATAATATCCGGATCTCAAATCAATCTTCGAAAATACTGAAGATCCGGAAAGTTGATCAAACAAGTCGTCTATCCGAGGCAAAGGATACTTGTTCTTGATCGTGACCTTGTTCAAATCTCTGTAATCAATACACATACGGAGTGTACCGTCCTTCTTCTTTACAAACAGAACAGGTGCTCCCCAGGGCGAAACACTAGGACGTACAAACCCTCTGTCAACCAACTCCTGAAGCTGAACTTTCAACTCAGAAAGTTCTTTCGGTGCCATCCTGTACGGAGCTTTCGATATCGGAGCGGTACCCGGAAAAACATCGATAGAGAACTCCACATCTCTATCCGGAGGTAAACCAACCAACTCCTCAGGAAAAACATCAGCAAACTCCCGTACCACAGGGATCTCAGAAACAGAACCAACTTCTAGGTTCAGATCCCGCACCGAAGCCAAAAATACTGGGCATCCTTTCTTCCACATCCTGCTTACCTCCAATGCAGAAACCAGACTGGAGAGAACACCTCGTAATCCTTGAAATACAACTCTCTCTCCAGCCACAAGCAAACTCACTTGCTTCTTCAGACAGTCAATCTGGGCCTCATACTGACTCAGCCAATCCATGCCCAGAATCACATCATACGAAGAAATCGGCAATCGAATCAAACTCGATTTCCACTTCTTGCCAGAAATCTCGATCTCACACAAACAAAACTGTCGAGCAATCAATGGATTCCCAGCCGGTAAAATCACAGACAAAGAAACCGGTAAAACCATCGAATCCAAATGTAAAATCTCAAAACAATGCTCGGACAGAAAAGAATGACTCGCTCCAGAGTCAAACAAAACACGACAGGGCTGATCAGAAATGTAAACCGTACCTGTCACAACATCCGGAGCATCACGAGCCTCCTGCTGACTCAGACTGTAAACTCGTGGCTGAACTGGAGCAGGAGCTGAAGCGACAGAACTACTCTGCTCCCTCTGAATCGTAGGTGGTCTCCGTGGTGCAGAACTAGAACCACTACCTCTACCAGCAAATCCCTCAGGGCGTGGAGGAACAGTCCTCGGTCTTCCTGCTGCTGAACCAACAGGTCTGACAAAGCTCTCAGATCGCTGCTCATATCCCATCTGTGGACATTCTGCAATCCTATGTCCTGACTGACCACATCTGAAACAAAGACCAGCCATCCTGTAGCACTGGCCATGGTGTCGCCGTCCACAACTCTGGCACACAGGTGCCGTACTGACAGATCCAGAACTAGTCGTACTGGTAGCAGTACCAGACGATCCTCCGCTCTTCCTGGAATCTCCAGATCCAGATCCAGGAACAAATCTCCTCTTCCCAGAGGAACCACTGCCAGATGTCTCTCCTCCAAACCTCTTCCTACTCGCAGTCCACCGCTGCTGAGTAGCCGTCATGTCATTCTCAATCAGACGAGCTCGCTCCACAAGCTCAGAGAAATCAGTAATCCGGAACGGTATCAGAGGCTGCCTCAAAGTATCTCGCAATCCCCTCAGAAATCTGTAGCACCTCTCAGCAGACGTGCTAACCAGCTGCGGAGCGTACCTGGCTAATGCAGTAAACTCAGCCTCGTACTGCATCACCGTCTTGCTCCCCTGAACAAGCCTCAGAAAACTCTCCTGCATCTGCTGTCGTGCAGAAGGGGGAACAAACCAGTCTCTGAATACCTCAGTGAACTCTTCCCAAGTAATCAAAGAGTTCAATCTGCCCTGAAATCTGGCTGCTTGCTGGCCATCCCACCAGTGCTCAGCCTCTCCGTCCAACAGAAAAACAGCTAACGGAACTTTCCTGTCTGCAGGACACTGCATCCCGTCAAAAGTCTTCTCCAATCTCCTCAGCCACTCCTCGGCTGCTCTGGGCTCAACAGCGCCCTCAAACCTCGGAGGTTTCAACCTCAGAAATAACTGCAGGTGTCGATCAATGTCCTCAGATCTAACAGTCGAAGCTCTGCTCTGAGTCTCGCTCATCATCTGAGCAACAAGTGAAGCAAACTGTGAAAGCGTATCAGCACCGACCACTGGGGCTGTACTCCCCACTGGTGCTGCCTGATCGTCACTCTGACCGTCTGTCATGTCTGGGTCTGGCTGATCCATACAGAAAAATCCAGAAAATCCGGAAAACTATCACAAAACAACACAAAATAACACAATAAAAAGCCAAACGACCCAAAACTACCTCCCAGACAGACTCACTGATCGCTTCCTAGAGCTCTGTTTTACAATCCAACCTGTTTCCAAAACCAGTGCTCTGATACCACAAAAGCTTGTCACGACCCGACCCGAGACGAGACGGATCCCGCCCGCGCCGGATCGCGACGGAGAAAATAGCTAACCAGGATCTGGCTTTGGATTAGGTTACTGAACTGATCTTCCAAATTCTTAACTCAACAGAAGCGCACAGAACAACAGAGCTACTAAAAACATCAAATGCAGCGGAACAAAACATCTATCTGAATTCATTTCCTCAAAATAATCATCTACAGAACAGTACATGGCTTTCAACAGAAAGAAAGACAGAACAGGAAAGCCATGACTGAACAAAAATCAAAAGTACAAAAGTACCTAATCTGATCAGACTCCGAAATCTAATCCTGGACTTCCTTGCCCTTCCCAGAACCTGAAAACCATCAGAAAGCAAGGGTGAGCTCAACAGCTCAGCAAAGCAACAAACCACCAATCTAAATTCTCAGAAAACAAAACCAAACTTATCAGACAGAAATCAGATCAGAAGTCGGAACAGAATCGGAAATCAGAACTTATACGGACAGATATCAAAGCAGAAATAGAATCGTACAGATCAGATCACAGAACAGAATAAACTCAGCAGAGTCGGAAACAGAAATCAGAATCGTACGGATCATATCATATCATAATCACAATTTCGTACAGAACAGAACAGATACAGAAAGTAGTACAGATACATATAGCTAAATGCCCTGACACTGACGGAATCTCTACGGATTCCGGCCCCTTATGCCTCCCTTCCCAGACACTGACTGAATCTCATAGGATTCAGGCCCCTTATGTCTCCCTTTGTGCTCACGGCACCAAAACAGATGTGCTTATAGCACCAAAACAGAATTCATCGGATCCGGAACAGAACAGATATCAGATTTCAGATTGAGCTCATTTCAGATTTCCCGTTTCACTAACTGAATCTCATAGGATCCAGGCCCCTTATAACTCCCTTTTTATAGCTTATACACATAGCATTTCAATTCAGAAGAAATCCGGACAATTCAGAAATTACCCAAAAATCGGGCAGCACAACGGCAGTATACGGAATTTACACAAAAATTCCTGCAAAGAAAATTTACCGAATTCGCACAGACTACAGATATCAACATTTCAGAACTTTTATTCTACTGCACAGATAAATTCCAATTTCACAGAAAAATCCGGTCGACTAAAAACACAGTCGAAACAAAAATACCCGGACGAAAATCTTCAAAATATAGTCAAAACGTGCACACCCGGCACGGCAACGATATACAGAAAGTTACGCGGTAAAAACTGAACCGATCAAAAGATACGGACGAAATTCGCTAACGGAAACAAAACCCGGACAGAATATACCGCCAAACACGACGGAACTGAAAATTGAGAAAGGTAGAATGTGCCTTACCTCGTGTACAGCAAATTCCTCAACAGTCACTTCGATCGAAAACGGCTCCGCGTCGTCCGAAAATCCACTTTTCTCCAAAATCCCACGACTTTCTCTCTCCTCAGATATTTAATTTTTATTTTCTGATTTTTCTCTCTCTTCAAAACGACTGAAATCAGCCTTATACTACACAGATCGGCCCGGCCGATCGCAGCATCGTCCCGGGACGATCTGACCAAGAGGATCGGCCTGGTCTCCCTTCAGGGCTATTGCAGGGACGATATTTTCTACAGTGCCGATCGGCCTGGCCGATGTCTCCAATCGGCCTGGCCGATGCATGCAGAAAATCACCTGGAGCAAAACTGGGCAAAATCTGGAGCTGAATTTTCACTGATCGTCCCAGGACGATCCCAGATCGTCCTGGACGATACTGGAGCAGATTTTGATATTACAGAAGTAGTTATAGATGATTGGGAAGACCAAGGTGGACTGGAAGTCATTGACTATGGAGATTCTGGTGGAGGGGAAGACGGTGGTGTTGCGAGGGGATGCCCGCCTATGTAGAACTATTGTTTCACTTAAAAATATGGTCAGGGCATATGGGGAGTAGGGCTTGGCTACTTGGTAGAACTGCAGAGCTTGGAGGGGATCTGAGATTCATAGGCAGAGTAAGTCCCTGAGTGTGTACATCAACTTCTGTAGCAATTTTTGGAAATATTTTAGTAGCCTAGCGGATTACCACCACCCCGAGAACACGAGCACGTGATTACCTTGAAGGAGGAAGCTTCTCCGATCAACGTTTGACCATACCAATACCTATAGATTCATAATGATGAGATAGAGATGCTCATCATGGAGATGTTGTAGGCAGGGATTATTAAACCCAATGTGAGCCCCTTTTTCAACTCTTTTACTGGTGAAAAAGAAGGATGACAGTTAGAGATTTTGAATGGATTATAAAGCCCTAAATAAGAAAACTTTGTCGGACAAGTTTCCTATTCATGTGATTGATGAATTGTTGGATGAACTATTTGGGACAATCATCTTCTCGAAGGTTGACCTGAAATCTGGGAACCACCATATCAGAATGAAGCTAGGGGACACCATATCAGAATGAAGCTAGGGGATGTACATAAGACAACATTTAGAACCAAGGTTTAAAATTGTGCAATTGGGTATTGAGATGTTTTTTGTTCATGAGGTGAGGGGTAAGCCTCAAGGCGTTTTGAGGCGTATGCCTCAAAATCTAAAAATTGCTTTAATTAAAAAATAAAAGTCAAAAGTATTTTTTTATATAATACCCAAATAATATATTAAAGGATGACATATTAATTTATATTGAACTATGAAGTAACAAATTTACATACATATGAAACAAAAAATTATACAAAATGTGAAGTGGTAAGTAATAAATTATGTGAAATAGAATTGAAATCCAAATATTACATGAGAAAAATAACATAAAATATATAAATTGCATAAACACATCATATAACATCAAGTTTAACTCTAAATTTCTTCATTCTCAGTTCCTTACTCATCTACATTTAATTATTAAAGAACATTAAAATAATAGACAACAACTCAGAAATCATTTGTACTATCATTACTAAGTGGATTTTTATTTGACTCATCATAACAAATTGGTCTTTACCTTACCTCATCTTGTAGGGTTCAAGACCCCCTAATATATTTCTTCTTTATTTATTTAAGGCATGGTTTAAAATTGCGCAATATGAGGCTCGCTTTGAGGCCCGCCTTTGCGCAATTCTAATAAAAAACGCCTCGATGCTTATGCCTTGAGTTTTTTTTATGAGGCTTACGCCTCAACTTGGTTGAAGCCCGCCTTGAGTCCCGCCTCGCCTCACTGGCATGAGGCTTACGCCTCACGCTATATATATTAAAACTTACATAAATCTTGAAGTAAATGCCCGACATTGGACTTCATAAGAGAGGAGGAAGGGGAGAGAGCAGTTCACCATAATGATGATTCAAATGAAGAACCCCCTTAGTGATGACAGTGCTGATGACTTATGAGTTCTTATATGATATGTCATTGCTATTTATTTTTGGAAATCAGAATTATATGTTAATGAAAAGAATACTGGGATTTTGGAAAGATAGAATTTTGAGTTGAACTATATTTCATGTTGTCTTATTATTGAGATATTTTGATTTCACTTTATATCTTATACTTTTTTATGTTTTATATTATTCACTAATTAGTATATAACAAATTTATCATTTTATGTTTACGCAATCTTTTGATTTTGAGGCTTACGCCTCAAAACGCCTTGAGGCTTACGCCTCGCCTCATGAATGAAAAACGCCTTAATACCCGAATACGCAATTTTAAACATTGATTTAAGGTAACTTTCTCTTTCATAAATGTTTGTCATTAACATAAAATAAGAGTAATACTTAAATTTTTAGAGGATATGGTGGTGATGTGCTGATGCGGGCGAGAACTATAGGCTCCCTATATTTTCTTGCTCGACAAAAACACAGGTGGACTTCTACCGACGAAATTGAGAAAGAGACGAGAAAGACGACGAACAAACTCTTACATTTCAAATTAAAGAAACAAAAAGAAATTAAAACACAAACTCGACTCGAACTCAAAGACAACCTAAAGTTGCTGCACTTAGAGAAGAGGAATACAGGTGGAGTGGCACTTGCGGAGAGATGAAAGAGGTTAGAAGCCCGAGAAGAAAGGTTGGAAAGAGCCGCAGGATTTCCGGAGGGGATGAGAAAGAAGGGTGGAAAGAGCCCGCAGGATTTCCAAGCAACCCGTAGGTTAACAGATTTTTTTCCAAAAATTAAATATCATTCAACTTTTTCAAACATAAACAATCCCCCATATATATAGGTATGAAAGGGAATACAAAGAGACAAATTACATTAATATAACACATAAAACTAAGCATTAAAAAGCATAAGAATCTCCCCCCAAGCTCTCGGTTTAACACCCAAACCAGGAACCAAGGAGACAGCCACGGGAGACGAAGGAACCGCACAGACCAAAGAGCCACGGCCACGGGAAACGAAGGAACCGCACGGACCAAAGAGCCACGGCCACGGGAGAAGGAGCCCAGCCGTGAGATCCCAAGAGGCAAACACGAAAAAACAAAAAGCCATGGTGGAATTCAAGGAGCTACCATGGAAAAAGAAATCTTGGAATTCCAAAGGCCGATCTGGAATTCCAAGAGACAAACATTAATACAAACATAAAAAGCATAAAAGAACATTTAATAAAAGATAATAAATGAACTAAAATGTTAGCTCATAATGAGCTAACCCTTAGTTCAATAAATGAACTAAAGTCCAGCTCATAAATGAACTAAAAATTCAGCTCAAATATGATAAACTACTAGACTCAAGGGAAGCCAAAATATGATTTATTTTGGACTAGTGTTGACCCCCTTTTGTCTACATCAGACTCCCCTTCTTGCGAATTCAGCTCCTGATGAATTATCTGTTGATTCCCTTGAGGCGGTGTATACTGTTCATCGAGCTCCTTCAGTTTTTCTCCAAACCTTTTCAGAATTTCCTCTTGCTCCTTTTCAAATTGCTGTTGCAGATACCTTTTATATTTTTCAAACTTTTGATCACATAGGAATATGTGATATTGCAATTTGTAGAGTCGATCTTGAAGTGGGTCCGATGAGTCATTTTCTGTAGGCATCCACCTGTCCAACGGGAGTGGGACATTAGGATCATGTTGCTCGCTTTCCTCCATGAATGATGCCATATTTTTGGGATTTTCTATTTTTGACTCAATAAAAAAATTACAAGACTCAATCTAAAAACTTAAGACAAGACTAACAATTTGACTAAACTCACAAACTCTGACTTGACAACTTCAACTTGACATCCAAAATAAAATTTGACAACTCACAAACCTAGGATTTCCTAACTTGCTCTGATACCAAATGATGCGGGCGAGAACTATAGGCTCCCTATATTTTCTTGCTCGACAAAAACACAGGCAGACTTCTACCGATGAAATTGAGAAAGAGACGAGAAAGACGACGAACAAACTCTTACATTTCAAATTAAAGAAACAAAAAAGAAATTAAAACACAAACTCGACTCGAACTCAATGACACCCTAAAGTTGCTGCACTTAGAGAAGAGGGATACAGGTGGAGTGGAACTTGCGGAGAGACGAAAGAGGTTAGAAGCCCGAGAAGAAAGGTTGGAAAGAGCCCGCAGGATTTCCGGAGGAGAAGAGAAAGAAGGGTGGAAAGAGCCTGCAGGATTTCCAAGTAACCTGCAGGTTAACAGATGTTTTTCCAAAAATCAAATATCATTCAACTTTTTCAAACATAAACAATCCCCCATATATATAGGTATGAAAGGGAATACAAAGAGACAAATTACATTAATATAACACATAAAACTAAGCATTAAAAAGCATAGGAATCTCCCCCCCAAGCTCTCGGTTTAACACCCAAACCAGGAACCAAGGAGACAGCCACGGGAGACGAAGGAACCGCACGGACCAAAGAGCCACGGCCACGGGAAACGAAGGAACCGCACGGACCAAAGAGCCACGGCCACGGGAGAAGGAGCCCAGCCGTGAGATCCCAAGAGGCAAACACGAAAAAACAAAAAGCCATGGTGGAATTCAAGGAGCTACCATGGAAAAGAAATCTTGGAATTCCAAAGGCCGGTCTAGAATTCCAAGAGACAAACATTAATACAAACATAAAAAGCATAAAAGAACATTTAATAAAAGATAATAAATGAACTAAAATGTTAGCTCATAATGAGCTAACCCTTAGTTCAATAAATGAACTAAAGTCCAGCTCATAAATGAACTAAAAATTCAGCTCAAATATGATAAACTACTAAACTCAAGGGAAGCCAAAATATGATTTATTTTGGACTAGTGTTGACCCCCCTTTTGTCTACATCAGACTCCCCTTCTTGCGAATTCAGCTCCTGATGAATTATCTGTTGATTCCCTTGAGGCGGTGTATACTGTTCATCGAGCTCCTTCAGTTTTTCTCCAAACCTTTTCAGAATTTCCTCTTGCTCCTTTTCAAATTGATGTTGCAGATACCTTTTGTATTTTTCAAACTTTTGATCACATAGGAACATGTGATGATAGAGGACTTGAAGGTCATTTTAAAACCCTTGGAAGTAGCAGGAGTACACAAAGGAGAGTCGGGCACAGGAGGTGCTAATCAAGTGGAAGGATCTGCTAGCGCAAAATACCACATGGGAACCATAAGTGGCGATTAGGAGACAGTTCCATACCTTCCACCTTAAGGACAAGGTGCATTTTGGGGAGATGAGTATTGATACGGGAGGGGGCGACAGCCGGTTCAGCATGCCGGTTTAGCAAAACTAGGCGGATGGGGTGGGAACAACAGGGAATTCGGCCCCCCTTGTGGGGCCCATCAAACCTATAATTCCATATGTTAGGAGAAGGATTAAGGAAGGAATTAATGAGGGGATTTGAATTCAAAATAGAGGAGGGGATTAAGTAAGGCGAGTGGGTTGTTTTGGGGGGAATTAAGGGAGCTTATTTTAAGGATTATTCTAGGGTTTATGAGGATTATGTGAGATTTGATTTTTGCTGTAGTTTTTTTTCTTTGAGGGTCTCCTAATGACGTCTAGGTAGTTTGGGAGATTCGATCTACCTCGCTAATTGTAGTTTATTGTATCTTGCTTTTATTTTGAAGTATTAATTAAAAAAATCAGCCACCGTTTTTCGCAATTTTTATTCTGATTTCTCTTCCAAGGCATATTAGATCTACTAGTCAAAAGACAATTATGAGATACAATATATTTGCACAATCCAAATATTCTCTTTTATCTCACTAGACTTCTCCCACGTTCTCTTTCTTCACTCTATTTTTCCTTGCCTCTCTTGATTGTGAAGCAAACCAAAAAGAAATATCAAGAAACAATAATATCAATCATTATATGTATTTAAAAAAATATATAATATTATATAATATAATATAGTATGATATAATATTATATTATATTATATACCATATATTTAATATGTCTTTTCTTCTTTCACTACTTTGTAACATTATAGTACCTGAGCTCCTTTGATTGCCTTCGGTATTTCAATAACAAGCCCTCACCCAGTTGCAGCCAACTCTCCAGAAGCCACTCAACCAACTCTCCACAACCCATTGACCTTTTTTTTTTGGTGGCTTCCATTCTTCTCGTCGACTTGCATTGCTGGCCACCTAGAATCGATCTATGGCTGCTCTCATTCGCTATCAAGCCTATTGCCTTCGCTATTAAGTTTATTTTCTTTATGATTATTGTTGTCCTAAACAACTCCTTTGTTCTTTGTTGTTGGTAACGAAATGTTGTTTCCTTTATTGATTTGGTATCTTCTTTATTTTTAATGTTATGTTAAGTATCTCCTAAGAATCCCTAAACCTCAATAGGTATGTCATTAGGATATAAAATTATATTTTATATATTTTCTTTAAAGCTAACTTTACATCATTTGTTAGATTAGTTTATAGTATATTTCATGATTTTTGTTTAGTTTGCTCATTTATAAAAGTCCTTTCTCATATTGTATTTCTTTTATATATGTCATTTCCACATTCAATTGCTTATACCATTCCCCAGTATATTCAAATTTTCTTGCATCCCTTAAATTTCTTGGAAACGTGATTTATTCTTCTTCTAATTACCATGCCTTTCTCTAGCTTTTCAATTCAGAGTTCCCAAATTCTAATGGGTAAATCCTATTTAGTTCTACATTTGATCAACTCTTGCCCACTTTTCATCTCAATTAGAGTTAAGTTATACAGCGTCACTTGCAAGGGATGCCCTTATTTTCTTATTCTACTCCACAACAGATTTAAATTGTGGTATGTCACTTGTGATGATGTCCTAGCCAACTCTTGTTCATTTCTTACCACAATTAAGCCAAGTCATTATGTATCTTAGTGCTAGCAAATAACTAAATTAGGGTTAATTTTATCGATTTTAGCATATGTTTTAGATTTACAGTCAATCTAGCATCACCCATCAATACTTCTCATTCATGCTTTAGATTGATAATGATGCTTTTATTAAATAATGGTATTGTTTGTTAGAATTCCATGCACCAGATAGTTCATTGGAAGGAACTTTTTTTCATGTTTCATGCAGAATTGCGGATGCCGAGGAAAATCTAGGTGAAAGTGAAGTTCGTGAAGCTCACCTTGCGAAATCGTTGTATTTCATTCGAATTGGTGACAAGGTAATTTGATGATCATGCTGCCCTGATGTTCATCTTTATGTGAGAATGCTTAACGAACATTTTACTGTGTGTTTTACTTTTATCATGTTTTGGAAATCTCTTACTTCAAATTCAGGAGAGAGCGCTTGAGCAACTTAAAGTAACAGAAAGCAAAACAGTTGCAGTTGGCCAGAAGATGGATTTGGTGTTCTACACACTGCAGATTGGTTTTTTCCACATGGACTTCGATTTAATTTCCAGATCACTTGACAAAGCTAAGAAGTATGTGATGGAAAATTTCACTCAGAACATGATTGGCTTTATATGTAGTAGGTTATGATACTGCACAGTTCTAATATCTTGTTCTTATGGCAGTTTATTTGAGGAGGGAGGTGACTGGGAGAGGAAAAACCGTTTGAAAGTATATGATGGCCTATATTGTATGTCAACCAGGAATTTTAAAAGAGCAGCCAATTTATTTTTAGACTCCATATCAACATTTACGACTTATGAGCTGTTTCCTTATGACACTTTCATCTTCTATACCGTTCTTACAAGCATTATATCACTCGACAGAGTATCACTTAAAGAAAAGGTTAGATACATTTTACCCATAGATCAGTTTCATCACCTTTTCATTGTTGATTATTTTCATGAATCAAATGACAGGTTGTGGATGCCCCGGAAATCCTTGCAGTGATTGGAAAGATTCCTCATCTATCAGAATTCCTAAATTCTCTCCATGAATGCCAGTACAAATCATTCTTTATTGCTTTCTGTGAGTTCTATATTTATTTTGTCTAGATTTCGGCAATAGCCATTTGCACTTAAATCGGCTCCTTAAGCATAATTAGTTTCCCGGGATTCGTTAAATGGTTGCACATAAAAAGAAATTATCCATGATTTTGCCAGTGGATAATTATCCTTGATGAGAAGTGCACTTTATCTAATTATCCATGATTTTGCCAAGCGTTTGAACTGTTATCTCATAAGTTACTCGTTATGCCTTTCTATCATGCCATGTTTTTTGGATGACGAATTGATGTTCATATTATCCTTTCTCTTTTCAGCTGGCTTGACCGAGCAGATAAAGCTAGATCGCTATCTCCAACCCCATTTTAGGTATTACATGAGGGAGGTCCGGACCGTCGTGTATTCTCAATTTCTCGAATCCTACAAGAGTGTAACCATGGAAGCAATGGCATCCGCATTTGGGGTTTCTGTAGACTTCATTGATCTGTAAGTTCAGTGAGGTTACTTGCCTACCACTTCTACACTTTTCAAACTTAAGATACTTCGGCATCACTACATATCTAATTTATGTTGCGGACAATGAAAATAATTACTTCACAAGAGAAGCAAAGAAATAGCTCCCGTTTCATAGAACTGAAAAGCAAATATTGTAATTTCTCCACCAATACTTTGATCAAAGAACATAACAATGAAACAGTGGAAAAACTCAACCGCAGAAAGCTGGAACTGGTTAGCAAATCTCTGAACGGAAGACATTTTGGTTTCGTTTGGGACGGCTTTCTTTATACTTCTTAGAGCAGTTTTTTAGTAAAGCTATTTTAAAAAGCAGAAAAAAAGCCGTCTCAACCGAAACCTTTGTTGGAGTGCTATAATTGATTTACTGACTGCTCTCTCAATCCATATACTGTTTTAGGCTTTCTTTGGGACGGCTTTTTTATTGCTTCTTAAAAAAATAACTTTTTTAACTAAAAAATTGCTTTAAGAAGCAGTAAGAAAGCCGTCTCAAATGAAGCCTTAGTTTCTGTATGATATGCATAGTGACATGCTCTCTGTAATGTTTCTTCCAGTGAGTTATCTCGCTTCATAGCGGCTGGGAAGCTTCACTGCAAGATTGATAAGGTTGCAGGAGTTCTGGAGACCAACAGACCTGATGCGAAGAATGCTCTTTATCAAGCAACTATCAAGCAAGGGGATTTCTTATTGAACCGGATCCAAAAACTTTCTCGTGTGATTGATTTGTAAACCTCTGATTGCTCTTTCCCTTTCTATGCGATTGATTGAGAACACATCAAACTTGAATTTTTTTCTTCTGTTTTTTTAGTTATCTTTTTATGGGAACTATTTCAGTATGCCTTCAGTGACTTCAACTTGTTTTTGCTATTGAAGATTTAACCTTCTCGTCTCCTTAAAATTCAGCCAAATTTATACCTCAATAGGGGCTGCAACTTCCTTTTATTTCCAAATTTGATTGATAGGATTTTAAAAATATTTGAATTTAAGTTCAAATGAATGTGGTATGTGAATGCTCTATTAATTTTAATGTTAGAAATTTTTATCATGACATCCTCATAAAAAATATTTTATAGAAATATCAGTCTGAGTTCTTTGAAAGTTGTGTTTACTTTTTGATTCTTTTTACCTAATCTCAGAGCTCAAACAAGAATGTATGACTTTGAAACATTAGATTCTCAGCAGCAGCAGCAACAAAAAAAAAAATATGATTTAGATTTTGTTTTTAATGATTTTTTTTTCTGCTTATTAAAATAATTTTTTAAATAAAAAAATTTAATTTTTGTACTAATTTTTTTGAAGTCTCCAACATGACTTTTGCCTCGAGATTTGCGTCCGATCAATATAATTTTAAATTTTTTTCTTATATTTTATTTTAACTAAATGTAAAATGCGATTATGTATTAAAAATAAAATAAAATTTATTTTACTTGTTCTTTTTTTATTGACACTGTTTTACTTATTTAATTTATTTAATTTATTGTTCATAAAGATTTTAATAAATAAGTGAGAATAAATTTATCTAAGTTTACTAATAAGTTATAATTTAACAAATAAGCAATGAAACAATGTAAATAAAATAAAAATGCAAAATTAGTTTAATTTAATTTTTAAAATCATAATCAGTTTTTATAATTGTTAAGAAAAACGTAATTTAAAATTTTACTTTCTTTAGAAAACGTAAAAGTGATTTATGTTTTCTAAAAAAATTATTTTAATTTATTCTTTTTTATAAATCTGTATTAAAACGGGGGTGATTGGGGGTACTATTGCAATCGATGAATAGAATATCAGTCTACATTGAAACCACAACGCGAAGTTGTACAGTTTCAATAGAAAACGAATAATCAAGTTCCGGTTTCAGGAGTTTGCACGTGCAGTTCGCTGGTTGAGCGAAGCTATTTCCTCCCACTCCTAATTGCAAAAAAAATTCTAGTTTCAATTGAATCGATTAATTAAGTTCAGGCTTATGAATACGACTTTTTGTTATTTGTATTTGCTTCTTTTTAAAGTTTTCATTAATATGTTCGTTAAGCTAATTTAAATTTAAAACAGTTTTTTTTTATAAATTGGCCTATTATATGCCGGTTGACAATGGAATTGGCAGGCCAACCCGCGTTAGTAAAGAGCATTGGATGGCATTGAAACAATAACTTTTTTAATAATATTTAAAATATTATTATCTAATAAAAAATTTTAGAAGAATTTAGATATGTAACACTCAACTTTAATAAATTTACACATTTGCCTCCTAAACTATATCATTAATAATATCCTCTAGCACAAAGACGATTTGACTTGTCGGGTTTGGCTGCTAAATATAAAATTTTAATCTATTTTTAATTTTGATAATAATATATACATATATTTATATATTGAAATTAATTATAAATTTTGATTATTTTTTCTTCGGATAATTTTTTGAAATTTTAAAAGGAAAAACAATATAAATTTCCCGAAGAAAATGAAAAATATACGAATTCGGTTCTCCAAGACAAACCTGTGCGTGCAGAGCGGCGATTCAGGCGTTCGCAGGCACATCGATTTCCGTCTCCCGCGTTCTCTCTTCTTCTCCACCTTCAATCGGTTCATTCTCGTTCATCACAGAGCTGATCGGGTCTCGTGCACGGATGGAATCCATCTATAGTCGAGTAGAATCGTGGATCAAAGATCAGACAGCGAGGATTGGAGTATCCTGGTTGCCCCCGGCGCCGCCGAGATGGCATTGGCCGCGATGGCCTCCGTGGAAGGGCCAACAGGACCGGCGTGAGCAGGAGAGGTTGTTTCGGCAGGAGTACGAGAGGCAGCGGAGACAGCTCCACGATCTGTGCCGCGCTGCCAAAGCCGAATCCATCGCTGATCTCCAAGAAATTCTCTGTTCTATGGTCCTCGCTGAGTGCGTCTACAAGGTCTGTTCCTTTATCCCGTTCTAAGGATTCCATGGAAACTAGGGCGCAGTTCGGTTAGATTCTGCGTTACGGATATCACTTATTAAATGTTTCGGATTGTTGTTTTGATTTTTTTTTCTATTTTTTTAATATGTAGAGAGTTGCCGTTTCTGACGTTTATGATGCACTGGATTGGCGTGCATTGTGCTTATTCTGTAATACTTGCACTTTGTCGTATCCCCTGAGTACTATATCTTATGAGGACCCTAGTGATTCATTTTAGTTCGGCTTTAAATCTTGAAACATTAACAGTTGGACTGTTAACCTGCTTCCTATCAGCATTTTAATCATAAGAAAATAAATTGTATACTGGTCGTTCCTAAGGTATAAACCCTTAAGTGTTAGGGTTTTCCTCTCGATTGGTCCTTAGCTCCGTATTTCTGCAGCCTCATTTGTTTTTTTCATCTCATTTTCTTAGTCTACACGCCACTGCTGTTTTTAAAATGCAGTGCATATCAGTCAATAATGTGTCAGTTATTTACCGCTCTATCGTTTCATTATTGCCTAAAGGAGTACTTTTTTGTTCATTTGGGGCTATCAAGGGAGAATTATGTTTATGAAGTTTGTTCCCATACTTCTTTAAAATGTTCATAAACTGTCTGCTATTTATTTGTGCCACTGTTAAGCATTTTGATTACGTTTCCTCTGTCCGGCCTGGCAAATGGCGTCAAGTAAAATGTTCTACTGGATAACTAATTTATGACTTTTCATGCATCAGCGGCCTGCAACGGAGATGATACGAGCACTCAACAAGTTCAAGTCTGATTTTGGCGGACAGCTTGTTTCTCTCGAGCGTGTGCAGCACTCCTTGGATCATGTAGCCCATCGGTAATGTCCATGTTGCTGCTGAATTTTGTTAGTTTGTAGTTGGAAAAGGACTGGTCTATAGCTAAATGCTACCATATAGTTAGGCATGTTGACTGTTTATCCATAACACAATACACATTTATTCGATTTCAGTTGATTTGGGAATTATGTGTGGAAAAAACATGGAATTGGTGGGATAGCATATTTGTTATTTTGAACTCTGGGGTTTCTTGGACTATGCAAAAATTATGGTTTTTTAATGTGATCTAATTAAGAAAAGGAATCATGCAAGAGTTATGGAGATTTAATCAAAGGAGCAAGAAGTTTTCTTTACCATGCAATGAGTGTTTCGAATCCCTAATTAGAGTTTCTTCTCCATTCAAATTACTTCTCTTGTGTAGGGGAGAAAATTGGCCAAAACAACCTTCAAATTGAGATGAGGGAGATAGGGCTGATCAACCTCTGTTGGAATTCATGCTAGGGCTGATATGGGCTGTTCTGAATTCCTTGGGATTCATGCTTTTCTGACTTGAGCCATAAATTGGAGAGAATATTACCCAATCCATTGGATATCATAGGCTGTTTGGTAAGAGATAGAAAAAGAGGGAATGAGAAGGGATTTGCTAAAAGAATATTGGTGAGAGAAGGCACAGTCTTCATCTTTTGGTGTTGGCTTGGGTAAATTATTGCATCCGGTCATCGGACGCGGAGAATAGGTTCGGACATCCAATAAAAATTTGCCACGTCACCTGCGCTTTTGACTTGCGCTTTAGTTGCGCTTTAACTGCGCTTTACCTGCGCTTTTGACTGCGCTTTGACCTACGCTTTACCTGCGCTTTACATGCACTTTACCTGTGCTTTACCTACGCTTTTGATGCGCTTAATTTAAAATAATATTTTATTAATATCCGGACCTATCTCCGCGTCCGGTGACCGGATGCAATAATTTGCCGTTGACTTGATGCTAGTATGGTGGAAGTGATGTTTTTCTTTAGGAAGTGTGTTCTTGATCCCTTATGGGAATTCTCCGGTTCTTGGCTTAGCTAGCAATCTCCACCACCTTTAATGGTGGAGCAATATGCTAATTGTCTGTAAATCTATTTCCATCCTTTTACAAGCACTTACATGCAATCTGATCAATAATCTCTCTAGAGATAGCAAATCTCATAATACATTGTTTTGACACCCTACAATCAATTATATTATAGATGCAAATTAGAGGATAAGGATTTAGATGCAGGGGAGTGATCTCAAAGTTTTTAATATAACTCCCTAATATCAAATTTGGAAGAATTGTGCAATCTCATCAATAATCTCTCTAGAGATAGCAAATCTCATAATACATTGTTTTGACACCCTACAATCAATTACATTATAGATCCAAATTAGAGGATAAGTATTTGGACGCAGGGGAGTGATCTCCAAGTTTTTAATGTAACTCCCCAATATCAAAATTTAAAAGAATTGTCTATTTTAATCTCTTAATCAATCAACCAGAGCTTCTATGAATTTATCAATATAAATCAATCTAGTGGAAACAATAAAAAATATATACATCAAATTATATTCATTTCTCCAAATTCATATAAAATAATCAATAGTTCAATCCATAGTTCATCTGTCTTTCATTTAACTTTTGACTACAAAAGAATAAAACTAAACAAAATAAAACCTAAATTTATGATTTGTCCTCACTCTAGTGGATCATGACCCATTGATGAAAATATATAAAACTACTGAGTGAGCTAACAACTCAATAAGTTACCAGAACCTAGAATTAAAATCAATGCAAGACAATAGAAATAATGCGCATGTAATCATTTAATTACTATCAGTACGAACATATAATTGAAAAAACATGTAACAACCAATGAAATAGTAATAGATCATATGATAAGAAAATGTCAGTACAACTAGAGCAGCGATCAGTAACCAATAATCACATACAAAGGATCAATAAACTCTATTATTTTTGTACTCATTAGTTATATAACAATTTTTATCTTTGTTCAGGAAATTATGTACCTACATAGTTAAATGCATGCCGTACCGTGTTGATGCTACCTATGTATCTCATATCTTATTCCAATGCAGTGTAATATGTCATGTATATGTATAATCCGTATGTATCATATATACATATATGTAGTTTATGTAATTCATAATCAATGATTCATATGTTATATTACTGCAGGAAAATTGTCAATTATCGGCTGATTTTTCCGGTGGCCTAATTTTTCAGAAAAATTACCGGTGGGTTTCCAATGGTTTTCTGGCCTAATTTTTTAGAAAGTCACCGGAAATTTACAAAACCGCCAGAAATTGATCATTTTCTGCTAGAAAATGCCGCTAGTAATCGTTGATTTTCCTGTAGTGTATGCTCTTATATCAATTTTATTATATACATGTATCAATCATATCTTGTGTCATATATAAATCATGTCATATCATATTGTTTATGCAATCTATCATATGCAAACATTGTAAGCAAGAAAAGGCATCCAACTATCTTTGATATTTTTCATGTATACAATCATATATGCCAACCCTATAAGAACACAAGCCATTTAGGTCAAGTAACTTTCATAGGTCGGCATCTTCTCATGCCTCCATTTTCATATCATTTATGATTATACCATAAACCTTATTTTAAAGGAAAGCTCGTTGGCCTACCTTCATGTACAAGGTAACATATTCCAGCCAATCTGAATCAGTCAATCATTTCTGGTCAACTTTTCTTACATAAACACATTTCACAACATACATAACATAATAAACATTGATGCAACACTCAATGTTCAATTTAGTGTATCATATTAATACATGTAAAATTTTCATTCTAACTAAAATTAGTGAAATTCATAAAAAATTTAGCGTGCCCTTTTCACGTGTATGTATCCACAATAACTAGATTATAATAATATGCATGTCATATACGCATATAGAAAGATTTTAACAATTATTGATCAAATTTTCAAATTTTTCTAAATTACAAAAGTTCGGATATTTCCTCCAAAATATAAAAATATCATGTGAAAATTTAACTTATTCCTGTTAAAATGTTCATATTGACAATATCAATCACATATTAAAAGTTATATGGTGAAAGTTTGCTAAAAATCAAGATATCGCAACTTTTATAAGTTTTAACTAAATTAAAATGCATAAAATATAAAATATATAAAATCAGAGGTAGGGTAATGATAGTTTTACCTTGAGACGAACAACTTTTCTAACAGGACTGTTTGACAAAAATTGCTATACTAGAAATCCTCCAAGTTTTGCAACTCCACCTGAAATTCTCCCCCAACCTCCCGTATGGTCCTCACCATGATTTTGAGAATCATGGCTTTAAATAACCTTGCATCTCACTGGATCTCTTCGTTAGTGCTCCCCAATTGTCCTTGGTGTCTTTGAAGGTCTGCAGTCATTTCATTCTTACGATGACATCAGTGCTCCCTAACTCCAATGGAAGGAAGTCATCCCTCACTTGGACCCTCTGCATGGTCATAACCACTCCCCTACACACTCGTTTTCCTATCTCCACCTTTCCTTTGCCCATCATTATCCCTTAGCACTCTGTTTCCACTAGCTTCACCCCTAACTGGTCCACAACCTAGTTGGAGATGAAATTGTGGGTAGCCCCACTTGTAATCAGCTTCACTACCTCCCTGACTGCTATATCTTCTATCACTTTTATGATGTGATTTGGAGTGAATCCCACCATTGAGTTCAAGGAGACCTTCGCCACGTCTAAATGCAACTTTTCTTTCTCCTACACTACTACCTCACTCCCATCTCCCTCAGTTTCCTCGTCATCACAGATGGCGAGAACCTGAAAAGTTCGATCCTTACACCTTACACATGTGCCCCGGTGTATGCCTTTCATCACATCTGAAATATACCCCCTTCACCCTCTTCTCCTGTAATTTCATCTCAGTGAGCTTCTTGAAGTTTTTCCCAGGTCTCCCTCCTATAGTCTTCTCATTCGGAGTCTCCTTAAGGACACCCTGCATCGGTCCATTGAGTGCCAAAAAGGTGGTCATAATTCTATACGAACCTCCTGAGCTGCTGCCTCTAGCCCCTATTTCCATGTGCCTCTGATACTTCACTAAATGGGTGAGCTCCATAGCATCTTCCATATCACAAGGCATTATCACTATAACAATCGCCTAAATCTCTTGTTTGAGTCCTTTCATAAAGTTTTCCTCCAGTACAGTCTTCGAAAGTTGGTCTAGTCGACTGACAAGGTGCTCAAACTGCTCATGGCAGTCCCCTCCCTTGCTGGTTTGGAAATGTTCTAACAAGCAGTCTTTAAACTCCCTCTAGGTCAATATGGTACAATTCTAACGCTTTTCCCTCCAAGCACAGCCCGACCACCATCAGTCTCTCCTCCTCCGTCAACTTATTGATGGCAAAGTACCTTTCTACCCTGTAGATCCATCCATGTGCATCATCTCCCTTAAAAATAGGCATCTTCAGCTTCCCCATCCTCGGATCTCCCCCCTTTCCCTTGTTTCTTCTATAACCTCCCATTTCTCGAGGGGGTGGTCCCCTCAAGTGTCCTGGTCATCCCTTCTACACTCGTACCCAAACCCTTTGTTAAAATCTATCATCCTCTTTTCAAATTCAGCACCCCTCCAGTCATAAGCAGCCCCTACCCTTTCAAATTCAGCACCCCTTCGTTCATACCCAAATTCCTCATGCCTCTCTCCACATCCTTTATTTGTCTCCTTCCTAGGAATAAGCTTTAGGGGAGACATTCTCTCTTCTCCCAATCTCCACCTTATGATCTTCCCCTATTTTTATTGGATTAGGGTTTTACCCACTCCCTTGATGTTGTTTTGGTTTGGATCTCAATCATCTTCCTCATCATCTCCTCCATGATGGAAAACTTTCCATCCATTTTCGCATGGACGACTGAAATTTGAGTTTCAAAATCTAAAATTTTTTCTTCAAAATCAGATTTCAATTGTTCGATCTCTCTTCTAACACTTCTACCTTTCTTTCTGCCATAGGTACCCGGATCTATGCTCTGATACTAATTTGATAGGAAGTGGATGCATAAATTGAGAAAAACTAGGAAGAAGAACAAACCAAAACCCTTTTTATTAAAAAAGATCTATGAAGGAAAACACAATACACAATTGGATCTTCAATTGAAGAGGAAGATACTACTTCTCAAATCCCTGGCCGCCGGCTAGAGCCTTCTCCACCTAAGCAATTCTAAATTCAGCATAATCAAGGATAAAAACTAATCCTTAGGGTAAACAACCTACTTAAAGCATATACTCACCTAGAAAATTCCAAAACGGTCCTCTCTATTTGAATTTTCCCTCCTAGCTACCCCCTCTTCATTTAAATAATTCCCCTGGGTCCCACCCCAAGGGGACAGAATTTCCGCCTGATATAAACCCTGACCGGTCCAAGAGGGACCGGCCCATTCTTGACCGGTCCAAGAGGGACCGATCCATCTGCATCATAACAAGTATACACCAAAAAGGACCTCTATTTATATATTTGTTTACAATGCCAGCAGATGGGTCCCTTTCATTTACATTTGCAGCCAATTGGATCCTTTACTCTTCCAAAAAATTTTTAATGCATCTCTGTTCTTCCTTCTTGTCTTCATCCTCCCTCTCCCTATCTATCTCTACAACCTCACTCAACCCAATTGCTTCAGGTCTGATTTCTTTCCTCACTTGACCTGCTCGTGGTTGGTTTATAGTCTCTCTCTCCTTCGTATTCTTTCTGTGTCCATTTTTCTTACTCTCCCTCATTTATCAAAACCACACTAATGGGTTGTGCGTCCCTCTTTAACTAGGAACATTTTACCATGTAAATTGCCCTAGCAAATGAGAGGGGTGAGGTACATATTCTAGGAACTACTGACCCTTGTAAAGGATCCAATTGCTTGTATGATAAAAAGTGATCCTCCTAATTGGTTGATTTGATATAACTATCCATGCTTCATGGAAAACTCAAGGGCCCTGCTAGTATTTCAACCAGCTTGTAATCATGCATTATTCCACCATAACCTATTGGGATTTGGCATGGAATAAGAATACTTATATGGAATTTCTGAAATTTGAGTATCATTAAGGCCTAATAATTAGATGTTTTCCAATTTCATGAATTGTTGTTCTTCAATTTTTTCATTCCATGAGTAGCAGCAACATCCCACTTTCCAACCCTTAAAATTTTCCCTTAATTTCTCACATCTCTTTGGTGCACTCACACTTTCTGTTTCCAATCACTTCTCTTATTCTACCTTATGCGTAAGAAGAGATGTGGAAATTTCAATCTCTACATCTGCTAAGGAAAAGGCTAATGAAGTGAGGTGCAGAATCAGAGGCCCAACCACCATGTACTGGAGGATTAAGAGACCCTCCTCCGTCATAGCACATGAAGATGAGTGTGGGCTGCCGAATGCATCCTGCAATGCCAATTTTCCTTACCCCCCTTTCTTCTCCCTTCCTCAGAAAACATTTGGATATGACTTTCCCATGTCAGATTTTTTGGAATTGAATTCTCTAACTATCAATCGGTTTTCATAAAACCACCTAATTTTCAATCATTTTCACAAAACAATTTTTATATTTTTTAATTGAAGTTATAATTTAGTGTTTTAGTTAATGCATTGTCAGTTTTTGACATAAATAAATAATGTAATTAGGCTACTATTTATTAGGGCCATTTGGGTTAACTTTTTATCTTTTTTTTTTATGCTTTGATATGAAATAAAATTATATATTGTACCTTAAATATAGGTTATTTTGTTTTTATTTTTATTAATTGTCGCATTAGCCATTTATTTTGGGCTTGGAAGAGGGCAGTGGCGCTATGGCTGGACGTTTTAGTGGACCAGACAGAAGCAATTAGTTTTGTGGTACTAGGTTGGCTGGTGACGGGTGAAGGGTTCTTCAGCTTTGGCTTGGGGTTGATCGATGGCGGGGGTGTGGGGGTTGATTGGCGGCGGGGTGTGGGCAGGATGGGCTGGTGGTTGGAATGGGGTTGGCTAATGACAAGGCCAAGGTTGGCCAGTGTGGTTCGCAAGGTATGGTGGCCGAGAGTTATTGTTTTAAAAATAATAAAAGCACCTAAACATTAGTTTAGATGTTTTTAAAAAATAATCTGATTTATTTTTAATTTGTAAAAGACATAATACTAATCACACATATTTTATCTAAATTTTAAAACAAAAACAAAATACAGAAACTACAACAACAACAACATCAAGCCTTTATCCCACTATATGGGGTCAGCAACATGAATCCTTTTTCTCCATTGTGTCCTATTAAAGGTCAAATTCTCGTTTAAATCTAATAAAGAAAGGTTATTTCTAATATTTTCTAACCAAGTCTTTTTATGTCTGTCTCTACCTCTCTTAACATAAGTCAAATCTAATACCTATACTCTCCTAACCGGGTCATTGGAAGGCCGCCGTTTTATGTGACCAAACCATCTAAGACGACTCTCTCTAATCTTATCTTCTACTAGAGCTATTCCAACCTTTTCACGGATATGCTCATTTCGTATCCTATCTCTAAGGGTTCCGAACATGCCTTAGTCTTCATACATTCTGGTTTAACCTATTATTTACTGGCCAGGGTACTAATAATTGCATTGTTTGAGAACATGTCGCTTGATTTGGACCTAGTGATGTCCACTTAGAGGAATATTTTAGTCTGGGCATCTCTTTGACTGTAAAAGTTTTGGTTTATGCCTGATGATGGAGTTATTTCTGATAATCTGATTGCAACAAATATATTAGGTAAGGTCGATGGAGCGATTCAATATTTGCAGGTGTAGATTATGATGGTGGCAATGATGTTTGCACTCAGAATTTTATTGCTATTTCATTTTTTTTTAATTAACAATACATCTTTTGAGTTCTAGAATATTTGACAGAAAACACCACCTATGAGTCCAAAGAAAAAGCAAAAAATTTGAAACCAAAAACTTACAACAAGAACAATAACATCAAGCCTTTATCCCACCATATGTGGCCGGCTACATGAATCCTTTTTCTCCATTGTGCCCGGTTAATAGTTAAATTCTCATTTAAATTTAATAAAGAAAGGTCATTTCTAATATTTTCTAACCAAGTATTTTAGGTTACTTCTATCTTTCTTAATATAAGTCAAATCTAATACATCCATTTTCCTAACCGGGTCATCGGAAGGCCACCATTTTATGTGACCAAACCATCTAAGGCGACTCTCTCTAATCTTATCTTCCACTGGAGCTACTCCAACATTTTCATGTATATGCTCATTTTGTATCCCGTCTCTAGGAGTAAAGCTACTCATCCACCTGAGCATCCTCATCAAAAACTTATTGGAATAAAATTAAACAGAAACTAAGTGAATCTTGTCTCCAAGTAGATATTATCTTTGGAGGGTATCTTTTGCTAATGCCTGTAGTGTCATCTAGAGTGTCACTCGACTTAGAAGAATGATTGCAACTTTTCCTTGGTCATTGTTATACGAATATTTATTGTACCATGTTAATATGCTAGTTTCTGTACACAATTGTATGAATTTCGTCATGCACCAAGCTTCTTATAATTAGCCAGCTTTGTCTTTTGGCTTCTATTTATAGTTGTCATCTTTTCTTTCAAGGTATCTATTGGCTGAGGCTGGTGATACACTGTTTGCTTCATTTATTGGAACTAAACAGTACAAGTAAGGGTGCTTTCAAAACTGAAATGTTGTTCTCATTGTAGTTAAGAACTACTGGTGTCCATCTTACTTCTTTAACACCCCCCCCCCCCCCCCCCCCCCCCCTCCTCTCTTCTTGCAGGGATGTTATCACTGATGCTAACTTTTTCCAAGGGGCTATATTCCATGAAGACGATGAAGAAGATTTGGAAGCAGTTGATGTTATGGAAAATGATACAGTTGACAGCCAAGCGAAGATAGAAGTAAATATTCTTAAGTCTTCTAAAGGAAAGCCCAAAAGGCTACAAAAAAATGCAAAGCCTGCTGCACACAGGGTCAGATTGCTGACTTCATGTATTCGTGCTAAATTTCATGATATTTGGATCCAAAAGGGTTACTGTTTTTTTTGGATAGGCTGTTTAAATATCTCTTCAGAAACTACACATCATTCTGATTATCATTTCTCTTTTTTCGATGACAGGGATTCCTAGCCCGTGCTAAAGGTATACCAGCTTTGGAGATTTACAGGCTTGCTCAGAAGAAAAATAGAAACCTAGTTCTTTGTGGGCATTCACTTGGTGGTGCAGTAAGCATTGGAAAATCTCTTTGTTATCTCCATTTCCATCTGTCTACTGAGTTAAAATCTTCACTTTCTTGTTTGTATTGGCAGGTTGCTGCATTGGCCACGCTAGCAATTTTGAGAGTTCTTGCTTCGTCTTCTTTATCTCAAGGACATGGGAAAGTTCAAGTAAAGTGCATTACCTTCTCCCAACCACCAGTTGGGAATGCTGCACTGAAAGAGTATGTGTATTTTTGTAAAATCCACATGATATTTTCATATATGATGCTTTTGATTGGGTACTGGAGCTGCTCTTTAACATAAATTTAAAATTTTTAATGACTTATCTCTGTATAGTTCTTGTTCATGGTTGAATCCTTTTTACCTTTTTTTTTTTTCGTTTTTTAATGTCTAATAGAGCCAATTTTTTCTTTTAAGCTATGTTCATCTGAAGGGATGGCAGAAGTATTTTAAGTCTTACTGTATTCCAGAAGATCTGGTGCCACGCTTATTATCTCCTGCCTATTTCCATCACTATAATTCACAGTCTCTTCAATCAACTTCTGATGCAGCTCTTGTTGATGCATCAGTGGTTAATTTTGCCAATAGCACAATGCAATTACAAACACTGAAATCTAAAGGTTCAAGTGCAGAGCAGCTTGTGTTGGGCCTAGGTCCAGTTCAGATGCCATTCTGGAGATTATCTAAGCTGGTTGCGTTAGAGGGTGTTCGTAAACATTTAAACATACTCAGAAGAGGAGGGAGTAAAGATGAAAAACCGTCCTCAATTGTTGGTCATAATAGCCCAACGTTACTATTTGCTGAAGCTGAAGCAGAACCGCAATCCCTTGAGATTCAAGAGGGCGCTGAAGGTATCTCTCTTAAACCAATTTCTGACACACAGACATTGTCTCCTGAAGGAAATAGTAAAACATTTAATGGAAGAAGTGGCGTTGGATCTGGAAATACTAGCAGATGGAAGAGGGTTCCTTATTTACCTTCATATGTACCATTTGGTCAGGTAACCAATTTTATCTCTTCTTTTGATATATTCTTCTCCATAACCTTGATTATATATCTCTTTTAAAAGGTGGAAAATAGATGACCTTCGTGATTGTTTCCTATCTCCATGTGTACTGTTAGATATTGTGGTTTTTAAAGATCGTATAGGATTTTGTATTTGTTTTTTTCTTCACTTTTATCAATTATTTCTGTTCCTGAATCCATGTCTCAATTTTTATGCTGCAGAGTTTTAAATGAGGTACTCATTGCTAGTGATGCATGAAACTACTATGCACATTAATATATAGTGTTTGTTTAATTCAGAGATTTGAAAGGTTAATTTGTTTGCTTTCCTATAACATGGAGGTGACGTGGATAAATATATGAATCGTCTTTCTATTAAACTTCAGTGCTTGTAAACTGCGGCAGTTGTACTTACAAACAAAAACTCGTTTTCCGAGTTAAAATACACTTGAAGGCTAATTATGCTATTCAGCTCTGAATCCAATTTAACTTTTACAGTAAAAAATGTATATAGAAGTCATCTTTCTATGTTCATTTTGTGGTTTTTGTAGTTAAATTATGGAGAACGAAAAAAAAAAAAATAGTGTAATAATAATTGTAGAACATGCACAGACAAAATTTTTTTGTTGTTGCTATATTTTCTTATTTAATCAAGTTTATGTTATTTTTTAACTATGGTCAGGGATACCACTATTGCTTTTGGTGTTCATAAATAACGATCCTTATGCTACTTGCTTTGATATTGAAAGATTAATTAGATAATGGAATGCAAATGATATTGAAAGATGTTATTGGTTGTTTTAATATTTACCGATGTAATCAAACTAGACATTTAACCTGGGCAATGCTTAGGGAGATGAAATACTTCTACTTTACAGCCAAGTAAAGCGTTCGCAAAAAAGAAAACGTAAACTCTAACAGTCTAACTGCTTTATTGGTTAAGGTGTCTAATTTTATTCCAAACTATCTGCCTTCAAATCCCACTTACAAAAATTTTGTTTCACTATTTCATCTGAGATTCTACCACATAGAACGAAATTAGAGAGGCAAATGTTACAAAAATAGAAAGAAGTCTTATCTTTAGTATATGTTATGTTTTTATCAATTTTGATAATTTTAGGGTTAAAAAAGGGGCTTTGAAGCTCCTGCCAATGTTGCATATGAAAAAAAAAAAAGGAATTGCTGCTTATTAAATTTTATTCCTAATGGTTTGTTTGGTAATTGGCTATCTCAAATAGCTCTCATGAAACATAGGTTCAATATTTCTACGTTATGATTGAAATTTCAAGCATTGCAAGAAATAAAAGGTTTTTGGTTTGACTTGAAGCGATGAAGCAAATACATAAGGAGATGCTGTGGTATAAATTGATCTAATATATTTGTAGTACTGTAGTAATCATGAACAAAATTATCTGATGAAGTTCAAAAGCTCTTGGAGGCCGAGTTCATGAGGACTTGCAATATTTGGTGTGAGTTTCTGATGTGGTGATGGTGCAAAAACTAAGGGACAATTGACGGATATGTGTTGACTTCATAAATTTGAATTGGCCTCTTCTTGTTTGTGTAAATGGACAAGGATGCTAGGGTATGATGTTTTTATAGAGTTTATAAGGAGAAGGATTGTGCTTGAGAATTCTTTGAGAAAGAAACAAATAAATGTTTGAACCTTAAGGGGAATAATCTATCATTCACACCTTGGAGAGGGGAGAGTTGGAAGATACATATTAAGGGTGCAACGGCAAAAACAATAACATCAAACCTTTATCTCTCTGTGGGGTCGGCTACATGAATCCTTTTTCTCCATTTTGTTCTGTTAAGAATTAAATTCTCATTTAAATCTAATAAAGAATGGTCATTTCTAATATTTTCTTACTAAGTCTTTTTAGGTCTACCTCACCTTTCTTAACACAAGTCAAATATAATACATCTACTTTTATAACTTGGTCATCGGAAGGCTGCCGTTTTTTGTGATCAAACCATCTAAGGCGACTCTCTCTAATCTTATCTTCCACTGAAACTACTCCAATATTTTCACGTATATGCTCACTTTGTATCCTCTCTCTAAGAGTAAAGCCACTCATCCATCTGAGTCCATCTGAGCATCCTCATCTCTACAACACTTAACTTAATATTATGCTTCTTTTTTAATGGCCAACATTCTGCATCATAAAGCATTGCAAGTCTAACCACCATCTTATAGAATTTTCCCTTAAGTTTGAGGGAGACTTTTCTATCACACAACAAGCCCGATGCATTCCTCCACTTCAACCATCCAATTTGAATTCTACTAATAATATCCCCATCTATTTCACTATCACTTTGAACAATAGACCCAAGATATCAAAAACGAGTACTCTTTTTAATAACTTGATAATCGAAAGTCACAATCCTCCCACTAGAACTACTATTATTAAAATTACACTCAATATATTCAGTTTTAGATCTACTCAAACGAAAGCCATTAGACTCTAAGGTTGACCTCCATAATTCAAGTTTATCTTCAACTCCTTCTCTAGTCTTATGAACAAGAAGAATATCATCAGCAAAAAACATACACCAGGGTACAATCTCTTGCAAATGTCTAGTGAGAATATTCATGACTAAAACAGAAAGATATGGGGTTAAGGCTAATCCTTGATGTAATCCAACTGATATAGGAAAATACTTGGTTAAACCACCTTGTGTTTGAACACAAGTAGCAGCTCCTGCATAGATATTCTTAATGACTTGAATATAAGCAGTATTAAACCCTTTCTTTTCTAGAACTCTCCATAGCACTTCTATTGGAACTTTATCATATGCTTTCTCTAAATAAATAAATATCATATGTAGATCCTCCTTATTCTCTCTATACTTCTCCATCAAACCTCTCAATAAATGTATAGCTCCATAGTAGACTTACTTGACATGAATCCAAATTGATTTTGAGAAACATTAGTATGACGCTACAACCTATGCTCTATAACTCTCTCCCATAGTTTTAAAGTATGACAAATTAACTTAATTCCTCTCTAATTCGCACAATCTTGTGCATCACCTTTATTCTTAAAAATAAGAATCAACACACTCATTTTTCAATCGTCTAACATCTTTTTAGTCTTCAAAATAATATTAAAAAGTTTTGTAAGCCAAGAAATTCCTTCATCTCCTAAGCATTTTCACACCTCTATTTTAAACTTTATATCTGTGTATTAATTTTTTCTCATTCTTTTGCCATGTATATTTGCTTTTATGTCTATGTGATATTTTTTAAAATTTCATTAACTTTCTTGAGAAATCTAATTTTTCCAGCTATTTCTTTTGAGAAACTCATCAGTGGAGCTGCTTTCAGATGCTGAGTACTCTAAATTATTATCGGTAAGAGGTTATTTTGCTTTATAATTGGTGATGTGTTGTTCTTCAAATTTTTAAAGATTTTATCATGTGCTATGTTACTTGCGTATTATGAAAATTTGAATTCTAATCTTAAAATTCAACTCTAGCTACTCATTTCATTGCGTTGTCATGGCAAAGGCATCTGCAGGTGAGTTCTGTTATTTCAGAATTGAAGGAACGATTACAGTCACATTCAATGAGGTCATATAGGTTTCGCTTTCACAAGTAAGAATTTGCACTGTTATACTTATATTTTATCCTTAAAGGGTCTACATGTAATATGCTTATTGCATTAATCTAACTTTTGTTTTTTGCGAGTGATTGCATGTCATTAACTTTCTTTCTTCTGGATGTATTGATGCATTTGATCATGATTAAAAGCTTCCTTGTTATATTTGTATGCTTGAGCTATACTTGTTGAAGTTTATAAACGAACTGCTACTCCAACTCAAATTTCTTAGCAATCAATTGTATGAATTAGTATCATCTATAAATTTTTTGATATATTAACATGATAACTTAATATTCTATTCAGTAGCATCCTATAATGCTCTTGGTGCATCTGGGACACCTTGATTGCTGGGATGCACGTGCACTAACAGAGGACATGACACGATACAGATACAATAAATCTTTATTATTGAAAATATAGGACACGAACATTTATTGGAAATGACATTTTTAATTTTTATATTTTAAAATTAAAAATAATGCATATAAATTAAATGAAATAAGTATAATAAACCTATAGAGTTATATTAATTTTCATAGTTTTTTTTTATTGCACATTGCACAATACTCATAAAAATATATACAAAATATTAAATTGCACAACTTAAACAAATGACAAATAAAATTATAGCATGTAATTAAAACTGTATATCCTTTAAAAATTCTATTATTAATGATGTTTCATTTTATAATAAACTTATTGAGTTATATTCAAGACTTTTTATTTGGAGGATTCATCTCTATTCACTTGATTATTTAGTATTTATTTGGATGATCTTGGGGGCTTTGGCATCGAGAGAAGAGGATTTCAATTGTCACCTCGTATGTTTTGGAGTTAGCTTTCGTGTCAAGAGGCAAAAGAATGTAAGTTGTCACTTTGTAATCAAGCTTTAGCATTGAGAGGGGGGAGAAAATAGGGAGACAAGTATGTGAGAGTTGAGGTTAGGAAGCTGATGGTTGTATTCATAATTTTGGCATGGTTGGTCTAAACTCTGACCAAACGTGCTAGAAAGAAAAACATCGGGTGGGAAGATTTATGAGAGAAGTGTTAGAGAGGAAAATGAAACATAGAAAAAAATGAGCTTTTTTATAAGATTTTAATTATGTTTTTAGGACATGTTCTTTTTTTTTTAACTAGACACATGCCATGCACTTATCCATGTCCGATATGTGTCGGACACTGTATATCCCTTAACATGAAGTGTCGGTGCATCATAGTTGATGTGTTTAGGCCCATATTATGCTTGAATGCGAATTTAATGTTCATTTGAAATCTCTTTACATGTAGTGCCTCTAAAGGGCTTTTGATTTGTTGATATCTTTATTTTCATGCTATCTTGATAAATTATGTCATTGATTCTTCATTGACATCAGTAATTAGCTCTTAGATTAAGCAGAAATAGTCATAATCTAATTTTTAGCCAAATAACCGGTAATCCAATAATTTTGCAAACTTGTCAATATGATGCATGCAGAATCTGGTGCCACGGACTTTCTAGTATTTTTTTGGTGCATCCCTTATCCAAATCCACCAAGTAGATTAACAGTTAACTCCCTTGAATGAATGGGTCGACAAGGAAACTTTTTCGGCCATATGATATTTGGTGCTTAGGAAGAACAAAATAGCTTAGATTGCAGTTAAGCATAGAGTAATGCTAATCTACCCAAGCTGTTAACTAAACTTTCATATTATATATGAGTGTTTATTCTTTGCTAAGGTTTAGAGAAACCCTTTGGGGGGGGGGGGGGGGGGTATCAAATACATTTTGCATGGGTACGGCGGGGGAGGGAGAGATCTTCTTCCCCAGGTTACACTTGTTCATGTTCAATTAGCTTTAATGCTTTAAGAGATCAAATACGTTTCACGTGGGTATGAGATGCTCCTCTCATATTTGACTATAAATGAGGATGTCGTCATGGTAGATAATAACCTATGTTGCACCGATACACCTATTTATGAAGGCGTGCTGTATCCGATACACGGATATGCCCCTGATACTCCACCGATACGTGTCGGATACGCCAAAGACGTATCTAATTAAAATACTATTTAATTTCAAAAGGACACGAGTATCCGATACACGTGTCCGTTGAAAAACAAACGTCGCATTTACTTCCGCGGCAGCGAGCAAAGCTCTCTCATTTCCGAGATGGATTTGAGTCTCTTGATGATATGAGAATATTAGAAATTACTAATCTTTCACTTGATGAGCCTGAATTAAAAGCTATGATATTTATTGAAGATGATATAGAAGTTCAAAGACAAACCACTGAAGAAGCTAATCATATCATTCATTCTATTGAATATTTGAAACTTTATGTGCTAGACAATTTATGTTTATGCTTTTGTTGTTTTACTAGACATTTAATGCTTACTTATATTTTGATATTATAAGCTACAAGGCTACAAATGATGTTGTTGTCATTTTTTTTTGTAATTTCAAATATTATGCTTTGATTGCTCTCTTAATTTTTATGTATGATTTATAAATTATGATGTCGTGTCCGCGCCGTACCCGTATCATGTATTTTTAAGAATTGACGTGTCCCGTATCCGTATCGTGTCGTATCCGTGTCGCCGTATCCGTATCGGTGCAGCATAGATAATAACAAAATCCCTCATGAATGACATGATAATGTTATTTATGACATGCATAAGCATTGTTGATGGATTGTAGAGATTGAATAACATCACCATCTACTCAAACAATCTTTTTTTTTTGTCTCAACATGGTTTTCTACATATCTTCTTGTACTTGGATTTAGTGATCTCAATTTCATATCCAATTTTTTAAAAACTAGTGCATGATTCAATCATCTAGCAAGTCATCCATCCTATGAGGATATTGATTCTCCACATGATCTTGTTATGTGCCACTATGCATATAAGCTATCCATTTTTTTCGACACCATCATGATTTTTGATCCACATTGAGCTGTTTGATTTTATAATTCCTTTGCGGGAGATTTTCTTTTCCGAGTTACACTCGTTCAAGTTCAAGCAAATGTAATTCTTTAGGAGATCAAATATATTTTGCATGTATACTAGATGTTCCTCTCATGTCTCATATTCGACCATAAATGAGGATATGGTCAAGGTAGACACGGGGGGAGGGAGAGATCTTCTTCCCCAGGTTACACTTCATGTTCAATTAGATGTAATTCTTTAGGAGATCAAATACGTTTCACGTGGGTATGAGATGCTCCTCTCATATTTGACTATAAATGAGGATGTCATCATGGTAGAAAATAACAAAATCCCTCATGAATGGCATCATAATGTCATTTATGACATGCTTACGGGTTGTTGATGGATTTTAGAGATTGAATAACATCACCATCTACTCAAACAATCTTTTTTTTTTTGTCTCAACATGGTCTTTTACATATCTTCTTGTACTTGGATTTAGTGATCTCAATTTCATATCCAATTTTTTGAAAACTAATGCATGATTCAATCATGTAGCAGGTCGTCCATTCTGTGAGGATATCGATTCTTCACATGATCTTGTTACGTGCCACTATGCATATAAGCTAACCATTTTCTTCGACACCATTATGATTTTTGATCCACATTGAGTTGTTTGATTTTATAATTCCTTGGTTTAGCAATTCATCCACTTGTTTCTTAATCTATTCATTATCCTTCTTAAAGTTTAGATAAATCCCAATGTTGGGTAGTGTAATTTTGAGAGAAGGTTGATCTCATGTTGCATGACTCTTGAAGGAGGCAATCCTCCCATCTCTAAGAAAATATTTTGGTAGTCTTCCACTAGTTGCTATATTCTTAGCTCACATTCCTCAAGTGCTAGGGCTAGTGCTTTTCCTTTTTCTTCCTCTCGATTCTTCTTGGATTTTTCCCTGGAAGAGGCCCATACATTTTCATCAAGATTTTCATATTAGACAAATAATATAATGAAATATTTTTACAAACTTATTGTTTTCTTCTCTTGTCTAACTGGGATCATGTTAAAAGTTAAAAATTGACAGTGTATCCTACACCATTCTTGGAGTGACGCTCTTCAATTGAAGAGACCATCTCGGTCATGTATATATGAGCTTGCAAGGATGATCTAGCATATATCGAAGAGGAATCACTTAATGTATTACCTCATCAATGTACTCTCTAGTGATGGGAAAGCAACCATGAAGTTGATCAATCCACATTTCTGAGTCCCTTTTGAATCCATCATAGTGGATATGGATGGGATTTGGAGTCATCCTAATACTGATCTTCTAACTAAACTCTCCTCAAACTTGCTGCTTCACTTGGACACTCAAAGTGAATCATTCCCCATGTTCATTAAGCTTAGATGATATTGTTAAATTCAAAGAATTGGAGAGGGAAAATACTTAATTTTATTGCACAAAACTATCCCTATTTATAGATCTATATAAGATATCTTAATAAATAAGCAAATAATTAGAAAATCATGCATAATTGCCTTAATGTAATCCTTCCTAAATCAACCTTCCAAATATGGAAGGAGATTGGTGTGATCTAGTTGAGCCTCCCACATATCCCCATGCTAGTCCTGTGATCAAGTGTTAAGGGGCGGCTTGGATTTAACACCCCCTTTCAAGTTGGGGAATACATATTTGTCATTCCCAGCTTGGTAATTAGTCTTAGAAAGGTAGAGTTATCAAGTCCTTGGTAAGAATGTCTGCAAGCTGATCTTTTAATGAGACACGGTATACATATAAGACCACTGTCAAATTTCTCCTTTATGAAATGTTTGTCCAATTTTATGTGCTTGGTCTTGTCATGCTTAAATGAGTATTTGACTTTTAACATGACACAATGGAGAAAAATGATTCATGTAGTCGACCCCACGTAGTGGGACAAAGGCTTGATGTTGTTGTGATCCTGTCATGTTGAATCTATTGTGAGCTATGCTGATTGCTGCTTTATTGTCATAGTGTAGTTTCATGAGTCCTTCATACTCGAGCCTTATATCTTCTAGAATCATCTTGATCCATAGTAGCTCATATATTCCCAAGGCCATAACTCTTTATTCTACTTCTGCACTAGACCTTGCCACCACATTATGTTTCTTGCTTCTCCATGTAACAAAGTTTAGTCCAAGAAATGTGTAGTATCCTGAGGTAGATCGTTTATCTACTGGCGGTCTCGCGTAATTAGCATCAATATATGCTGATGAGGTTATTCCATGGTCTCTTCTGAAGAGAATCCCTTTAAGGTAATGCAGTATTCTGTCAACTGCTTACATGTTAGTCTGCTTTGGATTTTGCATGAATTGGTTGATCATGCTTGCAACAAATATTATATCTATTCTAGTGTGGAAAAGATAGATCAATTTCTCACAAGTGTTTGGTAAGCCCCCTTATCTACGTTTAGATCCTCTTTAGCTTCCCCCAATTTGAGATTTGGTTTTACTAGTGTTGATGCTTGTTTACAAGTTAATTTATCCATTTTTTAAGACGATCATTAATGTATTTCTGTTGTGAAATGAAAAATTCCTCTGGTAGAGTGGGCCACTTCAATTCCAAAGAAATATTTTAATCTACCAAGTTCTTTGATCTCAAATTCCTTGGTAAGACACTTCCTTAGGTATTGTTCTTCTCCAGGGCCTACATTTCATCTTTTTTGACATTTTTCTAATTCTCTTCAGATAAGGCTTTATAAATATTATTAGGAATATGAATATCATTTAGTGTGATCAAGAAATGTTTATATGAAGGTGAGAAATTATGGAAGTATGCAAAGTTAGTTATGGGGTATACGGGAGGTTTATTTGGTGAACTTATGTTTATCTAAATTTGAGAATACGGTTCAGGTTCGTGGATCTGCTTTATAGCATAGTCTGGATTTGTACATTTGGAATATACTTTTTCAAACATATTGTTATCGATAATAGCTATGTTCTCAGTTTCTCTTATTTTGATTTTAGGTTTAGGTAAATCGGTCTGAGGTAGAGCTGGAAGGTCAAGAGGGGCAAGCTCACTTTCCTCATCTGCACCAGTTTCAGTCTCCCCCTCAAGATGAGGTTTGGTGAAATAGGATTTTTGTTCATCAAAAGTAATGTTAACATATACAAGAAATTTTTGTGTGGATGAGTGATAACACTTATAACCTCTCTCGGTGGATAAATATCCTACAAAGATACATTTGAGTGCTCTTATATCTAATTTTCCTCCATTTTGGTTGTGAATATGAACATAGGCAGTACGTCTAAAGGTTTTGGGTGTAAGGTTGTTATGGGTTCGGAATTCAGGTAAAAAGAGGATAGGATATTCATTGGTGTTTTTTGTCCCAAGGTTTTTGAAGGTAGTTGGTTTATCAGATATATGAAAGTCAAAAGGGCTTCCTCCTAGTAGGATTTGAGGTGGTGGAATAAAATTGCATGGGTGGAGGCAAGCAGATGCCCATTTTTTCTTTCTGCAACTTCGTTTTGTTGTGTGGTGTGAATGTATGAAGACTTATGAATGATACATTCCTTTTGAAAGTAAGAGGATATAGTTTGTTTAAAGTAATCTTTGATATTGTCGGAATGAAATTTCTTTATCTTTTCCCTGAATTGGTTTTGGATCATTGTATGAAAAATGAGGAGATTGCTAACATCAAATTTGTTTTTTTGGAGAAAGGTTCAAGAAACTCGAGTGCAGTCGTCAATGAATGATATCAACCATCAAACCCCTAAGATATTAAGGATTTCTAAGGGTTCCCAAATATCACTTTGAATAAGGTAGAAGGGAGTATGCCATTTCTCATTTTTGTTTGGAAAAGAAACTTGTTCATGTTTGCCTAATTCACCAGTTTCACAATGAAAATATTCATTTTCGAACTTATAAAAAAGTTTTGGATACATATTTTTTAATACATCAAAAGATGGATGTCTTAATCTAAAATAATGATGTCAAATAGTACATTTTTTATTAAATAGGGATTACATAAAATAGCTATTATTGATAATAGTGGATTTGTTCAGCTCTTCTAGGTAGTACAATCGATCTCTCTCTTTAGCAAGTCCAATCTTTATTCTTGATCCCTAGTCCTGACATAAGCACCAAGTGAGATTAAATAAGACTTGACAATTATGGTCACTGGTATGTTTTTGTTTGGAGATTAAGTTTGGGAATAATTGAGGTAAATGGATCACATTTTTGAGAGTGAGAGAAGGAGATAAGGGTATGTCTCATTGGCCTGCTACTGTGATAAGAGAACTATCAGTAGTGATGATTTTCCATCACTTGGGCAAGGAGTGTAGTTGATGAAGTGAGTATTAGAGTGTGTCATGTGATTTATGGCTCATGAGTTTGTGATCCATAAATCTTTCAAATGATTTCTAGAGACACTTAATCCAATGAATATAGGAAACTTACCTGAAAGTACAAGAGAAGAAGATGCAGATGGTTTTTTAAGGGATACCTGTAGTTGTTTTAGCTTATCGATATCTTTTTTGTTGAGCTCTTTGAAGTTAGACTGCGTTTCTGAGTTGGGTTGACTTGTTGTAGTATTAGCTTGTGATGTCCCTTTTTGTCCATTTCTTTGATTCCACTACTTGGGATCTTTTCATGTAACTTTTAGCATGTCTCATTTGTGTTTCTTGATTTCTTACAATAGCCGTACTAAAGGGAGTTGTTGTCTTTGGGTTTTGAAGAATCCTTATCTCTTTCCTTCCGTAACGCCTCTTTAGTTGTCACCATTTGTCGAATCTTCAATAACCATTGGTTCCAGCATTACCCCTTATCTGCTTTCTTCATCACGAATGAGGGAATGGTCTCATTTAGTGAATGTGTCTTCTTTTTGCCAAGGATCTAAACTCTAACATAGTCAAACTCTATATTTAATCCTGCAAGAAAGTTATACAATATCTTTCTCAATAAAGAATTTGAGGATAGCAGCACCTTTTGAACTCTTGGTCTCTATGCATATGTAGTGATTAAGTTATTGCCCAAATTTTTAAGGGGAGTGGCATATTCAATCATGGTTTTGCTGCCTTGTTTTGTATTTCCCACATTGACCTTAATTTCAAAGATTTGAGTAGCATCTTGAACTTTTGAGAAGGTTTTCCTGGCGGCATCTCATATATATTTTGCACTGGATAGGAACATGAAAGTATTACTAATTTCTGGAGTCATGAAATTCCACAACTATGACAATCTTGGAGTTTGCTTCATCCCATGCCCAAAAATGAGGGTCTCCTTCTTTTGGTCCTATCCTAAAGAGGTGATTCATCTTTCTTTTCCCTTTCAAGTAGGTCTTCACAAATTGAGACCACTTCTAAGTATTTTTTTTTTCATTTAAAAACGATAGGAATGTTGCATATTTTGAAGGTTTTCTCTTCATTGGTGCACCTTAGAGTTTTCTATTTGGTCAAAGCTTTGAGAGGAATTAGCTTCAGATATTGCGGTGTCAAAGGATATCAATGAAGGCTATATCAGTAAAGTCCGCAAGGTGCAGGGTGGCAATGATATCGATAATGGCAATAAAGGCCAATGGTGAGACAACTAGAAAAGTGGATTAATTATTCTTTGGTTCATCTCCTATATGGTCAGTTCGACTTTGTACACGAGAACTGTCACTCGATTTGGTTCGTCCAAGATTACATACAAAGAAGCCACTTTAGCTTCTGAATCGGTCACACACAAAGAACATATTTCTACTTTGGCTTAACACTGGCGTATGCACATATAGACTTCGTCTCCTATTTGATCGGTCTAAGGAGGTGAAGATGAAGCTTCTAGTCGCACACCAAGAACAAACTTCTCTGCTCGACACCAACACATGCATGTGAGAGGGAAGTCCGACTCATATGCAGAAGCCGCACGCGCAGGTCCCTTGCACAATCGTTTCGCCTGATCGACTCCTAGGTCATAGGAACTACTCGGTTTGCTCGATTTCACGTACACAGAAAGCTGCTCTATCCTTCTTTCTCCCTTGCTCGGCCAAAAACACATAGGGATCTGACTATTCGGTCTCTCCCACGCTCCCTCTTGTTTCTCAAAGGAAGGCCAACAATGAAGGCACGATAGTAGAAAGAAAATTTAAAATTCTGGCAGGCAATGAAGTCTTCGATACCATATTAAATTCAGAGAATTGAAGAGGGAAAATGCTTAATTTTATTGCACAAAACTATCCCTATTTATAGATCTATATAAGACATCTTAATAAAAAAACAGATAATTATAAAATTATGTACCTTAATATAATCCTTCCTAAATCAGCCACCCAAATATGGAAGGAGATCAGTGTCATCTAGTTAGTCTCCCACAAATTCCCCATACTAGTTGTGGGATCAAGTGTCAAGGGACAACTGAGACAGATATACTTGGGTCTTTCCCTTTTGGCAATGCCTTCAAGGAAATGCTTGAGTTTGGTTAACTCATTGTTTCTAGTGATTGATTCTAGTTCACTGTACTAACCATCTTCCATCCCTTGATATCCTTCTTGAATATCTTTGGGAAGAGTTCTAGATGAAGTTTGTAGCATTTTGCTCAATTATGCCGGCAATAATCTCAATAAAGATTATTTTTTGAAGAATTTGTGGAGTTGTCTTTATGAAAACCTTCCAGTGCCACTTTTTTTTCTTGATCGCTTTAGATTCCCTTCTCTTGTCATCAAAGGTTTTATTTGTTCTTTCTGTTGATAGCCATGAAAAACATGCTTGTTCAACCATGATTTTTCAACCATGATTTTTGATGGGGAAAATCATAAGTTCGTTGGAGAACCATAATTTAGCATCACAATGTACTTTTTGAATACAGTTAGCTTGTCTCTTGAACTATGTTGTATAAATTTGCATGATTTGTTCTTATCATTGTCATAAACTATTCCACTTAATCTTTGTTCTTCATATCACAGAGGGTAGAATTCTTGTCGAAACTACTTCTTGAAGTACCCCTAGGTTATGTGTCACATATGTCAGAGAGGCGTGCTTCATCACATCAATGCGTGTCTGGTGAGTTTAAGGCGAGCAAAAAAACATTCTATTGGAAATAATAGGCATAGAGATTGAATTAGGTTTGAGCAAATTCACCCAAGTGTCGAGCTTTTTTTGGCCTGATAGAACCACCCCCTCAAAAGGTTGTTGTTGTCCTCTAAAAGAAGGTTTGAGATATACATCTCATATTCTCACATTGTAAAACTTTCACTAGATTCTTGTTATCACGAAGAGATTTTGGTTTTTTTGTGATCAATCTTCCTTGTATTCTAGTTCAGGATCAATCATTTGAATATATTTTCTGAACATCTCCATCATTATAACCCTTTGTTATTGAAGGAACACAACTTGATTGGCCAATTCACCTTTTCTTCTAGGTTTCCTCTCACATTTGGATTTGGTGGTAACCTGATTTTATTTCAAATTCAAAGAAGTATGTCTTGGTGAAGCTAATCGCCTAGATCCTCAATCGTGGACAACTAATACTTATTTTTATGATGATTTTGCTGGTGCTCTGCAGTCAATGTACACCCTCCAACTATCATCTCTCTTTGAAACTATCACGTCTGGTGATCTACAAGTAATGAGCTAACCCAAATGGCTCATTTTTGCAATAACCTCTCAATTCCTTTAATGACTCTTGATATCTTTGTAAAAGTTTATTAGTTTCTTGACCTTTGGTAGAGTGCAATGCAGGAGAAATAAAAGTACATTTTGGTTCTACTATCTTTTCATGCATGAGTAGGACAAAATCAAGACAAACAATTAATAATCTTTTTGCTAGCCAGTGGGCAATAGATTCATAAAATTAGAAAAGAAGGGGAGAGTTTTAAATGTAAACATATTGTTATTTATAAAAAAATGATTATTTTGCAACCTCCTATAATAAATAGCATCCCTTTCCCACAAATAAGGATTCTCCAGAATAATGTTACATACATCCAGCCGAACAGCCACATACTTCATCTATAAAAGGCTTTGTGAATGCGATCTTCAAGGCACATTGATGCGTAACCTTTCTATTTAAATCCATCTCAGTGTGTAAAGCTTTATAGGATGTGAGCTTTAGTCCAAGTTTTTGCACCAATGCTTCAACAATAAGGTTATTTTGATCTTATATTTAAATTTTAGCCATTTAGAATTGCATGATTAGTCTTAAAAGATCTTCCTTTGCTTGCTTTAGATCTGACTTTAGTGTCATTAGCAAAATCTTGGGTTTGGCTATTGTGCTCCATTAACATGATCTTTTCAGCCATAGTAGTCGTGTTTTATTGCTCCTTTCCTTCTTTCTTAGTAAAAAAAAATTCAGGATAAAGCTTCTAACAATTTGATTATCACATTCCTTAAATGTATAAATGGTACACTAAACCTATCATAAATTATTTTAGCCCCTTTATTCTTTTTATTGTGTTTTTTTGAATGAAATTTATTATCGTTTGATCTAAATGTGAGTTTATATATATATATATATATATATATATATATATATATACCTGCATTTACATTGGCCTTATTTATGCATTGTTAAGAGTTTAATTCCCGTAATAACCCCATATGCAACCCACAACATACTTTTGATTTCTCTTGCAAGGGCAAAGACTTTAAATGGTACTATAATCTTGCATTTGCTCATATCTGTCTTAGTTGTTGCCACTAGATCAATTTTTGTTCTTTGGGGTCGATGAGGTAAAACTGGCTTTAAATAGTCTTTTAAATTGTAGCATTGCCATTCTAAATCAATTATAGCTCTTGGACTTAAAGTTCCACCACATAAGAGCATGAAAGTATATTTTAAGATTGGCAAAGGCAACACATTGTACATGATACTATCTATAGAAGTAAAAATTTATCTATTATCTCTTACCAGTTGTTTACCTTCAATGCATGGATGATTCCATTATAAAAAGATAGCTCCAACTTGGTATCCACCTTGAAGGGAGATGGTCGTGTTAACTGGTTATGATCGTCATCCTCATCTTTAGATGTTGTCCCAAAGCACCCTCACCATTGCTTGGAGAGACATAGGAACTTTACCATAGCTAGTGGTAGCAAACATGTTTCTGTTTTTAAGAAGCTTGTCTTTTGGACGACGATCTGCTCAATGAGATTGGACCTTGCTCTCTTTTCTATTTTTTCGGACTCGTAAAGGCTAGTTCATTATTAATCTTCTTGTGCTGACATTGGCTCTTCAACATTTAGCATTGTGTCAGGCCAGTCGTGTTGCCAGTTCGAATATTTGTGGGTCATGTCAGGTTAACTCGTAACTTGCATGGGTAGGGTCCAGGTTGAGATTTTTGACCAGTTTGCAAAACCAGTTCGGGTTGGGCCCAAAGTAACAGGTGACTTGATTGTGACACCCTCGGTGCTGATGCAAAATCATAGGCCCATAGCCTACTTCAGTCAGATGTTTTATAGCTAGAGCTAGGCTAAAGTCCGTATTTGAAAGGAAATTAATGGCCATTGTGTTAGCCATTCAGAAGTGGCGTCCATACCTATTGGGTCGGCGCATCATCCTCAGGACAGATAAAAGGAGCTTGAAATATCTGTTTGAGCGAAGAATGGTGACTGAGGAATATCAGAGGTGGCTGTCCAAACTCTTGGGGTATGATTTTGAGATCCAGTACCTACCAGGGTTGGAGAATAAGGCGGTTGATGCCTTATCCAGGTATGGTGGAGAGCTCTAGGAGATGGCCATTTCAGTACCCTTGATGGTGGATTGGGGGGCTATCAAGAAAGAAAGCGTGCAGGACGAGGAGCTGAAAAAGATTTGGAGGGACTTGTTGAAGGATAGGAGCAGCCACCCGGGCTACTCTCTCGAGGGAGAGAGGTTATTGTACCAAGGGAGATTTTTGATGCCACGAACCTCCGTCCGTATTCACCACCTATTGCAGGAGTTCCACGGGAGTGCGGTTGGAGACCATTCTGGGGTACAGAAGACTGGCTGCTTAATTACACTAAAAGTGTATGCATAAGGATGTGGAGGAGATGGTGGCGAGGTGTGAGGTGTACCATATAAATAAGTACATGGCTACGACTCCAGAAGGGGTTACTTCAACCCTTAGTACTTCCGAACATGGTATGGGAGGAGGTGTCCATGGATTTCATAGATGGCCTACAACGATCTGAGGGATTCACAATCATTATAGTGGTGGTTGACAGACTGAGTAAATATACGCATTTCATTCCCGTACGACACCCCTACGCCGTAGTTACAGTGGAGATAGCTTTCATTAGGGAGGTGGTTAGATTGCACGAGATTCCAGAGTTGATAGTTTCTGACCGAGATAAGGTGTTTCTCAGTCATTTTTGGAGGGAGTTATTCAGGCTGCATGATACAGTTCTTAAGAGAAGCAACGCCTACCATCTAAGATGGATGAGTAAACGGAGGTAGTCAATAGAAGCTTAGAGACTTACTTGAGATGTTTTTCTTCTGAAACACCACAGATGTGGGCCAAATGGTTGGCACGGGCTGAATATTGGTACAATACCTCGTACCACTCAGCTTCTCAAATGACTCCTTTTAAAGTGTTGTATGGAAGAGACCCACTATACTTGGTGCATTTTGGGTAAGGAAGCATGCCAGTCTTGTTAGTGGAGCAGTACTTGGAGGAAAGAGATAGGGTGTTAGAGGAATTGAAGAGGCACCTATTGAGGGCACAAAAAATAATGAAGAAGAACGCTTATGCACATAGAAGAGACATCTAGTTCGAAGTAGGGGAGAGGTTGCTCTTAAAACTGAGACCATACAGACAAAAGACAGTGGCCCACAGGAGGAACGAGAAATTGGCCCCGAGATTTTTTAGGCCCTACGAGATAGTGGAAAATATTGGAGCAGTGGCGTACCAATTGAAGTTACTCTCGTCCCCACCATACACCCAGTATTCCATGTGTCACAGTTGAGAAAAGCTCAGGGGGAGCATGCAGTTAGTAGTACTGTATGAGAGGGTGAATCATCAATTTCCTTCATTTCACATTGAGGATAATTTGAGTCTTTGGGAGGGAGGTAATGTTAGACCAGCCCAAGGGCCAGCTGAACGAGTCCATCCTAGACCGGTTCACGTTTACAGGTGGCAAGCCAAAGGGGGGGCTAAACTAGGGAGGGGGTTTACTGATTTGATGGGGCCCATGCACTAATGATGCTTTGGGTCGGAGAGAAAATTCAAATTAGGGGCTGTTAAGGGATTAATAAATTATCCTTTTGCTTTAATTAGTTTCTTCTTGCTAGGGTTCGGGGAATTAAATCTAAAATTTGAGATCTTGGTGTTGGTTTTGGGCTCTAGACTTTGGCTAGAGATTTGGAGAGCTGAATCTTCCTCTGGAATTGAAGATTCGTTGTATCGGGTTGTTTCTTTTCATCTGTTACTGAATTTCAAGAGCTTTCTTCTTGATTATTACTATAAATTTTGTAAAATTTGCACAGGGATTGCAACAGTTTTCTCTACTTTTGGTGGGTATTTCCTATCAAAATACCTATACGTTTTCCTGCACTTGTTGAGCGTGTCTCGATCATGTTGGACATTTTTAAGTTGTTTGGTCATATCTAACTATGATTTTGAAAGAAAATACATCAATCATAGTTTTTTTTGCTCGATAAATTATGGGGAGTGTCTTTTTTAACATGAAAGACCTTATGCAATATGTGTGCCTCGTAGCTCCCTGTTATGGTTTATTCCTCCTTGATCTTCCTTCTTGAAAGTATTCTTACAACTTGCCTCCTTAAGCTTGACAATTGTTAGAGAGAGAAATACCTCTTTTATTTTGTAGGAGAAGAGAGAGGGCTCCCATGGGCAGAGAGAGAGAAAGATGGAGAGGGGTCGAGTACGGAGGAAGAGGAGAGTGTGTGTCAGCTTGTTTTTGAGAAGAGGAAAATAATAATTGAAATGTAATGAAACAGCACTACAATAGACCTCTATTTATAGCCATCGAGTATCATTGAAAACAATGAATAGAATCGCTTTAAAATCTAGAGAGAACTTGTCATACAAGTGATAACTTAAATGAGAACTACTCAATCATATCTATTTCCTAAATATAAGATTCAAATTATCCCAAGTCCCTTCCAGAATCGTATCTTTTTGGATATGCATGGATTGGTGAGATATCTTTATCTCCTTATTTCGTAATTTCTTTTTATTCTCTCCTCCATATTATTCAGTTATTTTTTACTCATTAAATCTTGTTCCTGCTTGCCTTGGTGACTCCTATGTTACAGACACAGATGGTGCAGGTTGGGTATATGCTCTTAACTTAATTTGTTTTACCTCTTAAGTTTCTTCATATGTTTTTGAATGTTCTCCATGTACTCTAGAACAACGTTTAAAATTGCGCAATAAAAGGCGCGCCTTGAGGCGCGCCTCAGCGCATTTTCGACCAATTAAGCCTCAAAGCCTACGCAATAAGTTTAGTTTATGAGGCTTACGCCTCAAGTTTACTGAGGCGCGCCATAAGGCGCGCCTCGCCTCATATATTTAAGGCGTCGCCTTTTTAAAATTTAACCTAATTTATTTTTTTTCAGTTCGGACCCCCAGTTGCCGACGTGGCGCGCCTAGTGAAATGTCGACGTGGCATCAACATTTAAACCCTTGTAAAGGTCGAATGGCGGAGTCGACGTTTCGATTTTCAAGTTACAGTTAACTTTCGAACTTTCAAGCATTCACCCGGAGGAATTTCAAGCATTCTTCTCTCAGTTTCTTCTAAGATGGCGTCACCCCCAAAGAAAAAGGTAACTTAATGCTATGTTTTCTGTTTCGTATTGCGTATTTTGTGGTTATGCTATGCGTTCGCGTTGAAGGGTCTGAAGATCTTTCGATTTTATGCTTATTCTATGCGTATGCATGGCTTCTCGAAACTTTTTAAATGTTTGATACTGTGATGTCATCGTGTTATCTCTGTATTCAGGTTTATATGATAAATTTATGTTGAGATTTGAAACATAAAACCTAACCAAATTTTAACCATCGAGTAAATATGCGTAGGCTGTGCGTACTCAATGCGTCTTTTGTGCATACACAATGCGTACACGTTGCTTACTTAGTGCTTACACTATGCGTACTTTATGCGTGCGTATAATTTGCTGTATGTTTCGTGCAATGTGCGTGTGATGTGCGTAATATATGCGTATGATATGCGTACACTGTGCGTGACCGTTGCTTATATTATGCGTATGTTGTGCTTGTTTTGTGCGTATCTCATTTACTTATTTTTAATCTATCATTTTTTACAATTTTCAGACATATGTTCGTCCAATTACCTATAGATGCTATGTTTCTTCGTTTCGAACAGTCTGTGATAACTTTGCTCGGCAAATTACTCCTGAAGTCAAGGACAGATTGAAACATTTAAAGATGATACAGTTTTTGGAATTTCCTGGGTTTGAGCAAAATGTCCCTCTTATTTATGAGCTGATCTCAAGGTGGGACATTTCAAAACAATGCTTTGTTATAAAAGGTCAACCCATTCCTTTCACTGCTGATGAAGTGGCCTTTCTCACTGGTCAGCCAAATAAAGGAGAAGAAATATCCTGGCATTCCTTAGCACATACTTCAGTTACATCAACGGAAATAAGGAATGACATGATGGAGTTGAACAAGCAAACCCCCCCGGAGACTATGTTAAGAACGTTTATCATGTATTTATTTTCAAATTTACTTTTTCAACTTAACAACTTCAAAACCCCTCGGTTGATCCAAAGAATAGCAAATAGTCCAGATGTTTTTTTGTCAATAAACTGGGCTAGTTCAATTAGGGAGTTTTTAGTTGGAGAGTTTAATAAGGCAGCCTCCAAGATTTCAAATAAGAAGCCAGCAGGTTACATCAACGGTTTTGTACCTCTGCTAATTGTGAGTGCTAAGTGCTAACTGCTAAATTCATTCAAAATTTTAATGGCTCAATGTGAGCGCTAAAATTTTCTTTCATCTTATGCAGATTTGGTTCCTGGAGCATACTACTATTCATGCTCCTATGCATTCTGACAGAAGGCCCCGTTTTCTTCGATGGGCTGATGATATTGTATATACTACAGAGGTGATCACTAATTTATTTGCTAATATAAGAAAAAGTCAGATTTGTAATGTCCTACAGGCAGTCAACCAGGAAGAAATGGATATGGTTAATGTCGATAAATATCCACCAGACTGCCCTACATCCCCTCAGCAAGACCCCCACCAATCTCCCCAATCTCCCCATCATACCCCTCAATCTCCCCATCATACCCCACCTCCTCAGCAAGACCCCCACCAATCTCCTCAGCAACCACATTTAAGTTTTTCTGCTGAAGCACTTCAGTCTATACAAGAAACAATCATGAAATCCTGCCAAGAAACATGCACAAAACTTTTTCGAGAATTTGAAGACAGGCTGAGCACAAAGTTTGAAGATCTTACTGAGAGAGTTGGAGTTATTGAGGTCAAGCTCAATAATTACATTGATCAGAGCAAAGTAGTTCCTCAGAAAAGATCTATTAGCTACTCTTCATCTTCCAATAAGAGACAGAGATCAGATATCCAACCCCACAGCCCCAATGAACCAAATGAGCCAATCCCAGCAAAAGATCCAATCCCACCAAAAGATCCAATCCCAACAAATGAGCCAGTCCCAGCAGAAATGCAACTTGTTCCATATACAAAACCAAATGAACCAATACCAGTAGATAACATTCAAATAAAAACTGTAACTTATGTTCATGCAACTGAAATAGAAAATTACAGAGGACTTATGTGTTTGACTTCTGAGAAGAGAAATTTTGTGTTAGAATGTTTGAAAAAGTACTCTAAAAGGTAAAAAATTGCAAAATTTATTTTTGTTTGAAGATCTATATGCGTATGATATGCGTGTTGTATGCGTATGATATGCGTGGGTTGTGCTTATTATATGCGTGTGGTATGCGTATGATATGCGTGTGTTATGAGTATGATATGCGTGGGTTATGCTTATGAAATGCGTATTTATATTTTTTTTTTTTTTTGCAGGGACGATAGTATCTTGTTTGTTATTAACAATCTTATTTCCAGATCTGAGATTGATGACTTATTAAGCGACAGTTGTTTAGGCAATGAACATGTAGATATTTTTGCCTATCTCTTAGATGAGAAGTGTAACCTTATGCCAGACAAGTACCATAAATTTCTATACATCTCTCCAATCTATTGGGTTAGTAACTTAGTATTCAATTTATCAGTTTAACTATTGGATTAGTAACTTTGTATCCATTCTTAGTTCTTACATTTACTCACTTGCACTTGTAGGATAACAAAGGAAGGGAGAAATTGTCCAAATTGCAAATCGACCACATAACCGAGCTTTCTGTTTCTTCAAACAACATTTTATTACAACCAATCATTGATTCTAATCACATTACCCTTCTGGTTGGTTTGCTGAAAGAACATAAGTGGAAATTTTATGACTCATTGGTCCACCGCGTCAAAGAGCATAGGCTTGTTGTTCCAAAACTCGTAAGTGTTAGTCTGTCAGATACTTAGGTCATTAGATGAACATAAACTCTTCAATTTTTAAAAAATTTATAGAACTAATCCTTGCTCTACGTATATTTCAGGTTAAAGGCCTATATTCTGACACGAAAGGAGCTTTTGATAGTGATATCAGAAAATGGAAGCTTTCTACCATTAAAGGAATACCAAAACAGCAGAACTCTTTTGATTGTGGAATGTATGTCTGTAAATATATGGAAAGAATAATTCTTGAAGGCAACACTGATTGGACTGATAGTACAGATTGGCAACAAGACATGCCAAAGTATAGGGCAGAGTTTGCATATGAAGTATTTTGTAAAACGTTGTCAAAATAACAGTTTTTCATTCTGTGTATAAATGCTTCTGTGTATAAATGTTTTTCATTTTGATTCTGTGTATAAATGCTTGTGTATAAATGTTTTTCATTCTGATTCTGTGTATAAATGCTTGTGTGTATAAATGTTTTTCATTCTGATTCTGTGTATAAATGCTTGTGTGTATAAATGTTTTTCATTCTGATTCTGTGTATAAATGTTTTTCATTCTGATTCTGTGTATAAATGCTTATTTAAACATAATACGCACAACGAACGCATATAATAAGCATAATGAACTCGCAACATACGCATTACGAACGCATTAGAGTACGCATAACGCACGCATGATACACGCAGAGATAAACAGTAAATTTTATTTTCAAAATTCTATTATATATTTTATGAGCCTTTAGACAGGTATGGTTGGGAGGATAATAGGGTAGGTTGATTTTTTATGAGCTTTTATTACTTACTATTGCTCAACATTCATTGTTCTTCTATATAATGCGGGACCACTTGAATATATCTTTCAATTCTGTGTATAAATGTTATTTACATTGGTTTGAGTAAAAAATTACATATTAAACATAGAACGCACAACGAACGCATAACATACGCATAATGAACTCGCAAAATACGCATTACGAACGCATATAGTACGCATAACGCACGCATGATACACGCACACATAAGCAGTAAATTTTATTTATAAAATTCTATTAAATATTTTAATTAATATATATCTTTGTTTGTAAATTACTTACATTAAAATGATGAAGAAATAAGGAATATATGATGTTTATGGCTCTTGTTAGATTTGTATGATTTCATTTTCTAATCTTGAACATGATACTTGAACAAGTACAAATGGTTTATGGCTCTTGTTGGATTGTATTTAGGGAAGAGGAATAAGGAATATTATGTTTGGAATGGAAGTTTGTGTTTGGCAATTTCGTTCAAAGATTAGTGTTTGAATTTCTTATTTGTTTTAAAGCAAAAAAAAATAATTTTATAAATGATTTTGAAATGTTTTTACATAGTACGCACAACGAACGCATACACTACGCATAACATACGCTTAAAACACGCACAACAAACGCATAAATTACGCATTTAGCACGCATAAAACACGCACACATTCTATTAATATATTTTTGATTACTTACATTTAGTATGGAGTATGGACTGAGGGGCCGTGACATGAATAATAATTTTCGTTAGCTGTGGACTGACGAGTGGCAGATATGGTTGGGAGGATAATAGGGTAGGTTGAGCCTTTATTTACAATTTATTACTTACTATTGCTCAACATTAAATTTTTCACTATATAATGCGGGAACGTTTGCCTTATGGCAAAGTGTCAGCCTTATGGCAAAGTATCAAAGCAAGCTTCTCTTGTAAAAAATCTTACCTTCTGTTGTCCAATATAAATCACCTTGACAACCAAGCCTTCCATTCATTACTGCGATACTTATCTTCCTCCCATGAAATTGATACCAATAACTTGTAAACTTAAACCTCTCTAACCTGACCAGGTTTCTGTTAACAAGTTATTGGCATCAGGAACATGGGAGGAGGATAAGTATCGCAGTGATGAAGGGCTTGGTTGTCAAGGTGATTTATATTGGACAAGACATCAATCATAATTCCTGTAGGAAAGTTGATGTTGTTGTCTTGTTGAAGATGTACATTAGGGTCTCTTGTAAAATTGTATTTGTTATAAATGTTTTTTTAATTTGTTCTGATATTTTTTATATTGTACATAGTCATTAAATGTTCTTTTTTTTTATTTAAAGATGTACATTAAATGTTTTTTTTTCTCTTTGACTTCATCTTTCATTAAAAATACGCAATGTTGACGCAGAGACCACGCACAAAAAACGTATGGTGAACGCATAGTTTACCAATATATAACGCATAATATACGCATAATGTACGCACAATAAAATAATTAACACTCCCAGTACTCAAACAATACCTAGAAAATCATGTTTTATTAACTATTAATACAAAATTATACATAAAATTACATCTGCTCCAAAACACGCAATGTGCACGTAGAGTGTACGCACAAAATACGAATAAAAATGCATAGAGTACGCAGTGTTTTGCTTTATCGACGGCTCGACATTATATAATACTGAACACATCCAGCACGCATATTAAACCCTAAACTTATTTGGCTTGGAGGTTTCTTCTACTGCGAGACTGCGAGTTGGGTTGCTGTCTTCTCCGTCTGACCAGCGTACGCTTCTGTCCGAGCCTCCGAGGCTGCTGTCTCCTCCGACCTGCATCAGGTCATATAAAAGATTAGTAAGAACTCGTTTGCTTCCTAAAATTTCTCTCATTCAGGATGGTCAAAAATAAGGATAAGGTTGCATCAGGTCATAGAAAAGATCCAGCATGGAAATATAGCACTCAGGTAGATGTAGGAGGTGATAAAACATATGTCTATCTGAAATGCAATTACTGTGATAAAGTTGTGAAAGGTGGTGTGACTAGGATGAAGGAACACCTTTCAGGCTCTCACAAGAATGTTGCTCCATGCTCCAAAGTTCCTGATGCTGTAAGGGAAGAGATAAAGTCATACATGAATAAGTCTACCACATCAAAACATCTTGCACAGAAGCAATTTGAGGATAGAGTTGATGCTGGATCTTACTACGGGAGTGAGCGCAGCGTCAGAGATTCATCTTCTTCTATGAAGCCCATTTCATCTAGGGGTGCTAGAGGGCCTATGGATCATTATATGGTTGACACATCAGAGGATAGGCCTTCTACTACACAGAAGATGGCCCCAGAAAATGCAAGAGAGGCGCGGAGAAGAGTGTGTAAGGATATAGGCAGATTCTTCTACGAAAATGCAATTCCATTTAATGTTGCAACATCACCTGCTTATTACAACATGATTCGTTCAGTTGGAGCATTTGGGAGAGGGTTTAAACCTCCAACTATGTATGATTTAAGAACATGGATTTTGAAGGAGGAGTTGGAAAGCACTGATAAAAGCATTGAAGAAATTAAGAAGACTTGGGCCCAAACAGGAGTAACAATTATGTCAGATGGGTGGTCTGATATCAAACATAGAAGTCTGATCAACATCCTCATTAATAATCCTTATGGTACTGTATTTTTAAGGTCAATTGAAGCATCTGACCAGGTCAAAGATGCTGAGTTCATATTTAGATTTTTAGATAGCATTGTTGATGAGGTTGGAGAACATTTGGTTGTACAAATTGTGACAGATAATGCAAGTTCTTATAAGGCTGCAGGTAATAAACTTATGGAGAAGAGGAAACATTTGTATTGGACTCCATGTGCTGCACATTGCATAGATCTGATTCTTGAGAAGCTTGGGGATCTACCTCAACATAAAAATGCACTCACTAAAGCCAAAAAAATAACCAAGTTTATTTACAACCACTCTTGGATTCTAGCTCTTATGAGAAAGTTTTCGAAGAAAGAAATTCTAAGGCCAGCCGCAACAAGATTTGCCACCGCATACTTGACCTTAGAGAGCATGCTGGATGCCAGACAACCTTTAGAGGCTATGTTCACATCTACACAGTGGTTGAGTTGTGCTTGGGCGAAGAAGGCTGAGGGAAAAGAGATTAGAAAGATTGTTTTAAATGACAGATTTTGGCAAAGTGTCTTATATGCCATTACAACCACTAGACCTTTGGTTCATGTTTTAAGGATGGTGGATGCTGAGAAGAAGCCTGCAATGGGTTTCATCTACAATGATATGGATGAAGCCAAAGAGATGATTGCCTCCAACTTAGGAGGCAGTGAGGGAAGCTTTAGGGAAATTTGGAATATTATTGATGATAGGTGGGAACTACAGCTTCACCGACACTTGCATGCCGCTGGCTATTACCTAAACCCTCAGTATCAATATGCAGAGAACAAGTCTACAAACCCTGAAATAAAGTTGGGATTATATCATTGCATGGATCGTCTAATAAGTGATGCAACTGAAAGATCAAATGCTGACTTGCAATTGGTACCTTTTAGGAACAAAGAAGGTTTTTTTGGATTACAACAAGCAAAAGATACAATTGCCAAACGATCTCCAGTTGAGTGGTGGATTCAATTTGGTGATGGGACTCCAGAGTTACAACGTTTTGCTGTGAAAGTTTTGGGCTTGACATGCTCTTCATCTGGCTGTGAAAGGAATTGGAGTACCTACAACCAAGTGCATACAAAGAGGAGAAATCGCTTGTCGACATTGAGGATGAACTCACTGGTGTACATTATGTATAATAGGAGACTCAGAGATAGAAATTTGAAGAAAAAAGGATTAATGGATGATGAAGATCCTTTGCTTTGCGATGATGTGGCATCTGATGATGAGTGGTTTGTAGATGATGAAGTTGAAGTGATGCTGTCTGAATTACTAGATGAAGATTTAAATGTTGATTTCTTTGATGGTCTTAAAGCATCCACATCCACCACAACTCAAGAACAAATCAAAAAAGGTATATAAATAATATAGTTTTCTTTTCTTAAACTTTTATTAATGTATTACACTATTATTCATTATGATATTGTTCAAAAATATTTACTATTTAGAGAAGAGGAAGATAACTAATAATGAGGAAGAAGAAGCTGATTGGGAGATTTTGGACTCTATAGGAGAGGGGGAAGAGGAGAGAGCAGCTCATCATAATGATGATTCACATGAAGACCCCCTTAGTGATGACTGATGAGTGATGATAATGCTAATGCCTAGTGAGTTCCTAACTTCTTATGTGATATGTTAATGTCATTGCTATTTTTCTTGTGCATTTTTATGTTTTATATATTATTTACTCATTAGTATATACAAAATTTATTATTTTATGTTTACGCAATTTTGCGATTTTGAGGCTTACGCCTCAAATCGCCTTGAGGCTTACGCCTCGCCTCACGAACGAAAAACGCCTCAATACCCGAATACGCAATTTTAAGCCTTGCTCTAGAATATTCCTAAAGCTTGTCTGAAATTTGAGTTGATGGCCATGCATGGATAGGAGAGAGATATTAATCTCCTTTTGTTGTGCAACCAAGATGTACATTATTTTTCAGAAATAAGTTAACCAAATAATCTCTAAATAAAATCTCCTACAATTATCATCACTGTTTTTCAAATAAAAATGGACTAAACAACTGTCAAATAAAGCTTTTATAGTTGTTATGAGTTTTGTGTCAGTCCGTAGCAGCTTTCTAGTCTTTATTTGTTAGGAAACTATGATTACCAAAATGATAATACCAATGCTGCATCTATCAGTCCAATTATTTTCTTTACTGTTACAGCTACATGCCTACGTATTGTACATGTATGTTGAGGGGATTCTTGTTAGACTGTGCTTCTTAATATCATAATTTGAATTGCCGTCTAATTAAGAAGATTCTATCTTCTGCCGCTTGAAATAGTTACTAACCCTTTCATGATTTGCTTTTGCAGAATATATGAGCAATGCATGTGCATAAACGCTGCTTCATTTCTTGGTATTGAACAGCTGCCACAATTTCCACATTTGCAGCAGTTGCTTGGGCTAAGAGCTGCCGGTGATGTAGAACTTGGTCATATTGTTGATCCTCCTATCATACGGACCGCGACATCCATCCTTCCCCTTGGATGGAGTGGTATGCCTGCCAATAACAATGCTGAACCACTTAAAGTTGATATTATTGGCCATGGACTGCATATGTGTACTTTATTTCAAGCTCAAGTAAATGGCAAATGGTATGCAATAATGCTGTTTTTTCTTATTTTTTATGTTCTCTCTCTCTCTCTCTCTCTCTCTATGTGTGTGTGTGTGTGTGTGTGTGTGTGTATATATATATAGTATTTCATTCCAACATTTATGTATTATTTATACAATCCTGGAAGAGCTAATATCAAATATTCAAAACCAAGCAATAATAATTTTATAATAACTATAATAATCTATGGATTAATGAGTTAGAAAAAAAATATATAGAGAGAGTTATTACAGTAGTCCCTTAATTGATGAGGTGGCACTAATAATACCACGAATCATTGAGGTGACAATTTGGCATAAAGCGAATAAGGAAGGTGAATGATTGTTGAGCTTGGTGGAACATTGATGGAGATTGATTTTTTATATGCTCTACTTTAATCAAATGAACAAATGTTGTCCATTCCAAGCTTGCATGTCAATTTTTAAAATATTTTTCTTGATTGTCCTTTGTTGAGAATATAAGCAAGTTTTTCACATACTATCGATATTTTTTAGGTGATCCTAGAAAGCCTGTCTTTCTTTGTCTTGTATAGGACTCAATTTTCTCATTTCCTTTAAAGACCTATGAATCAATTATGACTAGTTTATATGGGTTTTTTACCATTTAATCGGTATATTGAATTGATATATTGCCACTCTTTTGTTAGATTTATATTGCATCACTTAATTCCAATAGAACCTGAAACCAAATGTGCATGGGTATTGTTATTTTATCCATAAAGGCGAAATTGTATTTCTGTTCATATGAAAAAGTAGAAAAGGAAATTAAAATATAGCAATGCAACGATGAAGGTTGTAACAATGGGAATGATTTATGGTAATTTAGTGATAAAGGCTGCAAAAATGTGAAATATTTTTGACAATGCAATGACGAAGGCTGCACTTATAAAACAATAAGAGAAAGAGAAGATGCTGCAATAATTAAGGTTGTGTGATTGTGGTAATGCAGTTGTAAAGACCATAAGATCATGACAACGCAGCAATGAAGACCACACGATTGTGATGATGCAACAATGAGGGCTATAAGATAGAGAAAAACCTTAGGGCTCTAATACCATGACAAGAATTAGATAGAATTGGTTTAGTCTTTCATTCCAACATTTATGTAGTATTTATACAATGTTAAGAAAGTTTTTACTATGAAACATTTAAAATCCAAAAAAAATTAATAGAAAAATCTTTGGATTGTGGAGTGGGAAAACTTATAATTACATAATAATTATAATAGTCTACATATTGATAACATGACACTAATAATGAAATGAATCATTTTGGTGACATGAAGTGAATATTCAAGGTAAATGATTGTAGAACTTGGTAGGATGTTGATGGATATTTAATTGATGGAGACTTATTTTCTTGTATTTGTTTGTATTTGTAAATTCATGGAGAATCAATTTGTTATGCTGCAAATGAATAGCTTTAGGTTTAACGTGCCACAACCCCCCCCCCCCCCCCCCCCCCACAGCAGATTAAGATAACAGCAATCTTGTTTCTTATTATCACGGGCTTCTAAAATTCATGCCCTCAGCCTCTAGTTGGGAGAGTTTTAAGGAATGAGCAATCTTGTTTCTTATTATCACGGGCTTCTAAAATTCATGCCCTCAGCCTCTAGTTGGGAGAGTTTTAAGGAATGTTTTAGGTCAAAGTTTTAGAAGTAATATCATATTTCAAATAAGATACTACTAAGAGATGTCACCCTCATTTTGCATGAACTTTATGATCTAATTATAGGTTTTACGTAGGCGTAAGCCCCTATGATTAGTTACCTCTCGATGACAAGAGATAATTTTCAATTAAGATTAGTCATTAGATAGGCACCAAGTGCTTTGCATTTAATAATGATAACTTTTGTGTAGACTTTGAAATTTACTATCTTGTAATTAAAGTGGATAGTGGAGGAAATGATGACAAATTTGATCAAGGTCCTATGGTTCTATTATCCCGGATTGTTGTGCTTTATGATCTATTTAATCAGATGAGGTAGTCAACCTAACTAACCAAAGGATATTTGTCTGCATCCAAGGGTGGTTTTGTTTAAGATTACTTTTGTAGATTTTGGGTGGATGTTTGTCTAAAGGGACAAAATTAAGATTGACTTAGTTAATAGTGGGCTTGTCTTATCAAGTGTACTCTATGACTCATTACTCAAGAGGTTTAGCCATTTGGGAACTTGCAGTCTTTAGCCCTGATTGCAATTTAATAGTGTTATTTTTTGAGAAAACTTCTAGCCAGAGGGTCCTATTCGTAACTATTTGTGATGTTATTTGAGAATAGAGCCATTGTTTAGAGGAAAATTGCTACATCTTTACTAACGAGAGATTGTTGATAATGAATCCTAATGATATGCTCGATTAGACATTTGTCCTTGGTGAGCTAAGGTTATCCTCAAATTTATTACCTTCAACAATAGTTGCAAATGGTGGATAAATTTTTGCTTTAAAACTTTTAAGTGTAAATTTTACTTGAATATTTGATTTTTTTTGTTAAATTTTGAGGTTCTATATTTATTTAAATTTGACCCCGAAATAATATGCATTAGAATTTGGAGATACTTAATATATATATATATATATATATATATATATATATATATATATATATATATATATATATATAATTCCCTCAAGTTGAGATTTGCTATAAATATGACCATCATTGGGTTATTTAAATATTTCATTTGAACTTTGTCAACTCTATTAATTTACTTACAGAGGATTGAGTTCTGGCATTTTGAAAATAAGGTTCTCTTCGGTTAATATTTTATTTTATTTTTTAAAAAAAAAAAAAACAGTCATTATTGATGTGACGTTGAAGTCAGTTGAAGTATTTATATTTGTACCATGAAATTTTGATTTTAAGAATGAGATCCTTCGATTGAAATTTTCTTTCAACACAATATTATCGAGGAGTTAAAACATTTCGTTTTGATTTTTGACTTTGTCAACTCTCTCAACTAGTAGAGGATCAGGTCTAATCCATACTCATTATTCTTACACGTTCCGCATTTTTGGACCTCAAAATTTTGAGTTCAATGTATTGTCGGAGTACATGTTTCAAAAAGATGATTGTGGTTCACATTTCTTTTAGCCATGTACAACATTCTCACACTTTATATTCGAGTGTTTAGTACGTTTGTTGAAGTATATGTGGTGAATTTCAATTTTCCTTTTATATGGCATGCACATTTTTTGATGTGTTTACACTATGCATTTGTGTGATTTTTATTGTGCTTGCATAGTGTACTCATATACCTCTTAATAAACTTGCAGGTTTTTTAATGCAACTGCACAATGCACTTGTGTGCTTTTCGGTGTATTTGTATACTGTATTTGCACATTTTCTCAGTGTATTGCATTCAGGTGTTTTGTGCAACTTCACATCCCTATATTGCCATTTTTTACCTTATTTACTCAAATCGAACACGAGGGTTCATTGCTGGGTAATTTTTATTAATGCTTGAGTCGAGTAGTTTGAGTTCACTACACATCAGTGTAGGGTATAGTTGGGCCTTCGGATTTAATGCCTTGTGTGTTCTCCATTGGTTTTGGTTTTGGGATGGTTAGTCACGCTTTGTTGTCTTATGAAAAATGATATTAAGGTAGGTTGCTTATTTGAAGCACTAGTTTCACAATTGGGTGTCCAATGAGCTTGAGTGATGGAGTATTAAAAAGGGTGGGTTAGTAATTTTTTTCGAGACTTTTGTTTATGACTACAATTGATTTGAGGTGTATTCAACCACAATTGTTAGGCTCCAATTGTTAGGCTCATTGGTGGAGTGGATTAGCCGTGCATCCTTGGGTAAAGGACAACATAAACTTTGGCTACAAATCCTGAGCTTGCATCTTCTTCATCAATTGGAGCTTTTAGAATAGTTGGTTGTGCCAAGTAACCTTTTACATGAACTCAACTTTTAATATTCATTTGTGCATTTCAATTATTTCCCTTGGGTTATAACACTTCTATGTGAATGTGCCTACTTCCATTATTTTTTGCTTATTTTAAAGAGTGTGCAAGCTACGGAGGCGCATGTATGCTATACTAATGGTCTTTTGACAAAAAACTACAGTCTGTACTTGTTGCATGCTTGCTATACTAATTGTGTAACTGTTGAATACTCTTTCGTGCTTAATATATTACAGATTTAATTTAAATTGAATTTTTATATTGCTATAAACATGATATTTTTATTCATTGTTTCCTTTATACATTTTCTTTCCTAGCCTTGTACATTTTCTTTCCTAGCCTTGTTTGGTTCTGCCCATTACTCTGCACTATGACCACTCCAATGATTTAGTCATCCATAAGCTACAATTTTGAATTTTCTGACCTAAAAGATCTTGAATTATTTGCCTCATACCTAGAGGTTTTCTGCGAGCTTAGCTAAATAAAATTCTAGCACTAATGCTCAGTGTTGTGATTAGTATCTTCATTCACTCGAGTAAATCTTCAGTCTAAACATAAGCTTCAGTGATATCATTGAAGGTTACTGATTTCTCCATTGTTTTTCTAGGTGTTCAACTGCGGTTGAGACATTACCGACAATGCCTTCATACTCATCAAACATTTTTGCACAACCAGATTTACAGAAGATGCGTCTTCTGATTGGCGCTCCACTGAAAAGGCCACCAAAATATCCTGCCGATGAAATTTTGCCTCTGTTTTCTTATCCAGCTGCGGAGTCCATTGATACTAAACCAGATGAGAAATCCAAAATTTCAAGTATTGATGGTTTAGCAGATTTTTTTGTGTACTGCACCAGTGATTTTATCTCTATTCCAAAGCAGGTTCATGTTAGAGTTCGTCGAGTGCGGCTTCTTGGGCTTCAGGTATATCTTCCTTGTCTAGAGAGGGAGTATCTGCTTTGAATGTTCTTGGATAGCAAAATTGCTGACATCTGAATACTTGGATGATCTCAGGGTGCTGGGAAAACTTCTCTGTTGAAAGCAATATTAGATCAAAATAATCGAAGAGATTTTGCAAATATTGAGTGGGTTCATCCGCAGGAAAGTTTTATTGATGGATTATGCTATCTCGATTCAGCAGGAGTAAAGTTGCAGGTACTTCTTTGAGCAGCTTATCCCATTTAAGTTAATTTATTCTGTGCTGTTAAAGAACTATGAAGATGATTAATATACTTTTGATCCATAAATATGGATCAAAATTGTAATGAATTAAATAAAAAATAAAAAAAGTTCAAACTGGCAAGACAAATTCTCCTACTGATCCCACTGTGTACTTATATTGCTAGGATGGCAAAACCATGTCAGTCCATAAATCCTTGAATGATGGATTGGGGAATTTCTTAGCGAAGCATTTTTTTATTGTGTTATGACTGATAATGAGGGTGACAATAGGGTGATTACCAAGTGTAAAATGGGACACTTTTGCTAGACTGATTAATAGGACACTCTAATAAAGCGAATATTGTTATATTCTTGATGGGGACATCAGATCATGGAAGGTTTACCAGAGGCGTGGCCGCCGATCTACGGCCATGATCGAGTCTTTGTATTTTTGATTTTCATATGTATTTTCTTATTTATGTTGTTGCATTTTATTTGCTTTCTTTAGTTTCCGGCAATGTTTAAAGTTGCGTATTCGGGTATTGAGGCGTTTTTCATTCGTGAGGCGAGACGTAAGCCTCAAGGCGTTTTGAGGCGTAAGCTTCAAAATCAAAAGATTGCGGAAACATAAAATGATAAATTTGTTATATACTAATGAGTGAATAATATAAAACATAAAAAAGCATAAGATATGAAGTGAAATCAAAATATCTCAATAATAAGACAACATGAAATATAGTTCAACTCAAAATTCTATCTTTCCGAAATTCCAGTATTCTTTTCATTAACATATAATTCTGATTTCCAAAAATAAATAGCAATGACATATCACATAAGAACTCATAAGTCATCAGCACTCATCACTAAGGGGTTCTTTATTTGAATCATTATTATGGTGAACTGCTCTCTCCCCTTCCACCTCTCCTATAGAGTCCAATGTCAGGCATTTACTTCAAAATTTATGTAAGTTATAATATATATAGCGTGAGGCGTAAGCCTCATGCCAATGAGGCGAGGCAGGCCTCAATGCGGGCCTCAACCAAGTTGAGGCGCAAGCCTCATAAAAAAAACTCGAGGCGTAAGCATTGAGGCCTTTTTTATTGGAATTGCGCAAAGGCGGGTCTCATATTGCGCAATTTTAAACCATGGTTTCCGGTTGTACCCTCTTATGAAGGGATGTCGTATGTAAGCCCAAGGGGCATTTGTGTCTTTTGTTTTTGAGTCCTTTGTATGAGGCTTTATATAGCTCTCCTTATTTTCTTTTTAGGTTAATGAATGAATGATTGATTAGAAATTTTCTTCATGCATGAGCTTTGTGAGAACTTGTGAGTTCTAATGGAGAGAGATCCCTAGGAGAGGGAGATTTGTGCACCACCCACCAACCTTGGAGACGGTCGGGTTCGTGGTCTTCGTTCTTTAACCTTTTCCTCCTCATCTTCCCCCATTGCCGGCCATACACCCCCCCATCCCGAACTCCCCTTGCTCCCCTCAGGCTCACGGCAAGACCCCCCAACCGAACCCCTTCTTCCTCCCCATCCCCACGGCCAAATCCCCAACCAATCCCCATTGTTGCTGGCTCCAACCCCATAGCCGCCGGCCCCCACTTCTCCTTTCCCCATTGAATCCCTGTGCCTAATTTGGATGAACATATTTTGTGACAGAATTTTAAAATTCAAATTCCTTTAGTTTGAATTTGAAATCTTTCCAAATTTATCCAAATCTATTTTTGGAAAGTTACCAAAATTAATCCTATTTGAATTTTAAATTCAAATTGGATTTAATTAATTCTTTCCTTATTTCTAAATCCTAAATTAGGAACTCCTAATTCTCTCCCCAATTCCTTCCTTGCCCATGCATGTCGCCGGCCCCCTATATGGGCAATTGAGATTTATTTCCTAATTGTTTCCTAAGCCTTTTGGGAAATATTTAATTTTTCTTTCCCTCACCCCCTTAGCCGAATTCTCCACCTCCTTTGATTTAATTTTTTTCCAAAGAGAGCCCATTGCTTTAGGAAACAAATTAAACCCACTCCCTCAACCTAGCCGCCGGCCCCCTCTCCCCCATAACCGCCTCTCTCTCTCTCTCTCTATCTCCCCTCTCTCAATTATCACTCTCACCCAACAAAAAAATATGAAACTATTTTAGATTTTTGATTGTTAGTTCTCATCCCTCATCATCAAAGAGAAACTTCTTTCTCCTCATTCATCTCAAGAACCCTAGCAAGACAAAGAAGAGAGTTGCTCCCTAGCACCCATGAATGGCGGATCCGGAAACTTAATACAGATTGACGTGGGACGAAGACGGCTTCACCGACATCCTACGATCAACTTTCTTTGACGTGAATCCGAGGATTGACCACACTGTTGAAGACTACTTGGAGCGGATCCTAGATACTTTGGTGGAAGCTATCGACGAATACTTCGAAGGCATCGGGTGGAGGATTTCCACTACCCCTTGACAAAGGTTCCTCTTCCCCCTTGCATTTTATATCTTTTAGTTTAACTTCTCTTAACTTGATTGCAGTCACGGCGGGCTCTTCAACATTGCTCTTGCTTAAGCTTAGTTATCTTAGGATTTGAGCACACCCATATGCTTTACGATTCTCATTGTTAGACTAGGGATTATTTTGAAAGCTACTATTATTCATTGTGTTGTTTTCTAATTATTTTGGAAATTTTCAAAGCTCTCACCATGTGATTTAGCCTAAGAGGATTGCCACTAAATGTTTTGACTCATTGTTTGAAATTCGCTAGTAATTTTATTCTAGAATTATTCTAATCATAAGTTGTGCAAAATCCATTTGAGTTAAATTGCATTTCATCTATGGAGTCCTGCATCAATTCTTTTTTATATAATTGGGATATTTTGATTGCCACATTTAATATGAAAGAATGGTGAATAGCTATATATATAGCTGGTTGGAATAGTTGGGATATGACTAAGGGTGCAACCGAGTCTAATCCACTTGCGACTTGGCTCAAGCTTGACTCATTAACGAGCTCGCTAGTCGAGTTTGGAGCTTGAGTTTGAGCAAAATTTCGAGCTCGTTGGATTATCGAGCTCGATCCTTAGGATGCTTCGCTCGATTATTGGTCGAGCGGCTCAAGTGTGGAATTGGGAGGAAATGCTGGAGGTAGAATCGCGACGCGGGCTTGGACGTGGAAGGCAGAATCGCGGGGTTTGCTCAAATGCCAAGGAAGAATCGCAGTAGGTGGAGGCGGGCCGCGGACGCGAAATCAAAGCTCGAACAGCAGATTCGAGCCCTCGACCAGCTCGTTTTTCAGTGGCACGAGCTGACCTTGAGCTCGCCTTTTGAGCTCGAATCGAGTTCGAGCTTAAATTCAAGCTTGAATTTTGGCTTGCAAATATAGCTCGAGTTAGGCCTGACTCAAGCTCGACTTTGCATTCCTAGATATGACTACAACAACAACATCAAGCGTTTCCCACTACGTGGGGTCGGCTATATGAATCATTTTTCTCCATTGTGTCTTATTAAAAGTCAAATTCTCTTTTAAATCTAATAGAGAAAAATCATTTCTAATATTTTCTAACCAAGCCTTTTTAGGTCTGCCTCTACCTTTCTTAACATAAGGCAAATCTAATACCTCTACTTTCCTAACCGGGTCATCGAAAAGCTGTCGTTTTATGTGACCAAACCATCTAAGGCGACTCTCTCTAATCTTATCTTCTACTGGAGCTACTCCAACCTTTTCACGTATATGCTCATTTTGTATCCTATCTCTAAGGGTAAAGCCACTCATGCACTTGAGCATCCTCATCTCTTCCACGCTTAACTTAGTATTATGCTTCTCTTTTAATGGCCAACATTCGGCACCATAAAGTATTGCAGGCCTCACCATCTTATAGAATTTCTCTTAAGTTTGTGGGGTACTTTTTGTCACATAAGCCCGATGCATTCCTCCACTTCAACCATCCAACTTGAATTATGCTGATAATGTCTCAATCTATTTCACCATCACTCTGAACAATAGATCCAAGATATCTAAAATGTGTACTCTTATTAATGACTTGATCCCCCAAAGTCAATATCCCCTCACTAGGTTTATTACTACTAAAATCATACGCCATATATTCCGTTTTAGATCTACTCAAACGAAAACCTTTAGACTCTAAGTTTGACCTCCATAATTCAAGTTTACCTCAACTCCCTCTCTAGTCTTATCAACAAGAAGAATATCATCAGCAAAAATAATACACCAAGGTACATCCTCTTGCAAATGTCTAGTGAGAACATCCATGACTAAAGCAAAAATATATGGGCTTAAGGCTTATCCTTGATGTAACACAACTGAAATAGGGAAATACTTGGTCAAACCACCTTGTGTTTGAACACAAGTAATAGCTCCTACGTACATATCTTTAATGATTTGAATATAAGTGCTATTACCTCCTTTCTTTTCAAGAACTCTCCATGGCACATCTCTTGGAATTTTATCATATGCTTTTTCTAATTCAATAAATATCATATGTAGATCATCTTTATTTTCTCTATATTTCTCCCTTAAACCTCTTAATAAATGTATGGCTTCCATAGTTGACCTACCCGGCATGAATCCAAATTGATTTTGAGAAACATTAGTATCACGCCGCAACCTATGCTCCATAACTCGCTCCCATAGTTAAAGTAGGACACATTAACTTAATTCCTCTATAATTCGCACAATCTTGTGCATCACCTTTATTCTTAAAAATAGGAATTAATACACTCATTCTCTACTCATCTGGCATCTTTTTAGTCTTCAAAACAGTATTAAAAAGTTAAAATAAAGCATTGCGATGGTCCTAGTGGATGCATTCCTAGATATGACTGACAATAATAATTATTGTAGCTATAAGATACACAGCAAATGAAGGAAGATGTTAGATAGAGAAAAGCTTCAAGGTTGTTCTAGTACAATTTCTATGAAATGCTGTGTCTCAATATAACGCATTCCTGGTCTTATACGTCTGTGGTAGTTTGCCCATTGCGCTTCTTTTGCAGAATATATTCCTTAATAATTCTGCTGGATCTGGGAAAGACTTTCAATCAAAGACACCCAAAAATAGATGAGGTCTCGCAAAAATGCAACAACTCTGCTCAATCGAATAATGGGTATTATGCATTTAACCTTTATTTGTTGTCTATTATGCGTTAGGTAAAAAGCAGTTTTGACAAGAATTTGGTTATTTTATGGGTTGGAACTTCGAATTATTCCAATCCTCCACTATCTTATATGCAGTAAGCTATATAGATAAAGGGTTTTGGGTTCTTAACAATCTAAGGAAAATATGAAGGCTTCTACCCTCTTAATGTTTTTTGCATTTTTTTCACAGTCCTTTTCATTTTATGCCTGCTAATTTTACTTTCGTACTTCGCAACTTTTGTTATCTGTTGCTGTGCAGGAACTGCACTCAGAAGCCAAAAAGTTAAGTGAGGAGTTGCGGGAAGGCACGCATGATCTTAGCAAGAAAATTGACTTGGTTGTGTTGGTGCATAACCTGTCGCAGCAAATACCACGATATCATCAATCAAGCCAATCTACAGCACAGCCAGCCCTCACTACTCTTCTAAATGAGGTGAAGACTTTTGGCACCCCTTGGGTTTTGGCCATCACAAACAAATTCTCTGTCAGTGCACGCGAGCAGAAGATGCTGGTCAAATCTGCAATGGAGGCATATCAAACACCTCCCACCATGGCTGAAGTTGTAAACTCATGCCCTTTTGTTGTGCCAATTGTGTCTGATTCGACTCAGAAGGTGAATACAACAGAGAGTAACTTGACAAGGAGAATAAGTGTTCTCAAGCTGATTCTTGCTCCAATCAATCTTGCTCGAATTCCCTTTCAAAGGAAAGACATAATATTTCCTATTGAGGGGATTGCTGGTTTCCGAAAACTTGTACGTCATGTTCTTCATAGCCATGAGGAGCTGGCTTTTCAAGTAAGAATCTTACCATAATCATCATACACTTCATTATCATTCTCTCTTTGCACTGATGTTTAGATGACAGACATTAAGCTTGTTGCTTTCAATCATCTCTCAGCATGCTTTTAATGGAGTATTTTCGTAGGGAATTATGACTTTATATGCCTTATAGTGCACATAATTGAAGAAATATCTCTGCTATATTTGCTTTCTTGGAGAAAGGCCTAAAAGTTCATTTTGGCCGAGTTATCCCCCCTCTTATTTTTGTGAATTGTTTATTGAAGTCTGTCATGAATGAAATTAATTTGAATTGGTAAAAATTTGGAGTTTTATTCAAAAAAAGGTTCAAACATAATTTGAACCATCACGCATCAGTTCTGCGATGCCCTCCTTAGTGAGCTTCATTCCCAACGAGCTCCGCAAACTCCTCTCCTTCACATGTCGTCGTTTTGATGCATTCACCCCACTAATTCTCCCTCTCCACCGAAAATATCATTTTTCATTCCAAAATGCAGCAACAACAACAACAACAACAACAACATCAAGCCTTTATCCCACTACGTGGGGTTGGCTACATGAATCCTTTTTCTCCATTGTGTCCTATTAAAGGTCAAATTCTCGTTTAAATCTAATAAAGAAAGGTCATTCTTAATATTTTCTAACCAGGTCTTTTTAGGTCTGCCTCTACCTTTCTTAACATAAGTCAAATCTAATACCTCTACACTCCTAACCGGGTCATTGGAAGGCCGCTGTTTTATGTGACCAAACCATCTAAGGTGACTCTCTCTAATCTTATCTTCTACTGGAGCTACTCCAACCTTTTCACGTATATGCTCATTTCGTATCCTTATCTCTAAGGGTAAAGCCACTCATCCACCTGAGCATCCTCATCTCTGCCACACTTAACTTAATATTATGCTTCTCTTTTAATGGCCAACATTTAGCACCATAAAGCATTGCAGACCTCACTATCATCTTATAGAATTTTCCCTTAAATTTGAGGGGTATTTTTCTATCACACAACAAGCCCGATGATTCCTCCACTTCAACCATCCAACTTGAATTCTGCTGATAATATCCCCATCTATTTCACCGTCACTCTGAACAATAAATCCAAGATATCTAAAACGTATACTCTTATTATTGACTTGATCGCCCAAAGTCACAATCCGCTCACTAGGTCTATTACTAGTTTACTACTAAAATTACACTATATATATTCCGTTTTAGATCTACTCGAGCAAAAACCTTTAGTCTCTAATGTTGACCTCCATAATTTAAGTTTACTTTCAACTCCCTCTCTAGTCTTATCAACAAGAAGAATATCATCAGCAAAAAGCATACATCAAGGTACATCGTCTTGCAAATGTCTAGTGAGAACATCAATGACTAAAGCAAAAAGATATGGGCTTAAGGCTGATCCTTGATTTAACCCAACCGAAATAGGGAAATACTTGGTCAAACCACCTTGTATTTGAACACAAGTAATCGCCCTTGCATACATATCTTTAATGATTTGAATATAGCATTATTAACTCCTTTCTTTTCAAAAACTCTCCATAGCACTTCTCTTAGAACTTTATCATATGCTTTTTCTAAATCAATAAATATCATATGTAGATCCTCCTTATTTTCTCTATATTTCTCCATCAAACCTCTTAATAAATGTATGGCTTCCATAGTCGACCTACCCGACATGAATCCGAATTCACGCCACAACCTATGCTCCATAACTCGCTCCCATAGTTTAAAGTATGACACATTAACTTAATTCCTTTATAATTCGCACAATCTTGTGCATCACCTTTTGATGAGGACATCGTCAGCATTTTCAACACATGTACCTTTATGAGACGCCGGAGATTGACGGCCACGAGCATGAGTTGTATTTTGTCATTTTATATAGTAGTTTATTTTATTTTGATGTTTTTCCTCTTTTGCCCTTATGGGCATTGAGTCGCTTATGTAGCCCGGAAGGGCATTTGTGTCATTTCTTGTTATTTCATTTTGGCCTATTTATATGAGGCCTCATGCATTGTAATTTCAGTTTTGATGAATGAAAAATATTACTCCTTGTTCTCTTTGGGAGTGCACTTTTCCTAGATCTTTTAGTGAGTTCGACGGAGAAACTAGATCTCTTTGTGAGTTCTAGATTTCGTCCAAGTTATTTGTGTGGAAATCCGGGTTGAAGTTAATCGAGGTTAGTAAATTCATAGTCACTTGAATCCCTTGAATTTTCCGTTTCTTCCTCTCCTTGCAATTGCCGCCGCCTAGGCCTTAGCCGCCGGCCAATTGGCTGCCACATCCCGCCGGCCAGCCACCCCACGCCGTGACCCACCCCTTGCCCTTCCTCTAGCCGCCGGCCGCCCCTTCCATGGAGTTTCAAATTTTGAAATTTCAAATTGTCATGAGCCATTAATTGTTTTCTAATTTAGCTCCTTAATTTACGCCATCAATTTAATTGATTTTCAAATTCGAATTTGAAATTCAAATTGTTTAAATTGATTGTCCTTCTAAATGGAAGTTTTCTCTCCTTAAGAAAACTAAAAATTTATTTCAGATTTTGAAAAAAAAAATCTGAAATTAAATTGGTGGTCCCCACTTATTCAAAACTCACCCCCCTCTCTTATCCTCATGTGGCCGGCCCCCTTAATGGCCTCCGGCCGGCCCCCTTAATGGCCTCCTCTCTCGCTCCTAGTTACCTTAATAGCTCCACAAAATCAGCCCCAACTCCCTCCTCTCATTGCCGCCCCCTTCCTTATGGGAATTTAAATTGAATTCCACAATTAAACCCTTCCCTCCTTCCCAAAATCTGAGAAAATTTCAGTTTTTCCTGAAATTATCTCTTAGCATCTCCAACCTAGCCGACCTCCCCTATCCCTCATGCCGGCCAACCTTCTCCACTCCAAACCGCCACCTTCCACCCCCCCTTCTTCTTCTCGGATGCTACCTCAACTCCCGACAAGAATGCATGGCGGAACCCGAATGAAACTTTGGGTTTGTGCATGATGATCGAGATCAAGTTGACATCCTCTAATCACCGTTCTTTGGCGTGGGCTTCGATTTCGACGACACTATTGAAGATTACATCGACCGTATCCAGTACACATCTCTGTTTAAAATTGCACAATTAGAGGCGCGCCTTGAGGCGCGCCTTTGCGCAATTCCTCCCAAAAACGCCTCATAACCTACGCAATTCCAAGTCTTTAAGTGGCGTATGCCTCACTGGGATTGAGGCGCGCCTCAGAGGCGCAATTGCGCAATTCCTGGTGAGGCGTACACCTCACTAGGATAGGGCCCACTCACTTAAAATGAACCCTTTTCTCTCCTTATACCCGAAAGCCTTCAGCAAACCCGACATTTCCCCCTCCCGCACGCTCCAGTTCGCGAAACAGAGATCCTGCACGCCGTCGGCCTCCTTCCTGCCGCTTCTCCCGCCGGCGTCGCCTCTCTCCGGCGAAGTGGAAACTTCCGGCCGCCCTCTAGGAGTACTCCACATTGGATTTTAGGTATTTTTATTAAGTTTAGGGTTATATTTTTCAAGTTTAAGAAAAACTAGGGTTTAGGTTTTTTTTGATTTTTTTGTGTATTTGGTTTTTTGCTTTAGGAGACATGGTTAGAGGTAAAGAAAGGACGAATACGTCATTGCAGCGTGACCATTTTTGGAAATATAGCGTGCAAGTTGACGTAGGAGGGGGCGAGAAATCGTATGTCTATTTAAAATGCAATTTTTGTGAGAAAGTGGTGAAGGGCGGAGTAACCCGCATGAAGGAGCACTTATCATGCTCTCACAAGAACGTAGCACCGTGTGCAAAAGTGCCGGACAATGTGAAGGAAGAAATAAGTGCTTACATGAAGAAAACTACCACTGCTAAACACTTACAACAGGAGCAATTTGATGAAAGGGTCGAGCATGGTGCTTATTTTGGGAGCGAGAGTGGAAAGAGCTCTTCCTCCACTATTCATAATAGAGGTGCACGGGGTCCTATGGATCAGCATATGACTACTCCAAGAGCGGATAGAGGAAAAGCAGAGATGATGCCTGCAGCTGGTATTAGAGAGGGTCGGCGACAGGTTTGCATGGACATTGGGAGGTTTTTTTTTTTTTTAAATGCAATACCATTTAATGTTGCTACATCGCCTGCCTACTTCAGTATGTTGCGGTCTGTAGGATTGTATGGAAGAGGGTTGAAGGCACCTTCCATGTATGAGTTACGAACTTGGATTTTAAAAGAGGAGCTGCAGAACACAGAGCGGAGCATTGATGAGATTAAAAAGACATGGATTGAGACTGGTGTGACTATTATGTCAGATGGATGGTCTGACATGAAGAGCAGGAGTTTGATTAACATCCTTGTCAACAATTCCTACGGTACAGTGTTCTTAAGATCTGTTGAAGCTTCAGATGAGGTGAAAAATGCTACATTCATTTTCAATTTACTTGATGGGGTTATTGAGGAGATTTGGGAGCAATTGGTTGTCCAGGTAGTGACTGATAATGCCAGTGCATACAAAGCAGCTGGTCAGATGTTGATGGAGAAGAGGACACACCTATATTGGACACCTTGCGCAGCACATTGTATTGATCTCATTTTGGAGGATCTTGGTGACTTACCTCAGCATAAGAGTGCTCTTGCTAGGGCGAAGAAGATTACAAAATCCATCTACAATCACTCTTGGGTCTTAAGCTTGATGAGAAAATTTTCAAAGAAAGAAATCATTCGACCTGCAACCACTAGGTATGTTCTTAATTTTGTACATTGTAAATCATTCCTACTGTATGTTCATAGTTTTAACATTTGGGCACTGTGAATCTATAGGTTTGTCACCTCCTATTTGACACTGCAGAGCTTGATGGAGGTGAGGCAACCTTTGGAAGCCATGTTTACATCAACTGAATGGCTTAACTCTGCTTGGGGGGAGAAAAGTGAGGGAAATGAGATAAGAAAGATAATTCTGAATGATAAATTTTGGGCTACTGTGACCTATGCCATTTTGAGCACGAGACCCTTAGTGCAAGTTCTACGCTTAGTGGATGCAGGGAAAAAATCAGCTATGGGTTTTATTTATAATGCTATGGATGAGGCTAAAGAGTTGATTGCACACAACTTGGGAGGAGAGGAGGCAAGTTATAGGGAGATTTGGGATATCGTTGATGCTCGGTGGGAGTTGCAGTTACACCGACATCTACATGCAGCTGCATATTATCTTAACCCTCAATTTCAATATTCAGAGAAAAAATCTTCAAATCCGGAGGTGAAGCTTGGTCTATATCATTGTATGGAAAGATTAATACCGGAGCATGTAGATAGGGAGCTTGCAGATTTACAGCTTATTCTGTTCCGGAATAAAGAGGGTTTTTTTGGTTTGAATGCAGCAAAAGCAACCATTTTTAAACGGTCTTCAGGTATAATTAATTTGGTAAATGTAAGACATTTTATTCAGTTCTGAATTTTGATTATATTTTTTCTTGAAAACAGTTGAATGGTGGATCCAATTTGGTGATTCCACCCCTGAGTTACAGAGTTTTGCTGTAAGAGTGTTGGGCCTCACTTGTTTTTCTTCTAGGTGTGAGCGAAACTGGAGTACATATAGTCAAGTGCAAACAAAGAGAAGAAATCGACTATCTACACTCAGAATGAACTCCCTCGTATATATAATGCACAACAAGAGGTTAAGAGATAGGAGGTTGAGGAATAAGGGGTTGAAGGATGATGAGGACCCGTTGGTGTGTGATGATGTGTCGTCTGATAATGAATGGTTCATAGATGATGAGACAGATTTGGCATTATCAGACCTACAGATAGAAGATCTAAATGTGGATGTATTGAGGGGCGAAGTAGATCAAGTGGGCACATCCACTAGTACCACACCACACACATCCACTAGCTCTGCAGCACAACAATCAAGTAAAGGTATTCCACAACTTTTGATATGCTATTGCATTACATTTATATCAAGTGAGTAATTAACATGCTAATGATCTTTTCTTTTATTGAACAGGGAAGAAAAAAGTGAGTCATATTGAAGATGATGATGACACGACATTCATAGATACAATTGGAGAAGAAGATTCACTTGAAGACCCATTTAGTGATGGGATATGATTGCATTTTATATATTTTTTGTACTTTGGGAGTTTTGTTGAACTAATATTTTGTGATTTTTAACTTTGGGACATGATTTTGTTGCATCTATTTTCTTCCTTTCAAGTATTTTATATATCATTTAGATGTTTTTATTGTAAGATACAATATTGCCATTATTATCCTGCAAAAACCCTTAATTTTTCATTTACGCAATTCTGTCTCCGTGAGGCTTACGCCTCAGACCGCCTCAAGGCTTACGCCTCGCCTCACGGACGAAAACCGCCTCGAGGCTTAATTACGCAATTTTAAACCTTGGTACACATTAGTTGATGTGATCAACGAGCAAAGATCAAAGGGACGTTGGATCATCATCGGACGACCATCATCCTCCACCGCTCCGGCCACCTATCCAAGAACGACAATCTTAGGTTCCTTCTTCCTCGGAGTGACCTCGGTTCTAATGTAGAGACTCTTCTTCCGCTAAAGCCTAGACTAGTTGAGCGTATGGACTCCAAAGGTGAAAATTCTCATTATTAAATCGTGGACTCTTGTTTATTGTCGTATCGTACAATTATTCTTTGCGTTTTCTTGAATTGTTTAGTTGATCGATTTCGCTGTTCTTTGCGTAAGCAAGTTAAAAACTAAGAACTCCAATGATCAATCTTTTGTTATAAGTGATAATTTTATTTTGGGATTATTTTGTTAAAACAGCTCTCTTTAATTTCCTTAGAGGAACTCCGGAACAGGTTTGTTTCACATCACCTTTATTCTTAAAAATAGGAATTAACACACTTATTCTCCACTCATCTGACATCTTTTTAGTCTTCAAAATAGTATTAAAAAGTTTAGTAAGCCAAGAAATATCTTAATCTCCTAAGCATTTTGACACCTCTATTGGAATATCATCAGGTCCAATAGCTTTTCCACCATTCATTTTTTTAAAGCCTCTCTAAATTTGATTTTACTAATACGCCGATAAAAACAGAAATCTTTATTTTCATTTTGGGTGCTAAAGTCATTATAGTCAATCTTATTTTCACAATTTTCATTAAAAAGTTTAACAAAATTTCTCATCCAACTTTGTTGAATATCATCTTCTAAAAAAAGTATTTTTTGATCTTCATCCTTAATACATTTCACTTGAACTAAATCCTTACTACTTCTATCTTTTTATTTGGCTAACTTATACATATATCTTTCTCCCTTCTTAGTATCTAATCTATTATATAAATCACTAAAAGCTAAGATCTTTGCATCGCATACGGATTTCTTAGATTGCTTACGAGTCTCTTTATATCTTTTCTTTTGATTCATCTCCAATCGAACTCCATTTTACGCGCTTCTGCGAAGGTAACCGTATTTCTCCTCTTTCGCGCTTTTTTTGACAAATTCGGTTGAGACAGAAAAATTGCGTAGGTGAATAGTGCAACACCAATATTGGTGTCGTACTGCTCACCTACAAGCAAATAGCGGAAGATTTGTGTTCGGCTGGAGCGATCAAACGATGTCATATGCATGTTTGACGTTCGGTTGGAGATGCTCTAAGAGGAACACATGCTATCCCCTATGATGCCTATCTCCTTCTCATGCTATCAAGTACTGTCGATGCCCCATTAACAAGCTCACAATCTCGTTGATAACATTCTCCTTCACATGTCGTTCGCATTCTATGTAAAGGTTTGAAGTTGCATGGAAACCAAGTCAGAACCAATTTTATTTTGAGCAGGCTTTAGTAAGCAATTCTTGATAAAAAAAAAAAAGTGGGGATATTTTGATGCAAACCGAACTTCGGAGCATATTTCTCTAAGAAAATCAATAATGAGTATATTGATCTAATTTCTTAAGTAAATAAACTCAAATTTCTCTTCACATACGACTTAATTCTTAGGTTTTTAAAAATTCAATACATAAATCTTTATATTTTGTTACTATTCCATCTTTTTCTTCAAAACATATAAAAAATACTTCTCGTATCCATATATATTTAGGATTTAGATATAAAGATACAGAAATCTTTACATTTTGTGCAAAACTGATTTCTTGGTTGATCATTCTTCCATCAGGAACTTGCGAATGAGAGATTGGCACTGGAGCTGGCGAGGGAAACAAAGATCGCCGTGGAAGCAACGGCAGTTTCTCAGGAAAAGGGGAGCTCGATCACAGCGGCGGCGGTCGGCGCATCTCTAGGTGCCGGCCTTGGCCTTATAATGGCTGTGGTGATGGGAGCAGCCTCCGCCTTGAGGAAACCCTAGCATCTTTCACCTTCTGGCGTGTCTATTTTCTTCAAGGAAATGATGAAAATGGTTTTTTTTTTTTTTTTTTGTTGATAATTCTGCACATTCTTGTACAGGCAAGATGCTTACATTCTATGAGCATGTTGCCTTGTTTTTTTATTAAAATGTTCTTCAACTCATTGAATAAAATGAGACCTTTTTAAAGATATTTTTATATAAATTATAGTATGATTTGAGAAGTTAAGCAAAAGATAACTTTGCCTCATCTGTCAAATGAAGCTTATTATTACGATAGTTAATCATATTCAAGATTATGTATATCTATGAACTTATGATACTATTTTATTTGAAATATTCTTACTTAATTATATGCAAAAGTATGATAAAATGATCAAAATGATTCATTGATTTTTTATGAATGATTAAAATGATCTCTAATTATATTAAATGATCATTTTGGTCTATCAAATTTTTAAAGAAAAATTAAAAGATTATTTTGATTTATTTTTAAAATGTTGAATGATGAAAATGATTTTTTTTAATGTAGCTCAGGATTATATGATCAAGAGATTATCTTGCAAAAATATTCTTAATATTTTGCTAATTCACACTATCCTAAGGAGAAATTATTCTGTGTGGAAATTAGATGTTGAATGTCATTTGGAGATCAATTATTGAGCGTAATGTGGCGTATTATGATTAGTCTTCGGATGATATTTGACATACGCGTATTCTGATTAATTTTCAGATGACGTTTGACATCCAAGTAGAATAATTAATCCTATCCTAAGAGTCTACTTCTACACCTAGAGAGTCTAGTGGACCGGACGGTAATCTTGTACATCCTTTGATTTTCAAACATTCAAACAAAAACGCGTAAGCAAGACCAGTGATCTAATATCTTAATAATTATATTCACCAACTCAACAAATTTATGGATATCAACAGCGTCAACCGAACATAAGATGGCATAAGGGAGGTAGACAGGAAGCTTGGTCCGATTTTTTGGTTGATTTAATAATCTATTTGTTTTAACTGTTGCTATATTTCGCGACTTTTTTGAGAGATTATTTTGTGCAGAATTCGGACGTTGAGTTGCATTATAGTCCGGACAGAATTCTGCGTCTGACCTCCGCACAGAATAATTTCTACTTTTCCGCACATTGAATCTCATGGTGCAGTTCTATTTATGACTCAAATAAAAAAATTAACATATTTATCCCAAGAAATTAAAAGAGATAACAATAATAAATGGAATTAATATATGTCATCATATTTCTCTTTATTTTCTCACTTTACATATAATAAAAACAATTATCTTTGTATAAACCTTAAACAATATTAATATTAACGTGTAATAAAAAAGACTTAAAACGAAGAACTCTCTGATCAAAGGAATGGTTAATATAAATGAGAGCATTTAGTTTATGATTTTATTTAAAAATATGTTAATGTTGAAATACTATCATTAATAGCTCATTTGATTTTATCTTTGATAACAATAATATCTCATTAATTTTTAGACCTTAATATATGATTTTGCAAACAAGTTTGCTAAGAATTTGCTGACTTTTCAATGCTGCCTAAAAATTCTAATGGATAAAGTAATCCAAGATCTGATTTGAATGCAGAAAATGAGGAGAACGAACGAAGGCCTCATTTGATGAGAAATTATTCTCTGTGGTCATCCGACCGGTTCATGGGCGAATCAGAATGCGTCACGTCACTTATTATTGAGCAATATACACAGCAAAAAAATGATGTGAAGCGTTTTGATTCGCCTCTGGACACCGTTCGGTGACCGCACTGAAAAATTTTTCTCATTTGGAACTATTTTTTTACTGCTTCTTAAAATAATTTATTAGTATAATAAATTTAATTTTTATTAAAAAATTATTTTAAGAATGCATTAAAAATGTCATCCCAAGAAGTCTAAGTCTCAGCTCAAGATGCATGGTCTTATAAGGAAGAGTTTCGCCATCTCCATAAATCCCCACCGCGTCTTAGCCCTCAACGAATCCCAGAAAACTTGCTTCTGCAATCTCGACCTTCTCAATCTCCCTGTTCTTCATCCATCTCTTCTTCCACGACACAAAACCCGCTCTTTTATCACAAAACAGAGCAAGAAAATCTTATCAACGATCATGTCGAGAATTTCAGGCAATCACACGGCCGATCACTATGAAATCCCTCATATTCTGAAGCCAAGAACTGTGGTTAAGAAGGTTGTGGCGAAAGAGCAGGGGGAGGGAGAGGGAGCTACAGTAAGGAGAAGTATTGGAAGGTGATTTCTTCCTCTGCTTCTTTCTTTTTCAGTTTCATTGGGGTTTGGAGTTTTTCTGACATTGGGTTTTAATGGCGTTTCTCTTCTCAGGCCGGAGCATAAAAGTCTGGATCCTTTTCTAATGCTGGATTATGCAACTGGTTTGTTTCTGCTCTTTCTCCTACTCTTTTTCTTCTGTTTCTTCTGTTTTCTGATATGATTTCTCTTTGAAATTGTTCACAGTTGCTCCTCCTGCTCGTTTTCCTTTTCACCCTCATAGAGGTGAGCAAACAGTCAAGATTTCAAAAAAAAAAATATTTCATTTCTTCTGCTACTGATCTCATCTAACTAAAAAAAGTGTATTTTTATATGTTTTTTATCTTCATACAGGAATTGAGACTGTGACTTATGGGTTAGAGGTAATGTACATTTTGTTTTGAATAACTTTTTGTGGTTATTTTTTCGCTATTTTTAAAAATTCTTATACTAAAAACTGCAGTAAAAATCAGTAAAAAAATTGGAGCCTCAGAAGACTGAAAAAATGTTAATTTTGGTTTAATTGATGTTTCCTATTTTTTAAGAGAATGGTATTGTTCTTTTTCTAACTTACTGAAATTCAGGGAGATATCACCCATGAAGATTTCAACGGCCGTAAGGGCATAATAAGGCCTGGAGATGTTCAGGTCTGTTCTATAACCATTAGAAAAACAAAAGTAAATAATATAAAATAAACTAAAGATAAAGCTCTGAATTTACACCCCAATCCTATATGAGATTAATGAAATCTTCATTCCTATTTCTTCAATATTTCCTCTTCAGTGGATGACCGCAGGAAGAGGAATAGTTCACGCCGGAAAGCCGATCGGCGACACCGCCAACAAGAATTTCCAGCTGTGGATCAATCTCTCCTCCAAAGACAAAATGTGAGAAAAATATTTTCAGATTCTTCACAGGGTGGATCAATCTCTCCTCAAAGAAGATAGAGTTTAGTAACGATAAAAAGCCCAAAAAAACAAAAAAATTTAATTTTTATTTGTTCACAGGATTGATCCGAGCTATCAAGAAATTCAAAGCGAGGACATAAAAAGAGTTCAAATTAATGGCATCGAAGTCCGCATAATAGCAGGGGAAGCATTCGGCGTCCGCTCTCCTATCTACACCCGAACTCCGACCATGTATCTAGACTTCACCATGAATCCCGGAGCTCAGCTTCACCAACCCATCCCTGAAGACTGGAACGCCTTCTTCTACGTAATCGAAGGCGAGGGGGTCTTCGGCGACGAAGGCTCCGTCCCTTTCTCGAGCCACCATAATCTGGTTTTGAGCAAAGGAGATGGAGTGAGCGTGTGGAACAAGTCAGGGAAGTCGCTGAGGTTTCTGCTCATTGCAGGGCAGCCATTGAATGAGCCGGTGGTTCAGTATGGGCCATTTGTGATGAATACGCGGGAAGAGATAAGGCAAGCTTTTGAGGATTATCAGCTCTGTAAGAACGGATTTGAGAAGGCAAAGATGTTGAAGCTTCAGGAGTAGAAGGAGATGATAGGAGACATGAGAGTAGAATAAGAGCCGTTGCATTTCTATATGTATTTATAAAAAATTATGAATTTGGTATATGTGTTTTGTATTTCGTTCCTATAGAAAGGAATGGGTCTCAAAAAGGGAAATTATTCTGTGCGGATTCTGAATGTAATTTATCATTCAGAGATCAACTAAAATGCACAATATTGGCAGTAGCGAACGGTACCGAGCCGCAGTACAAAGTGGGGGTGACGTGGAGCATTCTGATTGGTCTCTGGAAGGCGTTCGGCATCCGCACAGAATTATTTCTGCTCGTTTGAATTAAATTGTTTAGTATCCTATTGGAAAAATAATGCACTTTTAATTTTCTTGCACTATGTGATACCCTCATTAAAAATAAACTATAATATTTCTAAGCTTCATGATGGACAATCCATTGAAAATATTGATAGTTCTATTAATGTTGCGCTAGTTCTCGAGAATGATAGCAAGCACACAGCATTGATCTTTTTATCAACTTTAATGTTCATAGAGCTCAATTACCACACAATTGAGCTGAACTCATTGATGTGATTGATAATCAAGGCTTGTTTTGCAATCTTCAAACTAAAAAATAAGTGAGCTATATGCATTATTTTCCAAGAACAAATTCTTTATATAATGGAGGACGTCTTCATTATGCCTATTATAATGGTCTTGTGGAAGATGTTCAAGATGTCATTCATGATAAGAAAAAAGATAATTAGCACAAAGATTCATTATCCATTAGGCCGCTCTTCCATATCAATTAATTATTTCTTTTAATGATTGATGGAGCCAGTGGTAGAGCAAGAAAATTTATTCTGGGAGTCTAAATTAAAATAATTTTGTTTTCCATATAGTATGGAATGTTAGAATACATTAAAATAGTTCTATTTTTCGTCTCACTACCGAAGTTAAGAGGAGTTGTAAGATCAAAATTAAGAATTCAAATAACATGGCCCCCAGAGCTTATCAGACATAAATATCGTCCACGGACGATCTCCATTTGGGGGTAAGAGAGGAGCGAAAGAGAAAACAAAAGTCGTGCTCAAGGACGTGAGTCTGGAGTCGTGAGAGACGAGCAAAGGAGAAAATAAAACATGCCGATTAATGCTAATGAGCTGCGTTATTATAGGCTTCCCATAAATTCTCTTTTTGAAAGAACAGGAATAAAAAATTGAAAATAATCAAAAGGCTCCGTCGATTAATGCTAATAATATGTTTTACGCAAAAAAAAAAAAAAAAAGCTAGAACTGTTTAAAGTTGATCAGTTGGAAGATTTATATAAAGAAGGATTAAGCAAAAATAAAAACCATTTGAATTAAACGAAACTTTGTTGTCAACGGCACAAATTCAGTTCGGAATATGCTTATATACAAATAGATATAACGCAATAGGCTACAACAACAACAACATCAAGCCTTTATCCCACTACGTGGGGTCGGCTACATGAATCCTTTTTCTCCATTGTGTCCTATTAAAAGTCAAATTCTCGTTTAAATCTAATAAAGAAAGGTCATTCCTAATATTTTCTAACCAAGTCTTTTTAGGTCTACCCCTACCTTTCTTGATATAAGTCAAATCTAATACCTCTACTCTCCTAACTGGGTCATCGGAAGGCCGCCGTTTTATGTGACCACACCATCTAAGGCGACTCTCTCTAATCTTATCTTCTACTGGAGCTACTCCAACCTTTTCACGTATATGCTCATTACGTATCCTATCTCTAAGGGTAAAGCCACTCATCCACCTGAGCATCCTCACTCTACCACACTTAACTTAGTATTATGCTTCTCTTTTAATGGCCAACATTCGGCACCATAAAGCATTGCAGGCCTCACTACCATCTTATAGAATTTTCCCTTAAGTTTGAGGGGTACATTTCTATCACATAACAAGCCCGATGCATTCCTCCACTTCAACCATCCAACTTGAATTCTGCTGATAATATCCCCATCTATTTCACCATCACTCTAAACAATAGATCCAAGATATCTAAAACGTGTACTCTTATTAATGACTTAACGCAATAGGCTAACAAAAGGAAAATTATAGCCAATGCATGAAAGAGGATAAAATAACCCTGAAACTCATTGCCAATGTTGATCAATTTTCTGTTATTTATACCTCTGAAACTCATTGGCCACCATGCATATTTCATGCTACATTTTAATTAAAAATTATTATGTGCGGAGTTCGAACGTAACTCTACGTCCATACTCTAATATAATTCTGTCACGTGGCGGCCGGACAACTCGATGACCCTACCTAATGAAACTATAGTTTCTCCATTTTGAGGCACCTCTAAAACTCATTGTCCACCATGCAGTTTTTCTCCTGACTTTCACATGTAGATCTACATATGTTGTTCGCATATAATAATTTCTCAATTTTGTAAGAGACCGACGCATCACATATTTTCTTACTACTTTTTCCATGATGAATAATTCATTCAAACAACGGTTACTCCGAGGATTATATTTACTCGTAATATGTATATCATCTACATCAAATATTTGATTTATACCGAATATTATTTTGAAGTATTTTATGCATATATTTGTCTAAAAAAAATAATGAGGCAAATAAAATCGTAACAAATATGTTTTTAATGATTTCACTTTCACTAATTTTTAATATGAAAATTAGCTCATTATTTTTCAAACAGTTTTGAATGAAAAAAAAAAAAACTATGAAGTTCAAGATTAATGCTTATATCTAATTGAATTAAGAAATTTTATTATTTTTTAAATCCAATTATGCAATCAAAATAACCCTGATTTCATCTATAAGCTCAGAAATATTATATATTAATCAACATAAATTAAAAAAAAAAGTCTATATTAATCAACATAAATTAAAAAAATAATAAATTATATATTAATCAACATGAATTAAATTAGATATCAATAAGTAGTAGGTGGGGCATGTGCTAAGGCTCCTAACCTTTCAAATAGAGAAGAATAGAATTTTTCAAATAGATTCATATGAGGGAGCATCATCACATGCATCAGCTTTTTGTCACACAGTTTAAATAATTGACCAATAAATTTTATTTCCCATTGCATAGCTTATGACTTTGACTCATTCATCCAAAATTAAATTGTGACAAAGGCCAATTGACTAGGGTTGTAAGTGAGTCTCGCTGACTTTCAAGATTGTTCAAATTAGGCTCGATAAATGGCTCATGAGCCGAGCTCGATGAGCTACTGAATCAAGTGTCAGCTTGTCCCAACTTGACTTATTAGCTTCCGAGCCGACTAGCTTAAAAAAAATATTAATGTAATTATATTTAAGCCATGTTATCATTCTATTTTTTTTTTAATTATTTTTATCATTTTATTATAATAATTGTCTAGATCATATTTATTTTCTCTTTTTTTATAACAAATGAGCTAGCCAGCGAGTCGATTCGAACTCATAGAACTAAGCTCGGGCATGAGCTCAATCTCAATTAATTAGTCAAATTTAAGCTCAAGTCAATAGTAGTTCGAGCTTCATTGATAACAACTCATTTGATAATTATTTATTAAAATTGTTTGATTGAGGCTTCGTTTGGGGCGACTTTCTTACTGTTTTTTAAAAGCAATTTTTTAATTAAAATTTTTTTTATTTTTATACTTGAAAGCTGCTTCAAGAAGCAATAAAAAAGCCGTCTCAAATGCAGCCTGAGTGTGATGACCGATAGGTTTGATTTAGTTAGAAGTAATTTATGACTTAATTATGAATAATCACATAGATTAGTTAGAGAATTTCGATCTCTCATTTAATTTCAGTCAATTTTTCGGCATTCAAATGGGGCTTTAATTTTCTAAAATGAATGGAATAATTAATTTATGGTTGGATAAAATGGAAACCAAAATTATTAATTGTTCAACTGCTTCAATTACGTCAGCATTGCGTAAAAAAGCCTAATGTGTTTCAATCACGGCAATAAAAATAAAGCACAAGATGTCGCGTCACCCGCCGTCACACCCATCGGACAGCCTGTTAGCAATGCCACGTGTCACAATTTTAAGATCATGCGGTGGATTTGATTGAACGGAACATCACACCAATATTTTCTTAGTACCTATCCATTTTTTGACTTTGCCTTCTCCTTATTTCTAGATGTTCAACGTGTATTTTTATTTTGTAAGTTAAAAAAAATATATCCAATAAATAAATAAAAAATTGGGCTATGCCCTTAAATTTCTAATAAATAAATAAATAGAAATAGGACAACTAAAAAAATATTTGCTATTATTATTTTATTTAATATTGTCTCTACGTTTTTCATAATCATTATTACATCATATATGTGATATCTATAAAATTCTTTGACATGTGATCCATCAAAGATTATAATATGTCTCTATAAGAGATTGATGGAAAATAAAAATTATAACCTTTAAAAAGAAATAAAAAAATTGTCCCAAATAAAATTTTAATCTTATGAATTATATCTATTATACGAATTACATTTTTAATTTTTATAATAAGATGAAATTATTCTAAATGAAAAATAATCATATCCTTCATGTTTGTGGATTATTTTTTTAAATCAAAGAATTCGAATTAAATTTATAAGCATACTTAAAAAATAAATAATAGAAAATTTTATTTATTATGACTTATAAAATCAAATTTGTTAAGAGATTTCGGTTCAGAACTTACTGAATTTTTTACCTGTAAATGGTGCCTTAAAGAACATTATAAAGAAAAACCATAAATCCGAGTTGAAAGTAGAAGTCCACCATAAGATGATGGCTTTATAAGAATTTTCTCTCTCTCCTCCATAAATTGCCACCAATTCTTCGCCCCCAATGCTAACAAAAATATTCTTCGTTCCCAACCGTTTACAAAAATCTTCCTTCTCAAATCTTAAGCTTCTCAATCCCCTTCTTCTTCCTCAATTTGCTCTAATTCGAAAGCCGAAATCCATCTCTTTTCTCACAAAGGAGAACAAGAAAAGCTTTTCATCCATCATGTCGAGCACTTCAACCAATACCATTTCCGATCTCCATGAAAACCCTCAGATTCTTAAACCAAGAACTGTGATTAAGAAGGTTTTAGCTCAGGAGCAGGCAGAGGGTGTGGGAGCTACAGTTCGAAGAAGTATCGGAAGGTAATCGCTTTCCCTATTTTTAAATGCTGTCGTTCATTCTTTTATAGTTTCATTGGGTTTTCGATTTTGATCTCAATTGGGGTTTTATGGCGTTCTCTCCTCAGGCCGGAGCTTCGGAATTTTGATCCGTTTCTGCTGCTGGATTATGCAACTTGTTTGTTTCTTTTCTCCCTTCCTACTCTTTTCTTCGTCTCTGTTTCTGCTGATTTCTGATTCTTGATGTGGTTTCTCTCCCAATTTGTGAACAGTTTCTCCTCCTGCCGGTTTCCCAGATCACCCTCATAGAGGTAACAAAGTTATCTTAACTTCACAAAAAGAAAATAATTCTTCGTTGCTTTTGCTACTAATTTCATTCCCAGAAAGTCAATAACATAGGAAAATTAAATTTTCTCTTTCTGTTTTTGAACTTGTTCGTGCAGGATTTGAGACCGTGACTTACGTCTTAGAGGTAACACAATTTTTTCTCATCTAGACAAGTAATCAAATCTCTTCTGTCTCTTTGGGTTGCATTATGCTTGAATTTCTTTCTTTCCGAGAAGAAAATTGAAAAACTGAGATCGAATCACAATTTTCTTTTGAAATAATCAAGCTAATTCTCTTGCCTGATGCTTACTGTACACAGGGAAATCTCGCCCACGAAGATTTTGCCGGCCACAAGGGAACCATCGGACCCGGAGATCTCCAGGTCTGTTTTTTAAACATTCCATTAAGAAAAAAAGTCAATAACTCAGTAATTTCACTTAACTTATAAGATTCATCGCCCAATTCTTCAACCTTTCTTCTGCAGTGGATGACCGCCGGCAGAGGAATCCTCCATTCGGAAATGCCGGTGGGCAATACCGTCAACAAGGGGCTCCAGCTCTGGATCAATCTCTCTTCCAAAGATAAAATGTAAGGGAAAATAATGAAAAAAATTGTGTCAAAATATCTCTTGATATAAAAATATTTTCTTGATCACACATGTTTGATAAAATATAAGGACTTCATTTGGGACAGTTTTCTAAAGAAAATTTTTAGTACATTTTTTTTTTTTTTGAAATAGAGAAAAAGTATAGTTCAAAAGTTGTCCTAAATGAAAGAGATTATTCTATGCGGATGCTGAACTCAGTTTGTCGTTTGGAGATCAATCAGAATGCGCTACGTCAGCGGTACCGTGCCGTTGTACCGAGCAGTACCGAGACAGGTACTGAGCAAGGGACGACGTGGTGCATTCTGATTGGTCTTAGGACGACGTTCGGCGTCCGCACAAAATAATTTCACCCCAAACGAAACCTTAAAAGGTTGAGTGATAAATCATAAGATATGTGGCTCTAACTCATGGCATTGGAGATACTGAGTCCTTTTGACCTTCTATTCACTCACAAATAGTGGAGAAATTAATTGAATTTATATTGTATATATTTCAAAGTAAATCTAACAATTATAAAGTCCTTGTGATCATTAACTGATCTCATCCTTTTGTCTTCTAATTTGCAGGATAGAACCAAACTATCAGGAGCTCCAAAGCAAGGATATAAATAGAGTCCAAAAGCAGGGTGTTGACGTTCGCATCATCGCAGGTGAAGCATTCGGTGTGCGGTCTCCTATCTACACCCGAACTCCGACCATGTATCTTGACTTCACCATGAATCCTGGAGCTCAGCTCCACCAACTTATCCCTGAAGGCTGGAATGCATTCGTCTACATTATAGACGGCGAGGGGGTCTTCGGCAATGAAGGCTCCTCCCCTGCTTGGAGCCACCATACGTTGGTTTTGAGCAATGGAGATGGAGTGAGGGCGTGGAACAAGTCGGAGAAGCCATTAAGGTTCTTGCTCATTGCAGGGAAACCGATAAATGAGCCGGTGGTTCAGTATGGACCGTTTGTGATGAACACACAAGAAGAGATAGAGCAAGCTTTTGAGGATTATCAGTTCTGTAAGAATGGGTTTGAAAAGGCTAGATTTTGGAAGAAGCGGGCGTAGAGGTGCTTTTTAGTGATGAAATTTGGAAGGAAATTGTGAGTTCAAGGGGAAGTGTGATGAGATGTGTTATTAGGTCATTATCATATGTGTGAGATCTAATTTTAAGTTTTTTTTTTTTTTAAGTATTGAGTGATGTGATTTGTTGCATTTTATTTCATTTTTTTGGTGGTTTTGTTTGATCATTATATTTTGATATTAATTAACTTTGACTAAGTTGAGTTTGTCAAGAACATCTAGGTGGCATGTTGATTAATTTCCTTGATATAACCTAGGGGTGCAAACGAGTCAAGCCAACTCACAAGCCGGTTTGGACTCGACTCGGTAATAGGCTCGACGAGTCGAGTTTGAACACGATTTCGAGCTCAACACCTTATCGAGCTCGAGCTCGAGCTCGAGCTCGAATAGGTTTCTACTCGACTCGTCAGCTCGTCGAGCAGCTCGACGGCAAAGCTCCCGAGCTAGAAATTTAAATCGCGAGTGGGAAATCGAAATTACTAAATGACGGAGCACTTGTGAGTGGGAAATTTATGCTCAGGACGACGATCTCGACGGCAAACACGACGGGACGAGCTCGGGATGATGGATCTTGACGGCAGACCCGATGAGGAGCGAAGGTTCTTGACAATGACTACGACGACAAACGGACCTTAGGATGACGACGATTACGCCCAGACTGCTCGGTACGACGATCTCGACGGTAGACGCGACGACGACGACGGACCTCGGGACGACGGACGCGACGACGAGTGATGGATCTCGATTCTCAACAACAAAGCTCGACAATAGAGCTGGACGAGCCGCTCGACATGAAGACGAGTCGAGTTTGAGCTCGCATTTTGAGCTCGACTCGAGCTCGAAAGTCGAGCTTGACACGAGCTCGATAGTTGAGATCGACTCGAACACCCCCTGGCTCAAGCTTCACTCGACTCGTTTGCCCCCCTAATATAGCTTAGCTTCTCGTCTAGTTAAATTTCTCATTTGATTGAACCAATTGTGACCAATCAACCATATCCTTTCAGTGCATGAACTTATCTAAAATATCCATCCTGCATAGGGTTCAAAGCTGATTGTCTCAGCCAGCACTGTTCTACCCTTTTCCAAAGTTACTCAACTAGCACTCATCCTCCCACAAAATTAGCCCACCTAGAAAAACTTAAGCAACAACCCAGGTTACCTTCGGCTAGGGCCATTTCTCTCAACCAATGTCAGGTTACCTCTATTTCATTTTGAGCGAGATACTGGTCTGACTAACCAAGATTATGCATTATAACAATGAACTAAGGGAAAGGAGAGATTATTCTGTGCAGACGCCAAACACGATTCACTGTCCAAAGACCGACCAAAAAGTGTTACCGAGCCGGGTACCGAGTAGGAAGTGACGTGGCGCATTCTGGTTGGTCTTCAGACGGAGTTCGGCATCCGTATATAATAATTTCAAGAGGAAAAGGCCCTCAAACCACTTAAATCCTAATGTATTTGCATGCTCTCTCTCTCTCTCTCTCTCTCTCTCTCTCTCTCTCTCTCTATATATATATATATATATATATATATATATATATATGATGGATGTTCTCTTTCATCATATGCAAGCCAACTCAGAGACCACCATCTTATTTTTCTCATCTTACCTCTTAAAGCCATAAATAGGAGGCAATTCAAGCTAAAACCCCACGCATGCTCACATTAACAACTTTTGCACTTTGCTAGTTATTCATTGGAATTCCCTATGTGTATTTTAATTCAATATGTGTATATGTCTATATATAGTTTCCTAATATTATTAGGAATGATGGAGAATTAATATTTATGTCACTTGTAATATTCAATTAAACATGATATCCATGAATATAAACTATCATAATATAATTTATAAGGACATCCTTACTTAGCATGATCACCTTTTATAAGGTCCTAATGATTTTCTTGAAACCAACAACGTATATATGTATAATAGGATAAGTAGAAAACCTAGTAGATCGCACAAAATTTATCTAAGAATATGATACACAATGAGAGAAATAATATGTAATTAGAGCCATTTCAGTAATCAAACCAAGGTTGGTCATATTGACGCATGCATACATCAAGAATAGAAGTGCCATTATGGTATGTCAACTAAGAATAGGATGCGTCACCCACTTAGAATAGTAAAATTCATCCACTCTCCACAACAATTTACCAAGGGGAAAAAATTTAAAAATTATTTTGGCTTACAAAGAGTCAATGTCCAGTCGAAAATATCACAATGACTCAATCTCAATCCATCTTTTGTCAATAAGGACGTGACATTGGTCCACTAATCGGTGATTTGGCTAGCAACTCCACAAATAAACCGTGGTTTGGCGAAATGGCTCCGCATGGTTAACGATTATGACTGCGACCCTCTAACCTAGTGGCTTGGACTAACTACTCCACTATGTTATGGTTACAATCATAACCCGTATGTTCCCCAATGACTTAAACTCTGTGCAATATGAGTTAATAGGATATAATTGATATGACACAAAGCCCTCTGTTAGCTAAGGTGGATTCAAAATTTTCTCCTTATACAAATATTCACCCCGAAACTTAAGCGTTAAAACTCTCCTCGACGACCGAAAGAAAAAAAAGGGTGTCCGCAGAGAGGTCGGCACAAATTTTCGGAGCCCACAGGTAGTAATGATAAGATATTAAAATAATTTTCCCTTAAATTTTATTGAATTTGTGGTATGAAAATGTTCCCTAAACAAATTTAATAAATAAATAATCATGTATCTTTATAAAATAAAGAAACAAGAGAGAGCAAGAAAGTCGCACCACAAGATGACAACAAGCTTTGCATAAGAGTTTCTCCGTCTCCACTGCATGAATCCCCACCAACTATTCACCCCCAACTAATTACAACTTTCCTTCTCAATCTCCCTCTTCTCCCCCCATCTTTTCTTCCAAAATCCAAAGCCAGCTCTTTCATCATAAAACAGAGCGCACAAAGCTTGTCAACCATCATGTCCAGTACTTCCACCGCTCACATAGCTGTTCACCATGAAAACCCTCAGATCCTGAAGCCAAGAACCGTTGTTAAGAAGGTTTTAGCTAAACAGCAGCAAGAGGGCGCCGGAGCTATAGTAAGGAGAAATATCGGAAGGTAATTGCTTCTCTGATTCTATTTCCTATGTAGTTTCATTGGCTTGTTGAGTATTGGCGTTTCTCTCTTCAGGCCAGAGCTTAAAACTCTCGATCCTTTCCTTCTGCTGGATTATGCAACTGGTTTGCTTCTTCTCTTCCTCTTCCTTGTAGTTTCTTCCTCTCTGTTTCTGCTGATTTTTCCCTTCTGATGTGATTTCTCTCCCAAACTGTAAATAGTTTCTCCTCCTGCTGGTTTCCCTGATCATCCTCATAGAGGTGAGCAAGTAGTTCTGAAATCCAAAAGCTTGTAGTTTTTCTTTGTTTAATTCTGCGAACAGAAGAGGAAAAAAAAAACTTTATTTCTCTGTTTTTGATCTTCTTCAAGCAGGATTCGAGACTGTGAGCTACGTGTTAGAGGTAACTCAAAACTTTTTCTCATGTAAAAAAGCCATTGAAAAAATTTAATTTTTGTTCATTAACCAGCTTTTTCAATTCAACTTCATGGAAAATTAGATTTTTTTTTAAAAACAAATGAACTTGCTTCATAATAGTTTTCTCTTTCGCAAAATAAAGAAAAAAAAAATATTACGAAATAAATCATTAGAGGAGAAGCTACAGTTGCAGTCTGATGTCTGCTAAAATTCAGGGAGCCATCACCCACGAAGATTTTGCTGGTCATAAGGGAACCATCGGAGCCGGTGATCTCCAGGTATGTTCTGTAAAATTAAATAAATAAATAAAAATGTCATTTTTCACCTCAATCGAATGAGCTATTGCTTCTTCAATCGTTCTTCTGCAGTGGATGACGGCAGGCAGAGGGATCATCCACTCTGAGATGCCGGCCGGCGACGGAGTAAATAAGGGGCTTCAGCTCTGGGTCAATCTCTCTTCCAAAGACAAAATGTAAGCAAAAAAATCATTAATTTATTTTTAGAAAATAGAAATTTATTTTTAGAAAATAGAAAATTTATTTTTATACTATTATAATTTAATATTTATTTATTTTGATTTTTTTTTGTAAATTTTGTGAAAGTTTATGAAATTTAAAATTTTTATTGATGTTTTAGTTCATCTTATCAAAAGTTAGAAGGGAGAATTAGGCTTTTCACATTGGCTCAGTGTCTAATTTGAATGGCAAATATGTTTAATATAGAAGAAATTATTAGGTGCGTAGTCAGGACTGTGAGAACTGTCCGGATTTGCTGCGTATTTTTTGAGTATTTGCTGCATATTTATAAATAATCAATAAATTCTCAATTGTGAGTATTACTGAGTATTTTGTGAGTATTTGCTGAGTACTTTGTGAATATTCGCCGAGTATTTTATGAGCATTTGTTGAGTATTGCTGATTTGTTGTATATTTACTGAGTATTTACAAATACTCAGTATATACACAACAATCCGAATGATTCTTCCAGTCCGGACTCCACAAAGAAAATGTTTGGCTTAGGTGATTTGTATCATGTAGGGATGCTACCTCTTTCATTAGCTCATCAAGGTCAACTCATAAGCTATTTATTGAGCCATAAAGGAGCCATAGATGATTTTTTTATATAACATGCTTGGTTCAAGTGATTTGTGTCATGGAGGGATCATGCCTCTCTCATTTTTATGAGTTTAGCTCTGGTAGCTCATCGACCTCAACTCGCACTATATATCAAGCTAAGCTCAAAACGGCTTAAGATTCTCCAAGCCCATTATTGCCACCTATTTTTGACAAAATATTATATTTTTATTTTACACAAACTAAAATTAAATAAAATATCAATTATTAAGAGGTTGTTTGGTAGTAGAATTTAGGCCTAAAATGCAAAACCAAATCCAGCCAAGCGGCCTAAAATGTAAAATCAAATATCACGGCAAATGAAAGCTGTTGTAGATGGAAAATTCCTTCTTTTCATGTTAAATTTTGGATTTCTGAAATCTCATTTTTTATCGGATTTATGAAACATGTTAACTCGACAGGAATAGTCCACTAGTTAAAACCATTTTATAACTAAGCAGTCATACGGGATTTAATAGGATTTATTATAAATGTTACTGTAGAAAACTAGTGAGGAAGATCTTGTTGAGAGATCTTCTTGCAAGATCTCTAGAGAGGGAGAGAGGAGGGAGAGGGAAGAAGAGCCGTGAGCCAACAATGCTTTCAAACTTTATTTCCTTGGCTACCTATTACAAGTCTAAAAACCCTTATTTAAAGACTCCTAAGAGCTATACAGATAGCTCCACACATGGCTACATATGCCAAAACAAGAAACCTAAAACTAAAGCAATCCTAAATCTAGGAACAAATACACAACAATCTCCACCTTGAGCCTAGATTTACAAAAAACAAAAGATAACTACTGTTCCTAAAGAACAGCCAAAGAATGATCCTGTCGGTCTCCTCCGCCAAAAGCGTCCACCGACATTCTTGCTCCACCTCCCGACAGATCTCCTGTCACACTGCGTCCAACGCAGCCAATCCCCGAGCACCCCTAGCCCGGCTTCCGCGCCCTGTGCATCCACCAGCACCCTGCGCCTTAGTGCCCGCGCCCTGCGCCTCCAGCCCGCGTCCATACGCCACAAGCTCGCGCCCGCGCCTTGCACTCATGTGGTCTGTCACCGACCACATCCTGCACCCACCTGTGCAGCGAGCCCTGCGCTCTCACCAGCGCTCCGCTCGTCACAAGACCACGCTCCGCACTGCCGCATCCGGCCAGCACCCTGCGTGTCTTTCACCAGTGCCCCGCGCTCCTATGCGGACTCCTCGTGCACCGCACGACCACGCATCTCCAAGCGCCCCGCACTTTCAACCCTGCTCTCCAAGAGCAGCAGACACTACCTCAGTGTCCCCCCGGACTCCACCGGAAATCCAAAACTCCACCGCAAAGATCCAAACTGATCTTTCAACCAAAGAACCGAAAAAAATCTGCTTCAAGACCGATGGAAACTTGATTTTAAATCAAGCAAAAAATCCGGCCTCAACTGCTTCCATGCCTCCGAACTTCTCCGATTTGTTATGCCTTCGTCAATTTGCTGGACAACTGCCGATGTCACCATGACATCACCATGACATCATCTCTACAGGATTCTTAACTTCTTGCCATCAAGACCGAGCTTAGCTTCTCCGTCTACGGTCCCAATTGGAGCAGCCTCCGTTCGCTCGGTGTCCTGAAATCCAGAACCAGCCCTTCGTTCTGCCTTGCCTCCGCACCAAGCACCTGACCCAGCTAGCTTCTCCTGGCACAGCCTCTGCCAGGCATCACACGCAGCCAACTGGCTCCGCCTCCTTGCGGCCAGAGTCCCGATCAAGAATCCCATGGACAGGCTACCTGCCGAAGTCGCCTCCGGTAACCCTGCCGGAATCCCGTTCAAGAACGTTGGCCTAGATTCCGGCCAGTCCAGCCGAGCGCACAAGTCCGGCTTCGCTGGACCTCCCCGACACCTCCGCGTAGATCCGGCAACAACGTCCGGCGACCGAGCTCGACTTCGTGCTATGCTTCCGCTCTGATTCCGACGAGACAGCCCTCTTTCGCCTCGACCGCCTCCGTCAGTCGCTCCCTTCGCTGAATCCGGCGAACCCCGCCAAGATCGCGTCACCGGCAGCCACCTCCTCCTCTGACAGAACACCTTCCTTCTTTCACGATTGTCACCAAAGCTCTGATACCAAATGTAGAAAACTAGTGAGGAAGATCTTGTTGAGAGATCTTCTTGCAAGATCTCTAGAGAGGGAGAGAGGAGGGAGAGGGAAGAAGAGCCGTGAGCCAACAATGCTTTCAAACTTTATTTCCTTGGCTATCTATTACAAGTCTAAAAACTCTTATTTAAAGACTCCTAAGAGCTATACAGATAGCTCCACACATGACTACATATGTCAAAACAAGAAACCTAAAACTAAAGCAATCCTAAATCTAGGAACAAATACACAACAGTTACCAAATAATTTTTAGGTTTTAGGCCCCTAAGATTTTTGAAATCCGGATTTAAGAATTCCTACTTAAATCAAATCCTAGTGCTACCAAACAGCCCCTAAATAAATAAATAAATAAAATAAAATAAAATAAAAGAGTTTTAAAATTTAAGAGCTCCCTTGCAAAATTTGCAGGATAGAACCAAACTACCAAGAGCTCCAAAGCAAGGACATAAACAAAGTTCAAAAGGACGGCATCGACGTCCGCATAATAGCAGGAGAAGCATTCGGCGTCCGCTCGCCTATCTACACCCGAACTCCGACCATGTATCTTGATCTCACCATGGATCCCGGATCTCAGCTTCAACAACCCATCGCTGAAGGCTGGAACGCCTTCGTCTATATTATAGAAGGCGAGGGGGTCTTCGGCCATGAAAGCTCCTCCACTGCTTTGAGCCATCATACTTTGATTTTGAGCGATGGAGATGGAGTGAAAGCGTGGAACAAGTCGAGAAGGTCGTTGAGGTTTCTGCTCATTGCAGGGCAGCCATTGAATGAGCCGGTGGTTCAGTATGGGCCGTTTGTGATGAATACGCTTGAAGAGATAGAGCAGGCTTTTGAGGATTACCGGCTTTGTAAGAATGGGTTTGAGAAGGCCAGAAATTGGAAGAGGCGGGCATAGAAGCTCTGTTCATGGAGAAATTATTTTGTGCGGGTATTAGACGCAGCTTTATATTTGGAGGCGAATTAGGTGCAATCATGTTAGCGGTACCGAACAGTACCAAGCCACTGTATAACGAAAGGGTGACGTGATGCATTCTGGTTGGTCTCAAGACGACTTTTGACATCCGAACAGAATAATTTTTCTTGTACAAGTGATGGATTTGGGCAATGAGTTAGGAGAGAGAGAGAGAATTAGATTATTATCTTTTAAAAGGATGTAATTATTATCACATGTTGTTAATCATTTGCTATAAATTTTAATGACTTAAGTTTTAAATAAATAAAGTGGTTGATAATGTAAGAAATTAGTTAATTTTTTTTACTTGTTTTACTTTCTAAATTTTATCACTGCTGGTTGGTTTAAGTTCTATAATGCTTACAAACTTTCGCTATTTAAAAAAAAAAAACATTTGTTGGATGATAAAAATTATCAATCAATAGAATATCGGTTCGTTTGATGATTATTCAAATTTTGATTGTGTTTATTGAGAGCTATGAAAATATGCTTATATTAATAACTCACATATGCAGCTAGTTCATCTTATGCTTGGTTTGGGGTAGCTTTCTTGATGTTTCTTAAAACAGTTTTATAGTACAAAAATTTTCATTTTAATACAAAAAAGTCGTTTTGAGAAGCAGTAAGAAAGCTGTTCCAAACGAGGCCTTAGTTTGTTGATTGGGAGTTTTAATTATCAACTAAGAGGTTTCAGTTCGAGTCTTACATATGTGCTCCAATCATTATTTTAAATGATTGAATTCTCTATGATTATTGAGTTCTTCCAATTTGATATGAAAAATAAGGAGAGTTAAGAACCATTTGCATATTATATTTTGAAGGCTGTAATCCATTCATTATTTTGAATTATTCATAATATGTTTTGTTCTTGTTTGCAAACACACTAGATCATGTCCTCAGCTAATTGAACAATGATTGGAAGATCTCATCCTTGAATCAAACTAATTGATCCGCCCTATCCGAGTTCGAGCCGCTCGAATGATCGACCAATAGCTACGATAGGTGAAGCGGTGATCGTCGGAGACAAAAATTTTCCTCCTCAAAAGCCTCAACATCATGAGCACAACTGAGAATGAAAGTAAAAAAAATCAACCAACTAATCTTATAAAATAAAACTTAAATCATAAACTTTATTTTACCATCAACAAAATACAATGATTATCAGGCACAATCATTGTATGAATTTGTTCAACATAATGAGATACAGCGATGTCAATGATGCTTCATCAATATGATTCACGTGTGAGACACAATAATTTTGAAATCTACTCAATAAGACACTCTTCTTCAAACTATAATTAAAAAAAATGAAAAAAAAAAAAAATTCTTCTTGCAAGATAGAGGGTTGAAGTTGAATTCAATGTTATAACACACTTTTTGTCTATGAAATAATGTGATAAAAAATCTTATAGAAGTCTTTTGCTTTTATATTGTTGAGCTCCAAATTCTTAAATGTATTACATGAATAGCAATGCTTATTCTAGCAATTTTATTTTTCATAAGAAAATAAAACATATAGAAGTGGATTATCAATTCATCATATATATATCCTCTTCTTCTAGACTTCTAGTAAAGAAGACATCACTCTTTATGTCTGAGACAAATAATAGATAAAAAATATTTGTGAAATTTATATGCATCATAAAATTCTTATATGTTTATATATTTAACATTTAAATTTCTAAATTACATAAAAAAATATGTACAAGTATTAATTTATTTAAAAAAAAAAACACATATTTCAATACATATACTTTAATGTGATTTTGACACTAAAATAATATAAACATAAATGCAAAATTTAAATTTTAGATGTGTAAATGTAAAAAAGGTTTATGACATGCATGTAAATCCCCTAAAAATATTTACAAAGACTTTGCAACCACTTCATTTCCATAATATTTTCATCAACCTATACCTTCTTATTATATATATGCTCTAATTTAAGAGTGAATATGACCACATAGTTTTTATCAAATTTTCAAGAAGTAATTGTTATATATTATAAATTTAATCTAAAAAAATTATCTTTCTCATTCTTTCCTTCGTAATCTACCTCTTATTATCACTAAAGGTAAAGTGAAAATACCAAGTTGTACTTAATACTAAAAGAATTAGACTTTCTTAGTTTTGATAATATTATACTAATCTAACTTTTGCTATGCAATATTTTGAGTGTATAATTGCCAAAATTCTCTTAAATTTAGGGTTTATAAAGCACCATATATGAGTTTGAAGGATGTCGAAGCCATGTTTGAGTCATCGGATTACTCTCAATCAACTTGAGGTGCATTCTCTTGCCCAACAAGAGCATTCATTTAATATTTGTTTAATATTCATGATTTATATATGCCATTTTTTTGTATAATTTATTAATTGAAATTTGACATGACTGTCTTAGGCTTCATTATGAGACAAATTTTTTATTATATTTTAAAGCAATTTTTTAATAAAAAATTTTTAATTTCAAAAATATATATTTATACTAAATAACTGCATTAGAAAATAGTAAGAAAACTATCTCAAATGAAACCTTAGATATGAGCACATATTAACCGCATGTGCAAATAACCCCGCAAGGAGAAATTATTACGTGTAGAGATCATACACAGAGAACTGTCCGGATTGTATCTGTGATTGGCAAAAGAGCAGTAAATTGTCTTTTCCTGTTCATCATTGTACTTTTACTGTTCACAGAGACAAAACCGAACAGGTCACTGTATTCGTTCTCCGCTGGTAATAAATTTTCAATTATTCTTCATATGAGTAATTTTCAACTCTAATGTATTGTAATCATTATTGATAGTCATTATTTCAAACAAGACATGCCTTGTAAGATTAATCTAATTTGATTTAATGAATTAAATTGTTATAGCATTATATATACTAATAATCATATTACTTTAATGATCATATTATGCACTATATCTTGACATTTATGCCTTCGTGGGCAGCTTACATCGATTGAGTTTATTTTTTGGCTTCAAAATCATTCGTTTGACATGAAAATTAATGTTATATATAATATCCTGAAGTGGCACTAATATTAAGAAAATTGGTTGGCACCTTTCTTCTAATTCTAATGCAAAATACATTTTCCATCAGAATATCGACACGTTTTTCTTAGATAAAACAAATTTGGTGGATCGGAAAGGTGCCTAATTGCTGAGAAATTATTCTATACGGAGGTCAGATGCAACTCTACATTCGGAGGCGAATCAGGTGCAGCCATATCAGCGGTACTAAGCCATGATGCCGAACAGTACCAAACCGCAATACCGAGCAAAAGGGTGAGGTGATACATTCTAATTAGTTTCCTGACAACGTTCGGCGTCCGCATATAATAATTTTTCCTAATTGATTCTCTTCAATTCTGTATGCAAAAGATTTTTCATGTATAACTCATGCAAGGGTTTCAAACGAACGAAATAAATAGAAGAAAATATTTTTACAACATTTACAACAGGCTTATTTCTTATGCTAGTGATCAGCAATCGTATGCAACAAAGCCAAAAACAATTGGACATCCTTGAGGTTAACAATTGAATAATATAAAATTAATTAGAGGAAAAAAGCATATAACAGTCAGCAAAAATAAAAATCTCTGACAGTATTCCTTCACTCATTCTCCAATTTATGTTGTGAAAAGCAAGTAAATGAGACCCTTCAGGTATTCAACTATTTCGGATCCTCCTAGTTTCGAAGTTCCATAAACTCTGTCCACAAATGTTATCGGAACCTACACAAAGTAGGGGGAAATTTCAACTAATAAATTGTTCTCATAAACAATCAGCACCAACTAGTGTAAGATATATATATATATATATATATATATATATATATATATATATATTTCAATAGGTATTGCATCATCATATGTAGCATCAGCATTAGCTTTATCTCAACTATTTATGATCAATTTTCTTATCCTCAGTTCTCCGGTTATCCATATCTAGGTGAAAGAATTTGAAGCCTAATGATTGGAGAGATTATTCTGTGTGGATGCCGAGCGCAGCTCTACATCCGGATACCAATCAGAATGAGCCACGTCAGTGATACCGAACTGCAGGCTTAAGTATCCGGACGGGGTTCAGCTTCCGCATAGAATAATTTTTCCGATGATCGACGGAGAAGGTCATTTCTCCAAAGCCATGGATTTATCTCGCTTACCATTCCCAAATACAATTATCCTTGATAAGTGCTGCATGAGGCATTGAAACTATTTTGCACAATATTGATCAAGTTAATTTTATCTCTTTTTCTACCTAATCATTTTACTCTAATTTTACATATTATCTTATTACTGCATCTCTTACCATTTGTTGTATATGACCAAACCACTTGTGTCTTTCTCTCTAATCATTACAAAAATCAGAAGATTCAAAATAGAAAACTAGAATATTACCTCTTCAATATGATAGCCTTTCCTGCTGGCTCGGACAATCATCTCCATCTGAAATACATATCCTTTACTGACAACGGAGTTTATAACATCTTCGAGAACAGATTTCTTATAAAGCCTGTAAATGACAATTTAAGTCAGGCATCAGGAAATTGAAGCTCAAAAAGAAACTTGGCGCTTCTAACTGAAAGGACGTACCTAAATGATCCAGTCAGATCTGACACACCAGGCCATAAAAATGTCTGCGCCAATACATTTGCTCCTCTGCTAGTCAATTTGCGCATAAGATTCCAGCCATGAACACCACCACTTTTAACATAACGGGTGCCAGTAACTATATTGGCCCCGGTTTCCTTTTGCTTCCTGCTCAACAAGAGATGGTACAACATAGCGATATTGCCACCAAACTAATTTTCAACATTACATTATTTAACCATCTCATGAAGCATACATGAGATAAGTGGCTTAATCCTAAGAGATAGAATATGAAATGAGCATATACGTGAAAATATTGGAGTAGCTCCAATGAAAGATAAGATTAGAGAGAGTCGCCTTAGATGTTTTGGTCGCATTAAACGGAGGCCTTCCAATGACCCGGTTAGAAAAGTAGAGGTATTAGATTTGACTTATGTTAAGAAATGTAGAGATAGACCTAAAAAGACTTGGTTAGAAAATATTAGAAATGATCTTTCTTTATTAGATTTAAATGAGAATTTGACTTTTAAAATGACACGATGGCGAAAAAGGATTCATGTAGCCGACCCCACGTAGTGGGGCAAAGGCTTAACATTGTTGTTGTTGTTGTATGTTGGCACTGACATGGAAAATTAAAGACATTTATTGGGAAAAATTCAACAGTAGCATCTTTATTTACCACTCTTGATCAAAAGAATAATGATGGTACAAAATTTCACTGGAAGATCAATCAGAAGCAAGATGACCAATATTGAGAATTCAATTTTAACCATGGTACTGTCAAACTTTGGCCAATAAAAAATATAAAAAAAAATGAGAAGGGGTGTAACTAAATCAATAACGGGAATCATCTGTCTGGTATCTGTCAAAGCATAGTACTCTAATTCCAAAAATGCCTCAAGAATACAAATGAGAATGAAATGAGGAAGAAATGGCTATTTATATCAAGTAATGCAGGTCCCGTGAAAAACTACAACAAATATAGAATGCAACAAGAAAATCCTACTACTGCGACTATTCATATACACTATTGTACATTTTATTAAATCACAATACTCTTACGCTACTGGAGAAATAAAACTGCTTTCATAGTAATGATTTGGACTCTCGAAATAAAATTATCTAATTTAGAAACCTTAAAACACAAGAGACCCAACAGAAACAACATTCGGACAGCACCCACCTTTATAGAAATTTTTTTATAAATAAGAGGCTTCAATTAATTTGTTTTTTATTATTTATCTACTAAGTTAGAGGAAACGAGCAGGTGATTGCATAAAAACTGTGGATCAACAAGCCAAAGTTAGTTTGAATAGAATATTTTTTCCCTGTCAACGGACCAATAACAATAGCAACATAATTTTTATAACAAAGCTCCTAATGGTAAAATTAGCTAGTGGTGAAATCAAAATGTGCATAAAAAAAAAATAATTATGAGAAGCTTTGTTATGAAAATTGGTTTAGTTGTATTGTTATGGATGTCCTTGCTAAACATTTGCAAGAGGATGTACCCTGGTGTATGCTTTTTGTTGATAATATTCTTAGATTTGGTTAGGTTAAGAAAAGTAGAGGTAGACCTAAAAAGACTTGGTTAGAAAATATTAGAAATGGCCTTACTTTATTAGTTTTAAATGAGAATCTAACTCTTAACATGGGCAAATTATTGGGTCAGGTGATCGGACGCGGAGATAGGTCCGGATATTAATAAAATATTATTTTAAATTAAGCGCAGGTAAAGCGCAGGTAAAACGCAACTAAAGCGCAAGTAAAGCGCAACTAAAGCGCAAGTCAAAAGCGCAGGTGACGCGGCAAATTTTTATTGGATGTCCGAACTTATTTTTCGCGTCCGGTCACCTGACCCAATAATTTGCCCTTAACATGACACAATGAAGAAAAAAGATACACATAGCCGACCCCATGTAATGGGATAAAGGCTTGATGTTGTTGTTGTTGTAACAATATCAACAAACTCATACAATTCAAAATCTGAATCCAACTTAAGTGGTTATGGCTACAATAAAACGGTTTAAAAAAAGCCATTAAAAAAAAGAACTCTTCAGAAATGAGATTCTACATAACGGTCTGAAGCTCTTAACATCAATAATGAGAATGCAATAAACTTTTGGCACTGAAATCTTTAAACAGAACAAAAAACACCCTTGTTAACACTCTATTTCAGATTAGAGTAGCTTAAACTGCTGCAATATCTGAAAGAGTCAAATCAATGGTCCGTTAAACTACAAAAGTCTCTCTGTAATGAAGTACGATGAGGTCAAGGAAGCCAACCACTCCATGTACTCCTTTAGCCGATTAGCCTCTTTTATGGCTTGCCCTCCCACTCCTCCATCGCCAGTATCCACTTCATTCACTCCATTCATTACCCTCAAGCGCTCCACCACAACCCCCACCTCCTCATCCACCAGCTATTTGATAGAAGAACCAAAATCTTAGTAACACTAATCTCCATGGAAAATGCTTGACCAACCAGGTTCCTCCGTAGACACAGCAAGTGATTTTCAACGGCGAATAATGAGATGGATTGAAAATGTGTATCAATACATTGAAAATGACACATTTAGCAAAAATTATGGAGGCAAATTAAGATCATCATCAGTGTGTAATGGGAAGAGATGCATTAAAGGATTTGTGGCGAGTATAGATGCATGAAGCAGGCAAGAATAATAAGAGGGAGGAGATGAGTTCTTTCTAATCATATGATGGCAGGGGAGGAGATTGCATTTAAGGATGCGATTTCAACTCATAAAGCAAAGATTGCTCAAAGATTAAACTCATTATTAATTAAAAAGCCAAGCCATGAAACACATTTTTAGCTCATTCCGATATTCAAGACAATTTCAAGCTGGGCCTTGATCGAATCGAGTCAACTTGAGATAAGTTCATTACATAAATAGTATGTATATTTTTAAAATTAATATATAAATGCTTATGAATATATGCCTATTAAATATTTGTTAAAATTTAAGAAAAGGAAAACAAATGATTGAAGTCAACTCAATTCAAATTTGACCCTACTCAATTCTAATTTGGAGCATCTTGAAATAAAGTTGATTTAAGTCAGCTCAAAATCAAATCAATTTGATCCATGAGTCGATTATAAGCCATCAAATCATAAAATCAAGTCATTATAACACCTATTTGCATTGTGGAAGATGGAGGAAATGGAATGGCATATTTGTTTTGTTTTAAAATTGAGTGGTAGGTTGGTAAATCATGAAGATTAGATGGCAGATGAGCAAATGGAGAAGTTTTTATGTGTTTATACCAATCAAAGCTTAAAAAAAACATAACTATATTGAGATGTCTCCAGATTCTTGTTAAAAAGCGTAAAAGTGTCATAACACGGAAACTCACCTAATGAAACTTGGTAAATATTTTGGCTGCAAAAAGGAGTAGAAAGAAGAACATGGATTAAAAAAAGAACAAATAAACTTGATAGCCAAAAAACATTAAGCAGCATTCTTACATGATGAGACAGATCTGCATCCATGATTATTACAAAATCTCCAGATGCATGCTTCAGCCCATGACAATAGGCAGTTCCTGTACCCCTTTTTAGATCAAAAACTTAAAGCTTTTTTATCTAAAGATAAAAGATAAAAGGAATGGCCAGCACATACCTAGACCAAGCTTACTTGGTCTTGCTCTTAATAGCTTGGAATCATCAAGTCATTCAGTAGGGTTAATGGCACCAATATAATCAGACAGATAATTAAATCAGATTAAATCTATAAGAGAATGCTTTCATAAAAATAAAAGTGAATCATGTTCCTACAATGCGCTCTTCACCATATAGTTGCTGAAGTTGTTTTACCATGTCTTGAGTACCATCAGGACTACCATCGTCTACAATTATGACTTCAAAATCCAATTCCCTGTAAAATCAAACATCGATTGCTTATAGGACATTTAGAAATGCTAATTATGTTTTACACCATCAGGGCATTTTAGAAGAAAATATGGTGCATTAAGGAAAAGTAGGAATAAGCAACAACATAAAGAAAACTATATTTTAGGGAAATTAAAACTAAAATGTTATGGTATCTAGAGAATCTCCAGCTTGGATGATGAGCGGATAGCTACATTTGTTAGTCTCATTTTTGTCTGATCTTTAAAGTAGTTTAAACCAATCTAATTAACTTTTGTAAATATAACTCTCACAAAGAGCTTTAATCACCAAAATCTTCGCAGAACTTTCATAATCAGCAGTTAACAAAAATAAAGCTAGTTTTAAGGAATTTCTACGGTTGTATTAATGAGACATTGAATTTCATTTCCATGTCATTTTAACATTTTGAATGTTTGGTTTGAAGTAAAAAAAATGCAAAAAAATATATATATATATATAATACCCCAAAAGACCCATTTGGCCTTTTCCCATTTATTCAAAATTTGTCCTATCAAAGTGAATTTGAATACACTATTCGCAACCCTCTCTCCCTGGGCGACTTATTGTATCCGGTCACCTGACCTCCGGACAACCAATCCAGATGCGCAACGTCACCCAAATACACTGGGCCCCGGTGTATTTGGGTGACGTGGCGCATCTAGATTGGTATCCGGACGAATCTGGACACCAGACGCAATAATTTGCCCTCTCCCTGATATTCTCCCTTGCACCTCACATCCTCCCATCATAACCCCTCATTGTTGTGTAGCCTCATTGTGTATTGCCTCCCCAACCCAACCATGTAGAACATCATAGTCCTAGCCCTTAACATGTAAAATGTAGGGTTGAAAATGAGCTCAATTAGCTCGCAAGCTTGCTTGAACTCGACTATTAATGAGCCTGCAAGTCAAGATAATCAAGCCGTGAATTTAAGCTGGAGATCAGATTTCAGCTCATGATATACAAGCTCAAATTTGAGCTTGACCCAGTGATACGTTTTGGAAGTAAAAACGGCAAGTTAACAAATAGAAAATTGTAGGAACAAGAAGATATGGACTGATTTTTTATTATCTCTTCACCAACACGAACATGGGGAAATAAATCTAACACAACATCAACGTGACATCATGGCATGCTACAAAAAGTAGAACATGACACATCATGAAAACGTATCATATTTTATAAAATCTTGTAAAGCCATCACAATATTTTGATATTAATCCCCCATTTATTTTTTTATATAAAGAATTTTAAACTAGCCCTTATCTCCTCCTTTCAAATAGCCCAAATTAGTGGATTTTCTTTAATTGGTACCCCATGCATGTAGGAAAATATAAGAGGAAAAAGGATATAAAGTTGTAATATTGCTCCCATTATGCTATCTTGCAATGCATATGTGGTATCTTTCATGTTTACAGATTTTTCATATGCATAGCCACCTGGATCACATCGTGGAGAAAGGCTTCCCACCTATATACCACTACTTCCAATAAAGATGCATCTTAAGAGTTTATCCCCTCTACAGAACATTTTTATAAAGTTTTATCATAAAAAAAAAACTTAGTTCTAGCCCAAACTTAACTTTCCTAAGAGATTTTTGTGCCACATACGTTTATATTGAAAAACACTGTGAGTTGTGCTTTACATGCAAAGAACTATGTTTTTGGGATACTGTGACATCTAATGTTTTTTGTTTCTAAATAGCTATCTTTTTACTTCATCATGCTAAACACTAAATGTGATCCATGGAAAGAAAGCAAGAATTACTGACATGAGGGCCCTTTACAATTGTGGAAAAGGTAATATAGATTAATGATAGAAATCAGGAGCTGCTATTTAATAGAGACTAGATTATCTATCAGGTTAGCTTCTTTTAACAATTAAAATGATTGATTAAAATATTCTTGAGGAGCGATAAAATTTATTTTAAAATTATGTATTTATACTATAACAGTAGTTCAAAGGAAAGCCATGCCATAAAAGTTGTTGAGCTCCACAAAATAAATTATTAAATTATTGAGTTTCAAAATTGGGAGGCTTCCACAACAACATTATATATCATTGCTTTATATTTTTCTATTTTGTGTTGCATAATTACTTAAAGTACTATACTGAGTGTCGATAAGTGACCCTCACTCTTCATGTGATATCCAAAATTAATAATCAGACTCGGATCCCTCCAATATAAATCCAACCTGACTTCACACGATCTTAAATTTATTTAGTATTTATGCTCAAAATGACGACATCTAACCTCTCTCTCCAAAATAAAAATAGGATATTGACATGCTATTAAAACAAAACAAAAAAATAACTCCATTAAAAAGTCATCATTTTATTCTTTTTGACCGTGTAGAAGTCTATTATATACCAATAACTATTGACTTTTGATATTTTTACATTGTATTTAATTCAAAAAATATAATAAAATATTTAATTATTTTTAAAATATGTCATCCTAATTAATTAACATCATGGCTACATATTATCCTAAGTTATATGAAATATAAAATGATGTAAAATATTAATCTTCAATGTCATCTTTATTTAATTGTAATCAAATGAGCAACTTATAAAGGAGAATAGGCAATTAGATGATGCATTGTCATCCATAAATTTTGAAATTATTAGATAAAAATCAACTTTCTAATAATCTTTGTTAAAGATTTGAAAGTCTTTGTAGCCGTATTCATCCTATTTAAAAATTAATAAACTATTTTTTAATCAATTTAACTTAAATTTATCAATCAAGAATAACTTTTTTCATATTATCATTATTTTTAATCAATATAAATATGTCAAAATAGTAAAATCCATAGAGAAAATTGCACTTAGGCTAAATAGACAATTATATCTATCATTTTATAAGACAACCCAAATTCTTTGTAATTATATTTTATTAAGATCTCATTTGATATATTTGTGTTGGCAGTTTGCTTTTATTATGCTGTTTGAAATATATTTGTGTTAGTAGTTTGTTTTTATTATGTTGTTCGAAATAAATTCATCATCCTTTCACATCAAATTAAATATGAATTATTTCATAAATCAATTTATATACTCATAAATCATATAGAAAGTGCATAAATAAAATAATAATTTTCAATATATTAGTCAAGTCTCTTACTTAACATTGTTTTTTTTTTATTAAAGCAATACAAATGTGATAATTACTGATCATGTTTAATATTTCATAAATGTTTGAAGTCATATTAACTTATTGAGCGATTTACATACATAACACAAAATTTTTATATATTGATATATATTACTTATACATCTTTATATTTACATATATTAAACTTTAATATTTAAATTATATAAAAATATAATTAACATTATATTATCTCAATTAAAATAAATTATTTCACACATATGTTTCAACGTGATTTAAATCATATATAAAATGTTATATAAATAAATATAGCTGTTAGACGTACAAATAAATTAAAAAATTATGATGTATGTATATAAATTTTACTAGTTTCTTTTATTTCAAATATTTCATAACAAAAAAGTGTGTGCATTTGGACATTTCTGTGAGCTTTGAATATCTTCTAAATGACATTCACACTATTGTTATGCTTGTTATAAGAAAAAAAAATTATATAGTATTACTTAGAAATCACTTATAAAATGACATTTTAGGTCATAACATATATCTTAAATATTTGTGATGATAGTAAAGAAATGTATTTGAAATTGATGTATTTCCACGTAAAAAACTTGATATCTCTTATGATTCTCGCACACCTCTCTCTTTATATGTATACATGTTAGATCTTTGTACAAAGCTAGGACGAAGAGTCATAATAGACTTCTTTATTATCATTGTAAATATTTAAGATGGATGTTATGGTCTAAAGCATCATTTTATAAGTAATTTTTAAATAATAATATACAATTATTTTTCTATAACAAGTATAACAATTGTATGAATATCATTTAGAAGATATTCAAAGCTTATAGAAATGTTCATATGCACACACTTTTTGTTACAAAAGATTTGAAATAAAAACTAGTGAGATTTATATACATACATCACAAAATTTTTATTTATTTATATGTTAAGCATCTATATTTATTTATACATCATTCTATATATGACCTAAATCACCTAAAAAGATATACAGGAAATAATTTATTTTGCTTGAGATAATATTATGTTAATTATATTTTTATATAATACAAATTTCAAAGTGTTATATAAGTAAATATAAAGATGTAGATGTTACATATATCAATATATAATAATTTTGTGTTATGTATGCAAATCTTTTAAGAAGTTAACATGACTTCAAGCATTTATAAAATATTAAGCATGCTCAGCGATTATTACATTTGCAATACTTTAAGTCTTAAATCAATAACAAAAATAAGACTAAATAAGATATTTGTCTACTATATTAAAAATAATTATTCTATTTATGCACTTTCTATATGATTTTAAGAATATATAAATTGATTTATGAAATATTTCATATTTAATTTAATGTGAAAGGATTGTGAACTTACGTCAAGTAGCATAATAAAAGCAAACTACCAATATAAATATACCAAATGAGATCTTAATAACACATACTTACAAAAAATTTGCATTGATTTATAAAAATGATAGATATAAATGTTTATTTAGCCCAAGTGTCATTCTCTCTATATATTTTACCATTTTTTATTTTGTAAGTTTCATTTATTTATTTTGGTTATATTGTCAGATCCATGAAATTATATTTATATGATTGTTTGTTGAGTATATGAAATGACATAAGATTTTTTAGTATATCTATGAAATTTTAATATTTTTATTTCTTTTATTTTTGTTGTGTTATATATATATATATATATATATATATATATATATATATATATATATATATATATAGAGAGAGAGAGAGAGAGAGAGAGAGAGAGAAAGAGAGAGAGAGAGAATATTTTATTCAAATGTTATTATTTATCAATAAAAGCTTAAATATTTAAATTAAACTCATTTTAAAAAATAATCATACTAAAAGTATTATTTAACAGGTGATATATTTTTTTTTGAAGAAAATAGGTGATATATTTGAGTAGTGGATTCAAAATATTTTTTTTTCTCAACTCGACTGAGCTGTGGATTTGGCGGCTTGCAAAGATGAACGGAGTTTTGACCAACTAGCAACTAGTTAGAGATTTTTTTTCTTCTAAACATAGGAAAAATAGATTTTAAAAGGGTCAAACTTATCTAAATAATCTTCTTTATGTAACAAAATTATAATTTTGAGGGTGGGTGATTTCCCGCCCTGTAGTAGCTATGGTTCCACCCTTGGAGTAGATCTTATCTCTCACCAAACCATTATTAGTTCATTTGATGATTATTGAAGCTTTTTATTTGTTAAACTACCCCTTTTGGAAAAAGAGTGTCATGTATCAATGTAAATATCTTTGCCATGTATTAATGAAAATATCTTGGAATATTACTTAACTTACCAGCATACCTCTCAGCTTGAGGCTTCCAACTCTAGACACCTTGCTAAGCAAAAGATTCACAATTGAATTTATGCATTGTAGTTTACTCTTTAAAGGAAAAACATAACAAAGAGATGTCTGAGAGCCTTCTTAAGAATTGTTTATTTCACGGGGCTCTCGCTTTTTAATATATTAATGAAAATTTTCCATTAGTCATATTCAAAAGAAGAATCTAATTTGATCATGTTATTTAGCCATAATAATTATTGATACATCTTTGCTAGCATCTAAATTGTCGTGCAATTTATATGTTGGAAAATTAACTATATGATCCAAGAGCAACCATCTATATAGATGGCAGCTACATAGCTAAAATTGATGGGAAAAAAAGGTTAAAATCATTGATCATCTGGATAGAAGTGAAAGCTTACAAACAAACAGTGAAGAAGCAACCAAATAATTTAAATCTTCACAATACTATAAAGTATAAAATGGCACAAAAATAGTAAATTCCAATAAATGGACGGAGAAAGCATTACCGGAGGTGTTTGAAGATGAGGTACACAAGAAGGCCGATGTTGAGGCGCTCGTTGTAGGTTGGTATGATGATGCTATACTTGTTATTCTTCTCCATGCTCAACGAACAAACCCTAGACGATCAGATCCCAAGAAATCAATTCAAACTGAAGTAGGGCAGCCCAATATCACAATCTGACTCTCAATGACGCGGCCAGCTAGAGTTTGATTCGATTGCAATAAGAGAAAGATTCCAGTGGAAGAACAAAAAAAGCGAGAAGGTTTGGAGATGGTCAGGGGAAAGCAAGCAAGGAACGGAGGACTACAAATGCTCCAAGGAGCAGTTTAGTAGCCTGATTTAAGCAGGATTTACGCAGTATTTACGGTAAATCCTATGCTTCGACGGATTTAAGCGATTTAAACGAATACAAAAGAATACCAGTCGAAGGGGCTGTTTGGCAACAGGAGTTATGCAGGATTTGGGCAGGATCTACGCTAACTCTTGCCAATCAGGATTTAAGCAGCCGGTAGATCTCACGGCGGAGCAAATCCTCCGTTTCCCTCTTTTTTCCGTAAATCCCGGATTTACTCAATCCTGAAGTCCTGCGGATTTACGGGATTTGGCTGAAGAAGCGCGCGAAAAGAAGAACGATAGTTACCTTCACAGCGAGCGACTCCCGTCGCTACGTCTGATCCAACAGGAAGAACGACGAACTTAGCCACTTCCGATTCGCAGTGCTAGCGACTCGTTCAAAACCCTACCTCACGCGACGCTCGTATCCAAAAGGCAACAGCAACGAATGCAGAAGTAAGAATAAATCGTTTAATTTATGTAATTTATTAAATATAAATTTAAAAATTAAAAAAATAATTAGATAATTATTAGTGTTATTTTCATAAACTAGTTTAAATACAGTTACATAAAATGAAAGTTGCTGAAATTTTAAATACAATAATAACATCAAATTTTTATCCCATTTTGTGGGATATCTATATGAATAATTTTTTTTTCATTATGGTCTATCACAAGCTAAATTCTTATTTAAATTTAATAAAAATAAATCGCTTCTAATATTTTCAAACTAAGTATTTTTAAGTATACTTTTATCTTTCTTAACATAAGTCAAATATAATACGTCTACTCTCTCTCTCTAACTAGATCATCGGAAGGTTGTTGTTTTCTGTAACCCAATCATCTAAAGTTAAATTTTTAAATATAACAAAATTAATTTAATATTTTATATTTTAATTAGAGTTTGTATCTAAATAATTTAATATTTAGAAAATTAAGTTAACATATGTGCATAATTTTAATATAAATGAGGTTTTAAAAATTAATAAAATATATTTTTTTGCAGGATAGAAGAATTTATAAAATTAATACAAAATATTTATAAGATGAAATTAAAAAGAATTTAAACAAATGGTGCAAATAAAAAAAATTAAATTTTAATAATAAGAAACCACAAATTATTTATTTATTTGCAATTATTTATTATTAGCACAGATTTTCAATGACTTCTTTCCTAATGTTATTATTATTTTTATTTATTTTAATATGAATAGCGTATTAAATTCAATTTGATTTTTATTTAGTGGGACTGATGAAAATAGGTTGCCAACTTGTTCATGAATGTTAGTTACTAAATATTTATAAATATTATTTTAATTAATATATAATAATAGTAATAATAATAATAATAATATAAAGTGGAAACTTTCATTTTTAGCATATACTAAACACATGAGGGCGCCTTTTTTTTATGAAATATATATATATATATATATGTTTTGAGCTTATTAGTTGCAATATGTTTATTTTAAACTAAAGAATTTGTATTTAATAAATAATTCTTCAAAAAAGATAGAGGAGAAGGATTATACACAGTATAACAATTTTAAATATTTAGATAATAGCAGAATATAATATATTATGATAGAAAAATTACAAAGCATGAGCTCTCAACCAAATAGAAAATTATAAATATTCCGTTCAAATAATATTTATAAACATAAAAGTTTGATGGCTCGAACGCTTCTTAATTAGGTCAGATAAGTCTTTTAAAACTTTGGCATGCATGATATTTATAAACATAAAATTTTAATTTTTCTAATATTTACTTAAAAAATTAAATGAAATAATATTATTTATACTTTTTTAATATGAATTTTAAAATTTTTATTTTTTATTCACATACATTTTGTGCACATGTAAATAAACATTAATAATTACAATTATTTAGAGTGATGATGTGGTATGTAGAGGATCTTGAATGGATATATATAGAACTCTATTGATATAATAATGACAAGAAACGGTTTTGCTGACGTGTCTAACTCGTTCCCTTAACACGCCTCCTCAAATTAATCATTCTGGGAGCGAATGGTTAATTTGGAACGTAGCAAATTGAAATGAGTTATGGGAAGAGGTTTTGTGAGAATGTCAGCAATTTGATCTGTAGAAAAAATATGGGCTATGTTGATGTTGCCGGTTTGTATATGGCCTCTGATAAAGTGATAGTCAATCTCTATGTGCTTCGTCCTTGCGTGGAAGACAGGAATGTGTGCTAGAGCTATTGCGGAGGTATTGTCACAATATATGGTCGTTGGCCGGGTTTGATTGATGTGGAATTCATCAGCTAGCCGGCGGATCCACAGGATATCGGAAGTTGCAGCTGAGAGCGAACGGTACTCAGCTTCCGTGGATGACCGAGCTACAGTCGTTTGTTTCTTGACCGACCACGAAATGAGGTTGTTGCCTAAGAATGTACAGAAGCCGGAAATTGATTTCCAGTCAGTTAGATCTGCCGCCCAATCTGCATCGGTGTAGGTGCGAAGGCATAAGTCTCCGGTTGTGAGCGGTAGACCGAGCTCTAGTGTACCCCGAATGTAGCGCAGGATGCGCTTGAGTGCAAGATAGTCGCAATTTCTGGGTTGGTGCATGTTTTGGCAGATCGAGTTTGTGGCGAATGCGATGTCCGGACGAGTTATGGAGAGATATTGTAAGGAGCCGGCGAGTTGCGGAAGAGCTGGGGATCTGAGTAAGGTTGAATATCCGGAGTTTTACTGGGTTTGATGTGAGCCGGTGTTTTGGACAGCTTGCAATTCATAAAACCTGCATGGGATAGCAACTCTGTAGCATAGTGGGATTGACTTAAGAAGTAACATGTTGTGGTTTTGATCACCTGAATGCCAAGAAATAACGAGACCGCCCCGAGTTGTTTGATGTTGAATTGAGATTGAAGATGTTTAATGGTGGACTGTATCTTGTTTCGATCATTCCCTGTAATTAGGATATCATCAACGTAAACCAAGACATAAACTGAAATAGTAGCTTGATTAAAGATGAGAAGAGAGGGATCGGCCTTGCTAAACTGGAACCCGAGTTCGTGTAGGGATTGCATGAGCTTTTGGAACCATTGTCGTGGGGATTGTTTTAGCCCGTACAACGATTTGTGGAGCTTACACACGAAATTGGGGTGTTGATTGTCTTCGAAGCCGCGCGGTTGTTTCATATAGATTTCGTCGTTCAGGTCGCCGTGGAGAAATGCGTTTGACACGTCCAGTTGATTGACTTGCCAGGCGTGATGAAGAGCGACAGTAAGGAGCATTCTGATCGTAACTATTTTAGCTACCGGACTGAATGTGTCTGTGAAATTAATACCGAACTCTTGTGAGCATCCTTAAGCTACTAATCTTGCTTTGTATTGGGTGACCTCGTTGTTCGAGTTGAGTTTGGTCCTAAACGTCCATTTGCTGCCAAGAATAGCTTTATCTGGGGGTGCTGGAACTAGGGACCAAGTGCCCTGTTTCTGTAGTGCGAGGTATTCAGTCGACATAGCATTCCTCCAGTGAGCGTGCTTCGAAGCTTCAGTGAAATTGTTTGGAGTTAATTGTGAACTTGGAACGACAGAGAGGTCGAAGATTGGTTTAGCTTTGGAGATTCCTGAACACAAACGCATTTGCATTGGATGCTGGGAGAGCGTGTGATTGGAGTGTAGCGGAGCGTTCTGCGAATTTGCCGTGGAGTTCAACGGTTCTGTCATGGAGTCTGGAGCAGGTATATTGACGTTGGTGTTTTGTTTAGTGGGAATGTTGCTGATAATGTGATCAGTTGGTGTAGAAGACTGTGGGATGGCCGGTGGAATAGTAGATATTGGAACGAGGAGTAACGGGGACTGGACTGGATCTCGGAGAGGGCGTTGGTCGGTGATGTATTTGATTTGTAGGGAAAGATATTCTCGTAGAATACCACATGTCTTGAGATGTATATGCGATCATTATGTAAGCTTAGACAACAGTATCCTTTGTGCTGGGGCAAGTAACCTATGAACACACATTCCAGAGATCAAGGTGCCAGTTTGTCTGGCCCATATGGTTTAGTCCAAGGGAAGCACAGACAACCGAAAGTTCTGAGGTGTTTGTAGGCTGCAGGTTGGCCATGGAGACTATGGTAGGGTGTTTGATTTTTGAGGGCAGACGAGGGTAGCCTATTGATTAAATAGTTAGCAGTGGTGAGAGCGTCGGCCCAGAAATGGTTTCGAAGCGAGGCCGCGTGAAGCAGTGTACGAGTGAGTTCAAGAAGGTTGCGATGTTTGCGTTCAGCGGTGCTGTTTTGCTCCGGTGTATGAGGGCAGCTTATGTTATGAGTGATGCCATGATGATGAAAAAACTTGTTGAACGTGTTGTTTTTAAATTCCCCGCCACCGTCGGACCGACACGTCCTAATGTTAGCGTTGAAGTTATTCTTAATCATGTTGTAGAACTGCTGGAATTTTGAAAAGACTTCTTGTTTGGACTACAGCAAATATAACCAAGTAAATCTTGTAAATTCATCTATGAAAACAACATAATACCGATAACCTTGGGTGGATGGTGTGGGGGCAGGCCCCCACACATCCGAATGAACCAATTCAAACGGTTTGTGACACACAGATGTACTAGTAACAAAAGGCTGTTTGTGACTCTTAGACATGTTACAAGAAACGCAGACATTTAAAGAAGACAGGGTAATATCCGGAACAGTGTTTGCAAGATGCTGTAATTTGCGGGCATTGGGGTGCCCAAGTCGGGCATGCCACGGTGTGCTGATGGATCTTGCGGTATGGAGAGCTTGTGTTACATTTGATAGGAGCCTTGAGTTGATATAGCCCATGGTGGTTGGGTCCCCGGAGAAGCACCTGATTGTCCTGAAGATCCTTTATGACAAATTCATAAGCATTAAAAGAAATGGAAATATTATTATCAGACGCTAATTTTGAAACAGAAAACAAATTATGCGAGAGGGAGGGGACGTGTAAAATGTTATGGAGATGGAGCTTACGATGCGACTCGGGTAAAGGAAGAATTCCTTGTCCCGAGTGTTGAATTGGAAGAGTACTTCCATTTGCGATTGATACAGATCGAAGTCGTTGTAAGTCGTTGGGTGATTTATGTTTGCGACGTCAGAAGTGAGGTGAGAAGAGGCGCTGGAGTCCAAGATCCAGTCGTTTGTGGAAGAGTGATGTTGCTGAACCGTGAGAGCTCGCGGGTTGGATGGTGGGGCGTAATTGAGATTGCACCTATGCCAACAGTTTAGCGCAGAGTGTCCTGTTTTGCCGCAAATTTGGCAAATGGGTCTTGCATATACCGTTCTGGCGGAATTTTGGGTCTCGTTTGAGGTTTGTGGACGAGACTGTGCTCCTCTGCCACGGAACATGTTTGACTTACCACGGTAGTTTGAGCTGCGATTTGAGAGAAATGCAGTGGTCTCCACATGTTGTATTTCTTGGAGATGCTGATGCTTGATGTTGATTTCTTCACTGCACAATAGAGAATAAAGATCGTCAAGATTAATGGGTTGGAGAGATGTTCTTATGGCTGTCTTGAACGGATTGTAAGCTGTAGGTAGTCCGTTTAGAATGTAGAGGATGATATCCTCTGTGTCGACAGTGGAGCCGGCTGTGGCAATGCTGTCGACGATTTTCTTGATTTGATCAAGATATTGTTGCATCGTACGATCTTTCATCTGGATTTGATGAAGCTCATTCTTGAGCTGAATAACCCGGGAGCGATTTGTAGGTTGAAGACGACATTCTAGAGTGAACCAAACTTCGGAGGCCATCGTGAGAGAAAGAATGTATGGAAGAATTGATGACGAGATCGTAGAAAGAAGTGCTGATACGAGATTTCGATCCGTAAGTTTCCACCGAGCGTATGCATCGGACTCTGACTGGGACGGACAGAGCGCAAGGCCGGTGAGATGATCTTCAAACCCGTTTGCGGAAAAATGTTGGAACAGTTGTAATCTCCAGATTGCGTAATTGTCCGCCGTTAGCTGTGTTGGAACAAGATTTTTTATATTGGCGATGAGGAACTTGAGATGAGGAGGAATGGTGAATTCGATTTCTTGGTTGAGGATGCCAGAGGATGTCCGACGAGAATCGGCAGAGCGTTCGTCAGCCATGAGATCAAAGAGTTGTCGTGAGGCTATGGTGCTCTGATACCATGTAGAGGATCTTGAATGGAACATGGAGAAGAAAGAACCGGAAAGGAGAAATAGAAATCTTTATTACTTGAATGTTTATTACAGAGCAATGCTAGGAGTATATATAGAACTCTATTGATATAATAATGACAAGAAATGGTCTTGCTAACGTGTCTAACTCGTTCCCTTAACATGGTATACTGTGGAAGAAGCAGTGCAAAAATAAACAGAACAAATAGTAAAATGACTTTAGCCTGAAAGTATCATATGTTTTTCTGTGTAATTCCTCTTCCCAGTAAAAAAGATATACAAAACTTCAGCTAGCTAGCAAGGGTCTACCATCCTGCCGAAATTAGTTGCTGACCACTAAAAAGAACTTTGTACTGTCATTCCTATAATTGAAATTAAGATAATGGAAACTATAGCTATATAACAGAATGCATATATAAAAATAACTGAAAGTGTAAAACGATATAACTATGGCAAGATTAATCAATGGCCATGATGCTCCTCATCTGATGAACAAAATATTTCCTTCATTCTAATAATGATAATATAACCTTTTTGTTTATGTACCTTTAATGCATTTGCAATAAAAAAAAGCAACTCTTTCAACTTCAACCATCGATATTGCACCAGTTCAAATGGATATGAGGAATGTGAGCAATCTTGTGCCCATTGGAGCCTTCATCCTCTCGATAGCGCTCCTGTAACTCTGGAGGACATTTCCAAAATGATAGAGTTTTCAAAGAGGGAGGAAGGTTCGGTAATTCCCGAAGCATAGGAATCTCATGACCAATATATAGTAACTGAAGTGAAGATAAGCTTTCCAAGGAGGAAGGGAGAGACTGTAAGGATTTGAGAGATGAAAATTGCAGCCGAGTAAGAGAAGAACTAACTTTCATAAACCACTGCTCCGCATCATTTGGAAGTGAAACCAGCTCGTCATTATCCGAAATACTCAGCTCTTTTAAGGAGGCGATACTTCTCAATGGCTCCATTAGCAACACCAATGGATCACTTATGCTAAGATTGTTGAGCATGAGATGGCAATTATTAGTGGTCTCCACTTCTCGATATCTTCCCAGAGAGATCAGATTGGGGCACTTTATAATTCTCAAGTCTCTTAGTGCTGCAAGTCTTGGTATTTCATCAGCCAGTGGAAGAGATGTAATGTTTGGACAGTGAATGACTATTAATGTTTTAAGGGGAATTGGAATTGAATTGCTACAAAAATTCAAAGTCGTCCACCCGGTGTTTTCGATGTGCAATATCCTGATCTTCGAAGGCAAAGAGGGCAACTCTTTCAACTTCGGGCATTTATTTAGAAACAGTTCAGTTAAGCAAGGAAACAAACATCCATCTTCAGCAGCTACTCCTGCCTCAGACCAATCCTCTAATGCTTCTAAGTCCCCAATATCTAACACCTCCAGCAATGGAAAGGCATGATATTTATCATTCCCATTAAATTTACTTTCGAGCCATTTTACTTTCGGCATGCTAGAAAGTTTTAGATACTTGAGGAAGGGAAGTTGCCCAAAAGGTGGAAGAGTTTCGCACTCCAAGCAATCTGTCAATTCGATTAACGCTAGATTGAAGATCAGATTGACATTGTTCGTCCATATTGCAAACCTTGCACCCATGTATCTCTTTATTCTCAGATTCCTTAAACATTTTGGTGGCTGAAGGTTGTCGAGCACGTTCTCATCTAAATCGATGTTCCTCGAATCAGTGTTACTCCAACATAAGGTTAAATCTGTGAGCCTCCGCTTAGCACATAATTTGGCACTACAAGCCTCCCCGACATCCTTAACTTTTTCAAGGCAAGTGATTCTTAATTTGCAAAGATCATTCATATTCTCTAGCTCCCCAATTCTATAACCAGTCACATCTCTAAGATCAAACATATTCAGTACTTGAAGAGACTTTAGCTTCCCAATCCCACATATAGATGAAATATACTTCTCGGGCAATTTCACGTAACGCAAGTTTGAAAGGTTATTAATGTCACCTGGTACAAAATCATCAACTTTAAGTTGGCTTGACCCCCATGTGCTATCATAGATTATGTATTGCAAGTGATAGAGATTACTTAGAGATCTTGGCAACATAGTCAAATTCGGAACTTCAATCTTTAAGAATCGAAGATGTATCAAATTTTCAATCTCCTGAGGTATCATTTTCAAGCATGTAGAAGATATGTATAATAAGCGTAGGCTTCCCAATGCTTTGAATATGTCAATAAGTGCATTGCAAAGATCCCGATTACAAGGTCTATCGAGCAAGAAAAGAGAATGCAAATATTTAAACTTCTCAACCTCTTTTATGATGTCTGGATTTATAGTTTGAACAGACAAGTGTCGAAGAGTCTTAGGAATTATAGAAGGAAACTTTGTACTATTCTCAACTCTTAAACATTCATGTATGGAAACTAATTGTGCTAATTCATGTATTAAGTCATGCATCTTGTAGTATCGTCCTTTAAACTTCTCAAAGAAATTTTTTTTAACCAAAACATCAAAATACATTCCTCCAATATCTTCCATAGTCCATTCTTGATCATGAGGCTGCTGAATGAAACCCAATGCAATCCACATTTTCACTAAATCATCTTTAAGAAACAGATGATCTTGTCGAAATATAGAACAAAATGAGAAACAATTTTGTAGATGTTTTGGGAGGAACATATAGCTCAATCTTAAAATGAGAAAGATGTCATCCTGACCCAATTTTGAACTTACAAAATCACTATTTAAAATATTTGTCCAATGTCTTTCATTCAAGCTAGAATTCAAAACACCACCGATGACCTTAGCTGCCAATGGAGATCCTGAAAGCTTTTTAACTATCTCTCCAGCAATGGATCTTAATCTTTTATAATCATTAGGATTCTCTACATCAGCAAATGCATGAGAGTTGAGGAGCTGCAAACACTGATCTTCCTCCAAGCCCTCTAATCTAAATATTTCATTATTTTTAATCACCTTTGCAATCATCATTGCAACTGAGTCCATTCGAGTTGTTACCAAAATCCCACTACCAATTTTCCCATAAGCCAGAGGGGTGAGCACCATCTCCCATTTGCTGATATCCCGGTTTTCCTCCTCCTCCCAAATGTCATCCAGAACAAGTAAGAACTTTTTGGACATAATCTCAGTCCGAAGACTATTTTGAAGTGCATCAAGTGTGTCCAAACGAGGCTTCTTTTTCTTGAGAGATTCCAACATATCTGCAATGACTTTTTTCACATCAAAGTTGTTTGAAACGCAAACCCACATTTTAAGATCAAATTCCTTTGTCATTTCACCTTCATAGACATGTTGCAAGAGAGTTGTCTTCCCCATACCACCATGACCCACTATAGATAGAAGAGAAATTTTTCTATACAAATCAGTTCCATTAACAAGAGCTTGATGTTCCTCATTTGATGGCATCCTCAACCACTGCATAACAAACTCCTTATCCTTGCCCCGTCCAATGAGACCATTTTTGGGCAAAGATCCTGTTTCGCGTGTTTTGTAGAAATCAACCTCCTGCTCCTTCTGTTCCTGCTTCGCGCTGTCTAAAAGATGAAGGAAAGTAGTAACATCAGCCGAAACTTTATCAAGTTTCTGCACAGCCTCCTCCAGTCGCTTCAAGTTGGGATCCCTTTTGAGAACACGTTCGCCAATTTTGAGAATTTTACGAGGACTTTCAAATAGGAAGCTCATGAACTTTCTTTTCTGATCATATTAGTTAGAAATAGATTTTCAAATTAAAAAATATATATATTCGCGAGCAGATTAATCAAATAGGAAGCTCGTGGTGGCAGAACGCACCTTTGTTTCTTCCGTGTTTTTGGTGAGCTGTTGTGTATGCTTCATGTACTCAAACTCATCGAGCACATCATCTGCCTCATCAATGGCATCTCGCAGCTGCCATATCCATTTATAGAGAGCCCTATTTTTATCGTTGATTTGTGCTTGGTTAGCGGCAGAGACGACAGCTTGAATCTTGGGGTGGTTCTCTCGCAGCCTTTCCAGCTCCTTCTTCATGCCCGTCTGCCATCCGACTTGATCTTCCAGGTAATCAGAGCAAGCGTTGATGATCTTGTCCATGATTGGACCAACAAACCATCCCGCCATGGCACCGATGATCGAGGTAGAGAGAGCAGAACAACTGAACAGTAGGAGAACCAGAGATCGAAAATTTGGAAGAGATAAAGATTAGATGGTCTTTTATTTGATCCGGTTATTCTGTTGTAGGCAAAATTCCGCCTATACCGATGTTCCTCTGCGTCCGGTCGGAGGACGTAATAATTGTTCCTCCAATAGCGAAGAGGCAACCTAGGATGATTGCCTTGTTAAGAGGAAAGCCTTCATTGCTACCGTTCCTTTGAAATCCGACGGCTTCGCAGAGATGTGAATAGCGTAAGTCAAGTAAACGGAGAATAAGTGACAGAGAAGAAAATGAATGTATTTTAAAATAAATAAAAAGTTTTATTTGACGAACGGTATAGGAAACAGAGAAGAAACGTCTGAGCTTGTTATTTGGGTGATGAATCTTTTGAATACAAATACAAGGTTTATATATAAAGACAGCAGAATATAAAATTACAGTTCTAAGATGTGATTTTATTATCTAACACCCCCGGGCAAACTGATGAGTCGTTAGATGACATCAGTTTGTTGAGTAAATATTTAAAACGTGCCCCCGGTAGAGATTTTGTGAAAAAGTCCGCGATTTGATCTTTGCTTGAAATATGATGCACCTGAATTGATTTATTTTGAATGCATTTGCAGATGAAATGACCTTCTACTTCAATGTGTTTGGTCCGGGCGTGGAAGACGGGATTATGCGCAAGAACAATTGCATAAGTGTTATCGTAGTATAAAACTGTAGGATGTTGTTGTTGACAGCCAAGTTCTTGAAGTATCTGTCATAACCAAAGAATTGCGGTTGCTGCAGACGCCAAAGTCCGGTATTCTGCCTCGGTGGAGGAGCGAGCAATGGTGGCCTGCTTCTTGACACTCCAGGAGGTTAGGGTGTTGCCGAAGAACATGCAATATCCGGTTGTAGATTTTCAATCGGACTGGTCACCTGCCCAGTCGGAGTCTACATATGCGGTGAGAGTGGTGCTGTTGCGATAGAGAGGTAGATCGATATGAAGTGAACTGTGAAGATAGCGCAGAATTCTTTTGAGGTCTTCGAAATTGTGATCGGTAGGTTGAAGCATATGTTGGCTCACTGTTAACGGCATAGGTGATGTCTGGCCGAGTAAGAGTTAAATACTGTAAGGATCCTACTAGTTGACGATAAAGTGAGGGATTAGAAAATTTGGTAGATGGAGAATTTATCTTTGAAGACTTCGTCGTTGTAGGAGTGGCCACGGCTTTGCAATTTAACATTCCGGCACGGTCAAGAATGCTACTGGCATATCTGCTTTGGGATAGGAACAAGCCGTAGTCTGTTTTGGAGCACTACAGTCCGAGAAATTGAGAAAGGGTACCAAGATCTTTCATGTTGAAATGTTGATTAAGTTTCGAATGCAATTCCTGTAAGAACAATGTATTATTTCCTGTAATAATTATGTCATCAACATAAATGAGGAAAAAGGAACGAATCTTATCTTTTCTGGTATATGAGAAGCGAAGGATCTGAATGACTTTTGACGAAGCCCAGATCATGTAGAAATCCAGTAAGCGTTTCGAACCATTAACGAGGGGATTGCTTTAGACCGTAGATGGCTTTGTTTAATTTGCAGACGTGGTTCGGATTGATGTGATCAAGAAATCCCGTTGGTTGTTTCATGTAGACATTGTCATGTAAGCGCCCATGTAAGAAGGCGTTGGACACGTCAAGCTAATGGATGGGCCAGTTGTTATGAAGAGCTAGAAGAATAAGTATCCAAAATGTAGGTATTTTTTCCATGGGATTGAAAGTCTCGTGATAATCAAGACCGTATTCTTGTTTGTAACCAAGAGCTACCAGTCTGGCTTTGTAGCGGGCGACTGATCCATCAGCATTGAACTTGGTCCGGTAAATCCATTTGCATCCCAAGATATTTTGATTCGGAGATGGTAGAACAAGATTCCAAGTTCCTTGAGATTGGAGCGCTTGGAATTCTTGAGACATAGCATGTCTCCTGTGCTTGAATTGAGAGGCTTGAGTATATGAGGTGGGATCAGGTACCGAGAGCTGGTGGGTGAGATTGAGCACCTGTTTCGGTTTGAGACTTCCTGTCTTAGGTCTAGTTACCATGTGATGCCTGGTGTTGAGAGGAGGAGTTGCATGTTGTGAAGGGCTGGATACGTGAGTGGCAGAAGAATCGGAATTTATTGAGGGGAAAGTATTGATCGAACTAGGTGGAGAAGGATTAGTTACAGGATAGGCATTGTGCATTGATTTGGCGTGAAGATTGGGAGCCAGAACAAGAAGAAGGGGTGGTATAGAAGAATTATGCAGAGGATTGAGAATATGCTTGTACGAGTGATGAAAGTGAAAGATTTGTTCATTAAAGAGAACGTGCCGTGAAGTGTAAATATTATTGGTATTGGGATCAAGACATTGATATCCTTTTTGATTTGGAGCGTAGCCAATGAAGATGCAAGGTTTGGAGAAAGAGATTAGTTTGGATGGAGAGTAAGGTCGAAGCCACGGGTAACAGTGGCAACCAAAAATCTTTAGGTGATCATAGATAGGTTGTTTGTTATAAAGAACTTGATAGGGAGATTTATGCTGAAGAACACGAGTGGGAAGAATATTAATGAGTTGAACTGCCGTGTAAAGAGGGTGAACCCAAAGGGTTTGAGGAGCGGAAGAGTGGATGATTAAAGAACGAACGATGTCCAGAATATGCCTATGTTTGCGTTCAGCAGTACCATTCTGAGCCGGGGTATGGGGACACATAAATTGGTGACGGATACCAGTTAGGCGACAAAATTGTTTAAATTTATTATTGATGTATTCGCCGCCACCGTCTGTTCGAATGTTCTTGATGCTAGTATCAAATTGGCGTTTAATAAAATTGTAGAATTCAAAAAATTTATCAATAACATCATATTTTTGAAACAGTGGATAGATCCAACAATACTTAGTGTAATCATCAATAAATGAAACGTAGTATTTAAAACCTTGTAAGGAAATCGTAGGTGAGGGTCCCCAAACATCAGAATGAATAAGCTCGAGCGGAGAAACAATAGTTGACGTTGATAGAGGAAAAGATAGCCTATGACATTTAGCAAGACTACAAGTATTACAAGTTTTATTGTTAATAAAAAATTTTAAAGCATGAAAAAGTTTGTCCAGATGTTGAAGCACGTTCTGTTCAGGATGTCCTAGCCTGTTGTGCCAAAGATCGGGCACTGTCTGAATGGAAAGCAAGGCAAGAGTAGAAGAAGAAGTGTTGGAACGAATGGGATATAACCCGTTATGACATGGACCTTAGAGTAGGAGCCGCTTGGTCTTCATATCCTTAATTTGATAAGCATTAGAATCAAAGGAAATAATACAATCGTTGTCACGGGTTAGCTGAAAAATAGAAATTAAATTGAAAGAAAGATTGGGAACATGATGAAGCTTGTGTAATTTTAAGTCACCTGAGGGAGTCGGAAGGATGCCTCGGCCAATATACTGTATTGGAAGCTGCTGGCCATTTCCGAGAGTGATCTGGGATGTGCCGATGTAAGGTTCTGTGGACTGGAATTGTGATGGGTCAGTCGTTAAATGGGTTAATGCACCGTTATCCAAGAACCAGTTTGATGGAGATGAATTTTCGGAAGGAGTAAACAGAGCGGACTGCTGTTGAGTTGGTTGATAATTTGGATCAAGACGATACCAACAGCGAGCGGCGGAGTGGCCTTGTTTCGAACATATTTGACAAATGGTATTGCGATAAGATGGACGATCTGATTTGTTGCTTGATCTGTTTGATCAGTTGGAATTGGAGAATCGACCCCGACTTGAAGAAGCACGGCCACGGTCTCTGCCGCGAGAAGCAGCAAGAGTGGTTGGATTTTCTAATAAATTCATTGCTTGAAGTTCTTTGGTGGCATCTTGAGCAAGAATAATTTCTTCACTGCACAGAAGAGTGTAAAGATCATCGAGATGAAGCGGCTGAAGGTTCGTGCGGATCGAAGTCTTGAAGGCCTGATAAGATGCCGGAAGGCTGTTTAAGGTATACAGAATAACATCTTCGGGATCAATCGTTCCTCCGGTGGCGGTGATGGCCTCGATCTTTGATTTGATCGTAAGTAAATATTGAGTCATTGTCTGTTCGCCTTTAGACAAGTGGTGTAACTCATTCTTGAGTTGAATGAGCCGGGAATGAGTGGTGGCTTGAAGCCGATGAGCAAGGGTGTGTGCCAAATATCGGAACAATGAGTAAAAGAGAGAATGTAAGGCAATATAGACGGAGATATCACGGAGAGTAATGCGGCCGCAAGATGTTGATCAAGAAGATGTCAGGTATTGTATGAGACGATGGCAGGGTTGTCGGAGTTGAGCTCCGACTGATCTTGCGGTGGGCAAGTAAAAGTCCCGTCAAGAAAGCCACCGGCGGTGAAGAGATTTTCGACCTGAGCTCGCCAAACTGGATAATTTTTGGAAGTAAGGATAGTGGAGACAAGATTCTTGATATTACTCATGAGAAACTTGAGTTGGGGAGGAATAGTGATGGTGGGAAAGTACGTGGTATGTGTGTTGATGGGCGTTGATGTGGTTGAGGAAGCCATAGACAAGGACGAGCGGAAGAAAGCAACGACACACGAGAAGAAAGGAAGAAGAGGAACTTATCTGGTGTCTGATACCATGATGAACGGTACACGACAGAGGAAACAGAGAAGAAATTCCGGAGCTTGTTATTTGGGTGATGAATCTTTTGAATACAAATACAAGGTTTATATATAAAGACAACAAAATATAAAATTACAATTCTAAGATGTGGTTTTATTATCTAACATTATTTAGAAGGAAATACCATTTTATTTATTATCATATATAGAGTAAGAAAACGAATGCTTTTTTATCCATAGAAGTAAGCCGAAAACTAAGGCTTACTTTGTCATGACTTTTTTTTTATTTCTTAAAATATTTTTTTAATAAAAAATTAAATTTTGAATTAAAAAACTGTTTTAAGAAGCAGAATGATGATTCTCCTAAACAAAATCTAAATCATTTAAAACTCATACTATAAATTGATGAATTTAAACAGTGAATAACCACAATATTGATTTGTATTTACATCATAAGGCAAATAATATAAAAAAAAATTAATAAACATTAAGAAATAACTAATACATAAAAGAGAAAAAGCTTGAGGCAGAGAGTGAAAGAGAGGAAATAATAAGATTTAAATGAGTCATGTGTTTCTCATGCATATTTAATTATTTTTATTAACATTATTTTTTAAATATATTTTAAACATACTAATTATCAATCAAAATTTATGATATATTTATCTAAATATATATTTAATACCTATAAAAATTATCTTCATGAAATTTAAGTTATATCTTCCTATCCATCAACTTGAAAAAAAAAACACAAACTTATTTGAAAGAAAACTTATAAATAAGTTTGAATAAAATTTAAATTTAAATAATGTTTAGATTTGATCCAAATTTGATCAGAAAATAAATGAATGAACTTCATTACAATATTAAGATTAATTTAAAATATTTATAGGCTTAATCGTCAACTAATAATAAAATGAATTCAATGGGGGCCTAATTTAAGCAAGCTCATTATCTGTATGTAGACTAACAAATTAGTAGAAGAAGAACAAATCTTTTTTGGCAATAAATATCACTCATAACTAAGGCAATTGCAGCACTAACCTCAATTTCACAATATTCTGTAGGGTAGCAGTAATTATCCCACATTAATAAAAGTAGCTAAGGAAAAAAAAAAAAAAAACTAAGCAAGAAGCCATCTAGTAGATTAATATTCAATGACCTATAGCTGTAATTTTCAAAAGAACAGGTCTTCCACTAGTTGCCCTTCTTTATTGTGGGCTAGAGTTGTAAATTATGATTTATGTTTGTGTGTCATAGCTACAAACAATCAATAAATATTCTATTATTAACTGCTAAACCGTAGGTGCACTTTTTAAAGCTAGTAAAAAACTCAAATTGATACACTCATATGCAGGAATTTTTATTGCGTCCTCCCACCTGACGTAGAGATACGTCCTCCCACCGTTAAAAAATTCAGTTCTTGCTCGGTATTGCTAGCTATTATTTGGTATTAACGAAGAATATCATCATGTGAAGACCAATAACGAGTTATACCGAGCAATACCGAGCTATACCGAGCAATACAAAAAAATACCTAGTTTTTCCTAGAAAAAATTCGGTATTGCTCGGTATAGCTCGGTATTGGTCTTCACATGATGATATTCTTCGTTAATATCAAATAATAGCTAGCAATACCGAGCATAAACCCAGTTTTTTAGTGGTGGGAGGATGTATCTCTACGTCAGGTGGGAGGACGCAATAAAAATTCCATATGCAGAGGGGCGAAAACAAACTTATAAATAAAAGTGTAGATATTTCGCAAATATGCCAAGGGTCCAAGGGGGCAACATCCCCTGACGGTATTTGAACTGTCCGATCAGATCGCGGGGTCAAGGGGTAGCACCCCTATAGGGGTTTCCGGGGGTGCGGAATAAATTTTGGTTACAAATTATATAAAATCATATAATTGCCTAAAAACCTTGTAATAAAAGTGTAGAGATTTCGCAAATATGCTAGGGTCCAAGGGGGCAGCCCTCCTACAGGGGTTTTCGAGGGCGCGAAATAAATTTTGGTTATAAATTACCTAAAAATTATATAATTGCCTAAAAATCTTGTAATAAAGACTAAAAAATAAATGACTGAATACAAATTACCTAAAAAATCATATAAGAATTTTTTTAAAAATTTTTTTAGGAGTGCAATTGCCTCGTCTTTAGATAGATCCCCTCTGCACATACATAGCATAGTAAGTTATGATAATATAGATAAAGAATGGACAACATAATTTTTTTTAAAAAAAATGGATGATAAAAATTAAGGTTTAAGAAAATTCAATAGAATTTTATAATAGTAATATAGATATAACATATATATATATATTAGCTTTTATGCATGCACGCAAGAATTTATCTTCCCTACCGCGTCTTATACCTCCTTTCCTTCCCTCGCAGGCGTGTGTTTATCGGTTTGAAAGAGAATAGCTTCTCTTCTCCTAAACATTATTCGGAAAGCAAAGCATTCTTCTCCTCTCCGGATGTCTAACAAGCACCCATTTCCCTCAATTAAATTATCGCTGTTTCTCCATCTTCTTCTCCACCTTCCTCTCCCCGAATCTCATCAATGGCATCAGAACCTAGCCTCTCCGCCAGCAATGAATCCATTCCACAAATGGAGCCGCCGCCGCCGCCGGTTGAGCGGTTCAAATACTCGGATAGGGTTTTTCTGCGGTCGATTTTAGGCCGGGCCGACGGCGGCAAAGGGTTAGCCGGGCAGAGAGTTCTGGTCGGGGGATGGGTGAAGTCTGGTGTGGAGAAACAGAAGCCGGGTGTTCCGTCGTCGATGTCGCCTGGGGCTGCGGCTCATCCAGTTGTAAAGGACGCGACCACCTGCTCGGAGGTTCTCATTAATCGGCTCCCCATTCTCCGGTCGATCGCAAGGATTCTCACCGGCGGAGGATGCAACGCACTTTCTATCGGGAAGCCGGCGGACGGCCCAGCGAAGCATGTGATAACCGTTGGCTACTTGCGGATCAGTGATGGGTCCTGCGCTGCCAATCTTCAGGTTCGGCTTATTTGCACACATTTTGCAATCATCGGCTGTATTTTGTTTTCTAGTTTTCTAAAAGTTGTCTATAGATATGGGAAAAGGCTCGAAAATTAAAGTCATTCTTGATTTCCTGAACTAGAATGGGTTTGTTTACTCTCTACTGCGGGGGACATTTTTCAGATTAGATAAGCCAAATAAAAATTAGCAATCCTTGTTAATTGATACGCTAAAAAAAGCTTGGATTTAATCGCAGATGACAAACTTGCTTCATACTAGTCGTAAGTTAACATTGATAAGTTTTTTGAGTGAATTATTCCTTTTAATTTCGAAGACCAAACTGTTAATTGTTAGAAATATGGCTCTTATATAGTTATATCACGCTGATTGGAAGCCCTTGTTTGGTTAATTGCAGGTAGTCGTTGATTCATCTCTGCATACTCTCTCCCAAATACTGCCCACAGGAACTTCCATTCTAGTTGAAGGAGTGATAGCCATACCGAAGGCGCCAGGAAAGCATGCAGTGGAGCTTGAAGCGGAGAAAGTTTTATATGTTGGCGGTGTTGATGCTGACAAGTATCCCTTGTCAATAGGGCTGTTGTCAAGGGCATTCCTAAGGGCTTATCCACATCTTCGCCCACGAACATCTATGGTAACTAAAGTTTCTGTATCCTCCCAAGCCGGCATTCCTTTCATGTTTGGTTCATTATGTTGATGATGATCAGAATAATATTAGTTGAAGCTCGCTCTGTATTTTTTTGCTTGATGGAAGTAAACAGTGCGCACGGTTCTCCCTCGGCCTATGCTAGTTGCACTAAAAAAAATTGTAGAGGCTGAACATTTTGAATATTTCTTTAGAAAAATATGAATGAGAGTGTTTTATATAGGAGAACACTTGGGGTAGTGGTGTCAATATTTGACACGACCTGAAAACCCGATTCAAACCCGACCCGAAAATTCTGGGTTAGGGTCAACCCGAACCCGAAATGAGTCGGGTTCAGGTTCAACAATTCGAACCGTTTCAAAAATCGGGTTAGGATCGGGTTGACCATTTGACCCGAAATTGACCCATTTTTATCCGAAAACCCGTTTGACCCGGAAGCCCAAGATTGACCCATTTTCGACCAATTTTGACCTGAAAGCGGAGATTGACCTCTTTTTGGACAAAAAAACTAGCAATTTTTTGTCGGTCCCAGCCCGGGTCATTAGGATTGTGTCGGGTTGACCCGGACCCGAAGCGGGTCGGGTTTGGGTCTGAAAAACCAACCAGTTTGTAAAAAACGGATCGGGTTCGGTTTGACCCGAATAGTGCCGTGTCGATTTCGGATTCGATTCGAACCCGTCCCGTGACCCGAAAGTGACTTGGGATATTGCACATCATGAACAACTCAAAACATGCCTCCAAATCTGAAAAAACAACCAGCAACCAAAACAAGAAAAACATAGCCATTACATACCAAAAGCAACTTAGTGGAAAGTCATTGCGGCTGGCTATTAAGTTACAGGTTAGCCACTAACCTGCGTAGAAATTTTTTTTTTCCTCAGTGGAGGTTTGCTGACTTAGTGGATATATATATAATTGTATGCACGCAAGTCATGGAATTTAATATAATAAAACTAAGCTCAAATTTATTCACTAATGACAATGATAATTATGAATATCTAATTATATAATAAATCAAAAATATCAAATTTAATGGAAGTAATAGGATCACATAAATTTGTGAAACATTAGTAATTATGATTATAAAAAATGCAAATTTTGCTCCTGCTCAGTGATTATATAGTTAATGATATAATTAAGGCATATATATGTAATTATAAAAGAAATATTATTCATTTTTTAGTTTTTTTCATCATCCTTCAGATATTTTGTTACGTAAAATGGCGGCTTTCCGATGGCCCGGTTAGGAAAGTAGATGTATTAAATTTGACTTTATGTTAAGAAAAGTAGAGGTAGACATAAAAAGACTTGATTTGAGAATATTAGAAATGACCTTTCTTTATTAAGCTTAAATGAAAATTTAACTTTTAATAGGGCACAACAGAGAAAAAGGATTCATGTAGCTGATCCCACATAGTGAGATAAAGACTTGATGTTGTTGTTGTTGTTGTATCCTTCATATATTTTATGTTGGTCATTTGCTCAATCAAACATTTAAACATCTACACACAAACACAAAGTTATTCTCTTTGGAATTTTCTTTGCTCTTGCCTCTTCTAAATCTTGAACTCATCTTCAAGCTAAAGAGGCTCCAAAGAAACTTAATGAGTAGGGTTAATGTCACCATGATTTAGCTAATTACTTGAGTAACTTGTAGAACACTTAGTAAATCGTTAGATGTCAATTGATATCACACAAAATTTATATCATTAAATTACTAATAAGCCAATCTTACACTAGGACTTATGGGGTCAACATCTTAGTGCCAAATATAGTCATGACACTCTTCAGTTTTATAGTTGTAATTTGCTATAAAATACAAATTGAGAAGTAATCAGATTCTATTTGCTTTGAAGGTATCATCTCCAAATTTATATTAGCTATTTTCTTACAATCACCCTTGTTTTACAATTGTAATCAGAATTTGCTGCTTAAATATAGTTTTACAAATGGAAACTCAACATGAACTAATGAAGAATAAGAATTTATAAAGTGGATCCCAAATAGTGGGATAAGCCTAATGATGATAATAAAAATATTGATCTGCTAAAAGTTTAGGCGCTGATATTTCCATCTGTTTTTCTATTATTAGTGACCGTTGACTAAATACTTTTCCGTAAATTTATGATGAGATCATTCTATTACTTCCTAGTGTACTGCACATTGTACATGTGTTTCTTGGTGGAGCTGATTCTCTTTCTGATCTAGAATATTGGAAGATTAGTGGAATCGCCTTAATAAGAATTCCATCTGCACCTACCATACCTGCTCATGATCGGATGCAGCAATCCTCTAGTTGGCATAAAATTTTGTTGATTTTTATTAGGCCATGCTCGTTTAGTACTTCGATGATGCTCTCAGAGTGAAAATATTTCATTTGTGGCACTGAAAATCACTTTACTATCAAAATTGAACGAGATATTATAGGAACTTAGGCTTCGTTTGGGATGACTTTTTTATTGCTTCCTGAAGCAGCTTTTTAGTATAAAAATTAAAATTTTTGTACTACAAAGCTGCTTCAAGAAGCAGTAAAAAGGCCGCCCCAAACGAAGCCTTAATCTTCATTAGATTATTAACTTGTACTTTTTATGCCACTTGCCAAGTTCCAAGATGATTATTTAAGTTATGATGTTGATTGTCAGAAGATTATATTCATGCTTTTCTAATATTATATAATTAACTCACTAGATTTTGTTTTTTCTTGTTAACTCATGATGCAGGTAGCCTCAATTGCACGAATTCGTAATTCACTATCACATTCTACTCATCAATTCTTCCAGAGCAATGGTTTCCTTAACGTGCAGATGCCCATCATTACCACTACTAATTTAAGGAACCATAAGAAGATGTTTGAAGTCTCAATTCTATCAAGCAAAGCTGATGACAGCCTAAGACTAGCTGCAATTAATGATCAGGAGGCCAAAACACTTGAAACTATCAAAGCTGCCATTAAGGAAAAAAGCAAGAGAATTGAGGAGTTGAAGAGAAGTAATAGCAACAAAGAGGCCCTTCTCACTGCATTGCAAGACCTCCAGAAGGCTAATGAACTAGCTCATCAACTGGAACATAAACATACTTCAATCTTGACGAAGACTAAAAAGGAAGATTTTTCTGAAAATTTCTTTGGCCGCCAGGCATACTTGTCATCTTCTACACAGCTTCACCTTGAAAGCTATGCTTGCTCTCTTAGTTGTGTCTATTCCTTCGGACCAACATTTCAAGTTGAAGATGGGCAGCCATCAAAGAGTTTGGCTGAATCATGGAAGGTTGAGGTTGAACTTGCCTTTGCGAGGCTAGAAGTATGTAACTTCTAGAATTCTTTTTCTTCTGACATTTTATTTGCTCCTTTTAGTTTTTTTTTTTTTTTTTTTTTCATTTTTTATGACATTATTACATTGGAAGAACAGCGGTATCCAGTGGTGCAATAGGTAATGAATACAAAATTAAGCTAATGTTAAACACTAATAGTTCATGAACAGAGCTATTCATTATGCTTTATTTAATTTGTTTTATATTAGCATGATTTGCTAAATTTGCTTCAAAAAGCTAAGTGATGCCCTCTTTTATTGTCTCAGTTGTTATGTTTTAGTTATTTATTATAGGCAAATATCAAGAAGCAAATTGGTTTTAACCATCTTGCAGGCTTTTATTTTTTCCTCCATTATTAGATACATCACGCATCCAATATGAGCAAATTGTTCACTTTTTTTAGCCATCTTGCAGGCTTTCATGTCAAGAATATGTTATGTTGTTCATGCCCAAGATCGCTAGATTCCGACATCGTTAAGACACTTAAACAATCGAAAAATTCTATATGATTGGGGAATCAATACAAGCCATCCAATGGAGCACTTCGAACTTGTCCTGGATCTTCTCTATATTTACGGGGTGCATCACTCATGAAAATCTATAAATAGACCCTCACATTCAACATGAGGGGAAAGAGAGAGAGAGAGAAGAAGAGATGTGGGAGAGAGAGAGAGAGAGAGAGAGAGAGAGAGAGAGAGAGAACCAATCACTTTTTTAATTCATGATCTGTTACCTTTTTACTTCATCAAAACAGCAAAATGCAGCTCCTTTGCAACTTATTCCTTTGAACTAATTTCTTTTTTACAAATTTTTTCTAAGTCCAAATGAGCTAGTGTACAGGATGCAATGAACTGTGCAGAAGACTTTTTGAGGTACCTATGTCATTCTATCATCGAACATTGCCCCCATGATATACAATTCATGTACAAGCGAATCGACAACAAGTGTATTGACCGCATTAAATCTATGGGATCGAGCCCTTTTGCAAGAATCAGTTATACAGAGGCTGTGGAAATTTTAAATAAGGTAAAACAGTACAATTTGTTGCTCATGTTGTTTTTCTTATCTCATTAAGACTTCGTTGGGGACGGCTTTCTTACTGCTTCTTAAAGCAGATTTCTAGTAAAAAAATTAATTTTTGTGCTAAAAAGTTGATTTAAGAAGTAGTAAAAAAGCCGTCCCAAACGAACCCTAAAGCTACTGAATTGTGTTTTTAAGAGGTTTGAAGAAAAAGTTGAGTGGGGCACGATTCTATCTAGAGAACATGAAAGGTACCACTCTTTAATGCCTGCATATTGACTTCTTGTCTGTTAAGTCTCTGTACTTTGTTTCTTAGAATTCAATTTCAAATCTTTTTCAGTATTCTGGCTGATGAGATTTATGGTCGGCCAGTCATCATATATGACCACCCAAAAGATTCGAAGCCCTTCTATATGCGGGTTAGAGATGATTTTAAAACAGTCTCGGCTTTCGACATTATTGCACCAAAGGTGAGTATAATATGCTTATTTTCTCTGAGCTTCACTTTATATTACAAATAACTGAGCTTGTGGAATACATTCAGGCTGGAAAATTAGTTCAGGGAGGCCAAAAGGAAGAGCGTCTTGATAAGCTCATTGAGAGGTAAAAGTTTGATAATTTTGTTTTTTTTTTTATGAATTTTGAACACTATAACATATTCATATAAACATTTTAAAAATACATATTTTTAAACATAGAGATTTGTGTTTTTTGTTTTAAGCTCTTCATTGCCTGATTTATTTTCTTTTATGAATATTCTGAGGTTTGTGGTTGTCTGGCATATGTTATTTAATTTTATATTATTAATGGATGGTAGCTGTTTAGTTTGGTGGTATTTTATAATAATGATTTCAGAAATGATATTTAAGTTATATTTTTTATGATATTATTGATCTCATTCAAATCTGCCGACATTGATATCGTGCCATTTTATGGCTAAAAAAAAAAAATTACACCTCAGATAATATTATATTTTGGCTTCGTTTGAGAAAACTTTTTGTTGCTTTCTAAAGCAATTTTTTAGTATAAAAAATTCTTGAATTAAAAATTTTTAATAGAAATCCGTTTTAGAAAGCAATAAAAAAATTGTTCCAAATAAAACCTTAGTTAAAAATGGCATTGAAACAACTATCTCAATAATATAATTATGAAAAAAAAAAATACTGCTATTTGAACAACATTGAATTAAACAACCCCTATGAGTGAAGATGGACAGAGTACCCACCGAGGCTTAAGGTGGTTGATGGGCGAGCACGGTTGGGAACCCCCTATCCCGGGTTCGAATCCCCTCTACTACGGCCTCGCCTCTTCAGTGGGGCAAAGCAAGTGTGAACCTGATGCTGGTGGGTGGCCTCGCTAGGTTCCGACGAGGGATTATTTACGCCTTTAATTTCTCTTTTTGAAGTGACAGCGGGTAGATACTCCCGATCAAAAAAAAAAAAACTGGACAGAGTTTTGTTCTTTGTTTAAAGATGACTTTGGCATTTTGATCAGGGGAAGAAAGCTCGGCTTGGTCCAAGAAGACTATGATTGGTACTTGGATCTGAGGCGACATGGCACTGTGCAGCACTCAGGTTTCAGCGCTGGGTTGGAAGAAATTGTGATGTTCGTAACTGGCCTTGATGATATCAGAGATGCAATTCCCTTCCCCAGAAACAGAGGGTCTGCTGATACATAGTAATATGCTACTGAAAGTCCTTTGTTATCCATGAATGCATTGCCTGAATAGTAAATATATATTGATGTACGTTTGTTTCCTCATGTACAAATGCTGGCTGAACTGCTTCCATTATATCTATTCTGCAAATGAATAAAAAAGATGGGCTCAATGAGAAAATTGCTCTCGTATGGCACAAAATTTGGACTAATTATTATGTGAGGACATCCGGGGGAGAGAATCATCTGGATTTGATGCACATTTACAATCTTTTTGCTGCGCTTTTGCAAAAAGAAATTAAAAATGCAACAAATATTTAATATTTACTATTTGCTACGCTTTTATCGGGTATTAGCAAAAGCATATAAAAAAAAAATAAAATGCATTCATAATTGAATATTTGTTGTCATTTTATTGTCTTTTTTGTAAAAGTGGATAAAAAATGAAATAAAAACGTAGCAAATCCAGACCGTTCTCTCTGTTCGCTATCTGCATAGAATAATTTTTCAAATTTTGATTGTAAAAATATACATTTTGAATTTTTTATTTGTTTACCAACTTTCTAAAATTTTGTAGCCACCCAAAGTACATCCTAAGAAGTTGGATGGGATAACTTTCTTATAATTTTATTTTCTAAATGATTCTCACAAGTCACAATCATATTTGGTTATAATTTTTTTTTTATGATGAATATTTTTTTTATAATTAAATTAGAATATGATAATTATAAAAAATTTATTTAGCTTTAAAAAAAATATATATAATTATTTTAAAATAATCTATCATCTCTGTAATAATTCTATAATATTTTGATATAGAAAACTCCAATCACCCCAAATTAATCCTAAGACTATCTCTAATTGAACACCGAACGAGCTGCAATCGTTGTAAGCTCCAATCAAACGTCAAATTCAACACTATTTTTTTGAGGTAAATAATGCAATATCAATATTGGCGCTGTAATGTTCACAAATGCCATTTTTCAATGAGTTAAAAAAAGAATATACTCAGAATATATATATTTTATGTTATGAGATGAAATTCAGCTGGATATGAATTACTGTGCATTTTAAAATATTTATGCATTTTGGAGCAGCTGCGAAATTTTTATTAAAACACGGCTCACCTTGGCCTGTTGGTTGAGAACTTATGCTTCCAACTTAAAGGTCTTGGGTTCGAGTCTTTGTGTATGCGTTGTGTGTATGAGTTTGCCTTAAATGGCCTAAATGTCAAAAAAAAAAAAAATTTTATTAAAACTCGAAATGCTGATTATGTCTTTACCTTTTTTTTTTCTTGAAATAATGAAATATATATAATCTCGACCTCTACTTTTTGCTAAAATAAATGGTGGCAAATTATTGGAAGTTTTTTGGAAAATGTTCTAATAAAAGAAACACAGAAGAAAAGAAGAAATGTTACAGCGGAGACCCGCCGATAATTTCTCCTTCAGTGCTTCTCTGTTTGACTATCTCGGCATCTCCATCTCCATCTCCATTGCTTCAAAAACCAGAGTAGAACGAAGAGGATAGGAGAAGACATTAACAGAGAAGCAAAGCGATAGAAGACAATGGACGAAGAAAACGGGGAGGAGTATTTGTTCAAGGTGGTCATTATCGGGGACTCAGCTGTAGGGAAATCGAACTTGCTGTCGAGGTATGCGCGGAACGAGTTCAACATAAATACCAAGGCGACAATCGGGGTGGAATTTCAGACGCAGAGCTTGGAGATCGATGGCAGGGAGGTTAAAGCCCAGATCTGGGACACTGCTGGCCAGGAGCGCTTTCGCGCGGTTACTTCCGCCTACTACCGCGGCGCCGTTGGTGCCCTCGTTGTCTACGACATTTCCCGCAGCTCGACGTTCGAGAGCGTCCAGCGATGGCTCCAGGAGCTCAACAGTATGATCTTGCTTTCCTTTCTTCTCTGGAGTGCTTTTTTATTTGCTCCAGAAATTCGTTCTTTCCTACTTCATTTTTAAGTTCCTTGAATTTCCAGCTCCTTTTGGTGGTTGAGAGAGGACTGTAAAGATGCACATTTGCTCATTCTTGGGGTATCTGCCTTTATTGAGTGAAGAAAGTGATTTCACTGCCAGATCCGGTTGATTTTGTTTTTCGGTGTCTCATTTATTTGCACGAGTTTTTTTAGGTAGGGGAGCATCTCTTACGTTCTTGTTGACGATTTCCGTTTCCGCGGTAATTTTTTCCTATAGTTACGTGGAATGATGAAAGTTGCCTTTCCCTTTTTGTGGTTTTTAAATTTTCAGAAAAAAAAAAAATCTACGAACAGATAGCATCATGTTAGCAAAAAGATAATTTCCGATCATGAGATTTATTATTATTATTTTTAATGTTTCCACGGTCTCAACTCTCACCGTCACCATCAAGTTTTTACAAGCATCGAAGAATATTTTTAATTGCACATTGTTTGCAAGCAGAGTCGATGATAACAATGTTTGCTTCTAAGATCTAATTTTAATTCTAAACAGATAATTTTATCTTGTGGATAGAGCAATTTTGAACATATTTTGCTCAGGTGTCTCCCTTCAATACTGAAGCAAAAAGTGAGAGTTTTTAGAGGTTCTCTTGTGCATTTGTTTATCCTTATTTACTGCCAAGCCCAAAAAAAATGGAACCACATTTTTTTTTTGGTGAACTAGTGCATGAAACATAACGCATTAGTTTTGCAGGCATTCTTATTTAACCTAAATTACCAATGTTTCCTTTTTATTGAAGCTTAGGCTCCATTTAGCTTAGCTTTCTGCTACTTGTTTCTACTTCCTTGAACAATAGAAGCAGCTTTAGGTTGTTCGGGATTAAATTCATGAGAAAAAGTCCCACTCGAAAACAATTTTGTTAGAATGGTAGCTTAGGTAGCTTCCTAAAAAACCAATTTTTGAGAGTGGTTGTGATCAATTGGGTACCTCATCAAGTATTGTAGAGGTGCTGCCCATCTTACTTGATTTAGTTCAGCCCACCTAGGGAAGTGTTTTACTCCATATTGATCCTGAAGACTATGTTCTCATATTTTTTTAATGAGATTTTGTAATGCTTTCATATGCATTTTAGTTTAGGGTGTGAGGTTTATACAACCAATTTACAAACTTGTTCATATAAAGTGTTGTTTCTTGATCTCATTTTCTTCTTGAAACATATGCGTGCATTGTGCTGGGTATTAGTATGCACTTCAATTGGTGTTTGATGTATTATCATTATCCAAGGGAGGAAAAAAACTGTTACGTCCTGTTATCCAATTGAACTGTAACCTTCAAATTTAAATTGAAGTAAATTTTCTTTATAACTGTGTAACTACAAAAGGTTTTAATTGTGAAGAAAAGGTTAAAAATTCAAAATATGATAAGCTATGCATCCTGCAATGGAAGAAGGCAAACATTATAGTAAGGAGAGGAAAGGGTAGCTGGGATAATATAAAGATGTTGTAGACTTTATAATGACAAAATGTCTGTGGAGTGTGGATTATTAGAGAGCTGTGTTGAAACTTTATTGATCAAATCAAATTTCAACTCAAAAGCTTATCATATCTTATTAATCATAGTCAGCAGTCGTTTTCCACTTATTAAGCAGGAGACAATGCACTATTTTCCTGAGAAATGATGCAAGTTGCAGCTGATTTTTGACGTTGTGAGATCTGACAAAAATGATGTCATGTGCATGATCTTGACTTGGCTTTCACATGTTTGAAATGTAGTGTAAAGGGTACCGAAGTGGGTGTAGAATTTCTAATGATGAAATGTATCAGGTAAATATAATAGAATATTGGAGGACTGATGTTGTGCTTGATGAATCGGTCAACTAATCTATTTGCATCTAAAAGTTTTAGTCATACTGTAGATTCATAGAGCCATGTGAGGTTGGGAAGGATTTAATGTGAAATAATTCAATATGCATGACAACTGATTTTAACAAAATGAGATTTCAGACATATGATGGCATGCTTAGGATATTGATTATAATCGTCATACACATGATCTTAAGAAAAATATTATATTTATGAGTGTACTTATTAAAGCTTGATGCAAATATTAGGTGATTGATGGACCGGTCCAGCCAGTCCATCATGGACCAGCATTTGTCTACCATCCCCTTCAGGGGGTGGGGTCCAGCAATAAATCAAGTCTGTCATGGGGAATTAAAGAGAATATTAGGAGGGAAATTCAAATTAGACGGGTTGTTTGGGTAGTTTACTCGAGGAATTGTATGTTTTAACATGTGGGGAGGCTAGGGTTAGATTTTTATCTCGGATTTTGGCTGAAAAAGTGAAGGTTCTTGTGTTTTGACTGGGCTCTAGCGGCATCTAGAGATTTGGGAGAGTCGGATCTTCCTTTGTATCTTGCTGATTTTCTTCATCTAATTTCAATCAAAAGTGCAATTTCTGATTTTCTCCATCCAAGTTCGTTGCAATTCCTGTTTTCCCAAGTGCAATTAATTTTTCTAATTTTCTACAAGGGATTCCTATCAATGGCGTTGAGGTCCTTAAATAATTTACAATTCTCAAGGTGCATTGGTTGCCATGAAAGCCAATAGGGTTTGTGGACTAATATTTCTTAAGGTGCACTTTGTGTATAGCTGCTTCAGAATCTTCTTTGTTATGTAGAAGCGTCTTTGGGAATTGGGAAGCATATACGAGTTTCATTTGGGGCATGTTTGCTTCTTTGTTTTGTTAAGTTAGATTCTTCTTTATAAGTTAGATGCATGATTTCTTTGAATGAGATACAAGTGCTACTATCTAGTTTTAGGGGAAGCTCCATATTGTTATATTAGCTTGAGGCTTGGATTTTTTGCTTTGATAATTTCTTTTTTTTAATGTTAGTATGTTTTACATAATTTTTATTGTTTCTCTAGGGCTCTTATTTTTGTTCAAATTTCTTTGCAAATATGAATATATTTTCGTTGATTAAATTATAATTGTTCATTGATTTTACACAGTTTGGATTTCTCCTTGATTTTTTTGGATTTTTTTATCATTATATCAACGAATGAGTTCTAATTCTTATGTCTATAGTTTGCAGAAAATAGGTTGTTGGCTTATTTGATAGTTTGGGATCTATGAATCCTCTGAACTTAATCCGTTAAAACTCTCCAGAAAGCTCAGGGGAGGCCGGGGTGTGAATTTTTGGAGCCCACACATTTGCATGATATTTATGATTTGCATTAGGTTATTCATTGAAAATTAGTTACTAATCATAATAATTATAATTTTTTTGCTAATGTGAACATGAGACGTGTAGTTTAAAAGTAGTGATAAAGCTATAATGTGTTCAATTCAGAAAGGTTTCCATCATGAACCTTTAAGACATTATACGAGAATGACTTTTTTCGAGGAAAATTACACGAGAAATGTTGAATCATTTAAAATCTTTTAGTACATTGGTACTAGTGCTTCTAAATTGAAAAATCCATAAAATTATGATATTAATCAATTTCAATGTATTTTATTTGACTTTATTTTATAAAAAAATATCAATTATTTGAATTCTTCTCTTTCTAGCTTGTGAATCCACATTCAATCTTCTACTAGATACTTTTATATAACTTGTTCTTAAATCTATTATAGATTATGAGATTATGTTAATTATTGACAGTGAATAGTGAATTATAAAAATATCTTGTTCGCTGGCTAGAGAGATTTGCTTATGGATTACTTTATAGGATATCCAAATGTATTACTTTATTTGCTTAATGTGTTGAATACTGAATTCTGATTCGAATTTGTCCTCAGGTATATTTTATGGAAACATGTTCTGATTGTTATTAGAAAAATCACATCACGACCAAAGTTTTCTTGTTTTCATTAGTTGATTTATTTTATGCTATTTTGCAGTTTCAATTGTTTGGTGCATGCTTGTGATGATGGCCTTGAAAGGGATGTATTTATTTTTTCCTATTATATCGACTATTTTTTCATAGTATTATCATGATTTATATGGTTTGTTAAAAGGTTTGTTTGGTTTGATTCTTGGATGCCCTCAAGTTTAAAGTTCTATTGATGAATAACATAAGCTTAATTTACTTAGGTCAAGCTTTTTCCAAAATTGGTAGATTGGCGTGGGTCTCCACTACATTACTTATTCTATGCCATGGTTTAAAATTTTGCAATTTGAGTCCCATCTCAAGACCTGGCTTAGTAGAATTTAAAACAAAGGCAATGATGCGTATGCCTCACACTTGCCAGATGAGGCTCGTGCCTCATTGGGGTGAGGCATGCTTCAAGGCACATCTTAATGCAATTTTAGCATAATTTTAAAGAGATGTAAACCTAAAAATTAGGATTTAGGTAATTTAAATTTTTTAATTTATGAGCTTTATATACATACAACAACAACATCAAGCATTTATCCCGCTATGTGGTATCTGCTACATGAATCCTTTTTCTCCATTTTGTCCTATTAAGAGTCAAATTATCATTTAAATCTAATAAAGAAAGATCATTTCTAATATTTTTAAACCAACTCTTTTTAGGTCTACCTCTACCTTTCTTAACATAGGCCAAATCTAATATATCAACTCTCCTAACTAGGTCATCGGAAGACTACCGTTTTATGTGAGCAAATCATTTAAGGCGACTCTCTCTAATCTTATTTGCCACTGGAGCTGCTCCAACCTTTTGATGTATATGCTTGTTTCATATTTTGTCTCTAAGAGTAAAATCACTCATCCATCTGAGCATCCTCATCTCTACAACACTTAAACTTAATATTATGCTTCTCTTTTAATGGCCAACATTCTACGCCATAAAGCATTGTAGGTCTCACCACCGTCTTATAAAATTTTCTCTTAAGTTAGAGTGGTTCTTTTCTATCACACAACAAGTCGATGCATTCCTCCACTTCAACCAAACAAACTTGAATTCTACTAGTAATATCCCCATATATTTCACCATCACTTTGAACAATAGGTCTAAGATATCTAAAACGTGTACTATTATTAATAACTTGATTGCTTAAATCACAAACCCCCACTAGATCTATTACTACTAAAATTATATTCCATGTATTCGGTTTTAGATCTACTCAAATGAAAAACTTTAGACTCTATGGTTAACCTCTATAATTCAACTTTACCTTCAACTCTCTCTCTAGCTTATCAACAAGAAGAATATCATCAACAAAAAGCATACACGAGGGTTAAATGTCTAGTAAGAACATCCATGACTAAAGCTAAAATATATGGGCTTAAGGCTGATCCTTGATGTAATCCAACTACAACAAGAAAATAATTGGTCAAACCATCTTGTGTTTGAACACAAGTAACAACTCCTGCATACATATCATTAATGACTTAAATATAAATATTATTAACCCCCTTTCTTTTATAGAACATGGGGAGGGGAAAGCCGGTGCAAATGTGAGGAGAGAAGAAAAAGGAAAGGGGATCAATAGGGGGGCCGGCGGCATGCATAGAGGAAGAGGGATTTTGGGAGGAAAATTAATGCTCCTTAATGCATCAACTCACTTTAGGAAAAAGGTGAAGAAATCCAATCTAATTTAATATTAAATTAGATTCAAAATTTGAAAACCTTCCTAATTTGGCGTAGTTAATTTAGGAAGGTTTTTGAAATTCAAAATTTAAATTTCAAAAGGGTGAAATCTCTTCCCAAAATTAAGTGGATTGAATTAGGAAGGTCTTAATGGGGATTGAAATCAACATTAAGGAAAAAGAGCAAGGGGTGGCCAGCGGTGGGGGTTGGGGAATTTGGCTTGGTCAGAGTTTGGAGCAAGGGGAGGGTAAAGCCGGTGGTTGATGGGAGATAGGGAGGGGATTGCCGGCGGTATAGGGGAAGAGGGAAGAGGAAGATGAAGGCTAAAATAAAATAACCAAGAACTCACAAAAGAGATCGTAGAACCGCAAACCTTGGAATCCTCCAAAGGTTGACGAGTATTGCTTTCACCCACCTCAGTTCTCTCCTCTCAAGAACTCACTTAGAGATCAAGCAAAGAAAACTGACATTTTATTCATCATTCATCCTCTCAATACAAAGTCTTGGCCTCTATAAATAGGCCTCCATGAAGAAGAAAACACAAAGACAAACATGCCCTCTGGGCTATAACTCAATACATTCCCTCATAGGGGTACAATGGTCAAACACAACTAAAATAATAAAACTAATACAAAAACACAAAATAGAAAAACATAAAATAGCTCATAAATAATTGCTATTGATCGTAGCCATCGATCTGCAACGTCTCCTGTGATAGACGTGCCGGAATCGTCTACTGATGTCCTCATCAATAAACTAAAAGAAAATTTAGATATTGTACTCTTTCAAGTTTATACTAGAAGGAATAAATTCAACCAAAATTCGTAGCAAGTTCAAAACTTGAAACCATTATCATTTAATAATGATCAACCAATTATTATCTATTTCCATTTGCATCTCATCTCCTAGTGTGCATCTTTTTGAAAAATTTGTACTCAAAGTCTTTCTTACAAATATAAGCTTTAATTTCATTACAATACTACAAATTTTATTTGAGACACTTGAAAATAAAAGAATTTCATGACTGAAGAGATGAATGATGTGGAACAAAATTATGTTTGGGAGATCATTGAACTACCAAAAGAGAAGAAAGCTTTAAGATGCAGATGATTTTTTTTTTTTGGGTAAAATATAGATGGAAGCTTGGAGTAGTATAAAGTGAGATTGGTAGCCAAATGATATACTTAATTTTATGAAATTGATTTTTTTTTTCTCTTGTTGTAAATATGAATACAATAGGCATTGTAATTTCTCTTGCAACTAAGCGTGAATGGTCTATTGAGCAGTATGATGCAAAGAAGACTTTCCTACATTGGGATGTTAAAGAAGAAGTTCATATGCATCCACCTCCTAGATTTAGTAGTTCTTTTATAAAGAACAAAGTATGCAAATTAAAAGAACTTTGTATGACTTTAAACAATCTCCGAGAGTATGATTTGACAAATTCAAAAAAGTCTTGAATTAAAATGCATTTAAACAAGGCTAGCAGATTGGATCACATTTCAGAGTCAGTCTTAGAAGGGAACTTCATGAAGGGGCTGAAACCAGAGATCCGAACAGCAGTCAGGGTACTGGAGCCGAGGATCCTGGGAAAGGCTATGGAGCTAGCACAGTTGGTAGAAGATCAGAAGAAAGCAGAAAGAGGGGCTCGAGGAAACTGCTCAGGAGGCTCTTACAGGACAACGACCACTCTTCTAGCACCCAAGGGGCCTGAATCAGGCAACAGTAATGAGACCACCCGGGAGAAGCCAGTAGGAGGAGGGAGTGGGGAAAATTTCAAGAGGCTGACAGAGAAGGAGATGTAGGATAAGAGGACAAAGGGGTTGTGCTTCAGATGTGATGAGAAGTACATGCCAGGGCATAGGTAGAAGGACCGAACTCTTAAGGTTCTCCTTGTCTGTGAAGACGAGGAAGACGAGGAGTGAGGTGGGAGCAGATCTGGAGAGGAGGAGAAGTTGCACCTGGATGTGACAGAAGTCTCTTTGAACTCAGTAGTGGGATTAACTTCAAGTCACATTATGAAAGTGAAAGGAGAGATAGTTGACCGTGAGGTGATTGTACTAATTGATAGTGGGGCTACCCACAATTTCATTTCCACTCAGGTCGTCAACCGATTGGGAGTGAAATTGGTGGACACCGGTTGTTATGGGGTGATGATGGGTACATGGAAGGTGGAGAAAGGTCAGGGAATCTGTAAGGGTGTGGTGTTGACCATCCAGGGGATTCAAGTAAAGGAGGACTTTCTCCCACTAGAGTTAGGAAGCACTGATGTCATCCTGGGGATGAAATGGTTGCAAACCTTGGGGGAAACCAAGGACAATTGGGGAGCACTCACGATGGAATTAATGGTGGATGGGAGAAGGGTGGTCATAAGGGGAGATGCAGGGCTATCCAAAGCCATCACATCACTTAAGACCATGGTTAGGGACGTACAAGAGGTGGGGAAAGACTATCTGGTGGGACTACACAGGCTAGATGCGATCAGATTGGAAGAGGGAGGGGATGTTTCTCTTTCCGTGCAGCCCTTGGTTTCGCAATACAGTAAGAATTTTCAGTCACCTCAAGGATGGCCACCTCCACCGGAACATGAGCATATCTCCACCTTGAGGACAAGGTGGATTTTTGGGAGGGGAGTATTGTTAGACCGGTCCAGCCAGTTCATGCGGGACCAACCCAGGCTGAGAACGGGCGGAATTTCTCCGCCTCTTCCGTCAGCCGCACGCACGCGAGCCTTGAGAGCTCCTTTTAGGAAGGTTTTTGAATGGATTCTAGGAGGGAAATTGAATGTAGGGATTGTTTAGGGATTTCCTTTTGATTTGTATGCATTAAATAGTTGATTTTCCTAGGGTTTGGGTATCTTGAATTTGGCTGAAATTTGAGATCTCTTAGATTTAGGTTTTCTTTGGGCTCTTGGCATTGCAAGAGATTTGGGAGAGATCGATCCTCCTCTCGAATTGAGGATCAATTGTATCTTTGCTTGTGTTCTTGATTCTACTAGTGAAATACAAGTGCTCTATTGGTTTTCCTACAAGTTCTCTCTCAGTTTTCCTTTATTTTTCACTGTTTTCGGCTGAATTACTGCTGTGAACAGCAGTTTCCCTGCTGTAGTGCTTGATCTGGGGTGGATTTGCTTGTGCAAACAAGTATTTCCTATCAGAATAGAAGTTGCTCAATCATAGTAAGGATTATTCCTCTCTTAGCTCAGTTAGATTTAGTGTTGAATTTGAATTTAGAGCCATTGCCTAAGGAATTTATTAGCTTTTGTCGATCAAAATTGTTTTGGAAGATTTAATGGGAGAAGATAAATAAGATATGTTGTGATAATAAATATATCATAAATATTGCTTGTAATATGGTACAACATGATTGTACCAAGATGTGGAGCTGGATAGACATTTCTTAAAAAAAACACGAAAGTAGATTGATTTGCACTATATATGCTAACAAGAAATCAACTTGTAGATATTCTCATCTAAGGACTTTACAACCGCACATTCAAAAATATTTCAAGGAAACTTGGAATGTTATATTTGTATCATTAAGTTTGATGTGGAGTATTGAATAGTCGTGGGATCCACAAGTCAACCAATCTTAGTAGGGATCATTGAACACATGGATTAAGAGTTCTAACAGTTGGATCAATCATATTATGACCCTAATATTGCAGTTCATGTATTTTGTTTTGTTCTGGTCATCGACCACTCTTAGTTCCATTTTTTTCTTTATTATAAATAGCTTTAATGTATTTTCGTTGTAAGACTTATAAAAGTTTATATATACTTTTATACTTTATATACAATCAAACAATAAAAATCTTAAATATTTTTTTCTACTTTCTATTTTTCTACAATTATCTACAATCAAATTGAGAAGGACAATCTTATCTACTTGTCTATAAACGAGGAGTTTATAAGTAGATGTTGTGCGGCATGTAATTTATTATCCTTGATTACATGCAGATTTCTTTTGGTTTTCAATGTTGTGTATGCAAATAGGAAGTTTTATTATTTTGAGTGCAGTACAAGTGCGACTAACTAATTTTAGGGGACTCGTGTCATTATATCAACATCATGCTTGACTTTCTTTATATATATATATATATATATATATATATATATATATATATATATATTTGCATGTTTCCAATTCTTGTTGATACTTGAGAGTTGTTCGATCATTACATTGTGTTTGGGTTCCAATTCCAATATGTGCAGTTTGCATTTTGACAAAACAAGTTGTTTATATATTGGTTTGTGATACATGAATCCCAAGTCCTTTTATATGATTTATATGCATCATATTATTCTAGTTTCATTAAGAATCCCTAATCTAAGATGTCCTGCATAAAAGATTACTCTTTACAATAACAACAACAACATCAAGCTTTTATCCCACTACATCTGATCGGTAAGATTACTCTTCATATTATAAAAATACTGTTTGTTAGATAATTTACATAGCTGATTGTATGATGACTGCATGTTTAAATTTTAAGTCAATGCACAGATTGTCTTCTTTAATTTTAGCAACTCCATCGGTGAAGCTAATGGATCAGTACCTTATTTTGCCAGTTATGGACCAACCATAGACGAGTTTCAGAATTGTTGATACCTCCAATTGATATTGGATTGACTGCATAACATTCTGCGTTTGAAGGTTTTTTGAACTCGTAGAATTTAACGTGTTTTCATATCAGGACAAGTAGGCAGTTGCTCATCAGGCAAATAGAATTTCAAAACTATAAAGGGTAGAAAAAGCTATTCTTTTCAATTCTTTTACTTATTCCAATTTAACCTCTCTCAATCTGAACACGAGCAGATTTTCAACTTAATTCTTATTAGAAAATTCTTAGCAAATTTGCCAGTAACATGCAAAATTAATCATCATCATTAGCTTAATCCTCCCAACAAGGTGGGGTCGGGCATTTTAATCATATGAAACACAATTTTACCTTTATTTATTTCCTTGAATATGCTGCTTGTCGTGTGTTTCCTGTCAGCAGTTTACATTTTATAGGTCAATGCATGTCCTGGTCCTGTTCTGTAGTTCACTTAGTGTTAGACCAGTGCAACAGGCCCAAGTTTACATGAAGCGGACCAAGCAGATTCGCCCCCTAGGAATTGCAGCCTAGGAAATTGTGGACCCCACTAGGGAATCCAATTAGGAAGGAGAGGGTGGCTATGGCTGGAGGGAGATTTGGCTAGTGTTGTTTAAGTTTTAAATAGGAAGAGAAAATTAGGGTTAGGGTTATATGATAATTGATTAATTGGTGGCTGTTTTTGGTGTTTTTGTGCTTGGCATCTTGGGCTCTAGCGGCGTTGAGAGATTGGGAGAGATAGATCCTCCTCTTGAATTGAGGATCAACTGTATCTTGATATTTTCTTTCCATTATATTTGATTATTGCAATAAAATTGCTGTTTTTCTAGTTTTTCCTTGGAGTTTGGTGGATATTTAATATTGTTTTTCCAAGATTGATAGGTTTTACTTGAGATCTTCAAGTGTTTCCTATCACTTAGTTACAAAATAATGGAAGCACATATTTACAGGAAAAAAAATTGGCTCAAAATATTTTGATCAAATTTAATCATGATGAATCTCAACACTATTGAATATACTTTGAGATAACTATAATATAAAAATTAATTGTTTCTTTATATATTGCACATCTTAAAGAGAATTCCATCATGATTAAAATTTGTTGCGAAGGTTGCTTCTATGGTATAGGTGCTTGAACTTACATATCCAAACAAACCCGACACTAGTATTGGGGTCAACAGCATTAACATCATTAGTCAAAAGCTAAACTTAGGATGGAATTTTGTTGGATTCATTTCCTCTCTCAAAGTGGTTGTTTCTTATTCTTTAATTTCCTTCTTACGGTTTCAAATTTGTTTGGCGATGTGATGCAGCTCATTCTGACACCACCATTGCGAAGATGCTTGTGGGAAACAAATGTGATTTGGAGGACATAAGGGCTGTTTCAGTCGAGGAAGGAAAGAGCCTTGCAGAAGCAGAAGGGCTCTTCTTCATTGAGACTTCAGCCCTTGATTCTACAAACGTAAAGGCTGCCTTTGAGATAGTCATAAAGGAGATTTATAACAACATCAGCAGGAAATCATTGAACTCTGATTCCTACAAAGGGGAGCTGTCCCTTAATAGGGTAACCCTTGAAAGCAATGGAACTGATGGATCAAAGCAAGGATCAAGTAAGTTTACTTGCTGTTAAAATTCTTAAAATTTTTCAACCTTAATAGTGTTCCCAATGATATTCTCCAATGGAACTTCTTGTGCTTGTGTATTTTATAAGCTTTGATTTGTTTTGGGTTTGCATTGTTTAAATAATAAGATCAATATACTATTGGATTTCTGTATCATATAGACCAAACTCTATATTGCATTGTGGTTTAATAAAATTTTATAATAGCATTGATATGTGATTGCTGTTGTGCTTAAATAGTGTCAATTTCTTGCTGGAAAAACATCCAAATTGCATTGTGAAAGCTTCAAATATGAGAGAATTGTTTATACTGGCCAGATTTTTTGAAGAATAACAATATTCTGATTAGTTAGTGGAGCATTTTTGGCAAAAAATTGCAGTAGGCAGGAATGTTTTGCTTCCAGAATTTTTTTTTTCTTCTGTTGTTCTTTTTCTCAGTCATTACACATTTATGCTGCCACCTGAAATTAATGGAGTTCTCTCTGTAAACGGTGTTTATAAGCTTCTGTATTCATTGTCAACATTTGCTATAAGAACAAATGTTTGTTTTAGCATTACATGATAACTGTTGAATCAAGTTCAAAATGATTCACAGTTTTTTTTCCTCTTTTACAATGAATGAATGTGCAAAAAGAAAGGGAAAAAAAAAAGATGGAAATAATTTTCTTGTTACAAGATGTAGATCAACTTTCCATTTTGCATCCATCTTTAGTAAAGACTAAGAAGGTAACATACATATCATAGATCTCAATAAAGAAAATGTAATTTTCATGGTTTAGAAAGACGGAGCGAACAGGCCAGTTTGACCGGTTCAACTGTGATGGTTTGATTTTTATGAAAAATCGACCCAGCATCGAACTTGTGGGAATCGATCCCTATTGGTCAGTTCAATGCATAATTTATTTAAATACTTTAATTTAATATAAAATGTTTTATTAAATTTTAAATTAATTTAAAGATAATATATTAGTTAATAAACTTTAAAAATTATATAATAAGCATTAATTAACAATACCCATATGATTCCACCTCTCAATATGTGTTCTTTATTTATAGAAAGAATGAAAGTTATATAAACAACACAAAAAAATCTCTCAAGTAATATTAGACTAAACAACTAGTTATTTCATGTGCGAGCATGATAGATTTTTTTCAAAAGGATTTTTTTTTTTTTTTGGAAAATTTTTTGTATATAATATTTAAATATATTTGATACATAATATATAGATAAAAATTATATATAAGTATATAACATAAATTAATAATAAAATATATATATAATTTATAAATTTATATGTGAATTAAATTTATATTAAATATAAATATAATTTAAAAATTAGTTTAAATTTAAAATTATAAATATAAATTAGTTATATAATTTATATGTATTAATTATTATAAAATATTTAACATAAATTATTAATAATTCATATTAGATTATATACATATATGTAAATTAAATTTATATTAAAAATATTATTTTAATTATATTATTATTTATTACATACTACAATCGAATCAATTGAATGGTAAACCTCTCCTTTTTTTTTATTCATCATTCAATCAGATCTTCACAACCTTATAATTTATATCATAATAACTTTAAATAATTTTTTTCCTTCACAAAATACTCCAAAAACAAACGCAAAGAGAGGAGAGATTATTAGGTGCGGAGTGTAGACGGAGAGAACCTTCTGCATAAGTATTGGTTACCTAACGGTACCCGCACTCGATACCGCTGGGTACCGCTAGATACCTAATAATTGTCGAACGGTACGCACTCCGCAGCTAATAATTTTTCTATAGAGAGAGACAACTCACAAGAGCACAGATGCGACAGCTAGGCAACATCCACCCAGCCACACATTACATTCCCCGTGATTCACCCCGCCCGTGACTCCCCTTCCCCTCCACCATTAATCTCTCTCTCTCTCTCTCTCATACACACACACACACACACAGAGTCTATACATACTCCCGAGCTCCATTACTCCATCAACATCCCTCTCCCTCTCACTCTCTCAACAATATGGCTTCCACCGTCCGCGCACCAGCCATACTATTACTCGCCGTGTTGTCACTAGCCACCGCCGCAACTTCCCTCAGTATATGCAACATGAGCACCGACGATCTCGCCGAATGCCGGCCGGCGGTGAGCGGGCCGAGCCCGAGCGAGCCCTCTGCGGCTTGCTGTTCAGTGTTAGAAAAGGCCGACCTTCCCTGTCTCTGCACCTACCGTAGCTCGCCGCTGCTACCCTCATTCGGCATTGACCCCAACCTTGCCTTGCAACTCCCACGCAAGTGTAGCCTCTCTCCGCCTGCCGATTGCTAGCTCATTAGTCATCCCGTCGCCGCCGCCGCCTGACCTCCGGCTCGGCCTATCTTCTCAGTCAATCTCTCTGTATGGCTTCCGATGTGTTTTTGTATGTGTTTTAGTACTGCTTGTGTATGTGCGTGTTATGTTTGGCGTTTGTGTTTTGTAAGGATAAGGATTTGCTTTGTCTTAAAAAAAAAAAAAAGATTTAGCTCACAATATAGTAAATTTCTTTAAAATTACTTAAGAAATATATTTTCTTAAACTATAAGATATTTTTTAATTATTTAAGAAATATTTATTCTCGGTTAAGAAGACAATGGCTAAGAAAGTTATAAATGATTTATTATTTGCAACATAAAAAGTACTTTCATTCTATGAATATGAGTTTACTTGAAAGTTATAAATTGACTATTGTTATAAAGAAGAGGATGCTCAGGTAGATGAGTGGCTTTATTCTTAGGTTTCTTTTGGGATGATTGTTTTACTGTTTTTAAAGCAGCATTTTAGTATAAAAATTAAAAATTTTGTAATAAAAATCTTCTTTAAGAAATAATAAGGAAACCGTCCCAAACGAAGCCTTAGAGATAGTATGTGAAACGGGTGTATACAAGAAAAGGTTCGCATAGCTCCATTAGGTAAATAAAAGTAGAGAGTCGCCTTAGATGGTTTGGTCATATAAAATGTCGGTGCCTTCTGATGACTCATTTAGGAGAGTAGATGTATTAGATATGATCTATATTAAGAAAGATAGATGTGATAAGAGAATAGTAGAAATAATATTTTTATTAGGTTTAAATTAGAATTTGATTCTTAATATAATATAATGGAGAAAAATGAGTCATATAATTGACAACACATAGTGAGATAAAGATTTGTTGTTGCTGTGATAGTATAAAAATTAATAATTAGATGTACTCAAATACAATCATATCAAATGACAGTAAATTAAAATCAAATTCATATCACATAAAATAAGATGTAATAAAGACTTTTTAGAAAGAACAGATAATATTTATAGACATTAATACTAAAAGGAGCCCAATATTTTTTTTTTCTTTTTTCTTTTTGCTAAAAGGAGCCCAATATGATTGAGTTTAAATAGTATAATTTATGTTGGTGTTGGATCCAAATTTGTTGTAGATGACATATGACCCTACTGGCAGGCTTATTCTTAGAAAATGACCCAAACATGTCTGAGAATGAAGAGACCAATCTACTATAAAACATATATAGTATAAGGGCTCAAGATGCCCAGAGTAAAAAAAATCCAAATTACTTCTCTTCATCATTTATTTATAGAGGTCTAAGCCTCTAAGAGTTACATGAAAATCTGCATTGGTGAAGAAGTAGAAAATACAATGCTTTAATGACTCATTCTTCTGATTTGCTTTGATAAGCATTGCCTCCTCGCTGGTTGAGAGGAGATCGGCTTTACATAGCCTGGGTGATCTCTCTCTAACTTCATAGGCAAGTTTAGTTGTACAAAGTGCTTACGAGCCAATGTGCACAGGCAAGTATATTAGTGAGTTCTAAGCTGGATGGGCTCGTAATGGATAGATGCCTTGAATGTCGCAGACTTGTGTTGGAGCTTCATATCACCTAGGGAGGGGAGGGCGAGTGAGCATGAGTTATAGAAATGACGAGCTCCTGTCGGATGATTAAGGTAGGGTGAGATGAGAGTCCCTTGAGTCGAGGCTTTCCTGTAAGTGAGGTAGCGACCACAAATTATTATACGTTGCCTTGGATGATGGTGAGTAGCTCTGACGACCGATCTTCTTTTATAATGAGAGTGACGAGTACTATGATCCATGAGGACCCTTGATTACTGCTATAAGCGGCTGACTTCCTTAAGTGCTTTCGGACTGCTGGGATTTGATAATCCTTGGGCGAGCTTCGTTTTGCGGCTCGTTCGGTGTGATTAACTTTCATCACGATTTGTCAAGTACATGCTAAACACCTGAAAGATATATAAGAGTCTACAATTAAGCATTTTAGATTGCTTGAGTTGACATTAGGCCTAAAATTAATCTCAATTAGGCCTGCTTGAGACGAGTTCTCTTATAGATTGATGCATTCGAGACCAACTTGAACCAACCTAATTTAGCTTCAAGCATGTCTACTTAATTTGATTTGAGTTTTCAAAATATTTGAATGCACATGATAAATTCATTTTAAAAGTAGTACGATACAATCTTTTCACATATAATCTTAATGTTAAAGTAAATTAATGGAATTGCAAAGTCATCTTATACAAACCAAATAACAACAAAATAACTTTATAGAATCCTTTTCAAAAGTCGGGAGACATACTTTGGCTTAATCCAGGTCTTTTCCAAGCTTTATAGGCTGCGAAAATAGGCCAACCCCTCCGACTACGAGTCTACGAGCATAGACGGCTGTAGGCAAAAATGCCAACCTGTTCATGTTTCTGGTTTTCTTCTCATTTTACGGCTAGTTGACTCTTGGAAAACCAAATTCTTCGATACATAGATGAATTTAATTAAATAATTTTGTGCCGAAATTTTTTCAAGCAATTGTATTTAAAAAGAAGCATAAATCTATTGCCTCGTAAAATAGTTTTTAAAAACTTTAAATTAAAAAAAAAAAACTTGAAAAAGAAATTAGTCATGCTTGTGTAAGCTTCTATAACAAATTTGTGTAAGATTTTAGATGGAAGTACATACATATCATTATATTCTTCCAATCTCAGTTATGTAATGTGCTATATATGATACATGAGTCAAGGCCTTCCCCATGCAAAAGGGCACCATTTATATATAATCGACTATAAAGACTAATTGAATCATTTTAACTGGACCAGATCCCATGGGTTACCCCATTTTTAGGATTTTTCATGTAAAAATCTTGCCTATTATGACTCTCATCTCTCTCTCTCTCTCTCTCTCTCTCTCTCTCTCTCTCTCTCTCTCTCTCTCTCTCTATTTGTCTGTGTGATGGATCTTTGTTTAAAGCTAAGATATTAAGATCTTTATCTTTTTACCGGCTCAAATATTCCAGTCCTCAACAATATTTATTTTAAGATTAATGTAAAATATGTAGAATCTGAAATTTATTCTATACATAGAGTTATAACTCTCTATTCAAAATATACCTGATACATCATCACGGTAAAAAGTAAAGCATTCATCATATACAATTTAAATATGCCAGCTAGGATTTGCTTGAAGAGAGATCGAGAGCACGGACAGCCACTACGGATGTCAATAAATGATTCGATCTGGGCCCTACCAAAATAATTCGAGTTCGAGTTGACTTATTTAATAAATAGGTTGGGTTCGCGTCGTAGTATTTCAACCCGTTTATTAAACGGGTCATATTTAGATTGACCCATTTTAACACCCCTAATCATCACCATCCAACATATTCATATGCATAAACAAAAGCACCACATCATTTATCATTCCAAATATTTTCCATAATCTTCATATATATATATATATATCTCAATAAAAGAATGATATATAACATTTTATCCCACAAAAACACACCTCGTAAAAAATTTAGAAAAACAGCTAAAGCTGAATCAAAGCAGGGACTGCCACCCCATAAATCAAATTGCATATCATAGGTATAGATCAAACTTTAGTAAATCACATTTCTACTCATCAAATAAAATAGCAGTAGCACACAAAATCCAAGAAAAAAAACATCCTAAACATTGGGAAATCACCAACCTTGCACAACCATTAGCTTAAGGTTTCCTTTGGGACGGCTTTATTACTGCTGCTTAAGCAGCAGTAAGAAAGCCGTCCTAAATGAAGCCTAAATATAAATCCCTAATGCTTAACAATTTTCACTTCTTACTTAATGATAAAATGAACTATTATTATGATTAAGACCTCAAAGAAAGTTTATTTATCTTTTGTGGACGATTTGGAGATTTGAACGTGGATCAATAGAGATGAATGGATTCCGTTAGCGAACGAGCCGCAACTCAATCCATAAATTTATTTATTTGAATATATATTTTTTGTTTGGAACGGGGGTATCTATCCACTGCCACTACAAATGGAGTGTTTGACGGCGTAAATAATCTCTCGGCAGAACCTATCGAGGCCACCCACCGGCTCGGGTCCACACTTGCTTTGCCCCACTGAAGAGGCGAGGCCATAGTAGAGGAGATTCGAACTCAGGTTGGGGGTTCCCAGTCATACTCGCCTACTTACCATGAACCAACCTAAGGGGTTGAACAAATTCTTTCATTTCTTCTCACTCCAAAGGTGAAATGCAATTATTATACAAGTTGAAAGTGAAAAATATTTAGAGGGATAAAGTTTCTAGCATGATTAAGAATTTGGATAAAGCTGCAGCCCAAATGATTTTGTAGTGAAAATGTGGAGGTGACTTTGCTGTTAATTATTATTATTTTGATCGCATACGATCGATCGATGCGATTGTGCGGTGCAGAAAAGGCCTAAGTCAATAAAATTTGAAGGTTGGTCAACATCTCGCGTGACGACTGACAATTGAGTGTGACGCTCCACAGCAAAGCTGACGATCTTAGTGGCCTCATCTTTGTTGCCTTCCTAAGACACGATGATCAACATGGAAGCACGAGGCTCAACTCTCCTGTTGAATTGGCAGTGAAGTGGATCATTTCAATTGTGTCATTCACTGTTCTTTCAACATAAATTTATTGATTCATATAATTAAGCACTTTTGGGTTTAAGTTTTGTTTGGGACGGCTTTCTTATTACTTCTTAAAATAGTTTTAAAAAGAATTTTAAGAAGCAAGAAGAAAGTCGTCCCTAACGAAACTTTAATGGAGTAAGTTGAGTTGCATGATAATTGTGTAGATTAAATAGGCATAACCTTTTGTATAAAAAATAAAAATTAGTTATCTACTTCAAAATTTAATCCTTTTATTTGTCTTCGACTCTTTCATAATTATGTCATTTCCATCATTGATGTTATATTTAGATTTCTTTTGGGATAACTTTCTTGCAGAGCTACTTTAAGAAGCAATAAAAAAACTTATGCATCGTTTGGGATAACTTCCTTATTGATTTTTAAAGAAATTTTTTAATAAAAAATTTTTTAACTATTTTTTTTTACTTGAAAGCTGCTCGAAAAGCTATCTCAAATAAAGTTTTAACTGATTATATGTATGATATATGTTTCATAATTAATTTTTAATTGTACATATCAATAATGTGTTTGATATATCAAATGCATATTGGGTGAGTCATAAGCTAAATGTGTTCGACATTACTCCATGCTTTAGTAAATTACAATGAAGTCCTGAAAAACTTTTTCATCAAAATAGGTCATAAACTGTTAATCTTATGATTAAATAGCTTTGTCAATTCTTTATTGCATCATGCAACACTTCTTTATATCAATAATAAGATAATCTTTGTAAATGGATGCATTTAAATCATATTATATGGATATAATTATTAATTATGCACATTTGATTATTCTATCATTTAAAAGAGCCTAGAAGGAGCAGATTATAAAAGATTTTAATGTTTATTCTCTAAGTTTATTTGGTATATTGTAAATATATAGATGTTTTTGTGCAAAAGAAGAATATTATTGGTAGGATGGACAAGCCCAATACAAGATGGAAATTCCATGCAAAGAATAATATGATTTTAGCAGCAGTTTTGGAGAGCTTTTGTGATAGTTTTAAATGCTAGAAATTATCTTGCAGCTATTTTAAAATCGCTATAAAAATACATTGAAAAATCTTTTGGCATCAATTTTGGGAAGGGAGTTCACATCAAAATAAGTGCTATTACAAATGATGAATTTTGATAGTGGGTGTTCTTGTCTTATGATGCATTGCTTAGTGGCGAAGAGATGATAATGAGGAATTTAAGAATAGGAAATGAGAGGACAACTACATAAATAATAAATTTAAAGAGATGAATGAATACAATCTCATGGTTTATGAGCATATATGATGTGAAAATAGGGCAGTGAATTGTTATGAAGTGATTGAGGGTGACGATATGAATAGTGGGATTGAGAAAATACAACGATATATAGAAGGCTAGAATTTTGCATGCCATCCTTGTAGTATTATGTCTATATTATAAATAGTTATATGCGTATCTTTTTTTTTTTTTGGCAGATTAGGGGATTTGAGTCTGGGTGAGATCAGGAGGAAGGTCTTCCATCGACCGTCAGGCCACAGGCCCGATCTCATATGCAAATCTTATTACTCATATATTAAATCGTGTTATTAATTAGTATATCTATTTATTATAACCCTTTATAATTTTGAAGAACATGATTATTACAAATTTCAAATATAGTTGTTACATTGGTTGATCTACTTATTATAAATAAATGTGTTTGATTAAGTTGCTAATTATCATTTTAAATAGTCCTTTCGAGGAAAATCATGATCCTAAAAAAAAGTTCTGAAGGCAAGCTAAAAAGAGCCAGAGTCAACAGTAAAATATCATATAAATTATGATTAAATCATTCCAGAAGATAAAAATGCCGAAGGGAGAGAGAGAGAGAGTTGACGAGAAGGTGGCCGCTGGTAACGGAGAGAGAGAGAGATAGAGAGAGAGAGGTTCAATGTTCAAAAAATTTAAGCCATGCCAGAAGGTTAGATGCTACGGCAGGCTGCTCGTCGCAACCAATTCAAACCGCTGCAGAGGAATTTACAAAATGCCATTGAGGAGGAAATGAAAATAATTCTTTATTATATTTTTCTCAATAGTATTTAGGCTTCATTTATGATATTTTTTAATTTTTTTTAAAGTAATTGTTTAATTTTGAAAATGGTTAAACAAAAATATTTATATCAAAAATTATTTTATAAAATAGTAAAAAAGCCGTTTAAAAAAATTATTCTGTGTGAAAACTGGACGTAGAACAATGTATGCAGACTAATTAGAATACACCACTTCTGACATGGAGCATTATGGTTGGTCTCCAGACGATATTCGGCATCCGCACATAATAATCAATCCCAAAAAAAACCCTTATTAAGCAGAAAGTTTGCATTACATTTCAGGATTCAAAGAAATATATTTTTAAAATATAAGCTTTTTATAATATTATTATTGAAGTAATTCTATCTAATTTATTTCGCGATAAAATAAATCGATTAGCTCTTTTCATGTGGTTTCCCATCTCTTACCGCCTTACCGGCCTTCCTGGAATTTCTACTTAGGATCAAAAGTGTTATTTTCTCTTAGGTTTGCAAAATGAAAGATGGTTTTCTCTTGTTGGATCTGCTGTGAGATGCCTATGCTGGCTTTGGATTATGGCCCTGTTTTTGGTGACCTATGGTTTTTCTGCTTCTTGTAGGCTTGCTGCTTTGGAGTTTTTTTGCGGTTTGGTTGGGTTTTCAGATGGATTCTTGGGGCAATGATGTTCGATTGCATATGCTATCTCCCTGAATGGTGGTCTCTTGCAACCTGAATTTTCTTGATGGCACCTGCAACCGTGAGAACGACTTACCTTGACATTTTCAATCCTTTTTCATGAGCCCAACTAATTCAGATTCTTATCTACTTTCGGATTTTTCTTGTTTTTGACATGTGTAATTTTGACATTGATCTCTATAATTTTGGATTTTTAAGGGGTGTTTTTTTTATCGCCCCTGATCTTCTTTCATCTTGTAATTAGTTTTTCTTCTTTAATAAATAAAAATAATAAAAATAAAAAAACTCGCTGCGAAATACAGAAGAAAGAAAATGTCATAATGAGGAGAACATGACTGTCAAATCATTGAAGCCGTAATTTTCGAAAACTGACAAATGAATACTATTTACTGAGAGGATACTGATCATCATTGACTAATTCTCAAAAGTCATCTGGCAACTCCAATTTAAAAATCTCATTACTATTTTTTTGGGTAAATTTAAAAAAAAAATGTAATTATTCATGTTGATAAAAGATATCATCATTGAAATATGGGAAGAGACAAAAAGAAGATGAAATTAAAAAATAAAATAATTTTAATTTATCCTGCTATTATTTTTATTAGAAAATCATACTACAAATTTTTTTTTTAATTTGAGACTGTTTAAGGCAGCTATAAAATTTTGAGAAAAAAATTGTTTAAATATATATTTAAATATAATTGAATTGCCATTTTCTTAGAGTAATTTTGGCTGTATAAAGCTATGTGCAATCAGTGGCGGAGCTAACAAATCTTATAGTGGGCTCAAATAATTTTACTGTTGCAACCACGTGCTCGAAGATTACAGAGAGATTCTTAACTCTGTGGAAAATGACATCGGTGGAGGGTTTTGGTGCATATGTGAAGGTGTATAGGATGAAGAGGTTGGTAATGAGGACAGAGGCGAGCATGACAAGGTGGAGAGCAGCTAAGCACAAGGCGGCACGTCGGAATTGGGCAGTGCCGTCTTCATTCTTAAGGGAAGCTAATCTCATCACTGGCTGCTTCAACAACGATTACTGGAAGAGCATCATCGGTCACCTATCGTCTTCGGCCACTGTTTGCCTTCGAACGGAAGAATGGAGGGACTTAGAGAGCTCCGAGCTTATGAAGGAAGAACTAAGCTACATGATTTTTTAAAAAAATAATAAATTTTGAATTACAAATTGCTTTAGTAGTATTTTCTGGTTAATCGTTGTATTTTTAGAGCATTTAGGTCAATTAAGACATATTCATACATATATAAAATTCGAATACAATATATCTTAGTCGATAGTCTAAACTAGGGGTGTCGGGTCGGGTTCGGGTTGAACAAATCAACCCGTTTTAAAAATCGGGTCAGGTTCGGGTTGATCCAACAACCCAAAATTGACCCGAAAGTGACACGAAAACTCATATTTGACCCGAAAACTCGAGATTGACCCGATTTTGACTTGATTTTGACCCGAAAATCGAATATTGGCCCGATTTTGACCTGAAAATTAGCAATTTTAGGTCAACTTCGGGTCATTCGTGTCGAGTCGGGTTAACCCGGACCCGAATCGGGTTGACCCGTACCCGAATCGGGTCAGGTTCAGGTCCAGAAACCTGACCGGTTTTTTAAAACGGGTCGGGTTCGGATTCAGGTTGACCCGAATAGTGCCGGGTCAGTTCTGGGTTCGACCCAAATCCGGCCCGCTGACCCGAATTGACACCCCTAGTCTAAACTCTCAACAAACATATCTGTTTGTGTGTTTTTTGTATTGTTGATAAAGCCATTTTGATATTTTTTTATTGTCCACCCCTCTCGCATTACCATGTTAGTTAATTGTTAAAGCATTATTTAAAATCTAGGTTCAGCCGCTCCTCTTCACGTGATCTGCCAATGCAAACGGAGCTGAGCGGCGCCCAATGTTGCAAAGGTCAAGCCTGCCGCCGCTTCTGCTCCTCGGGATAAGCATAGAGGGAGAGAGGGGAAGAAACAGGGAATGGGTTTCTCCTTCGCCATTACTAGTCCAGCCTTGCCTCTTAAAAGCTACCAGAGGACGACAGGCCTGGCTCCGTGATTAAAGAAGCCACCTACGACCAACCAGTTTTTCTCTAATTCTCTTCTGTTTTTTCTAACCACCACTACCTCTCCGCTATTGTCTTCTTCTTCCCCTCCTCTCTCTCTTCCTCCTTATATAGATAGTCGTCTTTCGCTTCGCTTGTGCCGTTCCCGTTCAAAGAGAAATGGAGGTGAGAAAAGAGAGCTTTTCGCTCCAAAATTGCCATTTTTTTTACTATACCTGATTTAATTTTGTCCGTGCTCTGTTCTGGGGATGAGGGGTCTCATTTGTGAACAAGATTGGTTGCAGGAGATGAAGAGGTGGAAAGTCCCTGCTTTTGGGAACTGGGAGAACTGCGACGAGATGCCTATTACTCGCTACTTCGACTCCGTAAGCCATGCGGGAACAAGTTTCTTCGGTGAGGAAGATCTCTTCAAAGTGCCAGTGGCCATGCCTATGAAGCATAGTTATCCTTATGGCGGCCATTGCCGCCGAAAGGTCCGAACTTTTGCGCTCTCTTGTACACTTTTTTGGGATTTTGATCGGTTTTCGCTCGTTTGGTGAAGCTTTTCTTGTTGATTTCAGGCGAGGCAGGGGAATGGAGTTGGAGTAGAGAAGCAACTGATGAAACAGGGGAGGGGCTTCGATGCCATTGCGGGCACACCGAGGAGGCGTAAAGCTCCCATGGCAGTAGACGAGGATTTATATAAGATTCCCCCCGAGCTTCTCTATCAAAAACCAAAAAGGGTATCTTCTCTATCATAAGCTGTTTAGTTGGAAGTTTTCAATTGCAGAAATCCCTCTATCTAATTTCACTGTGATTCTTTCTTCTTGTTGCAGAAGAAGCTTCTGAGGAAGTTGTTATCGGGATGTATGGGTCTCAACTGCATCAACTGAGCTTGAAGAAGAACCATGGAATCATTGCAGCTTGCTCATTTTTCCTACTTTCTTTTTGCCTTTCATCGTCTGTCGTGTATTTGTTATTGAGATGCTGAGCTTAAGTTATGAGTTCATCTTTCTTTCATTGGAGAAGTTGCACACTGAATCTCACGTCTTGCTTAATGTGTCGCTTTAACTCTCGGTGGAAGTTAAATTTTGACTGGTTTGCATCAACTATGACCTCGTGATGATGCTATTAATAATAATGGGAACTTCGCAAATTTTGTGCAAAATAGTTTTTCTGTGATGAAAGTGTGATTTTTAGGTGTAATAAAATGGGAACTTTATGCAGAAATTCTTTTGTAAGCTTAATTGAAGGGGTATGTTTGAATAAAGGGATTCAAAAACTGATGATTGAGGCTTCGTTCCGGGAGAGATTATTCTCTGTGGACATCAAACATAATTTTATATTTGGATACCAATCAAAATGAGCTGATATCGAGCGGTACCGAGTCGCGGGCTTAAGTATCCGGATGGCCTTTAGTTTTATACTATTTACTACGTTAAGAGCTATATAATCCTGCCATATGTGGACCATTGCTTTTTTTTAGTCTCTTTTTGAGATGTTCTTAAATGGCATTTTTGTTGAAAGCAGCTTTTGACAAAATCATAAAAGAATTGATCTTTATATTTTAAGTAACTTTTCCCATTCTTCTGATATTGATATATCATATTGTTGTGAGCCGAAAAATTTGTGAAGATTGAGATATAATTTTTAAGTCTTAGATTTTTAGGAATTATTAAAATATATGAATGAAAATCTAATTTTTTATATGAAAAATTCAAATAGAAAAAAAAAAAGAGGTATAACTTAGATAAAATGGTCCCTTGTATAAATAGGTTAAACGGAATTGAAAAAAATATGATTATAAAGTATATATGCTTCATATTATATATATATATATATATATATATTATTTACATTGTCATATGATGTAATGAAGACAATCGAAGCATAGGAATGATTGTGTAATCATTTAATTGTTGATGATTTTATCTTCTTTCCAAAGGATATTATTGCTAGTTTTTATTAGAGTTAGATTGTGTATGAAATTAGTGAATTAGTGAATATAAAAGAAGTTTAAAGTGATCATTGCACAACCGATTCACCTTCTCCTTGATATGCCATTAGTTATCAAGGACATAAATAGTAATGCGACTGAGGTCCTTCTTTTGACTTGTTTCTCTCTTAGGGGTATTAGTGTGGTGAACTTCTTTATTCGATATACCTTAAGTTACCAAAGTTTCTAAGTTATTATATGAAGCTTTAAAGACTCCCTTATGATGGACAAGAATTTAGAAGTATGCAGTCCATTTTTTTTAAGTTGATGCATGAAATCAGGTGGTGAAGGTCAAACACTTGGAGTTGAATGTATTATTAATGTAATGACCATTTTGAGTTGGAAGTGGGATGACAACGAGATAAGTTTCATTGTAGGATTTTGTAAATCATCTAAGGATTGTAATGCCATTTGGGTGGTCATATATTAAATCAAATAAGTAAGCATTTCATTCCTACATATGATAAGCATCATCTGTCGATAAAATAAATCAACTATATGTCTGCACTATATTTAACTCAATGATGTACTTAAGACCATAGCCTCTAATTAAGATATTTATTGATTATTTAGGGTATGACAGTAAGTGAATGCAACATTAGAGACTCAACTCAATTCCAACATTGATTTCTATCTCCAAACAAAAGGCTAATTTAAGAAAATAATAGAAATTAATCTTAGAAGATATACTTTGAATGTGCATCCTAAATTTTGGGGGAGATTATGCACAACTTATTCTTTATATCAACTTTGTTTTTTAAGATAACTACAATTTAAGTATCAACATATTTTTATTTTAAGCACTATGTAGGAGGAAGTATATATCATTCTTATATTAAAATAACTTAGGAAAGCGAGCACTTTTAACGCCTCTGAGAATGGATGAGACAACTAAGAAAATCAAGATGTTTTAGGAGTGACTAATAGTAGCATAAGATTTATAAATAAAGAAGTAACATCGCAGGTATAAAGAAATCGTGTTTGAGGTAGGAGAATATATCTTCCTTAAAGTTAACCCATAAAATAAAATAAAATATTTAAATTATATTATGAAATGAGAGCTATGTTAAATTAGAACTTTTAACATATCTATAATATCAAGTAGGATCTTTTACCTATTCGTTGATTTTATGTGCTCGATAGAGTGTATAATGCATTGCATATTTCTTCTTGTTTAATATAATATCAAATATATTTAAGTGTTGTTCTTCTTTAGCTTTGAATTCAAACTCAAATAGATATTTTGCTTCATGATAAATAATTTTGTGATAACAAGATCCTTGTGGTCATGATTCAATGCTGAGATAAATTAGAATGAGAAGCCACATGGCCATTGGACATGAAAGTAAGATAAAGAATAAGCCCTCTACCTCTTCAAATACACGTATATAAAATTTGATGCTAAAATTTCAAAGTGAGAGAGAGTATAATGATCTTGAACCTTAATACTAAAGTATCTTATAAAAATAAACTCAAACATCCTTAACCCAATTTGATTTTTATATATCAAGTAATATATGTGTAGAATAAATGATTATATATTAGGTTGGTAAAGGTTTAGAACTTGCAATATTTGTTTAAGATGTCTTATGTGACTAAGATTTTCGAATATCAAGTATTAACTGATATTTACAGTCATATATGTGGCAGATAATGACAAAAAAGAGGATAAATATAGAAGTTTCAACTTCATAATGAAAACTTTAGATAACTACTCCTTCGAAATCCGCTAGGGAATTATTGCCAATATGCATCCTCTCCAGAGAATTTTGAATATTAAATTTTAATGAAATTGAAGCCATGAAGATGTTATGAATTATAATTGTATGGATATATTGGGAAGTGGCATGAAATTTGATGATGCTACAATTAATATTTAATGAGCTTTTGACAAAATAGTGTTGCTTGCATTACATGGTTAAAAGCTTCATGTTTTACTCGAAAAAATTATTGATCATATGTTTGTCAATAGTCGAGCTTCTCTATCTGACAAATTAGCTAATCATTTTGTCCTATTAGGTTTGATATTTTAATCATTTTTTATTGAATTGTACTAATTAACTCACATTATTTATATGTCTATATTAGTATGCAACATGCGAAAAGTTGAAAAGATGCTGGTGAGACAAGAAGAGACCAATCTCAACAACAAAATTATTAGATGGTAGTCTCGGTAATATTTAGCCATGAATACCATATGCTTGTTAGTTCATTAAGAACTCCGTGATTGGTATAGGGCTTCAGAGTTTGTATTCTCTCTCTTTCAAAATATCATGAAAAAATTATGAGGGTGATTTATTGCTCGTACAAGTATTTGTTGATTGATTTATTTCTCCTTATTCTTATATATGACCTCTTGTGAAGTGATAGTTGAATAGGCTCTCTTGCTAAAATAAAAACATTTATCAATTTAACTCTCAACAAAGTTATTAGATCAATCTAGTCAAATCCATTCGGAGTTGACCATTGTGTGGTATATAAATGCACTAGAAAAAAATTGAATCAATATAAATTTGGCTTATTGACATGAGAAATCATTACATGTGGAGTCTGATGTAGAGTTGTGTTCGAACATGTTGATTAATTATTCTGGCCGAATGTCGTCGGAAGATCAACTAGAATGCACTATATCACCTCTTGCTCGGTACTGCGGCTTGAACCGCTGACGTGGTGCATTCTAGTTAGTTGAACTCTGGATGTTATATATTATGTCCAAGACTTCACATATAATAATCTTTTCATTGAATAGGGAACATAACTGATCCAAAGTTATATTACTCTCTGAATTCGGTCGGCCCTTCACCTCCTTTCCCTGATGAGATAAATATTTTTCATTTTTTTTTTTAATTTAGTGTTGAATATAAATTAAATTCGTTATTAATATTCTTTAATAAAACCGATGCACTTTGCACGATCTGCGTTTTCTCATTGAATAACAATAAATATGTGACAGAAAATAATATGAAAGGCCATATGACCCATCCATGATATGAATTGGCCGTACAAATAAAAGCTTCCTTCTGGTCTATAATCAATCCGTTCACACGAAGAATCCACCGCCACTACTGACGGCACCATTTGTAACGCTAACGGAGAAGATAACGAACGTTATAATTGAAGAGTAATTGTGAATAAGTAGCCGTAGAAATCTATGGAGGAACCTATTCAAAAGCTTTTACTGGGAATTTACCATGGTCTAAAAAAGGGTATGCGGTTAAATCAACAAATTTCTATATATGGAAAAGTTCAAATCCTATGAAAAAATAGGCATTATATTTGTCCACATCTATCTAGGATTAAAATTTGTCTGATCTCTCTTGATTTTATTGGGCATTAAATATGATTTATATCTTATTTGAGAAGGATAAAATCTATCTTAAATAATTTATTAATTAAAAATAAGTTTTAAATCGATAATATGAAAATAATGAATATTATTTCATAAAATTATTATAAAATAAAAATAAAGTCAATATTTTATAAAGTTAATTGTACAATCATTTTTGAGAAAGATAAAGCGCTACTGTAAAAAATAAATTCTTAACACATAAAATTTTTGAAATTAGCAAAAAATACGTAGATAAACATAAATTATGTTGTGATCAATAAGAAAGTTGTTTCAAATAAATAAACATTTTTAAAAAATAAGGATTATATATAGTTGACATGGAACTCTTAAATTATGAAATATTTAATTAATTTAAATGTTTAATTATTAAATTAGAATGATTATTCTATATACAATTTTTTTGGGACATTTAGGCCAATTAAGACAAATCCACACACATCATCACATACGCAAAACTCCAACCAAAGACTTCTTGGTTGGTAGCTAAAACTTCTAACCAACAGACTAATTAGATAAGCTTTGTACAATTTTAATTTAAAAAATATAATTTGTAATAGATCACCAAGAATCACCTTGATATGTCACTGTTGCGGGCTAGAATATACGCGGCGATAGAGTTATAATTCTACGTCTTAGCATTGCACGGATATCCAGCTCACACACAGAGAACACAATATTTTTTACGTGGAAAACCCAGAAAAGGGGAAAAATCACGGGGCCTAGCCCAGTTGAAAATGATTCCACTAGAATTTGAGAAAAGTACAATGGTCTGACTTGTCCTTGAAGACGACCAGATTACAAGTATCAACTGAGAGTTTTGCAAGAGTCCAACGTCACTCCAATGTTAGGTGGCGATCCGGCAGCACTCCGGTGTCAGGCAGAAGACCGGTAGTGGCACTTCAATGTCAGGGGGTACTTCAACTTCGGATGGCAGTTCGGCGTCCCTTGGTGGTCCGTCGGTGGTGCGGCAGAATTACGGCGGTGGTGCGGCAGCACTCCGGCGTCCCTTGGTGGTCCTGCGGTGGTGCGGTAGAACTACAGTGGTAGTGCGACAGCACTCCGGCGTCCCTTGGTGGTCCGGCGATGGTGCGGCAAGACTACGGCGGTGGTGCGGCAGCACTCCGGCGTCCCTTGGTGGTCCGGTGGTGGTGCGGCAAGACTACAATGGTGGTGCGGCAGCACTCTGGCGGTGGTAACTCAAATTGTGATTCGAACCTTCCAACAGCGCTTCGGGTCCTTGATTCGGATCCATTTGGGCTCGGATTGGGTTGAAGTTGGTGTCGTTGGATCTGTATTTCCGAGACGCTCAGTTTGACTGTAAGCTCGCTGAAATTGGAATTCAGATGGTCCCTGATTTCATTTTTTAAGTTTTCGGCTTGATTTTGCATCAAGATTCGTGCCCGAGCAAGATAGTTTTTGGAGGACGTATCAGTTGCCCCCTATTTTCGGATGTCGAAGCCTGCAGAGTTCGAAAATATATATCGCCACAGCGAGCTCTTGACCACGTACGAGCTCTTGACCATCAGCAAGCTCGACAATCGAAACCTGATAGACAAGAAGGCAGAAGAAAGAAAGATGGAGAGAGAGAGAGGAACAGACAAACTGGTGAAGAAGCTGGTGGCCTTCATTAATGCAAGGGGTTCAAAGTTCAAGCCAACGGCAAAAAGTTGATATTCTACGGCATACTAGACGTAGATCTCGTCCAATAAAAAAGTCCTGCCCTCCATGACAATCTTTCGATTAATTTTTTAAAGAAAAAATTCAGAAACAGAATTGCAAGCCGTTCACCATTTAATGCCGAAGAACAGTGGAATAATGTTTTTTTTTTTCTGAGAAAAATGGGGGCAAAAGCCCGTATATTGATCTCCAAAGAGTTATAAGTAAGCAAAAATTATAAGATTATGTTTTTTTATTAAAAATGTAGGAGAAGAATAATGGCATTCAGCCTAATCAAAATTTAAATCTTTAATATTTGTTGCTCAATATGACTATAATAGTCATTTGAGGAAAAAAGAAAATAATCAAAATGGGTTTTGATTGTTTATGAAGGATCAAAATGATTTTTTGATTATTTATGAAGGGTTAAAATGGTACCCACTTAGATAAAAGTATCATTTTAGTTTTTTAAGTATTAAAAAATGAATCAAATAGTCTCATATTGAGGAAAAAATGTATTGTGCGGATGCTGAATGCCGTCCCAAGACCAATCAGAATGCGCCACGCCACCTCTTGCTCGGTACTGCTTGATACAGCTCGATACTGCTGACGTAGCGCATGCTGGTTGGTCTCCGGACGGCATTCTGCGACCGGCCTCCGCAAAGAATAATTTCTCCATATTGAGACTATTTTTTATTCATTTATAAAGAGTTGAGAGACAAAAATAATATTTTAATATAATGACTATTTTGATATTGTATGAAGATATATGTATCATTTTTTCTTAATAAAATTATGTTAAAGTGGTGTTATTTGAAAAAGCTTCTTATAATATAATGAGAGTGAAAAAAATAAAAAGCAAATCTTTCATAATCAAGCTTTTATCCCACTACGTGGGGTCAGCTACATGAATCATTTTTCTTCATTATGTCATATTAAAGGTCAAATTCTCGTTTAAATCTAATAAAGAAATGTCATTTATAATATTTTCTAAACAAGTTTTTTTAGGTCTGTTCCTACCTTTCTTAAAATAAGTCAAATCTAATACCTCTACTCTCCTAACCGGGGCATTGGAAGGCCGCCATTTTATGTGACCAAACCATCTAAGGCAACTCTCTCTAATCTTATCTTCTATTGGAGCTACTCCAACCTTTTCACGTATATGCTCATTTCGTATCCTATCTCTAAGGATAAAATCACTCATCCACCTGAGCATCCTCATCTCTGCCACACTTTACTTAGTATTATGTTTCTCTTTTAATGGCCAACATTCAGCACCATAAAGCATTGCAGGCCTCACTACCGTCTTATAGAATTTTCTCTTAAGTTTGAGAGGTACTTTTATATTACACAACAAATCCGATGCATTCCTCCACTTCAACCATCCAACTTAGAATTCTGCTGAGCAACCCCTCTAATAGAAAAAAAAATTTCTAACGTCCTTAAAACTTCAAGAACAAAATAATTTATTATCGAACCATTCAAAACAAGACAAAATTTTTAATTTTGATTAATGAATATCTACCCCTGATCCACTCCTTGACCACGATCCTGTTTTTAAAACATTCTCAGAAGCTGCAACAGAGCTTCGTTGCGACCACATCGCCCCTTTCCACGTGATAGATAACAAATGGGAAACGAAAATGAATGCTGTAAGAGAGAGAGAACCTTATCTCTCGTCGGGATAAGCATAACTGCTAAAGCAAGAGAAGAAGAAGCAGTGGAATAGTTACTTATTCATCAAAGCTAGTAACACCCTTGCCTGCTAAAAGCGAGCACAGCATTGCAAAGGCCTCTTAAAAGCGAGCAGACCGCAGTTATAATATCTCTAATTATCCTCTCTTTTTCTAGCCACCACCACCTCTCCACTTCTGCATTCGCCTTCACATTCTTCTCTTCCGCTTCCTATATATCTACACTTCTTCTATTTCTTTGCCTGCACCGTCTTACAGGGTAGAAATGGAGGTGATGAGAAAGCTTCCCGCACCAATTTTTTGAGATTTTTTTTTTTAATTTTGCCATTGCTCTGTTTGGATAGGACGCCTTATTTGAACAATTTTGATTGCAGGAGATGATGAAAAGGCAAATTCCGGCTTTTGGGAACTGGGAATACTACGACGATATACCAATCACCCACTACTTCGATTACGTAAGCCAGTCTGGTTTGTTTCCACCGTGTTTCTTTTGCGAGGATGATCTCTTCAAAGTACCTGTGGCCATGCCTTTGAAATATGCTTATCCTTACGACGACCATTGCTGCCGAAAGGTCAGTCTTCTTGAGATTATTTTCGGATTGAGGTCATTTATTTAACGGGGTTTTTTTTTTTTTGTTGGCTTCAGGTGAGGAAAGTGAGTGGAGCTGGAGAGGAGAAGAACAACAAGAAGGTGCAGGAACAGAAGAAACAGGCGAAGGTCTCTAACACCACGGCGGCCGAGCCAAGGAGGCGTATATCTCCCATGGCGGTGGACGAAGATTTGTACAAGATCCCCCCTGAGCTCCTCTATCCAAAGCCCAAGAGGGTATCTTTCTCTCTCTCTCTTTTACATAGTGGAAATCTCTTATCAATATTCAGCGTGTGACTATCTGTCTGTTGTTGCAGACGAAGGTTCTGAGGACTTTTTTTTCGGGATGTATGGGAATCGGCTGCGTTCGCTGATCAGCTTGAAGAAGAGCCATGGAATTACACAATTTTGCTTTTTTTCGTGGGTCTTTTGTGTTATTTTTCCGTCTGTAATGGATTGTATTGCAACGTGAAACCTGTGCAACAGGTTCACGAGTTCTTCTTTCATAGCAGAAAAAGATGCATGGTATCTCTTACTTTTTGAATTTTGACCAGTGAACTTCCCTCTACAATGACCTCACATGATGACGCGCTTAATAAAAATGTCAATTTCACAGAGTTTTGACCTGTTGCTCTCAAGTTCTGTTCAATAAAGGATAAATGTTCTAAAATATTTTAAAAAAATTGTAAGATTCTTTATGAAATAGTATAAAGCTTGAATTCTTAGAATTAATTAATCTGAGTTAGTTTTCAATAAAACTGTTGATTGGAGTCCTAATTAATATTGATTTAAATGTTTGTTCCCTTAGATTATAAGGGAGAGGACACAATTTTTGTTTGGAACTATTTTCTTATTGCTTCTTAAAACGACTTTATAATACAAAAATTAAAATTTTGTATTAAAAAGCTGAAAGAAAGTCATTCAAATAAAGCCTAAGACTACAAATAATTTGTTATATATTTGATTATATGTTATAATTTAAACATAGCACTTACAATCTCACTTCTTAAGAAAGAATTAATGAGGGCAACTCATGATATAAATGTGTTAATGCAGAAATCTATGCATTTTCTTCATTATTATCTAAGCTTATTTATGAGCATTAGCTATAACTATATGTTGATTTGCGAAAGCTCGTATGTGTTATGCATCATATAGGTCTATTGATAAGCCAAGCACTTATATCTACGATGATTATCCGAGGTGTTAATAATTAACATGCCATCTTATACCAACAACAGCTTGTCCTAATTAATTGTTTTATGTGCTTATTTATTAAAAAAAAAAAAGAAATTAGGTATATAATCTAAATAATCTATGTATATTATTAATCATAATTTATAAAATTATTATGTATTATTTATAATTTTAAAACCTTAGTTTTGTGAAGACTAAGAATAAATATTACTAACACTACACGAAAATAATCTAATACTGATAAAATTTCCGTTAGTTAAGCAGGTAGATTGGCCATCGGTAATAACCTGTGGTTAAATCGCTGGTTAATCAGCGGTTTTTGCGCCGGAATTTAGCAGAGTTTGACTGCCCGTAATTTATGGTGGTCCAACCACTGGTAAATTTCGGCATATGTTCTACGTTGGTCACCGCTCCAACCGCCGGTAAGTTGCAGGAAAATATTTCCGGCGGGAAAAATTCGCCAGTATGTTTGATAATGGACGATATTTTCCTGTGGTGTAAGCGATTTCCCTTGCATCTTTTATTGAAAAAATATTTTTAGCTATGAATTGACTAAATTTTCTAGTAGAAGACACTAATCAATCTAAGTATCCTCAATGTTTATGATCACTACTTTGCCCAATAATAAATTTTGCAAGGTAGGAAAAATAGTAATTGTTGCTCATCTATATAAAAGGTATTAGAACAAATTAAACTATGCACTTAGCTAAGCTATTACATTAGTTTTTATGGTTATTATAGCTCATCCTCAAGCAGATTATTTAGGCTTCATTTGTGCCAGCTTTTTATGCTTTTTAAAGCATATTTTTACTAAAAAAATTACATTTTTTGCTAAAAAACTTATCTAAGAATCATTAAGAAAGTAGTATCAAATGAAAATTTATTCTCATTTTACTACTACACATATTTACCATATTTGATTAAAAATATATTATTTAAAAATGATATAATAAAAAAACTTAATAAAGTTATATAAGTCAAAATTTAAAAATATTTATGAAAAATATAAACAAACAAATACATATTAGCATCATAAATATCAATACAACTTTATAATAATGTAAACAAATATCAGCTGCTAACACATAATTTTTCTTAGAACTATCGGTTGGCAAAATATTATTTTCCATGAATGTAATTACGATCATCAGTACATAATGATTACAAAACTCCCATCCATTGCTAATGATATAATCATGAATGCATAATGAAGCACATTCTCCAAGCCTTATTAATACTCTATGCTTCCATGGCTGACAAGTCCTTAAATATTTTCTGCAGGCTCGACTATCAAAACTTTAAGACAGAAGAGAGAGAGAAGGAGATCGAAGATATGCAAATGAAGGGGACGGTGGCCTCCATTAATACAGAGAGGGTTCAATTGCTCAATCGTTAAAAAAAGTTGGAGTTGAGATTCTACTGCTATGCATGCGCCTAGCCTGCAAAGCTCTTTTCCATTAACCAGAATGCCTTAAATGCAATATTCATTTACCCGGAAAAAGGGCAGCGAGGGAGTCAAAGCTTAATAGTCATTGAGCCCTGGGCTCGACGGCAAAAGTTGACTAAGGCTTCGTTTGGGACGGAAAATGGCTTTTTATTGCTTTTTAAAACGGAGTTTTAATACAAAAATAAAAAAAAATTGTGTTAAAACTTCGTTTTAGAAAGCAATAAAAAAGCCGTCCCAAACGAAGCCTAAGTTTTATTTGGGACGATTTTTTTACTGTTTTTAAAGTAATTTCTTAGTATAAAATTTTAAATTTTTTACTAGAAATCAGTTTTAAGAAGCAATAAGAAACTTGTCTCAAATTAAACCTAAGTAAAAAAAAAGTCAAATAATTTTTTTTTTCTTTCAATGTTATGACTTAGGATGTTTAGCTTATAATTCAAAAATTAAAAAAAAAATTATTAAATTGACAAATAAGGAACATAAAATTCAATTCTTGTAATGCATTAACAATAAAAAAAGTCCTTATCCGACTATGTGGGATCGATTAGATGAATCTTTTTTTTTTCCATTGTGTTCTGTGTAGAATCAAATTCTCATTAAAATAAGATGAAAAGGTCATTTCTAATGCTTTCTAATCAAGCCTTTTTTGATTTACTTCTATCTTTCGTCAAGGCCTGTAATTCTTTCAAATATATTTATCAAATCAATGGGTAAGTTTTTATTTAAAAGTAGATATCGAATAAAAAGTATATAGATATTCTAGGACCCCAAATTATTAGTAGTGGGTGATGTTAGAATGATACTCTCATAACTATGAAAATTTTATTAGGTGCGGAGTGCAGACGGGGTGAGAACCGTCCGCACAGACACAGGGTACCAAGCAGTACCCAGTGGTACTGAGTGGTACCGAACGGTACCGAGCGCGGCTTTATACTAGTGTGCGGACGGTTCTCCCCGTCCGCACTCCGTACCTAATAATTGCTCCATAACTATGGGCATAGCATTGTATTTATAGATATTTATGAATTTATTAAGATTTTGAGTACCAGATAAAAATCATGAGGAATCGTTGAATAGAGGAGCAAGGTTGCGGACTTTGCACATGACTTGATCCAATATGAAGCTCATTGCACATCTAAATTAAAAAAACTTCTAAAATTAAACTCATGATTATTTGATCTTTGATTTCTTCAAACTTATAGTCAAATAATTGATATGATGAACCCAACGATACTAAAGTTGTCTAATCAAAGTCTAAATGAGCCCATATCAAATACTTGAAGCAAGATTGAAATTTTGTAATATTAAATGGAGAACCAAAAGACCTTTAAATTTGTCATGCTTATATTGAAATCCTTCTATTGGACAAGACACCTTGGTTTTCCCATTTTTGGATTCTCAACATAAAAAATTTGGTCTTATCTAGATTATTTTATTTATCTAATTAATGTGTTGAAATTTTTAATAAAACTAAGACACAAAACTCATTCAATCTACCGATACAAATTATATATATATATGCTCTAATTTTTTTTTCTTAGGTAATAAAAAATATTTTATGTGATATATTTTTAAAGATAATTTTAAATAAAATTGTGTGTGTATGTCTTGAATAAATATTTTGTCAAATTGCATTTGAAAATTATTAAATTTATATTAAAATTAACATAATATAAATTGTGTACGTATAGAGTATACTCATCTTAAAATATATATATTTTTTAATTGGCCCATTGGCCTTGAGTTTTTTTTTTTTGGGAAATTTTTGGCCTTGAGTTTAAGGACCAACCAAATTGTTGACTGATTTATGATATATATGCCCACTATCAAGTCGTTTGTTTTATTGACAAAGTCTTCAGGTCATCGCTACTTATCCTCATCGTGTCAACGAAAGACTTCTCCTTTTTGTTTTGAAGTTTTTTGTTGCACGATTTCTTCTCTTTGAGTGTCTTATTTATCAGAAATTATTTGCTACATTGAACATAGCTCTGTATCCAGAGGCGAATCAGAGTTCACCATAGCACTTGGAGCACAACGGTACACAGTCATGATAAACAACAAGGAGGTGAGGTGGCGTGCTCTAATTCGCATTCGGACAACATTCATTATCCGCAAAGGTTAATTAATCCTTATTCAAAGTCTCTTTCCTTATTTGTTTTTGCTAATTCATTAGCCGTTTTTACCTTTATGATTTAGGAGTTTTTTGTTCTTTTATCTTTTGATAAAAAATTTTAATTTTTTTGGCTTTTTCTTTAGCTCCTTTTTTGCTGAGCTTTCTTAGCCGAGGAGCCAGAGGACCGAGGTTGAGGGAGAGCCTACTGCCATTCTGTTCCTTGGGATAAGCGCAGAGCAAGTCATAAGCGCAGGGCAAGTGGAGAAGAACGGCGTAATAGTTCCATCCGTCGCCGTCAGAAGACACCTGTAAATAGGGATGCCATGCCTCTTAAACGTAGGTTGAGCACTGCCATGCCCGGCTACTTATTTAAAACAGTCTTTGTCTCTATTTCAGTATTTCTCAGTAGCTTCTCCAATTCAGTCCTGTTCGTCTTCTTCGCCTTCTGTTGTCGTATGTAGTAGTTTCCTGCTTCGCTTACCGCGTCCTGTAGAAGAGAAATGGAGGTGAAAAAGATTGGTTTTTTTTAATAATTTTTTCCCATGTTTTGTTCTGGAGTTGGGTAGAAGAAATATAATCTCAAACAAGTAATTTGCTTGCAGGAGAAGAAGAGTTGGAAAATCCCGCCGTTTGGAAACTGGGAATACTTCGACGAGATGTCCCTATCGCACTGCTTCGATTCGGCGAGCCAGCCGGGTTTGATTCGACCCAGTTTCTTCGGCGACGAAGATCTCTTCAAACTGAAAGTGGCCATGCCTGTCAAATCTGCTCACACCTGCTGCAGCCATTGTCACCGAAAAGTCCAGTCTTTGGCTCTCTCTTATTGTGTTTGTGGGATTTTGTTTGGTTTTTAGTTCATTTGATGAAGAGTGTTTTTTTTTTATAAATTGTTTCAGGTGAGGAAAGGCCATGGAGTTGGAATGGAGAAACCTTTCTCGAAGGAGCAGCAGCAACAGAAGAAACAGGGGACTGTGGGCAATTCCACAGCAACCATGCCGAGGACTCGTAGAGCTCCCATGGCAGTCGACGAGGACCTGTACAAGATTCCCCCTGAGCTCCTCTATCAAAAGCCCGACAAGAGGGTCTCTCTCTCTCTCTCTCTCTCTCTCCTTTTTTGCAATGATGGGAATCTCTTTAAAAAATTTCACTTTGATTCTGTTTGTTGCAGCAGAGGGTGCTGAGGAATTTGTTGTGGGGATGTATGGCCGGCCTCAACTGCATTCGCTAAGCTAAAGCTTGGTGTTGAACGATGGCATCATTCGACTTGTTCTTTTGCCTGCTTTCTTCTTTCCTCTTGACCATCCAAAGTTCATGGATTTTGTATTTAAAATATGGAGCTTAAGCTATATATGTGTTCATCTTTCCTTTGAAAATATGCTGATTAGTACTTAAGTAAGCTCGGTTTGGAGCTCTCTCTCTCTCTCTCTCTCTGTGTATGATGTTATTATTGAAAATGGCCATTAGGCAATACTTATGCCCAATAGTCTATCCTGTAATGGAAGTCCGGCTTAACTGAGCTTTTGCCTCCTTGGCAACAGAACAATATTATTCGAAATATATATTTTTTCTTATAAATGTCGGCATCGGCGGGTGCTATTCGGTTTCATTATTGTTAGTTATATTGGTGTGTTTGGGATGAATGAGTGTTTTTTAAAGTTGGTTGGAAAGTTATTATTTGAAAAGTAATTTAGATTTTGTATGAGATAATTTTTTACTATTTTATTTTTTTATATCACAATTAAAATTTTAAGTTTGCTATTTTTTTTCCTGCTTTCAAAAAAATTTATTTTGTTCAATAATTTTAAAAAGTTATATCGTGAATTTTATAAAGCAGGAATAAAATTGTCTCCAATGAATTTTTAATTATTTTGATTTTAAGAAATATTTTCTTATTACAAAATTTTTTAAAAAGAAAATAGTAATGTAATGAAATTGCGATAGATTGTAAGTTGATAGAGCTATAAAGAAGCTTGCTACATGTAAGAGCAAACTGTTAGCACAACCTATTAGTAATATAATAAATAATTAAACCAATAATCTGTATCAGCTATTTACGATTCTACTCTACCTGTACTTAGTTCTATATATATCTGGCACTCTTGTAACTCAAGACAGATATACAAGAATATCTTTCTTTACATTTACTTTGTATTTTCCTTCTTTTAGTTTTCTTCATGGTATCAGAAGTTTGTCGATTCTGAGAATCGCGCCTAAATGGCAACTTCGGTTTCCGCTTCTACCTCGGCAATCTGCGCAACCACCGGTGTGGCAATCTCAATGCCGGCAATCCTGTCGTCTCTCAAATTCGTAATCTCAAACCTTAAGCTTCTCGTTCCTCATTCGTTCACGCCAGATAATTTTCCGATTTGGAGTACCCAAATCGCGAAATTATTCAAAGCAAACGGCTTCGCCAGGTTTCTTGAACCCAAATCGGCAGCCGAATCAAGATTCTACCTCTTGGACAATCACGGATCAGAATCTTGCTACGGCGATGTGCTCTACGATCTCACCGGCAGTTCTTCCCTATGTGATTCATCTCGAATCTACATACGAAATCTGGTTTACTCTTCAAACAAGATTTCAGTCCTCCAATAGATCGAAGGTCATCCAGCTCAAGCATGAACTACACAACATCTCAATGCAGAATCTGTCCATGACTCAATATCTCACCGAGATTAAGAAGATTGTGGATCAGATTTCATCAGCAGGTTCATCCGTCGATCCCGAGGATGTTATGATCTACATCTTGAACGGGCTTCCTCCGGCATACCAGTCCTTCACTACTACTATCCGCACAATGCAAAACTCCCTATCTCTTGATAACTTGTATGCTCTTCTTGTTAGTGAAGAGATACACCTCAAAGCAGCGGCGTTAAAATTTCCCACTGTGCCCGACTCCAATTCGGCTCTCTATGCGGGACGAGGAAGAGGCAGACGCGGTCGAACCCGTCCACCCTCTGATTCCGCTCCGGTAAGTAAACAGACGACAAGCACAGGTATCATCTGCCAAATATGCAAAAAGAAAGGTCACATGGCCGATTCCTGTTGGCATCGGCTCAATATCAATTACGTTCCGAACTTTGCACCAATCAAGAACAACAACGCTCTTCTTACCAATAACGCAAGCACCACGGCGGACGACTGGTACATCGATTCTGGCGCATCATCGCATATGACAAACAGAATAGTAAGAATGGAAGACTACAGCGACTACTCCGGAAGCGACACAGTAACCATTGGGGACGGAAGGTCCATCCCAATTGCCCACACGGGATCGGGAATCCTTCCTACCCCCAACAGTAAGCTCATTCTATCTCGTCTACTGCATATTCCTTCGCTATCATACAACTTGCTGTCTATTTCTAATTTGGTTAAAGATAACCCAATTACCATAACTTTTGACGACACTGGCTTTGTATTCAAGGATCGGGTGACCAATCAAACCATCCTCAGAGGATCGTGTAAAGACGGTCTGTACAAGATTGCGGTGCAGCAACCTCAGGCTCCTTCTACCGCTCTCTCGACTACCACCACGTCCAACGTCAACTGGCACCTCCGGCTTGGTCATCCTCACCATCGCATACTACAACAGATTTCACATAATAATCCTCTTTTACGCATTACTTCTTTACCTTCTTTGTGTAATTCTTGTCTCTCTTGTAAAGGACAAAAACTTACATTTGAAAGATCCAACAGCCGAACCCGAGCACCGTTAGAGCTGGTGCATTCGGACATTTGGGGTCCATCTCAAGTCCCCTCTCATCAAGGGTTCAAATATTATGTAATATTCATAGATGATTTCTCCCGCTTTATTTGGTTTTTTCCGCTTATAAATAAATCTGAGGTAACTAGTATATTTATAAAGTTAACTACGCAAATTGAACGCCAAACCAACCGTAAGATCAAGGTCCTACGCACCGACGGCGGTGGCGAATTCAAAAATCATCAGTTTCAACAATTCACTTCACAATCAGGTATAATTCATCAGTCGTCGTGCCCCTATACCCCTGAACAGAATGGCATTGCAGAGCGTAAGCATCGCCACATAATTACCACCACTCGAACACTTCTTCATACTGCTGGTCTACCAATGTCATTTTGGGTGGATGCCGCCACCACGGCCATCTATCTTATCAATCGCCTTCCCTCTATCACCACCAAGAACCAATCACCGCTTCAACGAATGTTCGGCATAACTCTCTCATACGATCACCTTAGAACATTCGGATGCGAATGCTATCCGTTAACTCCTCCTCCGCAACGCAACAAACTAACGCCTACCTCGTCGCCTTGCATTTTTCTCGGGTATTCAGACACTATGAAAGGCTACAAATGCTTAAATCAGGTAACAAATCGTATATCGATCTCTCGGCACGTTAAGTTTAACGAATTTTCTTTTCCTTTTAAGATCAGGCAGCAAGCAGATATATCCAGTCACCATCCCAGAATTACCACCCTCTCTTCTCATTCCTGCTCCACGGTTCACCCACAACAAACCATTCGACCATCGAGGCAAGGCCTACCAGAGATCGTCTCATCTACTACTACGCCCTCAAGTATCAACGAACCACTGATGCCTCATCAGGAGGTCGTGCCACAGCAGCATCACATCTCCCCACCCATCCATCCCATGACCACTCGGGCTAAAATAGGGTCCCTAAAACCGGTACAAAGACTCAATCTAATTCATCAAGAACAACCACACACTGATCCTACTTCCTATAACGAAGCCAGCAAAAGTTTCGAATGTAGAAAGGCCATGGCAGAGGAATTTTTCGCGCTATAACATCAGGGGACATGGACGTTGGTTCCCCCGCCCTCCAACGAATCTATTCTTGGTTCTAAATGGATCTATCGAACCAAGCATAACTCCGACGGATCGGTTGCAAGGTTCAAATCTAGACTCGCGGCTCTCAAAAATCAGCAAGAATATGGTATCGATTACTTCAATACCTTCAGCCCTGTAGCAAAGCTACCAACAATCAGGATTCTCTTCACCATTGCTCTTTTTCATAAGTGGTCAGTTCATCAGCTGGACGTGGCAAACGCTTTTCTTCACGGCGATATCACAGAAACTGTGTTTATGAGGCAGCCTAAGGGCTTTGAAGATTCCGTTCATCCCAACTACGTCTGTCGCCTAAATAAAGCAATTTACGGCCTTCATCAGGCCCCACGCCAGTGGTATACCACCTTCACAATGTACCTCACTCAACTCGGTTTTCACCATAGTCAGGCGGACCCGTCTCTGCTTACTCTCCGTCGCAACGACATTGAGCTATATCTGCTGGTGTATGTCGACGACATTCTACTCACCGGCAACAACACTCAAGCCATGACAACTCTCATAAATCAGCTTAACTCCCGCTTCACAATGAAAGATCTCGAGGCTGCTCATCAGTTCCTCGGCATCACGATCGATACCTTACCAGATAAATATATCTTGTCTCAATCTTCCTATGCCAATTCTATCATTCAAATGGCCGAGCTGCAGCGATGCAACTCGGTCTCTAACCCGTCATTCACAAAAACACCAAGTGCAGATTTAGAAGCCGCTCCCTGCTTCGATGCAACACTCTACCGGAAGCTAATAGGGTCGCTGCAATATCTTACCTTGACAAGACCGGATATCGCCTACGCTGTCAACTCACTCTCTCAACATATGCACAATCCATCTGCAACTCACTCATCATTGCTCAAGAAACTCTTACGGTACATGAAAGGAACATGCGGATTTGGCTTGCCAATAGTTCGCTCGAACCTCCTGCTTCGAACATTCTCAGATGCCGACTGGGCATCAGATCCGATACCCAGGAAATCAACTTCTGATTTTTGTACCTTTCTTGGTGATACTCTTGTATCTTGGACGGTGAAAAAGCAAACCACTGTCTCAAGATCCTCGACTGAATCGGAATATCGGGCATTAGCTTCGGCAACGGAAGACACCATCTGGATCCGGCGTCTTCTAGCTGACTTCGGCATCAAGCACGATCCACCAGTTGATATCTTTTGTGACAACATGTCCACTATCGCCTTGGCTAACAACCCAGTATTTCACGCTCGCACCAAGCATATTGAAATAGATCAACGCTTCGTCCGGGATTGTAACGACCCCAAGATCAAACTTGGAAAGAATGTCAATCAATTACTCAGACAATTTACCAGAGTTATCTAAAACCTTCAGTAAGCAATCTATCACACATCTATAAAATTTAAACATCAATATTCAAGTCGATTCATATCTCAAAACATCATATACAATACTCAGGAACTACAATACCAATACAAGTAAAGAAACTATCCTGTCCTGAGTACAAAAGAATCATCTATCGATCAAAAGACAAAAACCTGAAGATCTGAATCAACTCCTATCTCCTGCTCCCGAGCCCTGACCTGAAAATATCAACCACATATAATGAGCTTTATAAAGCCCAGCAGGTCACCTAATACCTATAACTGAAATCAAAGCACGGCGATGCTATCAATATGCATGTCAATCTATCAATCCGAATCAATCAAGGGTCAATGAGTTTATGCAGCGGAAATCAATAGTCAATAAAACCAGTCAATGCAGCGGCAGGCAATTCGATAAATCAACGAAATCAATCAATATCCGTCAATCAAATCAATACGGTCAAATCAATACGATCTATTTAATGAAATCAATCGAGGAAAGCAATACGATAAATTTCAATCCATTCTGACAAGAAATCTATACAACAGTCAATACGGTGTAGAACAGTAGCAACAGCGAGTCTATAAAATCTATAGGCAGCAATATCAATGAATCGGTAGGCAGTAGTCCAAATCCATGCTATCAATGCAGTATCTATATCTATCAATGTCTATATCAATGCTCAGTAGTTAATCGATGAAATTAATGAAATCGTACTATACAGTAAATCTGATCAAATCAATAAAGTAGAAATCGATAAAGCAATAGATCCGTGAGTCAATACAGTAAACATGCATTTCAATACTATATACTGAACAAGTACAAACTACTGGCTATGTTGCTGTTGTAGATTCTATATTGCTGTTGTAGATTCGTACATTGGTTCTATCAATAAGAGTCGTCACTCTTTTCGCCCGTCGGCATATCAATAAACTCCTTATGTCTCCCTTCAATAATCAATAATCAATGTTTAAAGGAAAGCCCGTCGGCCCACCATCCTGTACAGGTATCAATATCAATCTCCAACCAATGTTCAACCAGGTTCCACTTGCGATCAGTATCAATAGTCAATTCAATCAATAAGCAATCCAATAGTCAATATTAAAGCAATCATATCAATAATCATATTCATATCGATTCAATCTATCAATTCCAGACAATTCAGAAATCATACGAAAATCGGGCAGAGTAACGGCAGTCTATCGAATTTACACAAAAATCCTGCAAAAGACACAAATTTCAAATCTTTCCAAATTACAGACGAAGATCCACGGCATCAATACAAGACTATCAATCTATAGAGTCCAAATCAAATCAAGTCCTGATAATTTTCTATTCAATTAAAATCGCGTAGAATCAATTCCGACCGGTAAAATCATCGCAGAAAACACTCAAATCGTGTGTAATAATCATATCTATAACATATCAGAAGTTGTGCGGTGAAAGTTGTGTCAATATCAAATCACGTCAAAAGTTCGACTACGAAAACACAAAACAGATCTCAACTCGGTCAAAACACAACATCTTTGAAAACAGAAACAGGGTTCGGAGTCCTTACCACGAGATCTTCACTTTTCCCAACAGCAGCGTCGGACGAAAAGCGCTCCGCGGTCTCCAAAAACCAGCTTTTCTCTTTTTCCTTTTCTCTTTCTCTCTCCTCAGATATTTCTCTCTCTTCAAAATATCTCATTTCTATATATATCCAGACTGATCGTCCTGGACGATCGAGCTTCGTACCGGACGATCCATGAAGAGAAGAATTTCGTCCAGACGAAAAATTACATATCGTCCCTGGCGAAGGGTTCTCTGACTTATTTTCGTCCAGACGATCCTGATTTCGTCCAGACGAACCATACAGCCAAACATGATTTTTCTACACAACCTGCACCGATCGTCCCGGACGATCCAACTTCGTCCAGACGAACCTGAAGCTTGTAACGACCCCAAGATCAAACTTGGAAAGAATGTCAATCAATTACTCAGACAATTTACCAGAGTTATCTAAAACCTTCAGTAAGCAATCTATCACACATCTATAAAATTTAAACATCAATATTCAAGTCGATTCATATCTCAAAACATCATATACAATACTCAGGAACTACAATACCAATACAAGTAAAGAAACTATCCTGTCATGAGTACAAAAGAATCATCTATCGATCAAAAGACAAAAACCTGAAGATCTGAATCAACTCCTATCTCCTGCTCCCGAGCCCTGACCTGAAAATATCAACCACATATAATGAGCTTTACAAAGCCCAGCAGGTCACCTAATACCTATAACTGAAATCAAAGCACGGCGATGCTATCAATATGCATGTCAATCTATCAATCCGAATCAATCAAGGGTCAATGAGTTTATGCAGCGGAAATCAATAGTCAATAAAACCAGTCAATGCAGCGGCAGGCAATTCGATAAATCAACGAAATCAATCAATATCCGTCAATCAAATCAATACGGTCAAATCAATACGATCTATTTAATGAAATCAATCGAGGAAAGCAATACGATAAATTTCAATCCATTCTGACAAGAAATCTATACAACAGTCAATACGGTGTAGAACAGTAGCAACAGCGAGTCTATAAAATCTATAGGCAGCAATATCAATGAATCGGTAGGCAGTAGTCCAAATCCATGCTATCAATGCAGTATCTATATCTATCAATGTCTATATCAATGCTCAGTAGTTAATCGATGAAATTAATGAAATCGTACTATACAGTAAATCTGATCAAATCAATAAAGTAGAAATCGATAAAGCAATAGATCCGTGAGTCAATACAGTAAACATGCATTTCAATACTATATACTGAACAAGTACAAACTACTGGCTATGTTGCTGTTGTAGATTCTATATTGCTGTTGTAGATTCGTACATTGGTTCTATCAATAAGAGTCGTCACTCTTTTCGCCCGTCGGCATATCAATAAACTCCTTATGTCTCCCTTCAATAATCAATAATCAATGTTTAAAGGAAAGCCCGTCGGCCCACCATCCTGTACAGGTATCAATATCAATCTCCAACCAATGTTCAACCAGGTTCCACTTGCGATCAGTATCAATAGTCAATTCAATCAATAAGCAATCCAATAGTCAATATTAAAGCAATCATATCAATAATCATATTCATATCGATTCAATCTATCAATTCCAGACAATTCAGAAATCATACGAAAATCGGGCAGAGTAACGGCAGTCTATCGAATTTACACAAAAATCCTGCAAAAGACACAAATTCCAAATCTTTCCAAATTACAGACGAAGATCCACGGCATCAATACAAGACTATCAATCTATAGAGTCCAAATCAAATCAAGTCCTGATAATTTTCTATTCAATTAAAATCGCGTAGAATCAATTCCGACCGGTAAAATCATCGCAAAAAACACTCAAATCGTGTGTAATAATCATATCTATAACATATCAGAAGTTGTGCGGTGAAAGTTGTGTCAATATCAAATCACGTCAAAAGTTCGACTACGAAAACACAAAACAGATCTCAACTCGGTCAAAACACAACATCTTTGAAAACAGAAACAGGGTTCGGAGTCCTTACCACGAGATCTTCACTTTTCCCAACAGCAGCGTCGGACGAAAAGCGCTCCGCGGTCTCCGAAAACCAGCTTTTCTCTTTCTCTCTCCTCAGATATTTCTATCTCTTCAAAATATCTCATTTCTATATATATCCAGACTGATCGTCCTGGACGATCGAGCTTCGTACCGGACGATCCATGAAGAGAAGAATTTCGTCCAGACGAAAAATTACATATCGTCCCTAGCGAAGGGTTCTCTGACTTATTTTCGTCCAGACGATCCTGATTTCGTCCAGACGAACCATACAGCCAAACATGATTTTTCTACACAACCTGCACCGATCGTCCCGGACGATCCAACTTCGTCCAGACGAACCTGAAGCAAAAGCTGATATTACAGGGATCATATACAGAAAAATGTTATTCGGCTGCTACCCATCAGTACGATCGATCAAATAGCGGACATTCTCACAAAACCGCTAGCTACTCCTCGATTCAAAATTCTTCGTTCCAAACTAACAATCGTTCCCTCTTCGTCAGTTTGCGGGGGAATTTTAGCACAGCCTATTAGTAATATAATAAATAATTAAACCAATAATCTGTATCAGCTATTTACGATTCTACTATACCTGTACTTAGTTCTATACATATCCGGCACTCTTGTAACTCAAGACAGATATACAAGAATATCTTTCTTTACATTTACTTTGTATTTTCCTTCTCTTAGTTTTCTTCAAACAAGCAGAGCAAACAAGCATGAAGAAGGAAAAGCTAGAGGAGGAAGAAGAAGCAGAGCAATGAGTAAATTACTGTATCAAATATATTTCCTTCATAACGATTCATACAATGGCATCGTGTATATATAGATAGAGATAGAAGACATAATGATGAGAAGTCGTTGGACACAGACTGAACGGAGAGTGACGCTGAGCGGAAGATCAGCGGCAGCAGATGGTCCACGCACGGCTCAATTGGTAGTGGGGAGCAAAGATTGAGCGTGCTAACATCTAGAAAGTTGTAACAAACGATTCTGACATCAGACCATGTATTTTGTGCTTATGATAGTTTATATGTTATTAATGCATCTAGAGAAATTTGCGAGATAGAGAATTTAATGTTTTAATTTTGTATGAAGATATATAACATTTATAAGAGAGAGGGGTGTATCATTCATAAGAGACATTAGAGTTTTTATGTGAAAATTTTTAAAAAGAGAAAAATTATAGGGCCTTGTCCATTTTGAATGAATCATATGTTATTAATGCATCTAGAGAAATTTGCGAGATAGAGAATTTAATGTTTTAATTTTGTATGAAGATATATATATACCATATATAAGAGAGAGGGGTGTATCATTCATAAGAGACATTAGAGTTTTTATGTGAAAATTTTTAAAAAGAGAACAATTATAGGGCCTTGTCCATTTTGAATGAATTAACCCATGTTTATAATAGATTACAAATGATGCTCTTCCTAGGGCGAAGGTGTTGGCTCAATGTAGCTAATTATATAACGCACTAAGCTTGGTTGGGGCTAGAAGGAATTAATGTCGCAAGGGCTGTTCTCAAGAGTGTTGTCCTATTCATTTGATTGGTAGGACCTTAGTTGGATAATGATTGTCAGAAGGATCGTAGTTGGCAGGTGATGAAAGTTAAAAGGACTGTAGTCAGGCGACGGTGGTCAGAGGAATCATAGTTGCTGGGCAACAGATGTCAGAAGGATCATAATCAAGCAGCAGTAATCGGAAGGACGTAGTCGGGCGAAGGTGGTCGGAGGGATTATAGTTGGTGGGCAATAGAGCAATTGCAATGTGTCAACTCCTTCCCTCGAGAAAGGGCATCATTTGTAATCAATGATAAACACTAGTGAAATTATTTAAATTGGACAAGGTCTAATGATTTTTTCCCCTTTTCATAATTTTTAATGTAAAAAATCAAAATGTCTTATGACTCTTACACCCATTTCCTTATCAATGTGCATGATGTATCTTCGTACAAAGCTAAAATATTAAACTTTATATCTCTCTATCAGCATGAATGTTTCGACATGCAACAATAATTTTTCTTTTAAATTGTTGTTTGTTAAATTTTGTCAAATAGAATTGTAAATCCAATAGTCCATCTACTTAAAAAATAAAATTTTGTGTTCAATATTTTGCTAATTAAAAATATATGACCAGTTAAAAAAATAGAGAGGTCATCAATTATAATAAGAAGAGTATAAAATTAATTGCAAATCAAAAATTTATATAAGATGGTGAATATTTAAATTAAAAAAAAATTACATTGAAGGGTCTAATGAGCATTATAGGGAGCGAAATATAACCTTAATTATTAATTTAAAGGCCACTGCATTCTTCAACTCAAACTATTGCCATTTCTTATAGGGAGAATTTATGTGGGGATAGATTTTATCTAAATTTAAAGATGGTGGATTTGTATCCTCTTTAATTGCTATCCATGAAATTTATAATGTCCATGATGATCACCTACCCTTTATACACGGCATGTTCCTTTAATCATCACCACTCTGAAAAATTCCTTTCGAGCTAATTCTCTCGTGAATTCTCCTAACACTAGTCATAACTCATAAGTACATCTTTCTCTTTGAGGTTGACCCTTGGAAGATCAATGAGACTCAAAGGCTTATCTTAATGCACATCATAGTTAATGTCTATGGTATTATATCAACACATTCTTTAATTATAATGAGGAGCATTATTTATTACCGGTGATAAACATTTGCCAAATTATTTCAATTGGTCCATGTCTCGTGTTTTTTTTTTTTTTCAATTTTCAAATAAAAAATTCTAGCATCTTTTATGACCCTCTTTTTTCTTTGTATATATTGGATCTTTGTACAATCATAAGAGATTAATCTCCATCTCTCTACCACCATGAATAATTTGATCAAAATAATTTTGACTCCTAACATTTGTCGTTTGACACTAACCAACATCTAATGCACTCTAATTATTAACTTCTAAGGCAAGCCATAATGGTCAATTGAACTCCCATTTTACAAAGAGAATGATAAACTCATATTTGATAGTAGTCTAACAGTTTCATATGTTCCCAGTCGAAAGCTGTTCAACACTTACCCTAAAATTATGTTTGAAGTCTACTAATAATTGATGTCAAATGCTTCCATTTTTGGTTATTTAAACTACCATATTATGAGGACACTAACCAAGCAGACCATTAATCCTGGCCCATTTTGTTATCGTCCTCATTCCACAACCTAATACTCACCATTGTTTGATATGTAATAACCCAAAAATGAAATGTATTTAAAATAATGAATTTTTGAATTTATGTTTGAACTGGAGCAATTCAGCGCTGTACTTGTGAGCGCTATAGTTCTAATTTGACATGCAACGCTGCGGCGCTTGGCCACTATATATATATATATATATATATATATATATATATATATATATATATATATATATATATTAATGTACTTATTACTACCCCAATATTATTTTACTAATCATCGTTATTTACTATTTTATTATATCCACACTAACCTATTGATATGAACACTGTTATGAATACTGCTACTGATTCAATATTATTGTTATTGCTTATTGTTACTGACTATTGATACTGATGCTTTCATAGCTGATATACTAACAAAAATGATTGAATAATATGATTGAATGAAAATAATTATATGATAAAGACAGAATGATTGATTGATATATGTAATCGATATATTACACTCAAAGGCTCCTCTTAATGCACACCAGAGTTAGTGTCTATGATATTATATCAACACATTCTCTAATTATAAGGAGGAGCCTTACTTATTACCGGTGATAAACATTTGCCAAATTATTTCAATTGGGCCATGTCTCATGTTTTTTTTTTCCAAATAACAAATTCTAGCATCTTTTATGATCTTCTTTTTTCTTTGTGTATGTTGGATCTTTGTACAATCATAATAGATTAATATCCATCTCTCTACAACCATGAATAGTTTGATCACAATAATTTTGACTCCTAACATTTGTTGTTTGACACTAACCAACCACAGGCGGATCCACGTAGGTCTGAGGGTGGGCGATTGCCCACCCTCAAACTGGAGAAATGAATAAGAAGGGAGGCCATTTTGGAATTTTGCCCACCCTAAAATTAATATTTTTGCCCAAGTCGAAGCCTATACCGACGTGATCTCCCTCTCGTTCATCCTCCACAATGGGGTCCCTGGCTTCCAGGCCTTCAAGAACGACTTTGGCTGGGTCACATCTCCCCTCGTCCCTAACTCCATCATCGTCCACGTCGGTACGCGCTCGAGATCATTACTAATGGGAGGTACCACAGCGTCCTTCACCACGGGCTTGTGAATAAAGAAAACATTCAGATTTCTTGGGTTATTTTTTGCAAGCCGCTGAGGGAGAAGGTTGTGCTTCAGCCACTGCCGGAGCTGGTTGGAGAGGGGGAGGTGGCGAGGTTTGAACTGCGGACGTTTGCGGGGCAATACTGAGAGGAAGTTGTTCAAGGCAAGGGTGGCAGGAAGCGAAGATAGGGTAGTTCAGAGGAAGAAGTCGGCACTGCACGCTGCTGGGGTGGGAATAAAATTTAGATTAAAATATTCTGATTCGAGTTATGTATGAACGGATTTATTTTTTGTTTATTGGGTTTATTTTATAATGAGAATGATACAAAAATTAAAATATTCCGATCATCTGATCTCCAATTTCCGCAAACTTATTGTCGAACTGAGCGTCTCGGAAATACGAACCCAACGACACCAAATTCAACTCAATCCGAGCCCAAATGTGTCCGAATCGAAGACCCGAAGCGCTGTTGGAAGGTTTAAACAACAATTTGGATTACCAAACAGTTTCCAAACATGTCATGTTTATAGTCAAATTGAGCAGCTTGACGAGACGAATCTAACGAGCGGCTTGACTGGACTGAATAGCAAAGTTATGTAGCAAAGTTTTTTTTTTCTGAATGACAAAGTTCTGTGTAAATGATTTTTTTTTTCTGAATAGCAATGTTCTGAAGCAAGAAAGTTAGCAAACAAATCTTGTAAAAACAGAGCATCCAAAATATATTATTATTATTATTATTATTATTATTGTTGTTGTTGTTGTTGTTGTTGTTGTTGTTGTTTGATTAATTAAAATTTTGCCCACCCTGAAAAAAGAAGCTGGATCCGTCCCTGTAACCAACATCTAATGCACTCTAATTATCGACTTCTAAGGCAAGCCATAATGATCATTTGAACTCCCATTTTACAAAGAGTGATAAACTCATATTTGATAGCAATTTAACATTTTCATATGTTCCCAGTCGAAAGTTGTTCAACACTTACCCAAAAATAATGTTTGAAGTTTATTAATAATTGATGTCCAATGCTTCCATTTTTGGTTATTTGAACTACCATATTATGAGAACACTAACCAAGCAGACCATTAACCCTAACCCATTTTGTTATGTTCATCATTCCACAACCTAATACTTACCACTGTCCGATATATAATAACCCAAAAATGAAATGTATTTAAAATAATGAATTTTTGAAATTATGTTTGAACTGGAGCAATTCGGCGCTATACTTGTGAGCACTAAAGTGCTAGTTTGACAAGCAACGCTGCGGCGCTCGGCCATTGTATATATATATATATATATATATATCCACAATATTATTTTACTAATTTACTATATCCACTCCATACTAACCTATTGATATGAACACTGTTATGAATAGTGCTACTAATTCCATATTATTGTTACTGTTTATCGTTAATGACTACATATACTGATGCTTTCATAGTTGATATACTAACAAATATGATGGAAAATGAAACTAATTATATGATAAAGACATAATGATTGATTGATATATGTAATCGATATATATATTTATAGCATATATTGATTCATAGATTCTTCATATGATTTACAACAAATTATTATTTTTATATTGTATTGATTTCAGTTATAAGATTTTAATTACTTGATGGATTTTCATGATCATTATGTGGTTTAAATGATTTCTGGTAAGGACCATCTAACTTGAGGTTGTGCAATGATGCTAGCATAATTTTTATTTCAACTTTTGGTTTATGTATTTGTGTAGCCAGTCTAGCTATTGTATATATATTTTTTTACTATTGTAATTATGGGTTATAGTAAAGTAAATTATGTTTTCTGCTTTTTTATTTTTCTTTAATGTAATTATTCAACTTTGGAGTCAAATTGAAATGGATGATAAATGAATATTATGAATTGACAAGATAATAAAGAGTAGAAAATGAATAGAAAAGAAAAATTTTCACTATAAATCATGGGTTGTGAAAAAGCACTGTCACCTATCAAATACTTACATATTTAGTGTCCTAGTACACCTTCTTCTTAGGAGATGGCCAAGAAGACAATAAATTGTTGCTAGCTTTTAATGTCTTTATTTTTTTGCCAAAGTGCTAATAAATATATAATTTCTATTAGTTGCTAATATTTGATGCATGGCTTATTATTTTAAAAGTTTCCCCTCATATCATAAGAATAATATGCTGATTGTTAACTGTAACCTAACTTTTAACATTTTTAGTTGACTATTGCTTGACGCCTAGTCGCCTACTGATAATTAACAATAATATTTGTTAGTGATCGACGTCAAAAATATTGTTATCTTATCTCTTATCATATAAAGATAATAATCTTTGCCTCACTTCCAACATTCCCTATTAGCTAACTCTCACAAATGTTTGATGCCAATAAACTATTGATGCATGATATTTTTCTTCCTTATCACATGTTACCCCCTCTATCAAGAGAGCTTTCATGTTGACCACTAACTATGACTTCAAACATTCTTTTATCACCCATTGATCATATATGTATGTGTGCTAGATTTTTGTTCAATGATAAGATGATAAACTCTATGATCATCCAACATAATTATTTTTTATGTCGGGCTTGACCATAATATTTTTCCTTTTATGAGATTATTCTCCTGAAAAAAAAAAACATTATGTTTTTACTTTTCGAGCTAAGATGTCAAATAAACACTTATGTTCTTATAATTTGCACAAATCTATTCAAAGCAATTATCATAATATAGTTAATTTTTATTTGTCAAATTAATTTGATTGGAAAATTAATTTCTATTAAATTAAAATTATTACTTTTCATTTCAAATTAATGAATGAGTTCATGCCAAAAAAATATTTAAAAATTACACATATATCACCTAAATTTAACTATTTGAGAAATAAAAAAAAAATTTAATATTAAACTAATTTTAGTTATTTACACTTACCAATATTAAATCTTTAGAATTTAATGAAACACTAAGGTAAAAGTTAAAATTTTAATACTCTTCAAAAATTGTAAGAAAATATTGTTAAATAAAAATAATCGTTAAATTTCGAATGTTGCGCATGTCAGTCCAGAATGTTTATGTAACCTTCAATTCCCAATTAATAAATTCCGCATTATAAAACGCCAAACCCTTGATGAACGCAAAGAGGTTTTTTTCCACACCATTAAAGTCCTTCAAAACTCAAAGGTAATTTTGGTTGCCGTTTCACGTACCATCAGCGAGCGCCTCTCCATTCTATCTCTCCGTTGAATTTCCATCACTTTACTTTCATCCTCGCCAAATCTGGAGAAGGGATTCCTGTGGGAAAATAAGGGAGGCAAGAGACGGAAGGAAGAGGGCCGAGGATGGGTCGGAGCAAGTTCATCCTGGGGTTGCTTACTCTGGTAACCATAGGGATGATCATCGGTTAGATTTTTCATCTTGTCTTGATTTCTTTCTTCTATTTGCAATATTAGATCATGGGGTTTGTTGAGGGAAGAGGGGAAATGCCATCTAATCTTGCTTTATACTCTCAATTGCTATGGTGTTCTATGTTACTAATTATTTTCTTCGAATCTGCCTTGTTTGTGTTGAAATCGATCGCTTATTTTGCTGCCAGAGATCTTCCATCGATAAAGTATGTTCGGGATGGATGTTGTAATCATGAATGCTTGCTTGGTAAATACTAGGTTGGGTGGAGGGGTTAGGAGATATCAGGGGATGGACTTGAGTATGTAGAGTGGCACGGGCAGTGATGCATTTCTGTATGGTTTGCTTGGTTTCTTCTGCTAGTAATTTGGAATTTTTAGGTCCTTAGTAAATGATAATGTGATTATGATGGAAGTTTTAATTTATGGTTCCCTTAAGCTCATGCTGCCGCATGATAATACAAGATATTTCGCTTGTTGTTCTTCATTTTTTATTTTGTGAATTGATTACAGCTCAATCATTGCTTCCTGGAATGCTAGGCTGTAACCAAATGAGACTGAGAGGATGAGGATAGAAACCTGAAACAATGTGACTCATAGTAGATGGAATATTATGACTTACGTACTTAAAAGGCAAAGCTTCTTTTGGTGATGCTTTTCAGCTATTTTGTTTTGCAAAAGCCTAGCATATCACAATATGGGATTCTTAGGTTGTGCGGGAAATGTGTGATGGAGAGCATATGCTTTACATGCATCATAAAATGACATGTATAGCAATTTGTACATTTTGAGCATAGTGATGTTATTTTGAACCAAATAACATAGCACAATAACAACATGGTTACAAAATGTCATAACCCGATCCGATATAACTCATTGACAAAACAAGTCATACCATGTTGGATCGTGGCAGGACTAAATCTCCAGGATCAAATTGGAGAGAATTTCAGAAATTTCAAATAATTTACAGACTACAGAGCCACTAAACTTAAATTAAAACATACGAATACTCATCATCAAAAGCTTTTTCATTCATCTCAGAACTGTTTACAATCAAATAATTTTTATACAAACCGTAAATGTCACCGACATCACAGAACATAATAGAAAAGCCACGAATGTCAAAAATCTAACCACACATACCTAGTAGACACATATCTCAAATTTGGGAACTTCCCCTAGTCAGCCAGCCCTTTTCCTTTATCCTGACTCGAAACAAATATAGAAAACGAGCATGAACAATCACAACTCAACAAGCTACATTCAACTTACCGAGTTTCTAATAATCAAGCAGAAATATTAAGGTAAAGTTAATTCATTTGTACAAAGGTCCAATCAGATTGTTCATGATACATACATATCTATAGAGAAGTAAACAATATCTTTAATACTAAATTAAATGGAAGAACAATAGTGATACATAATAGTAAAGAAATAGAACTGTCAGCACTTCATATTCATATTTTAGAACAAACAGAATTTTCTACAGACGCTTATACCTCCAAATATATTTAAGAGTTCAGACTCTTATACCTCATAACAAGTATCAAAATTCAGGCTCTTATGACTCCCCATATTAGCATCTCAAAAAATAGGCCTTTATAACTCCTAATGTTTAGCACATCAGGTATTAAAAAATTTTAGGCCATTATGACTCCCATAAGATAGCACATCAGAACTTCACCTACTTATTAGAATTCATCCATAATCATACATTTTAAAAATATAAACACATATAAGTTTATTTTCAAAGATAGTACACAGTGTCAGAGTCATCACAGGATATCACAGAGTGTCCTTCTAACAGTCAAACAATTAGAAATTCGAGGAAAAGCCATATGTAAAAATTAATGTTTTTCAGAAATTCATCAAATTACCACACATTGTTCATAGCTAAATTTTAGAACTTTTATCATACTACAATACTATTTATAAGCGTCAGATTATTTTTTCAGATCATTCAAACGGTGTATTTTTAAAATTATCTTGTGAAAATTTATAAATAAATTATCAGAAGATTCAAAATATTGTCAACTACAACATACTAAAAGTTACGCAATGAAAGTTTTCCAAATATACTGTTACACCTAATTTTACATCCAAATTCCAAACAAAACATCAGAAAACTTCAAATTATTAAAAATCGAGATAGACAAAATATAACCTATCTCGACCCGGACAATTTGTCAAACTGCCCCAATGGATGAAATCGCCCGATACAAACTTTCTTTCTCTAAAAATTCTTCTCCTCTCTCTGGCTGACTACGTAAGGGTGGAAATGGTTTGTACGTTTGAAAATTTGAGTAGATTTTAATATTTATAAAATACTTAAAGCTAGGGCCGCAACACCTAGAGACCCAATGTCGTAGCGCTCCCTTTAAATTATCAGCCAAACTTATAGCACAGTGCAACAACACTCTGTTAGGAAATACTTGAAGATCTCAATTATAACCTAATTATTTTGGTGAAAATAGCGAGAAATTCCCACAAATCCAATGGAAAATCAGAAAACAGTAGTTTCTATTGTAACAATCAAGATAACAGAAGGAAAATACCAAGATACAATCGATCTTCAATTCGAGAGGATGATGGACCGGTCTAACAATACCCTCTCCCAAAGAATCACCTTGTCCTCAAGGTGAAAGGAGGGAAACTGATGTTTCACCCTCTCATAAGGCTCTCATGGGCATCGAGTTCGATAGGCTCTTCCATTTGATCAGAACTTCCTTAGTTCCCTCATCTCCCTGCAAACCCCCATCAACTCTAAGGGCTCCAACACCACCTCCAAGTCCTCTGTCAAAGTTCCTGGTAGCTCAGAACTCGCTGCATGATCCCTAATTGCCCTCTTCAGTTGTGATACAAGGAAAACAGGATGTATGGTTGCTGTTGCTGGTAATTTCAGCTGGTATGCCACCTCTCCAATCCTCTCTAATACCTCAAATGGCCCAAAATATCTTGAAGTTAGCTTATCATTTCTCCTGTTAGCAATCGTCCTCTGTTTGTAAGGTCTAAGCTTCGGGAACACCTTATCCCCTGCTTCAATTTGAATATCCTTCCTGTGCCCATCTGTCGGTTTCTGCATAATCTGCTGTGCCCTCAATAGATGCCTCTTCAATTCTTTCAAGAGAAGATAGACATGTGAATCAAAAAGTAATTTACCTTGGTTTTTTTGTTGCTTCACATCATTTGAAAATCAGCCTGAAACACCTTGTTGATTAATAGGTTTACCTATAATAGTAAAATGAATACTTTGTCTTTACTATTTTCCTTTTATGTTGTATACTGTAAGTTGCTAGTTTTATATCTAGATAGCATGCATACAACACTTTGAGAATTAAGAAAAATGATTTTAGTAGACCTGGAGCTATCTGTTATCAGAGGGCACCTTCCATGAAATTCCTTTTTTCAGATGATTCCCTTTTTCTTCTTGATTTTAGTTATATTGAATTCTTTTTCATCAACCTACACTCTTCCTCATATATATATATATATATATCCCAAAATCTGGAAAGGACCACCATTTTGAACTGTAACAGTCTCATTGCTTTCGGTTTTGATTTGACTAGCTGTCAGTAACCTGAGCACGCAGATCATAACCACACTTCCTCTTCTTGATATGTCATTGCGTTTTGCAATCTCTATTTATCCGCGGATGTGTCAGCATGATGTTAATGGTGTCAAGCTGTGTCGCCAACATATCTTTGTGCTGGTTTGTGTTATTTTAAATACTTGCCATATTTACCTAAAATAACAGCGTTGTATGTTTAGTTGACCTATTTTCTAATTCAGCAAGTCCTTTTTGTTTCCAAAGAATGCATTGCTTTGGGGTATATAAAGATTCAGTTTTCTGCTTCATTTTACTTTGATATACCCTTTATTATTCATATCTTTGTCAAAATATTAAAAACTTGGCCTGGGGAGTTGATATCTGTTACTTGCAGGTTCTTTATTTCAGCTGGAATTTATCCACAGATTGGAGGTTCCTTCTGGTATAAACTCATTTCCTCCCAATTCTGGTTATGTCATTTTTTTATTTAGAGCTAGTTCTTCTCAGTTTTTTTTTTAATTTCTGGAAAATTTGAACATGTATCATATAACTAGTATAATTATTTCAATTTCCCATTTCTGATTGTAAATTAGTGTCTATGAGTTTTGATTTCATAAATGTGAAAATGTAGTATTTTCTTTGCTGGATTTATTATCGGCCTGTTACATGGGTTTTACCCTGCATGATAAACTAATATGATGTGAACAAAAAATAAGGGTAGATACTAAACTCTAATGAAATGGATATATTTATGTAATTAGTGTACGTGCGTTCTATACAACAGTATTCTTGTTCCATTTTCCATGCTATTCAGCCTATCTCAATATCTGTATCATTCATGTAATGTTATGTTCATTTTGTAGTGCATATCTACATGTCGTGGAATTCAGTTTTTAATGCATCAGTAATAACTTAGTAAGAAGTTCTTATTTGAAGGATTTTATATTGTTTTTAATCCATATCAGATATTTTCCTTTAAGTACTTTGGAAGTTATTGTTGTTTCGAATAATTAATTTAATTCATTATCATCAACAAAAAAATTAATAAATAGATATAATTGTTTCTAATAAAGTTCATAAAAAAAAAATACTTACAAATATATGGTTTCTTTCATGGAAATTGATGCAATAGGTTACCATTAGATTTAGAAAAGGGCATACCTGGTGCATGGAGCTCCAGCTAATGTATGGTGTGGGGACTGGTTGATGTACACATCCTTATCCTTGTATTTGCATATAGGCTATTTTTGTGAATTGAACCTGACACATGTAAATTATAGTATAGGTAATTTAACCATCACTCCCAGCCTACCCTCAATTACCATCAGATTGATGTAATATATTATTTAGCATTGAGATACATAATCATTAGCTCCACCTCTTATAATATAGATTTCCATGTTTGATCATATTGTTGCAAAGTTTTTCTCTTGAATAGACTTATGATTTGACCTTATGAATGCCTGGTGGGTAGGAATGGTTGGGTGGAGCCAAGCATTAGTCAATAGAAGCTAATTTATTTTGAATTGTGAAAATTTGAGGATCTTGAGTTCTGTAGGATTTTCGGCATCTCCTATTTTGAATAATCTGAGGGAAATTAAGTTTCACTTGCTCTTTTATTTCTTTATTTTTTGCTCATTGTCATGTTGCTTCAGCATCACAATAAATATGAAAAAGTCTCTCTTGTGATAAGCAATTATGAAATTTAAGACGTATTTTTTATTCGAGGCATTTGTTTGTTGAAGTTAGATCAGCTTTAACACCACTGATTGAAAGCTTTGTTAACAAATGATGATTCTTTCAGGTTTTCACTTCATTTTTTCCTGCAGGTGTTTCTCATTGGGAGAATGACAAAGAGGCAGCAACTCTTCGACTTGGATTTGTATATTTCAAAATTTTCATCTAATTGTTGTTTATTACGTTTCATATTGTGAATCTCTTATGTCCGCTGCCTCTTCTTTCAAAGCACAATCTAGTATTTTACTATTATGAATAGACCTACTGGATTAAAATTTCTCTGGTTTCAAATTTAAGTTGATCAAACTCTATTTACTGTCTTCTTTGTCTAATTGACTAGCTTATTTTTCTACTACAAAAATTTATTCTTATAAGACTGCTGAATCAAGTAGGAAAATTGGGGGGTTCTAGTACTGAAGAGCTAGTACTATTAGACAAATTATATATGATATGGAAAGGAAATAATGATAGTACGCCATCACACTTTGCTCCTTAGTAAAGGATTGCATTTTCATTTTGACTGAAAGTTACGTATTTTTATGCTATTTGTTGTACATATAGTTTGATTCTACTTGTTGGAATAGTCAAGAGTTTTTTCATTCCTTACATATAGCGATGCTCATTTTTCTTTTTAGACAAGAAACGATGGACAAAATGAATGCAGGGAGTTTTAATAGTGGAGAAATGGAGATTATCTATCAATTTATTTATAATTATGCCATGCCCTAAAAATGGTGTTATATGGTGTATGATTATGGATAAATTTATGGCATCTTCTCAACAACAAAGCAACATGCAAAAAATATAAAATAAGTTAAAAAAAAATCTAAAAAGATAGTCGTACGAGTTAAGGTTGCACCATGCATAACCTGTAATCTCCAAGATAGCTACAACGGTATATTGTGCTGATTGGTAAGTAGTGGATAATTGTCATGTTTTGTACTAGTGTTTCTGAGGCATGCTTGACTATTTATTCTTTTATTTCTTGTCATTTTCTTTCATTGAATGCACTCTTTCCCGGTTTTCTTTCTTTTTATTCTTTTATTTCTTGTCATTTTCTTTTTGGCTTTTTAATTTGTTTGTTGCATGCCTTTCTGGTAATCTGATGGAGTAGTTTGGGATGCTTTCCTCTAGCTAGGTCGTAGCTGATGTGAAACGTAAATAACATTTGCTTGCTTAGGTGGCAAGATTAATTAAATCTCAAATCAATTTGGGAGAGAGAATGAAAATCTGAAATTAAATTTCAGATTAATTGATTTGGGAGGGAAATTAAGTGAAATTCAATTTTGAATTCCCAAATTAAAGAGGAGGATTATTGCTCATTCAATTGGGAGAAAGTTTGGCTGATTTTGTGGAGTTATTAGAGTGATTAGGAGAGAGAGGGGAGGCCATTAAGGGGCCGGCCATATGAGGAGGAGAGAGGAGGTGAGTTTTGAGAAAGTGGGGACCACCAATTTAATTTCAGGATTTAAACAAAATCTGAAATTAAAATTTCAGTTTTAAGTAAAAGGAGGTTCCTAAATTAAAACAATCAATTGGATTGAATTTGAATTTCAAATTCGAAATTCAATTTCAATTTATTTTGATTGCTTGAATTAAGGAGGCAATTTAGGAAACATTTAATGGCAAATGAAACTCCCAAATTTCATATTTGAAATTCAAAAGAAGAGGGGGAGAAGGAGGCGGCGGCAAGGTGGGAGGGGACTGGCGGGCGGGAGCTGGCCGGCGGCTGCTGGCGGAGGATTGGCCGGCGGGAGGAGCCTTGCAGGCCGGCGGGTTGGACCTTGTAAGCCGGCGGTCTGGATGGTTCCAAGGGGTCGGCGGCAGCAAGGTGAGGGGAGGGGAAGAGGAGAAAATCTGAGGATTTTCGTTGCTTTGATTCCACCACCTTGTTAATCTTCAACACTCGATCTCTACAACAACGAATGGATCAAATAAAACTAAAAGAAAACGAAATACAAGAAACCTAGAACTCACAAAGAGATCTAGTTTCCCCTACGAACTCACTAAGAGATCGAGGAGAGTGAACTCACTAAGAGATCACCATGAACTCACTAAGAGATCAACAAGAACATAAAATTTTCATTCATTCAATCATCATCCCATTACATAAGAAATGGCCTCTATATATAGGCCTAAGAAATTAAAAAAAGACACATTTGCCCCTTGGGCTTACATAAGACAAGAGGGTAAAAAAGGGAAATTGCAAAATTAAATAAAAACACACTTAATAAACTAAAATGAAATAAAGTGATCTCGGCCGTCGATCTTCAGCTCCTCGGATAAGCATGGACGGTTGGATGTCCGCATCATTCTCCCGGGGTTGAAAAGATTCGACTCCGTCGAGTTCGCATCCCGGGTGAGCAACCATGCTCTGATACCAAACTGATGTGAAACGTAAATAACATTTGCTTGCTTAGGTGGCAAGATTAATTAAATCTCAAATCAATTTGGGAGAGAGAATGAAAATCTGAAATTAAATTTCAGATTAATTGATTTGGGAGGGAAATTAAGTGAAATTCAATTTTGAATTCCCAAATTAAAGAGGAGGATTATTGCTCATTCAATTGGGAGAAAGTTGGGCTGATTTTGTGGAGTTATTAGAGTGATTAGGAGAGAGAGGGGAGGCCATTAAGGGGCCGGCCATATGAGGAGGAGAGAGGAGGTGAGTTTTGAGAAAGTGGGGACCACCAATTTAATTTCAGGATTTAAACAAAATCTGAAATTAAAATTTCAGTTTTAAGTAAAAGGAGGTTCCTAAATTAAAACAATCAATTGGATTGAATTTGAATTTCAAATTCGAAATTTAATTTCAATTTATTTTGATTGCTTGAATTAAGGAGGCAATTTAGGAAACATTTAATGGCAAATGAAACTCCCAAATTTCATATTTGAAATTCAAAAGAAGAGGGGGAGAAGGAGGCGGCGACAAGGTGGGAGGGGACTGGCGGGCGGGAGCTGGCCGGCGGCTGCTGGCGGAGGATTGGCCGGCGGGAGGAGCCTTGCAGGCCGGCGGGTTGGACCTTGTAAGCCGGCGGTCTGGATGGTTCCAAGGGGTCGGTGGCAGCAAGGTGAGGGGAGGGGAAGAGGAGAAAATCTGAGGATTTTCGTTGCTTTGATTCCACCACCTTGTTAATCTTCAACACTCGATCTCCACAACAACGAATGGATCAAATAAAACTAAAAGAAAACGAAATACAAGAAACCTAGAACTCACAAAGAGATCTAGTTTCCCCTACGAACTCACTAAGAGATCGAGGAGAGTGAACTCACTAAGAGATCACCATGAACTCACTAAGAGATCAACAAGAACATAAAATTTTCATTCATTCAATCATCATCCCATTACATAAGAAATGGCCTCTATATATAGGCCTAAGAAATTAAAAAAAGACACATTTGCCCCTTGGGCTTACATAAGACAAGAGGGTAAAAAAGGGAAATTGCAAAATTAAATAAAAACACACTTAATAAACTAAAATGAAATAAAGTGATCTCGGCCGTCGATCTTCAGCTCCTCGGATAAGCATGGACGGTTGGATGTCCGCATCAGTAGCCCCTAATGCTGTGACTTTCTATTGGTTGACCTGTATTGTTGGCCTAAAATGATACTGGCCTATACAACATAAATGGATGGCCCAGCTGGGGCCAAGAATATGAGTGGGGTATCCAATTTGATCAAACGACTGATTGGGGATCATAATATCAAGAGTTGTAAGTCCCTATTCAAATGCCCCTTAAACTCGATGTAGAGAGCCTGTATGCTAATTGTATTAAAAAGCTCATCCTCTTTGATTGGTGTGATTTTTTCTCGACCCATTGGATGCGAAGATATTTCCAAATTTCACTTTTGCTAGGTTAAACTCGGTGAAAAACATGTGCTTAATTTTCTACTGTTATTTAATCAAAAGGAGATAATTTCTAATAATGTTCTCTAATTTATATTTGTTAAAGTTTAACAATTTTGTCTTACTCTATTATTTTTTCTAGTTTAGGTCAAGCCGGAAGTAATGAGCTGGTCACCACGGATAATTCTTTTTCATAATTTCTTAAGCACTGAGGTATAAATTGTACTTGCTATAACTTTCTTCTTTACAAATACACAATTTTTAGCTATCAGAGCTCTTGAATTACAATGACACATTTTTGTAAGTACTAAGTGATCTACTTTTCATAAAAATAGATATTCTTCACTTGTTTGTGGTATGTCTCCATCTTTATGTGATCTCTATTCCTTTTATCTTATTTGGTTGAACTTATTTGGGAAAGCATCTAGCATTGATTTGAGAGGTATTTGAACTTGCTTATTGCTTTCACTTTTCTTGAATTTATATGATTGAATTGCCTTCATATCAAGATCTTTACTCTCCTTTAAGATCAAATAGAATAGAGTTATTTGTATAAAACTCCATATGATTTTGTCTTTTTATGGGCAAGGATAAAAGTTATATTACTTTGCAAACAAGGACAATAGTTTGCCCTATTACTCTGGCAACATGATTGGGTATCTTAAAACATTAGTATTACTACTGCAGTTTTTTAGGCAGCCCTAGTATTACTAGTATAGCATACACAATGCGTATACTAGGGTTCCATAAGAAAATTTAGTAGTGATACATCAAGGTTTCAAGAAACACAAACATTTATGCTGACTTTCAAAAACTCTGACGTGTATGACAAAATTGGTTGCTTGCAAAGTAAGACAAATTTTTTCCCTTATTTACAGTTTTTGCAATTATTGTCCTTTTTCATGGTAAAATTAAATTATGGGTAGTTTATAAAAAGAAGTCAGAGTCAAGTTAATTTTTTCTTTGAACATTTCATTTAGAAGTGAATACTTACTTCCTCATGGTCAAATTTTAAATTCTTACAAAACACAAAGTACAAAATTGGTTCCTGTGGATCTGAGCATCTTATGGTTCATGGCTTTTTCTGTATGCTAAACTAAAAGCAAATTTAGCATGATTTTTGATCGACCATACACAACAATTAGCATATTTCTCCATGCAGGAAATTGTAATGTCCACACCCAGCAAGTTTAAGGTGGCCTCTCTGCTATCATTGTTATCTGATCTTAAAATCAGCTGTGCTAGCTTTTAGCTTTTATGTAATTGCAACAGCTTAAACTAATTCACAGCTACTTCTTTAATTATGATACCATACCATTTTACGGGGATTGTATCGATCATACTTTTTGTACAAGTATTATTAGTAACATGTACACTAGAGCAGAGCAGGCAATGAGTTGGATTCACATTAACCATGCTAACTCAATCTGGAAATTTTTTGAATTTGCAAATTTCAAATATCATTAGAAATAACTGAAACTTCTGCATTGAGATGCATTGATTTGAAATTTTTATATTTCAAACCAACTTGAGAATGATTTTGAGTGGGTTAGGGGTTATATTTCAGATGTTATTAAAAATAAATGATAATATGACTTGAATCTGGCCTAAGCTAGCCCGATTACAAATTTACACCCAATGCAACTGTAGCATTTTTCTTCAAAAACATCATAAATTACAAAATGTGAACATTTTGTAGAATCCAATAAAATTGTGTAACTAACAAAAATTAACAATATTCTAACTCAGCATAAACATCTGTTGAATAAAGTAGGTTGTTTTTAGATGAAAGCAAAACAAAGAAAATTAAAAGAAATCCAAATGTTTTTTGCCATCATGTAGATCAAGGAATCAGCGTCAGCTATAGAATTAGTTTGTATCAATGAGAGCCATTTTATGGAAAGGATGGCTTGATTTGTCTTGCAAGCAGCATCGGCACTTGATAGCAACGTCATTATCATTATTATCATTAGTGTCATCAATGCTGATGATCTGGATGGACTTTTGTGAACTGCTTATTTGCATCTGGTCGATAGGGATACAATCAGAAAAAATTGTTTCTCAATATCTAAAAGGCTATCCATTATAGGAATTTGTTTCAGAATTTAAGCATGCGTTTTGCATTAGTTTAGGGTCTACTTAGTTCTGAATTTTTTTATTGTGACAACACTAAGTCTAAATGGTCACTATACATTTTTTTTACTATTCCATATGATAATGTTGGTATTGCAGAAGCCTAAAGTATTTAGGATCCATGCAGGAATGTGATTATTTGAAAGCACTTTCAAGACCTCGCCTTCAAACTTCTACTGTCGTAGATGCCAAAACAGGGAAGGTAACTGCATCCATTCTGTCATTTTTCTAGAACTCCATGTTAGTTTCTACTGTTTTACTGTTTAAAGCAAGCATTTCTCCCTATATAATGGTGTTGTTCCGTCATGGTGTTAGTCCGTCCAAAAGTTGGCCATAATAAATTATTATGCAAAGCTTAGGTTTTTTTTATTAAAGATGTTTTTTTTTACTCTTTTATCTTCACTAAACTAAAATTATGTAAAATTAAGAAAAGATGAACATTTGGCATTCATTTTTTATGGATCTCATTCTTTTGTTATGTTAATATAGTCCTAATACCATACTTTTTATGAATGCAACATCATGTCACTGCATGTTGCCAAATTTTCTACACATTCCAAGCTCTTCTTGATCATGGCATCCTTTTTTATCAGATTTGAAAAAGATTAACACCTATCTGATAGGTTAAATATGAATCATCTGATGTAGGCTACTTTGCCTTGGAGTGACCATAAGGCTTTAGATTTCTTTGACACAACATCTCTATGATTATCTTTTCGAGGGGCTAATTTTGATCTCTAAATGGTACATCACGAAGCTTAGTAATTTCTTTGAGGAAACCTTGAATGCACGACATGTTCTTTGATGTGGTACTTAGAAGAGACATTTTGGCCACAAGATCATCAATATAACACTCTACTTGTTTATGCATGAGGTCATTAAATATGTGGTTCATAGTTCGTTAGTAGGTGACTTTGATTTTTTTGAGGTCAAATGGCATTACCTTATAATATTAAAGGTTGATTGGAGTTTAGAAGGTGGTGTCTTATCATGTTCTGGCACCATCTTGATTTATTGTTTTCTTGGATGACTCGTCTATTGAATAAAAATATGTCATGTGTTTTTGACATATTGTCGATCATAAAGATCCAACAGGACAGGAATCTTCCTTTAGGTTTGACTTATTTAGATTCCAAAATTCTATGCATGCATAGTTCTCATCATTCCTTTCTCACAGGGATTGTTAACAACTCGTGTGGGATACATCTTCCCACAGATGAGTTTCTTCATTTCAGCAATCACATATTTTTTTAATATTTGGTTTCATTCTTTTCAAGGTTTGTGTAATATGAACCTTTTTGGGATGTTGGCTTGTTTGTGTATTGTCACTTCAAGTGCTAATCTTGTCATTTCAATATAGTTCTTGGAGCTTCTTTAGTATATTGACTTAGTAGTTGGGAATTAGAGCTTTGATGAATGCAGAGAGAGGATCTTCCTTTGAGATCATATTGACCTCTTTTAACTCATTGATGATATCCTGCCCCTCATTTTCTTAGTTCTTTGGAACACTCTAAATCTCTTGCTGAAGAAGCACGGTGCCTAGCTCATTTTGTTTGAAGGTGTTGACCACTGCGAAGATCCCTATGATGAAGAACTAGTTGTCAAAGTAAGGAATGCTTATTATTGATGTGGCCTAGGCCTTGTCTTTCAACTATCCACTTTTTAGACATGAGTTGAGACTCTACGGTCTCATATCTTTTTGAATAGTTGTGCCCATTTGTCTCATTTTTTTTGTGGTGTATCCATCCTCGTTCCAGATAGTTTTAAGCTATGGCTAAGGATTTTAGGTAAAATAGTGTTTTTACATTATTTTTGTTCAATTTTTTCCTTGAAGGGCTCTATTTCTTAACCTCAATTGTGGTTTACCAACACATCATTGTATCATGTTCTTTGCATCACTTGTCTGAATTAGTGAAAATTATTTTCAATTTTATCATTGCATTGCCTATGATTGGGGTCATTTCTTGTAATTGACATTGTAGGATCAGTGTCACCAATATAATATCGCTGGAGATCTATAGGATTGACTTTTGTGCCAAGGACACTAATAAGGTGGCATCAATACTTTATAAAAATTCTACACTAGCCTTAGGGTGCAATCTACCCCTATTTTTTATTTTATATTGTGGTCGCCAAATGATTCTATTGATAAAAGATAACTTTGTCTATGTTAAAGGATTGGAAGGGCTTTAGTCAAAGTTTCCTTTTCAAGCATTGAGTCATTTGTTTTACTAACCCAGTGCTTCATATCTTTGTAGATGCCCACCTCATGCTATATCAATGTTGATATAGTGCTTGATTCCATCGAGCATATACTTCCTGCACTAATGAAGATGTGACTATCTCATGCTTGTGCAATCATGATTGTCCCAAAGAATTCGGATGGAAGGGTCGTGATTGATAATATGATTGAGGGGTTACACCCATAATATGAAATTTGGCCATTGTTTTGGGGGTATCAAAATGGTGGGAGAGAGTCAACTAACTTATAATTCTTTGATCCTTTTTCATTAAAACCATGTTATATTAGTTGATTTGAGCTTAGATATGCTCGCTAAGTGTGTATTGTCTTACGGTATTGTTGACCTTCATATACACTTTCAAATCAAATTCGACGAGTGTGATGAGAAGGATGACATATGACATGATGACACACGTGATGAGTTCCAAATGCCTCAATATTTTCAAGAAACAGATTGCATCGACATGTTTAGAGCGTTGAACTTAGGGGTGCAAACGATTCGAGTCGAGCTCGAGTCAGAGGGTGTTTGAGTTGAGCTCAACTGTCAAATACCAAGCTCGAGCTCGAACTCAAGTCGAGCTAAAAAATGGGCTTGACTAAGCTCAGTCTCATTAGGGCCAAAGGGGAATTGTTCGTAGCCATAGGTTTAATTAATGATGTGAAACATGTAAGTAAACAAGAATTGGTTTTGGAACTTAATAATAATTTGAACTTTAACATTGCTAATCGTAAACTTATGTTTCACCAAGTTAGATTCTTAGAAATTTCCGTTAGAAGTTTATGTAATAGCAAGCGATTACAAATGAGATTAACAGGATACTTGCAAGTAACAATAAAATAAGAAAGTAAAACTAATGGCAATGAAACAAAATCCACGGTTTAACAACGAGAAGTGTTCACCCTGAGTTCCCTCACTCTTGCTCTTGAAATTGGGGTTTAGCAGAGAAAGGGTAGAAGCATACCTGTTAACGGCGAATGGCGCACCATGGCGCAAAGGTTCATTTGGAGCCATGGCGCATAGTGCACGGCGCGGCGCGCGCTATTTTGAACATGGCGCAAGCTATATAAAAATTATAAAATAATAAGCATGAATATGGAATATTATTAAAAAATAAAAATGAAAGACAAGCTATCATAATCCTCGGTACCGCTACTTCATAATTCTATAAGAACTGAATCTGACATTTTATGATCACCTAAAAGCAAACAAATTTAGATAAAAGAAACATAATATTGTCTAAGAAACATAATATGGGGGCTGCCGGGGGTCCAAGGGGATGCTGCCCTCTGGCGGGGTTCGACCTAGTAGTACAGAGCTGTACCGAGCGGTACTGAGCGTGTACCTAGTAGTACAGAGCTGTACCGAGCGGTATCATGCATGTACTTAGCAATACCGAGCGTGTACCTAGCGGTACCGAGCGTGTACCTAGCGGTACCGAGCGTGTACACAGGTGTACCTAGTTGTACCAAGCTGTACAGAGTGGTACAAAGCATGTAACTAACGGTACCGAGCATGTACCGAGCATTTACATAGCGGTACCGAGCGGTATCATGCATGTACTTAGTGATACTGAGCGTGTACCTAGCGGTACCGAGCGTGTACCTAGTTGTACCGAGCTGTACCGAGCGGTACAAAGCATGTAAATAGCAGTACCGAGAGGTATAAAAAATATTCATAAGTATACCGAAATTTAAAAATAATTTGGCGCGCTATTTTGCGCCGTGTGCAATGCGCCATGGCTCACATGTGGCGCAAATAGCACGCGCTATTTTAAACACATGCGCCTCGCCATGAACATGGCGTCGTAGGTGCGCCGCGCCGCGCCGCGCCGTGCGCCATGGCGCGCGCTATTTTACGCCATTGACAGCTATGTGTAGAAGTAACCCTAGTGATGCCACCACAAGACAAGTGACGCGTAAGGTATTGTCCGTCAGAGAAGTAGCCGGAGGAGAGGAAGTTGATGGTCCGGCTGACGATTTGCCAATGTTCCGTTGGTCGTTGTTCATCAATCGTCTCAGCGAGATGATAGAGTATGCAATTTACGTAGCTTTCCACTGAATCATCGTATTCCCAGTCTGGATCAAAGAAAGGGGATTGCAAGATGTCGATTTCTCTTTGAGCGTTGTATAAGAATCCGTGATCGACCTCAGGGTCGGCCATGCACTAATGGTAGATGGGAGGAGGAAGTTTGTCTTCTCTTCTTTGCTCTAAAACTCATGAAAGAATTAGGGTATCCAAGAGAAACAAGGGGAGAGGAGGGGCCAAGGAGGAGGAGGATTTGTGGGCTATGTTAGATTTAGGGTTTGGGTGAGGGGATTATGAATAAATCTGAAGTTAATGTTAGATTCAAGTAATTTGGGTGGGAATTGAATTTGAAATTTAATTTCAAATTCAAATTGGGATTAGGGATTTGAAGTGTAGAGAGGAAGCATGGGCAAGGGAGGGGTCGACGGGATCTAGAGAGGGGAGGAGGAAATTTTGGGGAGGAATTAAGAGCTTCTAAAACAAGTGAATTAATTTAAGAAGGGGAACATTAAATCAAATCTAATTTAAATTGAAATGAGATTATTTAGGTTTATGAACTTTCCTAAATTAGAAATTGCAATTATGGAAATTTTTTGAAATTCAAATTTGAATTTCAAATAATTCTCAATCATTTACTTTCTTGCTTGAATTAATTTAGGAAAGCTATTATGATGAGTGAAATCATCATTATGATGGGGAACATGGGGGTGGGCCGGCAACAATGGGGAAGGGGGTAGGGATGGCGTCGGGTAGGGGAGGGGAAGGGTGATTTGGGCCGGTGGGTGCAAGTTTGGATGTGGAGTTAAGGTTGAGGTTAGAGGGGCTGAGGTGGGCCGACAGGTGGGAGAAGAGAAGGGGTTCGGGTGGTGGGGGAAAGAAAAAAGAGAAGAAGTTTTTGGGGAAAATCAAGAGCTCACCCGAAGGGGCTGTTGGGTACTTCTTTTGAGCTTCTCCTAGGCTTGTTCTCTCTCAAGTGCACACGCAAGAAGAAGACAAATATGAAAATTTCATTTAATCATTCATTAACCTCTTACAATGCACAAGACATCTATATATAGGCCTGAATAATAAAGAAAAGAAGAAATGCTTAAATGCCCTCAGAGCTACAATAAGAACTCATTACCCATAGGGGTAAACTGGGAAACTGAAATGCAAAATAAATAAAACATAAAATACATCAAAATTAAAGACTTTGGATCGTAGCCGTCGATCGATTCCATCGATGGTACACATGTCGAAATCTCTTGCTGATGTCCTCATCATTTAATTAGGCCTGGATGGGACCGATTAGGCTTGGGCTAGTGAGCCAAATCTAAGCCCGGTTCCAATTGATTAGATTGGGTTGACTGAGGTGAAATTGAGGGTGTCCATAAACTTAATTGAGCTTAGCATGAGTTCTTTGGCGAAGCCAATGGTCGTTTGGGTCTCTAAGTAGCGCTGGGTGAACCTATGGTAAAGATATAAATTTCTGTTCTAAGGTAATTGAAAAATCTGTTTGTAAGCTGGTTGAATTATAATACTTTATTAGTGCTTGTAGCTTGAATAATGTTTTGGCAGTAGCTAATATCACTGCGCATCAGCTGAACAATTTCTTCTCTTCTACTGTCGTACAGAAACACAAGAGAATGATCTGTATATGAAACATATGCCCTTCCTAAAACCTACTACATTTATTGGTATATGCATTAATTAATGTCTTTATCTAACACTGTTTACATCTTCAGGGAGTTAAGAGTGAAGTACGTACGAGCTCTGGTATGTTTTTGAGTTCAGAAGAGAGAAAATTTCCCATTATTCAGGTTATCTTCCATTTTAAGTTTTGCTAGTTTTGTCTTTATTGCTCTGTTCGTTTTCTTGTGCATGAAAATGTTAAAGCATTTTGTTTGCCTTCAACAGCCACATAAATTGTACAGGTCGTAATGAAATGTAAAATTATATAACCCTAGTAAAACCACTCTCTAACTATATTCGTAGAATCTAAAACATAGGCTGTCTGAGTTTTATGTTTACTAGCTTTATCCTCTTCTGCATTGCTTTCCAGTTCTCTGATAGGAGGATAGTTTGTGTTAATAAGTAATCCATGCTTGTGAGCGTGAAGATTCACATATGCCTCATGATGCTATTTTACTGCGATCCAATGCTAAACAAAGAAACCATCATACCTGATAAATAATGTCCTTGGCGAACTTAGTTGAATGGGAGCATATGTTCCTGTGGCTGTACATTACTAAAAAAATTGCTGGAAAAAATTCAGTATGTTGGCTCTAGGTTTTCTTAACAGGTTCTCCACCAACTTTCCTTAAACTGTGCGGTGTACTAGAAAATCAATTTAGAAATTTATAGTTAGGTCTTGTTTGATTATCAAGTCATTTACACCTAACAAGGTAGGTAAATTCTTTCTTTCATTTCAAACAAGGAAGAGGGCTTTAGAAATTAGTAACCTTATCCAGGCCAATTTTTCAAACAACATTTCCTTGTTCACATGAGCCTATTTCATGGTAAGAGCCTAAAAGGATCAATTAGCTTTTGGTGACTGGCAATCTAGTTCAACTATCATACTGCTAAGAGGAACATGCCGGTTTAAATTGAAGTTGTGGACTTGTAAGCAAGATGCCAGAAACGACGGTTATGATTAGAATATACCTGCGGCCTTCAGCTCTAATTTCATTTTTTTCTTTAGTTGCTTTAGAGACAGAAAAGATAAAGCTTTCAGGATGCGCAAACCATAGGGATCTTTTTTTTATATATTATGTCTTTATCACTGACTTCCCATTTGCCTAGTCATAATTGGTATGAATGTTACGGGAAAGATGGTTTCCATTAGCTTGACTTGAACATTCTTTCTGGCTGTCAAATTAGGCTATTGAAAGGCGGATTGCTGTTTACTCTCAAATACCTGCTGAAAATGGAGAGCTTATTCAAGTTCTGAGGCAAAGATCCAAGACTGCTTTCCTTCTTTTTTTTTTTATACATGATAAGCATATTCTGTTCTCCAAACTACGTTCTTGATTAGCCGAACCTTTTCTATGTTACAGGTATGAAGTCTCTCAACAGTACAGGCCGCATCATGATTACTTCTCCGACACTGTAGGTTATTTAATAACTTCTAGTTCTCCTAAATTTTCCTCCGTTATCATAAATTTACTAAATGTCCATGTGGAGTATATAATTTGAATGCAGTTTAACTTAAAGCGTGGTGGGCAACGTGTAGCAACAATGCTTATGTATCTAAACGATGAAGTTGAAGGGGGTGAAACGCACTTTCCTATGGTGAGTTAATGCCTTATATTGCATACTCTGATTCTTATAAGGATATTTCCCTTTGTTTCCAGTTTCTGTCAATATCTTTGAATCACTTGTTTTTTTCAACTTTTGGTGGTCAAAGGAAGTTGTTTGTCCAACTGTGCTGTGAATTTTTCTCGGCATTTGGCAAGTCAAGTATAATCTGTAACTTTTGATATGGTTCTGCATAATTTTAAGATGGTGAGAGTGAGAGAAATGGAATTTCAAATATAATTATAATAATGGATTACTAAGTCCTCCACAAGGAGAAGAATATAGTCTCACCTATCACATTGTTAACAAAGCAAGTAATCCATATCAACTTAATATTATATTTATTTCAATCATAAGGGCAAACATAAAATACAAAGCATAGAATTTTAAGAGATAAGGAGTCTTAAGATAATGCATAAAGCCATGATTTAAATGCATTTTTATTCTTCTTCATTATATTGATTTTTCATCTTCAATGGTTCATGAATTGAAAATGATATTTCATCTTATCTACTATTTGGTTTGGAAGAAATATCATTTTCAATTCAAGATACTTCGTGGAGAAGCAATTTCAAGACCACTTCAAATATTCACGAAGAAACTACTTCAAATTTACTTCAAATCCTTAACAATACGCTTCCTTTATCCAAGCATGGTTTCATAGCAAATACACTAGTTCTTTAAGCAATATGACTCTAAAACTTTTTTATTCATTAATACATAAATTGACTTATCATGAAAATATATTTTCTCCAAATATTAATTACAACTCGTGAAAGTATATTAGAATAACTTTTGTTGTCCTATATCACTCAATTTATGTGAAATACTTTCCTTCTCTGAAGTAATGAGATTATTAATTAGTGGTTCAAGAAGCGAACTGCACATTCATATGTGGCTCTTTGTGCTTCTTAATGTGTAGTTTCTTCTCCTAACATGCATTGATCTACCTTGCATAATTGATGGATTTGGCTAGAAGAGAGAATAAGAGGATTGAAGCAGAAAGGAGAACTAGTCTCAACTGGGAAGGGATGAAGAGTGTACAACCACATGCTTGTGAGATCTCATTTCATTCTTCAGAAATTGTCTGTTGCCTTCCCTAAGATGTCTATATATAAGAGATGACGTTTATGGCTTACTTTGCCAGATTGGAATGTCCAAATATCCCTAGGGTTATACAAATGCAAGTGCAATGTCTAATAAATCCTAGAAAAAGATAAGTATGTTGAAGAAAAAATATGTTTAATTAAATAAGACAAGTAAGTATATCTAGAATCATCTTGATTAAGACAGACAGTGATCAAGATATACAACAATCTCTAGTACTTTTTCTTATTCTGACTCGAAGGCCGGGTTTTTAATAATTGTGACACATGGAAATATTTACGGCTTCCTAATCCCTAACTCAGGCTTCATTTGAGGCAGATATATTACTAGAGGGCCTAGTTAGCGTTATTTCGCTAAGTAGGGTGGGAACTACTGAAGACTTTCTTACAACAACCTAAAGGATTCGACTAAATAGAGATTGCTACATGGTTGATTGGCATGCCTGAAGCTAGCATGCTCAACTGCTAGGGTATGCATTTAGTTGGTTTTGATGTATCAATAGAGGAATGTGTTAAGCCAAATTGGACCGAATCAAATTATAGGTGAAACAAACTGACCGAATCAACAGAAGAACCAAACCAAACCGAATTGCAATATAGTTCGGTTCATTTGGATGGTTTTGGTTTAATCGAATTTTAAAATTCTGATAACGAGTTGTCCATTTTGTTGGTTTGGACTAATTGGTTGATGGACATGATTGAATCCCTACTCCGGTCAAGTATAGAATTCCAAATCAAGTTATCAATAAAGGCTTAATATGTCAATCATAGGACATGATCGAATCCCTGCTCTAGCAATACTACATGATAATAATGTATCATTTTTTCAATATGGAGTTTGACGACATTGATATAGAAGCAAATCTTGGCATCTTCTGTGCTGTCCCTACATTGGAATTTCAGAAATTAGCAAGAGGTCAGCAACTTCTGCTTCTGGAATTTTGCATTTTCAAGAACTGTAATAAAAACACCTTTTTGGGTTCATTTGCTCGCTATAGATGGAGGTGTTGAATTGGGAAGGAGGTTGGGTGTGCGTGTTAGTTGAATGGAAGATTTGTGCGGGCTAAGCTTTAGAGGTTGGGCTAACTGAGAAGGGTTGGTAGGGTTTTTTGGCAGGAAAGCAAGCAACAATAGAAGCAGGAATGTAAAGCAACAAATCGTTTTGATGAACATGAAAACACTTCGGACAGACAATAGTGAGGAAGTTAAGAACATGAGGCAAATGTCAAAAGAGAAACCTCTCCTGAACATTATGAAACAAGAAACCATAAAGAAAACTTTAGCACAAGATTGATCATTGAATCAATAACTCAAAGCTTGGCTTAGATACCCTTAATTATGGAGCTAGACAAGGGAGAAGAAGAAGAATAGGTAAGGGTGAAGAAGTGGATCTCAATCTGGGAGGGAAGAGGCTATATATACCTTTCTCGCTTCAGTCATCAAATGTTGTCCATTACTTTTACTAACTCTATCTATAAGAGAGGACCTCTAGGGTATGCATGATAAGTGTGGAATATTTAAGTAGCCCGTGGACATGCAGTGTAATATGTGTGTGTGTGTGGGGGGGGGGGGAGATAGAAAGAAGAGAGGGGGCTAGTGGTAGGTGTAGCATGCCTTGTGCATCGGCACTGGGTTACTGGGCTCGCACGTGAGAGAGCGAGACGACAGGGTCATGGTAGTGCTAGGGCATGATGAAGAGCAAGGTCAAGAGGGGTACAGTAGTGACAACCTGGAACTAGTAGCGGTCGGATGTGGTGCGACGGTAAGCTGGAGGTGCTAGCATAGAGGTCTGGCAAGGTGAAGGAGCGGGATGGAGGCAGTTAGCTAGGGCTAAAGGTTGATGGTGGTCTTGAGGCTTGGCTAGCAATGCTAGCATGTGCGAGCAGAGGAAGAAGAGAGGAGGGCTGGGAGCGCGTGCTGTGAGAGCAAGAAGAGAGAAATAGTGAGCGTGAGAGCGATTGGGGGTTTAGATTTAGGAATTTTTTCATATGACGTCTCGCTTGAGTATGGGAGAGTGTGGGTCCTGTGGGATGAGAGGTTTTAACTTTTGAATAACAATAATATATATATATATATATATATATATATATATATATATATATATATATATATATATATATATAATTTTATTTTATTATATAATTTTTATTTTTGTTGCAAAATTATGTTGATCGCACAAATGAACATTTGTGTCTTCACCTCGCATGTATAGTTATTTTTTGTTTTCTAATGCAAACACCCTAGGCAATATAGGTGTCTATTTAAGTTATTTCTACTATCTTGAACGCATCGTTGCTGCTCCTTTTGCGAATGGATATCATTTGGAAAATTTTGACTTTTGGTCGATGCGCTTCGGGCGGCTTTTACGTGATGTGACATCTTTCACTTGCCACTTTTGTTTTGATTGATCAAGTCGACCTTCAAGCGGCCATCGAGTTCAACATATATCAATAACAAAGAGCAACGTCCCATCTTCAATGAGCAGTATGTATATTTTTGTTGACAATTCAGGTCCATCTTCTTTAGTAAGCCGTATGTGTTCATGTTAGTGAGTAGAACACTTACAGTGAACGGCAGCATGTCTTCATCAACGAGCAGAAGCACATCATTCCATGGCTCAATGAAATATTGGAATGAATTGAGAGCATATTTATTGATATTTGAAATGGCTATTCTGAACTAACTAATTAGGTGATTTTCGAAGCATCACCCATCAAACACTTTATAAAAATATTACTCCGTCAGTTCTTGCTGTAAAGCCTTGAGTATTTGTTTCAATTATCTTCCAGGTTAAGCATTCCTTGCCAACAGGAAATACGTAAATTCTATCATAAAATCTTTCTGATTTTTTTATTATTACTTTTTTTTTTGGGGGTATTTTATTATTAATTCCAACCTAAGTTTCTGGGTTGTTCATTGAGGTTGTACTGTAATTGTACCATTTGTGCGGAGAAACTTCCTGCCAGTTCCAGTGATAGCCTTCTCCTCCCTTCTTGAGCCATCTCCTATCTTATGCAACTCTTTATGAGCCTATTGGTGATTGATTGATTTAACTAGTGTGGCTCATATAGAGTATTTTTCTCTTTAAACCTCTTTCTAATGCTATATCTAACGGCCAGTTTCCATTTTCTCCATTAACTTGATCTATAAAAAGCCTTGATGTTTCTTTACCCTGATTTGATTTTAACCTCAGGCTGGAGATGGACAATGTAGTTGTGGTGGGGAGATGGTAAGAGGAATTTGCATAAAGCCAAATAAAGGAGATGCTGTACTATTTTGGAGCATGGTTTGTGCTGCCCTTCCTTTTGATTAATTATTCCGTGCAGATTCCGGACGCCGTTCAAAGGCAAATCACAGCGCGCAATGTCACCCGTTTGCTAGGTACTGGGTGACGTGACGTGTTGTGTTTCGCCTCCGGACAATCCGAAATCCGCACAGAATAATTTCTCCTTCCTTTTTCTACATGTGTTGATTGATCAATAAAGAAAAATAAAAATAGAAGTTATTGTGTGTGCGCCATTGATAAGAGAAGGCATCTTGTTTACAGGGTCTGAATGGGGAATCCGATCACAACAGCCTCCATGGAGGATGCCCAGTTTTGAAGGGAGAGAAGTGGTCAGCTACAAAATGGATGAGGCAGAAAGCTACCTATTGATTGGTATCTTAATTTTGTTTTCCGCCAGCCTTTGTATCATTTTCCATTCGAAAACTACAGGTCTAATAATAAACTTATCACATTCATCATTTATTTAGTATTAACCATGCGTTGGTAGGTGAGCATAAAGAATCATATTCTCAGAAGTTTAGAACGCTGATTCAATAAAATTCTTTGAGCCATTTTGTTACATAAATTCCTCTGCACTACTACAGTTTAAGGGACAATTAGATTGTTGTTAGGAAAGATGCTTCAACAAATGTCAAAATTATGTTGCATTATCGACAAAGCTCAAATAATAAAATAAATTACTTAAAACTCTGATAGTCGGTCAAAACAGAGACAAAAGCATGAGATTTCAAAAAATGCATTATTTATGTTTCATTTGGGACAGTTTTTTTATTTCTTCTTAAAGTGAATTTTAATATAAAAATTAAAATTTTTATGCTAAAAAATTACTTTAATAAAGAGTAAGAATGCCATCTCAAATAAAGTCTTAAGCTTCGTTTGGGATGACTTTTTTTTTTCTTCTTAAAACAATTTTTTAGTATACAAATTTTAATTTTTATACGAAAAAATTACTTTATGAAGCATTAAGAAAGCTGTACCAAATGAAATCTTAGTATTCATAAAAAAAATTCATCGTGAGATGCTTTCTTATAGTATGCTAAAATTAAGCATTACCTCCATCAAAAAAATCCTTGAATTTGCACCTCTTTTTTTATGATATGATAGGATCATTAAAAAAAAATTAGAAATTATCAGGTTCTTTTAACCCAAACATAGTTTACTACAACCCCTAAAAAATTTTGTTGCCTATTTAATTTTTTATTAGAAAACATTTCGATTTTTAAAATTTAAAAATATCTTTATTTGATTTTTTAATTAAAAAAATATTTCAATTTTTAAAATTTAAAAATATCTTTCACAAATCAGAATCTTTCTAATTTTTTAAAGAAAACCTCTTTCAATTATTTCAAGCCGCTACAGAAATAAACCCATCCCATGTTAACGGATTCTAGATATAAATCTGTATCATAAAATAGAATTGACAAAAAAAGGGTTAGTTATCTTACAAAACGATGGCGTGGGGCTTACAGCATTTCCCATCACCTACAGGAACAATTATTACGTCCTCCGACCGGACATAGAGGAACGTCCGGTCGGAGGCAAATTCCCACCAAAAAACAAGTTGTACCGAGCAAATACCGAGCAATACCAAACAATAACGAAGAATACCATTATTTGAAGACCCAATACCGAGTTATACCGGGCTTTACCGAGCAAATACCGAGTTATACAAAAGTTGTACCGAGTTTTTCCCAGAAAAACTCGGTATTTCTCGGTACAGCTCGGTATAACTCGATATTGGTCTTCAGAGAACGGTATTCTTCATTATTATCAAATAATACCTAGTTGTACCGAGTAAATACCTAATTTTTTGGCGGAAAATTGCCTCCGACCGAACGTTCCTCTACGTCCTTGCACCGGACGTAATAAAAGTTCCATCTACAGATATCTCTAGCCGAATAATTCATTTTTCACCTTAAAATACAATAATAATTATATTCATAAATATTCTATGTATATTCATTCTCACATTCATTTCTAGCCTTCATTTTTCTACACCACAAAAATACCTTCATATGAATAGTGCGATGATAGTATTAACATCGCACTATTCGCAGTAAAGATAAAATATAAAAATTCATTTCAATTTGATATTCAGGCGAACACTCGCGGGAGTTGCAAACGGATAAATAACATTTGGTTGGAGATGCCCTTAAGCTAATTTTCGAATGAATGATAAATCAATATAATAACATTAAAATTAGGTTTTTTTCTTTCATTATACTGTTTAGATTGCAATCACAATTTCTAGCATTTAAAAAAAAAATTACGCTAAAACAAATTTTTTGTAACAATTCTATAACCAAATAACCTTTATAACTATACCGTTCTGAGCAAGGATTGACAAGTAACAAGAGAAACCTCAAGCGAACAGCAGAACTACTCAATCCCTTCAATTTTGAGGGAAATATTTGCGAGCATCCAAAGGTTGGTTTCTGGGAGCTGAGCTTTGATGATTGAAATTGTCTGCCGCATTCATGGGAGCAAATGCTGCAATGTTTAAGAAGAAATCAGGTGCATAAGATAACACATAGTAAATATTTCAGAGGTTACAGAATCTTTTTTGATTTTGGGAGGAAATTTTTATGTATTTATATATTTAGCACTTTGATTTTTTATCTACTTATTATTTACTTAAATAACACTTTAGCATCAACATTACATCAAAATATATGACTAAATGAGAGATATATTCATATTAGTAGAATTTTATTTTAGATATTAACATGTTATACAAATAATATAAAGACTAAAGTGTTAAATATATTGTTGGCCTCCATTGTGCTCCATAATCAATTCGAGCACAAGCAATGACAGTGGTTATCAACTAACGGAATATCATGCGAAATGAGTTTGAGATGCCTCGGTCGCGATTTGTGTGTGTGCCATGACCAAGAAAAGGATGGGGAAATGCTGGAGAAGGGTGAGGACAAAAAGTCATTATTGCATACTTTCTATTTACCATTCCACTACCATCAATGTATTATTGACTGCATCACAAAAAAAAAAAAAAAAAAGAGGGAGCTTTCCTAGAAAAAATAACAAAGATGATCAAAGAGGGTAAATCACAGAACAAGAAAGAGGATAACCCAGAACATTATTATCCCACTGTTACCCTGCTCTTGTTATTGCCATCCTGCAATAAGTAAAAAAGTCTTCAACACCAGAAACATCACTTATGGATCTAGCTTGCCTAAAATAAAAGAGGAAGATGGAAGTGAAGAAATGACTTAGAAAATGAACGATACAATTGGCAGGTGTAGAAGGAGAAAAAAGATGAACGAGACGCTTCCTTATGCTGCGCCTTCTTGGTTCAGCAAGTGTAAAGATAAAAAAAGGAAGAGCGCTATATAGAAAAGGGAAAGGTAGTAGGGAAATGGGAGAGGAGAATTAACTCCCAAACTCCACTTGTATTAGGTGGATTTGATTGGGCAAGGTTAAAAAGGTGCCAATAAGAGGTTGAAGCCAGTGTCTGACAAGGATGGTGCTTCCAAATAGAAAAGAATATGGATGAATGAAACGATCTTCAATTTGATTCCCATCGTCTTTGGGATCTAACAAACTGGAATTTATTATTTAAAATTTCAAGAAGGATATTAATAGGCCAGTAAATTGAATATAGAGAGCTAACCTTTCTCCCTCATTCTTCTCTCTCTGTCATATTCAAATTTGTCACGAATTTGTCTGACATTCTCCCATGTATCAGAAGATCTAGGTCCACCAAAACTCTGATCCTGTAGTCATTAGCAAAGAAAAAATAGTCAATTCATATTAGGCTTTTATACATAAGAAAGCACATGATTTTTGAAAACTAATCTAAAACTAAAAAAGAACAATACTGTCATGATTAAGCCACTGTTTCCAAGTTGAGAGTAAAAATCTCAAAATGGTGACCATTAACATTAAACATAAAAAATATAATAATGCAGGAACACATTAACCTCATAAAGTATTAGAAACCTTATGAATTGAAAAGAAAAGCAAAGGTATAAATGAATTTATATATATAAAAAAAAAAAGAATACAAAGTTTATTTCAGGAAGTCTATATTCCATCAATTATGCTTAAAAATTTTGCAAGAAGAATAATATTTCTTTAAGCATAAAGATTCAGAGTTAATTCAGGGTTGAACTTGCTACAAACACAAGGCATTTTGTGTTTTCACATGACGGTTGACATCACTCCAGTACAATCAAATGAAGATACAAAATCTTAGGCAAGATAACCTATAGAAAAGTTTTTAGGATCCGTCCAGGTGCACACAGCATTCAAATTTCCAAGCGCCCACGAGTAAAACATTTCCGACGTGTGATACAGCAACGCAAAGGACGGCACCAGGCATGACCCACCGTCACAAATTGGAAAGTTAGTTATGCTTACTTTCTACGTTTTATAAAAAATTGATTTCGACCTTCTTCGAAGCATTTTGAAAGCAAAGTAAGTCAATCTTCTTATTCAATAACTTATTAAGCACAATGATGTTTATATAACACAGCCAGAAAGAATAGCAAACAGACATCTGGCTTCTTCCTCCAAAAAAATTTTTAAGTCTAAATTTGATAAACTTAAGCATCAGCCTCACACAGTCTTTGGATAACTATCCAAGAACTGAAACTCATCAGATGCACTGGTGATCATATTCAAATTTGTTCATCAAGAAGATAGAAGCAAGAAGCAGACCAGCATCCCCCTCGCACACACCTCTCTCCTTCACCCAAAATATTGCACATACAACATATTTTTATAACTTTCCGGAAAGCAACAATTAGCTTTTCTTTCCCCTTTTCACCCTTGATGGGGCCGACCTTTAGTTAAAAACAAAAAAAATAAATACAAATTAAAAAGAAAGAATTAAAAAAATGATATAAACTCTACTTGACTGGTTTCTTGAAAAACAAGAACTGAAGGTCTAAAGCATATTATTCCTTCCCTCTTTTGTTTATAAATAATGCTAGTATCACCAATTCCGCCATTGATTAGCAGGTGAAACAGAAGCAGCGCTGTTCATATAGTGATTGATCACAATTCAAAAGAGCGCCAATATAACTAATTCCTTTTATCCAGAAAATCACGCTAGGGTGGTGGAAATGTTCTATACCTAGAACAAGTGAAAACGAGCTCAAGTTAGACAGTAAAACTTATCTTTTGAAGTCATCAGCTAACTTCAAGCTGATTTGCACTTTCAAAGGTAACTTAACCTGACACTATAGTATTTGCAGCAGGAGGAAAACTTATATGAGAATTAGGATGAATTTATAACAATGATTGAATCAATTGGTAGTGTTGCCCAATGATATAACATGCGGAGATGTACATCTGAGATGTATGCAACAGAAAATGTATAGCCTAAAAATAATTGGGAACAAAGATAATTGGCAATAAGGGAAGTTGCTTAAAGATGCAAATGTAGTAGCTATTTGAAACAGAATAAAATTTTTAACAAATAAAAATTTATCTTAAAATATTACCAAATTGTGAATATCACGTATAAGATATATTGTTAGCAACACGAACTACTTACTATGGCTAAGCAAATCATAACCAGGTTTTTGAGACTTAAACAAGATCTCAAATTGATCAAAACAAATAATCCAAACAAAACAGATTTGCTATTTTCCATTATAGTTACCACATAAGGCATCACTGAATAGACGTCTTTGTGGCAGAAGCGCAAAAACAATAAATGATGAAAAGATCAATTAAAATAAATTGATAGTAAACACCAACCAAAAAGAAAAATCTCATGGTTTTACTTCAGTTGAAAAACATGTGTACCTTATTCATTTCTGCAAAAGGTCGCCGCCTCCTGCAAGCATAACATTAAATAAATCAGATATGCATATTAAATTGTAACTCCTAGCTCGTATATCTCCCATGAGAAATAGAAGATGTGAGCAGGTCGAATAGGCATAACCATCAAGACCATTCATAATGACTAACAAAGAAAGAGTACCTATATTAGTGAGGCAGGAAATATTGAACAAGGTGAAAATTACACCCTGGAGATTATAAGGGATGTAAAGCAATGATAGAAAATTTTGATGTTGAGCTGAGATTTCTAAGAATTTTCCATATAATGCATGCAAACTCAAAAATCTAAAATACAGGCAAACACATGGGCGAAACTATAAGCAAGACAAACAGTGCCATACTAAAGATACAAATATAGAAAAATGAATAATTAGATGATTGAAAGGGTGAAGAAATTTAACCCAAGTAGAAATAGAATAAAAAAAGGATAACATAGTCCACTCCTTATAGTTCTTTGAAAGCATTGCTTGATATAGATGATCATTTGTGGGCATGTTGACAATCACCAATCACTCGTATGAGGTAGGCATGTCCATGAATGGGGTCATGATCCAATCTAACCTATATACACACACACATACACATTTCATATTTGAACAAAGGCAAGAATCACTTGGAAGATTGAAATGTTACCCAATCGACTATCAAATTTTGGGCCAAGTTGGGGATCGAAGTCAACCCAATCAATTTAAACCAAGTGAGTGCAAACACCACACACAAGTATAGAGAGAATTGGAAAGAAATGCATCCTTACATAATTATTTTTTTAGCACAAGCATATACATGATAGTTTAAATATAGTAGCAACTTAAACCATTAAACCATATATTTCAACTATTTAATGAATGGATGCCTATAGATATGAAATTTTAATTAAAGTTTAAATATGTGGATGCGGATGTTTTGTGTTGTCTAGATCATAATAGTTATTATTCAAGAAGCTCTCCACCCCATCACCTCAATTTTCTTTTCAATCATCTTTATGTAGTTGCATGCCAACACCATTTTCCCTCTATCTAAATTAGGGGTGTAAATGAGTCAAATCGAGTGAGTAATGGAACTATCGAGCTTGGCTCGTCAGTCAGAAAAGCAGCTCGAACTCGAGCTCGTCCCACTGTAAACGAGCTTGAGCTGGCCCACGAGCCTCGGCGGTCCAGGCCGCCTTCTGCGGCCGAATGAGTCAACTGCCTCTGCGTTATCCGTTCAAGTCCCGTAGTCCGATCAAGTCATGAATTCGAGCGGGATTTGATTCAAATTTAGTAGATTTTTGTTTTAGAATAGAATAAGTGCGCGAACGAGCAAGCAGTATTCTTTCTATGTAGTATGATCAATCAAGCATATCGTTGCGCGTCCATTGATTGAGATTGAGTTGGTGTTAAGAGATTGGGTGGATTTGAAGTTCTTTCTTCCGCCCGTCCCAGGCTTTACTTCATTTCATTTCCTTGTTTGCCTTGCCTGCCCCCAGTGTAGGGCGCTCACCAAGCTTAGATACTATCATGTGAGTGAAAATTAGTTGCCTTTAGGCTGGATTAAAAAAATATTATTACTTTTTAATAATATTCACATTTAATAAATAAAATAAAATTATTTAAAAATATTAATATTGATTAGAACTGGCTCACGAGTCGAGCCTCATCAAGCTCGAACTCGAGCTCGACTTGTGAGCTCAATAAGCTCGACTCGTGAGCTTAATAAGCTCGACTCACGAGCCCATAAACGAGCCAACTTGCGAGACGGCGAAACTCACTTACACCCCTAATCTAAACAACTCATAATTTAAAAACATGCCAAAACAACAAATTATGCATGTAAATGGTCTAGATTGAAAAAAGTTTGATTTGAATCGTTTGAAAAGCCTAGATCAAAACAATAAATTATCTGAGTAGCTCTCCACTACCCTCACCTCAATCCTCTTCCCCACCCTCATTTACGTAGTTGCATGCCAAACCCATTTTCTCTTTCATCTAAATAACTTAAAAAGTCATCAATATGTTTATTGAACCTAACTTCTGCCTGTCTTGCTAGACACTAGACAATTTTGGGGCTTTGAAGCTAGCCCAACTCACATTCATAATGAATAAAAAAAAAAATGAAACGATTCTAGCCCCACCAGAATTCCAATTTTATTCGAAAACTATTTGTTTTGTGGTCTAGATTGAGCCAAACTAAATCTAAACAACTAACAAGACTAATAAAAGCAAAGAACAAATCAATAACACACACAAAGAGGGTAAAACAGATAAAAAGATATGAAGATGAGAAAATAGATTACATAAAATATAAGTGAATAAACAAAATAAGTAATGTGTGATTCTATTTGTACTCTTCAAGCTTTACACTTGGAATAAGATCTTCATGACGATGAAAATAGAATTTAAGCTATCAAGATAAATATCTAAAAAGTATAGAAATGAATAAATAAAAGGTATCACTTACATATTAGGGCATATCCAGCAATGGACTCAAAATAACACTAAAAATCTAGGTAGATGGCCTATGGGATTGTACAATGAGTATGATGAAACATCATATAATATTTTTTTTCGGGTGACATGCCATACATTCATGCCTAAACGTATGTCATCAACATACTGCACGTTTAGTAGCATTTACTAAAGCAAACAAATGCATTTTCCAGCTATGACACCTGATTTCATATATCGTATACTGGAATGTATAGTACATTCCATTTGAACGTACAATATTTTCAGGAGGAACAAAGTGCGTTCGACAACTGCCTGCCAAACATTGCATTCTTAGATAAGCTCCAATTTGGGCACTTCTCCTCAAATCAATACAGATACATATAGTCCAAGTTACAGACTGAAATAAAAAATGCATAACTATCCAAACCTCACAACAAGTTCAGTGAAAAGTAAAATATCAAAAACACAACAAAGTTATCTTTATCACAATGAGTACAAACTTTGAATTGTGTAAAATAGATTAAGAAAGATAGTTAAACACCACAAATATTTATATTAAAAATTAAAGGATAATCATTGTTTAAGTGAAGACAACATTACAAAATATTAATTTAGAGAAATGATCTTCTGTAATCGATTTTTCCATTCCAGACATAATTATAACCTTCACTTATTATAAATTACAACAATGGGGGATCAATTTGCTCAAGTCATCATTGTTGAGATACAACACATACATTTTCCAAGAGAAATGGATAGGAATTTACTAAAGCAATTATTATTTATCTCAAGCATACCTATAAGGTGAAAAGTCTGAATCTTCATCTTCAGAAGATTCATAATTGGCATGATCCTCAGCTACCCTTTTTGAGTAACCTTCGTCCCAGTACAGTCTTTCCCAATTCTCTCTAAGCTCATTATATAGTTCCATGTACCTTTTACACCAAGGTTCGTGCTCCTACAAATAAATGAAAATCAAAAGCTTTGTTTTAGCTGCCTTCGACTATCGAACAATAGGATGCCCATATGGCATAAGAATAAAATGACTGCTAAACATTAAGAATAAAAGATAATGGAACAAAGAAGAATATACACGACACAAACTAGTAAAGCTTAATAAATAGATGATTTGACACTCATTAGCCTGCATATTGATTACCCTGGTTAATGTGACAAGCCACTGATCTTTGTGCCTCTCATCAGTTACCAGGTTAGGAAGCGACAAGCATTTCCAAACGTAAAGTGTCAGAAATACACCAAGACGCCTATTCTTTGAGTATCAATCAAGAGAAAAGGCACTCAATCATTTCACATAGATAATGGCACAGATGAAGCACAAGCAAATAGTTTGTTGTACAAACCAAAAACAATAGTGAGTTCTTCAATGCAAACTCCTGAGTGCTAAATCTTAGATGACACCATTAAATGGTTTAGAATGAATAGCTTCAAAAATCCATGAGTTATAGGGAGGATAAGATACAAACCGACTCTTTGAGGACGAGGCGTGTGCGGCGCATGAACTGCTCGCGCATCTGCTTGCGGCGGCGATTGGGGATATTATCTCTAGGAATAACAAAGCGCTCTCGGTGGGGAACGTGATCACCGATCTCGTGCATCTCGCCGTCGACTACCCACCAGTCTGACTTTCCCTCTCCAACGACGACGCCAGCTTTGGGAGGCCGAGGACGGCCGCGCGGGAAGCCCGCCCTTGCCCATCGAACTTGCTGCTGCTGCTGCGGTAGCCACGATAGATAGGCAGCGCGGATCGCCAGAGATTGCTCCTGCGCCCGCCGCACCACAGCTAGTAGACGCATGGGGCTAAGCTAGAATTTGGGTTTTGCCCTCATTTGCTACCGATTCCTTACAGCACTTTGTTTTTTTTTATTTATATTATTTAGTTAAAAAATAAAATTAAAATTAAATTCCTTTATATATATATGTACACTGTTATTAAAGAGTCCCTTGTGATTCTTCCCATATATCATCCTGATCATTAAAAAATTTTACCTTAATATCCATCGTTAATTTTTTAAACCAAATCCTCTGATCTGCTTGCATATCAAAAGCCTGCTTTTCTTCTTTCAATGTATCCCTCTTCATTTTTCTTCGCATCCCTACACTCTTCGTTCGTATGTAAGCATCCCTCCATGAAATGGCGCTTGCATTATTGTATAAACTTTCATGTGCTCGCAACACTGCAAACAACGTAAGAAATATCCGCCCCTCTCCCTCTTTATTCGCATGGACAATTCCCCATCCAGGCATTCGCGAAAATGGCCCCACCCCACTCCATCGCTCTCTGATCGAAAATCCCAATTCGTCTCTCTCGTTTGCACGACTTAGGAAAGCTAGCCAAACACTCAAGGGAATCGAAGTCGTGCCTCTCTTCTTCACTTGAACCCGAAGTATTATTCCCCTACGACCAATAATGCCTTTGCCCTAGCCGCCAGTTCTGTTGTAAGTATTTCTTTTTCCTTCTTTCTCTTATTCCCTTCCATAGTTAATTTTATCTTCAACCAAATGTCACAATTCGTGTTTATCTTCTTCTTCGTATCAACACATATCTGCATGAAATGGCGCCGTTCTTACCTTTTTATATAAAAGTTCATTTGCTCGCGATCAGATCTCACGCTATTCTATTCTTCCCAATTTAATATTATTATTTTTGCACTTCAATTAATGTAATATCTTATTATCAATTTACTACTACTCCATTTTCTATTACTTATTTTGATAAATCTTCTTTTCACTCAACACCTTGCATCTTTTATCGTTCAAAATTTAAACAATAATAATGAATTGTAGGAAGCAGGTGGTCTCCTACACGGACATTTTCCTCCTCCGAGTGCAGCAACATCCATGAGGAGAAACTCTGATTAGAATATATTGATCTTAGTCTCCATGTACTAATTAGATAAACGAAATTGCAGCAGATTAGATAGTGAGATCCTTAAAAGAATGCAAATTTCCATTTTCAATACTTACACCGACAACTTGATGGTTCAAGTCATCATTCTCAGGTTCTGTATTCATTGCAATTGGCTAAACCGACAACAGCTAAGCTCTTCAAACCTTCGAATTTAAGGCTTGATTTGGGACGGCTTTCTTACTGCTTCTTAAAATGTACTTTTAGTACAAAAATAAATTTTTCTTCATAATTTATGTACTAGAAAGCAGCTTCAAGAAACAGTGAGAAAGCCATCCCAAATGAAGCCGAAGGCTTCGTTTGGAATGGCTTTCTTATTGTTTTTAAAAGCAGCTTTCTAGCTCAAAAATTTTAGTTTTTCACTAAAAAGCTGCTTTTAGAAGCAGTAAGAAAGCCGTCCCAAACATAGCCTAAGTTTAATTAGGGAAATATTCAGCACAACGGACCTTCCAACCTACAATAAATCAAAATACAGTAGGATGTTAGCAAAGAAAAGCGCTTCTAGGTCATTGATGCTTATAATTTCACGCTTTGATTAGCTGTAAGTTTTCATTTGATATTTTTCTTCCTGTTTTTGCATTTGGATTATTCAATGCTTGTAAGTAAATTTAGTTCTCTTTTAAAAAGTTTGATATTCTATTTGCTTGGAATGCAAGAATTGGCTCTATTCAATGCAAGAATTTTACAAAGTTCAACACTTTGAAAATTGATATAATATTTTCTTTCTATATATTTTTATTATTTAACTGTGTTTTTTTTTATTTATTTATTCATATTTCTTGTTTGTACTTTGGGTACCTAATATCCTATGGTGCAACATCCCCTATCCATTGACTCCAACGCACGATTTGATCCTGCTCACTGATCCCTGCTGGTTTTCGAAATTCCTCTTGCCCTACATATCATTCAAGGTAAATTAATTATTATAAACAATTTGTCATTTGTTAAATCATATAATTGCGTATCATTGATTTATAAACACCATTTGCACGAATTATTGTTTAGTTTGTATTACTTTGATCTAAGATATCTCACATTCTTATTTATAGTGATTGTGTAAAGTTATTAAACTTTAATAACATGAGTTAAATTGATTTACTAATTTTATCATTCACATTGCATGCTATTAGGCATTTTTAATTTAAATTGATTTACTATTGATTTATGAACACCATTAGTTTTTAATACTTGCTTATTTTATGTTGCCTATTTATTTTATTTTTTTATATTATCTGCACCCATCTCATATAAGATTTTATGTGACGCATTTTTTTTTTATTTAGTCCAAACCCTTCTATATTAAACTATGACTGCCCTCCCTTAGAATTAGTCATGATTATTCTTCATATAAGCAAGTGTCATGTAAGATGAATTCAATTGTGGGATTAATACAATTATTTGTTGCTCTGTTCAACTGTATGTGGGTTAGCTTGATGGTTTTCTTTATCCTTTTAGTTATTTGAGTCTTCAGTGCCTTGTGAAGTCTTTCGAGAGAGTCTCGTTTATGTTTCATTGAGGTTCTCGGTTGAGGTTTCAAGAACCATTAGTTATCTTCTCTTTGTACTCCTCCATCCCTATTGCTCTTAGCCATCTCTGTTTGCCAAGTTTTTGATTGACCGCTACATTATAACTAAACCTCCATTAACATCCTCAAAACTCCACATAACAACACTATGTTAAATCTATACAACTATTAAAATGTAGATTGTGAATCTTCCAGTATATCATCCTGAGTGTTCGTTAAAAAACTTTAACTTAATATCCATCGTTATTCATAAAATTAATAAGTTGAATGTTTTGCTCGCCGAATACATCCAACATCTCAATGTGCGGTTTACTTTTTTGGCTTGATAAGCATTTATTTTCTTATTGAAAGTTTTTTTTGGTTCGATTTATTTTAATTCAATTACGCATCTACACATACATTATAATTCTCAAATGTGTGATTACTTAATTATAACTCAACTTCCCATCAATATATTAAGGATCCGTTTGGAATATCTTTCTTTGGCATAATTTTTTATTAAGGTAATATAGAAATTTATCAGAGAAGTTAGGTTTTTAATTTGGAGAACAATCTTATTAATGTTAACAGCCACATGACCACAAATATTCAATATCAAATATTTTTTTTAATCAAGAGATCATATTATTAGAGGCTTAATTTTTTTTATGGGACATTTAGGGCCGTTTTGATTTTTAACAAGAGACAATGGAGGCAAATGATTCATGTAGCCGACCTCACATAGTGGGAGAAAGACTTGATGTTGTTGTTGTTGTTGTTGGACATTTAGGGGCATAACACAATTTCATTATCTAAAAAGGATAACTACAATAGTTAGAACCTATGAAACTGGGGAAAAATTTTTTATAAAGCATTACATGCCGAGAAATTGAGTGGATAAAATCTAAACAATTTAAACATATTCCAAGATAACAAACATAACTCAGAAAGTACAAAACAAAAAACATATAACCAGATGTAGGCATGTAGCATCTGAAATAGTCGATCATCATTGCCCTGCAAAAATTCCACAAATCAATTTCCAAACCGATAAAGATTGTACATTGTAGTTGAACTTATGCAATAAATATGGCTTGATATTCATAACAATAATAGTGAAGGGATTTTCTTACACAGCTTTTCTATTTTGCTTGAACTCGTATAGACTATAGGATGATCCTATTGCTTCAAGCTGTTGAATTTATACATTAAATTTGTATAAATATAACACATATTTATGCATATAAATATAATAGATATAACACATTATAAATATAACACTTAAATTTATACATGAAATTTAGATTTATATAATACCATAATCTAAATATAATAGATATCTTTATAAATATTTATGCTATTAGCTTGCAATTTCTTCCCCTTTTTTCTTTTGACTTTCTTGGTAAATGTAGTACAACGTATAAAAAAAATTTGAAGGAATTTTTTTTTTTTGAAAATGATATGAAAAAATTCAAGGAAAAAAAATGTAAGTACGAAATTTTACGCATCTTCATCACAACCGATACTTGTCATCATGAAGGTATAAAGTTATTGATTTTTTTGTTTGCTATACACTAAATTTTCTTCTGTATTTCTTATAACTCTTGTTGAATTGCTACAAAACTGTTCAATATTTACATATATATTGGTATCTAATTCATTATGTTAATTTCTTCAATTTCGTTTAGATACCAAAAAATATAAATATTTTGGTTTAATTGCTTTATTGATTTGAGATATTATTTATTGGCATTATGTGCATTGCGGAGCCAACCAGCTGAAATAGGAATTTTTATTAGGTCTGGTGTCCTGACGTAGCTCTACGTTCGGACGCCAGTAAAATGGTGTCACGTGCTCTTACTCTTTATCGCGCAGCTCGACGACCCGACCGGAACCGGATCCGGGATTACTATGTATTGATTGATTTGTGCATACTGGGGTATTACTAGGTATTGCTCGATATTACTTGGGAATAACGAGAAATATCATTATGTGAAGACCAATACTTAGCAATATTGAGCAATACCGAGCAATACCTCGGTTTTTCTAGGTATTGCTCGGTATTGATCTTCACAGAGCGGTATTTCTCGCTATTGTCAAGCAATACCGAGTAATACCTAGCAATACCGAGCAATACATAACAATACACGAACATAGCAATCCCGGGTTTCGGTCCAGGTCAGGTCGTCGGGCCGCGCGGTAAAAAGTAAGAGCATGTGGCGACATGTTATTGGCATCTGAATGTAGAGCTACGTCAGGACACCGGACCTAATAAAAATTCCTGAAATAGAGAGTAGCAGTGATAACTTTTTTTTTTTTAATGCAACTAATGTTATCATGCCTAGCATGTCATCTTTTAGTAGCAAATCACTTTCAACTTCTTAATACCATATGATAATATAAATTTAATTAAATGAAGGTAATCTCTGTCCACCTTGGGTTGGGATATGCATGGTGTTGAGGAACTATTAGTAAGCCAAACTTAATGTTTTTAACCATCATCCCTTACATTCCAGTTTGCAATCCAACTACTATTATAACACCTTTCATGTTATGACTAACTTTAAGGTTTTTCATAATCCCAACAAGGCATTGTTTAACTTTTTTATTTTCTTTTAAGCATTATTTTATTATGAGTCATTTTCAAGTGCTTCTAAGTGGTAACTTGATTTGTATGTTGCACTGCTTATATCATCATACTTCTTATCTACTCACTGTGAGATGTTTGATAAAAACATACTTTTGCTTGCAAATGAATATTAAATAAGATCATCCGAGATATTGATATTTTGTAAATCATCAGGTTTTGAAAGGTTTATAAAGAATTCAAGTTAAAATGATGGTATCATATAAATCATAAGGTTTTGGTGTCCTTCTTAAAAAGCAGGTTGGAAAGGTTTCTTTAAGGGTTGTGCACCGACTCTGCTTGGTTATAGTCATAAACATGCATTTAAGTATTATTTTTATGAGCTCTTTAAGAAATACTACTCTAATAATGTTGGATCTGAGTATGTTGTGAAGTATAACAATTTGATTTATCTTGATCAATTTTGCTTAATTTATTGCTTATATTGCTATTTTGTCCGATGGAGGCTGTGAAGGTTTGCATTCAAATTCAACAAGGCTTTGCAAGAGGGTTAAGTGATGGGTTATCTAAGATTGTCAAATCCAAAGGGGATCTCAGGTACATCTTCAAAGATATGGAATTCAAGCTAAAATGTGATCCAGTGCATTGATGAAACTTAAATACTTTTTTTAATTTATATTGCTTTAACTAGACCTTCTGAAAATTTAATTCAAAAGGTCTTTCACATGCTACTGTATTACTTACTATATAATAATTATTTTGTTGCACGATCCTTAGAAGTTAATTTTTCTTAAATAATTTATCCAGTGCATGATTATTTTAAAGCACTATAATAAGCTTATTTTAACTCACATGTTGTGATGGATAAATAACTGAATCTATTGAGAATATCTTATATGAATCAATTTTTATTCGTAAAATCTCATGCACCATTATTCAATATTTAATCCTTGTATAGGACTTCTGCCAAGGTTCTAATTCAAGGTATTCCAAGCCACATTTCGAAAAGACAAAACTCTTTCTATCTGGTTGTAATTTTGATCCAAAAACCTTCAGATTCATTTCTAGGTAAGGTCTTATAACTTTTAATTGTGTAATCTTCATAATTTCCTACTTCATAATATAAAATATAAATTTAATCCAAATCAACCGGAAATGCTATTCAAAACAATTTTAAAACTGTAGCTACCGTTTGTCAATTGGTCTTGAAGCATTGAATTTCCAAATCAGTAAAAACAGAAGCTTTTTCTTCAATGTTCTTGCTACTGTAAGAGTTTTATAGTAGGATTAAAATTTTCCTCTCTGTTTCCTTGCAGTAACTTGTTTGGACCTTGTTTTAAAATTGTCTGATTAATTTATGCTTCACACTGCATTTTGCTATTTGAAGATAACTTTATCTTCTACAAACTGCTTATAATGTACTTCGTAGTATGTTTTATGTTGTGATACTATTTCAATGCACTTCTAATGTTAAATTAAATTTCCACAAATGGTTGCTTACAATTTAGAGATGGCACCCTTTTTAAATTGTATTATTATGATTTTGTTGCAAACTCATTGTTGGGTTCACAATAAATAATAGATTCTAGAATGTCGACAGTTTAGAAATTGAGTAGGGAATAGAAAGAGACAGTAAACTTAACTGAAGGGAGGCTTGCAACATTTCATTTCATCATATCTATTTCCTTCAAAAATATACTATTTATAGAAACAAGACTTAAGGACTCATATTTAATCATTTCTTTTATTTTGATAGTAAAAGAAAGCTGGTTAGTTAATAGGTTAAACTAAGATGCTCACATCAACTACAGAAATATGAGATTTCTAAGTGTTCTTATGTTTAGCTGATTGTAAAATTAATGTCAATATAAAATTTCCTTCATTAGTATACTTTAAATATATACTTTGCGTGGAGATAATCTGTAGAAGTATTTTATAAATAAATTTACGGCAAGACAGGGAATACTTATGTGATTTTTTTTTTCTTTTCTTATTTTATTTTTAGTTTACTTATGTAATATATTAGAGTTGTTTTGCTTTTATTTTTCTCTCATATATAACACAAGTAGCATTATGTTTCTTGTCATAAATTTATATTTGCACTAGGCGTGTAAAAAAATTGACCCAATCCGTCATTCTAATGTGAAAAATACGAATTCAGAATAATTTTGATTTTCATGATCATTGAGGATTGTGCTTTTATTCGTCATAGAAGTTTGTATCATAACTTGAAAAATATTTTGATCAATAACTGAACACAATGAATTTGATCAATAGCTTCATGTGGTTTTTCATGTTGCTTACTTCTCTCGTAATGATCTAACTTAAATTAAGGTATATAGGATTGATTAAAACTTTCTTTGATTGAAATTACTTAGTTATGTTTGAGTTTTAGTACCATACAGGTTATTCATGTCTAGAGATGAGGGTTTTCTATTGCTAGCTTTTACAGATCATATTATCTCGCATTCTTTATAATGTTGTCAATAATTTTTTTATTTCATGTAGAAAATGTATGGAGGAAAGAATATTGATGATTTTTTAGAGCTCTTTCCTACTGTATAAATGACTTGTAGAAAATGTATGGAGGAAATAATATTTAATATTTTAGAGCCAATAATGTTTTATTGCCTGTTCTTACAAAATAATTTCAAAAGATAAATGTTGTGAAGGCAGGGGAAATATTAACATGCCAGCCTTTGCTAAGGAGCAGGCCTTTTAACTGTTGCTATGATGACTGCTCCATTGGAGAAATTATTAGGTCTGGTCACCGAACCTAAAAATAGGTCCGGACATCCAATTAAAACTTGTCACATGGACTGTACTTTAATTGTACTTTTTGACTGCGCTTTACCTGCACTTTACCTGCGCTTTTGATGCGTTTGACTTAAAATTCCACGGACACGTGTACATTCCACATGTCAATATTTTATTGATGTCCAGACATATCTCTACATCCGGTGATCGGACCTAATAATTTTCCGTTCCATTGACCTCTCGGTTGGTACTTCTACATTTCTCATGAATCTGCTTCTTTCTGAATCTAACTTAGACATTCAGGATTTTTTTTAATCAATTTTTTATGAAATATAAATCACGGTCCCATTAACATATTATGATCAAATTTTAGTTAAGATGATTAAATAATAGAAGTTAGTGCTTGTTACAAACATATTTTCTGAACATTTAGGATTGCACACTATTTACTGTTGTTATTTCATTTTCTAATTTTATTAAATGAAAAAATATATATAAATAATGTTAGGGGTGTAATCGAGCAAAATCAGCTCATGAACCAGCTAGGACTTGCAATTAAAATTTAGCACTAATGTATTATTGCTCTCAATCATAAGCTTAGTGCAAATATTATGCATGGATTTAACATTGTTTAAATTGTTTAGGAGTGAGAATTTATTCAACAATTCAATACGATAACCTCTGTAATTTGAAAACGTCGATAAGTATAAGGATTAATCAATAAAATAATATTGAAATTTTGTAACTCCTACAACAGTTAATAATTTTCTATGATAGTCAAAACATTTGATCACTAAAATTAACGATTATTTTAATTAATTTATAAAACTAGAAAGAGGGTTTGCTTTTTTTCCTCTATTATAAATGCTGACGGAAATATTCCAATGGTTCAACCAGCATAACACATTCATTGAAAATTTGACGACATTATCAGTAGACCGATCCTCTGATAATGATCTAATTTACACGCATATTTCATATTTATCACGCATTTATTGTTAAAATTATATATTCTTTCAATTTATCTTAATTCAAGTATAATATTAGTATAAATAATCTATATTTATACAAAATTTATATTTCATATTTTTTTAACATTCAAGCTGTCATGTTAGCTATTTTTTTTTAATATAAGGAGCAAGTTCAACTAATGTAATGGATGAAACTTCTTAAAACTGAGTAATATTAGCAAAGATCAATATAGGGGAATCATATTAATAGATGATGTTACACACAACAAAAACTGTGAATTTAGTAAGCATCTTGGCTACAATACATAAAAGTGGTTCTTAGCCTATATATAATAATCGCTGCAAGCAATAAGCATCATTTGATTACAATCATTAAAGCATTACCATGCAGCCGATGAATCAAATAACATAACGATAGGTGATATATTTCCCGGCTGTCTCGCTGTCTCGGGTAATCTTCACAACCTGGCCTCGCCGAATGCCGAGATATTTTGCAATTGGATCAGTGAACAGCATTTTTGGAAGCTGCAAAACAACATCAATCCACTCATAGTTAGGATCCAGTGCTTCTTAATGCTTAGAGAAAGTTGCAAATCGCAGATCTAATTGATAGAGAAGAAACATAGAAAACATTCAAGTTACAGACCAGGAGATTAGCATCAATTTTTTGGATCCTTAGGAAATGCAATGCATGCGCAGAGAGTGTAGATGAGGCATTCGAAAGGGAAAGGTGACTATACTAAATAAGAACATGCTCAAGTGGCCAGATGAGTTCAAAACAGCACAAGCATCTATTAGTGAGAAGGCAATGCGAGATGAAGAAAAAAAAAAATTATATCAAAGAGTACTATGTCTATTTAAACTAGGAGGGCAAATAGAGGGGTGCTGAGTGGATGGGAGCTTTCTCTCAATGCCACAACCTGAACTCCAAAACACTAATTTCTAATAACAAAGGTTTTGTTTGGGATGACTTTTTTACTACTTTTTGAAACAGCATTTTAGTATAAAAATTAATTTTTTTTACTAGAAAACTGCTTCAATAAGCAATAAAAAAGCTGTCCCAAACGAAGCATAAATTGGAACATATGCCAATTCGGTGCCACCTGTCCCAACGAACAGGAGGCAAAAATGTTCTACTAAACCCATAAGCCTGAACATTTTTTAGAACAAAAGTTTAAATGTTAACGAAATTAGTGCACTCGAAGAGCTATCTATGCTGGAGAAAAAAAAAACTCCCAACCATTCGGGGATGGCTCTAAACACATAAACTGGACATGCGTTCTTCTTCTATTTGAATTTATCTATATCACCAACGAACTTACCTGTGTTTCTTTGACAGTATAACGCTTCAGCAGTTCCTTCTTCTCCTCATTGCTAAGAACCTCATGCTTTGGAACAAGCATATGGTTGTTAACATTGATCAGCAACTCTGCATCCTGCAAGTAGTTTTGAGATGTATTAAAAATGCTCAAAATAGTTAATGCTTTGAAATGGTGGACTCGAAACAAAAATAAGTAAATAAAAATTTTTAAAAAAAGCCTCACCATGAAAACCTCAATATAATATTTATGAGATAGATCTTCAATTGCACCTTTTGCAACTGGAGTTGGAGCATCTTTGGCAACTATTATTCCTCTTAATACCTGCTCTACTCTCATCCGTTCAGCATATCTTTTCGCCACCTTGATAGTTAGCTTTGGTTCATTTGGAAAGAAAACAACTATCTGCAAGAAGGAATAATTATTCAATACATAAATAAGAAATTAAAAGAATGACTGAACACAAATATGAAGAATTCCAAATGAAAATTGGGTTCCCAATACAAGTTTTTTTCAGATAGAAGACTTGTGAATTATAAAGAAAATAGCTCTAACGGAAGTGGACAGTTTCAGGCAACGGTTCCAAGTCAATAAATCAGAAATCTAATAAATGGTTTGAGCTTGCTACAGAAAATTAGATAACATTTTTTAATATGTTAATAATTTCAAATTAAATGCGTGATGCTTTCAATTCATTCATAGAAGGGTGTACACCTCCCGCCAATTTGAGCACTAGGAACAGGCAAAAGTACATAAATTAATAAAAGGAAAAAAGTTTAACAAATGTTCAAGGAAACCGTCAATTAATTGAATTAAGACAACGACAATAACAACAACAAGCATTTATACACTGCGTGGGATCAACTACATAAATTCTTTTTCTCCATTGTGTCCCGTAAAGAGTCAAATTCTCATTTAAATCTAATAAAGAAATGTCATTTCTAATACTTTCTAACCAAGTCTTTTAAGATATACCTCTACCTTTCTTAACATAAGCCAAATCTAATATATCTACTTTCCTAACCGGTTCATCGAAAGACCATCGTTTTATGTGACCAAACCATCTAAGGCGACTCTCTCTAATCTTATCTTCCACTGGAGTTACTCCAACCTTTTTGTTGACCTCATTTTTGCACGCATTCTTCTCGAGTGTGTTCGATTAATTTAGTTGAGACTCGTTGAGCTCAATTAGCATTCTAGGCAAATGGAATTGAGTTGAATTGGACCCGACAAAGTTCAGCTAAGTTCGATTGATGCCCGTGAACTCAAATTGATTATTTTCTTATAAGAAAATTAGATCGTTTAGATTGTAAATATTGTAAAGTTATTCCGAGTGAAAATTTATATACCCAACATCGATTACTAGTTTTGGACTTTAAGATAAATGAGAAGAAAATAAAAAATAAAGTAAAACGATATTGTAAGATTAGTTGGGGGCATTTAAAGAATATTAACAAAAATATTTTTTAGAGTAAAATTTTAAATCTTAATGATGAAGACATCAGATTTTGACACGTGTACCATCGCCAGAGACGCAGATCGACGGTTATGATCCAGAGCCTCTACTTCTAATTTATTTGCATTTTATTTTATGCTTGTATTTCTTGTTTCCCAGTTTGCCCATGTAGACATTAAGTCATTTATGTAGCCCGGAAGGACATTTGCGTCATTTCATTTTATTTCACTTTGGCCTACTTATATGAGGCCCCATGCATTATAATAGTTAGTTTTTTTATGAATGAAAATTTCGTTTTTGTGACCTCTTAGTGAGTTCTTGAGTGAGATTCCCCAAGATCTCTTAGTGAGTTCTTGAGGAAGAGTTTCTTTTCTTCTCCTAGCTGAAGATCATCATCCCTCCACGGTTCTCTTACCTCCATCTCCCTCCTCAAGCTTTTCCCAAGACCCGCCGGCTGGAGCTTCTACCAGCCCGACACCCACCATCCCGCCGTTCCCACCTGACACTGTCGCCGGCTGGAACCCGTCCAGCCTGACAGCCCCTCCTGGCGACCCTCTCAGCTTCCCAGTAGTGCCGCCGGCCCCACTCCACAATTCTCTGTGAATTTCAAATTCCAGGGAGTAATTTACTTTCCTAAGATAGCATCTCTCTATTTAGGAAAGTCATTCAAGGGGAGTTAACTCAATTTTGATGCGCCCAACCTAGTGAGCAATGAGAAATTCCATTCATGATATAATATAGGCCAAAAACTTTTAATTTGACACTGTACAACAACAACAACAACAATATCAAGCATTTATCCCATTATGTGGGTCGGCTACATGAATCTTTTTTCTCCATTTTGTCATGCTAGGAGTTTAATATGACAATATATTGTAATAAAAAATGAGCTAGAAATACAATTGGCATAGCAAGAAAAAAACCCAGATACATTGCCTTTTTCCTCATTCAAGCAAAATACAAAACAAGAGATCTCTGGAGTGCCAACCAGCATAAAGACCAAACCTCTCATAAAAATAATGTTTAGTAATTGAGGATGTGATCAACATGAAAACTTTAGAATCATATTTACATGTGAACTTTCCAGTATAGGAACCATAAAGAGCATAGGTTACATCATGATACTAATGTTTCTCAAAATCAATATGGATTCATGCTGGGTAGGTCTACTATGCAAGCTATACATTTGTTGAGAGGTTTGATGAAGAAGTATAGAGAGAATAATGATGATCTATAGGTGATATTTATTAATTTAGAGAAAGCATAAAATAAAGTTCTAAGAGAAGTGCTCCAGAGAGTTCTAGAAAAGAAATGAGTTAATAATACTTATATTCAAGACATTAAAGATATGTATATAAAGTTGTTACTTGTCTTCAAACACAAGGTGGTTTGGCCAAATATTTTCATATTTCAGTTGGATAATATTGAGGATCAGCTTTAAGTCCATATTTTTTGGCTTTAGTCATGGATGTTCTTACTAGACATTTAAGTCCAAACCTGGTGTATGCTTTTTCATTATGAAGTTCTTCTTGTTGGTAAAACTAGAGAGGGAATTAAAGAAAAACTTGAATTATGAAGGTCAACCTTAAGTCCTTAATAGTCTAAAGGTTTTCATTTGAGTAGATCTAAACCGAATACATGGAGTGTAATTTTAGCAATAGTAGATTTAGTGGTGGGACAATGACATTGGGAGATCAAGTCAATAAAAAGAATGAACATTTTAGATATCGTGAGTTTATTATTCAAATGGATGGTGAAATAGATGGGGATATTATTAGTGGAATTCAAGTTGGAAAGTTGAAGTGGAGGAATGCATCGGGCATGTTGTATGATAGAAAAGTATCCCTCAAACTTAAAGAAAATTTTTATATGGTGGTGAGACCTGACATGCTTTATGGGAAGAATGTTATTCATTAAAAAATAAGCATTAAATTAAGTGTAGCAGAGCTGAGGATGCTCAGGTAGATGAGTAGTTTTATGCTCAGAGACAATGTGAAATGAATATACACGTGAAAAGGTTGTAGTAGCTCAAATGGCAGATAAGATTAGAGAGAGTCGCCTTAGATGGTTTGGTCACATAAAACGTTGGCCTTCCGATGACTTGGTTAGGAGACTATATGTATTAAATCCTACCTATATTAAAAAGGGTAGTTATAGGCTTAAAAATATTTGATTAGGAAGTATTAGAAATGACTTTTTTTATTAGATTTAAATGAGAATTTGACTCTTAATAGGACACAATAGAGAAAAAACGATACATGTATTCGATGGGGTGGGATAAAGGCTTAATATTCTTGTTATTGTTTTATAGGAACCAGAAACCTAATCTAATAATATGCTATGCACCTAGCTTACTGAAATGGCTGTGATTATAATACAATATTGTCTGTAGCCCTGTTTCAAAACACACTATAGTGATCCTAATACGATGCGGCAATGTTAAGAATTCATGATAAAAAGTAACATTCTAACATCATTCATTCATAACCTGTACCTCTAGAGAGGAATTATTCTTCTCAAGTCCTCCCCCCCTAAGCCCACTTCATCCCTCCCCTAACTATTCTCATTTTTTTCTTGATTTACAAATCGCTGATTAAGCTATGCGTCAAATCAAATGGGGAAGATGCTTTCTCAGAAGTAGAGCTCGTCTTAGAACTTTAGTCAGCAATAAACTCACATTTCTACAATTCTTATTTTCAATAACAAAACAAAGGTTCATAATCAAGCGCCCTCAAAGAATTATTTTTTCAGAACGTAATTAAGTGGTGAAGTTGAATACTAATCTTAAAAAATAAATATATTATCCAAATTAAGCTTCTGCGTTGCTATTATATGTTTCCTCATTCTTCCACCAATCAAGCATCATTACCCTTCAATCCTGCCCTAAATTTTCATTAAAAAAAAACAAAAATAAAAAAAAAGTAAATAAAAGTTGAGCAAGTAACGAGTACCCGATCGTTTGGGTCATCTTTCTTGGTCTTGAACATGTCGAGATTCTCCCGCTTGAAATACTCGCCGAACCTATCAAGGAATTCACGCATGCTCATGTTGATCTCCGAATCAAGGACGAGGAAACCGCGGTCCCTAAGCATCTCCAGAGTCGTCTTCCAGACGCGGAATAGCTTAGTTGCTTCCTCCTCTGACGACATCTCTTTCTTCCTGTCACTCAATGGGTGGATAATAGGATAGGCGAAGGCGATTGGGTTGAGTGGTGTTAATCCGCCTCGTTTAAAGAGACGTTATAGAATCAAGTAGTAAAAGGAGAAGAACACCGGAGATCGCCGAGGCCGGTAACGGAAGAGAGCTCGAAGATGTTCGCTAGGGTTTTTGAGCGGGCTTTTTATTAGAGGATCGTAGGAAAAAAAAGGTTTGGGTTCGACAGGTTACGGTACATACATGCATACCATCAAATACTTCATGCATTCTACATCCAACATCCTTTTATATTTATTTGTTAATATTTTAATATTTAAACTTTTTTTGGGGTAATTTTGGGCGAGCAAAATATGAATTAATACATTAATATTTAAACTATATATATATTAATATTCCTATATTATTTATTATATCTATATATATATATATATATATATATATATATATATATATATATATATATATATATATATATATATATATATATATATATATATATATATATATATATATATATATATATATATATATATATATAATGAGATATCAATGAGCTACATACTAAAACAAAATTCAATCATGTTTTGAAGGAGCATTTGAAGATTTTGTGTGCCAAAGTTGGAGATGGAAGAAGGTGGCCGGTCATCTATGGATGACCGGAACATCAAATCCGTTGTTTCTACCGCAAGTTCAATCATGTTGGATTCAAAAGGTAGATTCTCCTTCAAACGCATCTCCCATCACAATCTTCGAGTTTTTGAATCTCTTCTTGTTATCAAAGAGGGAGGTTTGATTTCTAAACATAAGCCTTTGCCGGAGTCAGGTAAAGGGAAAGAGGTAATTTTGGCTTTGCAAAAATACCAAAAGCACCTACATCGGTTATTATCTATGGAGTAAATGACAAGGAGGCTTCTTCTTCAAGGAGCAGTTTCAGTGATTTATTGAAGAATGATAAGAGTATTCATCCAATAATTTCATCAAGATTGGATAATTCTAATGTGTGGATAAAAAAACCACACATTAAAATTAATTTGAATCAGATTCATGATGAGGTTGAAGATGCTAATGTTGTTAAACTTGACGTGGAGAAGGAGATTTCCAATATTCAAGTTTTGAGTAAATCGTTGGTGGTGAAAATTCTTGGAAAAAATTTACCTTTTTCATAATGTGCTATTGAATTGAGGAAGCAATGGATAAAATATGGAGGGTTTCATATAACCTTGCTTGGTCTTGATTGGCTACTTTGTTCCTTTCAAACTCATGAAGCCATGGAAGAAATTCTTAATGGAGGTCCATGGTTTGTAGGAGGCTTCGTTGTTTGGTTAGATAAGTGGTCTCCTAACTTCTCTCCCAATTTCTTGGATGGAGTTTCTTCTCCAATATGGGTTCGTCTTCCTCACCTACCTCTTCATTGTTGGGATGAATCTAATATCACAAGGATTGTTTCTAAAATTGGGACTCCTCTATTGTTGGATGGTAACATGTTTAGATGGGGAAGAAGAGAATTTGCTAGAGCATGCATTCGGGTGAATTTGAATTCCAAACTCCCTTCTGGTGTTTGGGTTGAAGGTTTGCATGGTAGATTTTTTCAAAAATTTGAATACGAAAATCTCTCTTCAATTTGTTTCAAGTGTGGGAGAATAGGACATTTTGATACTGTTTGTCCTAATATTAAAGATGTCTCTTCAAGCTCAATCCATATTGATAATCTTTATGGACCTTGGATGCATGTAAAATTCAAAAAGAAAATTATGTGAAAAAGCAATCCAAGTATTTTTCTGAAAAAGGAATTTCAAAACAATTGGTAGATCGGAATGCTAATGCTCAAAGATTGGTGTCCGAGCCTTTGATAGGAGCAGAAAATGTTGATCCATTTATTGAACTTTCTAATGACAACAATGTGGTGGCTGATCCATTAACCGATCATCTAAAAGAAGCAGATTTTGTAGATCAATTGGCAATTCAGATGGCCGATCCATTGAAGAATTCAAATTTTAATTGCCAAATTAAAAAAAAATGCTGAAATCAAGGAAGGAGATGAAGTTGTTAACCATAATTCAATTTTGATAACTGAGCTGGAAGCTAATCCCGTGGAACAACAAATAAAGGCTGGAATTTCGAAAGTTGAAATTTCAATTTTTGAAATCCAGCATAATCTGGAGGCAGATAAGGGAGCTAAGACTTCGGTAACTAAGGTGTTACCTGAACAAATTGCTATAACGAAATCGGCTGTTGGCGAGAATTCAGAAGTAGGCATGACTGAGTCAGAATTTCAAGAGGAGCATATCTCGGTATTGACTCCAACAAAGACAGCAAGGAATTTTGATATAGATGGTTTTAATAATGGGACCAAAGATGGTTTTTATGAAACCATTTCTCCTTCTTCAACAATTAGTTTAAAATTTAAAAAAACTGTCTTATTAAAGAATAAAAAGAGTTCTATTAAGGAGCTTGGTTCTTCCGGATCTAAACAAAAATTATTCAAGGAACTTCATGATCTAGGACCGGTGAAGGAACAAACTAGAAGGAGGATTACTACACTCAGAATGAAGAACTACTCGAAAGGTTCTTCCAAATCGTCTCAAAAATATGCTAGCCGATTTTCTCATTGCAAACATCAAAATGGAAAGATACCTGAGGTTGGAGCATCTGAATAAAAAGATTTTCAAATCTCTTGATTTGGACTACATAACGGGAAATTGGAGTAGACATCTGAAATACCTATTTTTAGGTGTTTTACAATTGTCCTGGATTATTTGTAATTTCCTTTTGATTTTCTTTTATAGCTTTCTTTTTTTGACTTTTTTATTTTTTAAATTTATTATATTTGCTTATGGGATTGATACTAGGTCTTATTTTTTAATCGGATGGGAACTCTGGGATACTAACCAACCCTTGGGTTGTTCAAAACTTTGGTATCCCCTGCATCTCAACGGTTTCAAAATAGAAAATAGTGGGTTTCATTTCAAAATTAATAAATTTAATTTAAACAAAAATGCTATAAATAAGGATCCTTTTTCTCTTGAACAAGGATCTATTAGTTTATATTTCCTAGTTTGTATTATGTCACTTTTTATTTCATCTTAATGCAAATCTTGCATTTCTTCAAAAAAAAAAAACAAAATTCAAGGAATGTTTTCAAGATGTATTGCGAGCAAAAAATTTATGTCGATAAAAAGAAAGCTTTTCGTATTAATTTTGCATGAAAATCAAGTACATATATAAATAAATAGAGAAGAATAAAATAAATACCACCACAATCACCAACAACAACAATAAGTCTTTATCCCACTACGTGAGGTCGGCTACATGAATATTTTTCTTCATTGTGTTCTATTAAAAGTCAAATTCTTGTTTAAATCTAATAGAGAAAGATCATTTCTAATATTTTATAACCAAGTCTTTTTAGGTCTACATCTACTTTTCTTAACATAAGTCAAATCTAATACATATACTTTTCTAACAGGGTCATCGGAAGGCCGCCGTTTTATGTGTCCAAATCATTTAAGGATACTATCTCTAATCTTATATTCTACTGGAGCTACTCCAACCTTTTCACGTATATGCTCATTTAGTATCCTATCTCTAAGAGTAAAGCCACTCATCCACCTGAGCATCCTCATCTACCTGAGCATCCTCATCTCTGCCACACGTAACTTAGTATTATGCTTCTCTTTTGATGGCCAACATTCAACATCATAAAGCACTGCAAGCCTCACCACCATCTTATAGAATTTTCCCTTTAAGTTTGAGGGATACTTTTTTATCACACTACAAGCCCGATGCATTCCTCCACTTCAAACATCCAACTTGATTTCTGTTGATAATATCCCCATCTATTTTACCATCACGCTGAACAACATATCCAAGATATCTAAAACATGTACTCTTATTAATGACTTGATTGCCCAAAATCACAATCCTCTCACTAGGTCTATTTCTACTAAAATTACACTCCATAATGAGATATTTTGCTAAATTTTTTATTGAAAAAGGTGAAAATACGATTGACTGTAGTGACCTTAGCACTCTAAATGAAAATAAAAATTTCTATTTTTTATCGGCATATCAATAAAATCAAAGTTAAAAGAATAAAATAAACAACAGCAAGAGAAAAAAAAAAAGCACAAGATTTGACCTAATTAAAATAATCCATTATACTTTGAAGGGGAATAGACATTTGTGGGCACAGCTACACTAGAATCATAATGAAAAAAATGTTTAATAAATAAGAAAAATAGGAGAGAGGAAGAGAATATAGTGAGAAACTTCTAGAATTCTCTTGATTAATTGAATATCCTTAGCTTATCATCTAACCCATTCTTTTATAGCCAAAGGTTGATGCACGCCGCTACAGGATAGATAATATTTACTATGAGTCAAATTATTGATCTTATAAAGAGCACCATGAAAACTGCACTGTACATTATCTTTTCTTTTCAACAAACCATGACAGCAAATATTAATAAGAAAATGGGCAAAATTAGTTACTTTTTATTACAAATTTTTTTTAGTCAATAAATTTTATACTAAAAAATTACAGCAAAAAATTTGTCCAAATGAATCATAAGTTGAATTAATTTTTTTGCTTTGATTTAGGTTGAATCAAATTTATGAGCCGAAAGTCAAGCTCGCATGTGAGAGAATTTAGGCTTTATTTGGGAGAGGTTTTCTTACTGTATTTTATAGTTTTTTCTGTACAAAATGTCTTGAAAGCAATAAGAAAATAATGACAAAAAATTTATCCCAAACAAAACCTTAATCATATATAGCAAGATCAATATCGAATCTTAATGTATATGCATATATGAATTATATAATTATGCACAACATATATACATTGAACTAAATATATATATATATATATAATATATATACTATATTTTTATATATATATATATATATATATATAATATTATATATATATTTGAATATTGGAATTTGATTGAGATATAATCAATCTTTTATTCGAATAGAGCTCATATGAAAATTAACTGAATTATTTTTTTACTGATGATAGGATTATAGAGTCATTTCTCCTTGGTGAAATAGAATGGGATATTATTAGTAGAATTCCAATTGAATGATTGAAGTGGAGGTATGCTTCGAGTTTGTTGTTTGATTGAAAAGTACCGCTCAATTTTAAGGGAAATTTTTTATAAAATGGCGGTCAGACTAGCAATGCTTTTTGGCTCATAATGTTGGCCATTAAAAAAGAAACATAATATTAAGTTAAGTGTTGTTGAGATGAGGATGCTCAAGTGGATGAGTGAACTTACTCCTAGAGACATTATATGAAACAAGCATATAAGGGAGAAGGTTGGAGTAGTTTCAATGACAGAAAAATAAAGATAGTCACCTTAGATGATTTGGCCATGTAAAATGTGGCCTTCCGATGATCTTATTTGGAGAGTAAATTTAATAGATTTGACCTATATTAAGAAAGGTAAAAGTATACCTAAAAAGATTTGGTTAAAAAAATTTAAAAATGACATTTCTTTATTAGATTTATATAAGAATTTGACTCGTAACAAGACAATGAGAAAAAGAATTCATATAACCGACCCCACATAGTGGGATATAAGCTTGATGTTGTTGTATATGAATAGAGAGAGTAGACTTGGATTGTTTGATCAAATAAAACTACAATCTTATGATGATGATCAAATTAGACGAGACTGAAGAGTTAATATATTGATCCATTCTATATTAAAAAAAAATAGAGATAGACCAAAACAAATTGATTAGAAAATATCAAAAATAATTTTTGTTTATTAAATTTAAATACAAATATGACTCTTAATAGAACACAAAAATTTCATGTAGTCGACTCCATATAAAAAATATTATAGTTATTCATATAATATTAATTCAAGAACCAAACAAAATCTCATGAATACTAAGGCTTCGTTTGGGACAGCTTTTTATTGCTTTCTAAAACAGAGAGTTTTAGTACAATTTTTTTTATTTTTTTTTATTAAAACTCCGTTTAGAAAGCATAAAAAAGCCGTCCCAAACGAAGCCTAAGGCTTGGTTTGGGACGGCTTTCTTAATGCTTCTTAAAGCAGCTTTCTAATATAAAAAATTTTAATTTTTGCACTAAAAAAATTGCTTTAAGCGGTAAGAAAGCCTCCTCAAAACAAGCCTAAGATTTTGTTAGGGATAACTTTTTTATTGCTTTCTAAAACGACTTTTTAGTACATAAATTTCTTGAATCAGGAAGCTATAAAAAAGAAAAACCATCCCAAATGAAGCGAGAGCCCCAAGAACTGGATAATAATTTGCTAACAAAAACAATACTAATGAATATCCGAGAAAAAAAGTAACAGTTTCAAGTTATCCAGCAGCAAAAGATATTTAGAACAAACTTAAGCCATAAGCACCTATTAGAAAAACCAAGTTGGCACTAATTGATGTGCGATTTATAATGTATAATTGTAACCAAAATACAAACTGTCATTAAGCACCATCAAACACTAAACAAACTAAAAACTAAAGGTTGATAAAAGAAGTTCAACATTTACTGAATGAAACCGATGAGCTCCACGACGCATTCCTGATGAGCTTGGCAGCAATTAGTCGAACAAACTGAAGCCCATATCCTACCAAAACAAAACAAAGTGTTTTATAACATCTAAGCGTTAGGCTAAAATGTGTTGAACAAAACTAAACATAATGAATAATCCAAGCAAATCCATCCCCTTAAAAGTAAATTACTCACTAAGGCTTCGTTTGGGATAATTTTTTATCACCGCTTATTTACTGTTTTCAAAAAGTTGTTGTACTGAAAAAACTACTTTAAAAAGCAGTAAAGTAAGAGCCATTCCAAATGAAGCTTAAATTTGTTTAACGAAAGTAGACAAGAATTTGTATAAGTATATAATCCAATCCATCAGCTAGACTTAAGATGATGTTGGGTACCAGCATAGATATAAAGGACTAATTAATAATAAGATTATGCTTAGATGATGATATGAGCATTGGTGATGTGGACATCATTAGTTAAATAAATCCTTAGGAATAGTTTATCCTTTGTTAGCTTAGGTTTTCTAGAGTCTTCTATTATGTCTATATATACAAGATATTGTAAGAAAGAAAGATATATTGATAAATATTATTCTCCTTTGAAGTCTTTTGAAGACGAGTACTTTGTGTTTTTTCATGGATTGGGAATTTCTTCTAGCATCATCTTCTTCCAACGATTCAATGATTATCTCCTCACATCAGCTAATATCAGAGACCAGAGCTTGCGAAGAACGATAGACTACAGAAGAAGGTGGGTTGTCGACCGCCCATCTTATTCAGTGTCAATCTTCATCGACCGCGGACTACCCATTTTCTTCGGCTTCGATCCTATACGACAACCCACCTTAAGCAGTCCATCGTTCTTCGCAAGCTCCGGTCTTTTATACTAACTGATGTGGGGAGATAATCATTGGAACATTGGAAGAAGAGGACGCAAGAAGAAATTCCCAATCCAAAGAAGAAACAAAGTACTAAGCTTCAAAAGGCTTCAAAGGAGAATAATATTCATCAATGTCTCCTTTCTTACAATATCTCATTATCTTGTATATATAGACATAATAGAAGACTTTAGAAAACATACACCTAAGCTAACAAAGACATAATAGAAGACTCTAGAAAACATACACCTAAGCTAACAAAGAATAAACTATTTATAAGGATTTATTTAGCTAATGATGTCCCCATCAGTTGGGAGAGGAAGAAATCATTTAAATTCTGAAATAAGAATGTAATAGTGAAAGCGTTGCAAAACTATGAATTAAAGTCCGGAAAATTACTGCATAGGAGTGATGTGGGCGTAGCAACCAAAGCTAAGGCACTTGGAAATGGATTTACTGGTTAAATTAATTCATGATTAAATTAGAAATCATATGGATAGAAGATAGATTCGCCAATAAGATGGGAAACTAGAGAACAGAGGATGGATAGTGTGAAACGATTTGATCAACTTATAATTTTATAAAACTATCAAAGAAGGAAGAATGAGGAGTTATAAAGTTGGGCCATAGATTGTCTAGTGATGACCCCGATGGTGATGATGCTTGGAAGAACTATTACTGTATGCGCTCCAAAAGGAAACTTAAAAGCATAATAATTCTTACATCATCTGATTCTTCTTTCTCTTCCACTTTTTCCTCCTTTTTAGTCTCTGCAGCTGCAGGAGCTGTAGTAGAAGCAGCTCCAGCTCCTCCAGCAGGAGCAGCCACTGAAACAGCACCACCACCAGAAGGCACAGAGGCAAATTTCTCCCTTCCAGACGCAATGAGCTCAGTTATGTCCTTGCCTTTAACTTCAGACAAAAGGAATTCAATCCTATCATCATCTGCATCAGCTCCAACTGTCATAACAAGCAAATTTTTGTTTTTGTTAAAGAAAGGAGGAAATATAAAGAAAAGCGAATAAAATAGTTTTTTGTTCTCAACGCAAATCACGAGTCAGAAGGCAGGGCTAAATATTACTGCAAATGTTTCGCTAAGGGTAATAAACACGATTTTCATTTTCAGGATATTCAACAATGCATCTTCCATTTAGAAAGAAAATTCTCATGTAAAAAAATTGTTTACACAATTTTTTTATGATTCTTGCTAAGAATATGTTCAGCATGCTTAATTTTATATCATAACAGATATCTAATGAACAGTAAAAAATGTGATTATAAATTTCTAAATATTTAAGTGAAATAAATATAATAAAACTGACATTCTAAGAGAATATATTCTGCAAGAAAATCTTTGATAAATAATAAAATTTTCACAGAATTCATTGAAATGTAAGAATGAGTAAAATAACAACTTAAATATTATCACGAGTCCATATAATAAGTCTTAAATTTTAATCTCACACACCAAAATCAGATAAATTGCAACAAAAGCATGCACGAATACATATGGAGAATAATCTTTAGAGCACTAAAAGAAAACAGGAAGTTTGAACCTGATCCAAGGATATGCTTCAGATCATCGGCAGATGGATTGATGTTTCCACCAAGGACAGCAAGCAAATAAGAAGCAACCACCTTCATTCTGAGCAAATTAAATATTAGATAGATCAGTCATTTGTAAGAAATGCCTTCACTATAAATAGCAGGAACTTGTAAAGTCCGTTTCGTTGCACAAGTATTTTAACTTCAATTATTTTAAGAAAGCGATGTAAGCTAAATACATTTGATTTTAATTTCTCAGATTATTTCTTGTTGTTGCGTGATAAAAAAACTTGTAGTGATAGAGAGTATTTTATATCCTACATTTTCACGAAAATCTTGCACACATACAAATAAAGAAAGAAACACTAAATTTTGTGTGAAGTCAAAGAGGAAAAAAAAAAACTACAGGATCTGGTTTAGATGAAATGATCCACAATGGAAGTAAAATAATATAAATTCACTCTTCCCAACAAATGGGGAAT